>CM039687.1:35170000-36420000 GCA_022530915.1 Paspalum notatum | reverse complement strand
TTATCTTTCGCACTACTTGCTGCCATTCCGTCATTCGCCCCTCAGCCAAATTTGAAAAAGTTCTCATAGCTTGCATATAAATTTTAGAACTTCTTTTCAACCCGTAGCAGGATCTCGTCATGGACATCAATTGCCGGCATAAAATCTGGGCAGGTGGCACAGTCATTGATCCTGTAGTACTTGATTGAGAGTCCCCCACCACATATAGCAGTGTCTTGCTATGGCCTGGAACTTAGTCTAGATTCCAAATAGGGGTTGATATCTCCATATTCGGCGGCTCCAACTCGTGCGGCGCAGTCCGCAGTCGTTGCCGCCATCTCTGCCTTTCTCCTTGCGCGCACGCCAGCACCCCGCCACGAACTGATAACCGAAAGAAAATTAGATCCATTAATGATCTCTTGTTTGCAAAATCTTTTCTGCTTTTCATTTATGTGCAGCAACGAAAGGAATTCTGGAAAACTTCGTTTGGACTTGGACGAGTTGTAGTAGGATGCAGTGGGAGGCACGTAGTAGTCCAGTAGGAGCTGAGTTTGCATCACGTCAGGCCACGTCGGGGACAGAGTCAGGAGAAATCACCGGCCGTTCGGGATGATTGACCGAAAAAACATGGTCATAAAAGAAAATCTTGTTTGCCTTTGATTCGGATTATTATTTTGTTTCAGCTTTTCGGTACGTTTCAAAGACGATTTCATGTAAATCCCCATTGATGTACAGGGCAAAAATGCGACGGATGGATCGCTAATTCACGTATGTTGTCTCTATTATATTAAATTACTACGCATATATAAAAAATTCTATTTATTATCGCATTAAAATTTTTGTGTTATATATTACATAAGTTTGATATACGACCGATGGATTGAATTTCATCAATCACCTATTGGATTGGGTAAAATGTGACTAATAATTGGATTTCTCCGGTCATCCTATAAAACCGTACCATGGATATCGGATGGCTGTAACATGTGACTAATGGAAAGTCGTATATCAATCATGGAGAGACACACCCTTTCTAATTCTAGTCTACATTTACGCTATAAAAGAACGCGTTTTTAAAAAATCTTTTTATACATAGGTATACCCCTCACGCTGACCCCACTGCGCAGTTTGAAAAATGTTGAAAAGGGGTGGATAGACCTAAAACCCATAGATGCAAAATGTCTCATTCACTTTCTCTCTTTATTTCTCACCTCATTTTATAACCATACTCACTTGTTACTTTCTTCCTCTTGGTTTTAATAAGAAAAGAACGACGCTAATCAATCTAGACTCATTTCTTTTAATTTTATTTTTTTCTTTCTATTGTCTGCTTGATTATCACAAAACACATGAATGTTGCACGTACATCTATGCTAATATTTATCAATATTTCAGCGTTTGGCATAACTTTTAGGCTCTAAACTAGCTAGAGAGGAGATGTCGTCATGCACGCACAAAATTAAGTCAGTCAGCAGCATAAGGAAGTTGAGAAAAAAGTTGTCGCGCGCGATCCTAACAACAATAGCAAGAATATGTAAGGAATAATTTCACATCTACGAGGAAATATACGCAAGCCTGGCGTACGTCTTGACTATAAATACGGAGTACATGGCCAAGCAAAAGAAAACGATCGGTTTCCATGATTCCATCTAGTTGCTGATCGAAGTCGACGATAGCCTTGTTGCTTCGGCGGTCGCAATAATGGTTGCCCGGCGCAACCCCGTGGTGCCCAGGCGCTCCTTGCCCGTCGGCGACAGCCGCATCCCCGTGCGGACCACGGTGACCGCACGCCCCGCCGTCGCGCGCCGGTTTCTGTACATCGCCATGTGGCGCCAGGGCCGCCGCCTCCGCGCTGGCTCCGGCCTCACCATGGGCCTGGGCGTGCAGTGGACGCCGCCCTACCGCAGGCTGCCCGCTTGCGCCGAGCCGCGGCCGGGCACGCTGCAGCTCTCCTGCGGGAACCACTGCCTCGTCTTCCAGATCGCGCAGGCCGGCGCGGTGCCCAACATCCTCCGCCGGGTCCTGGAGGACGGCCGCGTCACGTTCGCGGCCTACAACGTGGCGTCCGACTGCCGGAAGCTACGCGCACACCACGGCCTGGAGGTGAGATCCACGCTGGAGCTCCGGCGCGCGGCCGCCGCCGCCGGCCTGGGCAACGCGTCCATGGCGGACATGGCGGAGAAGCTGCTGGTGTAGGACCGAGACGTGCGACTAGAGGGGGTGAATAGGAGCACTTGAAAAACTCAAACTCAAACCCCCAAAGTGCGATCTCACGAAAACACACACCCGATACCTTCCACTGAACAGATACGTATCGGGTGGAAAGCGGAAGCACTCGAATTAATGAAAAAAAAAGACGTAAGACGAGCAACCAAACTACACATAAAAGAGCAATCACACTATACTGAGACAAACACACACAACAAAACAATCGAAAGCAACACGACACAAATAAAACAAGACAAGCTACAAAGCTTGCAAGCGTCGCACACTAGTCACTCAACACACCGAAGCGTGCCTCACTTAAGAACAGTGAGTGAAGAGTATGGGCATGCAGTGGTTGACACAAAATAAGCTTGAAGCAAACCACAACACTCCAAAAAACCAAAGAAACCAAGAAAAACAAACCCCAAAGCAAGCGGAGTAAGAAACACGCAAAAACAGCCCTAAATACACTAGACCGGACAATACTGTCTCAACCAAAAGAACTGACCGAACAAACCCAAAGAAAGGAACAGCCCTAAAAACCTATAGACCGGACAATCCGAGTGAAGAGGATCGGACAATCCGAAGTATAGGGTTCGGACAAATCTAAGGACAAACGATTAGGACTGTCAGTTCTCCGAAAAACTGCGCATAGAAAACAGCCCGACACCTCTACGAAAAACGATCGAAACGGGGTCAAATCTCAACGAAACTTCACGAAAATTTGCATGGACAATCCTAAGGACCTTCCCTAGCAAATCCCAAAAGATCAGCTCCAAAAGATCAAGGGATGCACGGGAATTGCAAATCTCGTGAGGTAGGTGAGTTGACTCCGAACAACTGAAAAACTGCACGCAGGCACTCCAAAAACGAACCAAAACCGAGTCAAATCTCAACGAAACTTCACGAAAATTTGCATGGATGATCCTAAGTACCTTCCCTAGTAAACCCCAAAAGATCCATCTGAAAAGATCAAGGGTTGCACGGGAATTTCAGATGTCGTGAGGTTGGTGAGTTGAATCCGAAAAACCTAGAAACGTCAAGAACGGCCCTTGCTCGTGGTTGGATGATTCTAGCACTTGGCTAGTGAGATGCACCACCTCCTAGCAAGGCAAAATACTGGTAAAAAAAAGGTCCCATCCTTGGACACCACAAAACGAGCCAAAATCCAAGAAACGGGACCAAAAACGAAACTAGAAAAGGGGCAAAGAGGGAGGGACGAGATTGCTGCTCAAGACTTGGAATTTCACAACAAAGAACCTTGAATTAACCACGAAATTCAGGTTACAAGAGTTCCCTAGAGCCTACCTCCCTTCATCCTCCCACTAATGACAAGATTAGACTAAACGAGGCACTCATCTCCTAGCTAATCCTCTCTATTTCTTCTCTTTGGACCTTGGCTGCTAAGGTTAGGAAATCCTAGGGTTTGTGGCTGCCAAGATGAGCTCCAAGGGAGCCTCTCAAGTCTATTTATACCCTAGGCCCTAAACGACACAATTACATTAAGACCCTTACTCTAAAAATGCCCGGAGGGGGCCAAACCGAAAAGATATAATCGGACGACTACGATGACGTCTTGATCATCTTCGGTTTCTCCGCCTCGCTTGGATGTGCGCCACGTAGCTAGTAGGCCGGAAGCTTCCTCCGGTTTCGAAGTCAGAAACCGAAAAACTTTATTCTGCGGGCTTCCTGGGCCAGGTCTTGGCCCAATCTTCAATCTTGGCGAGTCGAAGCCCAACCCACCAAATCATCTGAACTTGGGTGACGGTTTTGAGCCGAAGCCGCCAAAGCCTCCCTCGCACGCCTTCGCGCCATGCACTCGGGTTGGAGCACCACGGTGGCACCCGGCTTCTCCAGTCCATCGGAGTTGCCTCGCGGTCCATCGGAGGACTTACACCACCGTCGCCGAACCGCCCCTCCGTGTACCGAGCTCTCATGGCCGACCGACGCCGAGCATTGCCTCCGGTCCATTGGAGGGCTTTTGCCTCAGTCCATCGAGGTCTTCATCGTCTACCCCCAGTCCATCGGAGGGCCTCCAGTCCATCGGAGGGCTTGAGCTCGTTGACAATCACTCATCCCACCAGGAGAGCAATGAGGCCGATCCATTGGCTCTCAATCTCCCCCTTGATGAGTGCATTGTCAACACATCTCCAACCTGTAACCTGAAATAGAGCAAAGACAAAAGAAAAGCGTAAAACCGAAAAAAAAAGGAAAAAGAAAAGAAATGCTCAAGCTGCCCAAAACCAAACAAAGGCAAAACACAAGGCAGCTTAAAGCAAAACGAAAAACAAAACATCGGCTCCTTAAGACAGAGGCAAAAGGCTCAACGCACCGATGCAAAGAGCATGCTAAAAGCTCAAACTCTCCCTGAAATGCATCATCACAAATGCAAAATGAATGCAAAGCTCCCCCTCAACTAAAACTCTCCTGAGTTCTCCCCCTTTGTCCATATTTTAAGACTTCTCCCTTTGAAAGTACACTAATTTCTCCCCAAATTTCTCCCCCTTGTTGACAATGGACACATCAAGGGTTCTTTGAACTCAATTCCCCCTGAACTAGACAACTCCTCCTCAAAATATGCCGTGAAATGCAAGGAGTGTAACTGAAAGAGCTCATAAGGGATGTAAAGCTAGTAATTACAAGTTCTAGCATATAGAGCAAGTGAGGGTAAGGAAGCATACAATAAGCTCAAATGAATCTATCTCACACATATCAAGAGTAAGCTTGTTTTTTAGGGTTAATGAAAAGAAAGCATCATCGACGTGAATAGCACCTAGCAAGATAGGCACGAACAGCAAGATGTTAGCAATGCATATAAGGTGTGCTACTCTCAACCAAAGCATATACAACCAGCCATAAGCATTTTTGAGACTTGCAAAATTCAGATTTAGACATTTGTATTCATAAGCAAGTTCTTTTTGTGCCAGGGGTTATTTACTTGTCTTTTGCCACCAACCAATGCCAAGCCTAGGTTATATAACCATTAGAAGCTTAATACAAGGTTTTGGTCATACACAGTCTAGTCCAAGTTCATGCCCAAGTGCAAAATCAAGCTGTCTCGAACTAGATCAGTGAGACAGGCAAACCCACCTGGATCTTTCTCAATTCAGCACATAAGACACCACTTGTAAGCATTTTGATTCAGATTTTAATTTAAGCAATGTGTCATAAAAGCTTAGGCATAATCATAGCAAAGGCATACAACTAGCATATCCAGGTATGAAAAGATAGCATAGCATTCAACATTCCTACACATGCTAGGTAGCCAAATCAAGTGGTGATCATGGTTTTTGATTTGCAAAGAATAAAATGACTTAGCTCACAATTAGTATTCAACAGACTCAAGAGAGCTTAGCCAACCATGATCAAGCATGCATCTGTACAATCTAGCACAAGCAAGTACTAACTCATCATTCCAAAAGAGCTCTAATACTCGTAAAGTGAAAATGCAAATGATACAATGCGATGCATGATATGATACAATATGCAAAAGAAGCAAAGAGAAATAAAAGCAAGATAAAACCAAATTCTAGACTATGGAAGCTATTCCTTACTAAAAGGAATAGTGTATTATCCCTGACTAAAAGGGATAGCACACTCCAAGCTCACCTCTCAAGCGCACAAAAGCGCCAAACTCTAGGGACTTGGTAAAAATATCGGCCAACTGGTTTTCAGATGCTACGTGGACTAAGTCTATGTCCCCCTTCTCATAGTGATCTCTCAGAAAGTGAAACCTCACGTCTATGTGTTTGGTTTTAGAGTGCAAGATGGGGTTCTTAGCTACAGAAATAGCAGAAGTAGAATCAACTAGAAGAGGGATCTTTCCAAACCTAAGACCGAAATCACTAAGGGTGGCTTTCATCCATAAAAGCTGGAAGCAGCAACTAGCAGCAGCTATATACTCTGCTTCTGTGGTAGACAAAGATACGCTAGGTTGCTTGCGAGAGGACCAAGAGACAAGAGAGGTTTCTAAGAGTTGGCATGTGCCGGAGGTTGACTTGCGATCAATCCGGCAGCCAGCATGGTCAGTATCTGAGAACCCTCTAAGAGAGAGAAGAACCCGGGGAATACCAAAGACCAAGCTCAGGAGTGAATTTCAGATACCTGAAAATGCGCTTCACCGCTTGACGGTGAGAAGTCCTAAGAGACGCCTGGTAACGCGCACAAAGGCAGACCGCGAACTGAATGTCCGGCCTGGTCGCCGTCAGGTACAGAAGTGAGCCGATCATCCCTCGAAATTCCTTCTAGTCCACCACCTTCCCATCTTCATCAGCATCAAGCGCCGTGTTTGTACTCGTAGGAGTTGTCATGGGTTTAGAATCCCTATGTCAAACTTCTTGAGTATGTCCCATGTGTCCTTTGCTTGATGGACAAAGGTTCCTTCAGAGCCTTGCTTGATCTGAAGCCCGAGGAAGAACTAGAGCTCACCCATAAGACTCATCTCAAATTTCCTGCTCATCTGTTCAGCAAAACTAGACACCAAAGCGTGAGATGAACCACCAAAGATTATGTCATCAACATATATCTGAACTATCAGGGTGTCACCGCCACGACTCAACAAAAACAAGGTCTTGTCTACTGAACCCATCACAAACCCAGACTTGAGCAGGAAACTCTTCAACCTAGCATACCAAGCTCTAGGAGCTTGCTTCAGACCATAAAGGGCTTTCCTCAACTTATACACCCGGTCTGGAAATCTAGCACTCTCAAAGCCACGAGGTTGTCTCACATATACCTCTTCCTCTATAAACCCATTCAGGAAAGCAGACTTGACATCCATTTGCTGCAGTTTGAAGCCTTTAGAGGCCGCAAAGTCAAGCAAAATTCTAATGGCTTCCAAACGAGCTACAGGGGCAAAGGTCTCCTCATAATCTATCCCCTCCTTCTGACAGAAACCCTGGGCTACCAATCTCGCTTTGTTCCTCACAACCATCCCATCCTCACCCTGTTTGTTCTTGAAAACCCACTTGGTACCTATAGGGCGACAGTTTGGTGGAGGTTCAACTAAATCCCAGACATAGTTTCTCTCAAAGTTCTCCAACTCCTCATGCATGGCGTTCACCCAGTTAGATTCAGATAATGCATGTGACATATCCCGAGGCTCAAAAGAAGCAACATATGCAGAGTGGGAGAAAAAGGCTAGAGAGTTAACCGAAGAGCGTGTGACACGCTGGTGAATATCTCCAATCATCCTGTGTGGAGGGTGATCCCGCTGGACTTGCCGAGATGGAACAATCTCGGAAGTCACCTCCCCTGCATCCTCAGCGGGTCTAGCCTCTGCTTGAGCTTGTTGTCGGGGGAGTGAGGAGGAAGCTGTGGGCAGGGGTCCTCCTTCATCATCTGAACTCGTAGCAGAGGGGGTAGGAGCTGCAGCCGGTGCAGTGGCTCCTTCATCACCATCATTAACCACACCTTCCTCATCCTCAAAGATGGGAGTGCCTTCTTCATCATCACCAGAAAGCTCAAAGGCATGGGTTGTGTAGGGCATAGTCTCATCAAAAGAAACCTCACAAGTCTCAACAACTTGCTTGGCCTCTAAAATCCACACACGAAAAGCCCTAGAATTAGAAGCATACCCCAGAAAAATCCCATCCAAACAACGAGACTCAAACTTATCCAAATGCCCCGCCTTCTTCAGCACAAAGCACCTGCAGCCAAACGCTCGCAAATGCTTGACGCTGGGCTACCTACCAAATCGAAGTTCATACGAGGTCTTCCCAAGGAAAGCTCGCAAGAAAATCCGGTTCGCAATGTAACAGGCCGTATTCACTGCCTCAGCCCAAAAGCGCCTCGGAGTCCTATGCTCATCGAGCATCGTCCGTGCCATCTCAACAAGTGTGCGGTTCTTGCGTTCCACAATATCGTTCTGCGGAGGGGTATATGGAGAAGAAAACTGGTGTTCAAGACCTAGGTCATGACAGAAGTTTTTGAAACGAGAGTTTCTGAATTCTCTGCCATTGTCACTGCGGATAGCCCTCATGGCCTTATGACTCTCGTTTCTCAACCTCAGTGCCAGATCCCAAACAAAACCAAACGCCTCATCCTTAAACTCCATGAAAAATACCCACGAGAACCGCGAAAAATAGTCCACAACGACAATCACGTACCACTTCCCACTGACTAACGCTACCCGAGCGAGACCTACTGTATCCATATGGAGTAGCTCACCCGGATAGGAGGTCATAACCTGAGACATAGGAATGTGAGAGGCGGCAACCATCTTGCAATGACGACAGGGGTGGCAAACTAAGTCCTTCTCAGCTCTCAATTTGGGCAATCCTCGGATTAGGCCCATTGAACTTAAGCTGACTAGCAGATCAAAGCTCAAGTGACCAAGTCTCCTATGCCACTTCCATATATCAGCAGAAGGACTAGCAACCAAACAGCGCGCAGGGCCAGAAACAGATGTGAGGTCGATCCTAAAAACCTGAACAAAAGGTAGCAAAGAGCAAACAATGGTCTCCTCAGCATCAAGAACGCAGCACGCACCTTTCTTAAAACGAACCTCAAATCTTTCATCGAGAAGTTGCGAAATAGAAACCAAATTGAACCCCAAATTCCGGACAAAGGCAATTTCTCTCAGAGAAAGCTTAGCGGAGAGCGAAACAGAACCAACACCCATCACTTTACCTTGACCATTGTCCCCGAATGTGATGTACTCCTTGGTGCTTACGGGGTTGAGGCTGGAGAACCACTTGCGGTGCCCTGTCATGTACCTAGAGCAACTGGAGTCCATGATCCACACGTCCTCCATGCCTCAATCCTGCAAAGTCAAGTAAAGCGACGGTGAGCAAACGGTCCGGCACTGGGGTTAGTCCTAAAACTGCTGTACCAGTGCCGAGCCATCTGCTCAAAAGTGGGATAAGCACAATCAAAGAAATCATCACGACGATCAGGGTAACCACGACCTCCAAAGCGTGAACCCTCGAAAGCTCTCTCAAAGCCTCGGTCACGAGGTCCATAGCCGCGCTGAAAACGACTAGGAGCTCGGCCGGTAAAGCGTCTCTCACCACCAGGAGCACGAGCCTAAAAGTCGCCTCCTCTCTCATCACCGACAAAGCGGTCTCTCATCTCACCGCGGTGGGGAGGATCTTGCCTACCACCCTGGTAGAACTGATCCTGGTTCCCCCAAGCTCTCTCCTGCCTCTCAACCCGCTTCCTCCGGAAGCAAAACTCCTCTAGGTGGCCATTCCGCTGGCAAAACTCACAGTGGTAGACAGGCCTCCTAGGAACTGGGTTAGGCTGGGACTTGGGCTTAGGTGGTGTGGCCTTGGGTGGCTCACGCTGCTGGACTGGCTTCTTGCCCTTGGGCTTAAGCTCTTCCTCAACAATCTTGTCCAGCTTAGCCTTAGAAGGCTTGGGTGTCCAGTACTGCTTCTTTGGGGCAGTCTTGGGTGGCTCATGGTAAACCCCATCAACAGTCTCTCCTGGCTGGGTAGGTGCAGTCTTGACCTTAATTGGGGCACTCTTCTCACCCGAAATACTACACTCTCCAAACCCAACACCACTTGTCTCACCCTCAGCTCTCTTGGTGCTCTCTATGATCATCTCTAGTTGAGGTTGCCTCGCATATACCCAACTGAGCACCTCTCTCAACCTGTTGTTGTCATTTTGCAAAGACAACATCTCCTCCCTCAGATCCTCCAGAATAACAGTCTGGGCAGCACAGGTATCACAATCTAGGGAGGGAACCACAACAGCTTTCTCCAACTTCCTAATGGTGGCATCCCTATCCACCAGCTGCATCCTAAGGATTAGGCAGTTCTCACAAGTATCACTAGGTGCTGAAAGCACCTCAAAGTCAGCTCTCAACTGCTCTAACTCACCTCTCAAAGTAGGACAGACCATACATGCACCCAAAAGCGTAGGTCTAGCCCTAAGCTCCTCAAACTCCATGAGCTGCCCCTCAAACTTCTCCTTCAGAACAGCTAGCTCTCTAGCTAGACAGGGGCAAGACTCACACTCAAGCTCTCCACTCAAAGCAGACTCATCCAGTTTGGTCTAGAGTTTGCCCAGCTCAGCCTTCAGCTCATCTATCTCCTCTACCCGCTTGGCATACCTATCTCTCTGGTCACCAAGCTCCGTCATGAAAGACTCGCAGGTAGGGCACTCAATCTCACTGGGTTGGGGTCTCACACTCCTCAACCTCTCATTCTCCTCTAAAGCCTCAGCAAGTTGGGCTTTCAACTTCTGCAGCTTCTTAGCTGCCTTCTCCAGCATCTTATCCTGGGCCTTAAGTTCCCGGCTGTTCTGCTCTAGCATCTCAAGGATTTCGGCTTGCTCAGGAGTTACCTCATCATCGGAAGAAGAGTTGCTGCCGTCATCCTTGTTCTCCTTGTCCTCAAGCGCCATGGAGCAAACCGAGCTCCTCTTGTCCTTGTTCTTGCGCCTGGACATGGTGGAGACGAAGCACAAGCCAGCTGGACCACCTTGATCGTTCCTCTTGTCCTTCCTGTACGTGATCTCCTCATCGCTTGAGCTCGACGAGGACGAAGAGGAAGAAGATCCGCTGCTGCAGAACCCGATCTCGGCGAAGAAGGCCTTGTCCCGCTTCCGGTTGTCCTTCTAGTAGCTCTTGAATGCCTTCCGGAAGTTCTTCTTGCCGAAGGAGCGCTTGCCGGAGCCGTGCTTGCTGGAGCGGTGCTTGTCAAAGCTTGGCTTGCCGGAGTGGTACTTGTCGGAGTCGCGGGAGTAGCTTTTGCCCTTCTTGTAGTAGTCGTTCTTGTTGGGCACTCGGCGATGAAGTGGCCGACCTCTCCGCACTCGAAGTAGTTGGGCCGCTCTCCCCTCTTCTTGCTCATCCGGTTGTCATAGGCGCGCTGAAAGCGACTAGACACCAGACACAACTCATCATCCCCAAGCGTCGCTAGCTGCTCCTCTGTAACGGACATCAAAGCAGAAAACGAGAAGTTGTGTAACATAGAGTTAGTGACAGACTCACTAGAGGGAGTAGCCAAGGCCAAACTCTTGGAACCTGTACAAGCGAGGGAATCCCTCATCTTGTAATCTACCTCGGTGGCCTTGAGCTTACTATAGAGCGCCTCTACTCCAATAGTATCATACCCTGCCGACTCAATGATTGAGTTCACCATGATCTCCCATATTTTTTTGTCCAAAGCATACAGCAACTTGACAGCCTGCTGATGATCGGTATATGGGAGGGCAGCGGGGGCAGAGTTGACACGCAACTTGTTGATGATCGACTGAAAGCGACCAAACAAGTCGTCTACAGACTCTCCCGGCTTCTGGACGAAATTCTCATATTCGCGCCGGTAAGTCTCCACAAGTCTAGCCTTAATTGTCGCAGTACCCTCATGGTGTGCACTAAGCAGTGACCATATCTCACGCGCAGTCTTAAGGTGACTCACTCTCTCATAATCCATGGGACCAAGCCCGGAGAAGAGAAAGTTAACAGCCTTGGCATTCGCCTCATGCTGAGCCACGATGTCCTGCGTAGTACGCTCAGCAACTGGAAGCACCACAAAAGTCGTACACTGAGTAGCATCCCATATGTCCTGACTCTGGCTAGCAAGAAACGCCTCCATCATACCTTTCCAGTAGGGATAGCCATCGGAGCCAAGGACGGGAATTTTTTCGGAGTAAGTCATCGTCGCTACGGTTTTGTCACCGGTTAAGGTATAGGAAACCTAACCGGCTCTGATACCACTTGTAGGACCGAGACGTGCGACTAGAGGGGGGGAGAATAGGAGCACTTGAAAAACTCAAACTCAAACCCCGAAAGTGCGCTCTCACGAAAACACACGCACACCCGATACCGTCCACTGAACAGATACGTATCGGGTGGAAAGCGGAAGCACTCGAAATAACGCCCAAAGAAAAGGACGTAAGATGAGCAACCAAACTACACCTAAACGAGCAAACACACTACACCCAGACAAACACACACAACACCTAAAACTACACCTCTCTAATGTGCAGAGTTACGTAGCATAGACAAGCTACTAACCCTAGGACACATTGAGAAACCCTAAACTGAAAACACTAAAGCACCATCAAAGCAAGCAATAACAACAAGGCACAAACAAAACAAGACAAGCTACAAAACTTGCAAGCGTCGCACACTAGCCACTCAACACACCGAAGCGTGCCTCACTTAAGAACAGTGAGTGAAGAGTATGGGCATGCAGTGGTTGACACAAAACAAGCTTGAAGCAAACCACAACACTCCAAAAAACCAAAGAAACCAAGAAAAACAAACCCCCAAAGCAAGCGGAGCAAGAAACACGCAAAAACAGCCCTAAATACACTGGACCGGACAATACCGTCTCAACCAAAAGAACTGACCGGACAAACCCAAAGAAAGGGGCTGAAACAGCCCTAAAAACCTATAGACCGGACAATCCGAGGGAAGGAGACCGGACAATCCGAAGTATAGGGTTCGGACAAATCTAAGGACAAACGTTTAGTTCTGTCAGTTCTCCGAAAAACTGCGCGCAGAAAATAGCCCGACCCCTCTACGAAAAACGATCGAAACGGGGTCAAATCTCAACGAAACTTCATGAAAATTTGCATAGACAATCCTAAGGACCTTCCCTAGAAAATCCCAAAAGATCAGCTCCAAAAGATCAAGGGATGCACGGGAATTGCAAATCTCGTGAGGTAGGTGAGTTGACAACCGAAAAAAAACTGCACGCAGGCACTCGAAAAACCGAACCAAAACCGGGTCAATTCTCAACGAAACTTCACGAAAATTTGCATGGATGATCCTAAGTACCTTCCCTAGCAAACTCCAAAAGATCCACTTGAAAAGATCAAAGGTTGCACGGGAATTTCAGATCTCATGAGATTGGTGAGTTGAACCCGAAAAACCTAGAAACGTTAAGAACGGCCCTTGCTCGTGGTTGGATGATTCTAGCACTTGGCTAGTGAGATGCACCACGTCCTAGCAAGGCAAAATACCGGCAAAAGAAAGGTCTCATCCTTGGCCGGTGTACAGGGAGTACGGCGAGCCACCGGCCGGCCGCCCGCGCGCGTCAAAACGGGCCGCGCGCACCCTTTTCCGAAACCCTAGCTCTTTCCCCGCACTCCCGTCCCGTTTCCGCCCCGCGCGCGCCGCTCAAACCCGAGCCGCCATTGACGCCGGCAAGCTCGGGGCCGAGCTCGCGCCGCCGCCTCCCGGCCTCCCCGAGCCGAACCGACCCCACCACCGCACTCCCCGCTCCACGCCGCCCCTCTCCCCCTATACCTCGTCGTCAAACTCCCCTTCCCCAAGGAGATCGAGCTCGGCGCGACGTCCTCGCCGCGCCACCGTCGCCGTCGCCCACGCCCCGGTTCACCGCCGTTCTGCCTCGACCTCGCCTCCGCCGTCGACGAGACCTACCCCAGGTTGACACCCTCGCTCCCGCGCATCCCCCGCGCCCCTTATCGCGGCTCCGGCGAGCCGGAGCTCGCCGGCGCGCGCGCGCCGCCCGGACTTTTCCGTTTTTGCAACCCGGTCCTCCCGCACGGGGGCTGAGTCTTGCAGATCTTGCGCGCTAGCCCCTGGAAACTACGGTTAATTACGTAGAGGTCCTTAGATCTAGGTTTTTCTTTTTCTATTTACCTTTTTCTCGGTTTGAACTTTGAAAAATCATATAAATTCAAAGAAAAATGCAAAATGGACAAACTCAGTACCTATGAACTCCTCTTGAGTAGATCTACAGCCTAGCCTTGATGTGGTCATGTGAAAAGATATTTTTACCCTCGGTTTTGTTGCATGCATGTTAAAGCAAAATAAATACCAAATGTGGGGTAAATGAACTTCAACATGTGTGAAACTTGGACAGTAGTATATTAGTGATGCTTAGGCCCTGTGTGAATTTTCTTGGCACTAGCACTGTTCATTTGATTGATGTTTTTCTTTTTCCATCATGATAAATATATGTATTTATGGTAGTGTGAGATGGGTGCTATATAAAAGATGCTCAAAATAGCTCCCTAGTATTTTTCATAGACTTTGCACATCATGAGTAGTCCACTGTTAAAAAGTGAACCCTTGCATGTTAGTTCTTGATGGTGATTTGAAAAGGACAAAAGATGCTAGTTGAGAAAGGAAAATAGAAAAAAGTGTATTTAAATTATTAGGAAAATTATAAGAAAAATATGGTGGCTTGTACATGGTGTCTAAAGTCCAGAAAGTATATATGTGCAGGTCCTATATACTGTTTTGTCATGCATGTCCATTTCCTCTATAATTAAAAATGACAAATAGATACCCTGCCAAATGGAAAGTATATCACCTGTAAATTTTTGCGTAAGTGGTTTATAGTCTATCATAAGCACTGGTCAAATTCCATGGTCAGATTCCCTTTCTATAATTAATGAGAAATCCGAGAAGGAAAAGGACTGTTAAATTGTTAGGTTTTTAATAAATTCATTTTTACTCCAGTTGGGCTAAAATTTTGTCGGTAGCTTCTTGTACATGATATGTGCATGGTGTAAAAATTTTAAGTCAACTGGAGCAGTAGAGCTATTTAAACTCAGAGGCTCGAATAAATGGAAAAACGACCAAACTATAAATGGAAGAAATGGTAGATGGGGTCAAAAAGGCCACATCATATAAATGCATGGTCATGACATGGATACATGGGTTACGTGGTGGGTCCTTGGTTAAGTTTAGATGATGGGCTGTATGATTTCATAGGAGAGTTTGATTTTTCTCCCCCTCGGGAGATAGATCGTTAAATAGAAATGTTTTCTTACTTTGCCCTATTTCCACTGTGGGTTATATGTTTACTGCGCTCTGTCCTGCACTGCATTCATCGCACTCATTTTGCATATGATGGCATGCATATAGATCACGGGATCGAGGAGCAGACGCAGGAACAGCCGCTGATCGAGGAGCTAGAAGACCAGGAGCCGGACCCGCAGCCAGAAGAGTACCCGCAGGCCGCACCTGACTTCGCATCCGAGGAAGCTAACCCTAGCGAGGAAGGTAGGCAGGACCATATTCTCCCAGCTAATAATGTTTTATGATTACGCATATGCATTAGGTATTGATTGGAACCTCATTGCATTAGACCCCTTGGCCGCCCTGGCCCTAGCACCTACACTAGGTACGTAGGACGAGTTGCCTAGAAATGATAAGCTCGACTAGATACGAGTGAGATGTCACTCGTCACGTAGGTGTTTTGAAAAGAAAGAGAACACTGTCTATGCTAAGATGGTATTATGATGAGGATTAATTGGAGACCGGGCGGAGATTAAGTTATATTCTTGCGGTGTGCGTTGTTGCGGTGTAATGGCTCCGCCCGAGTCGCATAAGGCCCGTTCGCTGTTCGCCTGCTGGTTGGCATACCATTGCTAAAGTGCTTACCCGGTTAATGGGGCCGGTGAAACCTTACTTGTGCCATCCGGAGAACAGAAACACGTTCCTACCCCCTAGTTGAGAGGAAGGTGGCCCGGGGGAGCTTGGTACTCATGACGGGGAGCCCGAGATGTCGGCAGGCTCGTCATGGGGGCACAACCCGGGAGTCAGGTGGGAGTGAATCGAACTCGGGATGGGACAGGTGGAGGAGGGGGACTATATGTGGGAAAGCCGTCGTGTGAGTAAGCATATGGGCCCCTGGCATTTTTAGTTATTCCCAGGAATTAGAAATCGATTCGAATCGCTGATGCTCACCAGGTGTGAGAATGCCAAATACCGCACACGGGCAACGTAGTAATAACTCTAATATGATGTATTATGATCCATGTTTTCGAATGCTACATGCTTGACTATGATACGCTTTCTATTCATGCAAGTTTTTATTAATTTCTCAAATTGTAAATGGCTTGGGTAACATGAAAGGGTAGCAGCTGTCAAATCCTGCTACTTTATATTCATAACTTGTCTGAAAAAGCAATGGCTAAGGACTCACATGACTAGTAAGCAAGCTTTGCGTCAGCCGTAAACCACATCCATTAAGTCCTACTGAGTAATTAGTACTCAGGGTTTGCCCCCGCTTTTGAGTTACAAGTATGGAGTTCCTCTTCTGTGCCTGTGTTGGCGGAGGGACTTGTTATCATCAGGAGTAAGAAGCGTGTTGAGCTGGCAAATGAAGTGACATCAGTGGGCATGATGTTACTTTACTTCGCAAGTCTTTTGGTTGTCATGAACTATGATGGTTAAAGATTTCCACTGCGAGACTCTATTTGAACGCTAATTTACGTATGAGACTATGTTGAACTCTATTTTATTTCGAACTGGTTTGTAACCTAACTTCCTATGTAACATCTATTCAACTGCCTGTGATGATGTAACTGTTGTGGCTCAATCGAGGGTCGAATGTGTTGATGTCGGTTCCTCTGGGGTTTTGATACGAATCGAGGGCCGAAGGCTTCTCGACGGACGACCGGGTTTAATACGGCCTAAGTACACTGAGAGCTAATGGTGACAGGTGTACTTAGCCCAGATTAAATCGGTGGTTCCGCCACACGCAACTTGTTGATGATCGACTGAAAGCGACCAAACAAGTCGTCTACTGACTCTCCCGGCTTCTGGACGAAATTCTCATATTCGCGCCGGTAAGTCTCCACAAGTCTAGCCTTAATTGTCGTAGTACCCACATGGTGTGTACTAAACAGTGACCATATCTCACGCGCAGTCTTAAGGTGACTCACTCTCTCATAATCCATGGGACCAAGCCCGGAGAAGAGAAAGTTAACAGCCTTGGCATTCGCCTCATGCTGAGCCACGATGTCCTGCGTAGTACGCTCAGCAACTGGAAGCACCACAAAAGTCGTACTCTGAGTAGCATCTCATATGTCCTGACTCTGGCTAACAAGGAACGCCTCCATCCTACCTTTCCAGTAGGGATAGCCATCGAAGCCAAGGACGGGAATTTTCCCGGAGTAAATCATCGTCGCTACGGTTTCGTCACCGGTTAAGGTATAGCAAACCTAACCGGCTCTGATACCACTTGTAGGACCGAGATGTGCGACTAGAGGGGGGTGAATAGAAGCACTTGAAAAACTCAAACTCAAACCCCCAAAGTGCGATCTCACGAAAACACACACACCCGATACCGTCCACTGAACAGATACGTATCGGGTGGAAAGCGGAAGCACTCGAATTAATGCAAAAAAAAAGACGTAAGACGAGCAACCAAACTACACCTAAAAGAGCAATCACACTACACCCAGACAAACACACACAACAAAACAATCGAAAGCAACACGGCACAAATAAAACAAGACAAGCTACAAAGCTTGCAAGCGTCGCACACTGGCCACTCAACACACCGAAGCGTGCCACACTTAAGAACAGTGAGTGAAGAGTATGGGCATGCAGTGGTTGACACAAAACAAGCTTGAAGCAAACCACAACACTCCAAAAAACTAAAGAAACCAAGAAAAACAAACCCCAAAGCAAGCGGAACAAGAAACACGCAAAAACAGCCCTAAATACACTAGACCGGACAATACTGTCTCAACCAAAAGAACTGACCGGACAAACCCAAAGAAAGGGGCTGAAACAGCCCTAAAAACCTATAGACCGGACAATCCGAGGGAAGGGGATCGGACAATCCGAAGTATAGGGTTCGGACAAACCTAAGGACAAACGATTAGTACTGTCAGTTCTCCGAAAAACTGCGCGCAGAAAACAGCCCGACACCTCTACGAAAAACGATCGAAACAGGGTCAAATCTCAACGAAACTTCACAAAAATTTGCATGGACAATCCTAAGGACCTTCCCTAGCAAATCCCAAAAGATCAGCTCCAAAAGATCAAGGGATGCACGGGAATTGCAAATCTTGTGAGGTAGGTGAGTTGACTCCGAACAACTGAAAAACTGCACGCAGGCACTCTAAAAACCGAACCAAAACTGGGTCAAATCTCAACGAAACTTCACGAAAATTTGCATGGATGATCCTAAGTACCTTCCCTAGCAAACCCCAAAAGATCCACCTGAAAAGATCAAGGGTTGCACGGGAATTTCAGATCTCGTGAGGTTGGTGAGTTGAACCCGAAAAACCTAGAAACGTCAAGAACGGCCCTTGCTCGTGGTTGGATGATTCTAGCACTTGGCTAGTGAGATGCACTATGTCCTAGCAAGGCAAAATACTGGTAAAAGAAAGGTCCCATCCTTGGACACCACAAAACGAGCCAAAATCCAAGAAACGGGACCAAAAACGAAACTAGAAAAGGGGCAAAGAGGGAGGGACGAGATTGCTGCTCAAGACTTGGAATTTCACAACAAAGAACCTTGAATTAACCACGAAATTCAGGTTACAAGAGTTTCCTAGAGCCTACCTCCCTTCATCCTCCCACTAATGACAAGATTAGACTAAACTAGTCACTCATCTCCTAGCTAATCCTCTCTATTTCTTCTCTTTGGACCTTGGCTGCTAAGGTTAGGAAATCCTGGGGTTTGTGGCTGCCAAGATGAGCTCCAAGGGAGCCTCTCAAGTCTATTTATACCCTAGGCCCTAAACGACACAATTACATTAAGACCCCTACTCTAAAAATGCCCGGAGGGGGCCAAACCGAAAAGATACAATCGGACGACTATGATGACGTCTTGATCATCTTCGGTTTCTCCGCCTCGCTTGGATGTGCGCCACGTAGCCAGTAGTCCGGAAGCTTCCCCCGGTTTTGAAGTCAGAAACCGGAAAACTTTATTCTGCGGGCTTCTTGGGCCGGGTCTTGGCCCAATCTTCAATCTTGGCGAGTCGGAGCCCAACCCACCAAGTCATCTGAACTTGGGTGGCGGTTTTGAGCCGAAGCCGCCAAAGCCTCCCTCGCACGCCTTCGCGCCATGCACTCGGGTTGGAGCACCACGGTGGCACCCGGCTTCTCCAGTCCATCGGAGTTGCCTCGCGGTCCATCGGAGGACTTACACCACCGTCGCTGAACCGCCCCTCCGTGTACCGAGCTCTCATGGCCGACCGACGCCGAGCATTGCCTCCGGTCCATTGGAGGGCTTTTGCCTCAGTCCATCGAGGTCTTCATCGTCTACCCCCAGTTCATCGGAGGGCCTCCAGTCCATCGGAGGGCTTGAGCTCGTTGACAATCACTCATCACACCAGGAGAACAATGAGGCCGATCCATTGGCTCTCAGCTGGGCATCCGCGGGGTGGCCAAGTCGAAGAGGGTTTGGACCAGCAAGTGGTGCGGGTGGAGGCTGTCGAGGAACCAGGTGCGGCAAGCTTCCGTCGACGCCTACCTCTCGTGCCGCCTCGGCGAGCAGTTCCGCCGCCGCGACGACTACGAGGCAGGGCAACAAGTGTACGAGTGCGATTATTATTCCGACGATGTCGAGTCCGTGGAAAGTCAGCTGGCCGGCGATGAGCTAGATTACGACGACTACGTCGATTGGGATCGATGCGTTGGATACCTAACGAAGGCAACGCCGCCGGCGCCGGACGAATTCGAAGAAGACAGGCAGGAGGCTTTCGATCAATATGAATATGAATATGAATATGAATATGATGATATGTTCCCTGTCGTCTACTGATGAACTCGATCGACGATTCAGCCTTTTGGCCCTACATAGGCTTACTCGGGCAGCTAGCTACTTGATCTACTCTTGAGTACTCCTTCAGTAAGAGACAGCGCTTTTGTAAACATAGGGGGCATAATATAGTTCACTGGAAAAACCAGTATAGGTTCACTGCTATCGTTCTTGTGTTAATTATATTGGGGGTGAATACTCGTGAAGCTTACATTGTGGAAGCCATTGCCTTCGCTGAGGAAGCTATATCATGCTGTTACCAAACTGTTGATGGTATAATTTGGCTTTATAATCAGCCGAATTAATTATGTTATTTTACTCTATACCAATGGAATTACATCCCCTCCGGGCGAGGGCTTGTCTCCTGCTTCCGGGGAAGTGTTGTTTGATCATTACAGGTTTTCTAGTGCAATTAATGTGGAGTTTGCATCTGGAGTGTATGCGTGCAGACAAGGAAGTAAAAAGAAGTTAGGAGTTGATTTCAGAGTTTGTTTGAGACAGAAGATTTTACGTGGATTAATTGTTTGGCCGAGATTGTTGTCTAGCAGAAATAGAGTTTGGACTTGTATTCGGGCCTGGAAAACTTGTTATGTTTTTTGTTTCGCCGCCGAAACAAGCTTAGATTAACTAGGAATATTATATTTGGTTAGCACGTAATTAGGAGATACATATTTTATTCTTTGCGTGTGAAGGAAGTATTTTATTCTTTGCGTGCGAAGGAAATTTGTACCTATGCAAAGACCAGCTGCCCTATACATAGGGTGGACGGCCGATTGATTAAAGATCCAACAATCGACATATCAATACAATTATTTTTTCGTCCATTTTTCAGTATTATATTTTTGTATCTTTCTAAACCCTAGCCGCCCCAGGGTTTGGATCATCTTTGCCGTTTTGCGCTGAAAAACGGTCGGGTCTTCTGCACGAAAACGAGAATCTTTGTTGCTTTGCTCGAAAAGCAATCGCCGGTCGTCGGGAAAGGCGATATTTATCGTGTTGCTGTGCGGATCAATTTCACGTGCCAACACAAACCTCCTTCAGTCGATTCCATCACCAACCAAATCAACACAATAGAACTCTAGTTTCAAGTGCAATCTGATCGAGAGATAGAGCTCGGCACTCAGATATAGAGGAGGAAGACTAGACACATCAGGTGTTATGGCAACAGTAGGGAGGCAAGGGCAAGGCTGTAGGTATGGCTCCACATCACATCCCCTCTTCGATACGCAGGTTGTCCTCAATCTGCAAGTCAGGGTAACGACATCTGAAATCTTCCACGTCCTCCCACGTAGTAGCAGAAGGCTGCTGATCGGTCCACTGGACAAGAACTTAATGAACTCCTCGTGCCATGCGCAATTTGATAGTATGAGCAAGGATTGGTTGAGTAGCACCAAAATGTAATGGTGGTAATGTCGACAAAGTCTGTCTGCGTACCCACATATTTCTTCAGGAGATCAACATGAAACACGTCATGGATCCGAACGCGGGGCAATAGCTCCAACTTGTAGGCCACAGAGTTGATCACAACCAACACCATATACGGTCTATAGAAGTGGGACTTAAGCTTCCCCTTAACCATTGTTTGGAGAGAAGTCGGTGCTCAGTAGACAATGCGCAAAGGACAACTCCCTATGGTTGTGATCATATGTGCGCTTGCCGAGTTCTTGGCATTGTAGTAGGCGACCACAAATATCGTCCAATAATGCGTCACACTCGGCCATGGACTTGGCCACTGCAGCCACAGTGCAGTCACCCGCATCGTAGGAGCGGATGGCCGGCGGTTCGCGTCCATAGACGATTCCGAACGGAGTATCCTTTAGCGCTG
Organism: Paspalum notatum; assembly: GCA_022530915.1. Taxonomy (NCBI): domain Eukaryota; kingdom Viridiplantae; phylum Streptophyta; class Magnoliopsida; order Poales; family Poaceae; genus Paspalum; species Paspalum notatum. The sequence goes on along the minus strand of CM039687.1, from coordinate 36,398,556 downwards.
AATGGTAAGAGGTGTTGTACACAAAATCCACCAAGGCAGCCAACTGAGCCATTGGCGCAATCTGTCCCCAGTGAGGCAACGAAGGTACATCCCAATAGTTGTGTTGATGGCTCTGTCCCTGTCCTTGCCTTCCTACCGTCGTCGTAACATCTTGGTATCCAGAGACCGTGATCCTTGATCCGCTACCATGTCCGGCTAACCCGTCACCATGGAGTCGCTAGCCACCACCCTGGTAGCCATGAACCAAAAGCTTGCCCGCTAGGAGGTCATCGACGCTGCTATCGATCGCCACGAAGGTGTTCCTTGACATTTAGCAACACCAAAGTCACTGATGCTGATGTTGTAACAACAGAAGGCACCTTCATCCGCTAAGCATAACACCTAGGCTGACGTGAGAGCCAATGGACTGGCCCATTGCTCTCCTAGTGATGAGTGATTGTCAATGGAGATCAAGGCCCTTTGATGGACTGGAGCTAGAGGATGATGAAGACCTCAATGGACTGAGGCAAAAGTCCTCCAATGGACTGGAGGCAAGAATCGACATCGGTTAGTCATGGAAGTTTGGTACACAAAGGGGTGGAATAGAGATGACTATGTACGACCTACGATGGACAGTGAGGTAGCTCCAACCCGAGTGCATGGCGTGAAGACGTGCGAAGAGGCTTTGGCGGCTTCGGCTCAAAACTGCCGCCCAAGTACAAGTTACCCGAAGGACTTGGTGAGTTGGGCCTAAAACTCATCAAGATAGAAGAAGTGGGCCAAACTTGGCCTAGGCGGAGACTTTCTAACTTCAAAACCGGGGGTGCAAAGGCAGATTGGACTACTGGCCACGTGGAAAGCATCTGAAGAATGCGTGGAAGAGAAGAAGATGAAGACTCCATCGCCGTCGTCCGTCTGATATTTCGGGTCATTTTCTGTTTAGCAATCTAAGGGCAGTGGTAGTGTAGGGGTCTTTTTGTAAATCTACCAAAAACTAAACCAGTCCATAAATAGGCTAAGGGCTAGTCATTCAGAGCTCTCTTGGCTTGTGTTAGGGTTTCCTTAGGCAGAAAGGGCTAGTCATTCAGTCCTTAAGGAGAGGCACGCATAGCCCCAGGGGAACCTGATCATGGTTGGCGTGGGTGGAAATCTGCTAGGCCTTCATTTCGGGGACTCTGTTACTTGCCAATCGTTACTTTACCAGTGACCGACAAAGCAATTACTTTGGGTACAAGGATGGTAGAGAAGGGACTCGGTTGGGAGACTCATGATATAGAGTACGTGCCATTTCCACACGGTTATCGCCCATGGGGCATTGAAATATTGAAAAATCATTCGCTCCACCTGATGTGGCAGGTAGATGGGGCTGATTTCATCTATGGAGTGATTTATTACTCCCTTGGGGATTATTCCATATCTTCTCCCCTACTTAGAGCTTTGTTGGAAAAGTGGCGTTCCCGAACCAACACGTTTGTGTTCCCTTATGGGGAACGTACAGTAACTCTCTTAGATCTGCACCACATGGCCGGCTTATCGGTAGATGGAGAGTATTATGAATAGTATGTACCCCTGCTCATGAACTGGAGCCCTCTTTATTGATACACCCTGATTTTATTTACTTGACCTGTTGAAAATATGGGATACCCTTGCTGTTGATGGGGAGGTCAAGTTTCAAGTCTGGTGTGACCACTTTTATAACAAGCATCAGGGTTTTATCTCCTTATCCAGTGTTCACGGATAGCATATTTTTGTCGTGGCCTTCATTGCTCTTTGGTTGTGTTGTTCCGTTGTTGTTGGTGGTAGGCCACACATTCGATGCGGTGTTCTAGTCATGGCTGCATGGATATCCTTGGGGCGGCAGATTTCATTAGCCCCACCAGCTTTATGCTCTTTGTATTACTCTCTGTGTTTTATCGGCAACCATCCCATTGGTCCTTCTTATCCAAAGCTTGCTTGGCAGTCCATTTGATTATTGGATGGGTAGGGTTATACCTAAGGAGGACTTTTGGGAATAAGGAGAGGCTCGTGGATTTCCCAGCTTACAAGCATAGATACTGTTCTCACAAACCTTCAGTGATAAACACTATGTGCAGGACTCCTGAGCATTTTGATCCAAAAAGCAAGTGCACATGACTTCTTCTACAAACGCTCCAATATTCCATGGCGTCCATACAAGTTTGAGCATATGAAAACTGTAGGACAGCTAAGACAGGATTTTTTTTGGATTTCGACTCGTCGTGGGATGTTACCATGGAGACGTGCTGGCCCAAACTCAGATTTATGCATAGCTGAGCCTTACCATCCTGATCGTGTGGCATGGCAATTTGGATTTGACCAGGTGGTTCCCTTTCCTCCTATGTCCGGTCTATATACCATGGACGATATCGGTATTGCATATGCATTCTAGGGAGCATCTACTACGTCCGGAGCTGCCAGCACCTTATTTGATCCCTTCTGACTTGTGGCTTAGGAGATCTTCCGTACCCTAGGCTGTATGGTGGAGTGGTTTTGTGGAAGCATTTGCATCAGTCTCACAGGACCTCCGTCATGGCAGTGCTCATGGTTGTGTGCATTATGCGGAAAGGAAGAAGAAACATATGATGGATGGACGGATTGCTGCTCATAGAGTTTCCCATGAGGATCTTTTGTTAGCGAAGGAGGTGATTGCTGAGCACCGGATGCGCGCATTGCTTATATAGTGGGTAAGGAAAAAAGAAGCAAAGAAGTTTGGATGAAGGTGCTACATGTTTATCTTGACGCTAGAGCTCCTCCATTTCAACCTGTGAGGGTATGTTCCATCAAATGCTATATTTCTTTTTACCTGTGTAGTAGCCATACGTTGCCTTTCATGATTATTATGTATATTCCTGCTCTATCGCTTTTTATATTTAGAGTTTTCCCAAGTTTCACCATGCCTTTTTTTGTTACGTTCCACAGCAGTCCATGGGAGATATGTGTAGCGAATAGGAGGGCTCTTTGTCCAACCCAGTAGTTGTTGACTCTCTCCTAGAGGGGAATTTAGTGGAAAGGCATGTTGATTTGCTCCCTGGGTGTAGCAGCGCGAAACGAACTTCCACCCAAGTTATTTCTCCTGGACGAGAGAAGGAGCCACCCATCAAGAAGCTTAATTTTGATGATGATGATGATGATGATGATGATGATATGGCTGGTAGCTCGCTAGTTCCGCTCTATTGGTTCCTTTCTGCGGTTCATTGTGTGCACGTGCTTTGGCTTGGCAGGGCCCTTGACATGACGAGATACATGTTGCATATAATTTTCTATGTCCGTGGCTTTTGAGGCCAACTCTTCAAAGGTGATAGGCCGTACACCTTGAAGATAAATTGTCATACCTGGACTTAAATTATTCATACACATATGAACCGCTTCTGGTTCAATGATTGGCTGAGGGCAGTGAAGGCTTAGATTCCTCCACCGATTAATGAAGTCGGTGGCCTTTTCATGAGCCCCCTGCAAAGTTTGAGTCAGCTCCGTGATTCCCACTGTCCTTTGAGTGCTATAAAAGCGCTCTAGGAAGGTGTCTTGCATTTGCTCCCATGTTCTGATGGAGCCTAGCGCTAACTTATTGTACCATGTGAAGGCTGGTCCAGACAGTGTTTGCACGAACTGTCGAAGCAAGAGAGCCCCATTGTGTGATGTGTCTTGACAAACTGCCAAGAAGTTAGCCACATGTTCGTGGGACCCAGTTCCATTGAATTTGCTGAATTGCGGCTGGCGGTAATTGTTGGGGAATGGCACCATGTCAACTTTAGGCGGGTATGGATTGACATACCCTGGGCGCATCGAGTAGTGCGTCTGCATATACTGTGCTTGAACACCTTCTGAGATCATCCTCTGTATGGCTTCGAGGGTAATCTCTGGATCACGCTGTCAGTTGCGTTGGTTTATAGACCCTCCCGACCTGTCATTACGATTTGAATGGTAAGCTATTTGCTCAGGGAGAGCTGCTAGCTCATCATCTCTTTGTTGGAATGCAGCTATGAGCTGGTTGATTTGTTCTTGGACAGAATGATTTTCATTTGTCGCAAGGACTTGCTCGATGAAATTTTCCGCACCCTCAACTCTTTGGCGAGAGGGTGATCCATCATCATTCTAGGCATTTTGATTGCCCTCACGTGCAGAATTCAAAATTTTTATTTTAGGATATGAAGGTTCATTGTATAGGGTGTAAGGAAAATGGGCCCTAAACCTTGTGCTTAGTTCCCATATGTGATTTTGGTGGTTGAAGTGACAACACGTGCCATGGTACTAATATTATTGTGGAATTATATTTGTTTGAAGTCTCAGGTTGGTGAACAAACACCTCAAAGCTAAAGGAAGAAAGAAAATTTCTAAAGAAGAAGAAAATGTTCTGCCAGAAGAAAGAAATGTTCTACCGGTGCACTTTACACGCATCAGACGGTGTGATGGTCTCACCATCGGATGGTTTGATGGTGCATCAGACCCGTTAGGCAGAAGAGAAGGACAAGACCACGTCCTGGCGCTTCAACGCATGAGACGGTCCGATGGTTGTACCATCAGACGGTCCCATGGTCCATTGGACAAGTTAGACAGAAGGATCAACAAAGCGAAGACCACGGGCATTCTACGCATCAGACGGTATGATGGTCTCACAATCGGACGATCTGATGGTCTCAACGGTCATCTGAGGTTCTAACGGTCGACTCCAATGGCTAGTTGGGTGCTACCATCGGACGTACTGATGGTCACAACACAGCAGTTCAAGTTGCTCCCAACGGCTAGTTTTGAGGCTTGGCCTATATATATACCCCCTTGGCCGGCCTCCACTGGGTGGTTGGTGACTCGTGAGCTCATACAAGTGTTGATACACATTTCCCATGCCCATTTGAAGTGTAGCAACCACATTTGTGAGCCCAACCACCACATGAGCAAATAGACACATCCCGGCATAGAAAGAGCTTGTTAGCATCTTGGCTTAGGCCTATTTGTCTAGTATCCGTGCCTTTGTGCATGACCTTGTTATATCAAATGCAGATTGTAAGTCTTGCGAGACCCTCTAGGGTGTGGAGTGGCCGCCACCATCTTGTGAGAGGAAGGAAGGCCCTCAGCGGTTTGGCCAAAAGCTTCCCATAGTGAAGACGGCGGGGGAGCTCCGCGTGAAGGACTCGGAAGACCCCAACAGCCCCAACAATCCTCTACCCTTGCGTAGGCGAGGTCGTAGTCCAAGACTACACGAGAGAAGGGCTTGTGTGGGTATGTACTGAGGATATCCGGAGACCCGACTAGGGTTGCCTGACTTCCGAGGAAGTCACTTTGCCATCCTCTACCCTTGCATGGGTGAAGCCGCACTCCCTTGAGGATTGCACGAGAGCAAAGCCTACGGGGGTACCTAACGAGGAGTAGGGGTGAGACGGCACGTTGGCCTCCCCGAACCTCGGGAATAAATCTCCTTGTCTTTACCGTGTGCCTTCGCCGACATCGTCATCGGGAGTTTGCATTCTCTACTCATCCTTTAGCTTCCGTATTTATATTCTTGCAATTGTGTGCTTACATTCCTAGACTAGCTTGATAGATTAGTTTCTAGGTGGAACTAGGTTTTAAGACTTGGCCACGGTAGAATTAGCAACACTTAGCAAAATCGTACCTTAGTGCACATAGCTAGATTTACTTTGCATAGGTTTTACTTAGTAGTTGAAGTTTTTAGTGAGCTTTAGTTTTTAGAAATCCTAATTCGCCCCCCCTCTTAGGTGTCGGTCCAACCTTCAATTGGTATCGGAGCCGGACCGCTCAATCAAGTCCATTTTATTGTCACTAGAGCTCACAACTCATATTTGGATTTTTGGCTTCACCGCCGGGAGGATGAGTACCGGTAGCACTCCTCACTTTGACGGCGCGAACTATCCGTATTTGCGTGTTAGAATGGCTAGTTATCTAGATGCCGTAGGGTTGGATGTTTGGCGAGTGACGAAGGAAGGAACAAAACCCCTCTCTCGGCCGAAAAAACCGACAAAGCTGATGAAAAAGAAATACAATTCAATGCCATTGCTCATGACATTTTGTTCAGGTCCTTGAGCATTGATGTATTTAGTAGAGTATGTAGCCTCTCTAGTGCCCATGAGATTTGGCAATCGCTCCAAGCACTCCATGGCAGCACTAGTGACGTCAAGGAGCAAAAGCTTGGCTTGGTTAGATGTGCTTTAAATTCCTTTACAATGCCTCCTAATGAATTGGCTAATAACATGTACTCACTCCTAAATATTATTGTCAATGAGTTCAATTCAATATGTGAAACCAAGCTAAGTGATGCCGATATTACAAGGAAGATCATCGAAGTGCTTTCAAAAGACAAATACGCAAGCATCATCACCTATCTTCTCCACCAAGACATGAGCATCATGACTCCCACCAAGGTTCTTGGCAAGGTCACAGCTTTTGAGATCTATCAAGGGATTGGCCAAGACACCTCTTCATCCAAGTCACATGCACTCACCATTCATGGTGAAAAGAAGAAGATGAAGAAGGGCAAAAGAAAGAAAGAAACAAGCTCAAGTTCAAGTGAAGACAAAGAAGAAGATAGTGATGAAGATGATCAATCCGAATGCTCCTCCTCCGATGATGAAGAGGTTGCAATGTTGATCAAGAAGATGGAGAAAGCATTGAAGAAGCTCAACTCCAAGGGCATCCCTATCACCATTAACGATATTGAGCACAACCACCAAAGGAAGAAGGATAGAAAAGGTGGTTGTTTTGGATGTGGTGAGAAAGGGCACTTCATGGACTCATGTCCTATCATTGCCGTGGAAAAGAAAAAGAGACACAAGCTCAAGAAGAAGGAAAAAGAACAAAGAGAGAGGCACAAGGCGCTTATGAGCATTGGCAAGTGGGTAGATGTGTCAAGGGATGAAGATCATCATAAGAAGCACTCTCACAAGTCTACTTCTCGCAAATTATCCTCGAAAACAAGAGTCTTAAAGATCAATTAGCCAGGTCGTCAACCAATAATGAAGAATTGATGCTTAAGTTTGATATGGTTGTAAACCATAATGATGAGCTTACAAGGAAAATTGTGGCTCTTGAACTAAAAGCTACTTCAAGTAATTCATCCACACTCTCTTTTGAAAAATCTAAAAGGGATGCTTGTAACTCTTGCTTTGATTTAATAGATAAACCTTACTCACCCCCTTGCAAGCTATTTGTTAGTTGGTATGAAGAAACTTGCAGAGAGGAGGTGGCAATTGAATATGATGTACTCAAGCAAAAGGTGGATCAGCTCATAAAGGATGTGGCAAGGCTACAAGGTCAAAGAGAGCAAGCCCAACCTTCTCAAGATAACCACCCCAAGGTGGTGAAGAAGGTTGAGGAGAGTCAAACCGTGGTGTGCTTCCTTTGCAATAAAGAAAGCCATAAGTCATACATGTGTAGGTCTAACAACAAAGAAGAGGCCAAGAAGAGAGAGGGAAAACAAAAGAAGAGTGTCACACCCAGGGCACCTTAGAGCAATAAGGGCTATAGAGGACTTGGAGGCTTGGCGACATTTGGATATAAGGTTTCAAGTTACAAAGCCAAGCGAAGAAATTCATCACATACCCAAGTCCTTCTTTTGTGGTAACCTAGGTTTGAGTGAGCATATTTAAATTCAAATAATGCATGCCTCGGCTATCTTATGGTAGGTTGCTTATGTCTCACTCTAACCCATGAGCAACCTACATGGTTTCTTAGTTTAGGTCCAAATTATAGGGTGAGCTCCTCAATTGGTCTTGAATGTCTAGTGCATGTCTCTCACAAGCAATTCAAAGCTTGTATGCACACTTTGAGAGGGAGCCTATCCTATGGTTTGTATTCTTTGAGACTAACAATGTTTTCAAGTTTACCATGTGTGTAGTCTCACCCATGACCCTAGAGGTACGCATGAAGTTAAGAAAAATGTGCTTCAATTTGGTAACACCTTCCTTGGTGTACTTATTATTTAGAGCTACCTCCATGCATAATATAGTTTAAGCTTCCCCTCGTCTTAAATGATTAAATGTGCATTTGGTTCGTCTACCATCTTATGTATGCACACATTTAGGGAGAGTTTAGCCTATGTTATGCGAGTCTCATGCATTGTGATCCATTTGACTTCCGTATCTTAAGGACCATAGTGTGTGGGACTCTCCCTTGTGCTTTTAATGCTTTCCTTTTCAGTGTTTGATTCCAAAAGGGGAGAAATTGTGGACCTAAGCAAGCATGCAAGGAGTTGAACATGAACCGGGAAGGAAAATCAAAGAGGACCAAAGGGGGTTGCCGCATGATCAAGAAAATGGGGAAGAAATGCAGATCAAGATCAAGGCAATGGTCGAAGAAAAAGAGGGAAGTGGCATTGGAGTAAGGGGGAGCCTGACGCCCATTGACCACAAGAGGGGACAAGATCATGGCAAGGGCAAGACATGAGCAAAATTTTCCAATCTTTGGTAAAATAAATTGTCAATCGGTATCATTGCATATTTCATTTAGCATTTTTTGATCTTGCCTTTACATTGCATCCTAGCAAGTAGCATGGTATTGTTAGCAAGTAGCATGGTATTGTTTTTCAATTAGTATCTTTTGTTGCTTGCTTGGTCGGGTTGTCATCAATCACCAAAAAGAGGGAGATTGTAAGGAAAATGGGCCCTAAGCCTTGTGCTTAGTTTCCATATGTGATTTTGGTGGTTGAAGTGACAATACGTGCCATGGGACTAATATTATTGTGGAAGTATATTTGTTTGAAGTCTGAGGTTGGTGAACAAACACCTCAAAGCAAAAGGAAGAAAGAAAAGTTCTAAAAGAAGAAGAAAATGTTCCGCCAGAAGAAAGAAATGTTCTACCGGTGCACTTTACACGCATCAGACGGTGTGATGGTCTCACCATCGGACGCTCTGATGGTGCATCAGACAAGTTAGGCAAAAGAGAAGGGGAAGACCAAGTCCTGGCACTTCAACGCATCAGACGGTGCGATGTTTGTACCATTAGACGGTCTGATGGTCCATCGGACAAGATAGAGAGAAGGATCAACAAAGCAAAGACCACGGGCGTTCTACGCATCAAACTTCTGATGGTCTCACCATTGGATAGTCTGATGGTCTTAACGGTCATCTAAGGTTCCAACAGCCGACTCCAACGGCTAGTTGGGTGCCACCATCGGACGGTCCGTTGGTTCCACCATCGGACGGTCTGATGGTCACGATAAAGCAGATCAAGTTGCTCCCAATGGCTAGTTTTGAGGCTTAGCCTATATATATACACCCTTGTCCGGCCTCCACTGGGTGCTTGGTGACTCCTGAGTTCATACAAGTGTTGATACACATTTCCATGCCCATTTGAAGTGTAGCAACCAAATTTGTGAGCCCAACCACCACATGAGCAAATAGACGCATCCCGGCATAGGAAGAGCTTGTTAGCATCTTGGCTTAGGACTATTTGTCTAGTATCCGTGCCTGTGTGCACGACCTTGTTATATCAAGTGCAGCTTGAAAGTCTTGCGAGACCCTCTAGAGTGTGGAGTGGCCGCCACCATCTTGTGAGAGGGAGGAAGGCCCTCGGCGGTTTTGCCAAAAGCTTCCCATAGTGAAGACGGCAGGGGAGCTCTGCGTGAAGGACTCAGAAGACCCCAACAGCCCCGACAATCCTCTACCCTTGCGTGGGTGAGGTCGTAGTCCAAGACTACGCGAGAGAAGGGCTTATGTGGGTGTGTACCGAGGATTTCCGGAGACCCGACCGGGGTTGCTTGACTTCCGAGGAAGTCGCTATGTCATCCTCCACCCTTGCATAGGCGAGGCCGCACTCCCGTGAGGATTGCGCGAGAGCAAAGCCTACGGGGGCACCTAACAAGGAGTAGGGGGTGAGACGGCACGTTGGCCTCCCCTAACCTCGGGAAAAAAATCTCCTGGTCTTCACTGTGTGCCTTCGCCGATATCGTCATCTGGAGTTTGCATTCTCTACTCATCATTTAGCTTCCGCATTTACATTCTTGCAATTGTGTGCTTATATTTCTAGACTAGCTTGATAGGTTAGTTTCTAGGTGGAACTAGGTTGAAAGACTTGGTCACGGTAGAAATAGCAATACTTAGCAAAACCGTACCTTAGTGCACATAGCTAGATTTACTTTGCATAGGTTTCGCTTAGTAGTTGTAGTTTTTAGTGAGCCTTAGTACCAGAATCATGACACCCTACATAGACTGTATAATTTTTTTCATTACCAGAATTTCTCACACTTCGAGTCACCGAGCGATGGTCCAATGGAATTTGCTGGCGAGGTTTCCTTCTTTTAAAATGCACTGAAGCTGAAGATGCATCACTAGTGCTGGAGGAAGCTTTTTCGATCCTCACCGGCATCGAAGAAAGTACCTCAAGTTAATTGTTTGAGGCCCTCTTTCTGGCGGGCCATGGAGAAATACGCGGCGCAGTCGTCGGTGGCATCAATGTTTTTTCTTCTTCTTGACAACCATCAACATGACTTGACGATGCAACCCAATGCACCCTACTAGCCCTAGAATCGGCTGGTAGGGCCATCTCTCTTCTCTTGTAGCCAGTGCGTCTTTCGCGCATATTGGCACCTTGTTTGGCATATTTTGCTTGCAGAGAATCCCTTTTGACGAACTCTTGATACTCCGGCCATTTGGCTAAAGCTTCCGCTCGGTGCATGATTTCACCCTCTACAATATTAGCGGATGGAGATAAACTTGGCAACAAATTTCTTAGATCTTGGCATATTGTTCTTTCTATGGATGCCTTGATCTCTCGCCTCACCGCGTCTTCAATTTTGCGACGATCCCTTCTATGCTACGCTAGAAGTGAATCACATACGAAGGCGCGTTGTTCATTAGTCATGGTGTCAACTGCATTTGAGAAGTCGGCCCATGCCTGATGAATGTTGTGTTGCCGTCGGTGGTGACGCCTTGGAGACATAGAGCTATGAACTGATGGTCATGGAAGCGTTCTCTCTGATGATATTGGGTCAGAGATCGCAGCAGTTGGATCTACATGCCCCTTCTTTATGTTGTCGTGGGACAAACAAACCCCTTGCCACCGTAGTTCACATTTGGGTTGAGCCTTGCCAGAGTTATAGACCGGCAAAGGAATGAACTCCGGCGCCTCGGCGCGAAGTCGTGATTTTGTAGATGAGGCAGTGCTTTCGATGGATGAAGTATCTTCCATCACCGCCTTCCTTTTGTCGCTAGGCAGTGGACGACGAGTTTGATCCGCCAATATTGGAGTTGTTGGAGAAATGGTTGGCGGTTCCCTCAATATGCTTGGGGCTGGTTTGGTGGAGTATTCTCCGTGTGCTTTGTTGGAGACTGGTGAAGTCATTTTCGTCGCTGTAGATGATGCCAACTTTGGAGAACTTCTGCGCTTCACCTGAACAGGCCATTCCCTCAGTGTAGTGGTGGGAGCTTGACCTCACCTCACGCCTTGGAGGCGTGGAGCTTGCAGGCTTCGAGAAGCTAGGAGGGGTTGCCCTGGAAGGTGCAGCCTTGCATACGTTGGTAGTGCGATTTTTTAAGGCAATGGCTCTTGCCATTGCGACAACTCTCCTCGCCCTCCTCTTTGCTGCCTTGGAGACGACGGGGATGAACTCCCCCTCAGGCTTGGAGTTAACTTCTTGTTCATGCGCAACCACATTTGGCGGCGCGGCCGTAGTGCGGAGCGACTCAGCACTGTTGGTGGCCAGGAGTAGTCCCAATGGAACATCAATCTAGAGAGAACCGATGCGGGTTGTGACGAAGTCTTGAACGCGACTAGCCATACCTTCATATGAGAAAACCATATATGAATTTTCTTCAATGCATATATGTGTGCATCATTTTTTTTTTTTGAAAATTTAAGTCAAAGCCATATGCTTTAGTTATGCTGGAACTCAGAGATGAGGGGAGAAGTATGTCGCACCGGGCGTGCCATAATCTGATATCGGAAAAACGGATGGCCGAAGGCCCCGCCTCCACCACAGAGACAAGTTTAATTTAACTTAATTTAAATGAGACAAAATAAAAAGATACAGGTATTGCGAGTCCATACTTCCATACTTCCACCATCGGACCGTCAAGTGCTTTCTGCCGGCGTGGTGTTTTGCTTGTTTTGCGTCCAGTTCCTTAGGCGTTTGAGCGAGTGCTTCCGCTTTGTATCTAGTATGTGTATCTGTTTAGTAGACTGTGCTAGGTATGTGAGTTTTTCTGTGCAAGTGCTTCAGGGTTTAAATTTGAGTTTTTAAGTGCTCGAATTCACCCTCCATCTAGTAGCAGTCTTCGGTGCTACACCATGCTACAATCATGCTGAGATCAAAGTGACAAAGCTCGCAGTAGGAGGACTAAGAATACTTGCTGTTGTAGCAATAGAAGGCACATTGATCTGCTAAGAATAACGCCCAGGCTAACATGGGACAATGATGTTGAAATCGAAATGATGAGGCTCGCAGCGTGCGGACCAAGTATTTTAGATGCCAGTGATGATTCTAGCACAACTTCTGCAACATACATGGATGCTATGAAACTAATGCTAGAACATAACATTTCAATGACCAATTGGTGTGCACTTTCAATGACATGCACTGGAGTTGTAAAGCTTGATATCATAGGGCTGCTGATGTTGAAGACAAGTGGCATGGAGATTGGAGGTGTGTTGGTGAAGCGTCTCCTATGCTCAAGTTCATCTGAGTGCCGATAGAGTTGCCTAGGCATTTTGTCAAACACTTGGTGAGTGATGCCGGGAAAACGTTCAGCCTCCACGTTACATAGATAAGTTTAATTTAACTAATTTAATTGAGACAAAATAAAAAGATACATGTATTGCGAGTCCATACTTCCATAATTCTTACATTTGCATAAAAAATTATGTTAATTATATCTCCGAAGAGAGCACTCCTGATTAAGAGTTCCAACATGAAAATAAAAAAAATTACAACATATGACTTTCTATTACATGACTATAATATAAAACTAGGTAGATGCCCATGCGTTGCTACGGAGCCTATGATGTTTCGACTATAAGTAGGATTGCAACAACATTATGTATATGCCCATTGCTAGAGAACAACACCACATTCATTAGTTATTACACGGTCTAGTTTAGAAGAAATCAATAAAAAAACTACGTTCAAAAAAATATGACACTTATACATACAACTAAAATATACAGAACGGACCAACAGAAGAGATATTATATAGCTACATTAACTCCAAAGATTGTCGTGCACATTCTAGAACTGGCTGTATGTATAATAATGTTCAGAAAAAAAATCATTACTTAATAAAGCTACTCACACAAGAACGCATATCAATTAGACACAAAGTTATCTAAGAACACCATATTCGAGGAGATGGTGTCAAAAAGTTCAGAAGATCTCTGCAACCATGAGGCGAAGAGGATTCATGAACAAATTGTCTGAAACTTCTTGTTCAAACAAAACAAAATGTATTTTTTATACTACCTCAATTTTTTATATGACGCAAAACAAGCTAGAAAATGAACTACAGCGCGTCATATAAAAAAGTCGGAGGGAGTACTTAAAACTACAAACCAGATAACAAAAGGGACTACATAAGCTAATAATACGCTTGCCAAGCCTTCATGAAGATGTAACGGCGTGATGCTCTTGAACTGATCTGTGTTCTCCTTCTCCAGCTACCTAATGCAAGATGGTACATGCCAGTATGATTTATCATTGATAGATTCTGAAAATGCAATGTGGTAGGCATTGCTGCAAGAAAGAAGGAAAAAAGATGTCACATCACATGGATGGCTAAGACGTTATCAGCATGACAAACCTCTATAGTGGAAGCAAAACGTAATCTCTATTTCGGCTTCACAGATACCATTTTAATTCGCAGTATCCAATCAAACAGGCAAACAATTGTTGTCCTATCAGCAGTAATAGTCAACGGCTGCCTCAAATTGGCTGCAGAGCAAAGTTCCGTGGACACATATGTTACTAACAACTTAGGGCAGGGAGTGATGAGTGCAGCCTAAAGATGAATGCTCTAGTGGAATTTCTAAGATTGAAGGTGGGGTTGCCATTGCATGTAAACTCACAACTTTGCATAGGGAGCTTAATTTGTTGAGTCACGTGATAAACCATGCTGGTTAGGACATTATCAGCGTGACGATGTGAACTTAAGGTTGAAAGCAATAATGTAATCTCTCTTTTTGGGCTTCACAAATAGGATTTTAGCTCCCAACTATTTGCCCCACACTGACCGGCTTCATTGGACATAGTAAGTACTTGCGTAAGGGCACATCGGTATAAGATTTACAGAGTGATAGAAGAATATTTTCTATCCTAGCATTTCAAGAATAATGGCCTCGAGGTGCTCACAAATGGTAGACTCAAGTAGGTAGAAAACAACAAACAACAGCGTTAAATTAGCTGCAATATTTCCTCTTGGATGACTCCAATAGTTTTTTTATGAATGTGAAATAGCTAGAAGAAAAGTAAAATTAGCTGCACATTACAAACTCCAAATAAATTTTATTACCTCCTTTGGAGCAGCCACCATGCCAACTATTGTGGCATCTATGTCATTTCTCAATTTTTGTACCAGAAGCTTTGGCAACCATCAGAATTACTCGCATGGTAAAGATACATCCAACAATCAGATATCTTGATGCTTTTACTTCAGCTTGCAACCCTAGCGAGAGAGAAAAAACAAATTCACACATGATCCTATGCTGACAAAATTCGAAATGTTTCAGCCTCAGAGAAATAACCATATTCGGATGGAAGTTCTCCCACACAATATTAGAAATTCAAACTAAAATTTGAAAATGACATCGATCTAGGATTCAGAAGCATTTGACCCAGAAGTAACAAATCACCACCAAAGTTGCAAACTTTTGCACGCTGCCCGACATGGCAGCTAAGTAACAATCACTTAATTTCTCACCAAATGGTTTACTAATCAGCGGAGGGCCAAAGATACATGGAAGGGGACGGTAGCTTGGGCATTACCAATCACCAATGCATCCCAAAGATGGGAGCACATATGTACCTGCAGGACACATCAGTTGAGCTTAGTTCGGTGGCGATGGGACGTATGGATGGTGTTATTTTGAAGCTATTTATCCCTTCTGTGAGATCATGACATTGACAAAGAGGACTAAAGGGTCTAAAATCTTGGATGTTAAGGCAGACTGAAAGAAAATATAAATCATCTAAAGTTGATTGTAAAATCCATAAGGAAAAAACATTAGTTGAGGCATTGGATATGCAATGACATTAATTTATTTCCAAAGCATTCGCCAACATATGCAATGCAGTAGGCATTGGGTAGCTATTTGATTAGTTGAGGCATCTGTGGCACATCCGAACCAAATCAGACCTCTAACACAATTTTGAGAGAGTTTGACATCATCATTGCAATCACAAAGTGGCCTCCATAATATCATAAACCCACGAACCCTGACTGTTGATGAGATTTTCCAAATCAACACAACATTGTTGTCATTGATTTTCCCCCTTTTGTTTTGGAAAAAATAATCTACTACGGTCAATTTCTCGTTGGATTTCTAACAAGCTTTCAATCACTCTTGTCCATGGATGCAAATCAATTAGTCTTTTCCGTTGATGCAAATCAAATATCAAATAGAGAATATGTATATAAATAAATTTCGTACAGACACGCCAAAAGGGAGAGAAGAACAGAGTACCAGTTTTAGGTGATGACATTGTGGGTGAGCTCGACCTTGGTGAGGTCCGGTGAGGGGAGCAGGAGGGTCGGAGCCTGCAATGACAGCAACGGTCGTCGTGGCCACTGCCGTTAGGGTCGGTGCTGTGCGGGACACGGTGGTGGGCTTCCGCAGGGGCTGGCATGGCCTGCTGGGAGGGCGACTTCGCGGAGGCGACGGGGGCAGGAGGGACGGAGACGTCCGGGGCGCGGCGGCAGCCAGGTCACGTGTGGAAACGTGGGAGAGGCTGCGGTGGCCGGTTCGCGTGCGGAAGCGGATCAGGCGGAGGCAGCCGAGGCGCGACCGCGCGAGGGCCGGACCTTGTTCGTGGCGGGGAGGAGGCCTGACGCCGGCGGGGAGGAGGCCTGACAGTGGCAGCGTCCCACGCGGCAGGGGCACACGGCGGCGCGCGGCGCGCGGGGCCGGCGGTAGTGGCCCGAGGGGCAGGGGCGCGTGGTTGGATCTGGCTGCGGGTAGGGCGAGGGCGCGGCAGGCGGTAGGGCGAGGGGCGCGGCAGCGGTTGCGTTGGGCGCGTCGGCGGGGGCGCGCGATAAAGGGGAGCATGTTTTGTGTTTTCGTTCCCAACCGTCTCTTGTGATGCTCTTCCTTTTGTTGTACAAAACAGAGTATGATGGAGTTGATTTTCCCCTAGGTTGTGTGATAGTTGGCCAATGGACACAAGGTATTGGATCAATAGATCTTCAGGGGGGAATGAGCCGTAGCTCGAGCTGTGGTTTGCTCTCCGAGCAGCAGAGGCACCGATTGTCGGTTCAAGCGCTTCTTATCTCACGATTCTACTAGGGAGTTAATCTTGTAAATAAAGTATGCAACCTCTCACATGTGAAGCTGCAAAGAGAATGTGTTGCATCCGTCGTCAGTGTCCATCGATGGTTCTAGTGATTCCAGGATCCGGGCTCGCCCTTCGGGGATGAGGGTCCGGCCTTTTCCGTAAGAGCAGCGGAGCTTATGCTTGAGCTCTAAGGAAAATCTTCTCTGTCAGGAAAATCTTCCGAAGAACGATTCGATACACATAGCGTGTGGTATCTGAATGTAGATGTAGATCTGGTTGTATACACGTGTGTGCGTGTGTAGTGTGCGTTTGTACATGAACTGGTGCTATAGCTGTATCTAGATGAGATGCATAAAAAACAGATTTCTAGGGATGGAGAACCTCAATCGTTGTATAGAATTGGCACACAAACGACAGTAGAGTACAATGTGGGATGTTGTTCCATTAGTCACGTTGGTTGAAAACCTCGCAATAATCATGGTCGACAATCTTCTTCTTGAGCGGATTGTGTTTGCACTTTGTACTATTTTTTTTTCCTACATAAGCATCCAGTCGAAGAACTGCACGTTATATTCTCTTGATAAAAAATGTGTCAAAACATGGTCACGGAAAAAGACGTTTATAATGTTAAAATTGACCATGTGTTGCACACATTGTGATGGGAATATTGTGGCTATAGTCGACAAAGAGTAAGAAGGAGCAGCACGGTGCAGGGTACATGGTTTTCTAAGGCCTAAAGCCTAAGGCCTGCTCCAGCGGTTCCTCAATCAGGGATCTCGCACTGTTACAATAATATTCTGCATTGCGTGAAGTTTGAAATAAATACGGAACGGAAAACCGTTGGAGTTAGCCTATGTCATTAGCCAGGGGGCGCAAGACGATTTTTTTCTCCTGTTACACTACGCATCCATATTTGCTAGTAAAAAAAAGTAGCACTCGTAGTAAAACTGAAAGACCTTGTTTTTTCCCTAACGTGTTCCGACCGTTTTTCTACGTGACGTGCATCGGCTCCCGGCGCCCGAGATCGGCTGAGAAGCTGCGGTCACGGGCTCCCCCATTCGGCCATTCGAACGGCCAAACACGATCGGCCCACGAATCCGAATAATCCGCATCGCGAAAACGGAAATCGCAAAAAGACAAAAAAAAGGGCAGAGAAGTGCTCGAGGTTCTTGCTCCGCTCTCACACTTTCCTCCTGCTAGTGGCTGCCTGCCTGCCTGCCTGCCTGCTCATCGCAATCCCCCCACCGAAACCTCCCGAGTCCAGTCCGCCATTCCGCCCTCCTCCTCCTCCTCGATCCCATCGGGCAGCCGACGCTCTCTTCTCCTGACCGCGCCGCCGATCCCGGGGGGCCCTCTGTCTGCTGCTGTTGCGCCGCTGGGGATGGAGATCCGGCCGGAGCGGGGTCCAGGCGAGATGAGGGAGCTGCGGTTCGTCTTGCTGGTTCTGCTGGTATCCTTGCCGTGCTTCCCTGCATCCGATCGCCAAGGTACCGCCACCTTACCCAGTAGTGATGCCCTGTCCTTTCTCCTGCTGCCTGGCTCTGCCAACCGCCGTCGCTTGCCTCCGTGCTTCCGCATGAATAAGTTAGAGTGTCTAAACAAGTAGGAATTTAGTTGTATCCTTAAATTGTTGCTGTGTTATAACCTGTGTTTAAGGAAGCCCTACGCACTAGTTGGGCGGTGGGGTGGCGCCTGGCTCAGTTAGGCAGGCTGCTAGGAAGTCTGAGCCGCAATTTGGCAGTTGGGCTTGGCTGGAGAGTGCTCGCCTAGAACAAAGGCACTGCCTAGCCTGGTGTTACCTTGGCTACTTGATACTAATGATACCATGCATTTCTGCAGAAGCAGCTCAGCACAACGATTAGTATGTGTGTAGTACAGCTATTTCATAAAAAGGCACACCAGCAGGCTCATTAATGTTCTTTTCCTCTGTTAGTTGGTACTCATGGGGAGACCCCAGTTTGGTCTTTTGGGATGATGTAGCCATTTAATGTAGGCTAAGCTTTGATTGATCTCCGGTTATCAATGTTCTTGTGCTGTTGTACCTAATCAAAACTTAATGACTGCTTGTTTTATTTTCTTACCAAAAAAAAAATAAAAAACCTGCTTGTTTTGCAGGGGATGCTTTATATGATATGAAACAAAAACTGAATGCTACTGGCGGTCAGCTTTCTGATTGGAACCAGAATCAAGTTAACCCCTGTACATGGAATTCTGTGATTTGTGACAATAACAACAATGTTGTTCAAGTGTAAGTTGGAGCCCCTGTACCTTGCTTCTTTGTTCTTCCATTATATTCTGATGTTGGAGCGCATATGTTCCCCTCTGTTCTGATCCTGTTTGCTTTCTGACTCATCTTGATGCGCTGTTTTAGAACATTGGCTGCACGAGGGTTCACTGGTGTTTTGTCACCAAGAATTGGAGAACTGCAATATTTGAGTGTCCTGTGAGTACATCTCTTATTCTGTAGATTAAATAATACTTTGACACAATCACTTTTTATGATCATGAAAAGGGACAGCACTATGTCAAATTGTTAGAAATAGTGAATTCTTTTTTCTAGAGGATTGCCCTATCTTGTTCAAAATCAGGAACGTAGCATGGGTAGATGCAATAAGGCTACGCTGATTCTAGTCAAGAAATCTTGGCTAGTCTAGGCACCTTTGCTAGAATTTGTGTTGAATATGTGTACGCTTTTGTTACAACAAGACTTGAGTTGTATTAGGAGTCCACTCTAATCTAGGGGGTCATAAATATGAGGCCAATACTGTTGTAACTGCAAGCGTGGTTGTGTGGCATTGTCGTGGTGTGCCCGGATGCAGCATAACAGGAGGAGTGCCCGTAGACATGCTTCAGGGATGAAGGCTTTGGCCGAACCTTGTTAACAAGTATCGTGTCTCTAGCATTGTCGTGTGTGATCATCCATGAATATCTCGGATAGATCCACAAGCGTTTTAGCATGCTTGTTTTCTAACAAGTGGTACCAAGGCTATGATTGTATTGGACCTTGAGATGTGTGCAAAGGATTATGGTGGAAGCTCGACGACCATGCTCGACGGGTGCTAGGAAGGCTACTCGATAAGGTGCAATGGCGGCGGTCGACGATTCAATCCGTGGAATCGAACACTTCAGGTAGGAGGCTTGAACTGTTCGATGGGCTACAGTTGGCGAGGATTGATCAGACATAGACATGATAACCGGGGCAATGGAGGTGGCCGGCGATATCATTATAGGCGATGACCTCGGCACTTGTGATCAGTTGTGGATTGGAGCGGGTGGGAGCAATGATGCAACTGGATGTTACATGGGGTGAACATCATGACACAGTCGAGTAAGTTTTAACATGGATGTTGGGTTGAGGTCTGATGTGGATTACATATGAGATATACGCGAAGTTTGGTAGAGGATTGTTGGATTGGTTCTTTTGCGCCGCAGGAGATCCGGTACGGTAGAGGTTCTATAGTCACATCCATTTTGTTCAGTGGGTTCATGGAGCGCAAGGCTTACCGCAAGTTCAGGAGTACAACAGGGCGGTTGATAGGCTAGGTGGGGGGTGAAGACCGAGCGCGTGAAGTTGTCACATAGCCACTGGAGGCTGGGCTAGTGCACGCCTAGGACATGACGATCGTGGCTCGTGCGTGCAGAGGCGATGGTGAGTAGGTGGCAGCAGGCTCCACGTTGCGGGATGGGCGCTCGGGTCAAGTCACGAGACCCATCGCGTCACACGTGGTAGCAATGCAGGTGAAGCCTAGAGGGACCGCGCCCCCCTAGGTGGCGCCATACGATGGGCAGCGGCTCGGGTGCAGGTGTCACGCGACTCTACAGGGGCGCGAGGACAAAGAATTCAGGTGGGACTTAGTCGCTAGTGCCGGATGCACTTTTGGGCGTGGGAGATGCGTAGGTCTGCGGGTGGCCGGGTGTAGGCGGGCAGCAGGGTGCGCGCATCCTGGGAGATGGTTTGGCTTATAGTGTCATAGGGGCAAGCAACATCAAGTTCAAGATGTGTGGTGGACAAGATGTGATACTAGGTGTGAAGCATGTGCTGGGCTGAGGAGTAATTTGATTTCGCTTGGGCTTTTGCATGAGGAAGGTTGTTTGTATCACGTAGCACCTGATAGGAGGACCTTAAGGGTCATGTAAGGCGGAAAGACGGTCATGCCGGGTTAGAAGTCAGGTGTGCACCCGTACAAGCTGAAAGGGAGCATTGTTGAAGATGGAGACATGGATGGCAATGCAATGGTGGCCGTGTTCTGTCCGGGAGTTGGTGCAGCTGTGGGATCAACCTCACCAGGTGATGAGAACATGTCCAGTATGCATACGACCAAGGCCAAACTCAAGATGGGATGTTCTCATCACCAGGTCATTCTACATGAGTGGTGAAAGGAAGCGGCTCAAGTTTGGTGCATGGGAGGTTCTATAGTCACATCCATTGGAAATTAAGTTCCTCTGGCTGCTACAGCAGCAAGTCAGCTTATGATGCTCTGTTTGTACGGACAGTCAAGTTCTCCCCTTGGAAAAGGATTTGGAAAAGCTGGGCACCTCCCAACTGCAAATTCTTCATATGGCTTGCCATCCTTAATCGTTGTTGGACCTCTGATCGTTTGGCAAAGCGTGGATTACCTCACCAGCCTAGCTGCCCCCTCTACGACCAAGCTGATGAGTCAATACAACATATCCTTATGCAGTGCATGGTGGCCAAGGAGGTTTGGTTTCGGGTGCTCCGGAAGACTAACCTTCACGCTGTCCATCTCCCAGACACCTCTAGTAGGCTCAACTCTTGGTGGAGCCGATCTTCTCGAGCTCTTCCTAAGGATTCGCGCAAGGGCTTCAATTCTTTGGTCATTCTTGTAGCTTGGGAGCTTTGGAAGCATAGGAATGTGTGTGTGTTTTTGAGGGAGTTCGCCTAGATGTGCGGACTGTGTTGTTTGCTATAGAATCTGAGGGGCAACTTTGATGCAGGGCTGGGGCTGTGGGGCTTCAGGAGCTCTCCCCACCCTCCCAGGTTGTGGTGGTCTGAGTAGTGGGTGTTATCTTCACAGTTGTTGGCTAGGCTGTACCTGGGAGAAAGGTGTTTCTCATCTTTCTCATGGGGATGTATTTATTTTTCTTCTTAATGAAATGACACGCAGCTCTCCTGCATCGTTCAAAAAAAAAAAAAGTTTGGTGCACGGAGGTTCGCACATGGATGACTTCAAGGTAGTGGGCATATTCACCAATGTGGAGTTTATTAGAATCTGTGTGTATGTTTTGGATACAACAACACTTGAGTTGTATTAGGGGCCTAGGTAGAGGTCTAGTCGGACTCTAATCTAAGGGGCCATATATATGAGGCTGACCTTGTTGTAACGGCAAGACAACTAGGTGGTTTGGCGTGGGTGTGTGGCATTGCCGCGGTGTGCTCGAATGCCGACATGGCTATCGATATGGAGAGGTGCATCTATAGTCATGCCCCAGGGATGTAGGCTTTGGCTGAATCTCGTTAACAAATATCGTGTCTCCGGAGTCTTCTGTGATCGTGCATGAATATCTCAGGTAGAGCCATAGGTGCTTCCTCATGCTTGTTTGCTAACATCCTCTATTGAGGCTTGTTATGGATATATATGTCTAGATTTTCTTCATGTCTTTAATTGAACTGATTTTTTAGGGAAACAAGATGGAAGTGGGCCAGCCAGTAAACTAGGATGAACACACTGTAGCAATGCCAAGAATGCTAACATATTGAATTTCAGAGGAATTTGGTACAATTTGATTCGCTAATACTTTTATCCAACTACTGTGAAACTATAAAGTGCATGATCTTGCAGGTCATTGGCTGGTAACAGGATTACTGGTAACATACCAGAGCAGTTTGGTAATCTTTCTAGTTTGACAAGCTTAGATTTAGAAGATAACCTTTTGGTTGGAGAAATACCAGCTTCTCTTGGGAATCTGTCCAAGCTAAATCTGTTGTAAGTAATTTAACTCTTTGTTCCCTTCTCCTGATTATAATAATTTGACCTTTTATGTTTCTTCCTTACTCATAACCAGGATACTGAGTCAAAATAGTTTCAACGGTCCAATTCCTGATAGCATAGCAAGCATTTCAAGCTTGACAGACATGTAAGAGTTTCCTTTTTTTTTTACCCTAATTGTGATCTCCTAAGTTTTTCATATGATGATACCATTTAAATGTGCTTACAAATTTTCCTTTTGATGACAGCCGCCTGGCATATAATAATTTGTCTGGTCAGATACCTGGTTCGCTGTTTCAAGTAGCACGTTACAAGTTCGTCATGATCGATCTTAATGTTTCTGTTACAATCTATGATTTTTCTAGTCCTAATTGGGTGATAAAATTCCTTTTTTTTTTCTTGGAGCAGCTTTTCTGGTAATCACTTAAATTGTGGACCAAACTTTCCCCATCTTTGTACATCCAGCGTGGCCTACCAGAGTATGTTTGTCTGTTAGAACTGATGGTTGCCTTTGTATAGTATGATTTCCTAATTATTCTATAATTAATATCTGACAGGTGGATCACATAGCTCAAAAATTGGCTTAATTCTCGGAACAGTTGGAGGAGTGATAGGGCTTCTTATCGTAGGAGCTCTCTTTCTAGTCTGTAATGCGAGGAGGAAAAGTCATCTGCGGGAAGTTTTCGTGGATGTAGCAGGTTCCATGCCTTTGTAGTTAATGTGTTATATCTAGTCTTCTATATTGGGTAATAGACTTAATAATGTCTTAGCGCGACTGTGGTATCACTTCAAAAAACGATAACCATTTGAGCTGCTGAATACCAAGCAAGTGACCCTACCCGTCATAATTTACTATTAATATACATCAGGGGACTGTGTTTCAGTTATTGAAAAAATGATTTCCAACCAAAAACTTGCCCATGGAGAGGTAAGACCGCCCCTCCGGTTTTCTTTAGTAGAGGTCCAAATCAGAGGTCCTGGCTGAGAAACCCACGAAAGCCCAAACCAGCCAAGGACGTGCCTGCGGTCACATGTCACTGCAAGCTGTGGCCCACCACACAACGAAAACTGCGGACGATGGGAGTTTTCTTTTGGGGTGTCCCCAGGGTTCAAACCCTGATTGGTTCCCTCAACCGGGAGGTTTACCGTTACACCTCAGCTGATTTTCTAACCAGAACGCATGAAGCTACCCATTCATCAATTGGGCATTGAGTTCATCATAAGAGTTTCAAATTTGTATTGGAATTGTATGCATCACCTAAGTAATGTAACAATTTATGATCACAGGCGAGGATGATCGACGAATTGCATTTGGCCAGCTCAAAAGATTTGCATGGCGAGAACTGCAGATTGCGACTGATAATTTCAATGAAAGAAATGTTCTCGGACAGGGAGGTTTTGGGAAAGTCTACAAGGGTGTTCTTCCAGACGCCACTAAGATTGCTGTAAAACGATTGACTGATTATGAGAGTCCAGGTGGTGAGGCGGCCTTCTTGCGTGAGGTGGAGCTAATTAGTGTTGCAGTTCACCGCAATCTCCTAAGGCTTATTGGCTTCTGCACAACACAAACAGAGCGCCTGCTGGTCTATCCTTTTATGCAGAATTTGAGTGTTGCCTACCGCTTAAGAGGTATTATTGTTTGCGCTTGTCCATCCACCAACTTCCTACATCTATATTGATTGCTCATAGGATCAACCATTATTACACTTAGAATTTTTCAGTTATTCGATTTTTCTGTCCTTGCAGAAATTCACCATGTGCTAATTGGCATATGATTTGACACTGTTCTTCTCAGTTAACAATTAGCTAAGTATTTAGTTATTGGGCTTTGTTTATTACATCAATTGATCATAACAAATTTTCTCAACAGTAGAAAAAAAGGCTAACCTCTTTGGGAACATATCTGGTGCAAATAGTATGTATTGTGCAACAGTGCAAACTTTAGAATCTCAGCTGCATGTTGGAGATCCAGCGTCCAGCATCCATACCGCAAAACGTCGCGTAAATTACTCCCCTTTTTTTAGAAATCATCTCTAGACGCTAGCTGTTGGATCTCCGATGAACGTCTGAGATTGAAAAGTTGCACGGTTGCACAGCACATCCTAATTGCACCAGATATGTTTCCCAACTTGTTTAGCCTCTTTCTTTGATCACCATTTAATTCCAGTCTCCTGTCATGTCTTAAATGTTTTCTTTTTAGACAAGGCAATGGGTGTTACCATATGTGTTTAATGTGGTGAACATTATCCAGATTTTAAGCCTGAAGAGCCCATCTTAGATTGGCCTGCAAGGAAACGGGTGGCTATAGGTACAGCACGTGGACTGGAGTACCTGCATGAACACTGCAACCCCAAGATCATACATCGTGATGTCAAAGCTGCGAATGTTTTGCTTGACGAGGATTTTGAGCCTGTTGTTGGTGATTTCGGCCTTGCGAAGCTAGTGGATGTGCAGAAGACATCTGTGACGACACAAGTCCGTGGAACTATGGGTCATATAGCACCAGAGTACCTTTCCACAGGGAAGTCATCCGAGAGGACTGATGTTTTTGGCTACGGAATCATGCTTCTGGAACTTGTGACTGGTCAGCGGGCCATTGACTTCTCACGGCTAGAAGATGAAGACGATGTGCTATTGCTCGATCATGTCAGTCCAGTTTTACCCAAAATTTGCTAGCTTTTTCCTTTGCCTCATTGGTTACTAATTTTTTTTCATCCATGATACAATCTGATTTCTGTGTGTATTTCTATGTACCTCTAACTAAATGCAGGTGAAGAAGCTACAGAGAGAAGGGCAGCTAGACTCCATTGTGGACAGCAACCTGAATCAGAGTTATGATGGTGAGGAGCTTGAGATGATTATACAGATAGCACTGCTGTGCACACAGGCATCGCCCGAGGACCGGCCATCCATGTCGGAAGTGGTTCGGATGCTGGAAGGTGAGGGCTTGGCTGAGCGGTGGGAGGAGTGGCAGCAGGTTGAGGTGACAAGGAGGCATGAGTATGAGCGGATGCAGCGAAGGTTTGACTGGGGAGAGGACTCCGTGTATAATCAGGAAGCGATAGAACTGTCTGCAGGCAGATGACAGTCAGTGAGAATGGATGGCCGAGTCTGCAGCCCATGTCTGCGCTGTAACTGTAAGTAACCGTTGGTTATATGTAGAGTAGATGTTTAGATAGCATGTAATTTGTACATAAGACTATTCAAACAAACTTGTTGAGCAGTAGCACAAATGTGGATGAAATTGGCTGGATAAATGGCAGTGGGTAGATCGAGATAACTGTACTTATTTTTTTTAATATAGTGGAGCTTATGTTGTTTAGTGTTTACTGGATGTGCTTTATTCATCTCTAATTGTCAAACGTCGATAAGTCAACATACTCTACATTAGTATGATCTGTTGCACTGTATCCTGCAAGACATCATGCACGCTGCATTCGGTGCTCCATTGATCTGGAGGAGAGATAAGATGAAAGTTTGGTCCTTAAGTACACAAAACCTGCCTATTATATATGTGTATAATAATTACGATACGGTGGAGTCAATTGCTTGTCTATATGTATTACCATGACAATATTTGTACAATATTAACGATGTGACATGGGAAACAGGAGTTGGCTAGGTCGGCTGCACGGCCATTCCATTTTAGAAAATTCTTTCCTATTTTATTAATCTTTCTTCACAATAAGTTTTCTCTCCCACATGATTTTTTAGCTCAACACCAACAAAAACATTTTTGTTCCCGCACAAAAGAGGAAGAGAAAAAACTGCACAACACAAATCATGAACAAGCAATTGCAGTGATTTTCGTTAGACAAAAATACTAGACTCACTAAGCAAAAACACTATCATTGTCCAATGAAGAATAACATTTTGCCTAATGAAAATATGCTTTACTGGACCGACGCCTGCCTAAGACAGGGTGAATTAGGATTTCTAAAACTAAGGATCTTTAAAAACTATAACTACTAAGCAAAACCTATGCAAAATAAAACTATGTGCAGTAAAGTTTTGCTAAGTATTGCTAATTTTACTGTGACCAAGTCTTGCAACCTAGTTCTACTTAGAAACTAACCTATCAAGCTAGTCTAAGAATGTAATCACATAATTGCAAGAATGTAAATCCGGAAGCTAAAGAGATAGGTAGAGAGATCAAAACTCCTGATGGCGATAAAGATGATGGAACAAGATGGAGACATGGAGATTTTTTTTACCGAGGTTCAGGGAGACCAACGTGTCTCTACCCCCTACTCCTCGTTTGGCGCCCCCCGTAGGGCTTTGCTCTCGCATAGTCCTCAAAGGAATACAGCCTCGCCCACACAAGGCTGGAGGATGGCAAAGTGACCTCCACAGAGGTCAAGCAACCCGGTCGGGTCTCCGGATATCCCAGTACACACCCACACAAGCCCTTCTCTCACATAGTCCTTGGGATTACGACCTCGCTTACGCAAGGATAGAGGATTGTTGGGGCCGTTGGGGTCTTCCGCAGGCCTTCTCACGGAGCTACCCCGCTGTCTCCAGTAAGGAAGCTTTTAGATAATGTGCAGAGGGCCTTCCTCCATCTCACAAGCAAGGTGGCGGCCACTCCACACTTTGTAGGGTCTCGAAAGACTTACAACTTTATCTATTACAAAAACGACGTGCACACAGGCACGGAAAAGACAAGAGGGTCTAAGCAAAGATGCTATGATAGGTCTAGCTATGCCGGGATGTGTCTGTTAGCTCTTGTCGTGGTTGGGCCCTCAAATGTGTGTATATATGGCTTTTTGGATGGATCAAGAGTGTGCCTCAGCACTAGAGTATGCTCAGGGGTCACCAACCACAATGTGGAGGCGGGGCAAGGGGGTATTTATAGCCTAAGCCTCAAAAGTAGCCATTGGAAGCTTTCTTCACTTTTCTGCACGACCACCGAATGGTCCGATGGTGGTCCGGTGCGTGTAGTTGGCTAGCCATTGGAGTCAACCGTTGGACTGAGAATTCGACCGCTGGAACCACCGGATCGTCCAATGTGTGTTGGAGCTTGGGTCTTCAGCTTGCAGTGCTCTCGGTCCAGAACATCCGGTGGATCATCGTACCCTCTAGTGCTTGACGTGGTCTTCTCCTCCTTTGCCTAGAACAACTGGTGGTAGACCACTGTTGGCGGCTCTTAGGCTATCGGATTTTACTCCGCAAGCACACGAAGACCGCTTTAGCCTTTCACCCGGGAGTATTCCAAGGTATCGTATTTATCCATAGAGAAGCATTGAGATAGAGATATTAAACTATCATTCATCTGGCTGTTACTACTCATTCACGTCAACCGATGACTAGTAAATTGATACCAAGCACCATGGGATAAAAGCCAAGCCCCGTTGGCAAGAAAATAGGTAAAGCTAGGAGGACAATTAGATAGGGTTTGTTGTACGGTCTTCTATCTTTGCTACCATACAAGAGATATCCGTGCTAAAGGTCGAAAGGATATCAACAGAGTTATGACTTGCGTCGAGCGAAATTCCAGCGACCTCGAGGGGTCAGGGGGTAGATAGTTGACCACCGAAAGAGAACTTGGCTATCACCTACGAGCCTCCCGAACGAATGCGCCTGGACTACACAGGCACACCACACGCTGTCATCGAGTGGGGCTACCAAGCGAATCTGCGTGTAGAGGATGGCACGCTACAAACGTGTTCAAGCGAACAATAGTTCATCCTTGGCTAAAGGAGAGGAACTAACCAGAGCCTAGCGTATAGGTTGGATTGTAGCACCGATAAGCATAACAACGATCAATCAATTCTAGTTTAGCACAACTCAGGCCTCAAAATGGTGGACCAAAAGGATAAAGCAACTACACCACTCGAGTTACTAACAGAGATGAAGATAAGTGGATAAAGTAGAAAGATAAAGTACTAGCACTTGTCAATAATAGAAAAGTAATGCTCAAGATTAGCAAATGAAATACATTACCAAATACTTTCGATTGACTCCGACACAGCAAACCTTCTCTAACTCCTAACCAAACATTATTTTCAGAGTAGAGGCACCACCCGAGGGGTGCCTCCTAGATAGGGAGAGAAAGTTACATGGTGAAAGGTACAAGTGAGAGTGAGGGGTGCCTCTTTATATATAGATGGAGGAGAGGGGAATATTTCTAGTGCCTACATGCAAGATTCCTCCCTCATTTGCTCCTTGGGCGCCACCTGGCCAGGCAACCAACATAGGAAGGTCGGTGGTACTGTTCCCCACGTGTAGGAGATGAAAACCGGTCAAGAACCGGATCCTAGGTGCCCGAATCGGCCATTGGAAGCGAGAACCGGTCGTTACGGTGTTTCTGGGTCAAACTGGGCAGCTGGACCGGGCGGGAGCCTCCCACAGCGCGCCACGTGGGCCTGCTGGGCCAAACCGGCTGGCTGCGCGCTGCGCTCCTGCGCTGGCGACCGCGCTCTCCACTCCAAAGGCGCCGCCTGTCTAGGGAGGGGGCGAAACCGCCGTAGGACCGAGACGTGCGACTAGAGGGCGGTGAATTGGAGCACTTGAAAACTCAAACCCCCAGAGCAAACTGAAACGACACATACAACAAAGCTAGACACCGTCCACTAATAGGATACGTATCTAACTCACAACACGTGTTTGGAACCGTCCATTGAACAGATACGTTCCAAACACAAAGCGCTGTAAGACAGCAGAAATCAGCAAGACAGGACTGCAAAAAAAAATGCCAAAACTCCCTCAAGAAAAACTCAAAACGACCCCCAAAAATTACCACACCTCCGTAAGACAATAAGGAACAGCTCCAGAAAAATTCAGACCAATTGGAGCAAGTTGTGACCACCAGACGGTCCGGTGGTTGAGCACCGGACTGTCCGGTGTTCACAGCCTGTGTCACGCCCAGTTTTCAACCAACGGAACCGGAACGACATATATGTGCCAGGAACGTGTCTCACATATATTATGACAATAGTGACATCACAGAACGTGCATAAACGATAAATAAAATGTTTACATAGAGTATATCATCACTTTATTACAATAAGACAACATGTCTTTAAACCAGAGTCATAACGGAAGCGTAACGAACATAAACGAGCCGCCACAGGGACGTCGACTGGTGGACCGGTACGCCTAGAACTCGTTGAAGTTCTGAACATACTCTTCGAAGTCTTCTGGAGCTGAGCAGCGGTTGGGTTCCAGCCAACAGTAGGTTTAAAGTAAAGCAAGCGTGAGTATTTCATACTCAACAAGCATAACATGAACTATGAGGCATCTAGGGTTGGCTGACACTTAGCATGAGCTTTTAGTTGGTCAAGTTTTTATTAAACAACTAGTTACTACAGGTGAGTTGATAAACCATTAACCCAAGATATTGCATGTGAACATTAGTCAACAACATTAACATAAGAACTACTTTCAAACCTAATAGAAACACTAATCTGCATAAAGGATCTGGGCCGCTCATAACCGTGAGCACGGCTGACATGTCAGTTTTACACTCTCGAGAGGTCGTACATCTTTACCCATGAGTCGTGGGCTACGCTAGTGGTCCACCACATTACCTTAGATGAGGTGGCTAGTCGTGGGCTACGCTAGAGGTACATCTTTACCTTGAGCGCCGACGTGGCCGAGCGGGGGAGTAAGGAAGGCGGGCGGGGATCGCGGCGGGAGGAAGGGGACGGGTCTGACCGGTGGGGTCCGCCGGTCAGTGGGGGAACGGGCGCGGACGCTGCGGGCCGGGCGGCGCGCTGAGGAGGGGAGAGAGGGAGGCGCGGGTTGGGCCGGCCTTCGGCCCAGGCGGGAAAGGGGGCGGGGTCGGCTGGGCCGAGCCCAGGCGGGACAGGCGGGGCGCCGGGGTGGCTGGGCCGAGCCGGGCGGCTTGGGCCGGCCGCTTGGCTTGGCCCCTCCCCTTTCTTTTTTTTTCTTTTTCTTTTCTGTTTTTGAATTATTTTGAATGAAGATAGAAATGGTTCTAAAATTCAAATGAATTTGAATTTGAATCCTTAACTCAAGCAAACAAGAGACAATGCACCAGCATGCAATGCACAAGCAAGTTGGGCCTATGATAAATTTTATACAAGTATTTATTTTAAATAAAACCTGTTAAATGCAACTAAACATATAAGCCTTAGGAAAATTAAATAAATTGCTTGAATTTTATTGTGAAATGCTGGAATTTAAATTAGGGTGTTACAAACCTACCCCCTTAACAGGAATCTCGCCCCCGAGATTCTCATAGGTGGTTAGCAAAGAGACCAAGATAAGTTGCTCTCAGCTCCTCCTCTCTTTCCCAAGTTGCCTCATCCTCCGTGTGATGTTTCCACTGCACTCTGCACATTTTGACCCTCCTATTTCGGGTAACCCTTTCAGATGTTTCTTAGTATATGTCAAATCCTCCTGCACATCCAGATCTTCCAGTGGTGCTTGTTCTTCCGGCACCCTCAAACACTTCTTTAGTTGGGACACATAGAACACATTGTGTATGCCAGATAGGTTTGATGGCAACTCCAACTTATAAGCCACTTCGCCTTTCCTTTCCACTATCTTGAATGGACCGATGTATCTTGGTGCCAGCTTTCCTTTCATATTAAACCTCCGGATACCTCTCATTGGTGACACCTTCAAATACACAAAGTCATCAACCTTAAAGGTCAAGTCCCTGCGTCGCACATCTGCATAGCTCTTCTGTCTGGACTGAGCAACTCTCAAATTCTCACGTACCATCTTGATCTGCTGTTCAGCATCCCTGATAAGGTCGGGTCCGAACACCTGCTTCTCTCCTGTTTGGTTCCAAAATAGCGGTGTCCTGCACCTTCTGCCATACAGTGCCTCAAACGGTGACTTCTTCAGACTGGCTTGGTAGCTGTTGTTATAAGAGAACTCAGCATAAGGCAGACTCTTATCCCAACTGGTTCCGTATTGTATAGCACATGCCCTCAACATGTCCTCTAGAATCTGATTTGTTCTTTCCGTCTGACCATCTGTCTGTGGGTGATATGCTGTACTGAACCGAAGCTTGGAATCCAAGGAATCATGCAACTGCTCCCAGAAACGAGATGTGAACTGTGACCCTCTATCCGATATGATCCGCTTAGGCACACCATGCAAGCAAACGATTCTGGAGATGTACAACTCTGCTAACCTTGCACCCGAATAGGTAGTGTTCACCGGAATGAAATGGGCAACTTTGGTCAACCGATCTACAACCACCCAGATTGAGTTGTACCCTTTCTAAGTCTTGGCAAACCCACAATGAAATCCATACTTATTTCCTCCCATTTCCACTCTGGAATCTTCAAAGGTTGCAACAAACCTGCAGGTCTCTGATGTTCGGCCTTCACACGCTGACAAGTGTCACACACTGCGACATATTCCGCCACTGCTCTCTTCATTCCATACCACCAGAACCTTTCCTTCAAGTCGTGATACATCTTGGTACTGCCCGCGTGAATTGAGTAAGCGGTGTCATGAGCCTCACTGAGTATTAACTTCTTTATACTGTCCACATCTGGCACGCAGATCCGGTTCTTGTACCATACGGTACCCTGTTCATCCTCACGAAAGTGTGGCGCCTTGCCCGCCTCGATTTGTTCCCGGATCTCCTGAATTTTCTCGTCCGTTTTCTGATGGTTCCTTATCTCTTGTTCGAGGGTAGGCTCTGCCTCAAAAGTTGCTACTGTGGTGTGGTGCACGAATCCTAAATTCAAACTCTCAAATTCTGCACACAGTTCAAGAGGCATCTGAAAAGCAACTGCCATGTTAACATAACTTTTTCTGCTTAAGGCATCTGCTACCACATTAGCTTTCCCTGGATGGTAATGTATCTCCAGGTCATAATCTTTAATCAACTCTAGCCATCTTTTCTGCCTCATATTCAGCTCATTCTGTGTGAAGATATATTTAAGACTCTTATGGTCGGTGTATATCTCACATCTATTCCCGAATAAATAATGCCTCCAGATCTTCCGAGCATGCACAACAGCTGCTAACTCGAGATCATGAGTAGGATAATTGACCTCATGCTTTCTTAACTGGCGTGAAGCGTAAGCAATCACCTTACCCTCCTGCATCAGCACACAACCCAAACCTTCCTTAGAGGCATCACAATACAAGGTGAAACTCTTGGTTAAGTCTGGTAGAGTAAGCACTGGGGCTGTGGTGAGTTTCTTCTTTAATTCATCAAATGCAGCTTGCCTCTCCTTAGTCCAAATAAATGGAACACCCTTTTCGAGCAATGATGTCATTGGTTTTGCAATCCTGGAGAAACTCTCAATGAACCTTCTGTAATATCCTGCTAGGCCCAAAAATCCACGAACTTCTTTCACAACTTCTGGCATCTTCCAATCCATGACACTGCTAATCTTGCTAGGATCCACCATGATTCCACATTTCGAGACTATAAGTCCCAAGAAAGGCACTTGATCAAGCCAAAACTCACACTTGCTCAACTTTGCATACAACTTATGTTCTCTCAGATTCTGCAAAACTAATCTCAAGTGTTCTTCATGTTCTTCTTCCGTCTTGGAATAGATCAGTATATCATCAATGAACACCACAACAAACTTGTCAAGATACTCTATAAACACTTTGTTCATAAGATTCATGAAATAAGCAGGAGCATTTGTCAACCCAAAGGACATCACGGTATATTCATATAACCCAAATCTGGTAATGAAAGCAGTTTTTGGAATATCGGAAGGACGAATCTTCATTTGATGATAACCTGACCTCAGATCAATTTTTGAGAACACACATGCACCTTGCAACTGATCAAACAAATCATCTATCCGAGGTAAGGGGTATTTATTTTTGATGGTGACATCATTCAAAGCCCTATAATCCACACACATCCTTCTTGACCCATCCTTCTTATCGACAAACAGAACCGGAAAGGCCCAAGGTGAAGAACTAGGCCGTATAAACCATTTTCCTAACAACTCATCTATATTTTCCTTTATTAACTCTTGTTCTTTGGGTGCCACTCTATATTGCCTTTTTGCTATAGGGGCTGTACCAGGTAAAAATTCTATTAAAAATTCAACTTCTCGGTCAGGTGGCATACCTGGTAACTCTTCTGGAAAGACATCCGGGTACTCGCACACTACTCGAATTCCCTCCGTGGGCTTCGCCTCCATCTGATGCAGACAACCAGAAGGTTCTGTGGCACTGACTTCCACTTTCTGACCATCAGGAGCTGTTAAGTGGACAGTTCGCTTGGCACAATCAATTCTGACATCTCACTTGCAAGTGTTTCCATTCCCAAGATGATATCAATCCCCGCGGAACCAATGATTATCAACTTGGTGCAGAATTCTACCCCCCTTATGTTTATGCTAACTCGAGGGCATATTAAACTTGTGCTCAACGTTCCCCCCGGTGTAGATACTACCATGGATCTACTTGTAGACCTTATAGGAATATTGTACTGCTTAGCATATGATTTGGTAATAAATGAATGCGTGGCACCAGTATCAAAAAGAACTGTAGCGGGGTGAGAGTTGACCAGGAACGTACCAAGCACGACGTTAGGGGCTTCAGCTGTAGACTCAGCTGTCACATGATTCACCTTCCCTTGCCACGATGCCTTGCCCTGTTGATTGGGGCGCCCTTGCTGCGGCTGGGGAGGGTTCTGCCTTTGGCCCGATTGCTGCCCCTGTTGGTTACCTTGCACCTTACGGGGACAAGCATTAGCATAGTGGCCCGCTCCACCACACTTGTAGCAAGGCCCAGCACCTGTAGTCTGGTTTGTGGTGGGAGGGGTGGTCTGCACTTGGCGCTGAGCTGGATTCATAGGATGAGCTGGCCGACCCTGATAGCGCTGCTGGTACTGGTAGCCCTGCTGCCCTTGAGCCCGCTGCTGCTGTGAGCTCGGACCCTGAGAGAAACGGGGGCGGGTGTTGCTGCTTGATGAAGAGTTGTTGTACTTCCTCTTCCTTTCTTTAATCTCCTGGCGCTTCCTTTCAGTGAAAAGAGCCCTGTCCACCAGTTGATGGAAGCTAGGAAAGGTATGGTTCATCAGCTGGTATTGGAGCTCATCATTTAGACCCTACAGGAAGTATTCTTGCTTTTCCCTGTCCTCCGCCACCTCTGCAGTGGCATATCTGGCCAACTGAAGGAACTTATCCATATACTCAGTCACCGACATGCTGCCTTGCTTCAGGGAAAGAAAATCCTTCTTCTTCATTTTTCATCAACCTCGCAGGCACATGGTGGTTGCGGAAGTTCTCCCTGAACTGTGCCCAAGTGACAGCATCCCTATCTTGGGGTTTGTAAGATTCCCACCAATCCAGGGCTGCACCTCTTAGCTGACCGGAACCATACAGAACCCTCTCCCGGTCATTGCATTGAGCAATCTCCAGCTGGCGTTCCACTGCGCGAAGCCAATCATCAGCTTGCAGTGGCTCTGTGGCATGGGAGAAGGTTGGTGGATGACCCTTCAGGAAATCTCCATGCCTGTCCCTAGGTGGTGGGGGTGGTGGTTGAGCTTGAGCTTGCTGGAGAACGTGCACCGCGTTGGTCATTGTCGCCATCATCTGCATCTAGAGGTTGTAAAACTGCTCCGGTGTCAGTGGTGGAGGGTTGAGCAGCGGGTTGCCACCTCCCTGGTTACCCTGGCTAGCATTTCCACCAGCAGCGTTGCGCCTTGTGTTGACCATCTGTTTGTAACAGAGACACCGTAAGCACATAGCCAACATATGGGTGCACAAGCAGTAGCGACTAAAGATAAAGTAGTAAGAGCGATAGAGTGGATATAGTGTTTAACCCCACGAACTAAATTATAACATTAACTTGTTCATGCTGAGACAAATCCCCACAGCTAGACAACACACAACCAAAGATCCAAATCAAACATGGTTCAAAATAACAAACAACCAGCCAACACAACTTAACTTAAGTTCCACACGACCAACTCAACACGACAACTTAAACAACGTGCTAACGCGATACATGAGGACGACTAGTCATCCCGAGGGAGTATCCTGGTGGCACCACCTAACTCTCCCGTGCCAAGCCTCCTGCGAGGTGGAGTCTGAGCTGGGTCCACCACTGGCACCTGGTGTGGTGGCCCCGCCACTCGGTCCAGCTGAGCCTGAAGGTGGAACACCTCACCGTTCCGGTGATGGAGCTCTTCAGACACCCGGACGTAGGCAGTGATCAGGGCTGACACATACCGGACCAGCTTCAACAGCTGCCGGTTGTCCTCACCCCGGATGGACGCGATCTCGTGCTCTGTCTCCCCGGACTGCCGACGGGGAAAGTAGCGGTACTGGGTCTGGCAGAGTGGGGTGTAGTAGTGCTGGCAGAGAACCCCAAGAGCCTGCTGAGCAGCATCCTCCATGGCCATCTCCATGGTCTCGTGCTCCGCGATGCTGTAGTGCCGGCGCAGCACGGTGTGTCCCCCATGGTTGGGGTTAGGCTCCAGGATCTGCGCACCGGCGGACCAGAGGGTGGTGTGGTCCGGGCGCGCTCGCTGCCGGACCTGGTAGATGACCTCATGGGTAGTGTAACCCAGGTCGTAGAGGCAGTCGCGGAGTAGCCCCGGGAACTCCAGGTCAGCACCGTGGTGGGGGTGCGTCAGGTCGACCCAGGCGTCAACCTCCCGCTGGCTACCCTCGTCGGAAGGGACAGCCACGCGGAACGGCCACTCGGGTGCGGCAGGTGGTGGCGGTGGGGGTGCCGGTGAAGCTGCAGGTGCCGCTGGAGAAGGTGGTGGTGTCGACGCACACGGGGAAGGAGGTGTCGGTGTCGGCAGGCGTGGCGATGGAGCCTCCTCCCGCGCATCACCATCGTCGTCTGAGTCGAGGTAGTAAACTACCTCCACTGGGTCCTCCTCGTCCTTCTCCTCCTCAGGGTCAGTGTCTGCCGGAAGCAGACCATTCCCCTCAAAGGGGTGTGGCGCCTGGTCCATGGGAGCGTACTCGAAGGGTGGTGGTGGCAACGGCTCGGGCAGCTCCGGTGACGGAGGCTCGTTCTGTTGTGGTGGACGAGGTACTGGGGTACGCCGTGGGGTCGGTGGTGCAACACGGCGAAGGCGGCCCCCGGTACTCTTGCGGGCGGTTTGCTTGCTGCGTGCCATGACCTATAAGGAGGATGGAGTAAGATGGAGATCAGTTCTATATGATTTAATGAATAAAGCAAAAAGTAATAATTTAACATAGAGTGAACATATAGTTTGATAGCAAAAATAAAATTTTCATAAAACAGCAAGAGGGCAAAGGGGAATGTGGTCCTTATTTACGTCTGTTTCTAACTAGGCTTCCGTCCTACAGTCAATACGGCTCTGATACCACTTTGTCACGCCCAGTTCTCAAACAACGGAACCGGAACGACATATATGTGCCAGGAACGTGTCTCACATATATTATGACAATAGTGACATCACAGAACGTGCATAAACGATAAATAAAATGTTTACATAGAGTATATCATCACTTTATTACAATAAGACAATATGTCTTTAAACCAGAGTCATAGTGGAAGCGTAACGAAGATAAACGAGCCGCCACAGGGACGTCGACTGGTGGACCGGTACGTCTAGAACTCGTTGAAGTCCTGAACATACTCTTCGAAGTCTTCTGGAGCTGAGCAGCGGTTGGGTTCTAGCCAACAGTAGGTTTAAAGTAAAGCAAGCGTGAGTATTTCATACTCAACAAGCATAACATGAACTATGAGGCATCTAGGGTTGGCTGACACTTAGCATGAGCTTTTACTTGGTCAAGTTTTTATTAAACAACTAGTTACTACAGGTGAGTTGATAAAACATTAACCGAAGATATTGCATGTGAACATTAGTCAACAACATTAACATAAGAACCACTTTCAAACCCAACAGAAACACTAATCTGCATAAAGGATCTGGGCCGCTCATAACCGTGAGCACGGCTGACATGTCAGTTTTACACTCTCGAGAGGTCGTACATCTTTACCCATGAGTCGTGGGCTACGCTAGTGGTCCACCACATTACCTTAGATGAGGTGGCTAGCAAGCACACTACGAGGCATTTACAAAGATCACGTTGGTAAGGTGTAACCGCTAAGGTTTCAGGGTCCGCAACTGTGGAGCAAGCCTCAAGGGGAGATAAACGCACTCAACCCAAGTAGCGCGAGGGCCACAGAAGCTCACCTCCCCTCTTGCCCCGTCGGTAAGTTACTCCCAAACCAATACAACCTAATTAATTAGCCAAGACCGTCCCATTCCAGTCTCATGGCAGCACTGTTGTCCCAGGTTGTCGCTTTGCGAACCGGTCCTTAAGGAGAGTGGCCATAAGCAAAACACATGCTCATGCCCCCTAAACCAAGTTGCTAATAAGCCATTTTTAAAGGAACATGAACCACAGATGGTCAAGCTCAAGATTTGATTGCATAGATCCATTAAACAAAATTATTAATAAAAGACACATGAGTTCGCGCAGCAACTAGCAAAACTTAACCAACATGCATTTCCATAGGTAAACATTGCGATAAAAGAGGCTAGGTACGGTCCTTATTGGCATACAAAAATTAGACACATGCATATGAAGTGATTAAATGATTATTGGGTTGTGTCCATGTTATACTTGCCTTGCTCAAACTGGTCTTGAGTCTGCTGCTCAACACCCTCACGGCCGTTGGCGATGGATCGGACGGCCAGGGTGCACGGGATGGGAAGGCGCCGGCGGCGACCAAAACCCACGGCGGGGTTCGGCCCGCGGCGCGGCGGCTCGCCGGCGTGGCGCACGCCGGGGCCTAGGGGTGGTCCCGGTGGACTAGATCTAGCTCGGGAGAGAGAGGGGGCCGAGGCGGAGCTCACCGAGGGATCGAGGGAGACGGGGAGCGAACGGCGGGGGTTGGCGACGTAGGTCGGCGGACGGGCTCGGGCGGCGCTCGCGGACGGGAGCGTCGGAGGCTCGGCCTCGCGTCAAGACCTCCTGAAACGGCTCCGCGAAGACACTGCGAGCGTGAAGGGGGCGGTTAGAGGGTCGGAGATGGATCCGCGCCGATGAATTGAACGGTGGAGCGTCTTACTGAGGCGGAGCTCCGGCAACGGACAGCGGGCACGAGAGAGCACGAGCGACGAATTGGAGAAGAGAGTTTGCAAAGGGGAAGAGTGCGGTCCTCGGAGTGGGTTTTATAGAGCCCTAGGCGAAGGGGATAGACACGGCCGCGGTGATTCCGCTCGGCGGCTTTGAAAGCTGGACCCGGCGCAGTGAGGGAAAGGAGGGAGAAGGGGAAACCGGGGCGGCGACCGTGGGATTGAGGACGGGCACTAAAGGAAGAGGACGTGGGCGTGGCTTCGGCTTCCTTTGCTTGAGCGCCGACGTGGCCGAGTAAGGAAGGCGGGCGGGGATCGCGGCGGGAGGAAGGGGACGGGTCTGACTGGTGGGGTCCGCCGGTCAGTGGGGGAACGGGCGCGGACGCTGCGGGCCGAGCGGCGCGCTGAGGAGGGGAGAGAGGGAGGCGCGGGTTGGGCCGGCCTTCGGCCCAGGAGGGAAAGGGGGCGGGGTCGGCTGGGCCGAGCCCAGGCGGGAGAGGCGGGGCGCCGGGGTGGCTGGGCCGAGCCGGGCGGCTTGGGCCGGCCGCTTGGCTTGGCCCCTCCCCTTTCTTTTTTTTCCTTTTTCTTTTCTGTTTTTGAATTATTTTGAATGGAGATAGAAATGGTTCTAAAATTCAAATGAATTTGAATTTGAATCCTTAACTCAAGCAAACAAGAGACAATGCACCAGCATGCAATGCACAATCAAGTTGGGCCTATGATAAATTTTATACAAGTATTTATTTTAAATAAAACCTGTTAAATGCAACTAAACATATAAGCCTTAGGAAAATTAAATAAATTGCTTGAATTTTATTGTGAAATGCTGGAATTTAAACTAGGGTGTTACAGCATGACACTCCAAAAAAATTTGAACCAAAACCCATTCAAACCAACTCCAAAAATTATGAAATTTTACTGAAGGTTAAGAAGGGATCAAGTAACGACTCCACAAGAATTTCAGTTCAATTGGACAAGAAACAATAATCCTAGAGCCACCAGACCTTCCGATATAATCCCACCGGACTGTCTGGTGCTCATAAACTGACAGACCAACTTCGAGAGAAAAATACCAAAACCAGATCAAAACACCTTCAAAACTTCTGAAATATTTATGGCAGCTTTATGATTCACATGAAAATAGCTTCACAAAATTTTAGGTTATTTCGAGCACGTTTGACAACTGAACCAACCAAAGCTTTAAGACAAACAAGACCAGCAAGAAAACTGGGCAGCAGAAAATCCGCACAAAGACGAACTAAAACTTGACCAAACGAGCTCCAAACTTCACGAAACTTTGAGGTAAGCTTGTCTAAGACATGAAGAAACTTTTCTCAAAATATCCACTCTAAAAGATCTGGGTTCTTCACAAATTTGACTCCTCAAGAAGTGAAGCACGTTGTCAAGAACAAGGTCATCGGGGGGCTGCTCGTGGATCTAACGGATTTGGCACTTGGCCTAGATATTCACCACATCCTTGCTGCCCTAAATCACGGAAAAACAAAGGGGCTAGACCGTGGCAAACATAACAGCCCCAAAAGCCATGAATTTCGCCCAAAACCAAGAAAAAGGAAAGGGAAAAACGAAGAACACAAGAGAGCACAAGATTAGGATGAATCTTTCCTTTGATTTTACTTGACGATCCGGTTACAAGCCACTCCATGCAGCCAAAACGTGGATGGCAACAAGCCTAAGCACAAGGGCCACTCTCCTCTCCCTAACCCTAGCCTAACTGTCACAAGAACAAATGAGAGGACCCAACTCAAAGGGGTGGAGGAGGATTGTTGCTACAACAGCCCTCTTCTCTATATATAGGCTTTTGAATTTTGACCAAAGTGCCCTTACATGAAGCACACGAACCCAAATTATCTCAGGGGCAAATCTGTCCAACTCACCCTTCCTCTCATTGAACGGCCACCCCGTCTTGATGACTTTGCTTCGAGTCAACGCAAGCCTTGCGATGGTGCCACATGTCCGCTGGCTTGAGGTCCACCAGTTGTGTGCATGAGGGAGCACACCGCCCCTCATAGCTGCGGTTTTGGGAAAACCAC
The DNA here is from genome assembly GCA_022530915.1 of Paspalum notatum. Taxonomy (NCBI): domain Eukaryota; kingdom Viridiplantae; phylum Streptophyta; class Magnoliopsida; order Poales; family Poaceae; genus Paspalum; species Paspalum notatum. The sequence continues at coordinate 36,358,158 of CM039687.1, read as the reverse complement.
CAAACCGGCGATAGATGATGGTTTTGAGGAAAACCACCAAACCCTTTAGTCGATTTGGGTGGCGGTTTTAAGCTGAAGCCGCCAAAGCCTCCCTCGCACGCCTCCGCGCCATGCATTCGGATTGGAGCACCACAATCATGCCCAGCTTCCCCAGTCCATCAGGGTTGCCTCACAGTCCATCGGAGGTCTCACACAGCCGTCACTATTCCGCCCCTCCATGTACCGAAGTCCCATGGCCGACCGACGCCGAGCTTTGCCTCCAGTCCATCGGAGGGCTTTTGCCCGAGTCCATCGGGACTTTCTCATTCGTGACCTCTAGTCCATCGGAGGGCCTTCAGTCCATCGGAGGCTTTTGCCCGAGTCCATCCGAGACTTCATCCTTGACCTCCAGTCCATTGGAGGGCCTCCAGTCTATCGGAGGGCATCCAGTCCATCGGAGGGCTTTGGCTCGTGCTCTCGCACTCCACATGCTAGGGTTGGATCACCACGGCCCCGCACGACATCTCCAGTCCATCGGAGTAGCCTCACAGTCCATCGGAGGGCTTACTCTATCGTCGACCGCCGCCCGTCCTTGTACCTGCACACGTAAGCCCAGAGACACAACGTGGAACCATGATACAGACACACACCACCACAAACACAACGCCGATTCACGCACACTGAATAGCTGAAGCAAATTATGCACAAACACTAAAAGCGGATAAACAACGAAACCCCGCTACCTTCCCGACAATGCTCTCATCACATACAAGTGAGGCCAAGGCACATCTCACTTGACGCTCAACACACAAATGAGGCTTGACCTCTCAATCTCCCCCTTGATGAGTGCATTGTCGAAAAGATGGTATGGAAGTAACTAAAACTCAAGAAAGCGCCCAAAAGCCATGAAACACAAACAAAAGGCCGCTTAATGAGAGCAAACTCAAGACAAATAGCACTCGAACCCATTTCAAAAGCTAAATTCAACCACTCATCATAAAGTAAACCAAGGTACATGCCAACTTGGCTGCACACAATTGTCACCAAAGATCCTTGGTGTGAATAAATTCTCCCCAAGGGCTTGGTTTGCACATTTTCTCCCCCTTGATGAGTGAGTTGACTAGAAGCAAACACAAAGAAATAGTTTGAGAAGCAAAACCCAAACGCTCACCCAAGTGACAAAGAAGCCAGATAAAACCAAAACAGGCCACGTGGGATGAGAAACACAAACGTTAAAAATCAGTCTCCAAAGACATGGGCAACGGCTCAACACAACCGATAAAAAAGCATGACCCCTCAAGAAAGAGGCAAACTGGCTCAACACAGTCATACTTAGGCAAAACATCAGCCCTCTAGAAAGAGGCAAAGGCTCAACACACCGATGCAAAGAGCATGCTAAAAGCTCAAACTCGCCCTAAAATGCATGCAAAATAAATGCAAAGCTCCCCCTCAACTAAATCTCTCCTGGGTCCTCCCCCTTGTCCAACATTTCTCACCCTGGGAACAACAATCTCTCCCCATAAGTCAATCAACTCTCCCCCTTGTTGACAATGGACACATCAAGGGTTCATAGAACTCGACTCCCCCTAAACTAGACAACTCACCATCAAAATATGCCATGAAATGCAAGAAGTGTACCGAAAAGAGCTCAAAAGGGATGAAAAGCCAGTATTCACATGTTCTAGCATACAGAGCAAGTGAGGGCAAGAAAGCATGCAACAAGCTCAAATGAATCTATCTTACACAGATCAGGAGCAAGCACGTTTTTCAAGGTTGTTTAAAAGAAAGCATCACCAATATGAATAGCATCTAGCAAGGTAGACATGAATAGCAAGATGATAGCAAAGCATACAAGGTGTGCTACTCTCAACCAAAGCATATAAAACAAGCCAAAAGCATTTTAGAGACATGCATATTTCGGATTTAACCACTTGTATTACATAAGCAGGTATTAGTTATGTGATAGGGGTTATTCACTTGTCTTGCCACTTCTTACCAACCAATGCTAAGCCCATAGAACCATCAGAAGTTTAAGATAATGTTTTGGTCATACACAGCCTAGTCCAAGTTCATGCCAAAGTGAAAAGGCAAGCTGTCTCAAACTAGATCAGTGTGACAAGCAAACCCTCCTGGATCTTTCTAACACACAGGACACCACTTGTAAACATTTCAATTTAGATTTCAATTTAAGCAAGGTTGTAAGGAAAATGGGCCCTAAGCCTTGTGTTTAGTTCCCTAATGCGATTTTAGTGGTTGAATTGACAACACGTGCCATGGGACTAATATTTGTGTACAAGTGTTTTTGTCTAAGTTCCAGGGTGCAAAAGGTGGACTTGGGTTACAAACACCTCAAAGAAGGACGTAAAAGGTACAAGAGAAGTCCCAAGCCGCCATCAAGGTGCAAGCTAGGGTCCTGACTCGGCGGTCCGGAGAAGCTTCATAGAGTGGTCCGGCGAGAAGAAGATGCCCAAAGTCGAAGGCTGATGACCTAGTGCTAATTCATGCACCGAACAGTCCGGTGGTTTACCACGGGACAGTACGGTGGTCCTCCACCGGTTACTTTGTCAGAGGCAACGGTCGACTCGAGGCAAAGCAAATAACACGCACCACAGAAAATTGGAGAGATGCCTCTAACATCTAGTTTTGGAGGTGAGGCCTATATATACCCCCCAGGCCAGCCTCCACTTCGTGGTTGGAGTATCCTGAGCTAGCACAAGTGTTGATACACATTCTACATGCCCATTAGAAGTGTAGCAACACCATTTGAGAGCCCAACCACCACAAGAGCAAAATTAGACACATCCGGTATAGCTAGTGATTAGTGCATCCTTGCTTAGGCCACCTTGTCTATTCTCTGTGCCTGCGTGCACGACCTTGGTGTATCAAGTGCAGCTTGTAAGTCTTGCGAGACCCTCCGGGGTGTGGAGTGGCCGCCACCATCTTGTGAGAGGGAGGAAGGCCCTCGGGACGTTTCCCAAAAGTTTCCAATAGTGAAGACGGCGGGGTAGCTCCGTGAGAAGGACTCGGAAGACCCCAACGGCCGTATCCATCCTCTACCCTTGCGTGGGCGAGGCCGTATCCCGTTGAGGACTACGCGAGAGATAGGCTCGGGTGGGTGTGTACCGAGGATATCCAGAGACCCGACCGTGGTTGCTTGACTTCCGCGGAAGTCACTTTGCCATCCTCTACCCTTGCAAAGGGCGAGGCCGTATTCCTTTGAGGACTACGTGAGAGCAAAGCCCTTAGTGGAGCACCAACGAGGAGTAGGGGGTAGAGACCGTGAGTCTCCTTGAACCTCGGGAAAAAAATCTCTGTGTCTTTACTGTGTGCTATCACCATCATCATCGGAAGTTTGCATTCTCTATCCATCTCCTTTAGCTTATGCATTTACTTCCTTACAATTGTGTGCTTACTTTCCTAGACTAGCTTGATAGGTTAGTTTCTAGGTAGAACTAGATTGCAAGACTTGACCACGGTAGAAGTAGCAACACTTAGCAAAATCTTAGTGCACATAGCTAGTTTATTTTGCATAGGTTTTGCTTACTAGTTGTAGTTTTTAGAGAGTCTTGTTTTTTAGAAATCCTAATTCACCATCCCCTCTTGGGCGTCGGTCCAACCTTCAAAGGTGTCATAAAAGCTTAGACATTAGCTTAGCAAAGGCATACAACTAGCATATCTAGGTATGAAAAGATAGCATATCATTCAGCATTACTACACATGCTAGGTAACCAAGTCAAGTGGTGATCATGCTTTTGATTTTTAGGAAATAAAAGGACGTAGCTCACAATTAGTATTCAACAAACTCAAGAGAGCTTAGCCACCCATGATCAAGCAAGCAACTGTACAATCTAGCACAATCAAAATACTAACTAGTCATTTCAAAAGAGCTCTAGTGCTAGTATAAGTGAAAATGCATATGATACATGGATGCAATGCATGGTATGATCCAAACATGTAGAAAAGCCATCCAAGAACCCAAGACTAAAATCTTCCCAAAGAAAGATAAGAACCACATCACATACCTGACAAGCTCAAGCTTGAGGCGATCCCACTGGACCTTTCAGGGTGCTTGCATGCCCTAAGGTCACCTCTCCTGCATCCTCAGCGGGTCCATCTCTGCATGTACAGGAAGCGGTCCTTGTAGAGGTGGGACACATGTAGTAGTAGAAGTAGTAGTATAGGTGTCTTCCTCCAAGGTGTTGAAGCAAAGATGAAGCTCCCCCTCAAAATGAGCAAACTAGCTGTACAAAGGCTAAAAACAAGAGAAACAAGAGATACCAATGAACTATGAAAGTCCATGGCTCAAGTTTGGGGTCAGAATAGGCAATCATGCATAGCAGAGACCACTTGTGGAAAGTACCACTTGTGGCATTAAGAACAAAGCATGTTTCCTACAAAACAAAGTGAGCACATATATACAAAGCTCACAGACACAAGGGAAAGCTAGCTCAAGCAAAAAAAATTAGGCACAAGTCTATACCACCGAAGCCATAGAGATACCATCTAACACTCTAACTGATACCAATCAACCAAAGACTGAACCCAGTTTGGAGCAAAGCAAAGGCACTCAAGGCAAGAGACAAGGTAGCTAGACTTCACAAGAATAGGCTAGAGCAAGCAACTCAGACACAAAGGGAAAACTCAAGCTAAAGACTAGCAAGCTAAAACAAAAATGATATCACATGAATAACATGCCAAGAACAATACCACTTGTAGAGCTCTCGAGCCAAACAACCTAGTAGGGTTACAAGGCATAATGTTCATGAGGTATCATAACCTAACAAACAATGGTGAGTAGTCCACCGACACAAGCAAAACTAGCAAGGCAAGGTATATAAGAAGAACCACTCAAGCTAGCATGTCAAGTGGCTAATACACCAAAGCAGGATCCAACCTAGCAAGCAAAAGAAACTATAGACAAGAAAACAAAAGCCAAACAAGCTAGACTCACAAAAAGATCACAAGTGAATAATGTGTCAAAACTGAAAAGGCATGGCACAAGATTCACAAGAAACACACACAAGCATGCAAGGGAGACTAGACTAGCATAGACGCATACAACTAGCAAACTGAAAGCTAGCTTAATATGTGGCTAGTCCACCAAGCATACAAGTATGAAAGCTAAGTACCAAAAGAAACACAAAACAAATGGCACAAGCTAAACAAAATACACATGAGAGCATGAAGCAAAGCTCTCAAATGTACAAAAGATACAAGCCCATATGGGCAAACCACCAGGCATGGAGAACCATCAAGTCTCAATCAACACCTGTTCTCCATCCTGCGTCCACCTCACCTACAAGAGGGACATAGCAAAAGCACAAGTCTTGGACCCTGAAGGGTGAGCAAGCATGCACTTGAGAACCCAAGACTTGGCCACACGATCACGAGAAGCATTCAAGATAATCTGGGGGTTAGTATGATGCATATGCTGGTTCAAATCCTTTTGAAAAACATCCTTGGAAGCATAGCTCAAAGAAGCATGCCTTGACTGAAAATGAGAGCTACTCCAACCAGAGAGACTACCACTCCCCAAGGGTTTTGAAGAACTCACACATGCACCCTTCCCATCCCCACTATCTATAGCACACGGCTTCCCGCTAGACTCATCAGAGTTCATGTCATGGGAAAGACTATGAACACCTGAAGGCCTAGAAGCCTGAGCTCGCTGCATGTGTTTGGCACGCCTAAAGCAAAAGCTCAACTGATGCCCATCCTTCCCACAAAAGGAGCAATGGTACACAGGCCTATCTGAAAGACCACCAAAACATGAGAAGGCTTGACACTAGAAGACGCAACCTGAACCTTAGTGCCCGAGGAAGGAACACATGGGCCATGAGAGAGGCCACGAGGCTTCCTAAAAGCCTTAGCTCGGACTCTTCGCTCGTGTTTGACACGACGGAAGCAGAAATCGAATGTATGCCCATCTTTCTTGCAAAAGGTGCACTTGTATCTTTGGAGGGGAACCTGAGCCCCAAATATGGAAGATACACCCTTGCCACTTGAATTCCCTTAGGCACCACTCAAAGAAGCACTAGGCTTAGGACTAGCTATGGGAAAGCTATCCTTCTCCACACCACAAGTGCTCTTGCCCAAAGACTCACTCTCAACATGAGAATCCATCTGCGGAGGCAAGGAGGAAACCTCAGAAATGCTGACCTCAGAGTGTATAGGAAGTGAACCAGAAATGGACTTAGCACTAAGACTCTTGCACCTTGCGGCCAAGAGCTCATTTTCAAATTTGAGGCGGTCACAAGAACCACACGGAACCCTTCTCAGATCATCCATCTGCACCTCTATGCATCTGGCATAGGTGGTTTGCAAGAGCTCATTCTCTTTCTCAAGACTGGCACTCATATCATTGTGCACAGCCACCTTGGTGCTCATATCATCACGCAAAACCTTTAAAGCCTCCACTTTATTTTTCAAATTAATGCATGAAGTGCAAGATGCATGAATGCAACAATTATCATCAAGCAAAGCATCAACATCAGCATCACATGAAGTTTGGCAGGCAACATCATTAAAAGAGCATAAGCTAGGCATGGAATCAAGTTCAGCAATTTTAGTCCTAGCATGCTCAAGTTGAACTACACATGTGGAGTGAGCCAATTTTAGTTGTTTCAAATCAGCATGCAAAGACTCACATGAGTTACATGAAAAGAAAACAACAGAGTGTAACAAAGCAATCTATTCTCTAGCATCATCATGATCAATATGCAAGACATCAAGCAAAGATTTAGCATGACCTAATTGTTCATTACCAGAGAAAAGATTCTTCTCTAAAAGCTCATGTTCAGTTTTTGCACATGCAAGCAAAGAGTTCAGTTCATCAATTTTATTTGACATGGCAAGGCATTCATTGCAAGGGGCATTAGCACAAGATTTCCCGTAAACAAGCCCACATCTATACCTAGAGAGAGAATCTTCCAGCTTCCTATTCTTCCTATGCAAGGCATCACAAAGCTCTAAAGCATGATCAAGATTGACAACACAGTTCTCAAAATGGAGAGACATGGCAAAAGCAACACATGCAAGAGTATCCTTCTCTTTATCTCTAAGCATGGAGCAAAGAATTTTATCAGAGTACTCACGCTCACACAACATCTCCACCAAAGCATCAACCATCGTCTTGGATTCAGGCTCTCTCCTTATCTTGTGGTCATCATCCAAAGGTACAATTCCATTGTTCGATCATGGAGACAAAGACACACAAGGCAAAGTAGATGGTGCCATAATTGAAAAGCACGATTAGGGTTAGCAAAGTAGGCCCAAACTTAGAGACAAAAGCCCAACACAACCACAACAAGCAAAGCCGCCAATAACCAAAGTCGCCTAGAGGATCAAGAACCGGTTAGGTTACAGAAAATCCTTAACCAGGCTCTGATACCATTGTAGGACCGAGACGTGCGACTAGAGGTGAGTGAATATGAGCACTTGAAAACTCAAACTCAAACCTCCACAGAGCAAACTGAAACGACACCCACAACAAAGTTAGACAACGTCCACTGAGAGGATACGTATATAACTCACAACACGTGCTTGGAACCGCCCACTGAACAGATACATTCCAAACACAAAGCAGAAGTACACACTTAAACTCCTAAGACAAAGGACTCAAAACGAGCCAACCTCTGAAAGACAACAGAAATCAGCTAGACAGGACTGCAAAAAAAAATGCTAAAACCCCTCAATAAAAACTCAGTCGCACCCTGGCTCCCGCTCGGCAGGGCTGCGCCGCCTTGGGCTGCCACGCGGTGGCCCTTGGCTAGCTGCGCCTTGGGCCCACCTGCCTCCCGTGAGGGCGCACGGGCGTGCGCGCGCAGCTCTGCTACTGCTGCCACGTATCGCCTCCGGGAGAGTTCTCGCTCTCTTCACGTACATATAGGGGGTACTGACGTCAGGTATTTTGTATTTTTCATATCTTTTCCATCGGAGCACCAAATGCAACAAATAATATGTCCATTGGAATTGTCTCGATGAGCTCTACGCAATGGTGAGGTTTTTAGGGCATTTGAGATTCTTTGTAGTGGTGGAATTTGTAAATCCTATCTCAAGCCCTTTTGTGCGTGATGTCTCTCCAGCTCCAAATGATCTTTTGCATGGACTTTGAGCATCTCCCTGTGATACATCAAAAATCACCAAAACTCGTGGAATTCGTAAGTATTAGGTAAATAATGCATAGAACTTTATATATACCCCATTTATTCACCGCGGAATTGACAGTCGAAATAGCAAAATAACGACCGTCAACCACCACCGGACCATCTGGTGCGTGAAATCCGCACCAGGTGTTGAGTCTTCAACTTCGGCTTCTTCTCGCCGGACCGTAATTGTGTCGTGAACACGCTTCTGACGGGATGGACTCTCTTCTCTTATGCTCTTTAAGCCCTTCTTTGAGGTTTACCTCCAAGTCCATCTCTTGCATCCTGGGACGTAGAGCCCATTTAACTTACAGTCGGGGCGGGGACTGTCTTCATAGGACTTAGAGGATGGGGTCCTGGGGAGGTCGTCGGCTCAGCGGTGGAGGCAGATCGAGCCGGTAGGGCAGTGGTAGCTGCCGGCCGCGGGTGACGGTGGAAAGCGGTTGGGCGGTGCCAGTGGCGGGGGCGACAGCGAGGACGTGGAGCATCTTCACCTTGGTTAGCTGGTGACAGTGTGGAGGATGGTGGCAGAGGTGGTGGGTGCTGCCGGAGCCGAGGGCGAGAAGGAGGAGGAGGCGGGAAGGGCGAGGAGGACGGAGAAGGCAGCGAGGGCGAGAAGGCCGGAGTCGCAATGGAGGCGGCCGTGGGCGGCTACGGAGGCGATGAGAGGTACCGAAGTCGCACGACCCGGCCATGCGTTAACCTCCTCTAAGGCCAAGCCCAGCTGATCATCTATCCCATTGCATATATTCAAAATCTAATGTTTGTAGTGTAGATACATTATCATTTTTTATTATAAACGGTCATATATACGATCTCTTGAACTAAACTTAGCCTAAGATGCAGTTGGTGTCACTGGCCAAGATATGGAGGCATGGGAAGACAGGGGACGAGAAAAGGTTTCGTTTCTCTTTTTCCCATCAAACCAGTACAAACAATGGAGTGCGTAACCAATGGCAGAGATGGATAAACCCCTAACTGCACAAAAAGGTATAAAGAAATTAATTATACTCAGAGTACTCTTTAAGGAGCTCATAAAAAAAGAGTTGATTCCTATATTTGTTTTTTTAAGATCGTGTACAGAAATGCTAATGTAATTACAATGTAAAATGAATGAAGTTTAAAATAGACGATAGGGACAGACGATCTATTGCACTCAGCTCAACCTAAGGTAGAGTTTGTGGAGCTGTCCTATTTCATTGAAAGAATTTGGAGGGAAATTATGTTTGATGGAGTAAGATCTCCGCGACACCACACCGGCACACCCCCTTATTAAAAAAACAATCAGGGGGAGAAAAGAAGCTAAGTCTGTCACGCTGACAGCAACTTCACACTAGTCATTTCTTCTCATTCACGAAAAAGGTAGACACAAACTCCAGACATTAGAAATGAACCTGTTTAGAAAAGATTTCGACGAATAACAGGAACATACAAACCGGTATGATATTGGAGCCTTGAAAACTACTCGTGTGCTACCACACATCTACGTTGCATTGACGTCTACAGGACACGTGACGTCACGTGAGCTAAAATATATTATTATTCATATATACAGAGAGAGCACAAGCGGATTGAATGCGATGAATGGTGGCGAAACAGCTTCTGTGTTACTATAGCAAGTGGAGCATCATTAGCAGTGGTCAAACATCAGGCGACAGAATTATCAATATCTCCAAAATGGCCCTTTTTTCTTCGTTTGCTTGAAGCCCTGTATATAAATTGTTAGTGCCAAAGTGCTCAAACAAGAAAACAAAGCCATAAATATTATTTACAAATTACAAGTCACTTTAGTTTTGTCTAAAATCAAAGTCATCTAACTTTGACAAAATTTATAGAAACAAAAATAGAGCTTGTTTGTTTCCCTGGCTAAAGGGTGGCCCGTTGGGATAGAGTGAGCAACTGAGCCTGGCTTCCCAGAGCCATTATGGGTGGGTGCAAGCAACTGTGCTTGGTTGGTTTGTATGGATGTATCGAGCCACGCAGGCCTTAGTGTGCTCATGTTTAGTTGGCTGCACCAATAATAATAATAATAATTTTTAAAAATTTTATATGCCAAGTGTGATCTAGTTTTGTTCATAAACAAATTAAGAAAACAAATATAAAATTAGTTTAGTTATTTTAATTTAGAATAAAAACGAAGCAAAGAAAGTGTTTTGAATCCAAGCAACATGCAACAACCCAACTTGGCTCTGTACACTACATGGTGTATCTAATGAAAATAGTTTTGGTTTAGAATAAAACTAGAACGACTTATAATTTGGCATTTAGAATGGAGGGAGTAGCTGCTATCATTCTAAAAGAAATTTTCTTCCGTTGTCTTGCATGGTTCCCAAGTGATTATAAACTTGTGGCACAATCTACTCATATTAGGAAAATTGTAGGTGAACTCCCCCATCAAACAATGTTGTGATTCATTTGTATTAAAACACACACAACTGCAGTATACTGAAGTAATATTGCTACCACCTATAAAATACTAACTCCGTTCGGCTTTGTATGACGACAGCTAAATCAAATACGAGCTGCCCCACGTCAAAGAAAGAAAAACGGAGGGAGTATGTTACAGTGACAAATGTTCCTACCATCTAAATACGAATTCTGTATCACTTTCTTTTTGCAAGCAAACCATTAGAAGTTCATACGCTGATACGCAAACTGGAAAAAAACGTAGGACTGTCAAAGCAAACCTTGAAATTGTTTGACTGTTTAACAAAGAAAGGCCAGCTAAGTATTTACATCTCCCAAGAATTTTGAAAAAAGATAAGCTTAAAATGTATTCAATTTGAAAACTACCCTAAAATAATATAATAAATCAAATGCAAAACAAGGGTGCTATTTATTATTTACAGCACGGGGACATTTTAAATACAAAATCTGCTGATAATCTAAACAAGCATACCTCTTTAAAATCCGAATATAGACCTTCAACCCTTTTCTCTGTATCCTTCACGAATGACCATATTCTGTTAATACTAAAGTTCATCTTGACCCATTCATCAGTTATAACTTGAACCTACAGTTATATGACCATGAGATGACCAACTGAAAACACAACACAGCTTTCACATGTGCATGAACATGCATTGGCTGAACCTTTCTGTAGGTGCAGTATATGCATGAACTTCATGTGTTTTGAGCCGGTTAAAAGCATTGTATGAATGTAGTAAATTTGTGCGCATTGAAGTGAATGGAGTAGCTGGAATAGTTGACCATGTGTGTATCTCGGAAGGCCATACCGGGCATAGTATTTTGCTACTCCTATGAATATTAGCCACTCCTCTGTACATGAGTTGTGTGTGAGTGCCATTGGATTCCAGTGTGAGTTGTGCTTGTTTTGTGGTGAGATCAGAAAGGTATTTATTTCCAACAGTGGGCCTAAATTTCTATGTAAGGTCTCTTAAAATTGGTTTTTCTCAAATAGATTATTAGCAGTGTTAGCCTAAACACTAAACAGTCGGTCATCCTTCGTTTAGCGAATAATCCAATTAAACAGGATAAAGATGGACTAAACGGTCTACATAGCCAACAATTTGACTACTGAGTAGCATTTAAACAATGTATAAACAGTCTACACAATTGTGTAGGCTAACATAGATTATTTGTATTACCAGATGAAAAATAAAAATAGAACTTATACACAAACAAGTAGTTCGTAAAATGTCAGCAACAAGCATGCAACAGAAAACAATATAGTAACCTAAAGAAAGATACCTGTTTGATATCTTCATGCAGAGCTTTTACCTTTTCAGTTGTGTCCTTTGCTACAGACCATAAATCAGAGTTCATCTTTCTTGATTCATCTTTTAGAATTTGTACCTATGTTGTAAACTCCATAAGATGAACAGCTGAAACAGCTTTCAGAAATGAAGCCCAATAGCACATAAAAGAAGAATAGATGGAACAATATTTTTGTTTTCCATGCATGACAGGCAATGTAAGACTAGCACAAACACTCCATTGAAACGAAAAACCACTGAAACTGATACAAGTCAAAGCATGGGGCTTCCACTTGTGCTTGTGTAATATGGTATGCTGATTTCGAAAAAAAAAACACCTACGAAGATCAGGCATTCATAATTCTGTATAGTGTATATGTTCATAAAAGGTGTATCGATGAAGAAAATGAAAATCAAAGCAACAATGTAAATTGTAGCAATTCATATTGTATATAGATATTAAAAAATGTACAATATTTTTAGGCATATATGAAAATTAAAAAGTTCTGATCCTCTAGATAAGACGAACAGAGTACAAAAAAAAGTCTTCTGTTCACAAGCAAGTTTCGGCCGCTAGAGTTGAAACCCAATACAAGCCACCAACAAGGGAGAAAGAGAGATGAGGAATAAGAACAAGACCTCGAAAGGTAATAATAAGTGGCTTAAAGCTTAATCAAGGTTCATGTATGTGGATAGCTGCTTTCCAAGCATTTCTACCCAAGGTTAATTCTCTCATTATATTCCAACCTTTTATGTCCCTTTTAATTGCCTCCTCTCATGTCAAGTTTGGCCTGCCCATACCCCTCTTATCATTATTGTTGCGTCTTATGATGCTACTTTGCACTAGTTGCCTCTAGTGGTCTCCGTTGTACATGTCCAAACCATCTCATCGGTTATTGTACAAGCTTTTCTTCAATTGGAGCTACCACTAGCCGATCACGTATCTTGTCGGTTTGAACTCAGTCCATTCTTGTAAGAACACAAATCCAATGCAAAGTACACATCTTTGCGACACTTAATTGTTAAACATGCCGTCTTTTAATTGCACCATACAACATCGCCGCATTGCCAGTCTAATAGCCGTCCTATAGAACTTGCCCTTTAGCTTCTTTGCTACCCTCTTGTCACGTAAGATTAACAGAGCACTCACAGATAATATTTTGAAAACTTTTGGTCATCTATTTAATTCCTAATAAAGTCGTTTAGGAGCTAGGAGGCAATGTGCATAAGACAATTTTCTGACTTAGTTATTTGTCCAAACTAAGTAGTCCAATTTTAGTAGGAACAAGGGGAAATACATATAGCTATCCAAAGGTTGAGTCTGGAAGGCACCTCATTGTTCATTGCCTTGATACTGTTATCAAAATATGAGCTGCACAATGATTCCTGAATCTGTATGAAAAATGGCACAAATATTAATAGCTGCTTTATCTATTTTGAAAAATAAATAAATTGTACATGTAAAGAAGTTGGATAGTTAAGTTCTAGTTACAACAGAATGATAAGCATAACCAACCAGGTTTTATTTAGGAAAAACTAAACGATTAATTAGGTAAATAAGATTCATCATCAATTCATCATTGTTCAGCACTTCAACAGAAAATTTAAGGACTATGACAATAATGAAGAACTAATTCTTTATGACAGGTACTTGCCCATTACATATACTGAGGCATTTTCCTCCCCACATATAAGTCCAAATTCCGGATCAATGTCACAAGAAATGGAGGGCCCAAAATTTACAGCATATTATATGTCTTCATGCTGTAGCACTCTCGCTGAGAACATTACCTCAATTAATCCCACAGAAGATGGGACCATCCAATTATATTTACCTAATGTCACCAAAGTGCAAGCTTGTAGGGCGCTTGATCATTTTCAATATGTAGGCATGAACTATAGCCATAGTAGAAGGCTAGAAACACATGCCATTCATTTCTTTATTTATATACTGGTAACAGAAATTTGTGCAATTGCGTAGGGAACAACATTCCATGACCACACAATGTGCATGAAATTGATGTGGTATGATCGAGAATGACAAAGTCATCAAACACATACAGAATACCTTGATGTTTTCCTGCTCATTTATTAGAGACTGGATATCGAGTCCCATTGCTCTCATAACACGACCATCATCCTCATCTAAAGCACCACTTTTCTCATCCAACGCTCTCGGATTATTATCCCAAAGAGATTCTGCAAGCATAATAAAAAAAACTATCAGCCAAAATCCAAATAAAATGCACCATAGACCCAGCATCATCCTTCAGCAAGAGACAAGGAAAAAAATACAAGAAACTCCATTGACACCATAAGATTAGGATATGATAAGTGAAGTACAATTTATTACCCTCTAAAAAAAGTTAAGAGCACAATACAAAGCAATAAACCCAGAGACTAAGGGCTCCTTTGGAACAAAGGAAAGATAAGAGGGAATTTGTATAAAGGAAACTTTCCTATGTGGCCCATTGGAACAAAGGGTTAGGTTCCAACAAATCGTATGAAATTCCTATGGAATGGCTCAATCCATAGAAATTTTGGAGGAAATCTAACATGAGGTCCTATCTCTAGGAAAGTTTCCTTTGTGTCTGTCCCTCTTCTATTTCCTGCGTCGCTCCACACGCTCCATTATAAACTTTCCTGTGTTTTAAATTCCCGTAGGATTACAAGTAAGATGCAACTTTCCTATTCCTACGTTTTAGAAATCATGTGTTCCAAAGGGGGCCTAAATTATCATAGTATGAGAATAATATCAGTCGCAGACCACGAGACTATCAATCGCGAATAACAAGAGTAGAGCACGGGTAAAAAGTGCACGCTCTGATAGAAATAGGATTTGCCCTAACAGGGCATTAAGCAACTAATACCCTAACATACCAAGCCGCGCGACCTTGAGCTTCAGCTGTTCGACCTCCGACTGCTGCTCCTCGTGGAAACCACCGTCGCTATCCCTGCCAGATGAGACCGCGCCGACAGGGGCAGCGCACTCCCTGGCATGGTCACGCGGGAGGGCGAAGATGACAGCGAGGAGCGCGGCCGCGACGGCCAAGGTGGCGCACGACCGGCGGAGGTGTCTGGTGTTGGTGCCCCGGCCATCGGAAGCTAGGCGGAGGGCGAAGGAGAGGAGACGGAGCGGGAGGAGGAAGGCGACGACGGCGCCGAGAAGCGCCGAATCGACCGTCATTGCCGTCCGTGCACGGGGAAGACCGGAACAGTCCCCTCTAAAAGCCTGGACAAATGGTTTTTGTGGGCCGTGTCACAAGTACGGGCCGGTTTGGTTACTTTTTTTTTTTCTGAAAATTGCATAACTGCTCCGGTTTTGGCTACAACTACACATTTGCCTTTTTTTTTTTCAGAATTCCTGTATACCTATGCAGAAATGCTAAAAAGACCTTCAAGTCTCATTAGTTCCTTATTAGTGGGCTTTAAGCTTACCAAGCCCATTAGTGATGGAGGGAAATGCATGTTCAATTGATGTGGTATATAACCCCTCGAAAAAAAAATTTGATGTGGTATACGGAATTTATATTGAACCAACCTCTCTTGGAAATACATAAAAAAAAATATACTATCATGTTAGCAGGCCCATATTTTTGGGATTCCCCACGCTGGTCCGCTGTCCAGATCCTCTCGGCGAGAAATGTTACTGCTCTCTCTTTTCCTCTCCCTCTCTATCGCCTAGTTTTCTTACTTAATACATAGGTTCTTTTCGCTAGTTTGTGTAGTTTAGTCCCCAGATCTTTAAAATTGTGTACCTCCTTTTGTTTTAGCTCTGTTTTAACCCGTTGAAGTTTCATTATCTTTAGTGACATTACCTATATATTGATAACAATGTTTTTACCATGTTCTATGTTTTAAATATTTAAAATTCATGCCAATTTGTTTAATGTTTATATAACTAGTTTCTAATTAAAAGTAATATAAGGTTCAAACTCTGACTTTTTATAAATCAATATTAATGTGGCTAATGTCAACTTAAATGTATTTTATCTAATAACTTGATTAGTTTGAAACCGACCAATGTTATGACTCGACTAGATGCTTGTTGACAGTCATTATTCCACAATTTGGACCGTCACTGTCATCAAAGAGATTAAGTTTGCACCATAATTAAACTAACCATGCTATTAATTGGGTTCCATGAGTTGTATACAAATATTTGATGTAGGAAATGGAAACAAGTGCAAACAAGAGAGACACAGCTACTTTCTTTCATAGTCTCATATTTTTTCCATAGTCCCATAATCCCACATTTTTTCCATAGTAGTCCTTGTTTTCCATAGGGCGTCGTCCAATACCTACGTACACATATCAAATGCCCCATCACTCATGCAAGAAATAATTGTTTTTTTAATCAGCGTGCAAGTAGGAATTGCGCTTTATATTATGGTATGGAGGAAATAAGCTCCTATGGGGACCATTTGAAATGTAGGAATTTCATGAGAACTGCACCGGAATTTCTCGTGAAACCATTAAAAACTCATGGTAATCCAAAGGAGCTCTTAAGCACAATCAAGATGGTAGGACATTACAACAAGTGCTTTAGCACAATACAGAGTGATTCATATTGTCTCAAGAAAGAAAACCAAACAGCATAGAGACCAGCTATGCGGCGGCCTAACGCCTGCCACGCTTGGGTGCAGCATCATCCTCATCCTCGGTATCGAAGTCATCAAGATCCCCTTCGTCGAAGTCGCTATCGAACTCCCCGTCGCTGCCCATGGCCTCAAACTCCTCGTCATCCTCGTCCTCCTCGTTCCGGCCCGCGCCACCAAATACATCCATATCTTTCTCCTCTCATTGAATAAATCAGTTACCTTCATGATAGTGTGCTTTGCTAAAATAGTTAGTACTCCATGATACGGATTACCAACGTTATTAAGGCACAATCACCGAGATTTGAGTATGCATTCTTCCATGATACGAGCTTCTATTGTGACAAAACTTTGCAAATCTTTAAGCACAATCAAGATAGTAGGACATTACAACAAGTGCTTTGGCACAAAAGCAGAGTGATTCATCTGTTGAGCTCGAACTTATTGTTGCTCTAAGTTCAAAAAAAAGTTATAGCTCTGTTTTAACCCGTTGAAGTTACATTATCTTTAGTGACATTACCTATTTATTGATAACAATGTTTTTATCATATCCTATGTTTTAAATATTTAAAATTCATGCCAATTTGTTTAATGTTTAAATGACTAGTTTCTAACTAAAAGTAATATAAGGTTCAAACTCCGATCTTTTATAAATCAATATAAGTGTGGCTAATGTCAACTTAAATGGATTTTGTCTAAAAACTTGATTAGTTTGAAACCGACCAATGTTATGACTCGACTAGATGGTTGTTGACAATCATCATTGCACAATTTGGACCGTCACTATCATCGAAGAGATTAAGTTTGCACCATAATTAAACTAACCCTACTATTAATTGGGTTCATGACTTGTATACAAATATCCGATGTAGGAAATGAAAACAAGTGCAAACAAGAGCGACCGAGGGGCACAGACTGGCGAGCGGGCCCCTCCTTAAGTGCCGAACCCTAGAATTAGAACTTCATCTTTTCAATTTTAAAATTTAGTGAAATTGACCGAAATTTATTGGAGGTGAGCAATGTGGCCAAATTTATAGCTGATATCACTTTTTTTTCATTAACTACTATTATTGAAATGGTGTGAAATTATGGTTTTAGCAAGGTTGTTCTGTATAAATGAAATCATGCCATGGATTCGGTTTGGAAAAATATGATCTAAAATTATGGTTTTAAGAAAGTTGTTCTAGTATAAATGAAATCATGCCATAGATTTGGTTTGGTGAAGTATAAAGAGGTGGATTGGTTTGAGGTGAGAATTGAGATAGTGTGGTTTGAGGTGAGAATTGAGATAGTGTGCTCTGCTAAAATAGTTAGTACTCCATGATACGGATTACAAAAAGTTATCAAGGCACGTAGCTACAACAACAAAAAAGTTATCAAGGCACAATCACCGAGATTGAGCATGCATTCTTCCATGATAGTACAAGTTTCTATTGTGACAGAACTTAGCAAATCTTTAAGCACAATCAAGACAGTAGGACATTACAACAAGTGCTTTAGCACAAAAGCAGAGTGATTCATCCGTTGAGCTCGAACTTATTGTTCCTCTAAGTTCCAAAAAAAAAAAGTTATAGCTCTTCTTTTTTTTTTCTCTATCTGAAAAAGGAAAATCATTCAGCACAAGCGAGACCACCTATCTGCGGCGGCTTAGCGCTTGCCGCGCTTGGGCGCCGCATCATCCTCGTCCTCGTCCTCATCCTCGTCGTCAAAATCATCGAGATCCCCTTCGTCGAAGTCGCTGTCGAACTCCCCGTCGCTGCCCATGGCCTCGAACTCCTCGTCATCCTCGTCCTCCTCCTCGCTCACCACACATGCTGCCTTCCGGCCCGCGCCACCGCGGGTAGCGTACCCGCGCCAGCCGCACAAACCCGCAGCCGCAGCGGTCGTGGGCTGCAGAAGAAATCTGGGGCTTGGGGCGACCGACGCCGCAGGCCGGAGAGAGGCGAGGAGGAGCCCCGGGCTCGGAGAGGCCGCCGCCGCTGCGACAGCTAGGCGGCGGAGGGCGAGCGAGGCCGCGCGGTGCATGGCCATCGGCGCTGAATCGAGAGGAATGCGGCGCGCGCGTGTTGCGGGCTTGTGGCGGCTGCGATTTGTGAAGGGGTGGAGGCTAGGGTTTTGCAGGGGGTTTTAACGGCGCGGGAAAGCGTGGGGCGCTCCTGCAAGTTGAAGGAAGCTTCGAGAGACGCGAAGAGGGCTCGGTCGGTCGCCATGCCGGCGATTTGCTGGTCCTTGCTGTTGTTTCTTCCGAACCTGGGTTGGGCTGGTAGTCGTATTGGGCCGGCCCAACCCAGGTTCGTATTGCTGTTGTTTTTGAGTGGGAGTTCAATTCAAAATCGGATATTGTTGAGGGGGTTAAAAGCTTTTCCAATTCTATACAGTCACTCAAAAACATTCAATTTCCTCTTGCAGTTCTGATGGTGGCTTCAGTCGTGGCCACACGTCAACCTTGAGCGGTAAATCGGGATTGATGTAAACATATATTTTGAGGTTAAAAGTTGTTCGAATATTTTTTAAAAAGTTTTCTAGATATTATTAGTAAATAAAAAGTAATTCATTTTAAATTAAGAAAATTTTTAAAAATAAAATCTGTTTCTTAGTGGTATATTTAATATTTATTTATTTCTAAATTTTATTACTCATAGTCATTCTTCTTATTTATTTAAATTATTATTTTGCACTATATTAGACCCTAAGATCGATAAGGACTCATTTTACTATGAGTAGACATAATACAAGATATGGAAGAAGGTATTGTTCTCATAGATATTATGCTCCACCACATACAAGTCCTATTTAGGAATTGATTACATGACAGGGGCGGAGCCAGGCCCTTTTGTCGGGGTTAGTTGACACCGATGAATTTCTTAAATCATTTACAGTTGTAATTAGGTTACTATTCATCAATGAGTTTGACCTCATCATCTAATGGAGAGCTGACCCTAACTGCGTTTGGCTTGACTTCGCCCCTGTTACGCGACACTTTTGACTATGTCCCATACAAAGAGCGGGCACAAACATCATGCAACAAATAAAATATGCTATTAACTTTAAGTAAGTCATAAAATGATATTTATATATATATATAACATATGGGAATATAAATTAATAAAAAACTAGGAACAACTATAAGTAAGATCCAATTAACTCCAAATAGAGCACCATTCGATGGTTTTTTATTTTTAGAACTTTTTTTTGCCTAGCTTCATGCTTTTAGATTCACAATGTATTTGTTAATATTTTTATAAATTATTACTATAAAGTAGGGAATAATTTTGAAAAATATAGGACAATTTTACCCCCTCTAAGGCTTTGAATATCAACTAAGTCAAATTTACCACATGGGCTATGGTGCCATATAGGGTGAAACCACCGTCAAAATTAAAACTATCTAACGGGAATCAGAAGGGTTTAAAGTTGGAGGAGCAAAAACATGTGTCCTAAGAGTGGAGGAGAAAAATCATACTATGAACTTGAAGGGTGTTGAACTCACCCAGTAGGGGGTAGAACCGGTTGAGATGGAGTCACCGACCATTTGCCAAAATCACTACTACTGCACTTCTAAACATTTTATAATTATCTAATTGTTTATATGTATCCTTTTTCCTCTTTCTTTTTATCCATTTTCTCAACTATTTATGTTGAAGCAAATCCCCAACCCTTGTACAACGCGCATGCGTAGGAGCGCACGGATTCCTACCACTGCATCGTATTCGCTGATTGTTGCACGAGGGAGCACTCAGCATGTGGATCGCGTTGTGCGATTGATCCTGCCGCGAGCGTCGTAGCGCGCGCTCGTTGCATAAGAGGCTCGAAGCAAATCACAACTACTGGCGTCCACATGGATTTGGATGCCCCATGCGGAACAATAATCATGGGTCTGTCGTAACTTAACAGGGCCCAGCACAATGCAAGGCCGGGCAGTTGCCATGGGGCAGCCGTTTGCAGGTCCGGCCCAGGGTGCCAGCTCGTGTTGCTGCACACGATCGAGAGGCTTTCCCATTCCACATGTGGCCTGAACGTCCGTCCACCCATCCCTTTTCCATTTTTAGTTTTTTCGTCATTAGATATTATTTCACGTGTGGTCCATCTCTATTTTAATATCAGCCAATTTATTTCATGAAAAATAATATTTTGTATTTATAAAAATATTTAAGGTTGCAACACCAAAG
This sequence comes from Paspalum notatum, assembly GCA_022530915.1. Taxonomy (NCBI): domain Eukaryota; kingdom Viridiplantae; phylum Streptophyta; class Magnoliopsida; order Poales; family Poaceae; genus Paspalum; species Paspalum notatum. The sequence continues at coordinate 36,337,552 of CM039687.1, read as the reverse complement.
TTCTAAGTGAACAAAAAATAATAACTTATTTCTCCATTAAAATATTATAAATTTTAATGTAAAATATTCTATTTTTGTAGGAAAATATTTTTAGATTCAGAAAATATAATATTCTATTTTTAGAACAAAATATTCTACATTAACAAAATAATAATAATAAAATATTCTAACTTACCAAATGAAATGTTCTTTCTTCGCAAGATGAATATTCTAATAAAAAATTAAATAATATTTGAAAAATAAAACATTTTATATCTTCATAAACAAAATATTCCACCTTTGTAATAAAATATTCTATCTTTTTAATGATACTAATTTAAAAATAAGATTTTTTAAAAGGAAAAATATATAAAAATTATATAAGAAACAGACCAGAAATATTTCTATAAGATCAGGGCATCCGCGCGCGATGAGCAAGGTGGTAGGGGCAGAACGGGAGTCAGGGAGGGAAGAAACAGACTAAGACACGTTTGGGCCTAAACACATTCTTGGACTGTGTTTATTTTCAAAACAAAACCTCGCGTTTATATATACTAGCAAAGTGCCCGTGCGTTGCAGTGGGAAAAAAAATCTTTAAGCACTTCTAGATCAATATATATAGAAATAGCCTCATAAATAAATTCCATATCATATTGTTTCGAATTTTCCTTTGCATGTGACAAAAAATTAAGTGGTGTCAGTTTGGCAAGAAATATTATTTTTGCTTTTCCACAATTTATAGAACATCGAAAATGGAGTCCATATATGATATGGGTATCTGTTTTCATGTAGGCTGCTCCTGCCGTCTGAATCGGGTTTCCGAATAAATTGTAGACCATATTGTATTGATGATTTTCGTTAATTGCAAGAGAATTTTAGAGTGGTATCAATTGGGTTGGAAAGGTCGTGATTTTAGCTTTCCATTGATATATAGAACGTAAAAAATGGAGTCCGTATGCGATTTGGGCATCCGTTTTGGCGTGGGCAGCTCCTACACTCCGGGCTCACGAATAAATTTTACATCATATTTTTTCAAAAATTTCCGTTGACTAAGACCGAATTTCAAAGTGGTTTCAGTTTGGTTAGAAAGGTTATTATTTTAGCTTTCCATCGATATTGCAAACGGGGTCCGTATGCGAGTCCATTTTCACGTGAGCTCCTTCTGCATTCCGAATCTGATTCATATTATAGCGGTGATTTGGATAAAATATTATAAATTTTTATGTAAAATATTCTATTTTTGTAGGAAAATATTTTTAGATTCAGAAAATATAATATTCTATCTTTAGAACAAAATATTCTACATTAACAAAATAATAATAATAAAATATTCTAACTTACCAAATGAAATGTTCTTTCCTCACAAGATGAATATTCTAATAAATAATTAAATAATATTCAAAAAATAAAACATATTATATCTTCAAAATAAAATATTCCACCTTTGTAATAAAATATTCTATCTTTTTAATGATACTAATTATAAAATAAGAATTTTCTTAGAAAGGGATATATATATAATATAAATGAAACAGACTAGAAATATTTCCATAGGATCACGGCACCCGCGCGCGATGAGCAAGGTTGCAGGGGCAGAACGGGAGTCAGGGAGGGAAGAAACAGACTAGGATACGTTTGGAGCTAAAAACATTCTTTGACTGTGTTTATTTTCGGAACAAAACCTCACGTTTATATATATAGAATTGGGGCCTGTGCAGTCGCTTGGACCGTGTGGTCTAAAAATGGCCTCGCCACAACAAAAAGTTGCAAAATACTTGACACTTTGACTTAATTATTTTCAAAACTTTTGAAACTTTGATGTTTGATAGCTCCCAAATTCAGTGGTTAGAGGCGTAAAAACTAAATGTATAGATTTATGTTAAAAAAGTACTTTTATAGTCCCGTACATTTACTGGCTAATATTTATAATCATGCATTGTAATAGAAAGAAAAATTTTATCGTAAAAACTAAGAGTACTTTTTTGACTTGGCACAAGACCAAATCTATATCTAATATTTAGGTCGGGACTATAAGATTTTTTGGTCCCGGTTTCTCGGTCCGTCCTGACAAGTGGGCCATGTCTGTCGGCCAACTAGCCTCTCCGCATCGCAGATTCCCTCGGACTCGCGCCCGTGGTGCCGGCCGCCTCCCTCCCAGGCTTCACCGATCCAATTCTGCTTCAAATTTTCTCACAATCCCAAATCCTAATCCTAATTAACTCAATCGACCTGCTTGCACGTCCACAGCCCGACCTTCTTCTCTATGTCCACCATGAGTCCAATATCTTAATTATTTAGGTCCTTTAAGCCTAAAATCATGAAAAAAAGTCACACAATCATTAAATAAAAAAATTATAGTGCCAAATCGGGCCCTGAACTTCGAATATGCCTGCACAAAACATCTAAGTTTCGAACAAGTTCGCCAGGCAAACACAAACATGTAGGCCAAAAAATCTCCCTAAATGGAGGACGAAGAGAAGGGAGCATCCGGTGACGTTGCCGGGGACAGATCGACGGAGAGGGTGGAGAGAGAGAGAGCACCTGGTGCTGGTGGATCCGTGAGGGACAGTGGCAAGCGTTGGCGGAGGGGGTCTTCATGCTGCCGGCAGCGGTGCGGCGGATCCATGGGCACGCTACTCGGCGGTAGATCCGGAGGCGCCGGTGGCGCGCGGGCACGGAGGATGAGAGGAGCAGCGGTCGCGGCGCGCGCGTTGGTGGTGAAGGAGCGGCACGGCGGCCAAGGCGAAGGTGCGGCGCACTAGCGGTCTAGGAGGAGGAGCGGAGCGCCAGCATCGCTGGCTGTCTGTCTTGGTCGAGTCTCGGAAGGAAGCCCGCTGGACTCTCCTCTCTCGGTCCTTTGAGGTGGAGGCAGGAAATCACAAGAATTACCTGTGTCTAAAAAAATAGTACTCCTTCCATCCAATAAAATAAACATGTATTAATTTAAAAAAATCAACATTGATCTTTAACTAATAATTTCACGAATATATATATAATATTTTAAAAAAATAGTTTGTCAAATTTCTATTATAAATGTCATGCTAAAAAAATTTAACTATAGGATGGAGGGAGTATAATGGATGTTGTTGCCGCAGAACCTGATGCCAAATAATAATTAATAATATAGCCATTTTCATTTCTAATAAAGATTATGACTGTATGATACACCGATTGAAATTAAAGAACTAGATTGCTTCAATAAAATACATGTATTATAATTGTGTTTAAAAGCACAGAGTTACCACAATATATGCTAACTAAATGATGATTCAACGCACGGGCACTTTTGCCAGTAACTATAATTTAGAAAAGAGAGTATAATATCTTGACCATCATTCCTATAATTATTAAGCTATTTCCTCAGCACACTCTAAAATAATATATGATTGTATGAATCAAGTTGAAGTCCACATTAAAGGCGGGTGGAACTCCGAGTTGAGTTGGAGCGGCGTGGAGCTGGCCCAGTCGTGGTCCGAGCTACTCAAGGTTCATGGGCATTGCATGACAGATCGATTTGGGCACACGGTACGGTGGTCGTCAAACCTGTGCGTGGACGACATGGTGGAGCTCAGCTCACGGTGATTATTGCCCAACTGTCACACTGATGCTTGCGTGCCAATGCATCGTCAGGCCAAGGTGCATTGGTGGCCGAAAGTGGCCAAAGCTGGCTAGGTGGCTAAGCCGAGCTGGCCAAGAGGGCTCTTCAAGATCGACGGCCATGCACGCATGGGTCTGGTTGAGCTGGTCATGGTGCTGATGTGCCCCAGCTGGATCTAGTATACGATGAAGTGAGAGTAAGCCATGCATGGTTAGAGGTGAAAGTTACAGGTTGCAGATGGAGGATCATCGACGAAGAACTGGCTGGGTGATCACATCCATCCACTGGCTAATTCATACTACTATAGATCCCGTCTGTCTTCTAAAACCCTTTTCCAGTACATTTTCACTTCCAACTTTGGGCCGGACAGCAAGATCCACACCACGCACATAGCTGGTACTGGTAGGAATCCAATGCTGCAGCACATGGAGATGCACTGCTGCAGATAGTGGGCCTCGCTAAACTGGCACACGGCGCCCGGGGGCCCAGTACCCGCGGTAGAGCACAAACGGTACAGGCGTACAGCAGGAAACTCGTCAGGGCCCGGAAAACAACCACACACAGAGAGCACATGACCGCTGGGCCCCGCTGCTGCTACTAAAACAATGAGCGATCAGTCGGTACGTACCAGAAGTATATATGCTGGTCTGATTTAATTAAATGTACTACGCACGCATTTGTTTGCAAAAGCATACATGAATGGCCTAGAGAAATTTTATACACATGATCGAAAATGGTTGGAGCAAATATTGTAGCTGAAATTTCCTGGTGTATATATGTGTAGTGAATAGTGATCGACGGCGAAGTATATAGTAGGCTAAAGAATATATAACAATATTTGAGTTCAAACCAAAACTAGCAATAATATACATAGCCTCACACTGCAAATGAATAATAAGTACCAGCAAAATTATAGGCTTACATACATACATATCTAACCGATCGATTTGCATGGGAATAGGTCGAGCAACAAAATGCATACACATATATATGCAAAGAACAATAATGAATGGTGATCGATGGTAGAGCACGGTTTGTTGTAGCAAGGAAGCACGCTAGAGCTGCAAGATGATGAACCTGTTGCCGAACCCTACCCTACTAGGCTTTGGGTGTCTCCTCCTCGGCCTTCGCCGCCTCCGCCTCGGCTGATGGGGCAGCAGCGGCTTCTGCCGCCGCTGCTTCGGCTGGTGGCGCCGCCGCCTCCTCCGCGGTGACGGCTGATGATTCAGCAGGAGCGGCAGCTGTCTCTGCAGGGGTCTCTTCTTTCTTCTCCTCATCGGCCTCTTCCTTCTTCTCATCATTGGAGGCGGCGGCGGCGGTTTCATCTTTCTTCTCCTCGACAACGGCTTCGTCCTTCGCGGCGGCGGCCTCCTCCTCGGTGACGACCGGAGCAGCCTCCTTGGGCGCCTCCTCGGCGGCGAGAGGGAGCAGCGTGGAGACCTTCTCGAACGTGGCGAAGATGGGGCCGGACAGCAGGGCCGGGCCGACCTTGGAGATGCCCTCGCTCACTTTCTTGGCTCCAGGGAATTCTGATCGTGCAGTAGATCATCATCAGTACAGCGCACAGCCTCACACTACACTTACACACTAAACCATGTGCACGCTACATTATTTTTGCAGCTGCTGTTCATGGATGATGAGATGGTGCAGGGTGGCTGACTAGCTGGGCTACTCACCGATCTTGGCCAGATCCTCGAAGAACTTGGTGATGGCGGCCGAGTTCTTCTTGATACCGGACACCTTGCTCCTCTCCTTGATCAGAACCTGTGATCAGATCGACAGACGACAGGCAATTAAGTTTCAGTTCCTACTTCCTCTCATCAGCTGTAAACTGAATAAGATCGAGGCATGCATGCTGATGATCGTCCCCAGCTAGTAGATTAATTAAAACTACTCTGAAGTCTGATCGACCACACGTATGTACGCGTACGTACGAAAAGCGTACGTGCTGCCAAGATTATACCTTGAGCGGTGCAGGGACAGACTCGTAGATCTCGACGACCTTGGGCTGGAGATCCGCCTTCTTCTCCTCGAACTCGCCATTGATCCCCTCCTGCACAAATTTAACGCACGTTATATATATACGGCCACAGATCGATAATGTCATATCATAATCCACAGCTCGCAGTAGATATAGCAAAGAGCCAAATAAATAAAGAACAGACCTTGGACTCGTCGAAGGACTTGACGAGCTCGGCGGCGGCGGCGGCCTTCTTGCCGCCGGTCTTGACGAACACGAGCTTGATCTTGGGCAGCACCTTGGACTTCCAGATATCCATGGCTAGCAGCAGCAGCTTGCTCCGACGACTCCGAAGGCGGCGGGCGACAACGAAGGGAAGGAGAAGGACAGCTAGCTACGGATCGGAGGCAGGCTGGTTGGCTATATGCTATGAGTGGCTACAAATCATACGTGAGGTGAGGTGGACAAGCTGCTGTATGGAACCAAGTGTCCGTGTTAATGGCAGCCGAGCGAGCCGGCCAGGGTACGCCGGCTGCAGTTTATAGGACGCGCTGCCGAGCCGTGCGACAAGAGCCCTGGCGTTGCGAGGGATTTGCAGGAATGCCACTGGATGCCTGCGCTAATAATTGGGCAGACACAGACAGCAGACGAGGGCTGGCAGAGGGGTTCCTTCGCGTGGTTCCTGTTGATCATGAGGAATTGAGGAGGCATACGCACGCCTAATAAGATTACCAAATTGGCCATCGACTCACCAAATACTAATAGACTGCGTTATGGCTTAATCTTCAGGGCGGATCGAGCAAAATAGAGGGCGAAGCAGCACACTTAGCTTAATCATTAGCCGTTGGTTGTGTACATGGTGAAAATTTTGATACTTCCTCCATTTTTTTTATTTGACACTTCCTAGTTCAAAAATGAAATATACGGCGATAAATATTCGAAAATAGAGCTAGTTTTAATATAATTGTATTTTTTTCTAAAGCACGCGGTACGTGTAGCTCTGTGCCCTGAATAGCTTTGCCTAGTTACGTTTACTCTTAACCAACGATTATATGCTTGTAGTACATGACATCTTTTGTGATGAATTTGTTTTGTTAGATTCATATTTAAAAAATCAAAAGTGCTTACTTTTGATTATAATATGTATGATTTACCTCTTACATTAATTAATATACATAGTAATTATTTTGTGGGATGAGGGAGTAGTGTTGTGTTCTCTTTATGGAGTACTTGCTTGTCATTGTTTTCAGAAAAAGGTAGTACTATATCTTTATCCAAAAAGTGTTCTCTTTATGGAGTACTTACTTTTAAGGGATTTTCTCCTAACAAATTACTACTCATATATAAGAAATGGCATGGCTGCCCCTAGTTACATAGGCTCTTTGTACTCCTGTCCATGCAGAATTAAACGTTTGGTTTACCAATACATTTAATAGTTTGGGATGTTTACAAAGAAAAACAGGATTAAGAAAATGACTAAATACATGTGTGCATGTGCCTCATTGCTAATTCAAAATCTAGAAATGCACTCTTTGTATGACAAACTTTTCTTTAGCGCCAACCTATATAGAGAGCATTCTTCCGTGGATAAATTTCATTCGATCGAGGAGTGAGCTTAGCTGAGCTTATGCTTTGTCTCTTCCTTGTTGTTTTTGTTTTGGGACTTGATCTTGTTAGTGGTTCGGCCAGGCTTTGAAATATGTCCTTATTGACTGTTTTTTCTTCTTATTAGTAAAATATGTATCCTGCATGTCAAAAAAAAGCGCAGGTAGTACTTGGCGTCACGAATACGTCTTTTTTTAGGACATCAAACCATCTTCTGGCTTCAAACTATCATGTCAATTGCCACAGAAACTGCACCCTAATGGTCTACTATCATGTCAAAAGAAACTCCACTGTAGCCTGATGCTGCAGCACAATGACAACACGGGCTGCAGGGGCAACGATCCAGAGGCCCTGTTTAGATCTAAACTTTTCTCCTAAATTCCACTATACAAAACGAAAATTTCCCATTACATCAAAATGCCGGCACATGCATAGAGTACTAAATGTAGATAAAATAAAAAATTAATTGCACAGTTTAGATGTACTTTGCGAGACGAATCTTTTGAGCCTAGTTAGGCCATAGTAGGACAATATTTACCACAAACAAACGAAAAATGCTACAGTGTATTTTTCAGCGCTACAGTGCATTTCAGTTCCAATTTCAGCGGATCTAAACACAGCTAGAGTAGAAAGGAGGTGCTTGCATGCAGATGCAGTGCATGAGTGGCAGGGGCGTGAATAGAGCAGCCACAGGGGCAGGGCGGTGGCCCAGTGGGCAGGCACCGCTGGCGCCGCGCTGCCCGTTTGCCCGTTGGTGGGCTCCCGGGCCGGGCCCACGCCACGGTGTCCCGAGATTTACGCGAGATACGCCGCAACGGCGCGCTGGGAACAGCCCACATGAGGCAGGACGGTGGGGCCCCGAACGTTCTGGACCCACGCGCCAGTGGAAGGCGACGGGTCGACGGGCAGTGCAGGAACTCTGGAACGGACGGAGCGCGGGTCGTCAGGTAGACCGTGCGTGGACGCAACGGTCGTGTGGACTGACGGGTGGTGGGGCCCGCACGCCGGGAGACCGCCGACCACGTGGCCTTGCTGGCGCGGCCAGCGTGGCGCGCAGCTGCCGTGTTCCCTTCCCTATCTCAAGTTCTCAACCAATGATGAAGCGTTGTGTCTTCATAACTTCATATCCTGATACGCGTAGGGGCGGAGCTAGCGAGTAAAATAGAGGGTGCGGCACTTCGCGACCAATTACAATAATATATGCTACAATTTTCAAGTACTATAGAGCAAAAGAATTGAAATAATTGAGATTGTTGAAGGACAACCGTTAAGAAAATAGACGAGCAAGAACCTTAAACAAGATAGAAGACATCCATAGGTTGTGGGCTTGTGGCATGTGAGGCCGGCGTAGGCTGCATGCTAGTGCTGTAGTATTTGTTAGATGGAAGGTCTGTTTGTGGGAACGATGTAAGGTCATGATTTCAATGCGATACCATTATATTGAAAAATACTATGTTATTTTGCTAAAAAGGTATTTGGTTGGTCTTGAGAAAACTTTATTTTCAATACACTGTATTGTAAATATCATGGTATTTTTTTAGTATTGTAAATTCCACTACATACCAATTTTTTTCTCATCAAAATGAGCGAAAGACTAGTAAAAACATAGTACAGCTATGGAACCAAACAAATTTTAGAATACTATGGTTATAGTGAAGAACAACACAGACCATATTATTCACAACCAGTGGTATTGAAAAACTTTGCTCCCAAACAGGTCCGTAATAGAATTGATCTCCTAGTGATTTGGCAGATAGCTTCTCTGCTGCTGGACTTGTGGGTGCAGAGCATTGGGTTTAGGGGTACAAACATGGTGAATAATTAGGGACAATAACTAATTTCTAAATATTCTATGGGTACGCCCGCACCCACACGCTACAATGCGCATCCGCCCCTGATACATGGGCATCAAACCGGAGTAACAAATACAGTACTTACATGCATCCACCCCTGGATACGCGGGCATCAAACCAGAGTAACAAATACAGTACTTACATCCGATAAAAAAAAATACAGTACTTTTAGAGCACCGTGCTACGGCTACGATGTACTCCCTCCATTCAATTTATAGATTGTTTAATTTTTTTTAATATTAATTTGATCAACTCATTTTATTCTAAAGACCGTAAAAACATAGAAAAAATAAAGGCATACTTAAAATATATTATATGCTAAATACATCACAATAAAATAAATGTGAATTATGATTTTTTATAAGACAAGAAAGTCAAATTTTGTGTTTAAAAAACCAAACAATCTATAAATTGGAACATAGAAAATAACAGTATCAAACCTAGCGGGTTGGCATATTTTATCCTACTGAATCTCAATCTCATGAGGCCATGACTTGTAAATATGAGTCTTCATGCTCTTATGCCTCTAGCAACTAGGTATTCAATGTTGGCCACTGCAACCACCGGGAGTCAACAGGAGGATACACACATCGACTTATGCGAATCGAGCTCTTTCGCCCCTTATTGATCTATTCGTCCTTGGGTTAATTTAGTACTGATCTCAGTTCTTGCTCTCGTAAGAGTTTTATGGTTTGAGAAAACATATAAAGTTGAAAAACTAAGGAATTCAGTGGGATAGATTGACGCAAAAGAAACTTTTCATGAAGTTCAAAATTCCTATGAAACAAGTAAATCATAGGAATTTTATTGGATTTATAGTAGTTCAATCCTTTATTACAAAAAGGCCTTCATAGAAAAATGTCCTATATGATTCAAATCCTAAAAACATTCCTCCATTTTATCATTTGATCCAAAGGGCCATTCACTACACCATGACACACCTTTTCCCACAGTGACGTGTGGGCAAAAAGTTAGTATTAGCAACAACTAATTACTAATCCGTGGGCAGAAGTCAGATATTTTGTAGATCTGTTGGCAATCATGTTATTCGGCTACAACTTATCTATCGGTATACACTCTACGATGCATTAACTACCGGCCAAAGTTTTCAGACAAGTCATCTGTCGGCGTAGGTGAACGTGGCAACCGTGTATCAGTTGGTGTAGGTAGCTGCCCTGCAGCGGAGATACACGTGGGAAAAATTGGCCCACGAACCGCTGCGCACGACGAATAGGCGTAAAAATTAGGCCAACGAAAGCCCGCGCCGTGAAACCTCATCCCCATACAAAGAACCCTAGCCACTAAATTCCCCGTTCTCCTAGCCCCAAACCCCAAGCCGCGTCGCCAAGCCCCGCTTCCAGCCCCGCCGCGGCCGTCGCCCGCTCCCATCCCCAGATCCGCCGTCGCCCAGCCCGGCGCCACCCTGTTGCCACCTAGACCCAGGCCCCGCCGCCACCCAGCCCTAGCCCCGCCGTCGCCCAGCCCGGCACCGCCCCGTCACCGCCTAGCCCCACACCCCACCACCACCCAACCCTAACCCCGCCGCCACCTAGCTCCGGCTCCTTCGCTCGCACAACACTAGGCCCCGGCTCCATCCCATGCCTTCTTGACCGCCACCGCCGCCGCCAATCCCTGCGCGGACGTGAAGCCCCGGCCGGTCACCGCCAGTCCCTACGCAGGCGTGAAGCTCCGTCATCTCGATGCCTCTATAATTGCGCTGTCTTGCCTGTGTGAGTATCCAACAAATGCCCATCCACCATCTGCCTGTCTCTCTGCCTGTCTCCGCGACAATAAGCCTAAAGGCCGGACATGCAGGCACCTTCACCTACCTGTCGTGCTACTCGTGCATCCTGGCATCATCGAGCCCAGCGCTGAGCCTGCTTGTCGTCGTCACATCAGAGGGGCCATCATTCTTGGTGAGTTTTCAACCGATTCATTTTTTTATTTTGGTGCTTGTGTTGTTGCATTCTTTCCTATAATCTTGGTGAGTTCCCAATGGAATCAAGAAATTGTGGTGATACTTTTGGTTCTGTAATAATTAGAAAATTGATTTGTTGGAGTTGTGATTGAAGGTTGCTGGTGTCAATTTAGGAGAGGAGAGGACCAAGGACTGAAGAACCAGCATTAGCAACTTCATTGAACAGTGATTGGTACGTTACTATGTTCCTTTTCTTCCAATCTTTGGCTGCTACTAATGAATTTAGTGAGATGATTCTCAATTCGGTAGGAAAATATGTGCAATGAACTCAGCTTGTTGTTTGAATGAGCAAGTGCTAGAAAGATCTGAGGTTTTGTTTTGCTAAGTAGGTTTCTTTGCTCATATAATTCAATATTTTGAATCAACTTAATCATCCATCATGGATAAAAGTCGGTTGAGCAATATGCAACAACAACTTGAGAAGTTAATTCAGCTCCAACAAAATGGTTACATCACTCCAAACAGATCGAATATATCCCTCAAGTGGTAATTAGTCATTCTATTGTTGTTATTTCATTTTAATGCTTTAATTGTTCTACAGTTGTCTCTTTTCATTAGAACTTGGAGAGTCATCCTAGTCTTGAGGAAGAACTAGAGAACCATGACAATGATAATGTGTCACATGCTGAGGATGAAATAGAGAACTTGGCGCATATGAGTGATGATGAAAACATGATCATGACTAGGAGGCATACAGTTGTCTTTCCAGAGCAACAACACGACGAACGGGTAACTGCTAAATCCATAATATATTGATATTATGTCCAAACATACTTGCTACCTTGTGCTAAAGTTCATTGCTTTAGGGTAGGAGAGATATGATACTGTACCATGTTGTGAGACCATATAATCTTCCTGTTGCTAAGGGAACTGTTCAAACAACAAACCCATTATCTGTTGTCGGTGGTACTTCTCTTGGCATTCAATACTGTAAGGTAGTTGTCAATCATGTTTTTATGAGAGATGCAATTCTACCTCACCCATATGGAGCATTAAAGACCGTTGGAGATGCACGTAGAAAATGCATCTCATGGCCACATGACAGAGTAAAGCCTTATTAGCTAAAATCCATATTACTAAGATATTTATGCTCTATTAGTTGCACTAACTTATCAACTTGTTACGGATCAAGGATGGCAAAAATACTTCAAAGCCATCAAAAGCCCCAAGTCCTGGTATAATTACTAAATTGGATGTCTAAAGCACATTGGCATCTCCAATTGTGTTTCAGATTACTTCACCGTTTCTGAAATTTAAATTCATCTCCTTGATGAGTACTTAAGTACCAAATATATTCGAAGTGCTATGGATTGGTTTATCTTTTGTGAAGTGCCCATGTGATCACATGTATTATATATGTTCATAGGTATCAGCTAGATTTGAAATTTCTACTCTGATGGCAAAATTTGGCACTAGTCTAAATATTCTTGCTTCTTGCTGCTATACCATTGTATTATTATTGGAACTGCTAGGTGTGAAAAAGAGAAATATCAAAAGGTGATATTAGCTAATGTTACTATGATATATTTGTTCATTCAATCAGTCAATGCCTTTCATATAAATTGTGATCTAACTTGCAAACATGGACTTGACTTGCAAACTGCAAACATGGACTAAGTAAAAATGTATTTTAGTTCACCATCTTATCAATTGTGTCGTCTTTCTCTTGAAAATGGCACTTTACTATTTTCTCTATTAAAACAATGCAAACGTGGACTTGACTTCATGTCTGGTAGTAGTACATAATAGATAATACTATTTTTTTCTTGTTTGTGTGTTGATTATCCTTTTTCTTGATCATGATAGGTGCACATGCAACTTATTGGAGTATCAATCTTTTGGCAGCAAGTAGTGTTACAATCTTTGGGAATGACCTTTTGTGCAACAAAAAAATAGTGATACGTGTAAGGTTAGAATCACTGGCTAGAAGAGAGAAGGATATACATCCTCTCTGTAGGTCATGTATGGCACTATTTATGAGGCTGAAACTCAGACCTGTGACATTCCTTATTGCTATTTATGTTTATTTTAGACATGTATATTTTTGTTAGAGGATCCTAAGTTTATGGAATAATGCAATGATGGATATGTTTCTTCAGGTTGAACAATTTGCATGATGGAATGTCTACTTGAATTGTGATTGTGTATATGAGTATATGTACCATTACATCAACATATTATGCATATATATGTGCACACTGCTACACCCTGGTTAATGGGGGAAAACAAGATTAGCCAACATATTTGTTGTTGGCAAATCACTTAACCGTTGGCAAAAAGTTGTACTGTAGGAAAAAAACGAACTGTGGGGAGAACTATAGGCAAAGCTGAGCTCTTTTTTCCACACTTTATGTGTTGCCAAATGTTTTACTGTGGGCAATGCCTACGCCAACAGCATCTCTCGCTACAGTTCGTTTAGTGTGGGCAAAACTTTTGCCGACGGTTTCTATGTCTGCGCAGGTACCTTTCGTCCACATTTCCATGCGTTGGCAAAAGCTGGTCATGGTGTAGTGATTGTTGCACTATTATATGTAGCATTTTCCTATACTTTACAAGGCTCAATTTAGGACCAATGAATGAAACACAATATATTTTTTTTGTTAATTTAAGTTTACTTAGACCCAAAATTCGAACTGCAATTAGTTGTCTTTTTTACTCTTAAGTTACATGTGTATTTATCTATTAGAATTTGCTCCTATTATGTTTTTAAAATATTAGAAAATTCAGGTTTCATAACATATATACTTTTTCTTGACTCAAGAGCATTGTAGCTTTATTCACCACTACAATCTTAGAGATAACATATATACTTAAAATTTACAAGTGTTGTTCAATCTATTATTGGAACTTAGCATCCGTAACCATGCCTACCTTTTGCTACTCTACATCGACAATAATCCGCAACTAATCCTTATCCATTGTTTATTACCTTGTATCAAACAGGTTTACTTTGTACTGTATACAAATAGTATAAATAGTAATAAGTATTCCAAGCAGATAATTCAGGAGAAGACGAAGTGACAGGGCATCTCAAATATTGTATCTAACCCGACTTGAGGTGGTGTCTTTTGGCATGCCAAGAATTTGGATTTACCACAACCAAATGAGAAGGCTGGATTATAAAGCGCTTGCTGGGGAAATGAGAATGCTGAATTCACTTAGCGAGGAAGGGATTTGGCAGAACTCGCTGAGAAATAAGTATCTGAGTTCAAAATGTTTGTCCCAAGTTCAAATTAAATCAGGGGCTCACATTTTTTGAAAGGTCTTCTGAAAGTTAGGGAGGATTTTCTGAGACGTGGAATATTCACTGTAAGGGATGGTTCACAGACTAGGTTCTAGGAAGACACTTGGGTGGGATCTAACCCGCTTAAGGATCAATTTCCGAGCCTTTATAACATAGTCTATTACCTGCATAAAACTGTGGCAAATGTCTTCTCTCAAATGCCAATAAATATTACCTTTCGAAGATCTTTAATTGGGGACAAATTAATAGCGTGGCATAACTTATTAGCAAAAATAGCCAATGTTCAGCTATCTAACGGAAGGGACGCTTTCACCTGGGGATTGCATAGACATGGTCATTTTTCTGTACGGTCTATGTACCATTTTCTGATGGACCAGGATATCCCTTTTAGAAGCAATTTCATTTGGAAGTTAAAGATTCCATTGAAAATAAAGATTTTTTTATGGTACTTGCATCATAGAGTTATTTTAACCAAAGATAACTTGGCTAAAAGAAACTGGCATGGGAGTCAAAAGTGTTGTTTCTGTGATAGCAATAAGACAATTGAACACTCGTTCTTTGAATGCCAACATGCCAAAAATATTTGGAGAATTGTTCACATAGCTATTGGTTTAACTCCACCTAATTCAGCATCTCACTTGCTTAGGCATTGGTTAACAGGCATTGGGAAGAATGATAGAAATCTGATTTTTATGGGCGTGACAGCTCTCTTATGGGCAATTTGGTGCACATGAAATGACCAAATATTTGAGAGAAAAAATGTAATTCTTTTATGCAGGCAATCTTCAGAGGAGCATATTGGCTGCGATTTTGGGCATTGCTGCAGTATGAAAATAAAAGGGAGACCATACACATATCGAGCAAGACATTGGAGGTCGTTGCATTGGAGATTTTTGCCAACAATGGATGGAGAAGCAATAATAGACTATGCTTCTAATTATATTGTTTCTTTTGTCATTTGTGACCAACATTATGGTTAAAACACTGTAAAAACAGGTTATATGCATTTGCAGAGACCGGAGGTCACTCCTTTATCTAAAATATATATGTAGCACGCCCTGAGTTAATTATAAGCGGCCGCCTTACGTACGACAACATGAAATAAAAGTATGATTGCCGTCGACGGTTAGGAAGGAGGAAATCAGAAACATGTGAGAAGTGAAGGATGCAAGAAGTGGTTAGAATGTGAAGGGATTGTGGGAGAGATGCCATTAGCAGTATGCATGAATATAATGGGTGTTAGTAGTATTCGGATATCAGGACGCCTTGAATATGCATGACTCAACCTCCTCACGTATACGTAGTGTGGCTGCCTTTTTTTTATTTTGTTTCTTTAATTTTTTTTCTCTGGCTTCCAGATCAGCTTGCGATTTGAGAATGCTATTAGAGACGTCCTCACAAGAGATGCTATTGACTAGAGTTCGCCATGCCTAGCTAGCCCTAGCTGAGCACAAGTTAGATTATGGATTTCTTCTAAGAAGTTCTGGTTTCCATTAGTTGGCACGACCTCGGAGAATCACTTGGAAGGAAGTAGCTGGTGGTTAGCAACGCCCACCAAGCACTCAATTAAGCTAATCATGAGGCGTTAGCTAGCCAGCCTTACTCTCCCTCCCTATGTATAATGAGTGGATTAACGCATATCATTAGTGTTCCAGCCCACACGCTTCCATGCATGTGTGTCCTATCTCCCACCACACACATACCCGCACACGTTTGGTGTTGTTGGTGTTGGTGAATTGCCAAATGGTACAGACAACAGTTGGCATCTGCGTAGGCGGCTTGGATTATTGGATTCTGCATGCAGGAGCCAGCTATGGCCAAACCCAACTCCACTGTTTTTGGCATATATATTCACAAAACTTAACTACCCCTTTACCCCTCTTTGCTGGACAGACATTCCTTTTACTCTGGATTCTGGAAGCCAATGCCGAAAGTATTTTGTGCCGTAAGAGAGAATATTAATTAACAGAGTACCTTTGACATGTGCCTGCATGCATATAGCCAATAACCAACTGCAACCCACGACTATTCGCCATCAACGAACGCCCTGCCAACCGACTTCATGCCGGCCGGCCGGCCGTGGCAAGAAGCAGAGGAACTGAATTGGTTCCATGTTCATGATGGTCGTATGGTAAACTTGGAATGAAGGACAACACAAGGTCTAAGTGCGCCGAAGTTTAATTTGAACATGACGCCATGCATGATGTTGCATCATAATTAGAGTCATTCTTCCTATATAAATCTACTTATCGTGGTGTACGTGATGCTCCTGGCATCTCAAAAGCCTTAGCACACAACTAGATGAACGCTAATGAAGAATTAATACTTAATTATGCTAGGAGAGGATTAATAACTAGGTGGAGAAGTCACTAAGTCAAAAATTTCCTATGCAAGATACAAAAACCCCTGAGGTTGGGTCAAATGAGTTAACCCCACAAATTTTTGTGCAAAACACCAAATAAACAAGCCTAATTCAGGAAAGAGTCTTCCCCTATTGCTAGTGAAATCATCCTCAGGATAAATTGATAGAGAATTCCCTAAGTATAGTTTTTTTAGCCTATCCCCAAATTTCATTCTGAAATTACTTTCAATTTCACTATACAACTTCAAAACGTTCCTTTCTATGGAATGAAATTAAGCTTAACACCTTTCAAATGCATTAGACCTTGAAGTGATTGGACTCAATTTGATACTTCAAAAATTGAAGACAAGAAAGACTCTAAAAAGAGTAAACCTGCAGTTTTACCAAACCTCAGAACATGTTCATGTTTGTAATTCAAAATCTGTTGGGATTCAGACCAAACTTATATTACCAAAATTGTAGACAATGGTGTCGTGAACAAGTTTGTTAATTAGAGCCTGGTCTTATGTTGAGGTTTACATGGTGTTTAGGGCCATTTTCTACCAACATAGAAAACCAGTTCAAATCAGCCATATTTAGAAATCTCCAATTTGCTCTAGCCTGAAGCCACTTTCATGCAAAACTCCAATTGGAAAAGTTGTAGGTTTTGAAATTCTAAACAACTTTTTCAAGAGGCACTTTGGGAGATAATTCCCAGAAATACGATTTTTGAATTTCCTAAACAATAAAGGTCCCCTGTCCATAACTAGGGCTGATAGCCAAATTTGAATTTAAATCATACTTTCATCCAGAATTTGGTGTTGCTCATTTTGACAAAGTTGTAGACCTTGAAGAGCAACATTTCATCCAATTTGAGTTTCTTCAAATTCGGGGGTTAAATGGGTCAAAACAGCGATTTACAAAGGTAGGGAAAACACATTTTTTTCTTTTTCTTTTTTCCGCGGACACTGACAGGTGGGCCCGTCGATCTGCGTCGCGCCGCGCGCCGGCACGCGCGGCGTGGCTCACCGGCGTACAGGGAATACGGTGAGCCACCGGCCGACCCCCCACGCGCGTCAAAATGCAGAGGGCTCGGACCCGTGCCCAAAACCCTATCTTCACTCGCGTTTTCGTCCACTCTTTCGCCCTCCCCTCCCCGCGCCGCGCCGCCATTGTCGAGCTCAAGCTCGGACCCGAGCTTGCGCCGCGCCCTACGCCGCCTCCCCGCGCCCGAGACCGCCACCACTGCGTTCACCGCTCCACCGCGCGCCTCCACGGCTAGATCTCGTCGCCTATCTCCCTTCCAACGCGGAGATCGACCTCGCCTCGACGTCGCGCCCGCGCCGCCGTCGCTCCGGTTCACCGTCGGTTCACCGCCGTTTCCGCCTCATCCCCACCTCCACCGTCGACGAGACCTACACAAGGTTGAAGCCCACGCTTCCCTGCGCCTCCCGCACCCCGCGTCGCGGCTCTGGCGAGCCCGAGCTCGCCGGCGCGCGCGCGTGTCGCCGCGCGCCGCGCGCGGCGCGAGGTAGACGAACGAGGGCCGGGAATCTTTAGATCCGGCACCTCGGTTTCTTTGCTTTACGTTTTAGTCCTCGCACACTATTGACTGAGTCTTGCAGATCTTGCGTTCTAGCCCCCGGATCTATAGGTTAATTGCGGATAGGTCCCGGATCTGGGGGTTTTCTATTTTTCCTTTGGTTTATTTCGGTTTAAACTTTAGAAAATCATAACAAATCTAAATAAAATCCAAAATGGACAAACTCAGAGGCTATGAACTCCTTGTAAATAGATCTATGAAGTGGACATGATGTGGAGATGAGCATTGACTGTTTTGCCCTTGGTTGCTTGCATGCATCTAAAACTAAGATAAATACCAAAGGTGATGTAAATGATCTCCAAAAATTGTGAAACTTGGACAGTGGTTTTAGTGTGATATTTAGGTACTGTGTGAATTTTTGTAGCCCTAGAACTTGCTGTTTAGTTACTCTTTTGCCATTATAGAGGTGTTATGTGCAATTATTCAACCTAGATATTGGAGGCTACACAAAATGTGCATAAAATGGATCTTTGGTATTTTTTATACACTTTGGATAGTATAAGTAACCCACCTATGAAATATGAGCCTCTGCATTTTAGGTTTGAAAGGTGATTTAGAAAGGACAAATATTAACTTGTATAAATAGATGAATGGAAAAAATGGATTCTAGAGTAAGATATAAATTCCAAGAAAATTCTGGTAGCATGTGGGGGTAGGGTAGAATCCAAAAAGTATAGAGGTGGCAGCTCTAAACACCACTAGGTTGTACCTTTGAAATAACCTACGCTATTTTGGTGTAAAATAGAAACATTGTAAAACTTGGGAGTTTTTGCTTGCTAAATTTTGTGCATGTAATTTATACTAAATACAACTCACTGAGCAAATTTTCACACTCAAAAACCATTCCTATAAATTATAAAAATTCTGACAAGCTATAGGGCTGGAAACTGGCTATAGTTTTAATAAATTAATTATAGCTTCTTTGTAGCTAAAATTCTGGCAGTGGCTTTGTATGTTAGTTTTCTGCAGGTGGTAAAAGTTTGGGGTCAATTGGAGTTGTTTAAACATACTAACTTGATGTGAGTACTTTAAATCAATAAATGAATAAACTTGTATAAGGGTCTGTGTAGGTTTTATGCAATTAAAAAGTGTTGCTTAATTACACCATGTTGCTTACCGCACATTCTTCGTGATGTATTGTATGATGAGTTAAACTAAGTTTAAATGATGGTGTGTACGATTTCTTAATAAAAAGATTTGTAGGGTTTCTTGCTTATGGTATAATTAGGATGATAATACTCAAGTCCTTGGTTACGTGTTACTCATCATGCATTATACCTCTTTTACACCTCGTGCATACAAATGCATTCGTTGCGCTCATACTGCACTATGTCATGCATATAGATCCCGCGAACGAAGGACCAAGGCAGAAGCAGTCGCTAATCCAGGAGTCGGAAGACGAGCCCATGCACCAGGTGCCAGAAGACGGCGCGTCGCTGACTAATTCCGTCCCTGCTTCAAGGGGTTGCCTGGAGCAAAGCCTCACAACCCGGCAAACTAACTTAGTTTAGTTTGTTGGCTTCTTAAGAACAATCAAAGGTAGGCAGGACCATGCGAATCTCAGCAAACAAATTATTTTGAGTAACGCATATGCATTAAGATTGATTGAAACCAATTGCATTAGACTCCCCGGCCGCCCTGGCCCCAGCACCTATACTTAGGGTTCGTAGGACGAGTGTCTAGAATGGTTAGGCGCGAGTAGACACAAGTGAGCACTGTCACTCGTCTCGTACGGTTTACTTTCAAATGATGAATTCTCATTACTATAAATTTATTATTGCTATGTCATGCTTTCGATTGAGACCGGGCGGAGATATGAGATTACTATGTTAAAAAATGATGTGAATGGTATGGTGGACTCCGCCCGAGTCGTATAAGGCCCGTTTGCTGTTCGTCTGCTGATCGGCATAACATTGCTAAAATGCTTATCCGGGGAATGGAACCGGTGAAATCTTACTTGTGCCATCCGAAGAACAGAAATACGTTCCTACCCACTGGTTGAGAGGAATTTGGCCCGGGGGAGCTTAGTACTCATGACGGGAGACCGAGATGTCGGCAGGCTCGTCATGGGGGCACAACCCGGGAGTCAGGTGGGAGTGAATCGAACTTGAGATGGGACAAGTGGAGAAGGGGACTATATGTGGGAAAGCCGTCGTGTTAGTAAGCATATGGGCCCCAGGCATTTTTAGTTATTCCCGGGAATTAGAAATCGATTCGAATCGCTGATGCTTACTAGGTGTGAGAGTGCCAAATATCACTGACAGGCAACGTAGAACTGTTTGAGGCATGATATTTTATGGAATTGATGATTTGATACTACACAATGGATATACATGCTTTACTTCATGCAAATTACTCACTTTATATTACCAATGAGATTCAGAATAGGGACTAGCGGCTGTCAAATCCCGCTATAGCATGACACTAAAACATAGTGGATAATCAAGATTAAAGGATAGCGACTGTCAAATCCCGCTATCCTATGGCAACATTTTACAGTTTAAAATCAATGTCTAAGGACCTACTTGCTAGTAAGCTGAGCTTTGCGTCAGCCGTAAACCCCGTCCATTAAGTCCTACTGAGTAATTAGTACTCAGGGTTTGCCCCCACTTTTGGCTCACCAGTACTGGCGGCATTTGGATAGCTGCTTGGAGAAGGGTAGAACCGGTGGGCTCGGTGCTTCTCGCCTCGTTCGTCTGTATGAAGACTATTTAAGTATTCGTTTCCGCTGCGAGATGTTTTGAAAACGCTTCCGCATTATAAATATTTTGGACATGTATTTGACTGTATACATTCTTGGTTTGTAAACTAAGTCTATCTATTCTATATTTCAACTGCCTGTGATGATGTAACTGTCGTGGCTCCATCGAGAGTCGGATGTGTATGATTTCGGTTCCTCTGGAAAATGGTGTTATCGAGAGCCGAAGGCCTCTCGACGGACGACCGGATTTAGTACGGTCTAAGTACACTATAAGCTAATGGTGGCAGGTGTACTTAGCCCATATTAAATCGGCGGTTCCGCCACAGTGTAGTCATCCTCAACCTCAACGACATTAGCCCTTGGTCATGCAGTCTCTAAAAAGGAGAAAAGCTAGAAATCAACCGGTTGTTTGGATGGATTCCCTCACCCGCCTCCCCGCCGCCGCGTGCCCGTCCGAGAGCCGCCGTCGCCGTCGCTCCTGCCCAAGGGAGCCATGCGCGCCGCCGCGCCCTGCCCGGGGGTAGCCGCCACCGCTGTCGCCGTCGCCCTGCCCGGGGGAAGCCCACGCCGCTGCCACGCTGTCTCCCCCACTGTAACCGGGGGGATTACACTGTAACTCCATGTATTTACACTGTAAACGGGATGGATTTACACTGTAATCGATGGATTTACACTGTAATCGGACGGATTTACACTGTAATCGGCGGGGCGGGAGGAGCACGGGGGCGACGGTGACGAGGTGAGGCGCGGGGGTCAGGGGAGGCGCGCGGGGCCGTCGGTGGAAGGCGGCGGCGACGGCGACGAGGTGGAGGTGGAGGCGCGCGAGGCCGGCGGTGGAAGGCGGGGGCGACGGCGGTGAGGTGGAGGCGCGCGGGGGTCGGGGCGGCGGCGGCGCGGGGGAGAAGACGAGTGCGAGGGTCGAGGCGGCGGCAGCGGGGTGAAGGGGGTAGGGTTAGGGGGAGGGCGCGCGAGAGCCGTCCGATCGGCGACGTGGACGAACGTGGACCGTTGGATTTCGGGTGATGGGAAGCTATCCATCACCCGGGTGACGGGTAGACAGACTCCTAAAAAGCTGACCAGTGACAACATCTGATGGAGATTTTGGGCACCCATAAACTTAGCAATAAAATCAGGAAAAATACCAAAGGCCCGTTGACACTTGGGATGACAATGTTTAGTCTCATATGGGAAGTCAAGAGGGAATGAAGCCAATTTATATAGCATGTCTCTTGCCTTTCCTTGAATTGAAGAATGAGAGAGGAGCTAAGTCACACGCATTTACATCCTTCGATTTTCGCCCATTCCTGTAATTAAATTTGACCATAACTTTCGCATTAAGCTTGGAACCAAATCGTGGAATTCCTTCCATTTTGTGTGACTTTATCCTGAGCTTACTCGCCTATAAATAAGAGGGGGGTGTTCTCTTCTTCAACACGAGAGAAAAATCAATCTTGATCCCATCCCAGGTGCATCACGAAGCTAATCCAAAAAGATATACTAAGAAAGATCAAGGATTACTCAGGAATTTCAGATCACATGAGAAAGGGAAGTTCTCACAAACCAATCTTGGGCCCATCCCAGGTTCATCACGAAGCTAATCCAAAAACATCTGCTGAAAAAGATGAAACAGATCAAGGATTACCTAGGAATTTTAGATCGCACGAAGGAAAGTTCTCACAAATCAATCTTGGGCGAATCTCAGGTCCATCACGAAGCCAATCCAAAAAGATCTCCTAAGAAAGATCATGAATTACTTGGGAATTTTAGATCGCACGAGAAATGGGAATTCTCATTCGTTTTTGGAAAAGGTTGAGATTCAACTCGCTCGTGGATACAAGAGACCTAAGCAGTTGATTCTTATATGAATACTCTTGGACAATACCATATTATCGGGTGATGTCCAAAATTTTGTGTTTTTGTTTTCTAGATCATTGCCCCCGCCTTGTTGGGAGCAAAGCTATGTGTTGACGTAGAATGCTGACAGGGAGTCTCTACACGGTCAACTGCAGAACTAAGAGATTTGCTTCCTCCTGTGAAGCGGGTTCCTTGATCTTCGTGGCAGAAAGTATGTGTTGGTAGGCGTGCCACCTAGTTTAACCTAACCAAGAAAGGGATATTGTGCTTTGTGAATCGCTACAATGACATTAGACCTGGCGATCATGTCCCAAGGGCAGATCATCTATGATGATGGGTCAATTTGCTGGTATATAAGCCGATTATCTTCTTCATAGATAGAAGTATTAAATAAAAGGTAACTACGAACCTAACTAGGCCTGAGCCATGAAATGATCTAGCATGAAACTGCTATTCACGTGGCATCCGGAACATCCTTCTGCATACAATCCAACCTCCCGCATACAAGATGATCGGAACATCCTGCTTAAGAGGGCCAAACCAGTCCTACACAAGCGATTAGAACGTCTACTAGAGCGGGTCCAAATCACTCTCTTGAAAACAATTACTAAATCGATCCATGAACCGAGAGCTACGTGTACAACCTTAGATCATGAGATAACTTGCATATTTGGTAAATAAAGCACATAATCTAGGTCATGCAATGTACTATGGACTTAAGAAAGATGCTTTGCATTAAAACATACCGTAAAATGACATCAATCTATTGAACAAAGTATGATGATAACTAATGATTTAACCATGCACTATGATGCACAAGATGAAACCTTTAAAGGTGGTAGTAACACGATGCCCCAAAGGTCTTAACAGATACATCCTTGGAGCTACATGGCACTTATCGAGAAAACCTTAGAACATGGGGTGGTGATGCACCGAAAGTTGATTGTGTTCCGAAAAAGAAACAGTATACAATGACTATTTATAGCCTACAAACCAAACCTAACTCTACACAGAAATATTGCAGTAATGTGAGCTGCTCCCTGAACCTTGTCGGGCTTGATTCTTGCTTCCTTCATCTGCCTATTACTCATTTTGGCCCTTCTAGCAAAGGGGCTAAATATGGTGTCAACACATGCTCCCTAGTTTCAGGGCATGTTTGTTTTCGCTTCTTTCAACCTCGTTTATCGAAGATTTTCTATATCGAAGATTTAGATTCCCTGTATCGGAAGATTTTTTTTCAATTCTCTCTTTTCATTTATCTAGTTCAACCTATAGCTCCTAGCCTCCAGGAGAATAAAAAATAATCAAAGTATTTGACGGAATTCTCACTTATTTTCACCGATAAGCCATTATAAGCGAAAACAAACTGGCCTCAGATGTATGGAATAATATAACTAGAGGAACATGCTCTACAGCCTCCTGCTAGACGCCTTTTGGCCATGATGAACATTTGTCTTCTTGGAGGCACCATCCAGCAATAGTCACTTTCCACTGTGATCCATCATATTCTTTCACCAATGTCTATAGCCTCTCTGCAGCAAGCCGTCAACATCTCCCTGCTACTGATCACCCTGTCACAACAATACCGCATCAACAGATTTCAGTATTTAAACCTTCCACAACTTTAAGAACCAGGCACAACTTCCAAGCGAGTTCTGAGCTAAATCAAAATTTTGGAAGCTTTTAGAGATATTTTGATGAGCTTAAATGTTTTATTTCAGTTTTTTCTAAGAGCTTTTTGGAAGATTAAAATTTTGTGATCTAAAACCTCATCTGGCGTTTCTCATATTTAATTTTTAAACTAAAAATAATTATGTAGGTCAAAAACACCTCAAATAATTCAAACTGTTTTGAAGTTTAGGGAGGCATAATTTCTCGTATTGGGGTTTGAGAAGGTAGAAAATATGGTTTCCTAAAGAACAACACCACACATGGGCTGAATGCAAACTAAGCGCATCACATTAAGGCACAAATCGGGCATGGCAAATGTGCTTGCGTTGACATGCTCCCTACTCCGTACAAGGTACGTGGTCATTCGCACACCACTGAAAAACAAGGAGACTGCGCCCTGAGCTGCTTGCATTATTTGATTAGCAGGTGTGTTGTAACTCTGTTCTCTGTAGGGCGGCGTGACGATGAACCTGTAATTTTGACTACTGTGAGATAAACGTCCAGACTCGAGACTCTGCATCATAGTTCAGTGACGCTACTCGTGTTGATGTAATGTAATCACCCTCTAATTTCTCTATTTTCCTTTGTGTATCCAAACCATGCACTTACTCTCAACAGCTGCGTTCCTGAAAAATTCTAAATCAAATTCGAGGTCCCTAGACCGTAACTAGAACCATATTGGAATCATAAAATTAGAGACAAATTGTTGATCATATTTCCTTTACCACCACACTTGGGCAGCCATGGCAGTGCATAGACACTTCAGATGCTATAGACAGCGCTGCATATCGAGATGGTTTCGCAAAAAAACAAAGTCTAAATTTACATCCATCATATTCAAAGGGAAACAAGGAAGCTCTTGGGCCAACACTCTGAAGCATGCATGGACATAAACAGAGGCAAACGAGCACAAATTTGCTATTTATCAGTCAATAAAACAAAGTCAATGTACATCAATGGACAAGTGTCAGCTTCGCAATGAGCACTTCTTTTGCGAATGCCCAAGAAGATGGCATCGACCACACTGAACGATCCGTTTTGGCCGTTTCATGCTCTCTATCTTAAGAATCTTCATCTTGGGGCGGCCAGGAGGCCTCCGGATATTGGGTGGAGTAAGCATCACATCTGCTTTGCTGACTACACCTTGTAACCCCGAAGACGAACTGTTCCAGTGGCTCCTGTCTGGAATCGGATAGATTGGCTGGGAGTAGGTTTCCCTGTAATTCATTACACTGAAGCAGTCATGAGCATAGAGGCGGGGGTCTTCACCGCATGAAAGCAGCGCAGCAGCAGCATGTGCGCATGGAATACCATAGATTTGCCATCGGCGGCATGAACAGGACCTATCTTGAGTGTCCACAATGTTTGTTCGCTCCGATGACACAATCTCAAACTCCACCTTATTTGCTCTAAGGACTTGATAACATCTTGAGTCAGCTATAGCTTCTGAAATTAGTTTCTCAGCCGACGGAACAAGAACCGAGTTGTATGATTGTGCCAAGTTCTGGCGTTCAGCGAACCAGTAGGTCAGTTGGTGCCTGATGTGCTCAATGGTTTGCACAATGGGAAGCTCATGACAGTCAAGGGACAAGTTATATAATATCTCAGTTATTCCGAGACTAAAATGGCCATATCTGATACCCCTAAAGAAAGCAACTGCCCACAGGTTTGGCGGAAAACGTTGTAACCATGGCATGACATCTTGAACTTGCAGCATTTCATTTACCTTCGCATCAAATTCTGCTGCCGTGAGAGCGTAAACAGCACTCCAGAAAAGGTTTAGCAGTTTCGGATTTTTGAACTCATCTCGAAAATTCTCACTCACGTATCTCAAGCAAAATCCATGAAAAGCTGTAGGGAAGTTGAATTCAACTGCTTTAACAACTTGCTCTTTCCGCTCAGATAGTATTGTCAAGACGGGCATCTTATCTGTGTTAACTCCAAGCATCTTCCTCAATTCTGATATAAACCAATTCCAGTTATCATCACTCTCAGAATCAACAACACCAAATGCTAGAGGGAACATCATGTCATCAGCATCAACAGCTGAAGCACACAGCAATGTCCCAAGATACTTTCCCTTCAGGTCAGCCTTGTCAATTTCCAGAAGTGGCCTGCACCCATTTAAAAAGCCATAAATGGATGCACGAAATGAGATAAACAACCGCTGGAAGGCATTCCCTGGTCCTATCCCTCTATATGTTGCAATGCTGCCAGGATTCGTCTTCCCAATCTGCTCACAGTATGCAGGAAGAAGCCGGTATCCATCCTCAAGTGTACCATTAACGGCAGCCATGCTTCTCTCCTTTCCACGCCATGCTTGCATATAAGAAACAGCGACCCCATGCTGATCTTGAATATCCTGCAATATTTCCTTTGGCTTAATCTGTGGGTTATCCCTGAGCCTTGCCTCAACAGACCTAGCCACCCAACCAACGGTAGCCTGCTGATGATGAAGGTTTCGAACGCCCTCACATGTGTGCTCCCCTTGCAAAGTCCGGACAGTGAAAGTTGGAACACCGGGGCACTTAGCGATGTGCACACGCCAAGGGCAGCCTTCTTTTGAGCACTTTGCAATGAAACGGCTACGGTCAGATTTCACAACACGGAGCTCATAGTGCATAGCAATAGCCATGTCCTTGACAGCCCTGCGACATGTGTCGACATCTGCAAACTCTTGACCAATGACAAGGGTTTGACCAATGATAAGGTTCTGCTCTGGCTGAATTAAAATATGGTCGTCTTCCATCAATGAACAGACCCCGCTAGCTGAAAGAAATCTGTGTCTAAATCATGGGACAACTTCTAAACAACTTGATAATAACAAAGGTGAATTTTCCCTCTAGCTGCAAAAACACAGACCTGCACAGCATTCAAGAAATTTGTCATTAAAAGCAACAAAAGCAAGTACATCACATTTAAAAATACAATGGTGTATCTAGTAAGCATGGCTAGTTCCTCTAAAAAAAGAAATAAAGAAAAGCAAGCTTGTTTTATCTTTGTTGTTGCCTACCCTTTCTCACCAATAAATATAAATTCGAATTTGTGACTAAGTGGAAGTAATTCGGTCATTTAAGGAACCAAGTTTTTCAATCCATAATTCTGGAGCATACGGGTTCAGTTGAACTCCCATGGCTTTTGAATGATACACGACAATAACCACCGAATCCACAACAAACAGGTTGGATTGGAGTATGCAACTGAACTCCCAGAAAGAATAATAATTCAGGTGTGCTCTTAGAACAACAGGAATCAGCAGGAACATAAATATAAACGAGTCAACAACAATGACAACAACAACAACAAAGCACTATGGATTTCTGCTGAAAAGTGCTGGTGGGAATATAAATAGGCTATTAACAGTGCCAGCAAACAGAAAAGACTGGATTAGACAGCTGAGAAAAAATGGGCACGAGGTGAGACATGCATAATCTACCTTGTTTCAGAACTGCAATGCATGTATGAATTAATAACCCCAATCATCCATTTGAACACAAACAATTTACTGTTAAAATGAGGCTACTGGGTTTAGGCTGTTGTTCAAGGAAGTCTGGGAAAGTAGCAAGCGCAAGCCTGAGTATTCCCTTGATCTCAATAAAGCATCACCACTGAACAGAAAATATGTATCCAAGATGAATGCAAATAACTACTGACCATGTTGAATACAAGTTTACAACCATTTCAACGTGAATCAGACAATGGGTAGCTTGAGCGACTATGGCCATAACAGCGCGGTAAAGGTGCAATGGAAAGGAAAGTGATATTTTAACTAAATTGCTCAGAAATTAACCCCCTAGAAGTTTACTGGCATAGCTGGGTTTGTCGTACAATAGGATGGAATATGAACACAGAATCAGAATGCCAATCCTCAAAGGATTTATTATCTGATGGAGATGTGTAAGGGTCAAATGAACAAGATAGTTGCAAAAAAAATTATGCATCCCACCTTTGTTACTTCTCATTAGTCCAAATGATAAATAAGATTACTTAATAGTAGTTTGGTAAACTGAATGGCCACATCCACAAGTCGACAAATGCATGCTCCCCAGTGGGAAAGAGAAATTAAAGAATCAGTTGGTACAAAATGGAAGTAGTAAGCAGATAAAGGGTCTTAATATTTGTTTTGCCAATCGAGAACATGGTCATTACAAATACGATTAAGCGACATCTAATTGCCCTACTAGATCTGGAATGCTTAGAACACCGCTTCACCCACACCTGTCCGCCGCCGCCAGTGGCAGAGCTAGCGAATTTTCACGCCTAGAGCCACTGTCTAGGCGCTTAAACGACCCATATCGCACCACACTGATGAAGTACAAAAAGGGATCATATCTTAATTCCATGGATAGTCGTACAGCGAACTTGGGGGAAAACATGTTGTGTAATTCAATAATTTTAATCGCTACAAAATTGGCATATAAATGTATAATAGGATTTCAATTTTGTTATTTGCGAAAATTGAAAATCAGAAGTAAACTTATGGGGAATCTAAACAGGATTAAAGGAAGGAAATTAGTCAATTACCCCTCACTGGCCTTGGAGCCTGCTGCTGGCTTCCTGCCTGCTGAAGTACGGGTCGCTTGCTGCTTGCGCACTGCGGCAGCAGCCGTGCGCCGGTGCCACCACCAGCCCTCCTTGCCGCGTGGCTCAGTGGATGACAGCTGCCCGCGCCCCGTCCAGGCCGCAGCAGCAGGTGCCCGCCGGCCCCGGCCCTGCTGATGCTGGGCACTGGCCGCTGCGTGCCCCTGCTGGCCGCCGCCGCAGTCTTCTAGATTTCTAGGGTTTGGCCGAGATGCCGAGCTCGTGAAACGCCGGGTACACGTACGCTACACCTGATTCCTCTCGTTCTCTCCGCGAGGCGTCGCGGACAAACAGGCCGACGCATGGATCTATGAACTGGGCTGCGAACAGCTGGCCCATCGAGTATGGAGACCTCACTGGATTATAACATAACATAACAGAACAGAAGCATTATACCGCGAGTCCATGGCCCGCTAAGCGCGGGGCTACGCGTTGTCGCCGCTGAGCCAGGGTTAGGGTTTGGGATCGGGGCTGTCGTGGAAAAGGGCTCTATTCACCGAACCTAAAGCAAAGGATCAGGCAGTGGTGGATTTAGAGGTGTGCACGATGGGCTTACCCCTGGAGACTAAGATGGCATGGAGCCCCCTAAGCTCGGGATATTTAACTTATTGCCACTTTTACGAATGTCGCCTCTCCGTTTGCCACTTTTGCGTGGCATACAACGTTTTTGTCACCGTTTTTTGAACAAGTTCTAATAATTTACCACTTTTACCAACGTGGCACACCAAATCAGCACGCCACGCTGACCAGGTGATGACGTGGGCTCTCTGCTTCCTCTCTCTCTCCTCACTCCATCTAACCATCTTTCTTCTTCCTCTGCACAATGGCAGAGGGGCGCTTGTTTTTCAATGGTGGGAGTGCCCGCACTCCGCGTCGCCGCCTGCCCCGCGCCCATTCGCCGTGACGCTGCCGGCCCCATGCGCCTGTACAGCCGCCGTCACCACCGCCGGCCTGGGCGTCTCCATGTCGTCTCTGCATCGGCACAATCGGCTCCGCCCAACGCCGCCTCGCCCCACTGTGTGGTCCGCGCCCCATATTGGCTAGGCCAATCGCCATGGCAGCAGGGAGCCACCACCGCCTGATTGGCATCACTCCGGACACGGCCACTGACGGTGAAGTGGCTGCGCAACCTCATCACGTCAGCGACGGTGAATATGGTTGTGCTGCGGGGCCTCATCTCGCGGACGCCCATGCTGTGGTACCTCGGCGAGAGCTCCTGCACCATCTTCCGGTGGTGTGTGTCGCGGCCATCAGCCCGTTCCACCACGGTGACCGCGACCTACCATTCCCCAACGACGCCAAGCTGCCATTCATGCGGTACCTGCAGGACCAGTGCGACCTCGACAGGACCAGCTGCAGCGGCGGAGGCTCTAGACAACGAGGACATGTTCCTGGTGATGATGTTGCTGGACAGCTGCTTCCTGCTGGTGGGGAGCCTGATGCTCAGCAAGGCCCCTACATGGCCGTGGCGCAGCACGCGGACAACGTAAGCTCGACATGCTGATGCTGGAGAACCAGGTCCCCTTCGCGTCTGTCGCGGCTGAGGGAGCGTGCGGTCCTGCCTTCTCCGGAGCCCCGCGGCAAATTGCGTCCAAAGGAAGAGAAAGAGGGAGGGAGGAGAGAGAGAAAGCAGAGAGCCCACATCATCATCTGGCCAGCGTGGCGTGCTGATTTGGCGTGAAGGAATAGAAGCCTAGAAGATACAAAAACCGGATGGTACGGTCCGTTAAGACCGGACCATGTTTCTCGAGGAGGCTGAGAAGTGAAGGTTTTGGAAGATACACAGACCGGAAGGTACAGTCTAGGAGACCGTCCAAGGAGCGTACCAAATAACCCGAGGGTACCAAACCTTCGGACTGGAGGTAACATAGTATGGTCTCATAAGATCGTCCATGGACCGTCCTAAGAAACTCAAGGCTGGGGATTTTGAAGGACTTGCAGTGTACAACGAACCGGATGGTACGGTCTCTATAGACCGTACTAACCTTCGGACTAAAGTACAGTGACGAGAGATTTTAGTGGCCGTTGGGAAAGTGCACGGACCGGTCTATGGAAAAAGGGCAGAGCGGATAGTACGGTCTACACTGTATCAGCAGCCCGTTGGAGCAACGACTAGTTCGTGTTTGAGGGCTATATAAGCCACCCTACCCGGCCATTTGAAAAGAGTTGGAGCCACTGAAGATCAGAGCAAGTGTGACAGAGTATTCTAAGCATATCCATCACTCCAACCACCATATGAGAGTTTAGTGCACATCTAAGCTAGGTTAGAGCTTAGAGAGAGTGAGCTTACGAGCTTTTTTTGTGTGTTGCTCCTGCGAGAGCAATTGAAGAAGCCTTGGCTGCGGTCAAGCCACTTGTACTCGTTGCTAGACCCTTATTCCTTGGTGTGGAGCGGCAGCGACAACTTGTGTGGGGACGAAAAGACCCTACAGACTGCATAGTGAAGAATCCATCGCCTTGTGACCGAGAGACGGTGGCGGTGGCTAAGCCTTGGTGGTTTGGTGGCACTTAGCCTTTACTTGCCGTGAGCCATTTGGTAGCGTGCGCAAGACGGTGATCGGGAGAGCCTTGGTGCTTGGCTCAGATTTTGCCTTTGGTGGCGAGCCCGTGGACGTAGCCCTTTGTGGTGAACCACATTAAATCTCCGCGTCTCTCCGGGAGTTTGCATCCCCTTGCCCTTATCTCTTTACTTACCGTATTTACCTTTCCGCATGTTTTGCTTGTGTTCCTTTAGCTTTCTAGTTAGTTTGATCAGGGTTGGCTCTAGGTTGCAAATTTTTTGGGTAAGCTAGAGAGCGCATAGATAAACCTTAGACTTAAGTAGCATGTGTAGGACACGATAGGTTTATCTTTATGCACTAGATAGCCTTAAGTTTTAGTTGAGCGATTAGCGACCCAATTCACCCCCTTCCCCTGTTGGGTCGGATACCCGGCACATTCCTTTCAGTTGGCCGGTGGCAGAGTGAAGGCGTAAGGAGCCGAGCCATGGAGAACGACCAGTGGGCGATGGAGAAGGCAAAGGCAAGGAGGCTGAATACGGGGCGCACCGGCAACGTGAGTGGCGGGAGGCGGCGGGTGACGGTGCCACGAAGGTTAGATGTGGCAGTGCAGGCAGGGAGGCGAGGAAGAGGAGGACTACGTTGCAGCTGGGTGGGGAATACGCGTGTTAACATCGTCTAGATTACAATGGTTCACAGCCCACCAGCACTTTTCAGCAAAAACTCATAGTGCTTTGTTGTTGTTGTCATTGTCACCTCGTATTTATTTTTATGTTCCTACTGATTTTACATATACTTCTATGTTGTTCCAATTTATTTTTTTACGGTATACTGAATTTGCACATATTCTTCATTGAAGGTAATCACTCCAAGCAGTTCATGTCTCCCCTGCTTGTTCTTTCTCCTCTTGCCTTGTGCCATCTTCTGGACTAGCGTGCACGCAGATGAGATCTGTCTGACTGGCTTTGGATTTTTCTCTTCACTTGGTAAGGAAAGCCCTAATTGCTTGAATGCATTTTTATAAGAGGGCACCTGAATTATTATTCTTTCTAGGAGCTAGTCAACTTGCATACTCCAATCCAACATATTTGCTGCGGATTCGGTGGTTGCGTCGTGGGTGGCACCGTGTGTCAACTTGGTTCCAAACTCAGAAACCAGAAATTCAGATCCCTAAAACTTGGCTATTGTATCATATGGGTTCCAAAAACACCATCCTCTCCTTCCAAAAGTGGTTTTAGAGTTAGCACACGTGAAACCCGCATGTAAGGCCAACATCTCTTTTTTTTTCTCATTTATGACACTTGAGATCTATTAGAAATGAAAATAATAATAATAAATACTATCTTCACCACACTCTTTTCCACCAATGGTCCTCCTCTTTCATTGTCACATGTGCCTACATCATTAGCACTTCTATTATCTTCTGCCTTGACGTCCAATCCCACTTGGCGTTTGCTGCTATTTTCTCACTGCTTGCGCTCCTGCCGACTATCCTTTTATTGTCGTTGTTCGCTCTTACTCACAATTGCGAGGGCAGTAGAAGATGTCAATGATGAACAAAAAAAAAACATTTTACTCACAAAAGGGTCTCAAATGTCATACTCAGAGAAAAAAATATAGACTGGACAAGTGAACCCTACTAATAAAAAATATTGCCAACGCACAGTCAACGCATAGTCAAACGTGTGGATTAGTGGCTTTGGGATTCGGGTAACACTCAAGCCAACTTTAAAGGCTTTTACTTAGAAAAACCATGGTCAATGCATAATCAACGAGCGGATTGGTAGTTTTGAAACCTAAGTGACACTAAACGTTTTCCAAGTTCGGAAACGTAGTAGATACAGGGTGCCAAATTCAAACACCGGCGCGTGTATTTTTTTACTCAAATTGAAACAACACCAACGACCATCGACCGAGCAGCGACCAGCAGCCGGGCGCGGGTTGACATTCTCCTGCTCATCATCTCCCAGTTCCATCCCGCCACGACCAACCGACGACTGGTAGTCACCACCCGGCACGTCTCCCCTCTGCTGCTTTATTGGATTGGGCAGTCGCGGCAGACACGACGGCCATGCACCAAAACTGCGTGCACGCACGTTGCCTTCGTTATAACGCACGCAGGGCGCCAGAAATGAGCCAACACACACTCGTCGATCGGCCGGACACTGCATCTACATCATTATTATGATCTTCTCTATGCACGCCATTCGATGATGCTGGCATGATCACCGCCACCAGCGGCGGCGGCGTCATGGAGGAGGTCAGGATCGGGAGCTTGGACGCCGCCGGCGCGTACCCGACGACGCTGCCGAGCCCGAGGATGCTGGACGCCGAGCCAGATCTCCACCTCCAACAACACTCGCCGCGCGAGCCGACGTCGGGGTTCAGGAAGAGCCTCCTCAACCCGATCTACTACGCCGACGACCGCGACGCCACGGCGGCCATCAGTACCTCTACTTCCACCACCACTACGACTACGGCGGCGACGTCGCATTCTTCGTCGTCGTCGTCAGCCGCGGCACACCGAGACGAGGACGCGCGCGCCGCGACGGCGACGCCCACCGCGCGGCGGCACACGGGCGGGGACGACGGCCGCTGGGAGGCCATCCGGGCGGCGGAGCCCCCGCTCAGCCTGGGCCACTTCCGCCTCCTCCGGCGCCTCGGCTACGGCGACATCGGCAGCGTCTACCTCGTCGAGCTCCGCGCCGGCGCCGGCGCGCGCTTCGCCATGAAGGTGATGGACAAGGGCTCCCTCGCCGGGCGCAACAAGCTGGCCCGCGCGCGGACGGAGCGCGAGATCCTCGCCCAGCTCGACCACCCCTTCCTGCCCACGCTCTACGCCCACTTCGAGACCGACAAGTTCTGCTGCCTCCTCATGGAGTACTGCCGCGGCGGCAACCTCCACTCGCTCCGGCAGAGGCAGCCCGGCAAGCGCTTCGCCGAGGACGCCGCGAGGTTCTACGCCTCCGAGGTGCTGCTCGCGCTCGAGTACCTCCACATGCTCGGCGTCGTCTACCGGGACCTCAAGCCGGAGAACGTGCTCGTCAGGGAGGGAGGCCACATCATGCTCTCCGACTTCGACCTCTCCCTGCGGTGCTCCGTCAGCCCCGCGCTCGTCCGCTCCCCGTCCGGCCGTGTCGGCGCCGGCGCCGGCGGAGGCCTCGCCGCCCACGGCTGCATGCTCCCGCGCATCCTCCTCCACGGCGCCAGCAGGGGGACCAAGAAGAAGAGCAGCAGCAAGGCCAAGGCCAAGCTGGACGACAGGAAGCCTCCCCCGACGACGTCGCTGGAGTTCACGGCCGAGCCCACGGGCGCGCGCTCCATGTCCTTCGTCGGCACGCACGAGTACCTGGCGCCGGAGATCATCCGCGGCGAGGGCCACGGCAGCGCCGTCGACTGGTGGACCTTCGGGGTATTCCTCTACGAGCTCCTGCACGGCGCCACGCCCTTCAAGGGCTCCGGGAACCGCGCCACGCTGTTCAACGTCGTCGCGCAGCCGCTCAGGTTCCCCGACGCGCCGGCGGTCAGCGCCGCCGCCAGGGACCTCATCCGAGGATTGCTAGCCAAGGAGCCGCAGAACCGGCTCGCGTACCGCCGCGGCGCGGCCGAGGTGAAGCAGCACCCCTTCTTCGACGGCGTCAACTGGGCGCTGGTCAGGAGCGCCCCGCCGCCCTACATCCCCGACGCCGCCAT
Organism: Paspalum notatum; assembly: GCA_022530915.1. Classification (NCBI taxonomy): domain Eukaryota; kingdom Viridiplantae; phylum Streptophyta; class Magnoliopsida; order Poales; family Poaceae; genus Paspalum; species Paspalum notatum. The sequence goes on along the minus strand of CM039687.1, from coordinate 36,302,393 downwards.
TGAGCACTGCTCCCAGTTCGTCGCCAGCGACGCCGTGGGCGGAGCGGCGCAAGGCGGCACGCCCCAGAGAGCGGGCCGGAAAACCCACACTGATTCTTCGCATGTTGATTTTGACTATTTTTAAAATGTGATCATAAGACCATCCTCAACCCATTGCCTAAAAGACTTGTCTATCCACTGTTCCTCCACTATTCTAACTACCCTTCTTCCTGTCTACAGTAACGCCACAGTATATAGACAGCCTTTTAAGCAGACCCATTGGGGATAGCCTAAGCGTTGGGATCTCCATTTGTATCTTTGTCCTTGGATGCCCTGAGTTATGATGTGCAATTCTTAGCAGTGAAGTTATTCCATTTCCTCTTTTTTTTTTCCCCTTGCGAAATGTTAATGGATGAAGTACATTAAAACATGCATGCTAGTTTGAGTCTCTTTCATTAGTAATATATTTTTCAAACTTCAACCTTCTTTTTCAATCTTGATGCACCATATTCATTGATAAGACATCTTTATTTTGTAGTTGCTACATTGCGTCCTAAAATACAAGAGATTTGAGTTTGTGCTATCAAACTTACATTAAGTTCTGTAAGGATCATGGAATTTAGAACTAAAAATGTTAGTTTTAAATCCAGGATACAAGTCATTTACTTGGAGAACAAACACTTCAGACTTCCAAAGGATTGATCAAGTGCACACAAGGACAAACACTCAAAAGCTCGAATGAAAGAACCAAGACATCATGAAGAAGAAGCAGCAGCCTCAAAGCCTTAAAAGAAAACATTAAGAAGAATCAAGTCAAATGGAGCAAATGAGCGCAAACCCTAAACACCTACTAGTCCGGTGTGAGCAGCTGGGATAACATTACATATGTCCAATATTTAGAATTAATTGGAAAAATGTAGTGTCTTGGACCAGACAAATATAGGTAGATAAACGAAGATCGGCCATAGTAATTATAGCACTGGATGGTCTATTGCATATACAGCGAACAAGATAACCTAAGGGTGAGAACTTTGAAGCCACCGGTGGTTGCTCGATTGCTATGCACCAAGAATAAGTATAGGTAACTCTATGTCCGTGGGACACAACGCCTCCGCTGAGCGCTCCCACGGAGTATGCCTGCGCGCGTGTGCTGTACGTCCTGGCGCTGCGCTTTCTTTCTGGGCCACTTTTTCTTTTCTTTGCTTCTGGCCCAGACCCATTCGCGCTTGCGCCGCTGAGGTCGCGTGGCTCTGCTCCCGAACGCCGACAGCGTTGCTCTAGACGTCTTCCTCCGCTTTGTATCTTTTCTTGCTTCATTTTCATCCTCCTCTTCCTCCGCGGTGAGATTTTCTCTTTTTGGCTCTTTTTTCTGTTCATCCTCTGACCGGATTGGTTAGGGTTTCTTTCTCCCTTTGTTTCTTTGCCTGCTTTCCCTGTTTCCTGCTCTGCCCGCACTGATTACGGTTTCCTCCTCGCTTTCTTTGGTTGCTAGGTGTTGTGCGTGCTCCGAACCGTTCGCCGTAGCAGGGACCCGGAGCCTCCAGTGCCTCGGTGGTGCTCAGCCGCCGGCTTCCATCCACCTCCCCACTGGTTCTGTCCGGCCGTGCTGTACCGTCTCCGCGCTTCAACAGGTGAGTGTCTTTGCCGCCTGCACGTTCCTGTGCAGGTTTCGTCTTAGGCCCTGTTTCGAATGTGGAAAAATTTTCCCGTTTCTACATTTTTTCTGTGAAATTGAACTGATTCCTGTAAAATTCCTATACAATTCCTGTGAAATTCCTGCGTTCTAAATTCGCCGATGTATAATACGTTTGGCATTGTTTGCGTCCTTTCCCGTTACCTTTTCGTGCTTTTTTTTTACATTGCGAGTATGTTTACTAGATCTGCGTTTCCAGCTATCGTCGGCACATTACTGTTAGAGTATTTCCTTGCGTGCTACATTTTGATCCAAAAAAATGTTCCCTTTTCCCTGGTACTCTAGAGTGCTTCCTTGCGTGCAAATTTGGATCTGCACAAATGTTCATTTTACCTGACTATTTGCGTGCTTGGGAACTGTTACAGCAGAGGGACTGGCCTTTTATTAAACTAGATGGCACCCCGCGCGTTGCTGCGTGAATTGTGTAATGTTGTACTTATAAAAGGTATAAGATAAATTCTTCGGGAGTAGCTGCGGAAATTTGAGTGTTACCGGTATATATGCCATAGAGAAGCACGGCATGCGTGAAGCCACAAAAAATCAATATAAAGATATAAATAAAAGACTTAGTGAATGATGATGTGGCATGAGACTTAGTGGGCTTCGAAGATGACGTGGCTTCACGCATGTTGAGAGAAATAGGTAGTGGAGACTAACTAATTTAGATATATAAGATATGTGCCCTCTCAGTTCCAGATGAATAAGAATGTTTTTCTTTGCATAATCAAAAATATATAACAAACTTTCATTTTCCGTATTTATGGACTGCGTCAGTGTCACTGGGGTACTCGATACCTAAGCCTGTAGGAAAAAGTGGGTACTCGATGCCTAAGCCATTAGGAAAAACTGTGTTCACAGCCACGTTTACTGGCTATGTGTGTTACTAATTCGCTATTTTTGTTTTATTATTCCTATGAGTGTTGTTGATACGGCTTTGCGGTCCTGCCTGTTTTGTTTTTAAATGATTGTTTGTGGTTGTTTGCCTGCTGTATTCAGTCTTGGCCTGTCTTTGTGCTATGGCGCCTGCTCGCCGCCGATCTGCTCCTTCGGTTGCGGGCTTTTCGTCAGAGAGGGTTAGTCGTACGGCTGCAGGTGTCCGGTCCGGTTATATTCGTCATCGTCGGCGTAACCGTGCAGTTTCTCCTCCCGCGCCGACTCCACGGGGGGCATGGAGGTTGCTCCTCCTCTGAATGGACGTGGTATGGTGTTAAGTGTTGATTTTTTTTTTGTTTCTTTGGATTTACCAGTGCTATGTCGTGCATTGTCAGGGCTCCACTTTGATTATGTTTTTTTAGTTGTTTCTCCTATAGTTTCATTTTCCTGTGCCGTTGTCATGTAGGCACCACTTCTGGCCGCCGCTGCGTTCGCAAATCATCTATTTTGTTAGTGTCCTTTTCCAGCCTTCCTCTATTCCCTCATATTTATGTTGTCCGTTTAGTCGTGCCCTTTTTAATGCAGATTCCCTGTGTCGTTGTCTTTTGTCTTTTTTGATTCTGTGTAATTAAGGGACTGCTTGTGGCGTGTTGCTAGCCGAGCTGAGTCAAATCGAAATCGAATGTTAAGGATTCAACGTAATATGGTTAGAGCTGCTGCGAAGAAAGGTGCTTTGCCTCTGCTTTGTTTAGTATTTATGTATTCTATGTTGTTCCTCGCACGTTTGTTTCCTCTCAGTGAACCCATCTTTCGTAGATCAAATCTGTCGTGTACCATTCATAGAACCAATTATCAGTTTCTGCCCTGAGTATGTGCATATGCTTAAAGGTACGGTCAGTGCAGATTCCCTCATTTTTCGAAATAAAAAGTTTTTCCTCTCCCGTGTTTATATACGTGATTCCCGTAGAACCATTTAAAATTCGTTGAGTGCAGCTCGCCATCTAGGCAGATCATATTACGGAGGTCCGGACTATATCTGCCGCTATTGTTCTGCTGTTTTCTAGCATGGTGAGCGTTTACAGAGTCGTAGCAACAGCCATGATGTTGTCTACATTGGATGCTGCCGTGGAGACCAGGTTACTCTGCCGCCTCATGGTCCGTTTCCTATGCCATTGCAACAATTGGTTCGTTTTAATGGTGATTCTAGGTCCAAAAAATTCATGCGATTAATTAGACAATACAACTCCCTTTTCGCATTCATATCTTTAGGCGTTGATGTTGACAAATCGATCAACACTGGCAATAGACCTTATGTCTTTCGGATTAACGGGGTGGTCCATCATCGGATTGGTTCTTTATTACCACCTGATGGTAAAAGACCTGAATATGCACAGCTATATATATACGACACCCACAATAAGGTTCAGAATCGGCTAAATATCTTTTCTCCAGAGGGTGATGATGTGCCTGATCCTACTATTGTGTCTGACCTTATATCCATGCTCAATGAGCATAATTCATTGGTCCAGAAATTCAGCATGGCGCGAGATAGGTTACTGTCACCAGAATCTCCTGATATTTCTATAAAACTACGAGGTGTTTTAGATGGGCATGGTGATATGTATTCAGTACCCACTGCTTCTGAATTAGCTGCTTTGATCATTGGTAGCCCTTCACCTGAAGAGTCAAATTTTGACATCATTGTTGAAACTCGGTCATCTCAGCTTAAGAGTGTGTCTCCCATTCACCCTAGCCTCATGGCTCATCAATATCCTTTGCTTTTCCCATATGGACAGAGCTTGGTTTCCACACATCCATCAAATTGACTCAAACTGATGAGCATGATGGTGACCAAGACACATCTTCTATGTATCAGTTCTATGCTTCTGGTATGCACTATTGTCCGGGTCAACCTAATCCGGCTCTTTGTTCCGGTAGACTTTCACAACAATATCAGGTTAATGCTTACTCATGTGTCGAAGCCAACAAATTGAATTGGTACTACTTTAACTAGCACTTGCTACGTTGTGAAACCTACTAGGGTATTTCAGATGCAATTGGTCGGGGTGCTGCCATGGGTAGAGATGTGGGGGTTTAGAAAACTCTTCCTGCAAGCCACATTGGAGGCAAGCGTTACATGCAACAAAATTACCATGATTGGTTAGCTATTTGCTGTGCCTATGGCCCTCCCCATAAATTCACTACCTTCGCCTGTAATCCTAAATGGCCTGAAATTGCAGAAGCAATTAGTTGTGAGGCAGGATAGAAACCTTCTGATAGAGCCAATATGGTTGTGCGTGTCTTTCACATGAAGCTTGAGGAGTACCTTACTGATATAAAAGAAGGTCGTTTTTTGGACCTGTTTGTGCAGGTCTGTGCATTTGCCGTTTCCTTTCCATTTCTTTTATGCCTATACTTTCCTTCCTTTTCAAATTCATTGATTTCCTTCCTTTGCTGTTCCTGCTACTAAATTTGTGTAGTTGCTCATACAAATGAGTTCCAGAAAAGAGGGTTGCCACATTCCCACATATTGGTCTGGCAACGTGATATGGGCCGTGAAACTACAGCAGAGGATGTCGATAAGTACATATTTGCTGAATTGCCTAACCCTAAGGTTGATCCCCTGGGATTCTCGCTGGTTGCTAACCCTAATAGTCCTTGCATGAGGGATGGCAAGTGTTCCAAGAGATATCCAAAAACATTTAGATCTAAAACATCTTTTAATTCGGATGGATATCCTTTGTACAGGCAGTGGGACAATGGTCTTACTATTCATAAGAACGATGTTGTCTTAGACAACCGTTGGGTTGTGCCTCATAACTTAGATGTCCTAAAAAAATATTAGGCCCATATTAATGTTGAATCTTGCAATAGGACACTCCTGATTAAGTATTTGTTCAAGTATGTTAAGAAAGGCTTCGACTGTGCAAATGTTAGTTTCTCAACAACTAAACAAAAAAAGAAATCCACAACATTTGCTGCACAAGAACAGAACGATTCTCAAGATGTATCTAATGACGGTGTAGATGAAATTACTGAATATATTAGGTCGAGATACCTCTCCTGTTGTGAGGCAAATTGGCGACTGTTTGGATTTGAAATTCATGGCAAATTCCCTCCTGTGGAACGGTTGTTTGTGCATCTTCCTGGACTTAACTTTCTTACTGTAGATGAGGGTGCTGACCTTCAGCAAGTAGTGGATGATCCCCGTTCGACCATGAGTTCTTTAACTGAATGGTTCACAGCTAACCAACGGTTTTCTGCTGGTCACGCATTAACCTATTGTGAGTTTCCTTCTAAGTATACTTAGGATGCATAGGCAAAAGTATGGACCCCCCGAAAAAGAGGTTTAAAGCTAGGCCGTTTACGCTATGTGCATCCTAGCACCGGGGAAACATATTATCTTAGAATGCTCCTTATGGTTTTTCATGGTGCTAGCAGTTACGAGGAAGTAAGAACGTTTGAAGGAAAATTATATCCCACTTTCTGAGAAACCTGCCAAGCCTGAGGCCTCATAGACGATGACAGTGAATGGTCCTGTCTATTTGATGAGAGAATTGTCTGGGCGAGTGCCTCTCAGTTAAGAAACCCGTTTATGACTGTATTAGTATACTGTGAAATAGGCAACGCACGATCTCTCTTTGATAAATATTGGAAATATATGACAGATGATATTACATACAGATTACGGCAATCTATTGGTACTTTTTCATTCAGCCTTTCTGAAACCACGTTTCAGTCAACTTTAATACAAGAGTTAGATCACATGTTTGCTAACAATGGTCTGTCTATGGCTCAGTTCAATTTGCCTTCATTAGGTGTTTTATCAGGCCATGACACCACCAACAGATTACTTCTAGAAGAATTATCCTATGACAGAAACACGCTACTTGCTGATTCTATTCATTATAGCAATGCTCTAAACTTAGAACAACAAGCAATTTACAAAAATATTTTTTATCGGGTTTCAAAAAAAGATGGCTTTTGGTATTTCATATCTGGTTATGGTGGCACGGGAAAAACATTTTTATGGAATGCTATCTTAGCAACGCTTAGATTGGAAGGGTACGTTGTTTTAGCTGTAGCATCTTGTGGTGTTGCTTCTCTCCTTCTTCCTGGAGGGCACACCGCACATTCTAGGTTCAAAATTCCTCTGGACATTCAACAAACCAGTCTTTGTGGAATAGGTTGGGGTATTATGTTGGCCGGTCTAATTTGCAGAACATCACTAATTATCTGGGATGAAGCTCCCATGACTAATAAATGCTGTTTTGAGGCTCTTGATCGAACTTTTCGTGATATTCTCTTAGTTGCTGATGCATCCAATTCTTCTCTTCCTTTCGGTGGAAAGCCAATATTGTTTGGAGGTGATTTCAGACAAGTCTTGCCTATAGTTGAGGGAGGTGGGTCCGGGGATATTGATAATGCCTCACTGTTGGGATCCTACTTGTGGAAACATGTCATAGTAATGCGGCTATCTGTCAATATGAGGCTTCATAATCCTTCCTTTGTCCCGCTGACAAACAGGCTATGGATAAATTTGCCAAATGGGTTTTAGATGTTGGTGAGGCACGTCTTCCATATTAAAAAAGAATGGATAACTATCCCTCAAGAGTTTCTATTGTTGCCTACTGGTCCTAAAATCCTTGCTATCTGTGAATGCATCTATAAAGATTTTTATCTGTTGTACTCATCTATATCATATCTAGCAGAAAGGTGTATTGTTTGTCCTACTAACGCTGTTGTTGATGAAATCAACTCATTCATGGTTGACAGAGTGCCTGGACTATCGCGTGAGTACTTGAGTTTTGATAGCATCGCAAATTCTTTTGAACAGCCTTCTGATTTCAGCATGTTATATCCTCTTGAATTTTTAAACTCTATTGTCATCAACAGTTTCCCTCAACATTGTCTCAACTTGAAGATAGGAATTCCTGTGGTCCTTTTAAGAAATATCAACCAATCTATTGGATTATGCAATGGTACTAGAATTTTGATTGAACGTTTGGGTGATCTGGTCCTTGAAGGACGGATTATGACAGGGAATCATGTTGGTGAATCAGTTTGCATACCACGTATAGTGCTCAATGGAAAGAGCAGGAAGTGGCCATTTATTTTGCAACGTCGTCAGTACCCAGTGAGAGTATGCTATGCAATGACAATTAATAAGTGCCAAGGGCAAACACTGTGTATGGTTAGAGTATATCTTAGAGAACTTGTATTTACACATGGTCAATTAGTCAGTTCAAGGGAAGGTCTTAAAATCTGTATCGAAGATGTTGACGGCGAACCAGTAGAAACAACGAAAAATATTGTCTACCAGCGTGTCCTTCAATATGTCTAGCGACACAATTCGTATATTTGGTGGCTGCAACTAATAAGGTTTTCCTACATATTGACTCTTCGCACGAATTTGTATATTACCTGCCTAAAACTAATGAGCTTTTGTTATGTTTTGCCTCTTCGTACGTGATGTGTTTATACTGTGCCTATATTATTTACTATATATTGCTATGAATAAAAAACAAAGCGATTTTTATTTTGCCCGCTTTTGTTGAAGTGTTGAGTGTGTCCAATACATTGTTTTTTTAGGTGCATATGTTATTTATCAGTCCATTTGAATTATGTGCCCTCAATTAATCCTAACTGTTTACTTTTGCAAACATATGCAGTATGGAATATTTCTTGCTTAAGCAAGTCCATGAACAGTCCCAGGACTGGACAGTAAAAGTTAGAGTGACAAGGATGTCGACGCAGTTATACCTAGACCTGAGCATTTCTCAGGTTGGGTCGGATTCAGGTCGGGCCGAAAAAAACCCGGCGGTTTTTGTGGCGGCCCGAACCCGACCCAAAAAATTCAGCCCGCAGGTCGGGTTCGGGCGGGTCGGGTCGGGCCTATGTAAATTGTCGGGTTCTTCGGGTTTCGGGTCAAAATTTTTTGCCCGGACCCGACCCGCTAGACATACCGGGTTGAAAATATCGGCCTGAGCCCGCCCGTCAAACTCTTCGGGTCGGGTTGGGTTGGGCTATTTCAGGCTGATCGGGTCGGGTTTACCGAGTCGGGCAGCCCATGCCCAGTTCTGGTTAGACCCCCAGGATCCATCGAAAATAATAAGACTTAACTTTATACTCCTTGATGAAGAGGTAAAGTGATTGGAACTATTTAGCAAGAATGATTATCTACCTGTTTGCGTTACTATGACTGAAACTTTTTTATTTACAGTCTGCAACAATGGAAGCTGAAATTCAAGAAAACTGGGCCTCTGATTTCACACATAAGATACATGAGGGATTCATATATTATATACGCTCTTTTCGAGTTGTTCAAGCACGAAGCGGATACCGTGCGGTCGACCGCCCTATTACAGCACGGTTCATGAAGTACACAAAAATCACTGAAGTAACACCGGCACCACTGGATTTTCCTATATATGCTTGCAGCATAGTGTCGTACCAGACATTGAGAGAAAGACAATGACTACACACTTTGTTCAGGTACATTCTATTTCCTGTCATGAATAATGGTTCGTGTAATATCTATGCGCTTTTCAATATTATATATATATATATACTAACTGAGTAATTCTTTTTGAAGACATGGTTGGAGTATTCACAGGATGCACACAGATTAGAATTCAAGAAACAAAGGGAGGACCAAAAAAACTTCGCAATCTGTACCTTAGCAACGGCATGTATGTAACTGCTTACTAAACACGTTTTCCACTGCAGACATCTTTGCATTTAATAGACATAATTTATATCTAAAGTGCTCCATGCATAGGGAAACTGTGTCTATAGCCCTGTGGGGCCCCCACGCTGAAGATTTTGCAGCTGACCAGTACATGCAAATGGCTAATGAAAGGCCGCAAGTCTTTTTTTTTTGTCAGACTCACGAGTTGCCTGTACAGAAGTATGCCTTTCCTCTTTAACAAATACAATTGTTACTTTCATCTTAAAATACCAATATTGTTATACACACATTGTTTATGTGCTGCTCTTGCATTACAGTGTCCATATCTCTTCAAGAATTTTTGATATGCAAATGGTTCGTTAACCCTGATCTCCCAGAAGCATACGTTGTCCGCGAAAGATATATAGTGTATGTATCCACATATGCCTTACAATTTATTAGTTATATTGCATCATAGTTTGCTAACCGTTACAGTTTAGGTTTAATGGCAACATTGGTCAACCAGTTTTGCATGCTCCTGCGCTACCTGTCCGAGAACCTGAACAGACAGATGTTATGATACTTGCTACAGTGAACAATCCTCATGCCATATACGTAAGTTCATCAACGTGCCACAAAGAAAATGCTTTATTTAGATTTTTTATCACTGATGACACCAATTTTTTACAAAACAAAAAATATGTTATCAATGTAAAAATTAAATGTCTGAAACCCAACCAGTCATGGTGGTACCATGCATGTGCTACTTGCAATGGATACGCAACGCCTGAGAGAGACATATACAAATGTAGTGTTCGCAAATGCACCAGCACAAGAGGTGGTCCAAGGTACATGTGGTTTCAAATCCACCCATTCAAAGCACTGTACCACATTTTGTGCATCCAAAATTAAAATACTATATTCACTGTTCTATGTGTATATTCTTTCAGATACCGCCTTCCACTCATTGCTATTGACCCTGCCTCATCCCTCCGCGATGATAATGCACCTTCAATTGAATTGGTTGTCTTTAGTCCTAAAGCCGAAGAACTGCTTGGAATTCTTCTGCATAACCTTATTGCCATGCAGTCTGGCAGTGAATCCTTCTTGCCAAGTAAGATCACAGATCTTTATGGAAGAGAATTCCAGATGCGGATTAGTCTGTCTCCATCATCCTTAGACCGAAAGGATATAAACTTTCTAGTCAGTTCATTTCTCATTGCTCCGGCCATTAATACAGGTACTGTACACCTCAAATAAAATTTCTTCAAACTTAACAATACACAGTTACAGTTCAAGTAACAATATAATACGTCTCAAATTGCAGGAGGAGCAAGTCATATAACTGTGCTATCAGATGGCCAGTGCAGTGCATCTTCAACGAATCCAGCTAATGTAGGTTACTTTAACCTAATAGTTTTTCTTCATCATTTTTGATCTAATGCGCGTAAAATCCAATTGTTACAAATTTATGCAGAAAACTGTTGTTACACCAGTGCTTCCAACTCCTCAGTTTGTCCAACCCCAGGTACACTTCGTCTCTATCAACACAGTTTTTCTTGCCATATCAAACCATACTGATTACATGACATTTGTATTGCGATTTTAATTTCCGTCCTCAGGAAATTGAACCTCGGAGTGACCAAGAAATTAGTAGCAACAAGGACCACGATCAATTGGATAGCGCACAGGTAATAAAAACATGAAAGACCGCACGCACTTAGTTCGTGGCCATAATAATACTTATACATAAACAATGACATCACAAATTTAATAAGTTGCCATACTTTTTTCTACAGCATACTGTTGCCCTACCAAAGAATATGTCATGCACACCACCTTCGCAGCAAACACCCGCTTCTGTTGAGGTAAAACAGAATACAGCTCAAACATCGTTACCCCACATCAAACATACGTATTGAATAATTATATGTTCATATCTGCTGTTATATGCCAGACCACGACAAACAAACGCTCTAGGGACAATGCCGATACAGATGCTGCTGCCGCTGAAGAAAGGTAATGATATCTTAAACCAAAAATATTTCTCACTTCATTTACAGGAAAAGATCCTGACATTCCTTGCCTTAACACAAACTATGATCCCTATACCTTGCAGCATGTCCCTAGCCCACCTTACCAGGGAGAAAAGCCAAGCTGCTAAGAAACTAAAATTCGATACACATGTGAAAGAGAAATAGGTAACTTGACAATACTTTTAATAACCGTTGTACATAGCATAGGTAGATCAAGTTTCTGACTAAATACCTAATGCATATGACATTGTCACAGGAGAAGTAGGAGATGGATAACTGTTGTTCTTTCTACCGTCCGCACAATGTCAACTAATCAGAAGCTCTTTTTGAGAAAACAAACACTATGTAGCCACAAAACTCTTGACATTGAGCTGTGTGCTATCCGTACCCTATTTATGTAGTATTGAATCACCGGGATATAATCCTGGTGCCTCCGCAACATCAACTAATCACAACTGCATGATTGTATGGATCAATCTATGTACTGCTTATAAATATTCGTGTTGTATTATCAGACAATGGTATGTAACAATGTTGTTACTATGTGCCTGTTGTTCACTATGACTGCACCAATCAACTACTTGATTACCCTGCCTCATTACATTTGACAAACCATGATAAATTCACAAACATTGAAGTACTCTTCCACTGTAACAGCTATATTACCCAAACATATTGCCGCATACACATTTGAGATTGATAGCAATGTTAATCATCGTGCCTTCCACAAATTGAACTGCCTTACCCACGTTAGGTCTATCCATTGCATCTTGCATAGCATCACCAAAAACATATCTCATACATGGATCTGGGATAAACGGCTCTATAGGCCACACTCAGTTATTCTCCACATCTTATGCCAGCCTCAAACAAGCCACGTGTTCATTGCTTCTTACAAGAATCTGGTGTCTTTTATTCATTCCTCAAAAAAAGTGCAGGCCAAGAAATGCATGAGCCTTGGCAAACGTGACGTTATTTCTATTCACTCTTTACGTACCAAAGCTATTACTCACAAAATAACCTAGCAATGCTCACATCATTCCACAGATAGTTTCTTTTAAACTGATACATAAAAATCCAAAAACATTAATCCAAACAACAAGTTCAACATTCAGAACGTTGCTATCACAAACATGACTATCACATTCTTTTATAAGGATACTACTATCATGATTCAAAATAGTTTAATCCACTAACTATCATCTGTTCATCCTATTCTAAAAAAATCCTCTTAATAGAAACACAAAACCGCACAGTACAAAACATAGTACCATCACGTTTCATATAGCAAACACAGACATGGAGCATAACACACTGCACTGATAATCTTATATATTACCATACCATTTATAATTCATGCCCACCAGACATGCACATTGTTTCATTCACGGTTAACAAGGTTAACCATTCATAAACCACCTCCAAAAGAGATGGACATCACTTACACGTAACTACCAGTGCACCAAAGCACTATATCTTTACTTTGATCATTTGACCACACTATTCCATCCCCCGCTATAGAACTCCCAGGTCCTTAGCAGAGCACATCCCTAGAGCTCCCAGATCCAATGCACAGCCCAGCATCCACAGTTCCAATCTTGCCTGCATTATGTACACAAACTGTCGATCGCTTCATCCATCTAGCTGCAGAAGGATTGGCCATACACTTATGAAGCATGTCTGAGAGATCATGCATAGTAATATTGCAGTAGCATCGCTACCATCTATACGACGACAGCACCAGCACTGCACTTTGAGCAGCCAAAATACCATGTCACCATCTATACGGCAACAACACTACACTACACTTTGAACAGCCAAAATACCATGTCACCATCTATACGGCGACAGCATCAGCACTGCACTACATTTTGAGCAGCCAAAATAAGAGGCCTAGCAAAATCACCTGCCATTCCAAAGGGCCACCACAGTGGCCTACTGCAAAATCAAATAAACAAAAAAATAATTACTTCAAAACAATGAAATTATTAACCTCCTTAACAACTGCAGACATAGAAGACCGGATAAAAGTATCACTTACACCCTCTTTCGGATCTTTGAAGAGAGCGAAACCAATACGAAACAGATCCACAACAGCTTCAGCAAACAACTCTTGGTTAGATGATGAAGGCCTGACACCACTATACACAGCCTTGCGGTTAACTCCCCCAGCAGAAGTAGTGTCTGAAGAAACAAAGTAAATAGGAAGCAGGTAGCTAAACTCCTCCACTACGACTGCAAATTTTCTGTAGAAAGCAGCGCACTCCTCACGGAACTTCTTCTGCTTTATCTCCAAAGTGTCCTTAGCAAGCAGCAAACAACTCTTGGTTAGATGATGGAGGCCTGACACCACCATACACAGCCTTGCGGTTAACTCCCCCAGCAGAAGTAGTGTCTGAAGAAACAAAGTAAATAGGAAGCATGTAGCTAAACTCCTCCACTACGGCTGCAAATTTCCTGTAGAAAGCAGCGCACTCCTCACGGAACTTCTTCTGCTTCATCTCCAAAGTGTCCTTAGCAAGCATCAAAGCTGAAGCTAAATCCTACTCAATTACAAGCCTCCTCTCCAGTTTCCGAACCTTATCATAATTAAGATCCTTCAAAATGACATTGTGCTTTTTCATCATAGCTTCCACTGCATCAGCGGCTGCACTCTCCATAGCCTTATACACAGTGTCAGATTCATCACGTGAACTTCTCACAACCCTTCTTGCTATCCAAATCACCAGCAGGAGTTTCAGATTCAATCCAACCAGTATGATGTCCATCTGCATATGAAACAAGACCCCAGCCATACAAGTGCAACCTGAGCTTGCGAAGGATCAGCTTGATAAAAAACTGATATGAAACTTTTACAAAAGATGCAGCCTGAAAATCAAAGTCAATCCAGCAAAATCAATCACAAGGAACAGCAGTTACAGTTAGCATAACAGAATCAAAGGAAACGTAACTTTGAAAACATTGGCACAGTATATTAACCAAAGAATTATAAAATCAGTGCTCAGTCATTACTAAAACAGTGATACACAGCTAATAGATTGTTAAACTAATTTCATAGCCTAACTTCATCTTCCAAAATCCGTTTGCAGCATAGAAATATGTAATTACTCGCAGCACGTACTCTGTCAGCATGCACATAATACATAGACTCAAAATTGACTCTAATCCATGACAAATCAGCAACCACAACCCTTTGCATATCACTATCCTTAGAAAACTAGCTACTAAAATTTTCGTAAAACAATCAAAACAAAAAAATAGCAACTGTTACAACTTATTCAGTTGATCAGCTAAGAAAAACATACAAACAGAACCAGTACAATTGCCTTGATCTTAGTAGCAAATAACAAATCAGACATACCCAGAACAAAGCAATACACACATTTAGGATAACTACTAAAAAAAACATTTTTTTCTCTAAGCAATACTTAATTGCTATGTCATAGATAAATGAACTCACTTTAAAACAAAAAGATACAGAGCATTTGCCAACCAATAATCAATCCGTTTTCCTAACAGCGAAAGCCCACCCATATTAATCAACCATGAAATTACCAACAAAAAAAATTAATGCTATAACCCTTTGCTAACCAAACTATAACAAGGACACAAATAAAACTCATGCAACAAAATAACAAATAAGATTATGGAAAGCATTCAAAACCTTTATCGGTACCTTTACAGGGAAAAAAATTGGAAACACCTTCCATAGCGGTTATAAAAATTTTTAGCTAAATTTGGGAATACCTTCCATACCAACTATAAAAATTTTCAACTAACCATCACCGTAAAAAAGGTACATAACAACAATTTATTAAACAAATGCTGCAATAAATCATATGAACAACATGGTAGCATCTACATCAGTGTACGAAATAAAATAAAAAATGCTAATGACTAAAACTTCGTCTCATCCATCTCTATACTATAATCTTTCCCCCCACCTCCGGTCCCCTCCCCCACAAACACACATACCAAGAAAATAACAAATAAACAAATGACGATACACTAACCATTACCACGTTTCTTCAATTAAATAATACAGAAATGCTAACCACATAATCAGGGGAAAAAAACCGAAAGAAAATCCTAAACTTGCCCCTGGGACATGAACCCTAATAAGATCCTCATCAACAACAGCCGCTTCATCAATGGATCCTACCACAGACGGCACAAATTCAGACATAGCCAGAGCATCACTGAGACGAGCAATTGAATGCAGATGAAGGCCCATCCACAAATGTGAGCGACAGCGTGTAGGACGCGCCCCCATTCCCAGCAGATCCACCACGAATCAGGCCCAAAGGAAGCTCTCCTCCAACGCCATCATCAAACGGCCCAGGAACATCCTGCAAAAAGCAAGCACAAACCCTAATCAATACATACACAAACCGCAGGAACCCTAATAGATCGACTCAAATAAAAAGGGAGGAAGAACGGGCCTCCCGGAAACGTTTCCAAGCACGGCCTCCATCCCCAAATGGGCACCGTCGCTTCTTGCTGACGACCGGCGCACGCAGGCCATCCATGTTCTTCGGTCAACAGTTGTGCGAGAAACTACAACACGCTAATGAAAAAGACCTTAAGCCAAACAGCGACTAGGCCAACTATATAGTAATATATGTTCACGGTTCCCAATCCATGCCCAAGCGTGAAGATGACGCGAAGTTTTTTTTTAGGGCAATATGAACAGTACATGGCCTTAACCAAGTTAAGAAAGGTTAAAAAAAGGCCCAGCCCACCAGCACGGCTAGCCCCATCAAACCGGATTAAAAAAAATGAAAAGGCCCAAAAACAGCCTGGCAACTAGCGCAAATAAAGGCCTAGAAAACTAAACCATCACCGTCTCTAACTCCGTGAATTCCCTGAATCTTGAAATCGCATGATAATTGATAATCACAATGGCCTCATCGAATAATAAAAATACAGTATCTAATCCAAAAAAAGATTATTTACCTGCATATCAAAAAAATTTAATCGTGGTATCCTCACATACCCAGCAATTTCCTTGATATACATTAACTACATTTCCAAAACCTTACTGCATTTAAACACAACTACCTAAAAACCCAAAGCCAGAAAATCACAGCCTCCTGCACGGGCGCAGCGTCAGCACGCCACCTTACCTAGTTAAGTATATTCCGCAAGTGTACAAGCTGACAACTGGTGTGCAAGCACGCTACTGGTGCAAGCGTGCAAGCGATGCCTCCACACGGCCGGATCATTATCCAACGGTTGCTGAAGTTTTGCACTTAAATCCCCCCACGTCGTGACTGTATTGTACAACAAAAATGTTAATACCCCTTGGATGAATCAACAAGTAACTAATTGATCTTGCCTTAGCCTCTCTCGTAGGTCTTGCCGCCGATCTCGTACGTACCGTATCGCCGCCGCCGCCGCCGCCTCACGAATGCCGCCGCCTTATGTAACGGCCTAGATGTTTTAATCGTGATCATAGCAAACATGTGCATTATTCATTCATCATATGCATCTTTTTAGTTAATTCTACGTTTAAGCATCTTTGTTTGAATGTTGGGAGTGAAATTAGGATGGAAAATATTGAGTGAGGACAGTTAAGTCATTTTCTGGGGTTTCTAACGGCGGACTGTCTGGCCCTTGCGGCTACTGTTCGCCTAAACGGACATTTAGCCTGTTTAAACACCGTTTAAACGCTAAACAGTGGCTCACCGTTTCCGTTTAATTGGTCATTTATACCGTTTAAACCCGTTTAAATGGCCGTTTAGCACCGAATAATGGCTAAACAGTAGGTGACCGACCGTTTATCGTTTAGGCTAACACTGCTTGCGGGCGGACTGTCCGCAAGTCTAAATGGGAAAAACACTCTGAATCGGCCAGCGGCTGGAGAGTTTTGATAGGTGAACGGCGGACTGTCCGCGCCTTAGGGGCGGACTGTCCGAGAACGACTCAGAGCCGACTGTAGGAAACTATTGATTTTTGTCACCCAACGGCAGACTGTCCGACCTTTAGGAGTGGACTGTCCGCAGTGTTAACCGTGGGGAAACACCGAGTTGGGACCGACTCTGTGTGGTTTTGACTCTCCTACGGTGGACTTGAGAGCCAATGGAGCGGCCTCATTGCTCTCTTGGCGTGATGAGTGATTGTCAACGAGTTCAAGCCCTCCGATGGACTGGAGGTAGATGATGAAGACCTCGATGGACTGAGGCAAAAGCCCTCCAATGGACCGGAGGCAATGCTCGGCATCGGTCGGCCATGGAAGCTCGGTACACGGAGGGGCGGTTTGGCAACGGTGGTGTAAGCCCTCCGATGAACCGCGAGGCGACTCCGATGGACTGAAGAAGCTGGGTGCCACCGTGGTGCTCCAAACCGAGTGCATGGCGCGAAGACGTGCGAGTGAGGCTTTGGCGGCTTCGGCTCAAAACCGCCACCCAAGTTCAAATGACTTGGTGGGTTGGGCTCTGACTCGCCAAGATAGAAGATTGGGCCAAGACCCGACCCAGTAAGCCCGCAAAATAAAGTTTTCGGGTTTCTGACTTCAAAACTAGGGAAAGCTTCCGAACTACTGGCTACGTAGCATACATCCAAGCGAGGGGTGGAGAAGAAGATCAAAGCGTCATTGTAGTCGTCCGATTGTATCATTTTCATTTCAGACCCTTTCGGGCTTTCTAGAGTAAGGGTCTTAGTGTTAAATAGTGTCGTTAGGCCAGGGCTACATATACCTAAGTGGCTGGTTATTTAGGTGACTCTTACACCATTAGAAAACCCTAGGCTTAGTTTTCATACAGCCAAGTGCTTAAGAGATAAAGAAGAGCTTTAGGTTAGGATTTGAGTCACCTAGCTAGGGTTCTTCACATCAAGAGGGAGGATGAAGGGTGGTAGGCTATAGGAACCTTTGTATGAACTCAATTTCATGATTAATCCAGCAATATTCCTCTGAAATTAAAGTGCTTGTGTGCAGCCCTCTCCATTCCCCTTCTCTAGTTTGGTTTTTGGGTGATTTCTCAAAGGCTTTTGGTGCTTTGCTTTGCCTACGAGTTTTCCCCACTTCTTTTGTTGTTTTGGGCTTGCAAGGACGTGGAGATTATGGTTTAGATCATCTCAATCCTGCTGGATTGCCACGAGCAAGCAGATCTTAAGTTTTCGCTTTTCTTGCCCAAAGCTTGCCTCCTCACGAGATCTAAAATTCCCGCTAATCCCTTGATCTTTTTTCCATGGATCTTTTGGGAATAGCTTTGGAATAGTGCTCAGATAGCCTGTGTCAAATTTCGTGAAGATTGGACAAGGTTTGGTCAGGTTTTAGGTTTGGGAACTCAAGTTCTAGGGTTCTACCGGACTATCCGGTGCAACCACTGGACTATCTGGTCCTCTACCGGACAGTCCGACGGCGTGCAGCGGACTATCTGGCTACGGCCCTCGTCCCAGCCTTTACCGAACTATCCGGTGCAGGTCACCGGACTATCCGGTCTATACAGAACTGTCTAGTGAAGTGCACAGGACTATCCGGCGTGTGGCTGCGCAGTCAGTTTTTGGTGGAGTTTTTGCCGCTTGGATTTTGCTTCATCCTTGTCTGAGTGATTCTCACCACTGGCCCATACTCTTCTCTCTCTGTTCATCAGTGAGACGCATTTAGGTGCGGAGTGGCTACGTGAGATCCTCTTTTGCAAGAGACGTTGTTTCACTTTGAGTC
Organism: Paspalum notatum; assembly: GCA_022530915.1. NCBI lineage: Eukaryota > Viridiplantae > Streptophyta > Magnoliopsida > Poales > Poaceae > Paspalum > Paspalum notatum. The sequence continues at coordinate 36,283,476 of CM039687.1, read as the reverse complement.
TTGTGCTTCCGCTCGCTTGATGTGTTCCCGTTTGGTGGACGACATCAAGTGCTTGCTGGACACGTTTCCTTTCCATGGACGGTGTCTAGCGTTTGTGGTGTGAAGTGTGTTAGTTAGCACCAGGGGGTTGTGAGTTTGAGTTTTTAAGTGCTCCTATTCACCCCCTCTAGTCGCACGTCTCGGTCCTACAAGTGGTATCAGAGCCAGTTAGGTTTCCCATACCTTAACCGGTGAAGAAACCATAGCGACTATGACTTACTCTGGGAAGATTCCCGTCCTTGGCTCCAATGGCTATCCCTACTGGAAGGGTAGGATGGAGGCGTTCCTTCTTAGTCGGAGTCAGGACATATGGGATGTACTCAGAGTACGACTTTTGTGGTGCGTCCAGTTGCTGAGCGTACTACGCCTGAGATCGTGGCTCAGCATGAGGCTAATGCCAAGGCTGTTATCTTTCTCTTTTCCGGGCTTGGTCCCATTGATTATGAGAGAGTGAGTCACCTCAAGACGGCGCGTGAGATATGGTCCCTGCTTAGTGCACACCATGAGGGTATTAAGGCTAGGCTTGTGGAGACTTACCGGCGCGAATATGAGAATTTTGTCTAGAAGCTGGGAGAGTCAGTAGATGACTGTTTGGTCGCTTTCAGTCGATCATTAACAAGTTGCATGTCAACTCTGTCCCCGCTGAGCTCCGATACACCGATCATCAGCAGGCTATCAAATTGTTGTATGCTTTGGATAGAAAAGTACGAGAGATCTAGGTAAACTCAATCATTGAGTCGGCAGGGTATGATACGATAGGAGTAGAGGTGCTCTATAGTAAGCTAAAGGCCACAGAAGTAGATTACAAGATGAGGGATTCCCTCGCTTGTACAGGTTCCAAGAGTCTGGCCTTGTCTACCCCCTCTAATGAGTCTGCTACTAACTCCCTGTTACACAACTTCTCGTTTTCTGCTTTGATGTCTGTTACAGAGGAGCAGTTGGCGATGCTTGGGGATGATGAGCTTTGTCTGGTGTCTAGTCGCTTTTAGCGAGCCTATGAAAACCAGATGAACAAGAAAAGGGGCGAGAGGCCCAAGTGCTTCAAGTGCGGAGAGGTCGGCCACTTCATCGCTGAGTGCCCCAACAAGAACGACTACTACAAGAAGGGCAAGAGCTACTCCCGCGACTCTGACAAGTACCACTCCGGTAAGCCAAGCTTTGACAAGCAACGCTCCGGCAAGCACAGCTTCGGCAAGCGCCCCTTCGGCAAGAAGAACTTTCGGAAGGCTTTCAAGAGCTACCAGAAGGATAACCGGAAGCGGGACAAGGCGTTCTTCGCTGAGATCGGGCTCTGCAGCAGCGGATCTTCTTCCTCTTCATCCTCGTCGAGCTCAAGTGATATGGAGATCACATACAAGAAGGACAAGAGGAACGATCAAGGAGGTTCAGCTGGCTTGTGCTTTGTCTTCACCAAGTCCAAGCGCAAGCACAAGTTCAAGAGGAGGTCGGTTTGCTCCATGGCGCTTGAGGACAAGGAGAATAAGGATGACGACAGCAACTCTTTTTCCGATGATGAGGTAACTCCTGAGCAAGCCGAAATCCTTGAGATGCTAGAGTAGAATAGCCGAGAGCTAAAAGCCTAGGATAAGATGCTGGAGAAGGCAGCTAAGAAGCTGCAGAAGTTGAAAGCCCAACTTGCTGAGGCTTTAAAGGAAAATGAGAGGTTAAGGAGTGTGAGACCCCAACCCAGTGAGTTTAAGTGCCCTACCTGTGAGTCTTTCATGACGGAGCTTGGTGACTAGAGAGACAGGTATGCCAAGCGGGTAGAGGAGATAGATGGGCTGAAAGTTGAGTTAGACAAACTCCAGTTAAAGCTGGATGAGCCTACTTTGAGTGAAGAACTTGAGTGTGAGTCTTGCCCCGGTTTAGCTAGAGAACTAGCTGTGCTAAAGGAGAAGTTTGAGGAGCAGCTCAAGGAGCTTAGGGCAAGACCTGCGCTTTTGGGTGCGTGTATGCTCTGTCCTACCTTGAGAGGCGAGTTAGAGCAGTTGAGAGCTGCCTTTGAGGTGCTCTCAGCACCTACTAACACTTGTGAGAACTACTTGACCCTTAGGATGCAGCTGCTGGATAGGGATGCCACCATTAAGAAGTTGGAGAAAGCTGCTCCTGTGTTTCTCTCTCTAGATTGTGATACCTGTGCTGCCCAGACAGTAGTTCTGGAAGATCTGAGGTTGCAAGTGTTGTCTTTGCAAGATGACAACAGTAGGTTGAGAGAGGTGCTAAGTTGGGTGTATGCGAGGCAACCCCAATTAGAGATGATTATAGAGAGCACCAAGAGAGCGGAGGGTGACATGAGTGGTTTTGAGTTTGGGGAGTGCAGTACTTTGGGTGTGAAGAGTGCTCCAATTAAGATCAAAACTGCTCCTACCCAGCCAGGTGAGACTGTTGATGGGGTTTACCATGAGCCACCCAAGGCTGCCCCAAAGAAGCAGTACTGGACACCCAAGCCTTCGAAGGCTAAGCTGGACAAGACGATAGAGGAAGAGCTTAAGTCCGAGGGCAAGAAGCCAGTCCAGCAGCCTGCACCACCCAAGGTCACACCACCTAAGCCCAAGTCCTAGCCTAACCCTACTTCTAGGAGGCCTGTCTACCACTGTGAGTTTTGCTAGCGGAATGACCACCTAGAGGAGTGCTGCTTCAGGAGAAAGCAGGTTGAGAGGCAGGAAAGGGCTTAGGGGAACCAGGATCAGTTCTACTAGGGTGGTAGGCAAGATCTTCCCCACCGTGGTGAGATGAGAGACCGCTTTGCTGGTGGTGAGCGTGGAGGCAGCTTTCAAGCCCGTGCTCCTAGTGGTGAGAGGCGGTTTGTCGATCGAGCTCCTAGTCGTTTTCAGCGCGGCTACAGACCTCGTGACCGAGGTTTTGTGAGAGAGCTTGAGAGGCCACGCTTTAAGGGTCGTGATTACTCTAGTCGTGGTGATTTCTTTGACTGTGCTTACCCCACTTTTGAGCAGATGGCTCGGTGCTGGTACAACAGTTTTGGTACTAACCCCAGTGCCGGACCGTTTGCTCACCATCGCTTTACTTGACTTTGCAGGATCGAGGCATAGAGGACGTGTGGATCATGGATTCCGGTTGCTCTAGGCACATGACAGGGCACCGCAAGTAGTTTTCCAGCCTCAACCCCGTGAGCACCAAGGAGTACATCACTTTTGGGGACAATGGTCAAGGTAAAGTGTTGGGTGTTGGTTCAGTTTTGCTCTCTGCTAAGCTTTCCCTGAGAGAAGTTGCTTTTGTCCAGAATCTAGGGTTCAATTTGGTCTCCGTTTTGCAACTTCTCGATGAAGGTTTTGAGGTTCGTTTCAAGAAGGGTGTGTGACGCGATCTTGATGCTGAGGAGACCCTTGTTTGCTCTTTGCTGCCTTTTGGTCAGGTTTTTAGGGTCGACCTCACATCTGTTTCTGGCCCTGTGCGTTGTTTGGGTGGTAGTCCTTCTGCTAATATATGGAAGTGGCATAGGAGACTTGGTCACTTGAGCTTTGATCTGCTAGCCAGGTTGAGTTCAATGGGCCTAATCCGAGGATTGCCCAAATTGAAAGCTGAGAAGGACTTAGTGTGCCACCCGTGTCGTCATGGCAAGATGGTTGCTGCTTCTCACACTCCTGTGTCTTAGGTTATGACCTCCTATCCGGGTGAGCTACTCCATATGGATACAGTAAGTCCTGCTCGGGTAGCGTCGGTCAGTGGGAAGTGGTACGTGCTTGTCGTTGTGGACGACTTTTCGCGGTTCTCGTGGGTATTTTTCATGGAGTTTAAGGATGAGGCGTTTGGTTTTGTTTGGGATCTGGTACTGAGGTTGAGAAACGAGAGTCATAAGGCCATGAGGGCTATCCGCAGTGACAATGGCGGAGAATTCAGAAACTCTCAGTTTGAAAACTTCTGTCGTGACCTAGGTCTTGAGCACCAATTTTCTTCTCCATATACCCCACCGCAGAACGGTGTTGTGGAAGCAAAAACCGCACACTCGTTGAGATGGCACGGACGATGCTCGATGAGCATAGGACTCCGAGGCGCTTTTGGACTGAGGCAGTGAATACGACCTGTTACATTGCGAACCGAATCTTCTTGCGAGCTTTCCTTGGGAAGACCTCGTATGAACTTCAGTTTGGTAGGCAGCCCAGCGTCAAGCATTTGCGAGCGTTTGGTTGCAAATGCTTTGTGCTTAAAAAGGCGGGGCATTTGGACAAGTTTGAATCTCGTTGTTTGGATGAAATTTTTCTGGGGTATGCTTCTAGTTCTAGAGCTTTTCGTGTGTGGATTTTAGAGGCCAAGCAAGTTGTTGAAACTTGTGAGGTTTCTTTTGATGAGACTATGCCCTGCACAACCCCTGCTTTTGAGCTTTCAGGTGACGATGAAAAAGGCGCCCTCATCTTTGAAGATGAGGAAGGTGCAAATGATGTTGGTGATGCAGGAGCCACTGCACCGGCTGCAGCTCCTGCCCCCTATGCTACGAGCTCTGATGATGAAGGAGGACCTTTGCCCACGGCTTCCTCCTCACTCCCCCGACAGCAAGCTCAAGCAGAGGCTAGCTCCGCTGAGGACGCAGCGGAGGTGACCTCCGGGATTGTTACATCTCGGCAGGTCCAGCGGGATCACCCTCCACACAGGATCATTGGAGATCTTCACCAGCGTGTCACATGCTTCTCGGTCAATTCTATAGGATTTTCTCTCACTCTGCATTTGTTGCTTCTTTTGAGCCCCGGGATGTGTCACATGCATTATCTGATCCTAACTGGATGAACACCACGCATGAGGAGTTAGAGAACTTTGAGAGAAACCATGTCTGGGATTTAGTTGAACCTCCACCAAACTGTTGCCCTATAGGAACCAAGTGGTTTTTCAAGAACAAACAGGGTGAGAATGGGATGGTTGTGAGGAACAAAGCGAGATTGGTAGGTCAGGGTTTCTGTCAGAAGGAGGGGATAGATTATGAGGAGACCTTTGCCCCTGTAGCTCGTTTGGAAGCTATTAGGATTCTACTTGTTTTTGCTGCCTCCAAAGGCTTCAAACTGCAGCAGATGGATGTTAAGTTAGCCTTCCAAAATGGGTTTATAGAGGAGGAGGTTTATGTGAGACAACCTCCTGGCTTTGAGAGTGCCAAGTTCCCAGACCGGGTGTATAAGTTGAAGAAAGCCCTTTATGGTCTGAAGCAAGCTCCAAGAGCTTGGTATGCCAGGTTGAAGAGTTTCCTACTCAAGTCTGGGTTTGTGATGGGTTCAGTAGACAAGACCTTGTTTTTGTTGAGTCGTGGCGGTCACACCCTGATAGTTCAGATATATGTTGATGACATAATTTTTGGTGGTTCATCTCACGATTTGGTGTCTAGTTTTGCTGAACAGATGAGCAGGGAGTTTGACATGAGTCTCATGGGTGAGCTCTAGTTCTTCCTCGGGCTGCAGATCAAGCAAGGCCCTAAGGGTACCTTCGTCCATCAACCAAGTACACAAGAGACATCCTCAAGAAGTTTGACATGGGTGACTCAAAACCCATGACAACTCCAATGAGTACAAACACGGCACTTGATGCTGATGAAGATGGGAAGGCGGTGGACCAGAAGGAATTTCGAGGGATGATCGGCTCACTTTTGTACCTGACAGCGACCAAACCGGACATTCAATTCGCGGTTTGCGTTTGTGCGCGCTACCAAGCTTCTTCTAGGACTTCTCACCGTCAAGCGGTGAAGCGTATTTTTAGGTATCTAAAGTTCACTCCTGAGCTTGGTCTTTGGTACTCCTCGGGTTCTTCTCTTTCTCTTAGAGGGTTCTTAGATGCTGACCATGCTGGCTGCCGGATTGATCGCAAGTCGACCTCCGGGACATGCCAACTCTTAGGAACCTCTCTTGTCTCTTGGTCCTCTCGCAAGCAAGTTAGTGTATCCTTGTCTACCACAGAAGCAGAGTATATAGCTGCTGCTAGCTGCTGCACCCAGCTCTTATGGATGAAAGCCACCCTCAGTGATTTTGGCCTCAGGTTGGGGAGGATCCCTCTTCTAGTGGACTCTACTTTTGCTATCTCTGTAGCTAAGAACCCTGTTTTGCACTCTAGAACCAAACACATAGACGTGAGGTTTCACTTTCAGAGAGATCACTATGAGAAGGGTGATATTGACTTAGTCCATGTAGTAACCCAAAACCAGTTAGCCGATATCTTTACCAAGCCCCTAGAGTTCAGCGCTTTTGTGCTCTTGAGAGGTGAGCTTGGAGTGTGTTATCCCTTTTTAGTCAGAGATAACTTTAGTAGTTTAGGTTTTGCCTTTGTTTACTTTTGCTTTTGTTTCTTTCTTGTTTCTTTTGTATTCTGTATCATATCATGCATTGCATTGTATCATATGCATTTTCACTTCACTAGCACTAGAGCTCTTTTGGAATGATGAGTTAGTACTTGCTTGTACTAGATTGTACAGATGCTTGCTTGATCATGGTTGGTTAAGCTCTCTTGAGTCTGTTGAATGCTAATTGTGAGCTAAGTCTATTGCTTTCCTGAAAATCAGAAACATGATCACCACTTGACTTGGCTACTAGCATGTGTAGGAGTGTTGAATGCTGTGCTGTCTTTTCATACCTAGATATGCTAGTTGTATGCCTTTGCTAAGTTAATGCCTAAGCTTTTATGACACCTTGATTAAAGAGAAATCTGAATTACAATGTTTACAAGTGGTGTTTCTTGTGCTGAAATGAGAAAGATCCAGGTGGGTTTGCTTGTCACACTGATCTAGTTCGAGACAGCTTGCCTTTGTACTTTCGCATGAACTTGGAATAGGCTGTGTATGACCAAAACCTTGTCTTAAGTTTGTGATGGTTCTTTGAACCTAGGCTTGGCATTGGTTGGTAAAAAGTGGCAAAAGACAAGTAAATAACCCCTGGCACAATATGGAACTTGATCCTGTAATACAAGTGATTAAATTTGAAATATGCAAGTCTCTGAAATGCTTATGGCTTGTTGTATATACTTTGGTTGAGAGTGGCACACCTTGTATGCATTGCTAGCATCTTGCTAGATGCTATTCATGTTGGTGATGGTTTCTTTTAAACTACCCTAAAAAACATGCTTGCTCTTGATATGTGTAAGATAGATTCATTTGAGCTTATTGCATGCTTCTTTGCCCTCACTTGCTCTGTATGTTAGAACTTGTGAATACTAGCTTTCCATCCCTTCTGAGCTCTTTCTGATACACTCTCTACATCTCATGGCATATTTTGAGGGGGAGTTGTCTATTTCAGGGGAGTCCTATGAACCCTTGATGTGTCCATTGTCAACAAGGGGGAGAAGTATTGGACAAAGGGGCAGGACTCGAGAGAGACTTAGTTGAGGGGGAGCTTTGCATTCATTTTTGCATTTGTAAGGATGCATTTCAGGGGAAGTCAAGCTTTTAGCATGCTCTTTGCATCGGTGCGTTGAGTCTTTTGCCTCTGTCTTGAGGAGCCGATGTTTTGTTTTCTTTTGTTGTCTCATGGTGCCCTGTTTCTTTGCTTGTATTTGGTTCTTGGGCATTTTGAGCAACTTTCTTCTTTTTTCTTTCTTTTTCGGTTTTAAGGCTGAAGGTGTTGACAATGCACTCATTAAGGGGGAGATTGAGAGCCAATGGACCGGCCTCATTGCTCTCCTGGTGTGATGAGTGATTGTCAATGAGCTCAAGCCCTCCGATGGACTAGAGGCCCTCCGATGGACTTGAGGTAGATGATGAAGACCTCGATGGACTAAGGCAAAAGCCCTCCAATGGACTGGAGGCAATGCTCAGCGTCGGTTGGCCATGGAAGCTCGGTACACGGAGGGGCGGTTCGGCGACAGTGGTGTAAGCCCACCGATGGACCGCGAGACGACTCCGATGGACTGAAGAAGCCGGGTGCCACCGTGGTGCTCCAAACTGAATGCATGGCGCGAAGACGTGCGAGGGAGGCTTTGGCGGCTTCGGCTCAAAACCGCCACCCAAGTTCAAATGACTTGGTGGGTTGGGCTCCGACTCGCCAAGATAGAAGATTGGGCCAAGACCCGGCCCAGGAAGCCGGCAAAATAAAGTTTCTCGGTTTCTGACTTCAAAACTGGAGGAAGCTTCCGGACTACTGGCTACGTGGCGTACATCCAAGCGAGGCGTGGAGAAGAAGAAGATCAAAGCATCATTGTAGTCGTCCGATTGTATCATTTTCAGTTCAGCCCCTTCCGGGCTTTCTATAGTAGGGGTCTTAGTGTTAAATGGTGTCGTTAGGCCAGGGCTATATATACCTAAGTGGCTGGTCATTTGGGTGACTCTTCCACCATTAGAAAACCCTAGGCTTTGTTTCCATACAGCCAAGTGCTTAAGAGAGAAAGGAGAGCTTTAGGCTAGGATTTGAGTCCCTTAGCTAGGGTTCTTCACATCAAGAGGGAGGATGAAGGGTGGTAGGCTGTAGGAACCTTTGTATGAACTCAATTTTTTGGTTAATCCAGCAATATTCCTCTGAAATTGGAGTGCTTGTGTGCAGCTCTCTCCCTTCCCCTTCTCTAGTTTGGTTTTTGGGTGATTTCTTAAAGGCTTTTGGTACTTTGCTTTGCCTACGAGTTTTCCCCACTTCTTTTGTTGTTTTGGGCTTGCAAGGGCATGGATATTATGACTTAGATCATCTCAATCCTGCTGGAATACCACGAGCAAGCAGATCTTGAGTTTTCACTTTTCTCGACCAAAGCTTGCCTCCTCACGAGATCTGAAATTCCCGCTAATCCCTTAATCTTTTTCTATGGATCTTTTGAGAATAGCTTTGGAATAGTTCTCAGATAGTCTGTGTCAAATTTCGTGAAGATTGGACAAGGTTTGGTCAGGTTTTAGGTTTGAAAACTCAAGTTCCAAGGTTCTATCAGACTATCCGGTGCAATCACCGGACTAGGACAGTCCGACGGCGTACACCAGACTATCCGGCTCTAGCCCTCGTCCTAGCCTTTACCGGACTATCCGGTGCAGGTCACCGGACTGTCCGGTGAAGTGCACCGGACTATCCGGCGTGTGGCTACGCAGTCGGTTTTTGGTGGAGTTTTTGTCGCTTGGGTTTTGCTTCGTCCTTGTCCGAGTGATTCTCACCGCTGGCCCATACTCTTCACTCTCTGTTCATCAGTGAGACGCATTTAGGTGCGGAGTGGCTACGTGAGATCCTCTTTTGCAAGAGACGTTGTTTCACTTGACTGGCGATCTTGTGGTCGTGCTTCTGCTCGCTTGGTGTGTTCTCGTTCAGTGGGCGACATCAAGTGCTTGCTAGACACGTTTCTTTTCAGTGGACGGTGTCTAGCGTTTGTGGTGTGAAGTGTGTGAGTTTGCACCAGGAGGTTGTGAGTTTGAGGCTTTAAGTGCTCCTATTCATCCCCCCTCTAGTCGCACGTCTCGGTCCTACAGGACTGTCTGGACCCTTAAGGGCGGACTGTCCGCTGTACAAACTCATGGAACCGACAGTGACTCGGAATGGTTCTGACGAAGGTTTTTATTTGTATGGCGGACTGTCCGGCCTTATAAGGGCGGACTGTCTGCAGTACAAATATTTTGTATGGCAGACAATCAGGGCCTATAAGGGCGGACTGTCTTCAGTGCAAAAATTTCAAGGACTTAGAATTTCATGCGAGGTGAGGTTTTTCAACGGCGGACAGTCCGGGGTTGATGCCCGGACAGTCCGCGGTACATTTTTGGAGACTAAAAAGTATCGGGACCGTCTCTATCCATGGTGAGAAATATAACGGCGGACTGTCCGCACCTTAAGTGCAAACTGTCCACGACGGTCGCGCTGGCACCTATTTGTTGCGCTGTCATGCATGCACGGGGGGCAAGTGTCCTCCCTTCGCCCCTAAACCCCGAGGGTGGGTATTTCTCATCCAAAGCTCCCCTCATTCAGCCCCTTCTCCCTCTCTCTCAAAAACACAAAAGGAGAGAGCTTTTCCCCTCACTTTCCTCCCTCAAGATTCAAGGTTGAAGGCCAATGGAGACCATGGAACCCATCTCCATTCATCACTAGGTGATCCTCCATCAATCCCTTTTGTTTTCCCCTTGATTCCATGGTGGGAAACCCTAATCCTCCTCTCTCCCATGGTTTTCTCTCTCTAGGTCAAAAAGAGCTCGTGACCCGATCTCTCTTCCCTTCGATTTCCATCACTTGAGGGTTGTCCTAATCACTTCCTTCACCCTTGGTAAGCACGATTTCGTGGGTGGGATGACCTACATTGGTGTGTTCATGGTGTTCATGGTGACCATGGTGCTCTCATGTCATGGTGAAGTAGGAATTTCTAACTCTAGCGTGGTAATGTAGATGTGGTTTTAGGATGATTTAACATGATGTTGAGTTGTAGGATGACAATACCTAAGGTAGCTTCACCATTGGGTTTAATGTAAATTAATTCTTGCAGATGTGAACTAGTAATGTTTATATCTCTTGTGAGATAAGGAAATAGAGCTTTTAATCTGTCTTGGTTAAAAATGCATTGCTCATATTTCTTGCATAACATATTATTATTTTATCATAAGCATGGCATTGTTCTTATTCTTGCATCATATGCACTCGTGTAGAGACCGTGCCGGTGAATCAAATGGAGCTTGAATCCACACCGGAGCCCGTGAGTGACGTCCCGTCCTTTGTGCGTCAAGGCATGCACCCTTTTCTCACTCTATTTTGGATCAACTTGAAGTATATACCGGCTTTAGTATAATAGTTCTATATATATATGTATATATATGTTATATATATATTGTTTGTGCATGGAATTAGCTCTAATATCCATTTGTGATGTGTAGCACCCACTTGACATTTTCCCTAGCTTTAGCTCAATTACTAGGATGAGTATGTTTAATAGGTGTCTCGATTAATGTTTAGCCATGCTTAGTACCGGTAGAAGACGAGAGGTGGCAAGGTCACCACCACTCATGAGATTTAGGAGTTGTTTTTAATTCAACTTCGGATTGGAATGGTAAAATTTGGAGCTCAATAATGTTAATGTGATTCGGACTTGGAGTAAGGCGATGCTTGCTCAAGTCACATAAGGTTGCTAGTTGTCGTATTCGGTTTTGAGCACATTTTAGTACTCACCACATACTTATTATTATGGGAGAGGAAGCCAAGTGACATAAGTCGCCCGGTGCACCCAATGGATTCGGGTGAGATGGTTGGGATGTAGCTGGAGTTGACCTAACGTACTTGGGACTCGGTGCATCTGGCAATTCTCGTCCGTTCAGAGGGTGTATGGGACGGGTATGCGAAAAGTTGAGGGCACGAATCAACCCTTATCCTAGGCCAAGGATATGGAGGTTCGGTCTTGTGCCTCGTGTGAAAAAAGGAGTACACCCCGGCCGTGTGAAAATCTATTCGAATAGCCGCGCTCTCGGTCATTGAGCACACTCATTTCAGTTGACTTCAACATAAAGTTTTGTATGTAAACTATGGAAGATTGGCTCTTGATAATGTTATTATTCTTACACAATTGTTTGTTGTCTATGTAGAGAAAGAATAGAACTTTTGTCTTTTCTTTATCATAACTTAATCAAATGCTTTTGCTTTCACAATGTACAAATTTAAATTGGGTAGAGCCTACTTGCATTCACCAGATTTATTTTTGGGATAAGCCCTGCTAGTACGAAATGTACTAACGGTGATGCCGTTAAGTTGTTTTCAGATGAGCCTGAGGCCGTGTATGGCTATTTCTATTCCACCGAGGGCGGCGAAGGCCAAGAGTGATGATCTTGAGTTGCGTTTGGGATCGTGTTGTGGCATAAGACACGTTTTTTATTTTGTCGTATGTCGCGATGATGAAACTATTCTGCTGCAAAGCTCTGAAAACCTTCTACGTAATTTGAACCTAGGTTTGTAAAACTTAAAGACTCGTTGCGATGATGTATCTAATATGACTTGGTTATGGCAGATCCTCATGTTGAGAAATTATGGTATACCGAGGTTACTCGGGTTGAACTGGAGGTTCAATGGATAAAACCCGGTTTAGCTCGGACGATCTGGGCGGTCCCTGACACCTTAGCAGGTCGTCGTTGCAGGCTTGAAGCCATACACGACGATCGGCGGCGCTGCCGTCGCCGCACATCAGCCGCGGCCCCGTCGCCGCGCAAGCTTCATCGGGTGCGTCGCTGACAGGATCGATCATTACGGCTGGCCGGCAGTGCCGTGATCTCATCCGCGCATTTATTTTACTCGAAGCTAGCTTCCTGGACAGGTGAGACATATTCACGTATACTCCGTAGAGGTTAACGCATGCATGTAAGTGTAACGATCATACATGAATTCCCAAGGTGTCTCTTGCCATTGCTATAACTCTGTACAGAAGCATATGAAATAGTGTTTGACATACAACATTTTGGAAGAGTTGTATGGAATTCACAAACAACACAAGAGTTTGAAAGCATATCTCATACTTAAGACCATACAGGAAACCATACATGTCACCAATTGTTCATAATTCTTATTCCAACATGCATTTCGATCGAACAAGGCGAAGCAAAAAAATTCTATCCTTTTGCCACCAGGTGGTGCCTGGCCTAGGTCCAGCGGGTGGCGACCCCAGGGGCGCTTGCGGCCGGCAGCCCCAGGTGCGAAGGAGGAGGAGGTCGGCTCCCCGGGGGAGGCGGCGACCGGCGACCCTAGGGGAGGAGGAGGGCGGCGACCCTAGGGGAAGAGGAGGCCGGCGACCCGGGGGGCTGCAGCGAGCAACGGCCCCAGGAGAGGAGGAGGCCGACGACCCCGTGGTGGCAGTGAGCGGTGACCCCTGAGGAGGACGGCGGCGAGCCCCGGGGAGGCGGCGGATCGACGACCCAATTGCAGCGGCGACGATGGAACGAGGAAACCGAACGCGAGGCGTTTCCCCGTGAACAAGAGGCTAAGGCAAGATCAATTAGTTACTTGTTGATTCATCCAGGGGGTATTAACATTTTTGTTGTACAATACAGTCACGACGTGGGGGGATTTAAGTGCAAAACTTCAGCAACCGTTGGATGACGATCCGGCCGTGTGGAGGCATCGCTTGCACGCTTGCACCAGTAGCGTGCTTGCACGCCAGTCGTCGCCAGTGTACAAAATCACCATTTGTAGCACTTGACCTTGGACTATTCTATGGTATCGAAATTTTCACAAGAAAGTAATCGACAAAAGTAAACAAAATAGCTAACCTTGAATAACTATAACTTTGACAATAAAACCGGCCAGTAACTAATAGGGTAATAGTCAGTCACCTTAGGAGATGGAGCAACACTGAGAAAAGGAGGTGGGGCGGAGCGGAGACGAGGATTCGGAGCACTGGCGCCGAGGAAACGGAGAGGTGAACTAGTGGCAAGTGGAGACCGGAGAGTCAGACATAGATGAGGTAGAGAGGGCACACGTGAATGAGGGATGCCGCGCTTGGAGCCTCGAGGTGGGGGACAACTTTCCTAGGGAAGTCGTCCACCCCTCCATGTGGGTTTCCAAACGCTAGGGAACTCTAGCCATGGCCCACGGGCCAAATTTCATGTCGGCCTCGCACCTAGGAAAAAGCCACGATGACCCGAGGGATTCACCCGAGGGATTCAGGTTTCCAATTTGGAATGTAGAAAAAAAATTGAATCCTGTTTTTTTAATGGGTTTCTATAAAATTTCTGTGTAATTCCTGTATTCCTACCTGCCTTCCAAATGAGGCATACAAAGAAGAGTCAATTCTTTCAATGCCACCGAAAATTTTTGCTGTTCCCTCAATGCCATCAAAATTTCATAGATTCCTTCTCTGCCACTGCTTGAAATTTCCCATCCCTTCTATGCCATTCCCGTTAAGTTCCGTGATATTTTAGTCACTGACAGCTTGGGCCCACGTTCTCCCTCAGTCGTTAAGTTCTCTCCTCTCTCTCCCGTCTCATCCTCTACTCTCTCCCGACGCAGGAGCCAGGCACTGGGACTACGGTGGCATTGGCGGGCGCAGGGGCCATGGCGGCGTCGGCGGCATGACAGCGGCCGCACCGCGCCTGTAGGTGGTCGCGCACCTCATTCCGCGCCTGCCTTCCGCCATAGACGTTGTGGCCGAGCTCAACCCACCGTTGCGCCCCACCGTAGGCGCCTTCCCCGTCGTCTCGACCAACCCCGCCAGTTTCCCGTCCCCTCGTGCAGTCGGTGCACACCACGCCATCGCCATTCCGCCTCCTCACCGCCAGATCGACGCTGGCGCCACCACCTTCGCCATGACGGTGCTCCGGGATACTTAGGAGCAAGCGCTAGGGAGTCCAGCGGCGGGGGCGCGGACGCGGCGAGCGGCAGCGCATGGCCAGGAGGGCGCACAGCCACGACGAGCTGCGGCACGCGGCCTAGGGTGAGGTGCGGGAGTAGGCACGTGGACTTCACAGAAACCGTGACGGAATGGCATATAAGGGATTGAAAATTTCATGCGATAGCAGAAAAGGAAACTCAGAAATTTTGATGGCATTAAGGGAACAGCTAAAATTTTTGATGGCATTTAGGAAATTGACTCTTTGTTTGATTTGTGATGAATACCTAGGAGCAATTCTTTATTAGATCAAGAATTTATTATCCACACGGCTTCCTATCTCTAAACCAAAGAATTCTTGTAACCTTCCCGCCGTCGTTGGCAGATGAGGTTTCACTGATTCTGCGACACCGAGTACCTGCAGACCCTGGCCTCCGTGAACACGAGCCCCGGCCTGCAGTAGTACCCCTGCCGGGGGCTGCAGTGCCTGTCCTCGGAGCACACGCACCGGCCGTCGAGCGCGCAGCCGTCACCCTTGTCCAGCTCCGCCCCGCCGACGACCTCGTCGGACCACGGGCTGTCGAACAGGCCCCGCGGGTCCAGCTGCCGCTTCGCCGCCACGAACTGTCCCCACCGCGGGTACTTGCCCCGCACGCCGGCGAACGCCACCAGCCGGTTCTTGGCCCAGTGCGGCCTGGCACCGTGCTTGACGAACGCCAGCTGCTCCACCTCCTCCCACACGTCCTCGCTCAGCCGCGGCGTCGCCGGGTCCGACGCGCGGTAGTAGTTGAAGTCCACCACCACGGAGTCCTCCGGCTGGCCGAGGTGCGCCGCCGACGCCTTCACGAACCGGACCAGGAGGCCGTTGTAGACGTCCACGCCGCAGAGGCTGTCGGCGCCGGCCAGGTCCCGCAGGCGCTTCACGTCGAGGACGAAGTCCCGGAACCGCGCCGGCGAGAAGAAGGCCGTGCTCTCGTAGAAGAAGAGGCCGTGGAACCTGGGGTCCCACCCGCATGCGCTGAGCAGGTCCGCCGCCGGCGAGCGCGCGCAGGAGCCCGATGTCTGCATCTTCCCCTGGTACCCCACCACGGGGTACCCCGTGAACAGGTGGGCGTTGTTCTTCAGCCCGTTGCCCACCAGGCGCTTCGCCGCGCCCTCCGCTGCCGCCATGGCGCACTTGCCCTTCACGTTCTTGGACCGCTCCAGTGAGGTTTCTAAAGCTCTCAGCCCGGCGGTGACCGCGATGGAGGTGGCCTGGAAGCCGATGAAGTCGTTCACGCCGTCGCCGGACGCGTTGAGCGGCACGCGGTCGTCGACGCGGTACACGGCCTTGTGCTGGGACGGGTACCAGGTGATGTCGGCGAACTCGTGGCGCGCCGCGTGGGCGGCGAAGTCGTCCTGGAAGGTGGAGTCGTCCCTGTAGTCGAAGGTGATGCTCCGCTTGAACCTCGGCTCTAGCGACAGTGTGATCTGCAGCCACGCCACCTCGGGTTTGAACATGAATGATGCATTGACGAAGCTCGAACAAAATTATTAGTAGCTCAAAAATAAATTCACTTCGCTAAATTGTTAATGCTAGTGATGGCTGCTAAGAAATCCATCTGATTTGAAATAGTTACAGTTTCTACAGTTCACAGCACTTAAATCTGCAGCTTATGACTATTATAACTCATGTACTCAGTTTTAGCGACAGGGCACTCAAATTCAAAACCAATATTGCTTTATTAATCAGTCAATAAAAGGAACAAATAAACGCTGTTTTGAAGGAAAATGATGTATTTTCTGAAATAAACCATTTATACCATGCCCAATTTCACAATTAATTTCATTTTCTTGTCTATATGTATTATTACCTCCATTCATTTTTGTTGGACATTTCGGACATGGAATTAGAACTAACTGTAGGTAAAAAATTTCTGTTTGAAACGACAAACAGGAAAAACCGGAGGTAGTAAAATACTATAGCATAGCGTGCTGCTAGCCACATCAGGCTGCAACAGCGTATTATATTTTAGCATTGGAAGATAGAACATATCATGCTAAATATAAGTATTATATTGTACGTATAATGCATTGTGATGAGCATGCATTCAATTGTAAGGTTGAGTTCACTATCCCACCAAACTTCATGTACAGTACAAGCAGTAATTTGCTCATCCATTTATGTTCATTTGTGAGCTCAGCCTAAGGGCTTCTTTAGATTGCGGGATTTTGTTTTAATAAAATGATTTTTATATAAAATTAGCTTGTTTTATGTGAAATTGTTATGAGATTTTTATAAAAATCATACGTTTCAAAAAGACCTAAGCATGGGCGGTGTATATATCGATTAAACAAAGGGTTGCACCAGCTGTACTAACTGACCCACTATAAATCCGAAGGATCATGTTCGCTGAACTGGAATAATGTGCCACCGACGCTTCGGTTGGGAAATTCAAAGCAGCCCCATCATTTGAAAACTGAACAATAGTATTAGTCATATGATTAGCCTTGAGGTTGCCAGAAAAGCGAATGTATATATCTTTGCCTCATATGATTCACGTGGAGAACAGAACGAAGATAACTTAGATTTTTGAGAGACCGTATTACATGGTCACCTATAGTGGTAAGTGGCCGTGACTGTGAAAAACAATCGCACGTAATAATACAAATAAACACACTTCTCAAGGATATAACGTTTTCCTTGCCAAAACGAAAACTGATGCTTAGACTTCATCAGCCCATCAGGCTTTCGGATAACAAAAACAATACTGGCTCCCCAAAAAAATGTCTATTATTATCATCAGATGCATGATGATGTCTAGTCCGCAAAGCAAATGTAGACATCCAAAGATACACGCTGCTAAAAAGATTGTATGCATGTGCGCAGCCTGGCCGGAGGAGATACACGCTATCAATCTTTCTAATCTATAGACACGATGTGGGGCTACTCCTGCTATTGAAATGTACCTAGATATGATCTGGCAAAGCATGAACCAATTAACATGTCATTGTCAATATCACCAAACTTTGCTTCACGTACTAGACCACAAACGCGATCCGCATGGTCCCAGTATAAATGATGAAAAAAAAAAAACAGACAGGCATATTCTGATGTTTTTCCATTGACATTCTGGAATTCTTTTTAGAAATGACATTTGTGGAAGATTATTTCATTTCTGTGAACAAGACCCTATATACTTATATTTCAAGCTTCCCTGGGATTTCACAAACAGATATCCATTTCCACATTCAGATGCCCGAGAAATAATTCAGATACATTGCGGCACCTGAATCTATAACCATTTTCTATACAGATGTGGATACTTATCTATCTGTAAAATCTATATAAAAGTGAAACTCACTAACATTCATTATTCTATTTCCCACAATATGCAAACTATCCGCATCATCTGTAAGTCCACTAAATTAAAAGCTACCATCCACTAACACTATTTATTAATGTCTTTTATCCATTTTCTATGACCAATAGCATCCATACATATACCTGTTAGTTCATACAAGTAGCATGCTACAAAATATATATAGCCAAGATGCAAACATATAAAGGATAGATAATTTAAGATTAAAGTCGATCTCTCTAAACTAATATGAATATATACTATAAAATACGATATGTATATAAAAAATATTGTTTGCAATAAAAAAAAGTATTTCCACTTCTAAATTTTACTTTCAAATTAGTTGAAGAACTTCCATAACAAAATTTGAACTTTAAAATTAGTTTAATGAATCCCGTAGCGACGCGTGGGATATCTTGAATACGAATATGCTGGGTAATGCAGGTTTCCACCCTTAGGCCTATATGTTTTTTAGTGCCAACCATAATTGCAATTGTCTCAAAGGAGGCAGAGTATCAACCACAAATCCGCCCTATGCATTTGTGGCATTTAATTTTTAGGACCACATAGGCCATTTGTTAGGTATATAGCCAAAGGATAAAACGTCTGTTAAGCCAATCAATCTCACATGTTTTCATATCTTCACACATCATTTTGAGAATGAATTAAAATTCACAATATTTATTAAGCATTAATTTATCATTATACTGCCTTCATTTTAGAATTTGTGCCAAAAAAACAAGTCTCGTGTGCACAAAAATACGATTTAATTGAGTTTGTTACAATAATAAATGCTGGATAATCCACATGATATGGTACACTTTCTCTTTTGCATACACAATTCTGACCAAACGACAACACCCTTATTTATTATTGTGATCATTTCAACCCTTCACTAATTTCTACGAAGATCTCAACATGACTTGTTCTTAGGATGGAGAGAGTATGCATGTGCTAAAATCTTTCTTTACTTCTCCTTTAATCTATGAAGATGGTTCTCATTACCAATTTGAGTTTTGCATTCATATGGTTTGCTTAAATCATCTTTAATATATACCTTTTCAATGATACTTACTAAAAACGGCAATATTATCTTCTGAAACACAAACAGGGTATGAAAGTGTCATCATCGCTCTCCCCTCTACATGTGTTAGGTGTGGCATTAAGCTACCCAAAAACCACAGCTCAAAGCGAACTAATAATGAAAACAAAATATGAAAAAGGAATAACTAGAAAATACTCCCATCTTTTATTTAATATGAAAAAAAGGAGACGAACATGATTATAAAGAATCAAAGACGATGATAAGGCTGACGACGACAAATGTTGATTGACACTACTAACCTTTGAGACGACCCCAAGCAATCCGAGAGAGACGAGCGCGGCGGGGAAGAGCTTGTCGCCTCTGCGTAGCGGCAGCACCTTGGCCCAGCCGTCAGCCTCGTCGGCGGGCACGACGAGCCTGAGCCCCACCACGTGGTCGTGCACGGCACCGCCGCGGCCCCACCACGAGCTGCCGTGGGACCCCGTACTCACGAGGCCGGCGACGCTGACGCCCTCCCAGTAGGGCGCCGCCGTGAGGCTGAGCCCGCGCGCCTCGGCCGCGTCGATGACGGCCCGCAGCGGCGCGCCGGCGTCCGCGGTCACCGTGCGCGCCGCGACGTCCACCTCCACCGCGCCCGCCAGCCTCGCCGTGCTGATGAGCAGGGTGCCGTTGTTCCCGCCGCCGCCGCCGGGGCAGGCGAGCTTGGGGATGGTGTGCGCGAAGCCGCTGACGACCTTGACGCGGGCGCCGGTGGCGCTGGCGCGCGCCACGGCAGCGATCACCTCCTGCTCGGACGTTGGGTACGCGACGGCCGCGACGGGGCAGTCGGCGCGGTCGCTGGACCACGCGCCGTAGGCGTTGGAGAGCACGCAGCCGGCTGTGCCGCCGTCGCCGCAGCGCACCGGCGGGCGTGGCGGCAGCGAGAGCGCCGGCGCCGGGGCGTGTGAGAACAGCAGCAGCAGGAGGAGAAAGGTGGTGATCATATTTTTTTTTCCCCTTGGTTTTCGAGTGCGCCGGCAGTGCGCCTTTGCGGCGTGGTATGTTGATGTGTTTTGGTCGGCTTCCTGCTGCTGTGTCTGCCAAGCAACGCTTCCTTGGTTGCCTTTAAAGGATACGCGATCAGAGGAGAGCATCTTTTTGAACGTGTAAATTTTCACGGCCTCGGTTGATCCGGAGATGGCAATACAAGATTGCAGACAGTCGTAAACCAGGAATACCAATTACTAGTATTCAATATATATGAACCATCTGTAAAATAAATTCAAAAGGGACAGCTAAGAACAGCTAGGAAATATATGTAGTAATAGTTTCCAAAACAATTATTGAAGATCCAATAAATTTGAGCATATTTTAGGCCATCTGCAGTGGAAGCCTATATGCAGCCATAGTCCGTTTGGACACAACATTTTCTAATACTATGGTTTCGAATCAATTATGACAAAAATACTATGATTTTTATTTACCCCATTTAAACCATAGCATTATTTAAAACTAGCACATTTGGTTCTATAGTATTCTTGATACCAAATTCACAGAGTTATAGGCACCACACTCTCAACAATGGCACAGCCCCACTCTCGACGCGCCCTACTCCTTCGATGAGTCCCGTTTGCCTAGGTTGCTAGCAGCTATACATGTCCAGATGGGCGGACCGGGCCGACTCGGCACGGTTGGACTAAGGCTCGGCATGGGCACGGCCCGGCCCGCTTAGACCCGCCAACCTTGCCGGGCCGGCCCACGGGCCATAGCGGCGGCCCAGGCCCGGCACGGTCAAGGGTCAACCGTGCCAGGCCGGCCCGTAGCCCGCCAAAGCCCACCGTGCCCATGTGAATTTATTGAAAAAATGAACAAAAATATGCATAAAATGGGGTTTAAACCCAAGACCTCACAAACCAAAGCACTAAACCGCACTTGTTAGCAATCAAACATGGTTTTTTTTGTGTTTTAACTCATATAGTTTGTCTTAATATATGTATAAATACGCTAAAAAAAATAGTCGTGCCACGCCCGGGCCGGCACGGCGCGCCTAGCCTTCGGCCCAAGCACGGCACGGCCACCGTGCCGGGCCGGCACGGGCCCGCTCCATGCAGTGCCGGGTTTCTGCGTGCCGAGCCACGGGCCGGCCCGGTTTGGACATCTATACTAGCAGCTGTTGCCTTCGGTCCCAACCAAACAATGGGCGTGGGCGTTAATCATTACTTTGTAACAGATACCACCGATAGCTGATCCCACCACCGTTATTACCACTCCCGGCGGTGAACCAAACAGAGTAAGGGCCTGTTTGGGAGAGCTCCGCTCCACGTTTTTCAGCTCCGCTCCATTTTTATCGGGCCAAACAGGTACAACTCTGTAAACTCCAGCTCTAGAAAAAAGGTGGATCTAAAGGCCAACTCCAAGAAAACATGGAGCTGTTGAAAGGGTGCTCCAGAAATACTATTTTGGAACCTCTCCATGGAGTTGTAGGAAAATTATCCAGCATGCCATCTATTACACAGTACCGCTTCGCGTAAAAGAAAAAAAAGATCGCTCGCCCACCTCCATCCTCCGTCTCTCTTCGCCGCTGCCCACCTCCATCCCCGGCGGCGCACCGCTCGCCGTCGGGCCACTCGCCGCCGGCCGGGCTCAGCCTCCTCATCGTGCCGCGCCGCCGGCGGCCGGGCCATGCCTCGTCCTCGCGTCGGGCCTCCGCCTGCCGGGCTCAACCTCCTCGTCGCGCTGCCCTGCCGCCGGTCGGGCTGCGCCTTGTCGCATCGCGCCGCCACCTACCAAGCTCAGCCTCCTCGTCGCGACATGCGCTCGCCGGCCGGGCCGTGCCACCTCATCTCATCGCGCCGCCGTCGGCCGGGCCCAGGCTCCTCGTCGCAACGCCGTCGGCCAGGCCGCGCCTCCTCGTTGTGCCGCGCCGCCGCCTACCAGGCCCCACCTCGTCGTCGCTCTTGCAGGTCGTCCTCCTGTGCATCCGCACGCCCATCTGCCTCTTCCTCCATCGCCCACGCTCCCTCCACGGGCACAGCTCCCATCTCCTTCTCGGCCACTACTCCGTCAAGGGCAGCAGCAGCGCGGCCATGGAGAGGCACAATCGACGCCGAGTTCATGCCTCCCCGCGGCGGCTAGCCAGCATCTACCTCCGCCAGCGGGTCTCCCTAGACTTCCTGGTCCAATCGGCGCCTCTCGAACAGCCTGCGATTGGTGGCTTGGTGCTCACCGACAGCCGGTGGCGGTCTCCTCGCCTTTGTCCATGAGGACTGCTGGTGCGCCATCTGTGTGCGACCCTGTACCAAGCAGTACAGGGAGCTTGGTTTCCCATGGGGAGAAGAACAAGGACCAAGTAGCTTCTACGCATTGGTACCTTTCTCATCGACGACGAGAGAGAAAGGTACAT
Organism: Paspalum notatum; assembly: GCA_022530915.1. Taxonomy (NCBI): domain Eukaryota; kingdom Viridiplantae; phylum Streptophyta; class Magnoliopsida; order Poales; family Poaceae; genus Paspalum; species Paspalum notatum. Next base: position 36,261,497 of record CM039687.1, on the reverse strand, counting down.
TAAGAAAAGAACAAATAAAACACATGTACTAGAGAGCAGAGCTAACTGCTATGCCAAACACCATCTCTATTCACTCCAGCTCTGCAGTGGAGCTGCTCTATGGTGAAATTGGTGGAGTAGAGCTGAATTTTATGAAGTGGAGTTCTCCCAAACGGGTTCTAATTCAGCTTCTAGAAGAGAAACGTTAAACAACAAAGTGCAGCGGCATCCCGTACGTAATAGCCGTTGTATATTTCCGGGAGAGGCTCGCGGCCTCCAAATGTGTGGAGTGTCGGCTGTCAACTGCTCCTGCAAATTCTCCACTCAAGTGAGGCACGCGCAGGCACCAGCCACGGGCGGCCTCGCGCGGACGGAGGCGGCGCGCAGGCGATGGCCGTGCACACGTGCGGGCCGTGGTGGTGAACAGGCAGCAGGCGTCCGTGTGCTAGCAGGCGCAAGCAAAGAAGGGAAGGCGATAGATTGGGTTGTTGGGCTGTTTGTCGGTGATACTAATGTGGCAGACTTTTTTTTCATGAGGAAAACCGAAGAAAATAAAAAAACTAGTATGTGTGGTGGAGTACGGGGATATGATAATATAGAGCATCCCGCCACGGAGAAGTTTTTCTTTTTTTGATATAAGTACGCCACGGAGAAGTTGATTTAGGGATAGAATGTTTAGAGGATTGGATAAATATTCCTCCCGGGAGAGAAATATAGAGGACATCACTCTTATATTAGGAAGATCATCATAATGATGTCTGATCTCCTCGAGCCAAAATAAACTTTCATAATATTAGCGTACTATAGTATGGCATACTCATAGAACACCCAAGAGTATCTATACATTTAATCTAAAATCAATGTAACGTTTTCTCACATAGGAGCACCCTAAATATATATCTCCATAAATCTTTTTCCCCTCGTTAATTCCATATTCTGTATCCCTATCTCTTCTCTATCGCTGTCTCTACCTAATATTAAAGAGAATAAGATTACTGTTACATTAACAAATCCTTTTTGATAAAACCCCGTGCCATGGATTCAATAGTCCTCTTCACACCAATTTTGTCTTGGTTGAATCTTATCTTAGGTTTCTAAAATCTCTACTTACCTAATTATAGAATATTAGAGATTAAGCTTTCTTCTCTCATAGCTGCCGGATGCTTCCAACGTTACATTAACTAATCCACTTTGATAAAGCCCATGCCATGGCTTCATCAAACTTTAGTGTGAATTAGTTTGACCAAATAAAGTATCATCTAAAATTTATAATAATAATAATATATCTATGTATATATCTATCTAATAATAAATAGAGGAGGGTTTTTCTGCCGAAATTTTCTGTCCACACAGCCCCTAAGTTTGATGGGCCTGATTTATTCATGAGTCTGGTTTGGACAATAAAGCATGGCAAATGAAAATGGATGCTCAGGTCATATACAAACTTTGTTTTCAATGTTTTACATACAGACCAAAAAGATAATTGCAACCTAGCTGAACCCCCCCCCCCCCCCCCCAAAAAAAAATTCTTTTGAAACCAACCAGAATTGTTGGAAAGGATGAAGTAAATAATATATCAGAGTATTGCAATATCGGCCACACAAAAACGAGTGCCCAAGCTACATACTACCTTTGCTTTAAGAATTCAACATACTGACGGAAGATAATGGTACAAACTTTCCGACCTAATTGAAACCACCAAAAAATTTGCTTGGAATCGATGAGAATCTTTGAAACAATATGATGTTAATAATCGTTAATGTTGTGACAGGGGCCCCACAAAAACGAGTGTTCAAGTTACATACTACATATTGAGGGAATATCTAATCTTTTGCCACTCTTACGAGGTGAGTGGCAAATAATTTGACATGTCAGGGACATATGTTAAGATACCATAAAGAGTGGCAAATAACTAAATGCCCCCAATGTATTGACGGAGGAGGCTAAGGATAGAGACTTTCAAATCTAACTAACACTAAAATTCACTCAGAGTTGATGTGAATCATTGAAACAAAATGACATCACAAGAGAGAAATATATATTTTTATTTTTCCAAATATGACATAACATATATGTCCTGATTGTATCCTCATTCTTCATAACTTCTCTTTGGACAGAATATGACCAAACCATAGTCAGTCCTTGTATATCAAAATCGAAAAACACATTGAGCCAACACATTGGAAAAACACATTGATATATACATCACTTAATGTGAGGCATATGCACCACAAATCGCGGCTTGATTATACCCATAGCAATAGCAAATCATGAACAATTTTGCTAGTATTTCTAAATCGTATAGGGCAACTTCGTATAGCTCTATATTTGAGCTAAACATTAAAATTGACGACAGGAGATTTAACAGGATGACTCTTTTAGGCCATGTTTGTATCATAGAGATTATAAAAAAAATCCTAGATTTTGCATAGTAGCTAGTATAAACTGGATTTTGGGTTATGAAGATCTGAACTGATTAGATGCATAGGAGTAGATATAATTTGTAATATAGTAGGTTTCTTTCCTATCTCCTCATTCATTATTGGTAGGGTTGAAACAAATTCTCATATTAGGATTAAGGGAATCTAGATAAAATGCATCCTAAAATATGGCCTTTTTAGGTCACCTAGAGATTTAATGTTGGATTCTCACAACTTTGATGGATCTAAATAGGGTCTTACTCGTGCTACAAGTATCAAATGTTCTACCCCACTCACCTGGTGGTCAATAGTTACTAGCATGAACGATGCGCCGTCGCGCCCGTGTTTGTGGACGTTAATCGCCGTGACAGCAAGCTCTAGACGGACGACGCAATATGGAAAGGCACTAAGAGGAGCCCACAGAATGTCGTTGGGCTAGAGGACAGGTGGCACACGGGCCTGGGCAGCAGAAGCATGTGGTCTATGAGAAACATGACCCTAAGAGGTAGATGTTTCGGTGATTAATAACAATTTAATTATGTTACTAATGAGATCAAGACATGAAGGCATTATATTTAATATCGTGCTCATTGGTTGAACAAAATAGATCTCTAATTCAAATTTTCATAAAGAATGGCTTTGGATGGATTGATCTAGAGAGGAGATCAAGGATTGCTACTTTAAGTGCCGCAAAGTCAAAAGAATGGCACTTGAGGTTCTTTTGCTAGTTTATAGTTGAGTTATACTATCAAGTGGGGTTGAGGTGAGTAGCATGAAAAGCTTTCACTCCAAGTTATACTCAAACTTGAGTACATCTTAGTCCTAAAGCTCAAATACTTAAAAAGTGCTCTAACACACTCACCTTTACTGAAAAAAAAAACCAAAGAAACTCCTTCAAACTCAACTCCATTTCAAACCGTTCAAAACAGAGTTTTTAGTGTGCATCATTCAATGGTTGTACCATTGGACAGTTTGATGCACCATCGGACAAGATAGACAGGGGGAGCATTCCAGCTGGTTCCAGTGCTTAATAGCGCATTGGACCATCCGATGGTCTATCAGACCAGTTGGACAGGGAGGCTTGCCATTGCGGTTTTTGGGCATTAACATGCATCGGACCTTCCGATGGTCCAACCATCGGAATGTCTGATGGTCTCTGGCAGTGGCGCGAAAATGGGGTGTTTGAAAATTACACGCATCGGACAGTACCGTTGACCTTGTGAGGGGCGCCGAACGATGATTATGGGGGAGTTGCGACTCCTCGATACCTCGGGAAAAAGATCGTCGTGTCATCTCTTCATCTTTACTTTCCACGATTACCTTTCATGCAATTTACCTTCTGCACTTTGCTTTCTTACATTTACCTTTCATGCAATTTAATTTCCGCACTTTAGTTTCTTAGAATTGCACGCTAGGCTCTAGGTTGCAAACTTTTTGTTATCGTGTAGTTCTAGACACACTTAGTTAGGCACTAGGGTGAATTAGGACTTGATCGGTAGGATTTAATTTCAAGTTTTGAAATTAAGAGTCCAATTCACCATCTTCTTGGACATCTTGATCCTTTCATGGTCAATAGGTGACATTTGAGAGAATGTAATTGGGCAACGGCATCAGGCCCGTGCCACACACCCACACCGGCAGCACATACAAGCAACTGGTGATGCGTCACCTCGTGGAAGGCGCACCACGGCGGCGGCGGGGTGGGGGGTGTGCTCAAAATTTAGCGTTTTCAAACCCATTGAAGTAGTACTAATTATGAGCATGATTGAGCATTTTGTTCGCTAACAAAAGAAGTGTGTGGCCTAATGAGGTCTTCGTGTGATAATATGGAAGGAGGATTGATAATTTGATATAGGCTGGGGTCGTGAAGAACATAAAAACTTATGAAATTTAATAATTGCTCCTAAAACAATAGGGTGAATATATATTGCATCCAATCTAAACTGAATGAGGAGACAGGGAGGAAACCCGCCATATAAATTGGTGTCAAATTTATATATTGTCAAATTTTTTTTGAATAAGACGAGCAAGTCAAATTTGGTTTCAAAAAAGTCAAACGACCTATAAATTAGGATGGAGGGAGTATATTGTAGGGGACAAAAGAAATTAGGGTAGGTATAAATGCAAAATGTATCATAATTATCTCAATTCTTCCCAATCCACTTCATCAATCCCCTTTAGATATAGTTTGACAATTCTCGGATTGAAGTGGATTGTAATAGATTGAGAGAGATTTTTGATCTACTATGGATTTAAACCTAACCACAATCCGTACAAACCCCTTCAATGCTCCTTAGAAACCCCTCCAATGCAATATGAAAGTTCGCAAATAAACCTTAGCAGGAAGAGTATTTCTCACAACGTGGAAACAAATAACCCTTAGCAGATAGAACTAGAGTGGACACGCTAAAACACCAAAATTCTTGATTTATTTGCCTTTTGGATTTTCAGTCAGGTTATTGTTTTTAGTAGCTAATTTGATATTTAGTGTTAGGTTGGGTTTTCAGGCTTAGAGCAAGTATAATAAGACGTAGGCGGGCTGCAAGGGATGCCACATCAGATTTGTGGTGATATGAAAAAAAGAGAAATAGAGAGAAAAAAAGCAGCTCCTCACTTGTAGCGAGCTCAGAGTGGACTACTCACGGACTCCAAGACACTTTGTGAGAAAAAGATGTGGGATCGATATTAATTGTACAACTTACATAAAAAAAAAGAGTTATTGTATGAGTGGGTTTTTAGTTGGCTACATATGATATGGCAACATCATATAGACCATAGTGAAATCTATTATTTACCTTGCTCTTATATGAAGGTTGCATTATACATCGTACTCTTATTTTATGTGAATTAGCATAGATGTACGTGAAACATGCATATGTCATGAGATGACCAGCCGAACAACAGAAAGAAGATAAAAATACCAAGTGGATACGATACAAAATGATGTGAGAAAATAAAATGACTAAAGGGTGAAAACATTTTCATTCTATCAGTTTTAGACCCTTTCCAACACTTTTTCACCCTTTCCAACCTGCGCAGTGGGGTGCACTGAGACCATCGTAGGTAAAAAGGATTTCCCTAAAACTCGAGCTTTCATAGTGAAGATTATAACATAGACTATCGGTTTTAGACCCTTGACAACACTTTCACACCTTTTTCAACCTGCACAACAGGACCAACGTGAGGGATACACTGAGACCATCATAGGCAAAAAGGATTTTTAACTCACTCTTTTAAGTTTTTTTCTTATTGGACCTGAGGAGATTGTTGCGCCTGTGCTGCGGCTAGAGAAGACAGCCAACTACCAGCAGCAGTTAGAAAGGCTGAGTTTAGAAGGCGCATAAGCATTGGCCCAAGCGGATGCCAAGTGGCTAGGCTGAGCAGTTGAAGCCGAAACAACCGCTACAATCTCTTCCGATCACTCCCGTTAGGAAGAAGTCGTATCCCCTTCCAGCCAAAAAATTAGAAAATAGTCCTTCCTCAACAATCAAACCAGGCAATTCAACTCATTTTAGTGGCTTTGCGGTTTTGACGGTGGTTTAGTCATGCGTGGCAATGAGGCCTACCTGTCATCTCCTCCCTCACTACATCATCTCCTCTTCCTCCCTCGATGTGCCGCTGCTACCTCCTACACTCTCATCGCTGCCACCTCCACTATGTCGTCGTCATCGTCGCCTCTACTATGTGATAGTTGCAGTCGCCTCCACCTTACCGTCGCTTCTGCCATCGCTGTTGACGGTACTTAAGCACACCAAACTTATACCGCAACCGATAGTATCGGTTGTAGCATTTCATTAAGATGAGTATTAAGGGGTTGTCAATTCATGGAAAGCTATATTTAATCTATTATTAATTAAGAATTAACCAACTAATAACTAGCTCTAATAGATCTACAAAGATAAAGGTGATTGTATAGACTAAGGTAACTACATTGATGAGTAGATTAGAGCATGAACTAGATTGAAATTAAGAACAAGATCAAACAAAGATTTATACGGTGAAGAGATAAGCAAAAGATATGAGGCAAACTTCATATGAACTTAGATCCCCCTGAGCATGAACCTAATGTGAAACATAGGATAAATATGATCATGAATGTCATAGAATTACTCGAACCTTTCTCCCGCTCATATATCATGTATAACAAGTTAATCGATGAACTAGCGAGCCTAAACCATATCTAAATATGAGAGGATCCAATCAACCAATCAAGGTAAAAAGATCATCTAAAAGACATGTGGATATCTTATGGCGCCTAGCACATACAAACAATGAAGCATTGCAAAGACATGGATCATGGATCATGTATAAACAAGGAACTATATCACAAAAGGCAAATTCATTGATCAAACTCAGAGTTTATCATAACTACATACAAAGAACAAGGAGTTACTCGATGACACTCAAGAACTTCTGAACAGATGATTCGTTGAATAGTTGAAACGAAGCACCACGCCGAAGCTGAGTGTGAGACTCCCCAAATACACCCTAGGTCGGTCGATCCTAGGGGGTCACCCTTGGCCTACATGAGGGGTTTCTGTCTCCTCTCACTTTGCCCTTTTGCCGAGAACTCCTTCTCAACAAGTCTTGAAAAATCCTGTACAAACTTTTACTTGGAACTCGAAGAATATGTCAAATTAGATGCCTCAACCCCTTGGGAGGTCATGAATTTATATCTCGGAGGGTGCCCTATACATAGAAAGTCTAAGGTCAATTTGGAATGACATCTATGATCCATTTCCATGTAAATACATGTCTCGTGGAAGGTTATAAGTTTTACATGATGTATCTTTTCTTGGAGATGAAGTTGAACTCTTGTCTCTCCTGAAATTTAACTTCCCTTATTTTGCACCTCTAATATTTTGACCATAACTTTCTCATTTGAAGTCCAAATAATGCAAGTTTGGACTCTAAATTGTAGATCTCGAAGATATCTACAACTTTGGTATTCAAACTTTCTTGACATCATTAAGGTCCTCAAATATGCCCAACAAGGTGTTGTTTTTTTGAATTCCGAGAGTCTCAAGAGTAGGTTGAAACTTGAATTCATTTTGTGATAAACCTTCCTTATTTTCATATTACTTGTGCACAAGCAATTTTTAGCTTATGGAACCTTCTCTGCTAATGGGCTTGGACCTTCTTTTAGGTTTCAAATACATTTTTTATTAATCAAGTTACCTACCTGAACTTGTTACTTGTAGCACTGGATCCTCGTGTGAGCATGCCTTCATATATGTTGCATTTTATTCTCTTTTCCTATAATCTTCAATAAAGCAAAGAAACCAAAGGCATACTCCAAAATGGGGTTAATTGTTAGCAAAATGTGAATCCAACATATGATTTGTCTCTCAAAACACATGAAAACACCTCCCAAACAGAGCAATGTCATCTTGCATCAACATTCGCATCCCCTCCCTCGTCGCCACTGCCTCCATAATATTGTCACCAGCACCGCTGTCTCCGCCTCCCTTTTCGTGGCCTCCACCATGCCTTCGCTGTCACCTGACCCCTCCTTCCTCAATGTGCTGTGCAGCACGAGGTGAGTCATGGTGTGACAATGGAATCGGAGATGGAGGTAGCAACAGAGGGGCGACAGAAACATGACGGAGATGAGAAAGGGGGTGGAGAGAAGTTGTAGGCACTGGCATGCAGATTGAGTGACTTAAGTCACCTTTATGGTAGGCTCCGCTGCCACATTTGACCAAACCACTGTCAAAACTATTCGTAGAAGGTAAAACATCTGGTCTGAGGAGTTAAAGGAGGTCAAATTCTCTTTTTTGGTTGAGGGGCTAAATGATCTCTTCCCTCCTATTATATGCGGTAGGAAAAAGTCCACTATAGGTCCTTCAACTATCACCCGAGTCTGAGTTCATTGCTGAACTGCAAAACCGGGTATTTTGGGTCCCTCAACTATTAAAACCGGTTATTTGACCCCCCTAGACCCGAATCCACAACGGTTTTGGCCTATGTAGAGGTCCGACGTGGCATGAGCCCACATGTCATACATAGTGCCCACTCCCCAAATCTAGCACCGTCGCCCCATCATCCCGTCGCCTCGCCAAGCCACACTCGCTGCTTGCCCTTGCCCCCAGCCCATAGATGTGCGCCGCCGCTACCGCCACGCTCCTGCTCCACCTCCACCTCAAGGACGACGCCATGGTGTCCATGAGCGCCGCGTGCACCCGCGCCTCAGTCTCTAGCTCCTATCCCAAGCCGCACTTGCTTCCTCCCCGAAGCGGCGCGACGAGCCCCTTGCTACGACACCGAGGAGCGGCGGTGGCGTGGCAGGCGCATGGTACCTGGGTGCGGAGGCTGTGACGATGCTGGCATGCGTGGCGGCCAGGCTGTTGCTGTCATCGCTCCCGCTGCCCCGCTGCTCTTCATGTTTGTCCCTATCGTCATCTTCGTTGTGCTACTGCTCCCGCTCCTACTATCGATCGTGCCGCCACCACCGTCCTCAGTTGTAGTAGCTAGGTGGTTATTAGATTGGGCGGCCGATCGGCGGCCTTGGTCGCGTCGTTGCCATGTAAATGAAAGGGGAATTACACGAACGAACGCTACATCATCAGACCTAGCACCTAGTCGGCACCACCCTGTGTGTATGACATGTGGGTACTTGCCATATCGGACCGTCACATAGGCCAAAACCGGGGTGGATTCAGGTTTGTGGTGTTAGTTAACCAGTTTTAATAGTTGAGGGACCCGATAAGGATGAAAAACTCAACTCGGATCATAGCTAAAGCACCTTTTCTGTGCACTAGGAGTGGTACACCGAATAACCGAGCCCACCAAAGTATGCAGCCCACGGCGGCACGGCGCCTCCTCCCTCCCGCGACCGCACCATTCCTCTGCAGCTCAACCCTGGGGAACGGCTCTCGGCTCGGGCCCAATTTGGCAATCTCCTGAAAAAAAAAAAAACATAACACAGCTCCACGCCTCCACCGCATTGCATCGTCGCATCTGCCCCCAGGCGGCGGCGCAAGCAAAGCCCACGGACAGCGCTCGGCGAGGGGCACGGAGATGTGCGAGCGCGAGTGATGGGGCGAGGCCAAGAGACGTTCCAGCGCCGAGCGGAACGACCTTGCCGCTGCCGGCGGCGGCACGGGCGCACAGCTTGGCGAGCGACACCAAGACGCGCGACGGCCGAGCATCTGCGTCACGGTGAGCCAAGACGCACGGCAGCCCTCATCTCGTTGTTTTTTTGAGCGGATAGTGTGGCTTTTATTGGCCTTGATTTATAGGTAGTACTGTATTTCTGTTGAAAACCCTGACCTGTTGCTTCAGAGTTCATTTACAGTTAGGTCAAACCGAGAAACCCGAGGGGTGGGGGTGGGGGGCGCTAGGGGGGACACACGGTGGACGTAGTCCTCCGTCCATCCACCACGTCCCCTTTGGCTAGTACGTATGTTGTTGTGTCCAATGTTTGTTCTGGTTTGTTTTTTTAGAAATTCGGATCAAGTTGTTTTTGCCAAAAGATAATATTCTAGATTTATAAATAATATTTTAAGTTCAAAATACAGATATTATGTGTTTATGAGGAAAACATTATAGCTTCAATAGCAAAATATTATAGATTCACGGGAAGAATATTCTAAATTAACAAGAAAGTATTCCAGATTCCATACAATATTATGTGTTTTGGCAAGTAGAATGTTCTAGATTCATACTAAATTGCTATGATCGGCAAAGCTTGCTGCGGCTGCTTATAAACAGTGAAAAAATAGCAAAGTAACAGTGCCAAACAGCTGCATTAAGTGCAGCCGCAGCCGAAAGAAGCTATACCGATCACGACCAATATTTATGACCAATATGCTAATATCAATATTTTGGAAACAGTAAGGAACAAAAAATGGAGTATAAAAAATAATAAGCAAATAAGTATTAGACCCGCAGACAAGTCTAAAGCATGAAGAAAACGCCCATGAAAATTATATCAAAAATGAGAAAAGAATGAGGGAGAAATAAGCCATTAGATTTATTGGACTGAATAATGCCTAAAACAATTCGGAAGGGCCTAGGGTGGGTGGACAATGCTTCCAGTTCCAGAAACTCGACATATCTGCAAAGGAAGTGCCAAACTGAATGTGAACTCCTAGAATCCAAAACGTGCTCTTAAAGTCGAACATGCTTAAAATTCACTGCCCTGCACCCCTGCTTGTCAGCCCAATGACCAAACCTAATCGATGCTTGACCTGGCAATCCTAGCTTGGCATCTAGCATGGTTGGGCGGCAGTCATGGTCATGGCATCACCACACTGCCTTTGTTTCCCTGTCGTCTTACCTATCGATCCTGGCCCCACCTTGCCACCATCACCCGCTGCGACTACCTCACCATCGGACTAGCGCCCCACCACAGCCCGTCGTATCGCCTTTGCTCCCGACGTTGCCGACTTGTTTGGTAGGTTAGAGAAACTTGTAACCCTAACCCTAGCATCCTCGGCATGGCTGTAGAACAGCACTGGGGGCGTGAGAGAGGGAGTCACCAGCCCTCGTGACCTCCTCCTGCTTCTACCTCGCCCTCGATGCTTGCAAAATGGGGATATAAACAAATCCAACCTCACTCCCTTCGTAAACACTTCCTTCCATGCAATTTGCCAAGTCCATTTTCTGGTGCCAACTATTTGTCTGTACAAGTTTTAGAGAAATTTTGGCTTCTTACTTCTTAGATAGGATATGATCCTCAACCTCTCTTTCCATTTGTTTCTCATAGTCTCCTTTTCTATCTCGCAAACATTTAGATCGAGGAAATTATGCTTCCTTGTACATGTGCATTGTGTTGCAAATTTTTGCTGTCCTAGTTGAGTTTCTAGTTTAAATTGCGCCATAGCAAATTTGGCATCCCCGTTATGGGGTAAGTTGATGATTGCCGACATTTGGTTGTAAGGATTACGAGGCTGGGTTGTTGCAGATGGCATGCCCTTTAGAGTTTCATGTATTAGGCTATCCACAGTGATGCCTATAAAGGCTCCTGGACCAGTACAATACCGGCTCGGCAACCCCAACACGCCTGCAGCGGCATTTTGAAAGGTGCCCGCTATAGTCCAGGGTCCGAGTAGGATCCCTAGACGTGGCGGCAGATGGCTGCTCCACCAAATTCTTACTCACTCTCAGCAAGCACCAACTGCCTCCCCTTCGCGTGTTGGTCCGGAAGACAGGGAGGGACAGCAGAGGTTGTGGGAGTCACTGCGGCAGACCTGGTTGCGGCGGGGCACCCCAACTGTGGTCGGATCTGCGGCAGCGGCCTTGGCGCGGTGGAGCGCTGATGAGGTGGCAGAGAGACATGTGGCCAATGCATGGCTTGGGGGAGGGTGAAATCTTGATGGGTGTGTGAATATTCCTTTAGGGCTTGTTCGGTTGCATGAGTATCAGAGGGGATTGAGAGGAATTAAATCCCTCCCTATTCAAATTTGACTGGTAAGTGATTGAATCACCTCCAATACCTGTGCAACCGAACAAGGCCTTAGGGGTTGAATGTAGGGTGATGAGTCTTGCAGCGCTTTGGTGCTTGCAGTACTGAAACTTTGCTTCAAAAATAAAATTTTGCTCGTGAGTTGTATATATTCACTTAAAAGATGCAGTCAATGCAAAACAGAAACCCCTCCCTATGTTTTACTCCCTGAGGAGAACTAGGGCTTAAATACTAGCGGTCTGTTCTCCAGTTCACCTGATCCGCTGATTCGGTAATGTTTATTGTCTTGTACCGTGCAATTTCTGTCAACTGTAATTTGGTTGTGCATTGTCCTTGCTGTGTGTATTGCAAACATTCTATTGTCATCTATGGAAAAAATGATATCTTCGGCCACTAGTTGCAGGAGTTAGTATTTTTGCACAACATTGGTTACACTGAGATAGCATGTAAGGTTTACCTTCTTGTCGCAAGCAACATCATAGTCATCAGTATCAATATTATTAAACCTCATTGGTGTTTGCCTATTATGAGCTTTTAACTGCCATGGCTTCATATGGAACTCAGATTGAATCGTAAAGTGTGCCCTATTGGGTACGGATTGTTTATGTTGTACTAAGAGCATTTAGCAACCATGTGCTTTTGCACTGTTGAATGCCAGGAAAACAGACCAAATATCAAATACTGCACTGATTGCTGAATATTTGTATTGAGCAATAAATCCTATGGGATGTCCTCACCTGGGCTCTTGATTTTATTTCTTTAAATTGACATGCGGCAAATAGATGAGACGATTGATTCATGCTACCATGTGTCCTATGCCTGAAGGAGTCCAATTATGGTTTAAACTCTAGGTGGGTAGATCTCATAGGATTTTTCTTTCCTTGGTTTGGTCCTTGATGTCCATATTGAGCCATTACTCCTACAAATTAAGATCTACCCTACAAGATAATTTTGGTATCCCTTTCCTGTGGGCAGAGGCAGTGCTGGGGTATTTTTGCAACTGGCGCAGCTCACTGTGGCCATGTAGGTTTTATTGAATAATTACTGATTAGGCTATTTGCCAAGCCTTATTGATTTGCAGACTACAAGCACTGTGTAGCCACCAATGCCAGCCTTGCAGTTTTGCGCCTTGCGGTTGCAGGGTGTAATCTGGCAAGGATCAACTGAGAGGCAAGTTAGACTGGCACACTGTTTGGACATGAGTGTAACTAAGCAGCACCAAATCTTCATGCTTTTAGTGGGTGAGCTGTTAAGGTTGTCTATCATCTTCAATTTCTACTCAAGATGATGCTTTCATGTTAATGGGAATTGGCATTGACATCCTTAATACCTTGATCAGTTGTGTTGATTTTTAAATTCGAGAGGTTGGCAAATGAGGATGCATAAATATTTTACAGTGATATCAGAAATTGATAACCTAAACCCTGCTCATGAAAGAGCTTTTGCTACTGCTGTGTTTGATTCCCTGTCAACTTGTTTGTGGGCCAGGCTTCAACAACTAATTGTGGACATGATATGTCTGATTGGGATCTGTTTTTAGGGGAAAAGAGTCATGTACACTGCTTAGTGATGCTCAATTGCTCATAGGTCGGGGTCTTCATTATTTAGGAACCAGCTTAATTAGACTTTTTATTTGTATGATTAATTATTGTTTTATGCAATTGATGTTCCTTGTGCAGTTAATGTTTTTGTGTTTTAAAATTTGAATGCTAGTGATACTGTTCTATTAATGTTCTGTTATTACTTAACCAACTTTTTAGGGAATCCAGAATCTGCCATTAACAGTCATAAATTCTTGAACTGTGTTTTCTATTTGAGAGAAGTTCGTTTATTATCCTGTACAGGGCCATTGTGTACTACTGAGATGTTGATATGAAGGGAGACTTGTAAAGTGTATACATGTTGAGTTAGTTTTTTAACCTATATTTCTTTGGAGTTAGAAGCAAGGCTTCAAATGGCATCTCCACAAGAATCCAATTCCCTATGCTTGAAGCGAAAGCTTGTTGATGACTGCTTGTCAAAAGACTGCAAATTTCGTCGTGTCAAATCTGAGAATGGGCCCTCATTTGATCCATCTGCTAAACGTTGCAATTGTTGTTGCACTCGACCTAACCTAGCCAATGATTGTGTCAATTTCCTGAAGAGTGGACCACCTAGCCGTGTCATGTATTACAAGCAAGGTTTTTGGCACAATTTTCCAGAGCAAATAATGAAGTCCGTCATTGAAGAATTTAGAGGCAATAAATCAAGTGTTGTGTCTGTGATGGATGATGAGCCAATTCTTCTTGATTTATTGTCAATGACCCTGGTCAACCTAAAAACCAGGAAGCAGCGGTCTGTTGCATGGTTTGATGACACTGGCAAGCGCTTCTTTCCTTCTCTGTTCTTTGATGAGGAAGGTGATGAAATGGCCAAAGGGGATTCTGGTAATGTTGACAGCACTGCACAGGGAATAATGTTAGATAAGGCTGCGAACTCTCCACCTGAAGTGGTCAAGCAAGTTGTTCTTGAATCTAGTCCTCCAGTCCCCCAAAAACCTTCAACTGTCGATGTCTTGCGCAAGAAGATAACATCTGTGGAAAGAGGAACTGACAGCTTTCTGTATGTCCAGGACCTTTTCCTCTCTGGTATGGGTCCATTTGCAACACCAACTAACATACTTCATGTCCACCGCTACTCTCCAAATGATATCACCGCACAGTGTAGATTTGAAGCTTTTGAAAGACAGATGAAGTTAACTAAAGAAGCACGTGGTGATGCAAATGTAAGGTATGGATGGTTAGGATCTAGGAAGAATGACATAGTCAGGATTCTTATTAATGGTTTGGGTACCACTACAAATCCTGTGGAGGACTCAGGTTTGAGTGCTGGTGTATATCTTTCACCAGAAAACCGGGCCTTTACCAGGTGTGTTTTCTGAACCCTATTTTTGCTATTACCATTTGTAATGCTTAATGTGGTATTGTATTTATGTTGTATTTTTAATGTGTTTCAGTGTTGGTCTTTGTGATGTTGATGAAAAAGGAGTGCAGTATATGTTGCTGTGCCGCGTTATATTGGGCAACATGGAAGCTGTTGAACCTGGATCACAGGAGTCTTTTCCAAGCAGTGAGATGTATGATTCTGGTGTTGATGATTGCTCAAACCCAAAGTGTTATGTGATGTGGCCCTCACATCTAAGCACTCACATCCGTTTAGAATATCTCGTTAGTTTCAAGGTTGTCCCAAAAGTTCGAAGTAAGATATTACTAAGAATTAATACCTTTTATCATGTCATATTGAGAAAGGTGGAGTGAATATTCTTTTTGTCTTGTTTATTTTCAGATTATTTGCTTGACTTAAAGGGGTTATGGTTTCATCCTCCTTCGAAGGAACTTGCTCTGGATATTTCTACCCTTCAATCTGTGAGGCACCCTGAATCTTGTAACTTGTTCACCATTGGCACACTGGTTTTCCTGTTAGATGCATGTCTACTGATCAGGGGGACAGCAAAATCTTGATTGCGTAGATATTCTCTGCTGTCCAATAATTCTCCTTTTTGCCTCTTGCAAAGACGAATGATTTTAGCTTTGATGTACATTAGTATTCCACTTATCCAACCAAACAATCTGTATGCAGGCGACATGTGAAACAGGTGAAGGACCAACTTCTCCATGGATATCATTCAGACTTTTGTTTGCAGTGATTCAAGATAATATATCATCTGTGGCAAGGGAGCTTCTCTTCCATCACTATGAAGAGCTGAAGGTACTATCTGTTGAAAATTTATGTTATACACTTATACCTGTTGGTATTAATTGTGCTTTGTATTGTGTGTGCGGAACCGTTTCATTTTTTCTCACTGACAGGAAAGCATTATAACTCGTGAAGAAATGGTGAAGAAAATGATAATAATAGTCGGAGAAAAGATACTTTTGGAGGCTTTGAAGAAACTTCATTACTGTGTAAGTTCCTTGTTGCTAGTAAATGCTCGTGTCATGTCATAGGCAAATAAATTTAGCATTGTATCATGGCATACAACCACACCATTGGATTGGACCAGCATATCTTGGAGGTGCAAGCAAGACATAGCACGTACATCCAAAGACTCGAAGATGATCATATATTGGAGGAGTAGCAAAAAGTACTTCACCAGGACATGTGCTAGACAGCTTGGATGACGACTGTCTATTTATGAGGTAGACTGCACTAGAAACAGCTTTGCCCCAAAAATGAGAAGGAACAAAGGAGGGTATCAAAAGGGTGCGAGTAGTTTCTATGAGATGGCGGTGTTTGTGTTTAGCAACACCATTCTGAGCATGAGCGCTGGGACAAGAGAGCTGAGCAAGAATACCCTCCGAGGCCAAAAAATGACGAAAAGTATCACATAAATACTCACCACCAGAGAGTGAATGGAAGTCTCTGATAGGTGTATAAGACTGAGTATGAACCATGCGAACAAAATACCGGTAAAATTGGGTCCAACCAAGAACGGTGTTTCATAAAAATAAATCCAACTATAACGAGAGTGATCATCAATAAAAATGACATAGTGTAGCCCAGACATAAGGGTGAACAAGATCATACGGTCTAGAGAATGAGAAACACTAGATGAATAAGGAAATTATTTGTTTTCCAAGCTTACAACCCTTACAATGAAAGCCTAAATAACCCCCAGTAGGTGAACAAACGAGACCCATAGAGGTGAACAACATGATGGTGCCACCGGGCGAATGACAAAGTGGATACTGATGCAGCAAAAAACACATGAGCTGGATAAACAAACAGTGTATGAAGGAAAACGCAAGGTGTGCAGAATGTAGACGCAAAGAGCATCCTTACGGCGACGGACATTTCCAATCACAGCCCTGCTTCGATGGTCCTATATAAAACGATGAGTTATCAACTCAACAGTCAACAAAGCAATTATGATCTGTAACTTTTCTTACTGAGAGAAAATTCAGACAACTAAGGTACAAAAGAAACATTGGGTACAAAAAAACAAGAATTGCAAAGTGAACCCTGATGAGTAATGTGACAAGACGCACCACTACCATCAGCAATCTGAACAGAAGTTTCATCCATGACTGGCCTATGAAGATAACTGGACTGATCAGATGTCACGTGAAAGGGGAGTAGTGACAGGGGAAGCAGCCGCAACAGACATTGAGCCTCTAGGAGTGGAACTAGTACCGCGATCACGAGTAGCCGAGCAGCATGAGGTGCGCGGAAGTTATCCAACTTCTCTGGATGCTGAAAAAAAGCAGTTGTCTTAAACGTGGTTGGTCTTGCCACAATGCTTACAACACGCTGACGATTTAAAGCCTTGTGTGCTCCAGTCATATGAGAAGCAGCCAGCACACTGTGAGAACCGAAACTAGAAACCATAGACATGGACTTAAGACGGTCTCTTCAGCAAACAAGTCGGACAAATCCTGTGACACGGTGAGGATAGAAGAACTCTGCAGCAATCGTGTAAGAACTAAGAAGAGAATCAAACTCAGCCCTTACTCCCATAACAAATCAGTATGTAAGGAATTTCTCAATGAACTGGTGGGCTGGACATCAGCAGTACACTCAGGCACCAGGAGGTCAATACACCCATTAGGCGATCAAAAGCAGAATAGTATTAATCAATAATCAAGTCATTCTGCTCAATGACATGAGTTTGCTCCAAGATAGCAGGACTGCACTCGCTCTCAGCTCCAAGGTGCCCACTGCCAGCACAGCAGCACGCACCCCAGGAAGACACGAGCTTGCCAGTGGGTCAGATTCATGGGCAGGACATGCAGGCGGGTCGGACACACGGACGGCGGACCGGACGGCTGTGCATCCACGATGGGAGGATGCAGATGGCTGTGACAGATGACGGAGCCGTGATGGGTGGCTTCGTGCGCGGAGGACCCAAGACGGATGTACACAGCGATGCAACGTTGACAGCTGCGGGCAGGTCCGCAGACGGCGGATGGCGTACGTGCTGCACGCTACCACGACAGGTGGTGGAAAACAGAGGATTCCCCGAGGTCAAAAAAAAAAAAAAAAAAAAGTTCGAATCATGGGTGGATACTCTATAACCCTAGCCCTAACCCTTTCTTTGGTACCATGTTACTAAACTTGGGGATTTGAGTTGACAATAACTTCATTAGTGGGGATACCAATATATAGATGATATCATGGACCACATGGGCCTTAACAAAATACACAGCTTAGGATATTTGTGCATCTAATGGAAGCAGTTTGGTGCTGTAGATATTTGTGCATTTTTGTATAAACTTGGTTGAAGCTGAATAAGTTTAACTTAGGATAAAGTTTGAATGACATAATTTGGAATAGGGGAAGTAGCTTGATGCATCTTTAGCATCAGTGGTAAAGTGCACAGAGAAATTGTTACACTTAGTGGTGTTCCACCATGTTTGAACAGTTTGGTAAAAGCCATTCAATGCCTGGATTTAGTTTATTTCCATGTAATCCGTCCTTCCCACAGTCCACTTGCTTAGACTTGATGAGCGATCGGTTTGAAATAACCTGTCTGTTTAGCCCCAGTTATAATCATTTCATTTTTTCTTTGCTCTTCTCAGGCATGTGATTTTCACAAATAGGTGATATGTACTACATTTTTACTTGCTGGAATGTTTATGTTCTTACTCGTACTTTGTTATTGGCTTATGTTGCAGCCATCATTGTGGTACAAGCCATCTGTTGAAGCGGTATCTGGTGATCCTGTAATGGCAGCACCAGAGCAATTGTCCTTGGATAAATCAGGTGGAGATTGTTCATTAACCCTGAGTGTTGACCATGGTGATTCACTTGCAGCAAATGCTGTGGCTGAACATGACACAGTTCTTAGCACGAAAGAATGTGTTGCAACATATATGGTTCCCAAAGGCAGTGATTGCCTGGCACCAAGTGGTGTGCCAGAAACATCTAGTGCTGCCGTTGCGATATGTGGGAGTTCTACAAGCATGGAACCCAAATGCAGAGATTCTCATATACAGATCATGCCACCTGGAAACTCTGCAACCCCATGTGCCAAAAACCTAGATTCTGTTGTAGGAAGAGTGGTACCTATGGTTTGTGATGGCCTTTTGAGGACAAATGCTGGAAGCTCTTCATCTCCTGGCCAGGAAGCTCACAAATCTGCTACGCCAACCACAGGACGACCTGGTTATGCTTCTCCAGCACAAACTAATGCTCCCAAAACACATGGAGTTTCTGCTCTGGGTCTCACTCCTAAGGTATATGAATCTGATGTACCAAGTTTGGCACTTGGAAATTCTAAAAGTACATGTGTGGTGCAACTCAATTCTGCACCAAGAATGACACCTGAAGGTCAGAATTTCCTTTCACTCGGTATTGCATCACGAAGCCCAGCACCTCATGTAGTAAAAGGCCAGGCCAGTTTGATATCAGCTGCCATACCTCCAGTTCATGCTCCAGGTAAGCTTCTTTGCGAGACGGTTGCTGATTACAAATCTGAACCATTAAGATTTTCGTTTTTGTGCAGGCCATGGGAAATCACCTTCTATAAGCATTGAGAGCTGTGATTCTCTGAGCCTGACCATCACGCCAAAAGGCAATGGTGGTCCAGCATCAGGTAAAATGCCAAAGAGTCATGATTCTCCGATACCTGATATGAGCACCGAGGGCCGTGATTCTCTGGCGCTGAGTATCACGCCAAAAGGCAATGGCGCTCCAGCATCAAGTAAAGCAGCAAAGTGCCATGAATCTCCAATAGCTGATACGATCACCAAGGGCTGTGAATCTTTGGCACTGAGTATCACATCTAACGGCCATGATGATCCTACATCAAGTAGAACGCCAAAGTGCCATGAATCTTCACCAGCTGACACATTGCCAGAAAGAAGTTGCCCTCAAGGCCAGGGTGTGGCCACTAAGGTCTACAATGCTCCTAAACCAAGTACGGTACCTGAAAAACTCACTCTAGAATATAAAAGTGACTTAGCCTTTTGTACTTCATTCCATTGCTTTCACTAATACAGATGCTTGGGGTGGTGGCTGCAGTAACTGGGGAGCCAAAAAAAGACCAGACTGCAGCAACTGGCTTGAATAAAGCATCTGTTCCAGGCCTTCTTGATGCTAGCAGCCATGTTACCGGGGCAGCGAATGCTCTTGTCGCCCTTTCAACTCTGCGAAACAAGGGCGGGCATTAGAGCAGCAGAAGCAGCAAGTGTTAAAATCGTGTCTGAAGTTGGACCAGATCCTTGTTGCTTATGTCTGATGTTTCCATGTACATGTAGTTGTAGCTCCTGGTGTGGACCGGTGGGAATCTATGGATTAGTCTATGTCCTAGAACAGGAATAACCGTGCCGACTCAGCATAAAACCCTCTTCGATCCGTGGTAGCAAACTGTCTACTCTGCAATTCTTCGCTGTGCGTATGGTTGCTGTTGGTGCTGTGTTGTTCTAGCTGTGCCCGTTGGCACTAAGTTGTCTACTTAGCAATGCTAACCCAGGAACCTCCTCTCTATTTTTCACTCCCAATTTGACCCAAAACAACCCACGAAGCCAACATTCTCCTATCTCGTCGACGTCACGTGCCGCCGGTTGGGTTTAGCGTTGGGGTGCCGGGGATGTTCCCCATCTTTGGTTGTAAAAGGAAGGGTGAGGCGTGGCTACCGACTGGTTGTGGTGGCGGTCGGAGGGATGAGGCGGCGATGGCACCACCGGTATTGGGTGGGGAAGGATCACCGTAGGGGTGAGCCTACTGCTAAGTTAGTGGTGGTCGGTAGTGGTGGAGGTTGGGCGGCGGTAGCCACCGACCATGGGTGGCGGTAGCAGTAGCGGCAGTGGAGGCGGGGTAGGAGGCAGTGGCGTCAGGGAAGCGCCGGCGGCTGGACTGGCGGTGACGTGCGGGCAGGGGTGGGAAGCTAAGGGAGGTGTACCAGAAGAGCCCCGTGATCCGTCGTCGCTGGTGCTGGTGTCTGTCTGATTCTGATAGCGGTGAGATGACGGGCGGGGAGCCGGGGATCCGGTTGCTGGTGCTGGTGACGCACGTCCGGTTGCCGTCCGATCCGGTGCGCGTGACTCTTCCCAACGACTCAACTCCCGTGACTGTGAGATCGACGAGGCAGGCAGGCCAACTTAAACAGCGCAGCGTGCACGTATGATCAGCAGTTCAGCACGGATTAGTTTCCTTTTCTTTTATCTTTGGAAAGGGTTGTCATTTTCTTTTTAGGAAAAGGGCTGTCTTGAGTCTTCAAAATCTCCGGTCCAATAATCCAATGTCAACTGGAGTACGTACTCGATCATTCTCCGGGCATGGGGACGGATGGAGAGGCATGATTAATTACCGCGTGCTGATGATGGGCGCGCTCGATCATCATGTATGTATTGTATGCATCGATGAACGACGACGGTGGCGACAGGCAACAGTCCACTGCCCGGGAAGAACTGTCCACGGCAACGGGAAACGCATATCCGCTTGGACAGAGAATCGCGGCACGCCTTGTGCTACGCAACACGAGGCGTGACGACAGACGCGTCCGGAGTACGTATCTACTACCAGTGCAAGGCAACGGTTCAGACTTCAGAATCAGATGATTGACCATCAGGCATCATCATTGGACATCAGGTCAGTGCCTAGGTGGGCATATACTGTTGGATTTCTTGTGTCGCGGATCCAGTGCTCGAATCCCTAACCACTAGGTTGTTGGTGAGAGTGTGTAGATCGAGAATGTTCTTGGACGGATCTCGTGATCCGTGAGAGAGAGAGGGAAACAGGAGACAGAGGAGTATACCTTCGGCATCGGCTTGACCGGTGCCACTTGGGCAACGGGTTTTCCATGGACGGCGAGCGTGATGAGCAGGGACCGGTGGCGCGAGCCCGACAGGGTGGCGTTTCCCTTCACTCCTGCGCCGAGGGGATCGGCCCTCAGTGTCCGTACGCGAGGGGAGACCGACGAACGTTGGTTCTCGTGCCCATCGGTACTCTGTTTATATTGGCGCGGTGTGAAAGGGGGCCACAACCCTAGGGGTAAATGGGCTTTCGATCAAGGCCATATTCTAAGTCCGGGCCCGGTCGGGACGTCTCCCTTCTAAGCCCGAGATCAATTCCAACGTTCTCCCCCGATCTCGGCCTTTCTTGTTTCTGTCACTTTCTATGCTCCATCCCTTGATAGATTAATATATCGAGACCAATGCGTTACAGACGGCCAGTTACGTGCCTCTGAACTCATTGACTATGATACACATTTCTATCTCAAAATGAGGCTCTTTTCATTTCCTCTTGAGACGGTTGTTCGATTAGCTCTAAATCCAGAATAATAGGTTTTCCAATAACCCCAAATGCTGGCTACGTGTTCTCTGAACATGTTGGGTGGAATACCTTAGTGAGCGGATTCGCGAGCATCCTCTCAACTATCATGTGCTCATTCTCGATTATCTATTCTGGATTTTCTCTTCACAACATAGATCTCAATGTCAATGTGCCTGGTGGCCACACTTGACTTATTGTTGTGATAATACTATACACTGCCGACTCATTGTCGCCGTATGTGTTAAGTGGTACTTTTATAATGTCTACCACTCTTAATTCGGGTACAATTTCGTTTAGGTATATTGTCTGCCCTATTGCCTCATGATAAGCCACAAGGTTTAGTGTACATTGTCGATGATGTAACAACTGATCATTTATAGCTTTTTTCTATATCATGTCTCCTCCTACTGGAGTAAGCACATATCCAGATGTGGACTTCACGAATGTATCTACACCATGTCCAGTCTGTATCTTTGTAGCCCAAAGATCTATAGGTCATCTGTCTTTCTATAAAACATCATGAGGTCTTTTTGTCAATCATCTGGATTCGTCTGGATTTGTCTGACATATGTCAAGTATCCCGGTCATATAATGTCATGTCAAGGCGAGTGCATATTCGAGCACACATTTTGTCTCCGATCGTTGAAGCATATGGAATTAATTCCATCTAATCAATCTTATTTTTCTTGTGTCACTTTGATCTGATCTACCTCATGTTCTTGTGACACTTTCATTTTTCATCTGATCTGTCGCCTTTGACTATTGGAGCAGACGCTACATTACAACTTGCATACTATGTCTTGTTCAAGACATTTTCTAGTATGCTCTTATTTCTTTCTCTGCGGATTTGAATCCACAGGACACAGGGTGCCTATTCCAGATGTTTCATATCATGATTCGAGGACAAAAAATTTCTTTGTCTTTAGCAATAAATGCTCATCATTGCTAGTTAGTGGAATATCACCCACATATAGCATTAGGAAGTTATACCTCCAATTCTTTAATTCTTGCATAAATGCAATGTAATTGTCCTTTTCATCAAACTTTCTAATAGTCTTGTCCAAATTTTAGGTACTAACACCTAGAAGCTTGCTTCAAACCCATAAATTAGATTTTCTTTGGGTAGCAACCCATCTTTTTCATTTCTTTCATGACAAAACTCTTAGGTTGAGTCATATAAATGTTTTTCTTTAAGCTCTCCATCAGGAGTGCTATCTTCACATCCGATTGATCTAATTCTGAATCTAATAAGCAACTAGTGCCATGATGATTCTAAAGGAGTCTTTTGGTGAAAATGATAAGAATGTTTCTCATAGTCATCTTCTTGTTTCTGTAAAGCCTGTTGTCACAAGCCTTTCTATGTTTCTGTATCCCTTTTGGAGTCTCTCTTCGTCTTGCAGACCAATAGAAATGGCCTATTGTCTTGGCTCCTTTAGGAATTTATTCTAAGTCCCATACTAAATTCAAACTCAGATATCTAATTTCATCTTCTATGGCGTCAAGCCATATATAAGAGTTGGGACTTCTCATGTCTTTTCATACCAAGAGGGGTCTTCCTCTAAGAGTATATCATCACTGAAATATGTCTCATAGATGTCAAGGATCTATAAATAATTTCTATAACTTTCTCATAAGCACGTTCTCGTAGTATTTCTATTGGCTGCTCTGGTGTGGATCATCAGCGGTAGTCTTTTGTTCTAGCTCTTTAGCCTCAACCACAGTAGGAGCCAGAGGCTCAGACACTGGGTGAGTTAAGAGTTCCTTGTTCATTCATTTGTCGTGCTTGACGAGCCAACATCCACAGCAGGGGTCGCAACAACAACCGTTTAAAATGGAGGTGTGTTCTTCTACCATCGGAATTGGGATGTATATCCTCTACTCCTCAAGGTTCATTTCTCAGAATATCATGCTCCCCCAGATCTTATCATTGTCTAGAAACACTAAGTATCTTGTTTCTATGCAGTTCATATGTCTATCTTGACGGTGAGAATTCAAACACTTCAATCTCTGAGGCTAGTCAATGGGATGGCACCTTACGGTCTTCTCGTATAATCTCCCCAGGGTTAATAGCCAATAGAATGACGACTCACTGTCTTTTCATCTTATCTCCCTTGGACATGATAAATAGTCTTAGTCTCAGATGGACAGCCCCAAACTGCAAATAATTTATCGTGGGCTTTCTCTTTATCTTAGTCAGTATCTTAAGTATTCATGTACTTGGAGTCTATATGAATGGCGGTTTTGAATACCCTCCATCCACAGGTTTACCCGGTGTTATATACCAGGCATCTTGGTCATTTTATTGCAAGTACCTTACAAAAGAGTTTCTGAAATTTATCCATATGGTATACGGTGACTGTAATACTCCCCCACGATCAGATATCACCTCTTTAGTCTTTAAGACGCGCTCTCATTAAAATCATTCTATGCAATAAATGCATCACTTTAAGCCTACGAAGTCTGGTGGATGGAGAAATTCAGGTTTTAATAAAGCAAACTTTCTTATTCCCCCCTCGAAATGTGGCCTAATCAATAGAAACAATTTCGACAAAAGTTTCTCCACCATATCATTTCAATTTCTTGCTTATAGCAACGGATGTTTCATTTTCTTTATGTCTCATCACATGGTGAGAGTCACATTCTTTCAAATTCATCTCATTCACAAAAACATCGCATAGGGAAAGCAAATAAATCATATCTCATCGGAAGGCGAGATTCTCATTCTCATTGTTACACTGAATAATGAACTCAGGATTCCCAAACAATGCAATGAATATGCTCATTTTATATCATAGTGTCTAAAATCATGTTTCTCCACAAGAGGAATCATATAAAATATCTCTCACATATAAAGCCGTGATCTAATTCTCATCAATTTCTAGAAAAAATTCTGTGTAGCTTTGACATGACATTCTTTTGCATAAGCAAAAAATATAATTTTTATTGCTACTCACAGCAGTTTCTTCTTCTCATAGAATCATTTCTTCTTGCAGCACACGCAAGTGCATACATGAATTTGAAAATATACCATCTTCCTCTTGTTGTCTATCTTAGAGCTATTGTCTATGGTGTTGGCTCCAGTTCACTTAGAGCTCTCACCATGTCATCTTTCTCATGCCAACTGAGTTGTCATCCCGTTTAGCAATTTTCTGATCCTCAATTCTCTGAGGTCATAATGTCATTTGAGCCTTAAAAAAATAAGATCATGATAGGCTCAAAAAATAGTCTCTGAAACAAAAGTCTTGCATGAATTAAACTCAACGTTGGTCAAGATTAAAACACACTCAAAAGTCATTTTTTTAGAAAAAAAGAGTATCTTGCATGAGTCAAACTTAACGTTGGTCAAGTTTAAAACACGCTAATAAATTATCATTTCAATCTTCAGAGACAAGAGATCTTCTGAGTCAAAATATCTTTTGCATGAATTAAATTTAACGTTGGACAAAAGTAAAACATGCTCAAGTCTACTCAATATTCTAAATTCATCGTTGGACGAAAATAGATATCAAAATCATAATCAAAACTCATATCATAATCATAGTTCATCATCAAATTCATGGTAATCATCAAAATTAACGATGGTTAAAATGTAATGACAACACCATAAATCTTTTGCCAATATGCATATCTCTATCAATTATCCACGTTGGTTTCAAATTATCAAGAGAAAATGCATCATAAAATTCATCTTTGCAGCGGAAACAAGGTCTCTATTCTCAGCTCCAAGAATAAATCAATCTAAATTTTCATAAATGCATATGTAAAACAAGTACATTTGCATATAATTTGAATTCAGGAGAGAAAAAAAAATCTCTTGGTGTACCATTCTCTGCTCATTTGGCCGAAACCGACCCACTCAGCCCAAAAGGACCTCGGCCCATGGCCACTCTGGCAGCGCGCGGGTAGGCCGGCCCGCGTCCTCGCTGCCCACGCGCCCTCAGGTCGCAGTAAACCTGGGCCTAGGCCGGACATACGACCCGGCCCATCACAGGACGCGCGAGCGTGCGTTCATCTGGGCCATTCATTTGGATCGAATGACTGGGAATCGTCTGAGCTTCAGTATATTAAGCGGAAAAACAGGGGGGCCGAAACCCTAGCTCACTCTCTCTCCCACCCCGGCCTCCGCTCTTTCTCTAGCTTTGGTGATGGCGCGGCCGGCTTCACCGGCACGGCCCACGCTCGCCACCTCTCTTCCTCCTCTTGGCCGGCGGCACGAGCTGATGAAGCGGCACGGCCGGTGTGGCGGAACCGCCCTGCTTAATCCAGACTAAGCGCACCTGCCACCTCTGGCTCGCAGTGCACTTAGACCAGACTAAACCCGGTAGTCCGTCGAGTAGCCTTGGGCCCTCGATAACACCATTCCCAGAGGAACCGACATCAAACACATCCGACTCTCGATGGAGCCACAACAATTACATCATCACAGGCAGTTGAAATAGATAGTAATAGACTTAATTTACAAACCGAATGTATGAAATCGAATACATGTTCAAATATAGCGGAAGCGAATTCAGAGTATATATATAGCGGAAGAGTTCCCAAAACAACTCGTAGCGGAAACAATATACTTAAGTAGTCTTCACGAAGAGATGAACAAGGCGAATAGCACCGAGCCCACCGGTACTACCACCTCCAGCTCAGTTGTCCAAAAGTCATCGGTACCTGTAAGCCAAAAGTGGGGGCAAACCCTGAGTACTAATTACTCAGTAGGACTTAATGGACGGGGCTTACGGTTGACGCAAAGCATGCTTACTAATCATGTGGGTCCTTAGCTGTTGATTCTTAAACAAGGTCATGTTGATATCAGATAGCAGGATTTGACAGCTGCTATCAATTATTCAATAAAAGTCATTTATAACATAAGGTAAATACTTGCATGAAAAGTAAAACATGAAAACATGTCCTGTCCCAAGATTCACAGCGCTTCCATCCAACCCTTGGGAGTAGCCGTCTCAGGAGCGATACCACGGTACGTCGGGTCAGCCCTCCCTCGACCTCAAAGCATCTCCCAAGTCCATCGACCTCCAACCGGTGGATGGGCAACACCCTGAATAGTAGGACAGATCATACACATCCAAGCATGTTGTATTAAAAGCGTGACTTCGTAAACAGTATGTTCCCAATTATTACTACGTTGCCCGTGTGCGATATCTGGCATTCTCACACCTGGTGAGCATCAGCGATTCGAATCGATTTGTTAATTTCCCGGGAATAACTAGAAGCACCAGGATGTCATATGCTTACTAACTCCCAGCGTTCCACATATGCTTCTCCCATCTCCACTTGTCCCATCCCAAGTTCGATTCAATCCTTCCGTTGTTCCCAGGTTGTGCTGTCTTAGGAGCGATACCACGGTCACGTCGGGTCAGCCCTCCCTCGACTACAAGCTCCCCAAGGTGTCACAGTAGGAGTCTGTCTCTGTTCTTCGGATGGCACAAGTAAGCTTTCACCGGTCCATTATCCCGGATAAGCACTATAGCAATGTTATGCCGATCAGCAGGCGAACAGCGAACGGGCCTTATGCGACTCGGGCGGAGTCCAGTGCACAGTATCATAATCAATAAATAACTCAATAATTCTCCGCCCGGTCTCCATTTAAACATAAGCATGTATAGTAACTTCCATAGGTGAGATTTCTGTCACTTTGTAAAGCCGTACCTACGAGACGAGTACAATCACTCGTATCTACTCGTACCTAGCAATTCTAGGCACTCGCCCTACGAACTCTACGTATAGGTGCTAGGGCCAGGGCGGCCAGGAAGTCTAATGCAGTTGGTTTCAAACAACTCCTAATGCATATGCGTAATCATCAAACAAGAGTTGTAATTGCTGGGAGGAAATCATGGTCCTGCCTACCTTTGAGTATCCTTATGAAAACCAACAAACTAAACTATGTTAGTTTGCCGGGTTGTGAGGCTTTGCCCCAGGCAACCCCTTGAAGCAGGGACGGACTTAATCAGCGACCCTTCGTCTTCTGGCTCCGGATATAGCCTGTTGCCTGGTTCCTTGATCACTGGTTTCTTCTGCGTTGATAGCTCCTTGCACGCGGGGTCTATATGCATGATAAAATGCAAGTGAGTGCAGAAGAATGCAAATGCATATCTACGATACAGTGTTATAAACATGGCACATTGCAAACTTGAGTACAATGAATGGCAGATGTATGCATGAGGTGTCAATGAAATATAAGGCATGATCAAGCAGCTTGTGAAGAATGGGTTCGGGTACTGTTAGTTTAAACACACCCCATAACAAGAAAACTTAACGATTTTGCTAAGAAATCATACGGCCCATCACTAAGAAAATCGTACAAACCGTTACCACATCTTATCTTTGAAGTTATTAGGAATAATTGTTCTATATGTGTATACAGTCCCTATCAAATGAAATGAAGTTGTCTCTTAAAGTTAAACATATACATGCAAATTAATGGACACGCTACTTTTATGAATAAAATGCACTCATAACTTCATGTATTTAGAAAACTCCAATCGATCTCAAATCTTTACCACAAGCAGCAACATACTCCATAACGCTACTAGATTTTTCCCATAATTTTTATTAGCAGTTTAAATACACTTTTTCCTATTTTCTTTTTCAACGAGTAGCATTTTTATTATTTTCAATTTAGCAGCTTAAACATGCATGCACAACCTCATATTCTACCAGTGAGTTACTCATACTATGTGAAGTGCATGAAAAATACTAAAGGTCATATTTGAGCAGATTTTATATAGCCTTCCTTGTCCAAGTTAATTAAATACACAAATCACATGCATAAGGGCAAAACAGTAATTAAACAGTCAATGCTAGTGCTACCAAAAATCACACAGTACCTAGATGCCATAACAAAGCTACTGTCCAAGTTTCATAATTTTTGGAGTTCATTTGGTACACTTTTACCATTTATTTACCTACACCATGCATGCACTAAACCAGGGGCAAATCAGTCTTTTCACACATCTACATCATATCTATCCTGTAGATCTTCCCACAAGGGGTCCATAGCCACTGAGTTTGTCCATTTTGGATTTTTATTTGATTTGTTATGATTTTTCAAAGTTCAAAGTTTAAATAAGTGCAATTAAATGGAAAAATCAAACTGACGCGGACCTAATCACAATTAACCGTAGACTCCAGGGACCTGCACGACATATATGCAAGACTCAGTGCATAGTACTAAACTGAGGACGCAAAATCAAGAAACTTCAGGGGCTTATTTGCGAATCAACCTTCTTCTTCCTTCTTCCTCCAGGCAGAGATGAACGCGCGCGGAGGCCGGTGTTTGGCGGGGCTGCGCCGGCGTGTGGGGGCCAGGACTTGGAGCCGACGGGCATCGGCGATGTGCGGCCGGTCGTGGGGCTCCTTTTCCCCTAGATGTCGTCGTGCGAGATGGTCGGGATCAATGGGGAACGCGCGTGTACCGAGCGCGAACCGGACGGCATGGTGACGGCGGAGCGGTGTCGATCCGGCGGTCGCGGGGTGGAACGGCCACGCCGGCGGGCGCGTGAGCTGCGCGGGTCAGTGGCGAATCCGGGGGTGGGGTCGGGGAGGCGAGGGGATGGCCGGAGGGTGGCCTCCCACGGTAAGGGGTGGCGACAATGGCGGCCGGGAGGGAGCGCTCGCGGGGAAGGGCGATGGAGGCGAGGGCAAGCGGCAAGGCCGTGCGGGATGGGTGGAGCAACGCGAGGTGAGCGTGAGGCGCGCGTCGGCGAGGCGGGAGGCGGCTTGAGGCGGCCGGGGCTCTGAGCTCGCCTCGGCGGCTATGGCGGGTCCGGCGGCGAAATGCGTGGCGATGGAGGGGAGAAGGTGGCCTAGACCTAGGGGATGCGGCGGAGTGGAGGCCGGGGAAGAGCGGCAAGGTGCCGTGGGGGCGCGGGGTTGGGCGAAGCGGTGGGCGCGGGGTCGAGCTGAGCTCGCGGCAATGGCGGCGGCTTCGGTGCGGCTCTGGGCAGAGGAACCGGAGGAGAGCGAGGCAGTGAGTGGAGGAGGGTCTCCGCTTTGCCTTAAGGCTGAAGGGAACCGGGTAGGGGGGCGTGCAGCCGGGAAACCGTCCAGGTGCGGGCGGGGCGCGACCTCGGCCAGCGATGGCGCGGCGCGGGCAGAGCGCGTCCGCCGCGTGGGCGCGCTGGAGCGGGGAAGAAGGGAGGTGACCGCGGCGTGGACCGAGTCTATGGACCGGAGGCTCAGCCGGGTGGGACCGGGGCGACGGGGAAAAGGGACGGTCTATGGACCAGGTGCACCGAGGCGAGGGAAAGTGGGGCCCACAGCTGCCGATTTCGGCCCGCGCGGGCGGGAATCCGACGCGGCTGGCGAGTGGGGCCCGCCGGTCAGTGAGACAAAAGGGAGAGAAAATCCGAAAATGGAAAAAGCCAGTTTTGACCAAGGAATCATGCTTCTGAAATTCACCTATTTGACTAACCTAGGGCCCGAATTTGGAAAAACTCCAATTGGATAAAATGTTCTAAATTTGTTCCTCTACCTTTCCCTTATAAACTTGTATACCATGTTATAATCAAAAATTTGGTGTAAATTTGAATTGAAGCTACTGACCAAGGTTTGACCAACAAAACCCTCCAGCTTGGAAATTCTAAAAGTCCATTTTCTAATCACTTTCACAAAAGGAGTTTTATACCAATGTTGTTCAAAATTTCATGATCTACAACTTTCTCAATACCAGCATTGTAAGGTTTTGGCTTTAACATCAAGAAAATTTGAATTTACTAAACTGGTCATGTTTGGACAGATTTCATAGGTTGACAGAAAAAGCCCCAAAACCCTATGCAAACCTTCATGCACGTCAAAGCACCAATTACCAAAGTTGTTCATAACAAAACTGTCTACAAGTTTTCCAATATAAGTTTCACCCAAATCTAAATATAATCAAAGTTATGGGCTCAAACACAGAGACATATATGCAGAAACCAGGTTTTTAACAAGTGGCATTTCAACCAAATTTGAATTAGGGTTCAAGTGCATGTCATTGCATGATGTATTATGATGAATGTTGCATGTATGATGGATGATTAAGCACTTGAGATGCCGGAGCATCACAGCTGGCTCTGCCGGCACGGTCTAGCGGCATCGCCGCTCCTCTTCCTCAGTCTCTCTCGACTCCGGTGAGAAGAGAGAGCGGTGGGGCGGTCAGGCAGCGCCGCCCGCAAGGCCTCTCGCTGGCGCGTGTGCCCGTCCGAGGGTGGACATTCCGCCGTCGAGATGCCTCGCCGCGGCACTCAGGGCTGCGCCCGCGTAGACAAAGAGCCATGGCCGGCGGCGTCGACCCGCCTCTTCCCCTTGGCCGCCGAAGAGCCCAAGGTTCAGCCTGGTCTTTCTCATCCCCTCCCCCTTCTCGACTTGCATCGATTCCGAGCAAATCAGTGCGAAAATGGGGATTTAGGGTTTCGGAATTTGGGGACTTCTATCAAAATGGAGGCCGATTTCTTTCTATTCTCTTTCGATTCGAGCACAAGGGCACGGAATCCATTCAATTCTCCCCTAAATCCTTCGAATTTCTTCTCAATCTCTAGACCCGAGGGTCATTTTCATGATCTAGGGTTAGTTCTAACCCTCTCTGTTTTTTGCGTTCTTGACCCGAGGGTCAATCTAGGGTTAGGGATCGGGCAACATCAAAGCTCTTGATACCAATTGTTGGATTTCTTGTGTCGCGGATCTAGTGCTCGAATCCCTAACCACTAGGGTTCTTGGTGAGAGTGTGTAGATCGAGAATGTTCTTGGACGGATCTCGTGATCTGTGAGAGAGAGGGAAACAGGAGACAGAGGAGACAGAGGAGTATACCTTCGGGATGGGCTTGACCGGTGCCACTTGGGCAACGGGGTTTCCATGGACGGCGAGCGTGATGAGCAGAGGCCGGTGGCGCGAGAGCGACGGGGTGGCGTTTCCCTTCACTCCCGCGCCGAGGGGATCGGTCCTCAGTGTCTGTACGCGAGGGGAGGCCGATGAACGTTGGTTCTCGTGCCCATCGGAATTCTGTTTATATTGGTGCGGTGTGAAAGGGGACTACAACCCTAGGGGTAAATGGACCTTCGATTAAGGCCATATTCTAAGTCCGGGCCCGGTCAGGACGTCTCCCTTGCAACCCCGAGATCAATTCCAACATACACAGCTATGAAATCAGCAGCATCACTTTGTGATTATCTGGGAGGGAGGAGCATTCCTGCAAGCAAAACCGACAAAACATCCAGTGCCAGGATGCTGATAAGCCACTGTCTGTTTGGCAACCCATCAGCATTGCACACGCATTAGGTTACCTCGGAATCTTAGGAGTATTATATTGCCCACTGTGTAGATGCTCCGCAACCACATTGTTTCCAGCAACAGCAAAAGATTACAGAGTTCGATGCGTGCTAGTATTAACCAAAGAAGGAGCGTGCAGCAGATTGAAACAGCTAGTACCATGTTAGAAATGTTTATGATACACAGCTGCAGGGGATCCCTGCATAATATGCACGAGAAAACTCTGCCATAAGAAAGCCTCGTATTGTTCTTTGCTACATCTTCACTGCCTGAATTATCAACAACCTCCAACATCTTATCGAATTAGGGCCTCCATCGTATAGGAACTCACATGCCTGCATTATTCATCATTTCCATTTTTTTTGTGGAGAAGAACTCATCAGCGCTCCTCTTATTTATCCGGCGCCTCGTCAACAGTGGATATCCTCAAGCCCCATATTTGGGTGCTTCCCAGAGTTTAAATGTCACCTCATGCAGAAAGCACTCAGCAAGCATAGCAAGGTTTCCACCACGCTGTTGATTACATTTCAGGACTAAAGTTAGTCACACTCATCCAGGAAAATCCAGAAGATACACCAAAAAAGGTCAGCCATGTCATAACAATGTTTACTGTATGCATAGATTTTCAGCACAATCGGACGTCAAGGGAAATATAGGATGCATGATAGCAGTCTATGTATATTTGGTGCAACATGAAGTGCAGCTAATCAAGCATAGCAATGTTTCCACCACACTGTTATACTAAAGATAGTTATACTCGTCCAGAAAATCCAGAACAAATAACAAAAAAGTTCTACCACATCATAAGTCGCAGCAATGTATAATGTATGCATAGATTTACTGCCAAAAGGACAAGGAAAATATAGGATGCATGACAACAGTTCATGTATATTTTGCGCAACATGAAATGGAGCTGATCAAGTGTAACACCCTAAATTTTGTACAAAATAAAAAAATTAAAAACAATATATATGTAATGTTGCATTCATGCCACATGCATTACGTTTATTGTATGAAAAATGAATTTCAAAATTTAGATTCAAATCACGTACAAAAAACAAATTCAAAAACTCTATTTGAATTTTTTTTGGAAAAGGTTTGAACAAAAACAGAAAAGAAAAAAAAGAAAAAGGCCAAAGCCTCTTTCCCGGCCCAACTCTCATCTCTCCACCGCCAGCCCACCCTGCTCCACTTCCCGCCTTGGCCCACCTCCCGCGCGGCCCGCTTCGCCCAGCCCAGCAGCCATCGCCCCGCCTCCCTCTCTCTGCGCAGTGGGCCGCCACCCCTTCGCTCGCCGACACGCGGGGCCCGCGTGTTAGGCCTTTCTCCTTCCTCTGGCCGTTCGCCCCTGCCTGTCTCCCTCTCTCCCGTACGCCGGTTGGAGGGCAAAATCCCACTCCTATACACCGTTTCTCTTCAATTAAATTCACACCGAGCCGCCTCCATTCATCCTCCACCCAATCCCCCTCTTCAATCGAGCAATAATTGCAAGAAACCACTCCACCAAGCCCCATGGTGGCCACCATCTCGGCCTCCATTCGAACCAGTTGAAATACCCTCTCCCGAGCTATAAAAAGGGCACCCCGAGCCCCCTTTGATCTTGTTGGTCACTTCCCACCACTCAATTTCACTTGGTTGCCCTCCAAACGCCGCCGCCGCGAGCTCCTCACGCCGCCGCCTGTTGACGGCACTTAAGCATGCCAAACCTTATACTGCAAGTGCACAGTATCGGTGTAGCCTTTCCCTGAGATGAATATCAAGGGTTTTGTCAATCCGTGGAAAACTAGATTTAAACTGCTATTAATCAAGGATTAATCAATTACTAACTAGCTCTAATAGATCTAATCTACTAAAAGATAAAAGAGAGTCTAATTACTGATTAATCTATATCTAAACTAAACTAAAAGATGATAAACGATATTCTAATCACAAACTAGATAAGAAACTAACTAAAGCATAAATTGGATATAAAACTAGACTATAGCATATACTAGATCAAGAACAAGAGCTTGATAGGATCAAAAACAAGATCGAAAAGAAATCTAATATGGCTAAAGAATTAGCAAGAGATATGAGACAAATTTCTTATAAACTATGAACCACCCTAAGCATGGATCTAACGTGAAACATAGAATAAATATGGTCATGAATGTCATAGACTTGCTCGAACCTTTCCCCAGGCTCTACTGTCACTAGTAACCAGGTAATCGACGACCTAGCAAATCTAAACCATCTCTAAGCATGAGTAGATTCATCAATCAACTAATTAAAGTAAAAACATCTACTTAAAGACATGTGGATTAATCAATCTAGACCTAGTCACATGTAGAGATGAAGCATTGCAAAGACATGGATCATAGATCATGTATAAATAAAGAACTAATAGCAAAGAGACTATTTCATTGATCGAACTCAAGGTTTATCATAGTAAAAATAAGAAAAACAGATAGTTACTCGAGATACATCATGAACTTGAAGCCCATAGTTGTCGAACTCGATGAGACGAACAACATATCCGAAGACGAACTCGTAACTCCCCGGGAACAGCTGGGGTCGGCCGAGGGGTTGGTCGGCCGACCGACCCCCTCTAGTCCTGCCTTTTCTCGCCTTCTCCTTTCGCCGAGATCCCCTTCTCAACGAGTCTTGCGAAGATGGACCCTAAATCCTAACTTTAGAGCGCTGGTTTACAATGAATTGGATACCTCTCCCTCTAGGGAGGCCATATATTTATACTTCGAAGAGTCCCATATACATGGAATCTAATAGGTCGGTTACAAGAGTTTAGACAAATTTCTATGTATATAAAGAGTCTTGAAGGTTATTGGGTGTCCATGAAGCTTCCTTGCTTGGAGAAGAAGTCCTTGTCTACTCCTTCCCGAAATCAGCTTTCTATATTCTACAGTCTTTAGTATTTCGATCATAACTCCCTCATCCGAAGTCCAAATAATGCAAACTCAGACTCTAAATTGTAGAGCTCGAAGATATCTACAACTTTGGTATTCAAACTTTCTTCATTTGATGTCGTTAAGGTTTCCTAATTGGACTCTCAAGGTGCTACTGTCCTGAAATCCGAGAATATTTCGAGATTTATTTGGAGATTGAATTGGACTCTTGATAAACCTTCTTTATCTTCATATTCTTCATACTCAAGCAATTCTTAGCCACCAGAACCTTCTCCATAATAGGTTTGGGCTTTATTTTGGGCTTTAATTGTTCTTCTTTTATTAATCATCTCACCTCCCTGGACTTGTAGCATAAATCCTTTATTCGAGAAATCCTCAGATTACTACAATTATACCTATTTTCCTGCAAAAATCAATATTGCACAAAAACAAAGAGCATTCTCGAAAACGGGGTTATTTGTTCGCAAAACAAGATAAAATGATAGGATTAACTTTCGAAAATACATAAAATCATATGAAAATAGAGTGTATTTTTAGTACTTAAGCCGCTGCAGGTCATCCTCGACGTCATGAGCTATCGGGGTGAGTTCGCGTGTTCCACCTCGCTCGTTTGGGCTAATCAATTCTCGTTTCGGTGCACCGTAGCTCAAGATTGGAGATCACAGTGCGACGCCGCCGCTCACCGGAGTTCATCGGCGCGCCTTCCTACGTCTCTGGCAGCCCGAGTCGGCCCCTTCCCACCAACCTAACTGCATCCAGTGGCCAAGGGTGCCCACACCCTCATCCCCGGCCGCGCGCCCAGTTCTCCGGAGCCCGCTGGACCGTCGTGCCGTGGACGCAGTCCGCCGTCCCGCGCACTGACGCCAGGATGACATCGGCCTCGTTTTCCAATTTCCAGAAATTCAAAATGTTTCCAGTTAATTGCAGTTTTGCCATCCAACTTCAAAAGCTTAGAACTTTCATGTTTTAAATCCATTTTAGGTGATTCTTTCGCCTACGGATTCGTTACAGCGAGCTCAATCTATTTGAATAGGTTTGAAAATGGTTTGACTATATTTGTTGTACTGTTTCTTATGTTCTTTGTGTTTGTTTGATTTGTGATGCGCAGAGGGGAATCAGTGAATTTCCAGGACTCCGAATTCGAGTTCACCGACTCCGCCTATCTCGAAGGCAAGTTCATTGACCACATGCATGCACCTGTCTTTTTGGCTTTGTAGATTAAACTAGATAAACATGCTATGTATAATTTGAATAAACCAGTAGGACATACTAGTTTTGCCTTGTGGGTTGGGTAGAAATATATTAATGCTTAGGTGCTTTTGGGATGGGTTAAATAACCATCTAAACATGTTGAGGTTGGAACCTCGTTTAATTTTGACGGGGGGGGGGACCCAGGTAGGATGGAATGTTTTGGTGGGGGGTTTGGTTTGAATGATGGATGGTTGATGGCGAGTGTTAGTCCCGGCCTTGGGTTTAAGGACTTTATGTTAGAAGCCACGTCTTTATGGATTTACAGCGCAACCACGGGACCTAAATGGGCTATGGGCTTGGTCAAAATTTAACTTGTCCGGTCTTATTGCACCATGGTGGTTTGAGTGGCACAAGAGGGGGCCCCTAGGGTCTGCGGAGTTATGTACGGAGGGCGAAACCTTAATGGGTGCAAGGCGGGCTGGATAAAGTTACTTCGCGACCTCGTTGGGTGACCCTAGCCAAACACCTAAGGTAGTGTATGGCAGAAAGGGAAAACACTGTCCGTGGGTAAAGTGTGCAACCTCTCGATAGT
This sequence comes from Paspalum notatum, assembly GCA_022530915.1. Taxonomy (NCBI): domain Eukaryota; kingdom Viridiplantae; phylum Streptophyta; class Magnoliopsida; order Poales; family Poaceae; genus Paspalum; species Paspalum notatum. The sequence goes on along the minus strand of CM039687.1, from coordinate 36,224,494 downwards.
GTTAAACTGATATATCAGCCGTACTCGCGGTCATGAGTAGGCCATGGACTCCTTCTAATTCATTGGTTTGGTTTGGATGGTTGGAATATGTTGGTTCCTTGATCGGATGGGTTTTCCGATGTTTGATCACATAGCTCAGTTAAATAAAGTTAAGGAAATAGGTTCAACTTAGGCGCTGTATAGGAAGCTCCACCAAAGAGCCTTTCATGCATAGCCCTTTTTCTTCGCTTGCTGAGTACTCCTGTGCTCACCCCTTGCTTTCCCTTTCTTCCCTACCGCTATCACCACTTAGCAGAAGCTGCTCAAGATGGAGAGTATGTAGAAGACGATGAGTTCAACCCTGACGCTTCGTTCTAGGCAAGAGTTAGCGTACCCCCCGGTTGATGTTTTCTTGTGGAAGGCGATGGCCGTTCGATGAAGTTTAGAATAAATAAGTTGAAACTTTCTTTGAGACCCCTGCATCATTTTGTAATGAAGTTATGACATTATAACATGGATGTATGACTCCGCTAATGATGTCACTCATGTGTATGCTTTTGGGATCTTGGTATACATATGTATTTTATCCCCGTATTTTGTTTATAAAATCGGGTGTGACAGAAGTGGTATCAGAGCCCATGTTGACCGTAGGACGCAAGCTTAGCTAGAAATGGACGTGTTAGGGAATAAAACTAATTTTGGCAAAAAGTATTTATTTTATTTTCAAGTTGTCTTTTGTTTTAATGATTTCTAACACTTGTCTAATTTCCAAAATTTTAGATGATGAGCTACAACCTTTCCTGTGAGACAAGGAGTTCGGTGCGCTTCCTAGGCTGTTGTGGAACATCATGAAGGAACAAGGCCACAAGAAGGAACCAGAATACATTGGGCATAAGTTTATGCTGGAAGGTCATGATGAGTGGGAGGTTGATGTCAAAAACTTCCATACTATGATGGAGGATGGCGATTTCAAAGTAGCTCAGCTTCACCAGAACCCAGTTCGGAGGACCTCCTTCGTAGCCGCTGTTGGAGATGCCGCTCTTCAGGCTTTATACTGGGTGACTAATAACTACGATCTTGAGTTGAATGGGAGCCAATACCACTACTTCCCATCGCGTCGGATGTGCAGCTCTGAGAAAGAGATCAATTCAACCAAGTATGAAGCAAATCCTAAGCTTGTGGAGCAAGTCCGCCTCACTGCTGCTTTGGATGACATGGTGGATGGTTTTCAGCGTGAACTCACGGACACTCAGTTTCATCTCTGTGACACAGAGAACACCATCAACCGCCTGAGGAAAGATCTTAAGGCAAAGACCTCTGTGGTTGGCACAAGCTCTCCAAGGAAGAGGTCGCGTGCAGGACCAATAGAGTTAGATGGGGGTTCTTCGCTGAAGTATATCCCGGATACGCCTTCGGAAGTTCCTGAAGCCTAGACATAAGCTTCACACCATGTTCCTAACTACCTTACCATACGAGCTGTAGGTTACCGTGAGCGCCTTGTCTACAGCCGTATGTTGAACCTTAATAAAATAATGAAATGAAGTGGCGCTATTACGGTTGTTTTGCTCATTGTTATTATGCAATTGTTTGAGTTGGTTCTTTGTAATGATTGATAGAATAATAGCTTAATCACAACAACAAAATAATAGTCTTAATAACCATAACATTGTGATAATAAAATATGCCAAAATAATATATAAATAAAGTTTTTTCCTTTGTTTTGTTTAAATAAAATAGATGGGCTTTCTTTCTATCCTTATCTAACCTCTCTGTCTTTTCTAATCAGATGGATGCCAGTTGGGGTAGTCGTCGCCCAAGGGGACATGGTTAGAATCCACCTCCCCCATCGCAAAATCTACATTTCATAGATCCCATGCAGATGATATAGATGCATAATCAGATGCTACAAAACCTTGCTCAAGTCACCAACAACATCCAGAACTTAGTGAATGCAGCACCTCCTCCACTCCCACCACAACAACAGCATGAGGGACTCAAAAGATTTATTTTCACTAGGCCTCCATCCTTCACTCATGCCGTGGAACCAATGGAAGCCGATGACTGGCTTCAAACTATTGAGAGCAAGCTGGATATTACTCATTGTGAAGGCCATGATCGAGTACTCTTTGCCGCTCATCAGTTGCAAGGGCAAGCACACGATTGGTCGGTCTCCTTCTCTACTACTCATCCAAAGCCGCAGGACATCAGCTGGCAAGAGTTTTGCAGAAGCTTTCGTGACCACTATGTGCCTAAGGGCAAGTTAAAGTGAAGCGCAGGGAGTTTCTCTCTCTGAAGCAAGGGTCTATGTGCGGGAATATCTAACCAAGTTCACACAGCTGTCTCGCTATGCTCCAGATGATGTTGATAAGGATGATAAGAAGCAGGACTGTTTTCGTGAAGGACTGAACCTGGGACTCCGCTATGCTTTATCTTCCAGTGACTACCGTTCTTTCTAGAAGCTTGTTGATAAGGCATTTCTTATTGAGAGATAAAGGAAGGCACTTGATGATGATCGCAAACGCAGAATGTCATACCAGAGTCAGGGTCAGGGAATTGAAGCAATACTCGTCCTCGTTACACTCCTCCTAGTCAGGTTGTGTGGTCCAACAATCAGTATCAGCAAAGAAGTTCAACTCAGAACTATGGTCGGCCCAGGCAGAATGCACCGCCACAGCAGCAACAGTAGCATCCTGGTTATCAAGCTCCCCGTGCTCCCACTCCCATACAGCCGCAACTACAGTTAGGCCAGATTCGCAACACTTCGGCACCCAACACTTATGGGCCATGCTATATTTGCAAGGAAACATGTCACCTGGCTAACCGTTGCCCGAAGAAGCAGTATAATCAGAGTGGGAATCAGAATCAGCAGCAGAACCGTTCAACTGGATCTTCTCAACAGCCTCGTCAGAATTATATGCGAGGATGGGTGAACCATGTTGGTGTTGAGGAAGCCCAGGATGCTCCGGATGTGATTTTGGGTATGTTCACTGCAAATTCTCATCCTGCTACTATATTATTTGATAGCGGAGCATCTCATTCATTCATATCCACTCAGTTTGTTGCACGATTTAATTTGCCAATATCTCTGATGAAAAATAAGAAGATAGTTAGCTCTCCTGGTGGAGAAATGGTTGCAAGGCATCAATGCTGAAGACTAAGTATAATCATAAGGGGGGTAGAGTTCTTATCTAACCTCATTGTGCTAGACTCAAATAGGCTTGACATTATTCTGGGATGGATTGGCTAACCAATTATAAAGGGGTAATCGACCGTGCCAAGAAGATGGTCAGATTAAAACATCCGGGAGGAAAATTTGTTGAGTATCAAGCTGTACCAAGTAATGCACCTAAAGCTCATTTGAATCAGGTCAATGCAGTTGCAGAGATTAAGGTGGTGAATAAATTTCCTGATGTTTTTCCAGAAGGGTTGCCAGGTATGCCACCTGATCATGAGATTCAATTGGCTATTGAATTAGTACCGGGCACAGCTCCTATATATAAAAGGCCATATAGAATGGATGCTAATCAGCTAGTTGAGCTTAAGGATCAGATCCAAGAGCTCTTATATAAAGGGTATATTCGTCCTAGCACATCACCGTGGGGAGCCCCAATCATTTTCGTGCCAAAGAAAGATGGGACTCAGAGGATGTGTATAGATTATCACGCTCTCAATGATGTAACCATAATGAACAAATTTCCTCTTCCCCGTATAGATGACTTGTTTGATCAGCAGAAGGGAGGTAGTGTGTTTTCCAAGATCGATCTACGGTTAGGATATCATCAGTTGAAAATTCGAGCCTCAGATATTCCAAAGACTGCATTTGTGTCACGATATGGGCTTTATGAATTCAATGTGATGTCTTTTGGCTTAACAAATTTTTTGATCAAAAAGACAGCATATTTCATGTATCTCATGAATAAAGTCTTTATGGAATATTTGGATAAATTTGTGGTTGTGTTTATAGATGACATTTTGGTGTTCTCCATAAATGAAGAAGAGCATGAGAAACACTTGAGAATGGTATTGCACAAATTAAAAGAAAATTAGCTTTATGCAAAATTGAGTAAGTGTGAATTTTAGTTGCTTGAAGTTTCCTTTTTGGGACACATTGTCTCAAAGGGAGGAGTACAAGTTGATCCAGGCAAAATCAAAGCTGTACAAGAATGGATTGCACCTCAGAATGTTAGTGAAATTCGCAGTTTCTTAGGATTAGCTGGATATTATCGCAGATTTGTTAAAAAATTTTCCAAGATAGCCCAGCCACTCAGTAAGTTGTTAGCAAAAGGAGCTACATTTGAGTGGACAAATAAGTGTCAATTTAGTTTTGAAGAGTTGAAGGAAAGGTTGACCACAACACCTGTTCTTATAAAGTCAGATGTTCAGAAGGCATTTACAGTGTACTGTGATGCCTCACGGCAAGGGTTGGGTTGCTTTCTTATGCAAGAGGGTCATGTGGTAGCATATGCATCAAGGCAGCTTCGACAGCATGAACAGAACTATCCAACACATGATTTTGAATTGGCAGTAGTTGTGCACGCCTTAAAAATATGGAGACATTATTTGATGGGGAAGAAGACTGAGATTTATACAGATCACAAAAGTTTGAAATATATCTTCACCCAGCCAGATCTTAATCTCTGACAATGTCGATGGTTAGAACTCATCAAGGATTATGATATAAATATTAACTATCATCCTGAGAAGGCTAATGTTGTAGCCGATGCACTAGGCCGAAAGAGCTATTGCAGTCACTTAATAGCAAGAGCAAGAAAGTTGCCACCATAATTATATGAAGGGTGTGCTTTGTTCATGTTTGGAATTCTAAGTCACACTGATGCAGTTGTCTTGGAAGTAGGAGCCACATTTGAATAGGATATTCGAAAAGGGCAACGGACAGATGAAAAGATCCAAGCGATCAAGTAGTCAATCAATGAAGGCAGATCTTCTGAGTTCGCCGAAGATGAACAAGGAGTGGTGTGGTATAAACAAAGTCTATGTGTTCCCAACGTCAAGTCTCTTCAAGAGTTAATTCTCAGTGAAGCACATGATTTAGCATATTCCATAATTCCCGGCAGTATTAAGATGTATCATGTTCTTAAAACTCGATTTTGGTGGTATAGTATGAAGCGAGATGTTGCTGAATATGTAGCTTTGTGTGATACATGTCAAAGAGTCAAAGTTGAACATTAATGACCTGTAGAGCTGCTCCAACCGTTGAAAATACCAAAATGGAAATGGGAATAAATTGGTATGGACTTTATAGTTGGTCTACCTAGGACTCAGTCAGGATATGATTCAATATGAGTGGTAGTTGATCGTTTGTCGAAAGTAGCTCACTTCATTCCGGTCAAAGAAAAATACAAGGGTCCAAAATTGGCAGAGTTGTTCATGTCACGGATCATATGTTTGCATGGGGTACCAAAGAGAATTCTGTCCGATCAGGGAACACAGTTCACCTCAAGATTTTGGAAGAAGTTACATGAATCGATTGGTACTAAGCTCGATTTTAGTTCAGTGTATCATCCACAAATAGATGGACAAACAGAACAGGTGAATCAGATATTAGAAGATATGCTAAGAGCTTGTGCACTTAATAATAGTAAGAGTTAGGATAAGAGTTTACCATATTCTGAATTTTCTTACAATAACAGTTACCAAGCCAGTCTTAAGAAGGCCTTGTTTGAAGTGTTGTATGGAAGAAGATGTAGAACACCTCTCTTATGGGCCCAAGTGGGGGAGAAGTTAGTGTTTGGGCCAGATATGGTCAAAGAGGCCGAGAAACAAGTGCAAGAAGTCACAAATAATCTCAAAGTCACTCAGTCTAGCAAAAGAGCTATGCAGATCATAGACGCCGAGAGCTGACATTTGAGATTGGGGACCATGTCTATCTCAATGTCTCGCCTGTACGGGGACTTAGGAGATTCAAGGTTAAAGGCAAATTGGCCCCTAGGTATATTCATCCGTTCTGGATTGTCGATAGAAAGGGAGCAGTTGCATATCAGTTGGAGTTGCCTACACAGTTGTCTGGGGTACACGATGTCTTCCATGTGTCATAGTTGAAGAAATGTTTGAGGGTACCAGAAGAGCAAATTTCCTTGGAAGAAGTGGATACCCAAGAAGATCTGACTTATACATAGTATCCGGTTAAAATCCTAGAAGTTTCAGAAAGGGTCACCCAGAACAAGAAAATCAAAATGTGCAAACTGCAATGGAAGCATCATACAGAGGAAGAGGCTACTTGGAAAAGAGAAGATGATCTGAAGACCGAGTTTCCTCACCTCTTCTTCCTTCTCGAATCTTGAGGGCGAGATTTAGCTAGGGGTAGGTTTGTAACACCCTAAATTTGTTACAAAATAAAAAAAATTAATATATATTTGTAATGTTGCATTCATGCCGCATGCATTACATTTATTGTATGGAAAATAAATTTCAAAAATTAGATTCAAATCACGTACGAAAAACAAATTCAAAAACTCCATTTGAATTTTTTTTTTGGAAAAGGTTTGAACAAAAACAGAAAAGAAAAAAAAAGAAAAGGGCCAAAGCCTTTTTCCCGGCCCAACTCTCATCTCTCCACCGTCAGCCACCTGTGGTGGAACCGCCAATTTAATCTGAGCGAAGCACACCTGCCACCACTGGCTCGCATTGCATTTAGACCGAACTAAACCCGGTTGTCTGTCGAGCTACCCCAAAGGGCACTCGATGTAACCATCGCCCAAGGATACTGACATCACACACATCCAGCCCTCGATGGAGCCACAACAGTTATATCATCACAGGTAGTTAATAGTGAAAATAAGATAAAGTTCTTACAAACCAAAAATATGTAGTCATATACATGTTCAAAAGATAGCGGAAGTGATTTGAAAAACATCTCGCAGCGGAAACAAGATACTTAAGTGGTCTTCATGCAAAGATGAACAAGGCGAGCAGCACCGAGCCCACCGGTGCTACCCTCCTCCAAGCAACTGTCCAGATGTCATCGGTACCTGCACTCAAAATGTGGGGGCAAACCCTGAGTACTAATTACTCAGATATATCTTAATGGAATGGCTTACGGTTGACATAAAGCTTGCTTGCTAGCATTTGACCCTTAGCCGTTGATTTTAAACAGTGATATATTGACATAAAGTAAACAGTTTCATCATGAGCATATATCATCAACATAACAGTAACTTGCAGGAATGTCACCATATAAAGACAAGCATGTGGAATTTGAAAACATCAATAATAAGCATAATATATTCAAGTTGTTACGACGTTGTCCGTGTGCGATATCTGGCATTCTCACACCTGGTGAGCATCAGCGAATTGATTTTAAATTACTGCGAATAACTAAAAATGCCTGGGGACATATGCTTACTAGCCATCATGTTCCACATATATCCCCCATCTCCACTTGTCCCATCCCAAGTTCGATTCCAACCCGCCATTCCCCAGGTTTAGCCCCCATAAAGCGATATCACGACGTACCGGGTCAGCCCTCCCATGAGTCAAGCGCTCCCAGGCCCCATTGTAGGAACAAGTGTCTATTCTTCGGATGGTATAAGTAAGACTTTCACCAGTCCCACGCCCTGTATAAGCATTCTAGCAATGTTGATGTGCGCACGCGTGGAGAATTACGTGAGAGCAACTAATATTTAGGGATAGCTTTCACCTATCATTATTATTTTGTGAGCTACACTTCAATCTGTGTGCCTCAAACATCATGCTGATCATCACAGTCGTGGAAGGCAATAACCATCATCATCTCATGCAGTCTCATGAACTCCATCATTCCTAAGAATATGAAAACAAGCACTCAACAACATACTGTGATTTGGAATACCATCATTAAGTAAACTAAGGTTAGAGTTCACCTGAGAGTGTATCTCCTTCTCTAGTTGTTTAGCTCTGCTCCTTGTAATTGGACCAACTATTTTAGATGAAATTTCAGTAGGAAGTATTGATGATGGGATGCACGGTATGTCCTCATCATCCTCCCCCTCTTGAGAAGGAATCATCCTCGACACATGCTCACCCACAAATGGTAGCAAATCTTTTACATTGAATGTGGCACTCACATTGGAATATTCAGTAGGGAGTTCAATTCTATAAGCATTATCATTTATCTTTTCTAAAACCTTAAATGGTCCATCTCCTCGAGGTGACAACTTACTCTTGCATTGTTGTGGAAAACGTTCCTTTCGCAAATGTAGCCACACTAGCTCACCGGGCTGGAACAAAACCCTTTTCTTACCCTTGTTTGCTTGTCATGCATACTGCATAGACTTCTTATCTATGTTTTTCCGTGTTTCCTCATGTAGCTTCTTAAGCAATTCTGATCCTCTTTGTAGCATCTAAGTTCACCTGATCCTGCAATGGTAAAGGCAAAAGATCCATGGAGTATGTGGTTTGAAGCCATAGACAATTTCGAAAGGACAAAAGTTAGTTGTAGAATGTACTGCCCTGTTAAACAAATCAGCAACAAGTGAAGCATCATCGCTCTTACGACATGGAATAAAATGTGCCATCTTAGAAAATCAATCAACAACAACAAAAATGGAATCTCGCCCCTTCGGAGATCGAGGTAACCCCAAAATGAAATCCATGGATATATCTTTCCAAGGTATAGTTGGAATTGGTAATGGAATGTAAAGCCCATGGGGATTAAGACGTGACTTAGCTTTCAAACATGTAATGCACCACTCGACGTGTCATTGGACATCACGTCTCATGTGCGGCCAAAAGAAGTGATCAGCAAGCATGTCCAATGTTTTCTTTACACCAAAGTGACCAGCTAAACCACGAGTATGTGCCTCCTGCAAAAGAGCATTATGAACTGAGAAAGTTAGAATACAAAGTTTGTTAGAACAAAATAAGAACCCATCATGAATGTAGAACTTGTCCCAACCTTTTCCAATTTTACATTTTAAGAAAACATCTTTAAAATCAACATCATTAGAATAAAGTATTTTAATTGATTCCAAACCCAGAACCTTGGCATCAAGTTGGGTAACCAATGCACATCTTCTTGACAGTGCATCTGCAATGATGTTATCTTTACCTCGCTTGTGCTTGACAACATATGGAACTATTTCAATGAACTCAATCCATTTCGTGTGACGACGGTTCAGTTTACCTTGGCTTTTGAGACACTTCAAAGCTTTACGATCAGAATGTATAACAAATTCTTTGGGAAATAAATAATGTTGCCATGTTTCCAAAACCCGTACTAATGCATTAAGCTCTTTGTCATAAACACTATAGTTCAGATGTGGACCATTCAATTTTTCAGAAAATTAGCAATGGGTTTACCTTCTTGAATGAGTACACCACCTATACCAATACCACCAGCATCACACTCAATTTCAAAGGTCTTATCAAAGTTTGGTAGTTGTAGTAGTAGTGCTTCACAAAGTTTCCTCTTCAGTTCTTGGAATGCTTGTTCTTGTTCATCTCCCCAGTTGAATGGAACATCCTTCTTAGTCAAATAATTTAGTGGTGCAACAATTGTGCTGAAATCTCCAACAAATCTTCGATAGAAACCCGCGAGGCCATGGAAGCTTCGAAGTTGGCTCACATTTTTAGGTCTAGGCCAATCTTTTATTGCTTTGATCTTCTCTTCATCAACCTGGATGCCCTATGCAGTCACAACAAAACCAAGAAAAATAACACGATCTGTGCAAAAGGTGCACTCAGTAATGTTCCCATATAATTTTTTTAGCACACAAAACAGCAAACACTGGGCGGATATGATCAATATGTTTATCAAAAGATTTACTATAAATCAATATGTCATCAAAATATACAACCACAAACTTGCCAATAATAGCTCGCAAAACATGATTCATTAAACGCATAAATGTGGAAGGAGCATTTGTCAAAACGAAAGGCATAACAAGCCATTCATATAACCCAGATTTTGTCTTAAAAGCAGTCCTCCATTCATCACCAACTTTCATGCGAATTTGGTGATACCCACTGCGTAAATTAATCTTAGAGAAAACAATGGTTCCACTCAATTCATCTAACATATCATCAAGCCTAGGAATACGGTGACGATATCTAACAGTTATAGTATTAATAGCGCGGCAATCTACACACATCCGCCAAGATCCATATTTCTTAGGGACCAAAAGTACTGGAATAGCACATGGAGAAAGCGAATCACGAACATACCCTTTGTCCAAAAGTTCTTTTACCTATCGCTGAATTTCTTTCGTTTCTTCAGGATTAGCGCGGTATGCTGGGCGATTGGGAAGAGAAGCACCAGGTACCAAATCAATTTGGTGCTCAATGCCACGGATGGGAGGAAGTCCAGCCGGCACCTCATCGGGAAAAACGTCCTCAAAGTCCTGTAATAAATCAAGAACAACACTAAGCAGTGATGAAGTTAAGTCCTGAGTTGAAAGCAAAACATCTTTGTAATGCACAATGAATAGGGTTGTGGTGTTCCTCACATCTGTCAAATCGCTCTTGCTCACTAGTAAACACTCATTATGTTTTTATTTTCAGTGTGCTGTATGGAAGTGGATGGTGTAGGAGTCTCTCCCTTACTATTATAGTGTTTGTCACTCTCTTTTCTTTTCTCACTCTCCTCTCCTTTCATACGAGCAACATCAGAAGCATATATATCTTCCGGAGATAGTGGAATCAGCACCACCTTCTTCTCTTTATGAACAAAAGTGTACTTGTTTGAACGACCAAAGTGTATAGAATCTAAATCAAATTGCCATGGACGTCCCAAAAGTAAGTGACATGCTTGCATAGGGACAATGTCACAATCCACCTCATCATGATAGGCACCAATAGCGAAAGATAATCTGACCATAGAGGTAAACTTCACCGTTCCAGAATTATTCAACCATTACATATGGTAAGGATGGGGATGACGACGTGTGTTGACGGCACTTAAGAACACCAAACCTTATACTGCAAGCACATAGTATCGTGGTAGCTTTTTCCCAGGATAAGTATCTCAGGTTTTATCAATCCAAGGATAATTATGTTTAAACTACTATTAATCCGATATTAACTTAATTACTAACTAATTCTAATAAATCTAAACAAGCTTACAAAGATGATTTAAACTACTATAATCAAACTCTAATCAAGGTTTAAAAGAGATCTAATCTAAGCATAAAATCATAGAATGAAGGATAAACTATGAAACAAGATAGATATGGTTTAACATGGCAAAAGGATCCACAAGAGATATGAGATAAACAACTTAAGAACTAAGAACCACCTTGAGATAAGATCTAAACATTAAGCATAGATTAAGCATGATCATGAATGTCAAAAGCCTACTCGAACCTTTCTCCGGCTACACTGTCACTAAAAACCAGGTAATGGACAGACTAGTAAACCTCAACCATCTCTAAACATGAGCAGATTCAATCTAATTAAAGTAAAAAGATTTACTAAAAGAAGATAAAAACGTTTAAACCTTGGCCAAGTAACATGTTGGAATTAAGCATTGCAAAGCTATGGATCATAAATCATGCACAAACAAGAAGCTAGGTCTAAAAGACAAATTTTATTGATCAAATCATCAAGGTTTCATCAAAGTAACATAAAAAGTATGAGAAATTACTCGAGATACATCGAAATCATGAAGCATAGTCGTCTAAATAAACTTGATGAAGAACTCGACGAAAGATGAACTCGCGCAGCCCTCGGAACACCAAGGGCCGACCGACCCCCTCGGGTTCTGCCTCCTCTCGCTTCCTCCTTTCGCCGAGATGAACTTCTCACCGAGTTGAACGACTTTGGACCCCGAACTCTGCCCTAGACTCTCGGTTTACAATGAATTATGAGGAACAATGGTTGCCTCTTCCCTTGGAGGCTATATATTTATACCTCGGAGGGAAACCTACATGGAATCTAATAGGTTGGTTCTAAGAGTCCTAAAACGAGTCTGTCTATACATCAACCAGGTGTTGGTCCAACACCTGAATTTTTGGCCATTGGATCTTAGATGGATGGCTAGGATTACACAGTAATTACAGTGTAACTCCCCTACCCCCACCCCCACCCCCACCCCCACCCCTACCCCACCCCGTTCAAATCCAATCTCCACCCCACTCCACGCCTCCCCCGCCGGCGCGCAGCCGCGCCTCCTCCGCCGGCCGCCTCCCCCGCCGGCATGCAGCCAACCGCCTCCTCCATCGCTGGCGCGCCGCGCCTCCTCCGTCTCCTCGGCAGCCGGCGCACCTCGCCTCCTCCGTCTCCGGCGCCGGTACAACCGCCGCCTCTCGCCTCCCCCTGCCGGCCGCCTCCGGCCAACCGGGATGGAAAAGCTTCCATCACCCGGTTGACGTTTAGCTTTTCTCTTTGGTAAACAAGTCTTCTTCTTTGTCCTTCCCAAAATAAAACTCTCCATATTATGTAGCTTGTAGTAATTCGACCATAACTCCCTCATCCGAAGTCCAAATAAGGCAAACTTGAACTCTAAATTGTAGAGCTCGAAAAGATCTACAGCTTTGGTATTCAAACGTTCTCCATTTGACGTTGTTAAGGTCTCCAAATTGGGCCCAAAACGTGCTGCTGTCTTGCATCTCGAGAATATTTCGGGATTTGGTCCTTCAAGCAATCTTCATCTTCAAGAGCATTCCCTATTGGGCTTCAATTAGGTCTTATTCCAAAGTCCGCTCTTATTAGCATAAATCCTTTCTTCGAAAAATCTTTAATATTTTATCAATTATTCCCTGTTGTCCTGCAAAAATCAATATTGCACAAAAACAAAGAGCATTATCAAAAACGGGGTTATTTGTTAGTAAAATAATACTAAACCATAAGATTAATTCCCAAAAAGATATAAAAATAATTAAAAATAGAGCATAATTTTAGTTTATATCTTGCGTCAACAACTTGTTGGCACACTAGGCTTTTCAAGAAGAAGAGAACTAATAATATTGTTACAACTTCCTCCATCAATTATAAACCGGCACACTTTTCCTTTCACTTTGCATCTTGATTGAAATAAATTGTGGCGTTGTCCCTCAGCTGCAACTAATTGTGTCGAAAGAACTCGACGTACCGCCAAAGAGTGTTCTAGATTATTAAATTCAGATGAGATAATTACAAGTTGCAATGAACTATCATGGGAATGCAATGGCTGTGAAGTAGTAGATGCCAAAGAAAACAATGGCAATTCATGACCATGTTCAGGTGCACAAATAATGTCATCTATGTCTTGATATGGTGCAGCATCAGTGGAGTTGGCATTGTGACAAAATAAATTTGACATGGAGCAGCCAACAAAGAGATAGAAGCAGTAATGGACGAATCAGCACCATCAACATTGTCACTATCATGTTCTGGAGAAATAGAATTGTGCAACTCATTGAAATCAGCGAGCAAGTCATCACAATCAGCACAAGTAATTTCCTCTGTACTAGTAACTTGCATCACGGGCCTCGTATCGACGATGAATAGGCTGCAATGCTAAACAATTTAGACCCAATTCACACTCACCATCCTCTGCTTCAGGTTTCCAAATTTCCATCATGCAAATCTGATTCATCATGGTCATCTTCTTCCTCACTTTGTGAATCATAAGAACCATCTGTAAGTGAGAGAATAACACAGCAATTGGGGCATTCAGCTTGCTTATGCCCATGTCCACCACACTTAAAACACTCAATTTTACTTGTCTTCATGGCTACAACATTGGAGTAGGTTGATGGAACTGAAGTAGAACCTTTGCCCTTTGTTGAAGCTAAAACTGAATGGGAAAATGTAAAAGGTGTACGAGAGGAAAGTGTACGTGAACCTGAACATTTTGTTTGGAATTGTTCCATTGATTTTTATTAGCAGCAGCAGAAAATGGGACACAGTTCTTATATGAGTCAGCCACTTGTCGATCAACCCTCTTAGCAAAATGTACCAATTCTGTGAGATCAGCGTAGTTTATCTATCTGCTTTATCTGCAATTGGTTTATTCAGGCCAACCAAGAAATGAGCCATCATGGATTCCTCATCCTCCGTTATCCCTGTACGAAGGAGGCACATTTCTATTTCATGATAATACTCATCAACACTACGATTACCTTGCACAAGACGTTTCAGCCGCAAATGTAAGTCACAAAAATAATATACGAGAACAAAACGACGTCGCATTTCTCTCTTCATGTCTTCCCAAGTAATGTGGTCATGCCCCACATATTGGTATTCAGCACGAATCTGATTCCACCAAGAGATGTCATAACCTTTGAACTCTATTGCAGCCAACTTTGCCTTCTTTTCTGCAGGGTAATCATATAAATCAAATATTTGAACCACCTTTATTTCCCACTCAAAATAAACATCAGCATTTTTCTTGCCATTAAAAATAGGAATAGACACTTTGACTTTGCCCAAATCATCTTTAGTTCGACGGCGTCTAGGATCACCAAAACGCCCATCACGACGACCCTCATTACCAGCAAATTGGTGGTGACCAAAAGTACGAAAGCCACCAAAATCAGCACCCCCACGTGCTTCGTAACCACCATGGTGGCCATGATGCCTTGATTGATGGTCATCATAATCAACAAAATCAGAATTGCCATCAAAACCTGCAGCATCTCTGTCCGGAATACGCCGTGCAAGGACAAAAAATTGTGGCCTCATATTAGCATCACCAAAATTGCCAAAGCCAGGACCATGGCCTCGACCACCACCACGTTCTCAACGACCACCACCTACAGCAGCATGATGTGCTGCTTCGGCCTCCAACGCAGCAGGATCATCATCTTCGACATGAGAATCATCATCATGCTGATCCTCATTGTTCGGTGTGTGGCGTAGATTATTATTAAGTGCCTGCATCTGTTGCATCAATTGGTTCATTTGGGCCCTCATTTCCAGAAACTCCTGCACTGAAACAGTACCTTCTTGCTGTGCCATATTAGTGTGGAAAGGAAAAAAAATGTAGAAACACTCCCTCACCACTTACCAAATAAGTTCTTTATCTCCCTAAAAGAGTGAGAACCGGGGCAGCAAGCAGTAGTAGAAGAACGACTGTACCAGAGACGACGGTGTACAATTCACAAATGCTTTTGGTGGAAGTGGGTAGGTAAAGAGAAAGTAATGCAAGCCGAAAGTAGTCATACAAAATCGAATAATTATCTAGAAGAGACAAGTCTAATGTTGATGATCTTGAGTAGAAAAAAATGGTAAAAATGCAGCGAGATGATCCAAGATGAAGCAAAGATACAATATGGATGAATTTGACCGCAACTCAAACCCCTTTTTGTTCTAAAGGAAAAGTGCTCCTTCACTTCTTTTATTTTCAACCTCTTTTCTCTTCTGTTTTTTGTATTATTTTTCACTTCTGATTTGTCGGTACCCAGCAAACCGGGTGCCCGCTTATACAGGTCAAAAGCTAATTACAGCACATAACAAGGCTCCACGCAGCCTGACAAAGAAGCATTTAATCCCCCTTCGGGATTAACGCATCTGGCCTCCCCGTCAACCAGAGGAAGCAGCCAGTATTGCCACGTATCACAGTAAGGAAAGAGCCCAAAGGCACTCGCAGTTCTGACCCACCGCGTGTGGGCCGGACTGCACCCCAGGTCCATATGGAAGGCCAGACTTGTTTCCGCAAGGTCCGGTCTTCAGTTAGAGACGCGTCACGACCCCAGGAAGGGAACCGAGCCGGCCCAGCTCGGGGAGGTCCGGAGCGGCCACGTGTCCCCCACCCAGCAAGGGAGCAGCGGGCTGCGGAGGGTCCTCGCCCCCGCAACAGCCTGGTCCGGGGCTGCCACGTGTCCCCCGGGCACGCGGCGGGGTCCCCGGCGGCGGGCCACACCCACCTACCGCATTCATTGCGGACAGGCGGGCGTGGCCTGACACCCGCAGACGGGCTCCGGTACCGCCGCTGACAGGCGACAGTGACCATACTGTGAGTCGCGCGTTACCGAGAAACGGCGGCCGTGACAAGGCGTAGCGGTCAACTTCCCGCCGGATACCAGGGATTAAACCACATAAACAAGTACACCGTACGCGGAGTGGGCTACGCCACGCATGACGGCCACGCCTGGGCTATAGCGGTAGGGTCACTGTGGCACGCCGCAGTAACCCGCCTGTAATAACGCGCCGCCCACTCCTGCCCTTGGAGCCATACCGCCAGGTACTACGGCGGATTGGACCGGACAGTGCAAGTAGGGGCGGCGTGGCGACGTTTCCCGGCACACCAGACCGGCGAAGCACTTCCCGGACGGTGCCATACTGTTGCGGCGGATACAGGTACAAGGTGCAGAGATGGGAGGACATCGCGGAACGGAGCATAAGGAACTCTGCCTGGTAGACATAACAGACCGGGACCACCTGTCGGGCCCCGGTCACCATGTGCATGCACCCCCTTGGTCTATAAAAGGGAGGCATGCGAGACGTAGAGGAGGACACACGGGAAGAGCATCCAGAGAGGAAGTCTCTCGATCTTCTTCTCCCTCTCACTCAAACCAATACAAGAGCTCACCTCCAGTGGATGTAGGGTATTATGCTCCGGCGGCCCGAACCACTCTAAACCCTTGTGTCTCCATCGTGCCTTGGCTACGCGGCTATCAACGATCGCTCCCCCTAACTACTCAAAGTACTTAGGATCGGGCGGGTGCTTTCCGCCACCCGGCCGGAGCTCACGCTCCGACATTTGGCGCGCCAGGTAGGGGAGAGCGTCAGATAGCCACGCCCACGAGGTGTGATGGTTCGTATCAGCGACATCCATGATGGCGCAGCCGCGACGGAGGAGGTGGCTTCGTCAGGGTCGCACGCCTCCCACCACGGTTCTGGCACCACGGCGCGGACGCCACGAGCACCTCGCCACCCTGCGATGGACGCAGTGGCAGCGAATGTTGCGATGGCTAGTGCCGTAGCGGCAAACAGTGCCGCGGCGAACCGCGCTGCTATCCGCGGACCACTCGCCGCGGCCAGAGAGCTGCTCAATCACCCTCCGGGGCCGGCAGCCTCTCCCAGCGCTCTCGCGCAATGGCGCAGTGACATGGATCGCCTGATCCACTTAGCTGAGCCCGCTCCCAGCTCATCAAGGGCTGGGTCTCGTTTTCCACCCAGCAATGGTGGAAGGACGGAGCGCCACGCGCCGCTCGACGCAGCAGCGTCCGTGCGCTCCCCCACGGTGAGGAGCGCGCCGACGAAAGACCTGCGCGCCGAACTCAACCGCCGGCGAGCAGGCACCCATACAACTGTGGAGCAACCATGGTTGCAGCGGAACGCCGTCAAGGGCAAGAACCTTGACGCAGTGTTCGCTGCTGCAGCGCTTAGGCCCCCGGGGTGTGCACAGGCCCTGGCCGGGGCACAGACACCGCCAGGGGTCATACCGGCTGGAGTCGGCTGTGCCGCGCTAGCAGACGGCCTTCGCTCCACGCGTTGGCCACCGAAGTTCCGACCACACTTGCCGGAGAAGTACGACGGGACCGCTAACCCGTCGGAATTCCTGCAGGTGTATATCACCGCTATCTCAGCGGCCGGAGGCAATGACGCCGTCATGGCGTCATACTTTCATGTCGCCTTGTCTGGACCAGCCCGGACTTGGCTTATGAACCTCTCCCCAGGGTCGATCCAATCCTGGGAGGAGCTATGCACGCAGTTCATCGCGAACTTCGCCAGTGCATGCCAGCAGTACGGCGTGGAGGCCCACCTCCATGCTGTGCGGCAACAGCCCGGAGAACCACTCCGGGCATTCATCGCACGCTTCGCCAAGGTGCGGGGTACCATTCCCCGCATCTCCGATGCGTCCATCATCACCGCCTTCCGGCAGGGCGTCCGTGATGAGAAGATGCTGGAGAAGCTAGCAACCCGCCAGGTGCAAGATGTCGCCACGCTGTACGCGCTGGCAGACAAATGCGCCAAGGCCGCTGAGGGCCGTGCATGGCACTCCCCTCAGCAAAACGCGGCTGCCCAAGCAGGAGGCTCTGCCGATGCCGCCCGCGAGGGTGGCAAGAAGAAGAAGAAGGACCGACGCCCACAGAGGTCCTTATCGGCTGTGCGAGGAGCCCCCGTAGCCGCGGCTGCTCCTGGCGGCCGTGACGCCAACGGCAAGCGCCCGAGGCAGCAGGCGCGGAACAGCGGCGGATCGTGCCCTGTTCATCCCAACAGCGGCCATGGCGCCGCCGACTGTCGCGAAATACAGAAGCTCATGCAGCGGCGCCTCAACGAGCGGCGGGAACGCCCGCCCAAGGACGACTCGCCCCCGCGCCAGCGGCCTGGCAAGGGAAAGGCAGCCAGCGACGGCGGGGCCACCGCTGGAGGCAAGGAGATAGGCTACCAGCCCCCGGAGCGGGAGCTCAAGAGCATCTACGCTCTGGCTAGCTCCAACTCCGACTCCAGCGACAACGAGCATCGCAAAAAGCTGTACGTCATGTACGGCGGGAGCTGGGAGGTTTCCTCTCGGCGAGACGTGAAGGCCCTGCGCCGAGAGGTCCTCTCGGTCAGGCCTAGTGTCCCCAAGGTGGCCCCACACCTCAAGTGGAGGAACACCACCATTTCCTTCGGGCCATCCGACTGTCCGGAGAACATGGCCGGGGCCGGCCTTCTGCCGATCATCACGTCGCCAGTGGTCGCCAATATCCGGCTCTACCACGTGCTGATCGACGGTGGGGCCGCCCTCAACATCATCAGCTACGCAGCTTTCAAGCAGCTGCAGATTCCGGAGTCACGCCTGGCTCCATCGCGCCCATTCTCTGGAGTGGGCCCACTGCCGGTCCACCCGAAGGGGAAGATCGACCTCCCGGTCACCTTCGGGACACCGGAAAACTTCCGCACGGAGAGCGTCCAGTTCGACGTTGCGGATGTAAACCTGCCGTTCAACGCCATCATTGGCAGACCGGCGCTCTATCGCTTCATGGCCATAGCCCATTACGGGTACTTGGTCGTGAAGATGCCCTCCCCGGCTGGTGTCCTCACCGTGCCAGGAGACCGCCTCACCACGGTCGCCGCTGTGGAGAAGCTTCACGCCCTCGCTGCTGACGCAGCGGGCCTCGAGGGGGCCGACCCCTCAGCCTCTGGGATTAAGGTTCCTGCGAAGGACCCGAAGATGCCCAAGGTGCGCTCGGCTGGCCCGGAAGACGTGCCAGTCAAGATCGTCCAGATTGTGGCGGAAGCCTCCCGGACCACCCGCATTGCGGGGAATCTGGGGGAAAAATAGGAAGACGCGCTCGTTGCCTTTCTCCGAGCAAATGTTGATGTGTTCGCCTGGGAACCATCACAAATGCCCGGGATCCCTAGGGAGGTAATTGAGCACCGTCTGAAGATCAACCCGGACGCCAAGCCGGTGCGACAAAAGCCACGAAGGCAGTCCGTGGAGCGTCAGGACTTCATCCGTCAGGAGGTCCGAAAGCTGCTAGATGCGGGCTTCATCGAAGAGGTCCATCACCCCGAGTGGCTAGCCAACCCGGTAGTTGTCCCTAAGGCGAACGGGAAACTTCGGATGTGTATCGACTACACCAGCCTCAATAAGGCATGTCCTCCGGACCCATATCCCCTTCCGCGCATAGATCAGATAGTAGACTCCACCTCCGGGTGTGAGATTTTGTCTTTCTTGGATGCGTATTCCGGGTTCCATCAAATCCGGATGAATGAAGAGGATAAGAGGCATACAGCCTTTGTAACGGTAGATGGCCTGTACTGTTACGTTGTAATGCCCTATGGTCTGAGGAATGCTTTACCCACATTTCTGCGTGGCATGAACTTTACGTTCCGCGACCTAATCAGAAATATAGTCGAGGTTTACGTCGATGACATCGTTGTCAAAACCAGGGAAGGGTCAACCTTGCTGGAGGACCTGACCCTCGTTTTTGACAGGCTGCGCACAACGCGCACGAAGTTGAACCCCGAGAAGTGCGTCTTTGGCGTCTCGGCTGGTAAGCTGTTGGGTTTCCTGGTCTCACACCGGGGTATTGAGGCAAACCCAACCAAGATCAGGGCGATCGAGGCTATGCAGCCACCTGCCTGCATCAAGGACCTGCAAAAGCTCACCGGGTCCTTGGCAGCCCTTAGCCGCTTTATCTCAAGACTAGCTGAGAGAGCCCTGCCCTTCTTCAAGTTATTAAGGAAGTCCGGACCATTTATATGGACTGAAGAGGCTGAGCAAGCCTTCCAGGAGCTGAAGCAGCATCTCACCACACTACCCATATTGGTGGCACCCGAGCCTGGTGAGACTCTGTATCTCTACCTCGCGGCAACATCCGAGGTAGTCAGCATGGTACTGGTCGCTGAAAGACCAGAGCACCCCCACAAGGGAGGGACCGGGACCCCCCGAGTGGAAGGCGGTGGTCCGTCCACCGCAGAAACAACGACCGGCTCCGAAACCGGAGGTCCGGCCGACACCCTACCCTGCCAAGGTAGTGAGCTACCAGAGGCAGAGGGGCGAGATGCCCAGGAGGCTGACCTAACAAAGGCAGGTAGTCCGGGATCCTCCGCAAGGGTCCGGACCACCCAGAGGCCGGTGTATTACGTCAGCGAGGTCCTCCACGAGGCAAAGACCAGGTACCTGGAAACTCACAAGTTCGCTTATGCGTTACTAGTAGCTTCCAGGAAGTTGCGCCATTACTTCCAGGAGCACAAAATTGTCGTAGTGACCTCTTACCCGCTAAGAGCGATCCTGCACAACTCTAACGCCACCGGGAGTATCGCCAAATGGGCAGCGGAGCTGGCAGAATTCCAACTCGACTTCCAGCCCCGCAGCGCTGCCAAGAGCCAGGTCTTGGCGGACTTCATCGCGGAATGGACACCCACTGCCGCTGAGCCAGGGGATCCGCTATATGAGGCGGGTCCTTCACAGCTGGGCAGGCCTGTCCGAGTTTTCACCGAGCCACACTGGACGCTCTTTTTCGATGGGTCTGCCCGCGAGAAGGGGTCCGGAGCAGGTGTGGTACTCGTGGACCCAGACGGAGATCAAGTAAAGTACATAGTACGCTTCGAGTTCAAAGCCACCAACAACATGGCAGAGTACGAAGCCTTGATCTTCGGGCTAATGGCCGCCCAGTCACTGGGAATCAAGCAGCTCCTAGTCAAGGGAGATTCCCAGCTGGTGATCAGATAGGTCCGGGGGGAGTGCTGCTGCAACAACCCCCAACTTGCGGCGTACCTCATACGAGTGAGGGAGCTCGAGAAAGACTTTGAGGTCCTGGAGCTGCAGCACATTCCAAGAGACCTCAACTCAGTAGCAGATGACCTTTCCGCGAGAGCATCAACTCGGGGCCCAGTACCCGATGGCGTCTTCGAAAGACAGCTACTGAGACCAACCGCCCAGCCAGCCGAACTGGGTGAAGGGGGCGGAACTAGCACCTCGAAGCTAGCAGTCCCGATGGTCCTCCACCTCTGGGGGCCATCAAGGATCGTGTGGACTGATGACCCCGGCATGTCATCAGGGACACATCCACTGGCTCAGGGCAGTCCCGATGCATGGATCTCCGAGATCCAGGACTACCTGAAGGACAAAATCCTTCCCGATGAACATGTGTCTGCTGAGCGCATAGTGCGGTTGGCTAAGCGCTACACACTGGTAGAAGGGGATCTCTACCGGCGTGGCGCCAACGGCATCCTCATGCGATGCATAACCCGGGAAGAAGGCCGTGATTTACTCATGGAAATCCATGGGGGCGAGTGCGGGAATCATTCGGGGTCCCGTACGCTGGTCGGTAAAGCCTTCCGGCACGGATTTTACTGGCCGACAGCTCTCCAGGATGCAGCCGAGCTGGTAAGGTCCTGTAAAGCGTGCCAGTTCCACGCAAAGCAGATACACACACCAGCTCAACCGCTGCAGATGATTCCGCCCTCTTGGCCCTTCGCGGTATGGGAGTAGATATCCTGGGACCGTTCCCTAGGGCCATCGGTGGGTACCGGTACCTCTATGTTGCCATTGACAAGTTCACAAAATGGCCGGAGGTAACCCTAGTGGTGAAAATCACCCAAGAAACCGCAACAGCTTTCCTCAAGTCCATTGTATGCCGGTTTGGCGTCCCTAACCGTATCATAACGGACAACGGGACCCAGTTCAAGAGCCGAGTCTTCCAGGATTACTGTGACGGTGTTGGCATACAGCTATGCTTTGCGTCGGTAGCACATCCCAGGAGCAATGGGCAAGTAGAAAGAGCTAATGCGGAAATCCTCAGGGGGCTCAAGACTCGCACCTACGACTGCTTAAAGAAGCACGGTGCTAAGTGGATCGACGAGCTTCCCTGTGTGTTGTGGGGAAACCGGACCACACCCAGCCGAGCGACCGGAGAAACTCCGTTTTTTCTGGTGTACGGGGCCGAAGCATGCCTCTCGCCAGAGATTCTCTTGGGCTCCCTACGGGTCCAAGCTTTTGATGAATCTTTGCAGGAACAGGACAGGCGCGACGATGGCAAGCGGCAATCCGAAACGCGCGGTACAACCAGGCGCTCAAGCGCTACCATGAACGGACCGTGCGGGAAAGGGTCCTCCAACCTGGGGACCTGGTCCTGAGACGCATCCTAAACTGAGAAGGGCTCAACAAACTCTCCCCTAGCTGGGAAGGGCCCTTCAAGGTGACGGAAGTAAGTCGCCCCGGTTGCGTCCGTCTTGCCACGGAGGAGGGCGTTCCGCTGCCGAACCCATGGAACATCGAACACCTCTGTAAGTTTTATCCGTAGGCAGAAGCAGGGCTTTTTTCTTTCTTTATAAGATAGGTAATACCACCATGTGGGCCAGAGCGGTGGAGGTCCGCCCTTGTAATCCCGGCCTCTGGCTGACATCACATGATTTCACCTTGTAAATAAAGAAAATAGCCCCTGTTGCTGCCTTTGCGATGATTTCGATTATCTCCTTATCTCCCTATCAATATCATTATCACTAACCCCCGTCCGGTACCCTATTATCGCCTAAAGCTTGAAACGGAAAAACCTGGCTTGAGAGCAAGTGAGGGAGATCTTGTCTAATCGTTCGGGTGTGGTCCGTCGTGCTGAGGGCCAGCCCCCGAGAAAAGGAACTCGCCTTGGTGGCCCGGAGTCGTCAGCTGCTTAGCCTGGTCCCGTACCCTAAGCACCGTACACTCCCCACTTCGCCGCAAGTTCCCCAGTACCAGGAGGTCTGGTTCCGTGCAGCACGCCGAACCACACCCTCGCCATTAGCAAGCTCTCCAGATCCTGACTAACAAGGTCCGGTCCCGTAAAGCCCTAAGGCACCTTAGTAAGATGTGTTTCGCTGAAAGAGGCCTGTAGCGTCAGGAGCCGGTCCGTGTCTAAGATACCTGAAACAGGGATAGTCCGGGGCTGTACAGTGCCTTAGCCTTGTCCTGCACCCTAAGCCTGTGCACCCAACTATCCCCATCCGGGTATCTTGGTCACGGACCATGCACCTAGGAACGCCGGACCACAGCCAGTCGAGAAAAGTCAGCTCAGAATAGGGTCTCGCGGGTTTGCTACTAACATCTACCATGAGTTGCATGCAGGTCCGACTTGGTGGTAGCCAGCCTCAAAACTAGAGCCTACCTACCAGGGGGCCAGGGGTCGGCTAGAACCATACCAGCGTGCAACAGGAAAGAGGGAATGTACAACATACAGATAAGTCACAACACCCATCCTCCCTCATTTCATAAGTTGAGTTGTCCATTCAAAAAAAAAGATACACTTGAAACCAGATTGAAGGGGGCTCTATTCTTGCCAAAGGCAAGGGCAAAAGATCCACAGGCGGCGCGAGAGCTCAACGGCTCGGTGGCAACCGCGCAGAGCCAACGCAGCTCGGGGTCCGCGGGGCGCGCAAGCCGAGGAGCGTCGGCACAAGCGACGGAGAGGCGGCGTCGAAGCTGCTGAGCTCCTGCCATGGCCACACCGCCACCAGCTGCACTGCCGCCATGCGCGCGCTGTGGAGCGCTTGGCAGTGATTCAGGAGTGTCCCGTCCCACCGCCGGTGCCAGATCCCCCTCGACAGCGACGTAGGTGCGCGGTCGTTGGGAGGGAGTTTGGCTGCAAGTGTCCTCTATGAAGACACTCGTAGCCAAAAATCGGCACACATATGAAGAAACTCATAGCCAAAGAAGATGGGTTCCATGGGAACACTCCCAGGCTATCCTAAGAGTATCTTTCCCAAACTGAGGAAACACTCTCGGGAAAACTTCCCATGCCTTGCTGCATGGAAGGGGCCATGCCCCTCCTGGAGAGGAAGGGAGTCCCATGTTCTACCCTACCTTGCTTCGCTATGCAGTTGGAGAAGTTGTGTTAAGAGCGGGTAGCACGCCCCTATTATAGGAACAGCCTAAGACACTGCAGCTGCTGAGCCCGAGGTGTGGTAAGGAGCGTGGCTCACGGGTGCACTATTCCCTCCTGACGTGCCCGGGTCAGACTGAGAGCGCACGACCCTGCAGGGGCTGCGCCGCTCGAGAGTGAGGTGACCTATCCCTGCGATAAAGCAGGAGAGCATCCGATGCCCTACCTGCCAGCAGAGACAAGACTGGACATAAGGGGATGGGGGAGACCTTACTGTGAGCACGCGCGTGACCCGCCAAGTCCCTCGAGAGCCCCACCGGCAGCGCAAACGCGTGCAGGCGAGCGAACCGCTGCGATCGCATTTAATAAAGAGGGAAAAGAACCGGACGGTACGGCGTCAGCACGGCATAGTGACACCAGTAGCACGAGCCAGCCGCCTCAAAAGGCGGGAGATTCCCGCGACCTGAATCACCAGACCGTGGGGCCCGGCGATAACCCACACAGCCTATAAGGCTCAGCACGCAGCAAAAGAAGCAAATAGATAAGTCACGATTTCTATTTTCTTTCTAGATTTTACTTTTTACATAGAAGAAGAAATAAAAAGAAAGCAAAATGAAGCCTCTATGGCGCTGGGGGAACTCCCGCCTCCGGTGCACCTAGCTCCTCATCTGCAGGGGCCCGCTGAAACCGAGCGGCGACGATCTCAACTACTTCCTGCATGCTTGCCCGGGCAGCGACCTCCGTTTCTTCCACCGGACCTACGACAACCGGATCCAGGGAGATGGCGGGGTCGTGGCTCCGGAAGCAGACCAGCAGGTGCTCCGCCACGGCACGAAGCAGATCGCGGCCCTCGGCTTCAAGGCGTTCTGCAAGCGCGGAGTCCAAGCACCGGAGCCGTTCCATAGCAGAGCGAAGGACGGGGAGATCGTCCGCCATGGTCGACGGCAGCTCCGGCACCTGGATCGGACTTAACCCAAGCGGCACCAGAGCGGTGTTCGCCTCCCCAGCCCAGTCAGCAAAATGTCAGAGGTCGGCGCGCAGCTGCGCCTGACTCTCCGCCAGAGCCTGCTGGGCGGCCTCCAGTTTTAGCTGCTCCAAAGCAGCTTGCTCTGCCCGGAGCTGCTTCACTTGCTCGTCGAGCTCCGCCTCCCGGGACTTCACCCAGTCCTCTCAGACCTTGAGGGTACCGGACAGGCGAGAGGCCTCCGTCTTGAGGGCCCTGGCTGCTGCCTCGCGCTGGGAAGCAGAGTCCTCGAGGGCCTTGGCAGCAGCCTCGCGCAGAGAAAGGGTCTCTTCGAGGGCTTTGACCGATGCCTCGCGTTGGTCAAGTGCCGCCTCCTTCTCGTCCAGACTCCTATTGACGGCGAGCTGCCGCTCGGACACCTCCAGCATCTCCTTCCTGCGCCGCTCCATCCCCTGCATCTCGGACTCCAGCTCGGCCCGATCGAGCCTCAGCTTCGCCTCGTCCACAACGACCGTCTTCTCCCGGAGAGCAACCGCACGCTCTCGAGCGACGAACAGCTGCAGTTCCTTCTCATAGGCCTCGCGATCGGCGCTGAGGTCCTTGCGGGCGGCGGTGAGCTCCGCGCGGACCTGAGAGTACCGGGAGGACGTGGCGCGGATCTGTTCTCCGAAGCGAGACTGCCAGCCAGCCAAGCGCTCGCGCTCCTGCTGCAGCTGCGCCCATTCCAGCTGAAACGCCTCCTTGACGTCCTCCAGGGCCTGGAGTCCTCGACGCAACACACGGGGGAGAGTCGGCACCCCTGGCAAGAACGAATGCGGCCGCCCCTGGACCTCTTCCAAGCCGCCCTCGGTTGGGCGAGGGGCCTCAGACCCCGTCGCAACTTCAGGCGTCGAAACGACCGGTGCGGTCTTCTCCGTCGCGGCCCCCGGCGTCGGACCACCTGGAACGACCGGTGCGGTCTTCTCCGTCGTGGCCCCCGGCGTCGGACCACCTGGAGCGACCGCCTCAGTCGTGTCCGCCCGACCGCCGGATCCGCTGGGTGGAACGGCACCGGCGGGAGGAGCAGCCGCGGAGGAGCTGACTGGGCGAGATGTCCTGAACAAGGCAGGAAATGAGGCTCGGGAGAATTCGAGGAGCTAGCAGCGATTCGGCAAAAAAGCTTGAGCCAGCCCAAAATAGTTTACCTCGGTGTCTGCGCCGTCCAGCGACCTCGGAGGCTAGGAGCCCGTCGCTGGTGAAGGTCCGGCTTCGGCGGTAGCGGTACTTGCTGCCGCTGCTGCTGAGGGTCCGGCTTGGGCGGTGGCGGCGCTTGCTGCCGATGCTGCTGCTGGTCCGACTTGGGTGGCGGCGGTACATGCTGCCGCTGGTGCTGTTGGCTCGGCCTTGGCGGAGGCGACGGTACATGCTGTCGCTGGTGCTGTTGGCTCGGCCTTGGCGGAAGCGGCGCTTGCTGCTGCTGCTGTTGCTGCTGGTGCTGCTGATGCTGCTGGTCCGGACGCGACGGAGGTGAAGGGCGCCCCCACTGCCCGGACGAGCTTCCCTCCTCCGTGGTCCGCTGGCGTTTAGGCTCGGGCTCTGAAACGAAGGTCCCGTCGCCGCGGACCAGCCTACGCCGCCTCTCCTCGCCGCCAGCCGTCGGCACGGGTTCCTTCCCCTTGCCAGCAGAGGTGGAGCCCCCAGCGCAGGCGTCCCCGATCGGGGCATCGCCAATGCTGATTCCCCGGTTGGGGTCGCCCCCGAGCTGCCGCACCGCGAGCCCGGCGTCGTCGAGTGTAGGCATATCCCGGAGCACCGCCGACCGCAGGGTCTGGTTGTTGCAGAGCGGTGTAACGGCAGCGGGCAGAGCCAGCTGCTCGGGGACGAACGCCTCACCCACGACGCGGCACATCAAGGACTCTAGCTCCCCGGGCGCCAGGTTGTTAACTTCGCCCTGCGCAATCCGACCGCAGTCGTTGGGGCCGGTGTAGCTCCATGCCCGCCTCGGTCGCTGTTGCAAGGGGGCGAGTCTCCGCGTGAGGAAGTCCGCGAGGACGTGCATCGAGGTGAGCCCGTCATTGACGAGCTCAGTGATCCTCACTAGCACGGTGGAGAAGTCGCCCGGCAGGTCCGCAGGGGCACCCCATTCCGGGCGGGGCGAGGTTGGACCGCCCTCAGGGAGCTTCAGCCGGTCGTTCAGGTCCGCCCTCGCAATCACCCAGTCGTTGCGCCAGTTCTCCCACTTGGCGCTGGAAAAAGGGGAAAGGTAGGTTGATGACCTCCCGGACCCCCTCAGCACGAAGTAAAAGCCGCCGATGTCGCTCGCGCTCCTGCCGGAACCCTTCAGCGAGAAGAAGTGGTGAAAGAGCGCCACGCAGGGCGGCACCCCCACAAACATCTCACAGAGGTGGACGAAGATCGCCGCCTGGAGGATGGAGTGGGGAGTGAGGTGCTGGAGCTGCAGCCCGTATCCCTCCAGCAACAGCAGGAAGAAGGACGAAATCGGCACCCCTAGGCCGCAGTAGAGGTAGGAGACGAAGAGCGCGAACTCCCCGGGCCGCAGATTGCGGAAGGGGAGGGAGCCCGCGCGGACGCCATCGCGCCGTGTCACGTCCGTCCAGCCGAGGAGGCGGCGCACGATGTCGAGGTCCTCCTCAGACTGCCAGTTGGCGGGATCACCGAGACCCATCGCCATGGATCGGAGTAGCGAAAGGCGATGAGGATGCGCGGCGCCGGCGAGCACAAAGAGCTCTATGGCGAAGAAGGAGAGGCGCGGCTGCGGTTGCTAAGGGAACGGAGACGAAGCCTGAGAAAGCGTACCAGGCATCCGGTCAAAAGCCCTATTTTATGGAGCCATTGGCGCGCTCCATAAGCACACACGCACGGACGCGCCCGCAACCCGTCCAGCCCCTGACAAGGGGCCCCAGGGGCCGCAAACCGCGACAGGCGGGTAAGAAACCGGGTGAGGAAGAATGCGAACCGTCTCTCGGCCTTCGCGCGGCAAGCGTGCGATCCGCTGCCCCCGCCTTAACTGCGGAGAGGTGGGCAGGTGGTCCGTCGCTTCGTCTGACCGGCGCAGGCCTGCCCTCCTCGAAACTCGGGGAAATTCCCACAACCTGGCACGACCAGATCGTGCGGGGCCCATCAGGCGCCCATGTGATCCGGTGCGGATCGGAGGGGCCAGGGCCAAAAGCCACACGAAGCCCCCGATGGTGCAGGCGATAAGCGCTGGTGGGCCTACCTTAGGTTCCCAAACTCGCCTAAGATGGGCCCAGGGGCCACTGCCGGTACCCAGCAAACCGGGTGCCCGCTTATACAGGTCAAAAGCTAATTACAGCACATAACAAGGCTCCACGCAGCCTGACAAAGAAGCGTTTAATCCCCCTTCGGGATTAACGCATCTGGCCTCCCCGTCAACCAGAGGAAGCAGCCAGTATTGCCACGTATCACAGTAAGGAAAGAGCCCAAAGGCACTCGCAGTTCTGACCCACCGCGTGTGGGCCGGACTGCACCCCAGGTCCATATGGAAGGCCAGACTTGTTTCCGCAAGGTCCGGTCTTCAGTTAGAGACGCGTCACGACCCCAGGAAGGGAACCGAGCCGGCCCAGCTCGGGGAGGTCCGGAGCGGCCACGTGTCCCCCGCCCAGCAAGGGAGCAGCGGGCTGCGGAGGGTCCTCGCCCCCACAACAGCCTGGTCCAGGGCTGCCACGTGTCCCCCGGGCACGCGGTGGGGTCCCCGGCGGCGGGCCACACCCACCTACCGCATTCATTGCGGACAGGCGGGCGTGGCCTGACACCCGCAGACGGGCTCCGGTACCGCCGCTGACAGGCGACAGTGACCATACTGTGAGTCGCGCGTTACCGAGGAACGGCGGCCGTGACAAGGCGTAGCGGTCAACTTCCCGCCGGATACCAGGGATTAAACCACATAAACAAGTACACCGTACGCGGAGTGGGCTACGCCACGCACGACGGCCACGCCTGGGCTATAGCGGTAGGGTCACTGTGGCACGCCGCAGTAACCCACCTGTAATAACGCGCCGCCCACTCCTGCCCTTGGAGCCATACCGCCAGGTACTACGGCGGATTGGACCGGACAGTGCAAGTAGGGGCGGCGTGGCGACGTTTCCGGGTACACCAGACCGGCGGAGCACTTCCCGGACGGCGCCATACTGTTGCGGCGGATACAGGTACAAGGTGCAGAGATGGGAGGACATCGCGGAACGGAGCATAAGGAACTCTGCCTGGTAGACATAACAGACCGGGACCACCTGTCGGGCCCCGGTCACCATGTGCATGCACCCCCTTGGTCTATAAAAGGGAGGCATGCGAGACGTAGAGGAGGACACACGGGAAGAGCATCCAGAGAGGAAGTCTTTCGATCTTCTTCTCCCTCTCACTCAAACCAATACAAGAGCTCACCTCCAGTGGATGTAGGGTATTACGCTCCGGCGGCCCGAACCACTCTAAACCCTTGTGTCTCCATCGTGCCTTGGCTACGCGGCTATCAACGATCGCTCCCCCTAACTACTCAAAAGTACTTAGGATCGGGCGGGTGCTTTCCGTCACCCGGCCGGAGCTCATGCTCCGACATGATTTTTTTCTATTACCACTTGGCAATAATATAGCACAAAAGAAACATAGGGTGGCGCGGTATAATGAACAAAATTGCTGCAGTTCTATATGATAAGATGGAAAACAAGTAAGGGAGCACTACAAGAAATCCAAACATTTTCGGCGGCAAATAGTAGCCGCCGAAATTTAATCAGTTATTTTCGGCGGTATGATCTGGCTGCAGAAAATAAGACTTTATTTTCGACGGCCACTTCAAACCACCGAAAATAATGTCCTTATTTTCGGCAGCCTTCTTAAACCGCCGAAAATAATGTTTTTATTTTCGGCGGTAACTCCCCCGCCGAAAGTTGTAAGGGTAAAACCCCTTCCGTCTCTGCCCAAATCCTATCCATTCAATCGACCGTACCCCGCCTGCCCCTCACGGCCTCCCCACACCGCCACCCCGCCTCACTGCTCCGCCCCTCCCCGCGTCGTCGCCCTGCCGCCGACGCCGCGCTGGAGCCAGACCCCGGCCACACCCCGACCCCGCATGACCCGGCTCCGACCTCACCGGACTCGGCGGCTCCACTCCATCGCCGTCCGACAACAGCCGCCGCCCGGCACCTCGACCCGGCCACGTTGCGACGGCCGCGCCACCCCTCACCACCACCCTGCCGGACGTCGCACGTCCCCCACCACGGATATGCCTCCTCGCACTGGCACCCGGCCCTGGCGCTCTGCCCGCCCGAAGCCCCGGCCGTACCCCTGCCGGCTGTGATGCCCTCGGCATCTCAAAAGCCTTAACACACAGTTGGAGGCAAACCAGTAATGAATGGAGCCTTAATTCTGCTTAGAGTTAATTCTACTTAGAGAGTAATGAGGACTAGAGGGAGAAGTCATTAAGTCAAAATTTTTCTAGGACAATACAAAACTCTACGTGGTTTGGTTGTTTAAGTCACCACCCACAAGCTTTTATGCAAAACACCATATACAAAAATCTTAGTTCAGGGTGTTACCTTCAACTTTGATATTCTGACCATCTTTAAAATCAGATGTTATGGGACTCAAAAGTCCAAACCAAATCAAACCAGCAATCCCTTGAAGGGTGGCAATTGTGAACATGACCAAATCTGAGCCTTAATAAAACTTTCAAATCCATTAAGCACCTTTGCTTAAACTTTATGTCAAACTTATGACGCAGATCATGTACTACACTTTGGCTACATTGAGCATGGATCAAAACTATCATCTACTTGTTTCAAATTGAACCTAAATGTCTCTTGAAGTCAGCCCAAGTCGGTCTACACTTAGAAAGATTCTGAAGTCCGAATTTTCAGCTCATCCCAAATTTGAACCTGAAATTACTTTTGAATTCACTATACAACTTCAGAATCTTCCTTTCTATGAAGTGAAATTGAACTTATCACCTTTCAAATGCACCTAGAGTGGAAGTGTTTTGACCTTATTTGGTACTTCAAAGGTTGTAAACAAGAGAGACTCTACACAAAGTGAAATTGCTGTTTGGCCAGACTTTTGGACGCATTTGTGTTTATATTTCAAATTCTGTGATGAACTAGACAAAACCTTATATACCAAACTTGTAGAGAACTTAGAGGGAACAACTTTGGTAATTGGGGCTTGGCCATACACTGAGGTTATCATAGTGCATTGGATCCTCTTCTGTCAGCTTGCGTTTTCTGCCAAAACCTGTCCTGCATAGTGATTCAAAATTTTCTCTAACCTACAGCCACTTTAATGCAAGACTCTATTTGAATTAGTTGAAGCTCTTGAAATTTTAAGAAACTTTGTCAAGAAGCACCTTGGGTGAAAATGGTTATAAATAGGACTTATGAATTTTCTAAGCAAAACAGGTCTCCTGTCCAAGTTTAAGGCTGCTAGGTAAATTCAGGTTTACATTATATTTCCAATCAGATTTTGGTATTAGGCCTTTTGAAAAAGTTGTAGAACCCAAAGGGTAGAATATTTCATATAATTGGAGTTTTCCCAAATTCGGCTTCTAAATTGGTCAGAATGGTGATTTACAGGAGAGTAGAAAAACCAAATCGAGTGAGTTTCTTCATTTTTCCATTTCCTTTTTCTCCCTCTCGCTGACAGGTGGGCCCGTCAATCCGGACGGACGGCCCTGCCCAGGCTGAGCTCGCCATGCGGCCGGCAATGGCCGGGCAGCGCGCCGCGCCGTGGATCGACCCTCCTCACGCCCCGCATCCCGGCTTCACCTGGACGCCATCGCGGCCGAATTCCCTCTCGCCTCACTCTGCCTCCCCCATCCGCGCTCCTCTCCTTGCCTCTGTCGCCCGCAAGCAAGACGTCGCGGTCGCCCACCATTGATGCCCGAGCTTGAGCTCGTCGCGCCGGCTGTTCCCCTCCTCCCCGCGACACCAGATCACCCTGTCGGACTGCGCCGCCCTCCACTCCACCGGTTCGCCTAGGCCTAGACTTCCGGTTTCGCTTCACCGCCCCTCCATTCCTTGCCGAAGTTTCCCCGCCACTTCTCACCGTCGCCGGGCCTCCTCTGCCTCTCCCCGCTACTCCAGCCGTCCGTGCGCCTTCCCGTCCCCGCGCCGGCCTTCCCAGTGCACCACTCCGCCGTTCTCCCCTGATCTAGGCCGCAGTTCCCTCTCCACCAAGCCGCATTTCGCAGCCGAAGCTTCCACGTCCGCGAGCTCCATCGCCGGTCCACTCCGCGCCGTTTCGTCGACCAAGGTAGAGGGAGTGAGGTTCCCCGCACTCTAACCTCCCTCCCCGACCGCCACCGGCAAGCCGCCAGGGCTTCACCCGGCCGGGCCGGCGCGCGCCACCGCCTCCCTCTCCCTCTGTCGAGAGGTTGAAGAAGAGGGAGGAAGAAGAAGGAGCTTTGCGTTTTAGCCCCTGTGTTTTTATGTTTCCGCGTTCCCGTTTGATGCACTGTGCAATGTGCCTCGCTGATCTTATGCGGAAGCCCCTGGAAGTTAGGTGTAATTGTGTTTAAGTCCTGGATCTAATGATTTTCGATTTTAACTCATTTAATTCGGCTGTGAACTTTGAAAAATCATAACACATCAAAGAAAAATCCTAAAAAGGCAAACTCGGTTGCATCGGACTCCTCTAAAGTAGATCTATTGGATGGTTATGATGTGGATGAAAAGACCATTTTACCCTCGGTTTGTTGCATGCCTATTAAAACTAGATAAATGACAAAAGTAGGCTAAATGAACTCTAAATAGCATGAAACTTGGACAGTAGCTTGGTTAGGATATTTAGGCACTGTGTGATTTTGGTAGCCCTATCACTGCTTGGTTGTTTACTGTTTTGCCCTCATGCATGTATTATTGTGTTTAATTAACATGGAAAACATTTGCCATATGAATTATGCTCCAAATATTGTACTAGGTTTTATTGACACTCTCTATAGTATATTTAGCCTGTTGGTAAAGTTTTAAGCTCTGCATGTAAGGTTTGAGTGGTGTTTTAAAAATAACAAAATATTACTTGCTTAACTAAATAATAGGAAAAAGCGGTTCAAGATTGCATGAATAATTCCATGAAAAACTTGGTGGCATGCTGGTGATGTGTAGGTTCCAGAAAGTATATATGTGAAAGTTATGAACAATGTTTTGATGTGCATTTAAATTAGATCTAGATAATTAGAAGGAAAATAGATGACCTATCAAATTGTAGATTTGATGCTGGCTGATTTTTGTATATGAGATTCATGCAAAGTTATGGTTGCTGTAGAAATATCCGGTCCAGAAACCATTCCTACAAATTATGAAAAATCTAGGAAGATAATGGGCTGATAACTTGCTGGAATTTTAATAAATTAATTACAAGTCTTTTGTGGCTGAAATTTTGACAGCAACATTATGTTGTATGGTTACGCATGTCATGAAAACCTGAAATCATTTGGGATTATCTAACTACATGAGCTCAAGTATGCATTTTATTCATAAAAGTAGGCATGTAGTATTTGAATATAAGTGCAGGGTTTGTTGCAACAGATATCATTATGCATGTGGGTTGATTTTTAGCTGCATGCTATCTACTATTCTCTATGATACACTTGATTAAGGAATTAATTTACTGCTCATGTAAAACACCTAAAGTCAACCTAGGGTTTTAATCCATAAAATAAACAAAATGTATGATATAACTGGTAAATGTTTTTTATTAAATGTTTTCTATGAATAACTTGTTAGTGTATATGTGATTGTGTGGGAGTATGCTTGCTCTAGGATCATAAAAGTACTACAATTACTAGTGCTAAGAGAGTAATGTCTAGAACTAGTAATCCATTTGCAGGTGTAAATGTATGCTTGACTTGTGCTTGCTTGCATATGGTATGTAACGAGACAATGCAACTCACTACGTGAACATGTAATAAGTTCTAGGTTGCTTTGTGAATGTTTGATTTTATAGTTGTATGTTTGTTCTAGATAGATAGAGCACTTCTTGTTAAAATGGGTTGTCAAAACGCTTTTCTGTACATCCCTAAATTGGTTATTCATATGTGTGTTTAATATTCATGGAATCCATTCACCGCATCATGCGTACCATTCATGTAGCAACGCTTATTGCAGTTGCGTGATCAAGAAACAAGTGAATGGAGCTACATCAATCCACGGCGTCCAAAAGACCAAATAAGACCCACTCACGACCTGGAGGGCCCATCAGTCGTGTTTGGAAAGAGGAGCAGTCCAAGTGATCAAGGGGTTGCCTGGAGCAGAGCCTCACAACCCGGCAAACTAACTTTAGATTAGTTTGTTCAAGTGTTCAACAACAAAGGTAGGCCCCTTAGGCATTTGCACCTATCTAGGGAGTTCCATTACCCTATATTTGTTTGTGCATTACGTTTAGGAGTTGTATGAAACCCCACATGCATAAACCCCTGCTATCCTATGTAGTATGGATAGATCGAAGTCTGTGCTTAGCCATGCTTAGACGGTAGAATTCGAGTGAAGGCATTCACTCGCGAGATGATAGGACTCAAAAATGTTTTACAAAAGTTTAATTCAAAAGTAACATGATATGCTGTGATGTGATGGAAAAATTGAGACCGGACGGAGATGTGGATATAATATGTCGAAAAATGATGTGGATGGTTTGGTGGACTCCGCCCGAGTCGTTTAAGACCCCATCCGTTGATCGCCTGCTGATCGGCATAACATCGCTAGAATGCTTATCCAGGCCATGGGACTGGTGAAATCTTACTTGTGCCATCCGAAGAACAGAGACACGTTTCTACCCACTGGTTGAGATGAAGATGGCCCGGGGGAACTTTGTACTCATGGTAGGGAGACCGAGATGTCGGCAGGCTCACCATGGGGGGCACAACCTGGGGTCAGGCGGGAGTGAATCGAACTTGGGATTGGACAAGTGGAGATGGGGGATATATGTGGGAACGCGATGGCTAGTAAGCATATACCCCTGGCATGATAGTTATTTCCGAGAATTAAAAATCGATTCGAATCGCTGATACTCACCAGGTGTGAGAATGCCAAGTATCGCACACGGGCAACGTAGTAATAACTTTAACATGTTATTTATTTAATCATGCTTTTTATATTCCATGATTGTACTAGTATGTTTACACTTCTGCAAGTTACTTTATGGTGCTATATATATGTGTGTAGAAATGATGAGATATATGAAGTATGGATCATGATAATAATATGAATAAATTGAGGCTTATGGTTTAACATAGAATGGAACATAAAATTAAGGACTCACTTTTAGTAAGCTTATACGGGTTAGAATTCAAGTCCACAAAAAACCTTGCATACTCTCAAATGTGTCGGACTGATACCGCCCGTGGGTAAGTCCTACGAGTACCTCACGTACTCATCGTTTGTTGTTGATGTTTTTCTTTAGGTACACGTCAGTTTGTGATCAAGAATGACAACGATGGGCCCGATGTCATGTCCCGATGTTGTACTTCCGTTGCCCATCGGCATCTATAAAATGTTATATATTCCGCTGCGAGATATTTTGAAGCTTTATCACATATATGATTTTACATTATTTTGAGCAAATGTCTTGTAATAACACAAGATATGTTTGTATGAAATGCTAGCTTGTTGTAATTGTTGTGGCTTTTTCGGGAGCTTAACGTGTATGATGTCGGTATCTCTGGGTGATAGTTACATTGGGTGCCTGTTGACAGCACTTAAGCATGCCAAACTTTATATTGCAAACACACAGTATCGGTTGTAACCTTTCCCCTAAGATGAGTATCTAGGGTTTGTCAATCTGTAGAAAACTAGGCTTAAACTAATATTAATCATGATTAATCAATTACTAGCTAGCTCTAATAGATCTAATAAGTTAAAGGATGATAAACGATAATCTAATCACAAACTAGATATAACAGTAGACTATAGAATCAACTGGATCAAACACAAGAGCTTTATAAGATCAAACTAAACAAGATCAAGGTAGGCTAAATACGGCTAAAGAATTGACAAGAGATATGAGACAAACTTCTTATAAACTAAGAACCACCCTGAGCAAAGATCTAACATGCAACGTAGAATAAACATGATAACGAACGTCATATATATACTAGAACCTTTCTCTCCAACCACTTGTCACATAAGTCAGGGTAATTGACGAACTAGCAAGCCTAAACCAAGTCTAAGTATGAGCAGATTCAATCAACTAATTAAAGTAAAAAGATCTACTAAAAGACATGTGGATATCAAATCTGGCCGGATCACACGTAGAGATGAAACATTGCAAAGACATGGATCGTATATCATGTATAAAGAAAGAACTAATAGCCAAAGGATAATTTCATTGATCGAACTCAAAGTTTATCACGGTAAAATAAGAAGAACAGAGAGTTACTCGAGATACATCATGAACTCGATGCACAAAGTTGTCGATTTCGATGAGACGAAGCATGTAGTCGAAGATGAGCTTGAGACTCCCCGGAAATAGCTGGGGTCGGCTGACCTTAGGGGGGTTTGGTCGGCCGACCCCCTCTGCTCATGCCTCTTCTCACAGCCTCTTTTCACCGAGATCTCCTTCTCGACGAGTTTTGCGAAGATGGACCCTAAACCCTAACTTTGGAGCGCTGATTTTCAATGAATTGGATGTCTCTCACTTTAGGAAGGCCATATATTTATACTCCGGAGAGTCCCATATACATAGAATCTAATAGATCGGTTCTAAGAGTTCTAATAGACCTATTTTTATGTATATACATATATCTTGAAGAGTCCCGGTCGTCCATGAAGCTTCCTTGCTTGGAGATAAAAGTCATTGTCCTCGTCCTTCCCAAAATCAGCTTTCTATATTCTGCCGCGTTTAGTATTTCGACCATAACTTCTTCATCCAAAATCCAAATAATGCCAAATCGGACTCTAAATTGTAAAGCTCGAAGATATCTACAACTTTCGTGCTCAAACTTTCTTCATTTGACGTCGTTAAGGTCTCTGAATTGGTCCCACAAGGTGCTGTTGTTCTGAAATCTGAGAATAACTCGAGATTTAATTGGAGCTTGCATTGAATTCTCGATAAACCTTTATTATCTTCATATTCTTCATACTCAAGCAATCCTTAGCCTCTGGAATCTTCTCCATAATGGGCTTGGGACTTCTTTTGGGCTTCAATTGTCCTTCTTTTATTTATCATCTCACCTCTCTGGACTTGTAGCATAAATTATTTCTTCGAGAAATTATCAAATTATCACAATTATATCCTATTTTCCTGCAAAAATCAATATTGCACAAAAACAAAGAGCATTCTCGAAAACGGGGTTATTTGTTAGCAAAACAAAATTAAATGACAAGATTAAATCTCAAAAATACATAAAATCATATGAAAATAGAGTATATTTTTAGTCAATATCTTGCGTCAACAATATCCCCACACTTAGATTTTGCTCGTCCTCGAGCAAGGAAACGATAAAATTTTACTAAATTCAAGCAAGATTCTAAACAATTACTTCTCAATCCAATCTTACCTTAGAAATCAATCAAATAATAACATGGGATTTTAGATCAACTTTTATGCATATAGATCTCCACAAAAATTATCAAAGTCAAACGAATCATAGCAATGCCAAAGTCTTCTTTCAGAATTGAAAAAGAGGTTTTTTTATTTTATTTTAGAAAACAAAAACTCTTCGAAGAACGAGAATTTACTAAACCCCTTTTATTAAGCTCCCAAAAGGCACTCTTTATAAGTGACTATCCTATAAAATTTTTCTCTTTTCTCTCTTCTCACAGGATTATATGAGGAGCTTGGTAACGGCTAAGCAAAGCTACTCACCTTATTGTATAGCTAAGATATCTCTCTAAAGATCATCTAATCAACTCAAATTAATCTTGGTCATCAAAATTAGAAACTAAATAAATATAAATAGGAAAGAAAAAAGAAGATATAGATAGTGGACATGTGCAATAATAAATGAGGTGGAATAATTTCCGGAATTTGCACATGGTTGGAAAAAGTGAAAGTTTTTGCTCGTTATATTGATAAGACTATTAGATCCTTTCTTCGTTTCTCCAAACTTTCCTAATTCTATCTTTTTCTTTCTTTTCTTTTTCTCCCTATTTTCTCCTTTTCCTAATTCTACTTATCTCACTTAAATACGACCACTTGGTCCTTTTTTGCTCCCTCTTTTTTGTCTTTTTTTATTCTAGCGCCACACAGAATCTTCTTTATCTCACTTAAATACGACCACTTGGTCCTTTTTTGCTCCCTCTTTTTTGTCTTTTTTTATTCTAGCGCCACACAGAATCTTCTTTCTCCCATCTTTTTTTAGTTTCAAATTTAATTTGGTGCCTCCTCTTCTTTCCTAATATAATTTCCAGACAACTCTTTGATTCTATCCATAAATAATTAACGAGTAAAAACTTCACTTAAATAGGTAAAGATAAATAATGAGATAAAAAGGTTCAAAGGGTATTAGAAATTGCTCTATTGATGTAAGTAACTGGAATATAACATTAGGCTAGCAAAAAGATGAAATAAAGATGACCAAGATTTATTCAAGAGATCAAATTTTCTGAAGAGATCAAACTTAACCAAACTCATATGAGATATCTTGCTCATAAACTGGTTTTTTATAATCTAAGCTATACTAGGAATTTTAACTCTCTCTTAACAAAGGGATGTAATCAAAAAAGAAAAAGTTTTTTATGAAAAAAATACACCTCTAGTCTTTTTCTTAATTAAAAACCTTGGCAAAACTATAAAACATAATCCTCTAATAAAGATATGGGTTAAGCATTATTAATCAGTCTAGTAATCACCATATTAATCAAATCATGAAAACTTAAGCAAAATTAAATATCAAAGTAAAAATAAAGAACAAACTTAAATAAAGTGATACAATTATTCAACACACAATAAAATAAAACCTTACAAAAAACTTTCATAGACTAAATATATAAGAAAACATTTTAAAAGGATTCTAATAAAAACTCACTAATAAAACCTATATAAAACATATACTTATTTGTTCAATTAGACGTTTCATTTAGACGTGGAAGGTACTATAATAACCTCCCCACACTTAAACTAAGCAAAGCTACTAAATTTCCCTAATCCTTATTGTCTGAACCGAACTCTTCCTCAAAATTGTTTGGAAAACGTCGGAGACTATGCCATAAAAATTTGAATCTAAATCGATTCAGAAACACCCTGGGTCACTTTTTAATGCCAAACGTCGCAAAAGTTTTATTAGACGCTGACTATCTTATTTAAAACATAAATGTAAATAAAATTTGAAAAGAAATGAATGATAAAACACGAATACATAAATACATATATAAGGAGCATTTAAAATTAGGGATCCGTGATATGATGACGTACCTTTTTCTCCATAAAATCATAGGTGTCAATATATTGAATTTGAAATTTGTCTTGTTCAAGAAATGCTTTAACTCGTTGGCCATTCAACATTAAACGATTCCCTTTGATATCCATTATAGTCACAGCTCCGGTAGGTGATACATCGTGCACCGTGTAAGGTCCATCCCATTTGCTTTGCAATTTTCCACGACATAGAGAGTTACCATAGGCCATGGAAAAGAAGAAGGGCAAAAACACAAACTTCCACATGAAGAATCCATTCTTGACATTCTTCCTAAGAAGGACGTGCTCTTCTATTCCATGTGACAAAGATGAAGTAATTCGACCACGCTTGTATCAATTGGAAGAAGAATGTAAGAATTAGACTAAAGGCAAACCATGATGTTGGAGCGGGAAGAACCCAACATCAACAGCAAGGAGTCATTCATCCATGATGGAGTAGTACCACTAAGTCTGATCCCTTAAGGACAAACTCTTGACACCGTGTAGAAGGTCAAAGTAGCAGCCTCGGAGATAAGATGGAAAGCCTCAAAAATCCTTTTGGAAAGGCAAAACATGATTAGAGACAGAAGGCAATTCACCTAAGATAGGCGGGCATGGAAGAAGTTCCAAGTAGTGTCATCATCGATCCCAGGGAGCAAGCCAAAAATTTGAATCTTATTGCAAGATCCAAGTTTGGAGGAGGATTTGCCGGGTTGTAGGGATTTACAATACATGGTGTTGTTGCACCATTGGACTGAAATTGGATAATGTTCTAGTTATTGTTTGTCTTTATGATATCATTAACTGAAAATTCTAGATCCACCCTGCCTTGACTGAGGGAATTAAGGGCTTCCATGCACCTAAATTTCGTTTTAAAAAAACCTTTGTCCGCTCTTTGTAGAGATACGGTAGCGACAACATTCCCACATCACCTTTATGTCCCTATGATTTCCAAAGAGTAAAAATGCATCATTAGTTCTATTAACTTTCTGCATTGTGTCGGTTAGGTCCATCAACTCTCAAAGTGCATTTCTGGGTCCATCAACTTAAAAAGTGATTCACCGCAGGTCCATACCCCTTCGTTTTATGTTTTATTTTCTATTTATCCCCCTAAAACTCTTTTCACACTCTCACGAGTGTCCTTATTCCTCTTGTGCCTTCTTCCACACACACACAAGCGTCGGTCGGACGCCCAGGCCACACACCCAACGGCAACTTAGTCGCGACTCATCCCGCTCGCTCCACTGCTCCTCACCGCAGGCCCGTGCCTCGTCTAGGCCGTGCGGCCGCCACTCACCCTCCTCGCCGCGGGCTCGCACCTCACCCAGGACGCGCACCCTTGTGCTTCCTCTTCCTCTACCGCCCCCGCGCTGCGCCGCATGTCTTCCTCCTCCACCACTCTCGCGCAGTGCCTCCTTTCCGCCAAGTCCTTCCATGCCGGTGCATCTCAGGGTGAACTGGTGGGGCCACGCGAGGGAGGACGCCACCGACCTTGCCTGCTTGAGGCGCAGGGCGGAGGCATGGCCTGCACGCGGCGCCGGGTTGATGCGCTGCTTGGGCGCGGTGCTAGGTCAATGCGCGGCCTCGGGTCATCGATGGCGAAGGAGTTGTGTTCATTGGCCATCGGTAGGCGCTCTGCCCCGCCGCTCCGCCGTGGTGTAATATCTTGAAAATTAGGACGAAAAATTTTCTTCTAATCTCCCTCCAATTCAAAATCAGTTTACGAAAATGTTTCTTGTTGTCATGTGTATTAATATGAGCTCATAAAAAATCTCCAAATACCCAAGATATTTCTCCACCAAAATCCCCCACAGAATATCTTCCCCAAATTCCTTTTTCAAATACCCAAGTTCCAAATACAAAATCTGAAAAAGGACAACGGAAAACCTTTCCCTCCATTTGGGACACCATCCCATCCAACCGGCCCACCTCCTCTTTTCCCCCTCCACCATGTTGGCCTAGCCCGCAGCCGGTCCATGCTCCCCCACCGCGGCCCACTCTTCCCCAGCCTCCCTCCTCTCTCACTGCCCAATGGGCCCCACATGTCAGCACCTCCCTCTCCCTCTCCCTCTCCTTCCTCCTTCCATGGCCAAACATGCACCGCGCGCACACGGGCGATGACGCGCCACGACGCGCAACCCTGGCCCACCGCCGGCCTTGCCCCTTTTCCGTCACGCCACTACGGAGCTCGGTCGCGCCGTTGCGGTCTCCCATTCGCCAGCGCCCTCCTTGCCTATAAATAGGCCGAGCCCGTCGCTGCCGCCGTTCCACCGTGCCCATGCCAAACCGGTTCCCACCCTCACCCTCGCGCTCACCGCTCCACTCCCTCACCACCACACCCGCATGCCACGACCGGCCCCTGGCATCCAGGCTCCGCTAGCCGCATGCACCACCCCTTTCACCCCCTTGCTCTGCCGTGCTCTCTGCTCCGCCGAGCTCCCTCTCCGCGCCTGTCGGGGTTTTAGTCCGGCAGTGCACCACGGGATGCCCCACGTGATGCTTTTGGGGCAGACAAGCCCGATCGTAGCTTGATGGTTCACGTGAAACGCGACAAGGAACATAGAGAACACGAGTTTATATAGGTTCGGGCCGCAAGATGCGTAACACCCTACGTCTGTTTGTTGCTGATTGTGTTGATGACGAGTATTCAAGATTACAATGAGCGCTAAGGCTTTTGTATGCGAGGTTGCGAGGGCGTATGTCTTGATTTGAGGGGATTGCTATGAGTTGAGTTGAGATGAGATGCTTGCGAGGGATCCCTAGCCCGCCTTATATAGTCCGACGTGGCTTGGGTTACAAGGAGTTCTAGTTCTACTAGGATTGGTTACATCTCCTACTAGGATTCTTCTTAGATCTTCCTTGTACACGTCGAGTCCTTGTCTTGTGCGTGAAGTTGTTCTCACCACCTCTGGGCCTAGACGGTCGGCCCATGTAGAGAATACGCTTCATAAGGACCCAGGGAATATCTATCCCCCACAGCGTTGCCGGCCAAAACCGCCCCCAAATACTCCCTACACCGGTCGCTGGAGCTCGATTCCTTGTGCCATAAAACTCAGCAGTGCCTCACTCTACCACCCTAGTGCCTTTCCATTCTCTCTGCGCCGCCACCAGAGCCGCGTTGTGCATGCATTCCACACCACCGACACGCACCGCACCGCCATGCCACGACATACCATCTCCCACCACCAATACATGACAACAATACCTTCCTGAGGTTCACCACAACGAGCTCGCCGCCATAAGCCTAGTCTCATCACCGGAACCGGCCGAACGGCGCCGTGCCGATGCCAAACCATCCCCGGCGGTCCGCCCTGAATCGCGCCAACCCAACCAGCCCGACCGTCATCCCTAAACTCCAATGCCGTCACCTCCTCGTGCCGTTGACGCATGGGTCCCGCATTGAACGGAGTCATCACGCCGTCACGCCGCCCTTCCCTGTCGCGTGGGCCGTCCCAGTAGGTTGCGCCGCGCGCGCGAGCACAAGTGGGCCAAACCAGGCTGGAGCCGCCCCTGGCCCAAGTTGCATCTGTTGCTGGCCAAATCAAGAGTTCACCAAAAAAGTCTGTTCCTACCCTACCCCTTGAGCTATTTTCCATAGATTTAAGCTACCCCTCTCCACTAAATACATCATATCTCTCCCATCTAAACTCCGATTTAGGCGATTCTTGCACCTAAATTCATTTAAACTCAAGCTCAATCCATCCATATACCACTCATAATCTTTTCTCCTGGTCAGAAAGCGCCGTCATGCCAACATGACGCCATTCTATGCCCAGTCAATGCGTCACATTCGCTCTGCAAATATTGTGGGCCGAGTGATTGACGCCGTTGTTAACTCATTTTTCATAAACCACGCTGGTTCATGCCTTATCCATCTCAAAACTTGATTTTGGTCTCCAGAATCATTTAAATTCTTTTCACCACCAATTATATTCAGCGAATCTTACCCCTCCTTCATACCCATCTTCCATA
Source organism: Paspalum notatum (assembly GCA_022530915.1). NCBI lineage: Eukaryota > Viridiplantae > Streptophyta > Magnoliopsida > Poales > Poaceae > Paspalum > Paspalum notatum. The sequence goes on along the minus strand of CM039687.1, from coordinate 36,181,099 downwards.
TTTATTATGAGGCTGCCTTCTCGACGATTTCATCTCCAACCAGGCCATCGAGGCCATCCTCTACCCTGATTTTTCTGCAATTCTCGCTACCATGCCCGTCAACATGACTGGCAGCTCGCAGCCCAACTCGCTGCATCTAACACCTGACCAGAAACAACACCACTGGTAACACCGACAAACCACCAAATAGTCCATATCTTTCCAAACATACATCCATTCCTGTCACCCCCCAAATAATGTTGAGCTCTTGTTATACCTTGATGTGTTGTATATTTTCTTATTTGTGCACGTATGCTTTACTGGAGAGTCCGTTTGGCTTACCCCTCACGATGTACTACGCGAGGATCAGCGCCCAGAATACCCAGCAATTGGTAGATCCACCGTTTCAACAAAGCAAACGGCAAGCCCACTGGAATCCCCACTTGATGCATAAATTTCCTATGTTTTACAACAATAACCCTTGGCCTGATAAACACATAAAACTTGCATGTTTTGCTTGCTAAGGTAACCCACAGATTATATAGCCACCTAAGCCTAATTTAGATGTAGCGCACATAGGTGGGATCACTCACTTAATTATCTATCACAATTTTGACGTTATGTTGGATTATGGATATCAAATATGATGGATTCGGGATATGCATAAGTAGATGTATGGGTCTGTTTTTAAAATAAAATGGGGAAGAACCCTCGCAAATGACCCACGGGTTGGGATTTCACCACTTTAAGGGCAGGGCGAACGGGTAACTTGCATCTCGCATTTACCTAGGTCCTGGGATTCGTGGAGATGACCGGGTAAGTGGATGCGCGCGGTATCGAGTAATGGAAAGGTGGAATGGTTCAACTTGTGCCCTGAAGGACTGGTTTGATTTATGTCTTGCCTAACTCTTTAGTACAACCACTCGCTCTGTATAAGACATTGGCTAGGCCCGAGCCTGAATGGATACTCTAGCGGTAGCCTATTGGCGCACAAGGGGGAAGGGAAGGAGGCGGTGTGTCATGGGCAATGTTATCCTAAACGCTAAACGGTAAACAGTCGGTCACGCTCTGTTTACCGTTTACACAGTTTAAACGGCATTTGAACGGAATTAAACAGGCTAAACGGATTTGTGTATTACCATCAAAATATACATATTTTTACAGATAAAAATCCAAATATTCTAATAAGTGCAGTGTTCGCCTAAACGGTAGGCCGTTTAAACGGCGTTTAAACGTTAAACGACAGGTTCCCGTGCTGTTTTGGCCATAAACGTTCAATTAAACGGCCAGCGCGTTTAAACGGTCAAAAACGTTGAAAAACGGCTGAAACGGGCGACACGGAACGGCGATACACGGTGCTGGACAGTTTAAACGGCCCGTTTAGGCGGTAGCGAAGCAACGCGGGAAAATGAAACTTTCAGCCAGCGGAAGGCGCGCAATCTTTGGTCCAATCCCGCCCAATACAGGGCCCCAATTCACTGCATATATAAACGCACAGGGAAGATTGCCCTAGTTTCCTTCTTTATTTTCAGTTTCCATTCCGCCGCCGCCGCCGCCACTATTTTGCTTGCCATCTCCGCCACCCCTACATCCGTCATCCCGTCCCCTGAGCTCACACTCGAAGAGGCATGGCGCTCACTCGCGGGGCCTCAGGATAGTGTGCGCTCGTGCCAGTCTTGGCAGGATCGAGGCCCTCGATTGCTCGGCAAAGATCTGGAGATTGCTGAGACGCTGTGACTCCCAAGCCACTCTCCGTCCATACTTTTTCCCCTCAGGTATATTCAGCCTTAGACCTGTACAAGTTTGCTAGACTGCTAGCGTAACTGAAATCCAATCGGCTAGTAGTACACTAGCACCCTTCGTCATCAGTCAGTATTAATATATGATATCTAGTTGTTTGTTGAGAGATGTGCATGTGCTCTATCCATTCTGGTTGCAGGTTTGTGCATGTAGCTTTGCGTCTTTGCTCATTATAAAAATAATCAAGTGAATATAATATTTGTGTCCTTAGCAACTCGCTTGTTCTATCAAGTAGAAGTGTAGAACTATACGATTTGACCTTTGCTCATTATAAAAATAATCAAGTGAATATAATACGAGATTGTTAACTACTTCTTACTTTACTTTATTCTAGATATACTGACAATTTGTCGTGTGTTCTGTTTTTCTATCCTAGTTTTTTGTAGGCTATGTGATCTACTGCTACTTTCTTGTAGGCTTGTAGGATGTCGTCTGCTGCTTCGGCTCCTAGTTCCACTGCCAGCAAACCTGCACCTACGATGAGCCTCAAGAGGAACTCCGATGACATTGGCTGGGAGTATGGAGTGTTGAAAGATCCAACTAACTTGAATGTAGTTCAGTGCAAGTTGTGTGGTTTGGTGGTCACAGCAGGGATATATAGACTAAAGTTACACATTGCTGGGATTCGTGGCCAGGTTATTATGTGATCCTCATTTATTATTCATGTGCAACTCTATATTGCTTATTTAGATGATGGTGTAACAGAGAAATAGTGGATAGAAAATGGTTTCAATTTTTATTTTTCATTGTTCAGGTTAAACCTTGCAAAAAATCAAGTCCGGAGGATAAACAAAAGTGCAAGAAAGCCATAGATGACTCAAAGGAAGCCAAAAAAGCTAAGCTAGCTGAGGAGCAAGAGGTTAGAGATGCTGTGGACCTTGTTGGTGCACCGGATGCTGATGACGACACCACCATTGATGTAGAAGAGCTTGATGGGGCTACGGGCAAGGCTGTTGGGAAAGGAGGGCCTATGGATAGGTTCATAATGCCTCTTGATCAAGCCTCATTGAGCAACACCAAAGTGATCCGACAGCAAGTGATAACTGAAGCTATATGGAAAGAGAGACTGCATACCTTGCAGCGCTACATTGCGAGATGGGTGTATGTGCATGGTAATAATCTTGCCCATTGCTCCTGTCCATTTTGCATTCAAACTTCGAATTGGATTCTATGTTTCTAGTTTTCATTGAACAATGATCTAATCTATAATAGTTTTGATTTTATTTCAGGTTTAGCTTTCAACGCCATCAATAATGTAGAGTTTGATCAAGTGATTGAAGCTGCTGGCCGCTTTGGCCCTGGTGGAAAGAAACCAAACCAGCATCAGTTGAGGGAGAAATTGTTGTTTGAGGAGGTGGAGGATACAAAGAAAATGTTGAAGGTGCATGAAGAGGATTGGGCTAAGAATGGTTGCTCCATCATGACAGATGCATGGACTGATCAGAAGAGAAGAAGCCTCATGAACTTTTGTTTGCATTGTAGTGCTGGATCAAGCTTTCTTGAATCAAAGGAAGTCTCAGAAGAGTCCCACACTGGTCATCTTATATTTGAATATGTGGATGGCTGTATTGAGAGAGTGGGTGCTGTAAATGTTGTGCAGGTAGTCACAGACAACGCTTCAAACAACATGGCAGCAAAGGACTTATTGTTTGTGAAGAGGCCAAATATATTTTGGAGCTCATGTGCAACTCATACCCTCAATCTGATGCTTGAAGGGATGGGAAAGATCAAGAAATTTAAGGGCTGCATTGATCAAGCAAAGTCTCTAACCATCTTTATATATGCACACCATAGAACCTTGGCTTTGATGAGGAAGTATACGAAGAAAAGAGACATTGTAAGACCTGGTGTTACTAGATTTGCCTCCTCCTTCCTTACTTTGCAGAGCTTGTATGAGAAAAAGGAACAACTAAGGGCAATGTCTCAATGTGATGAATGGGACAAGTTCTTAGGTTTGAACCACATCAAGAAGAATAACAAAGGTGTTCTTGCCACAGCTACAATGACAAGACCTGCCTTTTGGAGTGGTGTGGCTCTTTGTTTGAGGGTGTTTGAGCCTTTAGTCAAGGTACTTCGCATGGTTGATAGTGATATCAAACCATCCATGGCCTTTCTATATGGAGACATTTTGAAGGCAAAGAAAGATATCATGGTGGGCTTTCGGAACATTGACAAGGCAGGAAATCTCAATCTCTACAATGAGGTCATAGAGATCATAGATGACAAGATGAAAGATAGATTGGATAGTCCATTGCACTTGGCTGCATATTTTTTGAATCCTTATTACAGCTACAATGATGATTCAATCTTCGCAAATGAGCAAGTCATGGATGGATTTATTAATGCTGTAGAAACTTTTTACCATGGTGATTATGACAAGCAGAGTAAAGTGCTAAATGAAGACCTGCACAAGTTCAAAGATAAACAAGGACATTTTGGAAAACCTGTGGCAACAGCTGGCTGCAAAGATTATAAATTCAACCCAGGTACTTCATATATACTTCATATATTAGCTTGTAGCCCTGCAGTTAATTGCTGAATTGATGTAGCACATCCTGAATACACCCTTAATTGCAGCTAATATACATGTTTTGCACTTTAAAACTGCAGCAAAATGGTGGTCCAATTATGGAACACAGGCTCCAACTTTGCAAAGAATGGCCATAAGGATTCTATCTTTAACTTCAAGCTCTTCTGGCTGTGAAAGAAACTGGAGCTGTTTTGAAGGGGTAAGCCTCCCAACTCTCTGTTCTTCTCTAAATAAGTAATCTTTTACAACAAACACACCAGATTTGTAAACAAAACTTAAATTTGCATTTGTAGATCCATACAAAAAAAAAGGAATAGACTGACATGTGAACGTCTCAACCAACTTGTTTTTGTTCAATACAATAACAAGATGAAGGGGAGAAAAGAGAAGGCTAAGAATAATAACAAAGTGGACCCACTTCTAGGAACTGAAGCAAGTTCAGCTCAAGGGTGGCTTGTTGAAGGTGGAGATGAAGAGGATGGTGAGCTTGTTTCTGGGCTGACATGGAAATTAATTGAAGATGCATGTGGAGTTGAGGAATGTGGAAAGCTTCGTAGGAGTGCAAGGCTGGCCCAAATGAGATATGTCAGTGAAGATGATTTTGAGTCTGAGAAAGACGAAGAACCAGTCAATGAGGATGACATAGACTTTGAGTCTGACCAAGAGGATGTGGTTCCAATTGTTGGGGATGATGAGGGGGAGAATGATGACTAGCCATTCATGGTTGGAAACTAGTTGCCTTTGCACGAGGCACGCCTAATGCTTTTGCTCATGAATTAATTAGTATTAGGTCCTTTTGTCCATTTGTTGTAACCTTGTGATGAGGTTGTGACCTTATAAGCCATGACCATGAGCCTATAACCAATTCTTTTGTAAAGTGATGCAGTGATGTGAGAACTGTCTGACTCACTGGGAAACTAGAAGTGCTACTTTTATTAATTGTGGGCTGTGGTTGAGGACTGAATGGCTAATGTTGTGATGTGAGACCTGTAGTATGTCTGTATGTAGTGAACTAGTGATGTGGAGAATTGATGTAGTGTTGTGACTGTGAATTGTGATCTGGTAGTGTCATTGACACATTTCGCATGCTAATGTTTGTGAGCTAGTAATGTAAGAAACTAAGCACTATTGTCTTGTTTGTCATATGAATGTGTCAGGACTACGTCCAAGATTAGTTATATTTTGTCTTTCTACATACACTTATTCAATGTTATCCTAAACGCTAAACGGTAAACAGTCGGTCACGCTCTGTTTACCGTTTACACGGTTTAAACGGCATTTGAACGGAATTAAACGGGCTAAACGGATTTGTGTATTACCATCAATATACATATTTTTACAGATAAAAATCCAAATATTCTAATAAGTGTATGTAGAAAGACAAAATATAACTAATCTTGGACGTAGTCCTGACACATTCATATGACAAACAAGACAATAGTGCTTAGTTTCTTACATTACTAGCTCACAAATATTAGCATGCGAAATGTGTCAATGACACTACCAGATCACAATTCACAGTCACAACACTACATCAATTCTCCACATCACTAGTTCACTACATACAGACATACTACAGGTCTCACATCACAACATTAGCCATTCAGTCCTCAACCACAGCCCACAATTAATAAAAGTAGCACTTCTAGTTTCCCAGTGAGTCAGACAGTTCTCACATCACTGCATCACTTTACAAAAGAATTGGTTATAGGCTCATGGTCATGGCTTATAAGGTCACAACCTCATCACAAGGTTACAACAAATGGACAAAAGGACCTAATACTAATTAATTCATGAGCAAAAGCATTAGGCGTGCCTCGTGCAAAGGCAACTAGTTTCCAACCATGAATGGCTAGTCATCATTCTCCCCCTCATCATCCCCAACAATTGGAACCACATCCTCTTGGTCAGACTCAAAGTCTATGTCATCCTCATTGACTGGTTCTTCGTCTTTCTCAGACTCAAAATCATCTTCACTGACATATCTCATTTGGGCCAGCCTTGCACTCCTACGAAGCTTTCCACATTCCTCAACTCCACATGCATCTTCAATTAATTTCCATGTCAGCCCAGAAACAAGCTCACCATCCTCTTCATCTCCACCTTCAACAAGCCACCCTTGAGCTGAACTTGCTTCAGTTCCTAGAAGTGGGTCCACTTTGTTATTATTCTTAGCCTTCTCTTTTCTCCCCTTCATCTTGTTATTGTATTGAACAAAAACAAGTTGGTTGAGACGTTCACATGTCAGTCTATTCCTTTTTTTTTGTATGGATCTACAAATGCAAATTTAAGTTTTGTTTACAAATCTGGTGTGTTTGTTGTAAAAGATTACTTATTTAGAGAAGAACAGAGAGTTGGGAGGCTTACCCCTTCAAAACAGCTCCAGTTTCTTTCACAGCCAGAAGAGCTTGAAGTTAAAGATAGAATCCTTATGGCCATTCTTTGCAAAGTTGGAGCCTGTGTTCCATAATTGGACCACCATTTTGCTGCAGTTTTAAAGTGCAAAACATGTATATTAGCTGCAATTAAGGGTGTATTCAGGATGTGCTACATCAATTCAGCAATTAACTGCAGGGCTACAAGCTAATATATGAAGTATATATGAAGTACCTGGGTTGAATTTATAATCTTTGCAGCCAGCTGTTGCCACAGGTTTTCCAAAATGTCCTTGTTTATCTTTGAACTTGTGCAGGTCTTCATTTAGCACTTTACTCTGCTTGTCATAATCACCATGGTAAAAAGTTTCTACAGCATTAATAAATCCATCCATGACTTGCTCATTTGCGAAGATTGAATCATCATTGTAGCTGTAATAAGGATTCAAAAAATATGCAGCCAAGTGCAATGGACTATCCAATCTATCTTTCATCTTGTCATCTATGATCTCTATGACCTCATTGTAGAGATTGAGATTTCCTGCCTTGTCAATGTTCCGAAAGCCCACCATGATATCTTTCTTTGCCTTCAAAATGTCTCCATATAGAAAGGCCATGGATGGTTTGATATCACTATCAACCATGCGAAGTACCTTGACTAAAGGCTCAAACACCCTCAAACAAAGAGCCACACCACTCCAAAAGGCAGGTCTTGTCATTGTAGCTGTGGCAAGAACACCTTTGTTATTCTTCTTGATGTGGTTCAAACCTAAGAACTTGTCCCATTCATCACATTGAGACATTGCCCTTAGTTGTTCCTTTTTCTCATACAAGCTCTGCAAAGTAAGGAAGGAGGAGGCAAATCTAGTAACACCAGGTCTTACAATGTCTCTTTTCTTCGTATACTTCCTCATCAAAGCCAAGGTTCTATGGTGTGCATATATAAAGATGGTTAGAGACTTTGCTTGATCAATGCAGCCCTTAAATTTCTTGATCTTTCCCATCCCTTCAAGCATCAGATTGAGGGTATGAGTTGCACATGAGCTCCAAAATATATTTGGCCTCTTCACAAACAATAAGTCCTTTGCTGCCATGTTGTTTGAAGCGTTGTCTGTGACTACCTGCACAACATTTACAGCACCCACTCTCTCAATACAGCCATCCACATATTCAAATATAAGATGACCAGTGTGGGACTCTTCTGAGACTTCCTTTGATTCAAGAAAGCTTGATCCAGCACTACAATGCAAACAAAAGTTCATGAGGCTTCTTCTCTTCTGATCAGTCCATGCATCTGTCATGATGGAGCAACCATTCTTAGCCCAATCCTCTTCATGCACCTTCAACATTTTCTTTGTATCCTCCACCTCCTCAAACAACAATTTCTCCCTCAACTGATGCTGGTTTGGTTTCTTTCCACCAGGGCCAAAGCGGCCAGCAGCTTCAATCACTTGATCAAACTCTACATTATTGATGGCGTTGAAAGCTAAACCTGAAATAAAATCAAAACTATTATAGATTAGATCATTGTTCAATGAAAACTAGAAACATAGAATCCAATTCGAAGTTTGAATGCAAAATGGACAGGAGCAATGGGCAAGATTATTACCATGCACATACACCCATCTCGCAATGTAGCGCTGCAAGGTATGCAGTCTCTCTTTCCATATAGCTTCAGTTATCACTTGCTGTCGGATCACTTTGGTGTTGCTCAATGAGGCTTGATCAAGAGGCATTATGAACCTATCCATAGGCCCTCCTTTCCCAACAGCCTTGCCCGTAGCCCCATCAAGCTCTTCTACATCAATGGTGGTGTCGTCATCAGCATCCGGTGCACCAACAAGGTCCACAGCATCTCTAACCTCTTGCTCCTCAGCTAGCTTAGCTTTTTTGGCTTCCTTTGAGTCATCTATGGCTTTCTTGCACTTTTGTTTATCCTCCGGACTTGATTTTTTGCAAGGTTTAACCTGAACAATGAAAAATAAAAATTGAAACCATTTTCTATCCACTATTTCTCTGTTACACCATCATCTAAATAAGCAATATAGAGTTGCACATGAATAATAAATGAGGATCACATAATAACCTGGCCACGAATCCCAGCAATGTGTAACTTTAGTCTATATATCCCTGCTGTGACCACCAAACCACACAACTTGCACTGAACTACATTCAAGTTAGTTGGATCTTTCAACACTCCATACTCCCAGCCAATGTCATCGGATTTCCTCTTGAGGCTCATCGTAGGTGCAGGTTTGCTGGCAGTGGAACTAGGAGCCGAAGCAGTAGACGACATGCTACAAGCCTACAAGAAAGTAGCAGTAGATCACATAGCCTACAAAAAACTAGGATAGAAAAACAGAACACATGACAAATTGTCAGTATATCTAGAATAAAGTAAAGTAAGAAGTAGTTAACAATCTCGTATTATATTCACTTGATTATTTTTATAATGAGCAAAGGTCAAATCGTACAGTTCTACACTTCTACTTGATAGAACAAGCTGAGTTGCTAAGGACACAAATATTATATTCACTTGATTATTTTTATAATGAGCAAAGACGCAAAGCTACATGCACAAACCTGCAACCAGAATGGATAGAGCACATGCACATCTCTCAACAAACAACTAGATATTAAAGACCAAGAGAGTGTCTGGAGCTTCTGGGCGCTGCGTGCAGCTCCGGCCGCTTCATGCCGCCGGCCGTCCGATGGTTGGGCGAGCGGCCACCGCGAGCCCGGAAGCGGCTGCTGGCGGAGCGGCGCCGCGTGGCTCCCTCTTGGAGTGGCTCTGCGTGGGTCCGAGGCCGGCCGTGGCCGCGCCGCCGCCCGGCGGAGGGGCGGGCCGTGGGCCCTGCTGCGGCCGTGTTGAGTCGCGCTGGCGGCCGCTGGTTGGGCACCGGCCTCCTGCCCCGTCCTTGGTCGCTGTGCTGCATAGTGCTGGGAGAGGGTAGCCGTCCTTGTCTCCCGTGGGGCGATATGGCGCGGCGTACGGGTGGTTGGCCGGTGGCAATAAGAGCGCCTCCCCCGCGTGCAGCGCCTCTTTAGTTTTGGCCACGCTGTCCTCTTCTTCTATTCGTTTTTCCTCGCCTTTTTCGCTTCTCCCGGATGTTCGGCTGTGCGGCGGATCTTGGGCGGCGGCGCGGGTGAGGTTGGCCTGCGGCGGCGGCTGCTCATTTGCAGCGCTGGTGTCAACTTGGACGTGCCGGCGTTGATTCGCCGCGGCTTGTGGTGGCAACGGCACGAGGTGCCACCACGGTCAAGCTGCGGCACGCGCGCCCATAGGGGGACCTGACGGTGGGGAAGAGGCGCGTACTCAGTTGAGCGGTGCCGTGCCCACCACTGCCGTGGGCCAGATCCATGCGTGGGGGCGGATCTGGTGAGCCGTCGGAGGTGGGTGCTACGGCCGCAGCGTGGCAGCTCGTCTCTGCCGCCGGTGGCCGTGGTGGGGGGCCTGTGCCTGCCGCGGAGCACACGTCAGCCGACCGCCCGGTCGGCCTGCGGGCCCTCCCCCTCACGCACACCAGCCCTCCAGTAGTCCTGCGGCGAGCTCCGCATCGTCTTCAATGCGTGCGCCCATGGGCGATCCGATCAGATGCCTCCATTGCCGGATTAGTCCCTCCCATGGCTGCTGATCCGGGGGCTTCTGCTGTCACATCGACGACGACCACACCATCGAGGCTTCCAGGTGTTTCTGCCTCCACCTCTTCCCGCGGTAGGCACCTGCTTCATTTAGTGCAGATCGTCTTTATTTCTTCCGGGATCCCATTTCTTCCTCTCGGTGGGTTGTAGTACAATATTATGTCCTGGTGCATGCATCAAAGCAAATATGCTGCCCCGTGCAGCAAAAGAAAAAAAAAAGATGGTTGGTACTGGATGACCGAGAACCTCCAAGTTGCCCTCTTCTGAATGTGTCTCCATTCTCCAACATAATAATATGATGAGATGTGTCACCCTTGTTTTCATAGCACCTTGTTTCCTAATGGATACTTTATGATTTGATCATCAGCTGAGGTGCACAGAATAATATGATGAACTGTCACTTTCCTTTCTCCTCTAATGTTGACTTTAGAAGTTAGAGTAAAAAGCTAGTGAGGGATCTTATCCATGCATAAAAGTTTGAGATTCAGTGTGAGACTCATCATGCATGATTCAGCTTGGAGCTGCAGCTTGTTGAATAAAGCTGACTAGCTGAGAGATAATTCTCTTTTATGGTAGCAGTCTTGCTTAGGTTCAGTGATTTACTCTAATGCTCTTACACAATTCATGAAGTCAGGTGGCAACACTAGCAGATAGCACCTCTTGCTGGCCATATATATGGTTAATTTAGAACAAAGTTGGTGCCGTAAGCCTGCCACTAAGCAATGTTTGTAAAATTATAAACCTTTTTCCAATGCCCGATGTGGTTGCCCTCCCCCTTTTGTACTTTTTTTGTATTCTGGTGAAATTGTCTGTCTGTATGATTATCGGTTTGTTGTTCTGGCAATGAGGAAATACTGCCAAGTATTATTTCCAGCTCCATCGCTTTCAGCTAGCTTACTGGATACTGAAGAAACTATCCCTTGTCTGTTTGTCTGTGTGCAGTTCCATTCTTTTAACTTACATTGACGAAGCATTGCGAAATATGCTCTTAGTATGGGATCTGTTGGATCAGCCCTTGCACCACCACCACCACCCGGTGCATGTTCCACTCCTCGACAGCAAACAGTGGTGTCTCCTCTCTTGGCTTCATTTGATGTACTTTGTGATACTATGATCGTCCTCACATCTTACTACATTTTATTTCATTAGCTGGTAAAATGATTTATTTGCAAAGTAATACATGGTTCAACCGTTCAACAGCATGCAGTTTTTCTATTTGAACAAGTGGTGGTGCCTTCAGTAACGTTATCACTACCATCTTTAGGCTATTAATATTGTTGAACTGCAAATTGATTGCAAGAGCAGTGGCCACTAAATGCTTCGCCCTCAATTATTACTAGGTTAATTCTGCAGATGAAATTGTTTGGTGTTTTACCTTTGTGCCCTGTCCTTCCTGCTGTAAATCAGCATCAATCACTATCTGATTAGAAAGTGAAAGTGTATAGATTTGCATAAAATGTGTAGATAAAAGTGCTCAGGTGAAAGCTTCTAAACAGATGCATCTTGACTGATCCTTTAGAATATTATGGTACCAAGCGATACGCAGGCGGCCAGTTCATGCAAATATCCAATGGTAATTACTACTTAGGCTACCAGAACAACCATTCTAAAAGTTGTCCAATTCTAAGTTTTTTTTTAAAGCTTGGCCTTTGGGATCGCAACTGAGACTTATGTGTCATTTATGTGCATGCTTGTTTAATGATGCTCCGGTATGCCTATACTTCTTTGCCATTGAATATTGATGATCCCTAATAGAATAAAGATTGCAGTCCCTTAAACCATAGCCGTTTTATACAAGAAATATCTAGTCAGCATCATCTTTGATTTATTGTTCTTTTGATGGCAGCATTACTGAAGCTTGTACCTTAACATTGTAGTTTGCCTATTCGATGCTTTTTTCCTCATTTGCACTGCTTGCTTTTAGTACCTGCAGCAGCTGAAATTTGAAATTTGATATAGTCTCTGGCTCTCAAATCTTATTCCCCAGCATGCTATACCAGCTTAAATTGTCCTTACCCAATTCATATCTGTATTGCTGATTTGTTCCAATGAACAGAGGCAAAGAGATGATGTTGAAAACTGCAGATCACAATAGGTTGTCGTTACACCACATCATTGTGTTGTAGATAGAGACATCCACGCTAAAATGGTAAGTTCAAACACAACCTGATACTGTCAGTGTTTTCTTACATTCTGCTTGTGCTACGCTTCTCAATGATCATCCTAAAATCACTTGATCCTTTAACATTTTTATAATTTCTAGGCCATTTAACGTAAGATCACTCGGCATTGGTTTTGGTTCCTGGCAATTAGAGCCTTCTATCTTGAGGCAAGGACATGAAGATACATCTAGGTTCTACTGTGCCTTTAGTTTATCATCGCTGCCACCCGGTGGTTAGCTACCATACTTATCTAAAATTTATTCTATACTGTTCGAAATCAAGCACTAAAATCAGATCTCTCTATGTACTAATCATCTAACATACTGAATTCTAAATGTTGAATTTCACTTCACAGTCATAAGACTTTATCGTGGACTGTGGCGGTTGGCATTTTCAACTTGGCTGTCATGTAGCCCCAAATAGTACGATGACAAGGACTGTGCATGGCGTTTGCGCGCTGGTGGGGAGAACCCACACAATGCAAAGCACGTGGATGTGATATCCAATTTTCCTCGTCTAAGATTTCTATACTGATACTAAAAAAAAAGATTTCTATACTGTAGCTTGGTGCCATACCCGAAAAACAGTATCTACGACTCTGAACAATACAACAACCAAAAAATTTGTATGGCATGCGCGCGCGAATGCGCGCGGCCTTACACTAGTCATATATTAATACTGATTGATGACGAAGGGTGCTAGTGTACTACTAGCCGATTGGATTTCAGTTACGCTAGCAGTCTAGCAAACTTGTACAGATCTAAGGCTGAATATACCTGAGGGGAAAAAGTATGGACGGAGAGTGGCTTGGGAGTCACCGCGTCTCAGCAATCTCCAGATCTTTGCCGAGCAATCGAGGGCCTCGATCCTGCCAAGACTGGCACGAGCGCACACTATCCTGGGGCCCCGCGAGTGAGCGCCATGCCTCTTCGAGTGTGAGCTCAGGGGATGGGACGATGGATGTAGGGGTGGCGGAGATGGCAAGCAAAATAGTGGCGGCGGCGGCGGCGGAATGGAAACTGGAAATAAAGAAGGAAACTAGGGCAATCTTCCCTGTGCGTTTATATATGCAGTGAATTGGGGCCCTGTATTGGGCGGGATTGGACCAAAGATTGCGCGCCTTCCGCTGGCTGAAAGTTTCATTTTCCCGCGTTGCTTCGCTACCGCCTAAACGGGCCGTTTAGACCGTCCAGCACCGTGTATCGCCGTTCCGTGTCGCCCGTTTCAGCCGTTTTTCAACGTTTTTGACCGTTTAAACGCGCTGGCCGTTTAATTGAATGTTTATGGCCAAATCAGCACGGGAACCCGTCGTTTAACGTTTAAACGCCGTTTAGGCGAACACTGGTCATGGGAGTACCTCGGGGTACTGGATTGACTCGGTGGTCTGAAACCTTAAAGCACTTCTAGACCATGAAAGGATGGTAAGAGCTTAGTTTTGAAATCAGACGCTTATTTGGTTGTAAGTGTCACTGAGTCCAACTTGTGGGAATTAGTACAACCTCTGATCAGAGTAAAACCTATTCGAATAATCCGAGTCCACTGGTATGTGTAAGAAACATGACCCTAAGAGGTAGAAGTTTCGGTGATTAATGACAACCTAATCTCGTTACTAGTGAGTTCATGACATGAAGGTTAAATATAAAATATTGAGCTCATTGGTTGACCAAAAGAGACCCCTCCATTCAACTATATGAATTTTCATGAAGGATACCCCTTGTAATGGACTCCTAGTGAGAAGATCAAGGATCGAGTAGCTCTAAGTGCCATAAAGTCAAAAGAAAGGCGCTTAGAGATTTTTTTGATAGTTTTAGATGGGCCATACCATCAAGAGGGGTGGAGGTGAGTAACTCGATGCACTTCACTCTAAGTGGTTGTCTCATTTTCAAGTGCATCTAAGTCCTAAAGCTCAAACATACTAAAATGTGCTAAAACACACTCACTTCTGTCGGTTTGATCAAAAGAAAAACCCTCAAAAAAATCTCTCAAACTTAGTTTCGAAACAGCGCTGAAAAACAAGATTTTATGTGCCACCGGACAGTCTAGTGGCTAGTGCTAAGTCTTTACTGTCTCGACCTGTGCTTCATGCACCATCGGACAATATAGACCGAGGGCTATTCTGTTGGCGTTCAGGGCTTTAATAGCCGTCGGACTGTCCAGTGCCTCCGTCGGACGTTATAAACTGAGGGCGTGTTCTATGGGCTTGTGCTGAAATATGCGCCGCCGGACTGTCCGCTCGCCACCGGATTGTCCAGTGGCACTAGCAGCCCATGGCGCGAGAATGGGGATTTAAAATTATAATACACTGGACTGTCCGGTGGATACGAAGAAAAATGATTTCGTACAGAAACGACTAGTTTTTTGGACTGACCTCTATATAAAGGGCTCCCCTCCCTCATTTTACCACTTTTGTTACCAAAAAACATCCACACACACTCAAAGGTCACTCCACCACCAATACACACAAATCTTTGAGCTTTGGGCAAGAGACTTGAAAGGAGAGAACTTCTTGTGTGAGGTTGAATCAAGTGAAGCCAAAGCTTGTTACTCTTGGTGATCGCGATCACCTAGAGGCCTGCGGTCGTGCCTTTCACGAGCTCTCCAGAGATTGTGGGAGAAGCGGAGGAAGGCCTTTGCGAAGGCGTTATACGCGGTTTGGAGCTCACCGTTCCGGAGTGGAGAAGAGTATCCCAAAGAGAGCACTTGGTCCGCGGATCAAGAGGTTGCTTGACCTTTGCGAAGGTCACTTTGTCAACCCCTCACCTTGCGAGGTTTGGGGCCGGAATCCTTGCGAGGAGCCCATGAGAGCAAAGCCTTGCGAGTGGCGCCAAACGAGGAGTAGGGGGTAGAGACTGCGTGTCTCCCCGAACATCGGAAAAAAAATCTTCGTGTCACTTCTTGCTCCCTTTATATTCTGCATTTAAATTCTGCACTTTACTTTTCTAGAATTGCTTGCTTGGCTCTAAGTTGCAGAATTTTGTTATCGTGTAGAACTCTAGATACACTTTTAGGCACTAGGATGAATTAGGACATGTTCGGTAGGATTTAATTTCAAATTTCAAAATTAGAAGTCCAATTCAACCCCTCCTCTTAGACATTTTGATCCTTTCAGTATGGATGAGTCAATTAGCTTTTCATAAAATAAAAGTGTGGTCTTGAAAGGAAATAGTTTGGTTTAGGAATAAAATGGTTTTGATGGATGTTGAGTTACGTGGTAGAACCCATTAGTAGTGTGAGAAAATGTGTTGGATGAAAAGCCTTGAGCCATGTAGACCGGCAAGTCTAGTGGCAAAACCTTTTTGGAAAAAACCCTATTTTTAGAAAATATAAAACTTGACAACTATCTCAAACCTGGCATACAAAATGTTTTACTGCAAAACCTCATGAGCTCTAAATATATCATGCATGTAATTATAGCTATACCCCTTCTCTAGGGCTGGGCAAAAATAACAGAAACCAAACCGAAATGACCGAGACCGAAACCGAAATGACCAAACTGAACGGAACCGAAGTTAATTTCGGTCTCAGGTTTCCAAATGACCGAACCAATTGAAACCGAAATAACCGAACCGAGAAATAATCGAGGTAACCGAACTAACCGAACAACTTTCATGTATTGTCTTAACTCTTAAACTCTTAACGTCTTTCATGTATCGTGACCATCCTGAATGTTATGCTTTGCTTGGTCATATGTACTCTTATATATTGTCTTGCTATATTGCCCTGTATGGGCCTAAAATGGGGGTTATGCTGCCCAATTTTTCTGTTGATTGTCTTTTGTGGCATACCAGTTCAGTCAGTTTGGTCTAACAGAAGACCGAACCGAAAAGACCGAAGACCGAACTGCTCGGTCTCCATTTTTCTTGGATGCTAGTTCGGTTCCGAGTTTTTGAAAACTGAACTAACCGAGGAACCGAAGAACCGAATTACCTGATCTGACCGAACGCCCAGGCCTACCCTTCTCTCTATGGAGGAAGGTGGGCTGCTGAGTACGTATGTACTCTCCCTTACTTTGTTAATGTTTTCCCAACCGTGATATGTGAAAATTTGGGCCTACGTTTTATATTCCACTGCTTAGATTCAGGGTTGTGCCCCTTTGCTGTCCGACCCGTTAGGGCGGATCTGTATCACTCTTATGTAATGATTACCAAACTCATAGGAGGGTAATAAAGCACATTTTAGTCTCCTTATAGAATGTTGAAAAAACGACCTAGAGCCTAGAGGGAGGGTGAATAGGTCGACACCTAAAAACCTACAACCCCAAAACTCTCTCTTCTCGAACGTGCAAGGTTCCATAGCAAAGACAAGCTGCTAACCCTAGGACACACCGAGGAAAGCTACGCGGAAGCACACGAAAGCACTCACTCAAACGCCGATCGAAAACGACACAAATCGAACCAAAAACTGAAAGCTGCTAACCATAGGACGGTTCGATGGTCACCTAACTTGTCCAATGGTCATACCATAGGACGGTCCGATGGTCCATGGATCGGTCTGATGGTCACACCATAGGACGAGTTATATAGTGAAGGTGGCTGAGCCTCGAAACAACTGCTGAGTACGGATCTCGTCTGATGGTCACCTATTTGATCCGATGGTCATACCATAGGACGGTCCGATGGTCAGACATAGGACGGTCCGATGGTCTCCCAAACGGTCCGATGGTTCCCAGCAGACAAAATAGCCTGCGAATTCACCAAAAACTTCACGAAAACCGGTCCAAAACTCGTCCAAACTTCATGAAATTTTGTATGGGTGATCTTGGATCTATCCCAAAGCTAATCCCAAAAGATCCATTTGAAAAGATGTAGAATTGCACGGGAATTGTAGATCTCGTGAAGGGGATGAGTTGAACCAAAAATAAAAAACGGGGAAAAACAGCCCTTGCTCGTGGATCAAGGATTCTAGCACTTAGCTAGTGAGATCAACCACGTCCTAGCAAGGCAAAATACCGGCGAGAGAAAGGATTCAACCTTGGCCCAACCAAAACAGACCAAAAGACCAGGAATCGAAGCCAAAAACAAACTAGAAGAAGCAAGACAAGAGCATTCAAGAGGCTGTACAAAACTCCATATATTCCACTCACAAAATGATCACATGGTTTGATTACAAGTGGTAGATTTCGTCCCCAAGCTGCTTCCCATTTCCTACCCTCTAAACATGGAGACTAGATCACTCTAATCCCTCTAATCTTGAAGCTCTTTGCTTGGTAACGAAAATAGGACTCAAACCCTAACCCTAAACAAGTCTCAACCAGCCAAGAGGGGTGGCTAATGGCAGCCACCACTTTATTTATACTACAGACTCCAAACACTAGCAGTTTTTCATTTAACCCCTATATTACAGACGCTTACACTAAAAAGGCTCGTAGGGGCTAGAAAAGTCGCCAGGAAACTCGGATGAACGAACACGATGAAGTCTAAGGCCTCTTCGGTTTCTCCGCCTCGTCCGGATGGCCTCCACGTGTCCAGTTGCTCATCCCTCGGATAATCACTGGTTTTGGGATACCGGCAACCAGCCTCTGGTTTTGATGGTGGAACCAGGAAACGCTCTTGGCCCCGCTTTTAACGCTCGAACCGAAAAACGATTGTAGGCTTCATCGGTAGAGTGATTTTACGGCTCACGACACCGTCCTGAGCCCAAAGTCATACTTATGGGCTAGGCCTAACTTGGACCGCAGCCCAAACCACCTACCAGTCCATTCGGCAGGGCTTTTTTCACGCCAAGTCTACTCTAGCGCCGCCTCTGAGTCCACTCGAGAGAGCTTTTCCTCCCGATCACACTTAGGGGGTGCTCGCTCGTCCTTCAGCGAGTCTTCGATGTTGACAAACGCTCATCACAGCCAAGACTAAAGATTAGTTTCGGCACACTTGTCCCTCAGCGAGACATAACGAGAGAAGAAAGAAAATTCAATGGACTAAATGAAAAATAAAATGTAGGCCTACGAAGTAGCGATGAATCACTTAAAAAGTTAATGATCTAAAAATACACTTCGAGAATTGATGAATCTAACCGACATAACACAAAAAGTTGATGGACAGTGCATTTTACTCGTTTCCAAATTCAAAAGGTTGATGGACGGTGCATTTTACTCGTTTCCAAATTAGACGCCTGCCGCTGCCGTATCAACGAGCACTCCGTTTGTGGGGCAGTATTTTTTTTTTTTACCGGACCGGCCGACCGGGCTAGTGCTGCAGCTTGCAGGTGCAGGTATCCACAAAATTTACAGAACTGAGCGAGCAAAGAAACGCCGCTAAATACTATATTTTCTTAAAATTGGAACGCCAAATATTAGCAGTGTCGTAAATAAAAGAGAAAAGGCGAAAAAAAACAGGTAATTTTCCTTCCACTTTTTCCAAGAGCGCTCGGCCGGGCCGACGTGGCTTGCCTTGCAGCGGCACGCACACCCGAGGCCCGAGGGTAGCCGGTGGCCGTCCGCCGGCCGGGGCTCCACCGCCACTCCCAACTCCCGCTCCTCGCCCGCCTTACAAAACCCCCCAACCCCATCCGCAGCCACGCGCCGCGGCACCCCCCCACCACCACCCGCCACCATGCAGATGCAGACCCTCGCCCTACGCGCCGGCCCCTCCGCCCGCCGCCCCACGCCGCCGCCGGCCAACCTCACCGCCTCCGGAAGGTGCCTGCTGCAGGTTCCTCGGTCTCTCCGACGCCGGAGGCCCCGCTCCCTCAGGGCCTTCGCCTCGCTCGAGCAGGAGGTCAAGGAAGTCGCTGGCTCCGCGGCTACCTCCGGTAATGAACTTCTACTCGCTCGCTCGCTCGCTCTAAATTTATCAGCCTCCCGAACTGCGCTGTTTTATCTCGATCAGTAAACGGCACAGATGTTTCTAGCTTGTCGAGTAGGATTATCTCCGTGATTAAAGTTTTACTTTCTGATTTGTGGTTTAGCTCGCTCGCTCCTGAGACCATTCCAGTGGGCTTCTAATGTGTTCTAGTTTGCTAGTTTAGCATAGGTGTGCTCCTGAGTTCATTTTAGTGGGCTTCTAATGTGCTGTGTTGCTATCTCTAAATAGGTGTACCACACTATGATATTTCTCTAAAGATGCATGAAACCCCGAAGGGGTCTACTTAGTGGCATGTCACGTCACTTTTTCTATAGTTACATGCATGCATTGTATTACATGGCATATGCACAGGGTACTACTCAAATTCCACTCAAATTCCTGCAGCAACGCACAGGGAGTTATCTAGTTTATGTAACTTGTGGGAAACCTATTGGCATATCTGTACAACTATCTTTACCTATCTCTAGAGTTAGATAATTATGTCACGCAAGAAGGGAGTTCTCTAGGGTTGCAGATTGAGCATGGTGCGGCCTTGGCTTTAGTTAGCTAATAACCGCCGAAAGCCCGAAAGCCTTAACGCATGATTGAGCATGGTGCGGCCTTGACGCTTGGTGAGATTTGATGATTGCTGGTCATTGTTGTCGGTTGACTCATTTAGTTTTGTTGAAGCAGTGGACAGTGGTTTGTGTGAAAGACATGCATTTTGGACCACACCCTTCCCCTTCCTTGTGGGAATTCAAATTCATCTTCATTTCCATACTATGCCTGGTCTAGCAACACTGGAATGACTGCTTGCTGATTCAGAACATTTTGTTTTCTATGCGTGTTGACGTTCCTTCTTTTCTGTTGAAACAATGCCATTTTAATATGCTTTCTTCACTGGATTATTCAGCAGGGAAGAGTAATCAAGCAACCAGAAGAGATGTGAGGAATATAGCGATTGTTGCTCATGTTGATCATGGGAAGACAACTTTGGTGGATTCAATGTTAAGGCAGGCCAAGGTTTGTTCTACTAATTCATTCATTAACTTTGTGATAATATTTACCAGAGATTTACTGCCAAATTAATCTCTCTTCCATTCAATCTATATGGTCAGAAATATAATGGTTTCTGTTAAGAATATTGCCACCTTTAATTTTTTTTTTCTCCATTTCTTTGTTGTAACATGCTAATTGCCACTTATTGAGAGTGATGAACTGATGATGGACTGATGGTGCACCTGTAGTAACTGATATCCTAATATGTGAATTGATATAGGCTGGTTTGGCTGGATTGTTTTTACTTTTCTTGCATGGAGGGCCAACTATTGTTTGTTTTGTTGTTCAGTTAGGTAGGTTAACCGGACTGTTTTAAATGGTCCAATACAACATTGTGGATTTCCATTGGATGATATGTATTGTTTCCACATCATCTGGTGGCTTTGACTTCTGAATTGACATGCTGTAAGAATTGAGTCTTAACAAAAGTTGTGAAAAAAATAAGTTGATCTCCCTGGAAATAATATTATTTACACATAGTATATAATATTATATACACTTTTAGAAGTTATCCCTTAACTGAGTGTCATATAAGCACATAAAAAATAATTAACAGAAGCTCAGCTTTGCTTCCTGATTACATGGGGAAGTAAGACATCTTTACTTGTGGATAATGGTATCAGAGATTTATTTTTCACTGCATACTAGCTTAAAAGAGATAATATGTAAGTATGGAACCATTGTTACACCTTACAACCCTGCAAAGTCTAGATGATTGTGGTGGGTATGCTCAATTTGTAGAGACCCATTAAGTGGTCTAGAAACTAGTTCCCTCCATCCCACAAGTCACAAGAAACCTATACTTTAATTTTATCCACTCACTTAGGTTGCTTTCCTGAAATACCTGAATCCTTTGTTTGCTAAAATAGTCTCTTCTTCAATCTTGGCCCTTTGACCCTTTCCTCTAAGAATTAATGTTGACTTAAACAATATCGAAGGTCTTTATAACAACGGAGCTGAGGTGAATTATAAACCATTTGTGGAGCTTGCTTCAATTGAATCATCATACTGTCACCATGTAGCAAAAAGTCAGTAGTGCATTTTACTGCAGAATAATGTCCTTGTTGGATTACTCTAACTTCTTACCTTATTCAGGTTTTCCGAGATAATCAAGTTGTGCAGGAAAGAATAATGGACTCCAATGATCTGGAAAGGGAAAGAGGAATCACGATACTGAGCAAGAATACATCAATAACCTACAAGGGTACTAAAATCAATATAATCGATACTCCTGGACACTCAGATTTCGGTGGAGAGGTTGAGCGTGTTCTAAATATGGTGGAAGGAGTTCTTCTAGTGGTACTAGCTACCTGCCCTTATTTTATTCCCAAGCAGCGACTTCTCTTTTCATGTTTCTTTTATTTTTGGCATCATCACACTTTTTTGGCTTCTTATGTGTTTTATTTAATATTTACTGCAGTTTGTTTTCCCATACAAATAAATAGTCATTGTGATGCAACTAAATTTTGAAACGGCTTATGTATATATTCAATCAAACATTGTACTAGCATTATGCGTAGCTACATGTTACTTACCAATCAATGAACAGTGTATCAGTCTGTATTGAGGAAATATGTGTGATATCCTCTGATTAATTAAAGCTTGTCTCCTATATAGGTTGATTCTGTAGAGGGGCCTATGCCACAGACAAGGTTTGTTCTGAAGAAAGCTCTAGAATTTGGACATGCTGTTGTTGTAGTTGTAAACAAGATTGATAGACCTACTGCCCGTCCTGAGTTTGTGGTGAATTCAACATTTGAATTATTTATTGAATTAAATGCAACTGATGAACAGGTAAAGTAGTCTAGTCTGTACTCTTGCTCATATAATTTTTTTATAATTTATCAACACATGTCATAGCATAGTCCTTGTGTTCATGTTCTGTTTCAACATGGCAGTGTGATTTCCAAACAGTCTATGCAAGTGGAATTAAAGGAAAAGCTGGCCTATCTCCAGATAATTTGGCTGATGACCTAGGACCCCTTTTTGAGGCTATTCTTAGATGCATCCCAGAGCCACGCATTGAGAAAGATGGTGCCCTGCAAATGCTTGTGAGCTATAAACTTTGATATTTCTTTCTTTATTTCTGATGCATCATTCTCTGTTTCTGATTTGCTTGGTGGCTCTCAATCTCGTATGTCTATTTAGTCATGGTCATGGTGGCAATTTTCTTGGCAACTTCTCTAGAAAAGCATTTCACTATTACAAGTTATCAACTTTATTTCACAAACGGTGCCTCCTGAAATGTAAAACTATAAGTTCATTTTTGTATGTTTGCTAATGTACTACCATCTATGTTTTTTTTTCTCGAACCACGCAGGAGAGCTGCGCGTCATTTCATTAAGAAAGCAAATAGAGAGGCCTTGGGAGAAAAGAATCCCCCAAGGTCAAAGTACAACACCACCCACTCTTACAAAAGACACACGGAGACACACGACCACAACCTCTAAGAGCCCGCCCTCAGGACTAAGTCCTGGAGGGCTCTCGCTCCCGCCAAACACCAAATCTGCCCTTCATCAAACACTGCCTGAACCACCGACCTTGCATCCGGCCTGACATTCTCAAAAATGCAATCATTCCGATGCTTCCAAAGCTCCCAAGTAACCAGAATCATTAGGGAGTTAAATCCTTTCCGCAACTCCTTAGGTAGGGAGCTAACAGCTCTACACCACCAAGAGTTTAGGCAACTGTCAGAATCCGGCAGCCTCACAACATTTTTCAACCTTTGCAGAACCAAATATAGATTATTAAATAGTTACATCAATGAAATACGAAGCAACATCGTCGTTCTAAAATGCCAGAAGCCATGTCATGAAAAGCTAAGTTATATATATTTTTTGTTGGAGATGACTGATATCTGATATTCGCTGAACGGGAAAACTTTGTCAGGATTGAACTATTTCTGACATCCACAGCCAAGAAATAGCTTGTGGACTACTGATAATCCAATCTTGATTCATATTCACAGCTGATCCCTTCCAGACTGATGTCATATGCACAAAGTTCTTCTAAAAATGTGCCATTGCTAATTCATGCACAAAAACTCACCACACACGCAATAAGAGTACTTTATCTATTTTGATGCTTCTTCCAGGCTTTATGTTTTATAATGCTCCAATTGTAGCATTAAGAAGTAGAAACATCAAGAATACAACACACCCAAGATGCCAAAACCTCACCAATATAACAGCACTAGAAACTTACGTGCCTTTTAACCATAATGACCAAAACTGACCAGTAGCCTAAGTGCCTAACTGATGACTACCTCCAGGTGGGCTAAGTCCCTGGCACCTGCTAGACACCAGAGGTGCGCCTCCTCCAAGACCTGTCTAAGTGCTAGCTGCATATTAGGAAGAACACCATTGAAAACAGCACCATGGTGATGCTTCCATAAGGTCCAAGCAGCCAAGGTGACAAGGGAGTTTAAACCTCACCCGTTACTCTTGGGAACTAAATCATTTATCCTCATCAACCATCCACAAAGCCCCATATCATCAGGAAAATCCGAAAAGTCTGGTAGCCCATAGTGGTGAAAGAGAAGGGACCTAAGTTGTATAGAGAACATTCAGCCACACAGAACATGTTGATAGTCTCAGCATCTTGACCACATAACGGAAAACGGGCAGGATGAGGCAACCTCCCTTCAGACCAATCTATCCACCGTCCAACATCTGTTGTGTGCAACCAACCAAAGGAAAAAATGGCACTTTTTGGGAGCCTGAGTTTTCAAAATTAACTCCCATGGCTCAAAGGACACCGAACCAATTGAGAGAGAGAGAGAGAGACCTGTTGGCGGACTTGGTTGAATACTTTCCAGAGTTAGAGAATCCCAGGCTATATCCACAGTTATCTTTCATTGCCTCCATATCTTTGTTATTCATCAATGCTGAATTGCTGACTGCTATGAAGGTATCTAACACTGAATATGATGAGCACAAAGGAAGAATAGCCATCGGACGGCTGCATGCAGGAGAACTTCAGCGTGCCATGGAAGTCAAGGTATAATTTGCTCTGATTATGCATGTTTCTGTGTGCCAGTGTAAACATGAATATTTCAGTGAGAAAATTATGTATAGAAAAGTGGTAGTATGATAGAGAGGCTCAATGAAAGGGGATATTGAGATTCCTAGTGGTCCTTATGCTTGATAGCTGATACAGAAAAAACATCCATTTTGGTCGTATCAAATATATGCTGTGGAAAGTATTATCCAGTATCGCAGTTGCTAACTCAAAGCTGATGAATTTCATTTACAATGACAAACGGAGAGGATATTTCATAAGTACCTGGGATGTGCCTCCTCTATTTGAGATTGCTTCCCTTTGATTCATTGAGGAAATCAGTGAGTAACACAAAACATATAAGATAAGCATTAACTTCTGGGATTAGTTGAGGCCTGAGCAGGCTCAACATCTCTTTATTATACACTTTAGAATGCCATTTTGTGCACTCTATTTTCTCATTGTCATTCCAACATGCATGCCAGCAAACATTATGATATGGTGTTCTATAAATTAATTTATTGTGGTCTTCAGTTCTGTATATGTATTGGGCCAATTGCATAACTGCCCTCGTTTCGTTCTCTGAGTGCACGTTTGCCCTTCTTTTTTGTACTTTGCATGGTTGCCCCTTCTTTTTGAATACGAAACTTGCTCTTGCCCCTATTCTATTAAGGACAGGTAACGGTGATAAAAGAAAGTTGAAAAGACATATGCCCTTGGTGTCTATGACCCTCATTCTATAGGAAATTGCATAAACTGGACCTATTTGTTATATATTTCAAACAAATAACAGCATATGTTTATAATAATTTACAAAAAATATTTTTTTTACAACCATATAGCATATACTCCCTCCAGATCACATCACATTTACTTCTCTGATTGGAGAGCAAGGTTTAAAATCTCCGGCAAGGCGTTTAGCTGCAAGGTTTTGGAGCAGCTAAGACCAGCTATAGCTGGCTATAGTGGCAGCTAAGCCGTTTAGCAAATTTGCAAAATATAGAGAAAAACTTGCACAAATGACAAATCTAACTGATAAACTGATATATGATCTTACATCCATATATTTAAGTAGAAGCTCAAGTTCGTGCTTCATGGAATCATAGTTTCACATGACAAATCCGAGCTCCAGTACCAAAATTAAATACTACTTAACAACAGCAACTAGGAATACAGGTACAAGCGTTCAGCAGTGAGGTCATTTCTGCTGTTCGCTGCAGTTGATGCTGCTTTGGGGGAGAGTCGGAGAGGAGGGAGAGTGATGACCGAGCGCAGAGGAAGCATGGGGATTGAGGCATGGGTCCTTGCCTCTGGTGGCTAGTCACCGCTGCCGGCTCAAACAGCCTGCACCGCTGTTGGCTCCATTTCGTGGGTGAGGAGAGGCCCCTCCGGCTCCCCGTGTGCGGCGCGTGGCCCCGCCGGCGCCCGCAGCCTCCTGTGAGAGGCGCGCAACCCCGGTCTGTTGAGTGCGGCTTTCCCCGCACTCTCAGCCTTGCGCTGCCGGCCTCTCCCCACGCCAGCCCGGCAAGCGCCGCGGCGGACCCAGCCCTAGCGAGGGCGCAGCCCTGCCCCCAGCGCGCGGCCCCTCCCCAGTGAGCGTGCCCCTCCGCCTGCCCCCAGCAGTAGCCTGCTCCGTCCCTTCAGCGGTGCGCTGCCGCCATGGCATCCCGCGTGTGTGATAAGGCAGGGGCATGAAACACTTTTCCCATCTGAACCTTCCATTTTTTTTAATTCGGTAAAAACTACTCGCTTCCATGGCGTTACAAAATAGGGGCAGAGTGGCAGATGGACAATTCATATTCAAATAACAGGGGCAAACATGCAAATCCTAAAAAAGAGGGGCAAACATATAGTTGTAGTTGAAAACCAGGGCAGTTATGCAATTTTCCTGTATGTATTTTATCAATTGGAGGAACTGGGTCTAGCTCAGTTGGTTCAAGGTATGGGTGTACACCTCCACCACCCATGTTTGGGTCCTCCCTGACTCAAATTTTGGTACATATTTCTTCTTATTTACAATGCCACCTTGTCCCCCTTTGGTTGGTCAAGTTTTTGTGTGATCCATTGATTCGGAAGTCTTATTAAGTCTTAATTGGAATAAAAGTAGAAATGTTTCTTCTCTTGTTATTGTTTTGTTGCAGTCAAGCTTCTATTGATTAAGGTATATTGCAGGTTTGTACACCAGATGATGCTTGTAGGGTCGGCAAAATAAGTGAGCTTTTTGTTTATCAGAACTTTGGCCGTGTTCCAGTTGAATCTGTTAGTGCTGGTGACATTTGTGCTGTATGTGGAATCAGCGATATCATGGTATATGTCTGTTAATTTAATCTTGTTTTCAATTCTTTTAGGTCATATTTATCCTTATAACATGATTATTTTATGCCTTGAACCATTCAGATTGGGGAAACTATAGCTGATAAGGTTACAGGAACGCCATTGCCAACTATCAAAGTGGAGGAGCCAACAGTCAGAATGTCTTTCTCCATTAACACATCACCTTTTGTTGGACGGGAGGTATGGCTATCCTCCATGCTAACATAAAACATTTTATCTGTACTTCCTAGCATGTGCTTTTGAGTTAAAGAGAGTTGGGAAATCCATAAGATTGATTTGGATTACTCATCTGTTCTCTTGTATTTGTTCTATATTCGTTCAGTCAACCTTCTAAAAACCATCACTGTACATAGAAGATTTGTTTCAGTTTTCAAGCTATAATGGTATAGAATATTTGCTATAAAAGTACTCTGAAATTGTTATGCTTTAATATTTTTGGTTAACATATAATTGTGAAAACGATATTCAAATGTCTGCATTGTTAAGCTAATGTCTATCTTAATGAAATGTGTAAATGATTATCCATCATGAGTCCACGATAGCATCACACCATTTGTGCAACATACCATGCCATGTAAAATATAATGGAATAGTTGGTTCATTCTCTTTCCAGAATACCAACATATTTACTTTTTCTCATTTCTTTCTCACAGGGGAAATATGTAACTAGCCGAAACCTCCGTGACAGATTGTACCGCGAACTTGAAAGAAATTTGGCTATGAAAGTAGAAGATGGAGAGACTGCTGATACATTCCTTGTTAGTGGCAGAGGCACACTGCATCTCACAATATTGATAGAAAATATGTAAGAACTTACATTTGTTACTGATAGCTAGTGACTTTGTTGTTTTAATAATAATGTGAACTTTGTAGGCGGAGAGAAGGATATGAATTTATGATTGGACCACCAAAGGTCATAAACAAGACAGTGGATGGAAAAGTGCTAGAACCTTATGAGGTAATTCTGTACTTTGATAGAGTAACACATTTTTACTTATTTACTAGAAATAAATCTCTTCGTTTATTACTTCACTGTTTCTGGAACTCCTTTGTCCTCAGTTTTCATTTAACTATTATGTTCATGCTACTGTGATCCAGATAGCTGCTGTTGAGGTTCCAGAGGAGTACATGGGATCAGTTGTTGAGCTTTTGGGGAAAAGGCGTGGACAAATGGTTAACATGGAAGCTAGCGGGTTCGTGTGATACTTCCATTTATTCATTAGATCTTGGGTGAAATGCTTGGCTACAACCTGTTTAATATTCTGATATTAAAAAAAACAAAGCAATAATAACTGTTGCCTATAGTATTTTGATTCACTGGAATTCAACTGATTTCATAGAATAACCTTGGAGTCCAGGGCTCCAGGCAAGCACTTTCATCCTTGAATGACCTATTTGTCTATTATTTTCAACATACTATTATTTTTGTAACTACTAGTAGGATAGTAGCATATAAGGGTGTAAAAGTAAGTTTCATACTCGGCACCAATATAAGTGAAGGGACTAAGAGTCATGGCATCATTATCTATTGTGGATATTTAGAACAATTGAAAATCTTAAACTTCAATGTGAACATATCCAAACTGATGAAATTCAACAGACTGGTCAATTTTCTGTAAGTTGTCCAGGGTCAGTTTGCACAGTTTTAGTTGCGAGTTGTTAGTTTTCCTTTTCATGTATCATTTCTTAATTATGAATCATTTATCTTATCTGGCGTAGAAATCATGCAGCAGATAAATTGTTCACATTACCCTCCCAAACCCCACGCAAGCGGGAGCTCATGGACTGGGGCTGCCCTTTAATGAAAAACATGCTAGATCTTTGAATGAAGAGGAGAAAAATATATCCTTAGCTATTCATGGCTTGAATTGATTATATTATATCCCAGTCGATTGCGTACTACTTCGAAATATTGAGTTGTTGCCTTAATTGATGAGAATTATTTTGATTGGTAGGCCGGAGGGAACAACATTACTGAAATACAAGATTCCTACCAGAGGCCTCATTGGACTTCGGAATGCAATTCTCACAGCTTCTCGTGGCAGAGCTATACTTAATACGATCTTTGATAGCTATGGCCCATGGGCTGGAGAACTTGGCTCGCGTGATCAGGGGTCCTTGGTATGAATAAGTTTCCAAGCAGTTGGGCTTTTTTCTTAAATTTTTCACAGCATCTAATTTGTATAAAATAATTTTTAGGTTGCATTTGAAGATGGAAGCACCACTTCTTACGCACTTCTAAATGCGCAAGAAAGAGGTCTGTTGTTTGTCCAACCAGGGCAGGATGTTTACAAAGGTCAAATTGTTGGTATCCATCAGAGACCTGGTGATTTAGCAATTAACGTGTGCAAGAAAAAGGCTGCTACAAATGTTCGTTCCAACAAGGAAACTACAGGTAATGCTTTATTTTTAACTCTGCACTATGCAATTTGATGATTCCCATTCTTCATTGCTACCAGACCCACAACCTTTTATATGATGGAATTTATGTACTGTGAGTTCTCTCTTAAAAAAATTATATTCTAGCTAAATTACAAATTCTCTTCTGGAAAAACTTACATTTTAGCTAAATGTCAATTTCGGAACAAGGAGCGGAGATCTTGGATTATAGTCATGTAGTACAGGCAATGTATATTGTTCTCCCTGAGTAGTAACTTCTGAAATGCCTAATATATACTAATTTCCACATCTATCGACTCATAGCTCTTGATCAAAGTACGCTGAATTCTGTGTGTTTCAAATTTTGCAGTGGTTCTTGATGAAGCTTTATGCTACAGTTTGGATGACTGCATAGAGTTTATCCAAGAGGATGAGCTAGTGGAGGTGACTCCTGCAAGCATCCGCATGTGCAAGAACCCAAAAATTTCAAAGAAAAAGTAACACTATGGCACGGATTCAGGCATCAGTTTCAGATAGAAATAGCACATTGCGAGGGCTGATATGACAGCTGCATGACAAACAGTAACCAGGCTATTTTTGGTGATCTACGGACGGAAGACGAAAGCTTGCCAGATTCAGATACCGAATTATTCAACAATTTTGTGTTGATCAAATCAGATGATTAGTCTCTTTATTTCTCGTTAGAGAGGCTGGAGTAGTTTTTCTGGCTGCAGATAAGCTGTGCATAGATTATACAGCAATCTCAGCTGTTATATTATATTATAGGTCGTGTAGGTACGTACATGATTATTTCAGGAGCGGAGCTTTATTAGCGGCTGGAGTATTATACTGTTGCTGCTACGACACTATTCATCTATAATTCATGCCAAACTGTTGTAAGTGTAACAGACAGCTGCACAATTGCAAATTAAATACTTCAGGGAAGATAATTGAAATGCCTAATATGACCATGGCTATGGATTTTGGCCTCCAACTAAACATGTCATGAATGACCAGAAATTACCCTC
This sequence comes from Paspalum notatum, assembly GCA_022530915.1. Classification (NCBI taxonomy): domain Eukaryota; kingdom Viridiplantae; phylum Streptophyta; class Magnoliopsida; order Poales; family Poaceae; genus Paspalum; species Paspalum notatum. The sequence goes on along the minus strand of CM039687.1, from coordinate 36,151,033 downwards.
GTTTCCTTTTAGAAAAAAGTGTATTTTTCATCCCTAAGCATCGTTAAAGGGTGTCTTTATATTCAGTTGGTGCAAATCAACCCTAAACTAAATAAACCGTCCGTTTAACAAAAGTTTATGCCGTCTGACAATATTTTACGTGACTAAACTCTGTATCTACGTACTACTATAATAGTGCGATATAAATTGTTTCGTTAATTTTTTTTCATAAAACAAACTTCTTTCCCCGAGTTGCTGGTATGGTAGCCAAGTTCTTGGCGGCATTCATAATGGCGTCGAATAAAAGTCACTTGGGCTATGCTATTCATCGTATCACGTCATGCATCAATCCCAAGTGCCATGTAAGACCGAGTGCATTAGTCCGTAAAAATTATATAAATTATTGTACATGTACATTTTGGTCAATCGATTAGACATTACAGGAGATCATGCATATACACAATGTGAGAGCGTGTGGAAAATGAGATGCCTAGTTGTGAAAAAATGGATGACTAGATGCATTGGCGGTTTGCCTTCAGCTTAACATTCTTGGATCGTGCAAGATTGCAGACCACACCCATCAGTGGAGCAGAGTTAAATTTTGTGGAGCGGAGCTCGCCCAAACAGATCCATAATCTAAGTACTAGTTTGGTTGGTAACCAAAGTGTGGCAAAAAATTAGCCACGGTTTTGGCCACCATCCAACTGTACCCTGAATGATTTTGTATGGAATCTTTTTTGAATAACTGATCACATAGTAGAATGTAACTTCAATATTATGTATAGGACGGTTACGGTAAATTTAAGAAATCAATTCACACCTATTGTTATAATGATTTTTCAATCAAGTATATGCATGACATGGCTAAGAGTAGTTAGTTATATGATTATGGCCTAACCTGCTGTTATACTGATGATTAGTGCACCGTTTAATCAGTTAAGGGATCGATTGATTTGACTTAATTGAAACATAAAGGATGTATGTTATACTTTTGCAATATTTGAGGGATGAAACTACATTTTTCTTTTCTTTTACATCCAGAAGCTTAGGGTTAGTTTGGCAACCACAATTTTTCAGAGGATTCTCATTTTTCTAAAGAAAAATAAACTATTTTTTCATCAATTCTCCAAAATCGCTTAGAAAAATAGAGTTGCCAAACCAGAGAGTGATAGAACTGGTCTCCCGGATCATCATCGCCAGCGCTTCAACGGCGGTGTCCCCTCTGGTGTTTTTTTTAGCCGATGTACATGCGCTTGCGCTTCCACCGACGTTATTGAGCTCCAGGACTTCTGCTTAGCGCAGTTATTGCTCTGAACATCGATCCATATTGAGCTCCAGGACTCTAGTTCCTTGCACACATACTGTAGGTTGTTGGACCATCAGCTTCAGCTCCATGACATGTTACGAGTTACGACGCTAGGCTGGGCGCCTGTGCCTTCAATCCCGGTTACGTACTGCTCCGAGCTCTGTATTAGTTGCCGTTGACGCTTGATTCTGCGTTGGATGGAAACCCAGCGAGTTGCTGTTGCTAAGTAGAGGACTCTGCAGGAAGACGGGGCCGTCGGTGAGAACAAGCTCTGAGGGTTCTTCGCGCTGGACTCATGGAGTCATGGTCGATCATCGCTCCATGACAAGGACGGAGGTGCACCGTGTACACCCACTGGGCGTTGTCATGGCCTGTACACCCACTGGGCGTTGTCATGGCCGCCTCGATGCGCACTAGTTTGGTCGGTGCCCTGGGCTAGTTGCCTGGACTTTTCACCTACCTGCGAGTTGCCTGTCAATGATTGCAAATATGCCTGGTTAGGCAGAGTGGTTCATGCCCTGGATGGCAGCATGGGATCAAGTGATTGATTTATTATGTCCAAGCACGTGAGATGAGAAGCCAGGCGACCGTTTTTCTACGCCTGGCGCCCCAGGCAACTGACACAGGCAAGTCTTTCGCAGTAAAAAATCCAGGGTCCCAACTAAACGCGCACCAGAAAGATTACACGCAAGGTTGCAGGTACGCACTTCCACTTAGGTCATTAGGTGAGTCCAACACGGCTGCAACAAGTGATTTTGCACACTTGTTCTCTATAGAAACATACACATGTAGTTTCAAAAAAAAAAAACATACGCATGCTCTACTAAACCACTCAAAATACATACACTCTCCATTCTTTTTTATTTACCTTTTCCTAGTTCAAAAATAAACTAACCGGTGACAAATATTCGAAAACGGAGATAGTATGTATTATGCACGTTTAATTTGCCTACCGTTGGCGGTCGATAAAACATATTTCGACCACCAACATTTCATGTTTGAGAGTACAATTTACCGAGTTTTCATGTATCACTAACTAGTTCCACGAGATGTGCATGAAAATTGTATGCAGGAGTTTTTCATGATAAAAACAATGAAGGAAACGATGGAAAATAAATAAAGGACGCAGTCAGGTAAATGGGCATGGTCGGCTGACCATCACCATGGTCGGCCGGCCACCTCATGTGGTTGCCCGACCACAATTTGCCGTGGGCTGCCCTCCAAAGGTCCAAAGTCACAACTTGGCCCAAGAAGCATGGTCGCCAAACCATCCCCCGCCCGACCATGTCACTTTAGCCAAATGACGTTGCATACAAAGAAACACTAAGATACGTCAATCTCAACCGTGGAATCGTGTATCCAATGCATCCAAGCGTCGGAAGGCCATCACACAAAGGATTGATGACGTCAACAGTCGAGGGAACAACATGCAACCTACCAGAGGAAAACACGCGGCCGCCCGACCACTTACGGGCTTGTTTGGGTACTCGTGGATTAGAGTGGATTTGGTGTGGAATAGAGAAATTGGTGTGTGTTTGAATCCCCAATAGTTCAAAATCTCCTCCAATCCCTTCCATTCCACTCCAATTCACAAACACCCAAACATGGCCTACATGGTCGTCCGGCCATACACCGACCCCGTTTTGCACGTACTTCAATAGCTGCAACTGCTAACCGACGTGAGGAATGCATCTCGGCCGAAGGATCAAGCATGTCGGTTCATCGGATGGCCGCCTGACCGTCCCCTATGGTCGGCCGGCCACCGACCTAGCTCACCTACAAGTACTCTCCCTCGGTCTCCAAGCTATAAATACCCCCCAGGAGGTGACTTGTAAGGTGTGGGAGATTAGAATATAAGTGTGGTTGTGTAGAGTATTGTAGTAGGACCACCCTTGGCATTATAAAGAGAGCCACCTACGTTTCAACAGAGAGTAGTGAGTGAAGAGTGAAGGAGCTAGAATTATCTTTGGTATTCTACTTCCAAAATTCTTCATTTCAGAGGAAGGATATTCCTTTCTAGGATCGAGTAAATTTTCTTGTTCTCTTCTTCATTTATTCCACACTTACTTTATTTACATACTCAGTGCTCTGCTCAATAGTTTACGAGTGCCAAATGTGCTCTATTTAGTTTAGCTATACAGTTGTGATTGTTCTCTGGATTCGAACCAGTACAGTAGTAAACTCGTCCGTGTAGACATGCTGTCTAGAATAGAGTTTGCCTTGGAAGGTGTCTTGTCCCACGCATCTTTTGTTGGTAGTCCCACCTGGTGACCCCGTCGTTTGGATAAGTAGTCATCGACGCATGGCTGAGTTCTGCAGTGCTTGCCTTTTTCGTCTGGGTTATCAACACTTTGGTGTCCGGAAGTGGTTCTATAGCCTCAGTGTCCAAGTAAACCCGTTGAGTAGAATACTGGTTTGTTTAGTAAAGTTAAGTTGTTATATTTAAAATAGCGAACCAGTTCTGCTCTGTCATTTATCCTTACAACTGCTGGCTTTACTGTTCGGTTCTATCTGTTCTATGTTGAATTACTTCTCGTTCCTCATGGATTTCGATACCCTAGAATACTCTTGGGTGAAATGCTATAACGTGTTTCCGTACCCATGTGGATTATATCAGTAGGCTAAGAAACATCAACAATTACACCCTCTGGAGGACTCAAGCACTAACAATTTAATGCAGCAAGATGCGAAAGATCCTGTAGTCTAATGGAAGACAAGTCTTGGGTTCGATCCCTCGTTGAGGACGAATTAAATAAAAATCCTCCTCCCTAGAAAAGTAACTCCGGTGAGGTTTATTCCTTTTAATGAAATCCGGATGGCATCTGTTCCTCACAGGGTTCGTTTTCTTAGGGCTTATTTTAGAACAAAGTTTTCAAAACCATAGTTTTACAATACCATGGTCTATCAAATACCATGACATAACCATGGTTTTTTACATCGATACAATCTAATACATGTTTAGAGATATAGTATTTTGGCCTCACTTCCTTCCCACAAGACCAAAGTTTTTTATACCCCCAAAATACTGTGGTATTGACAAAACCATGGTTTTAAATACATAGTTTTTGAAAAAAACCCTCAAATATCTTTTGGTCTAAATACCATGGTATTCTCAAATACCATTTAATTGCTTTAAAACTTAAAAAATGTGTTATTCACAAACAGGTCGCGCAACATACCACGGTGACTGTGCACTTGTGAATCACCCACACCAGCCACATCCCCCGTGCCTAGACCCCACGCTGCTGCCACCTTTGCCTTTACCCATGCGGAGAGGATAGGGTAAAACCACTTTGTGAAGAAGAGAAATATTTTTTGAGATGAAAAAAGACATCGCACATGGTCCAATGTTTTTGTAGTGGCATTCTTTCAGAAAAAATCTGGCATTTGGTTAAGGTTGATTATGCGCAGAGATGTTCTGTGACTTTCATACTAGAAATTTAAACAAATCTTGGAGTGATTACTTTGGTGGGAAAAACAAAAGATGCAAGTACTATTAGACATTATATGCTTACTCATATAGACTACAAGGGTATCTTGGAGTATAGGAAACTGACTGACGGGTTCCCACAGCAATAAAGCAAAACTGAGAGATCACATGTCTTACAGTCGTACTAAGACCATCTATATATATGGTGTCAACAAGGTGTACCAAGGTTCTAACTAATAGATTGACTCCACCATGTACCAAGGAGGTGTTAGGCTCAATGAAACAACATTCAAGGGAAGGGATATTTTGGAAGAGTCCTTGTTTTACCACCCCAGATAATGCATGAACTAGACGGTAGGAAGAAAGGTCTCATCATGAAGATAAACTTTTAAAAAGCTTGTGATAAAGTTATATGTATCTTTTTGGACGAGGTCATGAATAGAAAAGGTTTTCCTCAATGTTGGATTAGATGGGTGATGTAAACAGTAAAGAGAGCAGAGTTTGTGTCAATGTAAATGGGCACAGGGGTCCTTTCTTCTAGACCTATCAAGGTTTGAGACATGGAGACCCCGTTGTCCTGTCTTCTATTTATTTTGGTAACAGATGTTTCGGGGGCTTTGATAGATACATAAGTGCGTGGTAAGTTTTGGCTAGCAGAGGAGAATCTCACATATTCATAATGCAATACAATTGTAATGATTGATCTTTCTTTATTGCTTTTAATGGACGTCGATGTTGAATATCAATTAGTGTAAGAGTTAGGTTCATACTTTTGAATAGGACAAGGATAAAAGTACCGCTAATATGGTGAATTGGCAACTATGGTAGCTTCCCATAAGGTACTTAAGAATTCATATTCCATACTCACACTATAGGGTCTGTTGGTTCTAGGAGTTTTGTCCTTCTCCTTTCTCTGTGACAAAATGAATAAGAGGCTTGGGCCATGGAAGGGTAAATTGATTTTGGCCAACAGTTACCTAAATATACAATGGGCTTCTGTCTTCTCATTGCTGAGAATCATACAAAGATGGATTCTTAGTCTTAGTATATTATTATGAGATTTTGATCAAGTGAAGTTTTGCACCAAGCCGATCTTGGCCCATTAACAGGGGCGGCCAAATTCCGTTGTCAACATGAAGGCACTTAGTATATTACTCTTAGTGGTTGTGTTGCACTAGGAAACCGACAGGTAGTTCTCTAGAGAAGCTTCACACAATAGGGCCGGGAAGTGTATGTGGATCGTTGGGACCGCTCCTCCTTGTTGCGACCCACGACCAGCTGGACGGATCAGCCGATCGCTCTTGGCTCAGTATTGCTTGGGCGTGCCACCTGGCTTATAACCCAGTCAGGGAGGTTGTGATGATGGTGTTGGCGTTGGTTGGCTCCTGTTTCCCCTGTATAAGCAGACAAAACAAATTAAACGTTAAATACTAGCCGGATCACTCGGATCGGCTCATCCTGGATTGGATCTTCTCCATCGGCAAGGCCCTGCTATCTTACCAATAGTATATCCATATACAATATGCAAAAGTACTCAAATAAAGGAAGAGTAAGCACGACTAGATCTATTCTAATCGGCTAAAAACATCCAGATGAGTGTCAAAACATGCCTTACAACTACCGACGTATCAAAGATTCTATGGAAACGATATGAAAACAGATGCATCTTTGATAGAACAACAAAAGGCAAGGCAGGGTATACATTGGATCTTCCTGTTGACATGTGATCTGTAAAAAGGACTATAAGAACAGATCTAATCTAGATTCTAAACCTTGTGACATGCTAAACTGATCACAAACCGGCAGCATAAAAGTGTGCACCACAACAGATATTAGCATAACAACAAGTTGTGTATAAGCCGACGTGCAAGCATATCGGCTCATACACGTGACAGATCTCATGCCAAGCTAGATTCATCATCACGGTAACTAGCAAACCATGCCATCAAAAACGCTTCAGCACATGATTTGCCAGGCGACTAACGTCGTAATACCTGTAACGAATTAAATCATTAAGGCAGCATGATGGTTACATGAAACTCTAGTAGCTAGAGGTGGCGATGTGCCAAGGGGAGATGGAGACAGCCGCTGCTCGATGAACGTATGTCGTCAATTTTATTTCGATAGTAATGGTACATATTTATAGTCCGTAGACTAGGACAACAATCCTGCCCTTCCCGAAATTAGACTACAAACCCTATCTAACTAAAACTGGACTCTTTAATCTACGATATAAGGCCCAATGGCCTATTCCGCCGTCACTCCCTTGGACGACTTCCTTCTAGCCCAAAGCCGATCTTCGCCCATTAGTGGGGGCGGTCAAATTCCGTTGTCAACACATGCCCCCTGGTTTTGGCAAATAAAGATTTATTTATTTCAAAACTAGATAAGTGGGAAACCTGACCATGCACGTCCCATCGATCTGAACCGCAACACGGTCTTCCATGGCAACCACCATGATGGCTCACGCGACCCCTTGGCTTCCCGTACGGCGCCCCTTCGCCTTCCATCGCCTCACGCTTAATAAAAGGCAGAGCATCCCCCTGTTCCTCTCAAATCGGCATCCAGTTTTCCCCTTCTTCCAACCAACAGAGCCAAGAGAACCCTCATCCTCAACCATGTCTTCCTCTGACAGCAACCACCCACCATCGCCGCATTCCTTCTCCTCCGTGACCGGGCCGCGGGCTCTCACTCCACCGTCTTCTCCCTCCATCGCCTCTGCTCCAGGTGTAGCGGCCGATGCGCCAGTACTGCTGCCGCCCTACCCTGCCGTACCACCGGGCTTTGCTCCGCTGCCGATGGCAGGAGCCGACCAGGCTCCTCCGGCTATCCTAGCAGCCAACGAGGAGCAGTCTCCAGATCACGCCACCAAGGTCGCCTGGCTAAAGGCCTGGGGCGAGGACATTCCGTCACCTCAGCGCGGCGTGAACAACCTCGGCTGCGCTGAGGACCCGAAGGATGCAATCGCCTTCCCTCCATGGGTCCCTCGTCCGGACCACGGCTCGCCCGAGAGTCCCACCAAGAGAAGGCGCCAAGGGACGCCGCCTCCCGACGACGAAGCGGAGGGCGATGAGGAGGACGAGGAGGACGACGACGAGGAGGAAGACGACACCGACGAGCCGCTCCCCCAATGAAGCCGAGCCTGAGGAGCCGGACGAGGACGAAGACCTGGAGGCTCAGTACGAGGAGAGCTCGTCTGACTTCGCTCCTACTGAGAGCGAGGACGCCGGCGACGAAGACGACGACGGCGCGGGCGAGGAAGCCGATGAGGAATCAGCCGATGACAGTGATGCTTAGAGCATCCTGTCTTAGTAGCAGTTAGGATTAGCTTAGGTCTTAGTAGCCTAGCCGTTGCATCGGCTCTTCTGTAAGATAATCCTTTAGCTTTGGGGGTTAACAGCCGTAGTATCGGCTCAAAGATATATTTTGCTATGTGAATTAATGGAATTTTTCTTTTGGAACTTCTGTCTCTTTTTCCATTTTCTTGCTGATCCCCCTTTGTACGAAAATCGGCTCAGTAGCACCGCGCTGATCGAAAAATCCCTCAATCGGCTTTAACTTAGCATGACAAATCGATATGCTTTAACTAGCCGATTTCTCGTAGACAATCGGCTCACTGGTCAACCGTTGAATCGGCTCTGACTCATTGCCTTCAGTCAAACATAACTCAATAAGCCGATGACTCAGAGGACATGCTTCCTCCGACCGAAATTTCCAAATCCCGCGTCAGTCAGCGCCTCATAAAAGCACACGTACCAAACCAGAACTCGTCTTCTTCCTCTTTCGCTACTGACGAACACCTTTCACCACCTCCCGTTCCACGCTACTTGCGGAAATGGCGGCATCGAGCAGCACAACAGAAGAGCAAACTCTTTGCGGGCGCGTATTTGGATTGAAGGTAAAGGCTTGGACCTCCTCTGCATTTATGCTTTTCACAAAGCTGTTATCTTTACCTTGCACTCACTTTTCAATCATCCAGGCCGATGAGATACTGATCCCAATCTCGGCCAATTCCAATTCCTACAGCTTAGGACCCAAATCCTATGAGCCCCCATATGACCTTGTTAGAACAGAGACCAAACGCCTGCCTTTTGTCTATGTCAACCCAAACCTAGATCTGTGGACTGACCAGCTTCGCGCCTAGCCATTCCCCATGGACGGGTGGGCTGATTGGTATCAGCATGTTAAGCGCGCATATACTTCCACTTGGCAATTGATGCGCATAGACGACGCTCTGACGCTATCCCTTTGTCCCATGGAGAAAGACGACAGTCTGCTTAGATCCATCGGCTATTTCTGGTTGGACAGCCTGAACTGCTTCCTGTTCGGCTCAGGCCCCATGAGACCCACCCTCATGGATGTTGTCATGATCTTAGGGCTAGATGTGCAATCTACCTGCCCTTCCCCCTTCCATCTAGCTGAATGTCCTTATAAGAAGATAGTAGAGAAGAGCCGTACCCGAAACTAGAGCCAGTATATCGCTCAACACAACAAACAGACTAGTTCAGTTTCAGAGAAAGAGCACATCGTCTTCCTGAACTTGTGGCTTGACCATTTCCTCTTCAACGGTCCCTCTCTAGCCCCGACCAAAAATTACCTCAACTTGGCCACCGCACTGGCTCAAGGTCGATCCAATGCCTTAGGCAAACTTTTCCTAGGCATACTGTACCGTCATCTCTCTCTGAATACCCAGCGCATATTGGCTGGACAACGCATCAAGACAGGCGGTCCTTGGTGGTTTGTTCAACTCTGGAGTCAACTATACTTTCGCAATGAAATCACAGACTTCCCATCACTCGAGTCTCAATCTTTTCTAGACCTCACAGGCAAATCCATCCGTTGCACCTCATTTGGCCAAGCCTTGCACCAACTGCCCATAACCCAGACTGACGCAGCTGAAATAGCCAAATGGTACAAACGTTTCTACAGCTCACAAACCACCCCTGTATACAATGCATATACCGAATCTGAACAATTTGAGAACCCATCCTTCTTCAGACTCGATGTCTTTCGCACTGATGAAGAAACTCGAACCATATTCGGCATAATGGCTACACCTTGTCTCCTTCCAGTCAGTATGAGCACTGGTAACAGAATTAACAAGCCAGGATATGAATCATACCAACCTGTTCTAGCCCCTCGCCAGCTCAGCCTAAACCAAACTTCTCCTTGCCTGATTATCCATGAGAAAATTCAAAGCCGAGCTAACATATCTGACTCCCTGGTAGCCACCAAAGCATATTCCATCTTTTCTGACCTAGAGTTAAGTGTACCTGGTACAATGGAGTTCGTATATACAGCCGATGGCTTCAATCGCTGGTGGAATTTCTGGCAGCCCCACCTTTTCTGCAATGCTGTGGCATTGGCTCTTCTAGCCATCGACCCTGAGCACGAAACCACACCAGAAGAGGTAATCTCTTGTTTGATTCAGCCCCTTTTCATGTATTGTTGCTTCATGATACAACCGAATTTTCTGAACATAAATACAGACATGACCTCTTCCTACTGACGACGCAGGCGAGCCATTCAAGTACCTGCAGAAGGCACCACTGCCTTTATACCAGGCCAACATGCCTTCCCTCGACAAGGCCATCTTTTCTTCCCCTGGGGCAACGCGCAAGAGGGAGGGAAAAGGACTTCGCCAACCGAGGTTCAAGAAAGCCGCCATCAAGCCCAAGCCTATCGTCCCAGTCCAGATCCTTTCTTCTAAATCACTCGTAAGTTCTATTTTGCCTTGCATTCAGTATCAGAAGTTACATTGACCATTTTCTATATACAGGATCACAGTTCTCACAGCCAAGAACAAGAGGAGGCCGAGAAAGAAAACTCCCCTGAACTTCCCAATTCTTCTCCTAAGGACGTGTCAGGCCGAACAGACGAAGACCACATGGAATTTAGCCCTCCACAGGTGTGTTCTGAACTAAAAGTCTCCTTCATCTATAATTTGTAAACTAACCATGCTGCTGCCAGGCCTTTGATGCTGCATTCTTATTGAACTTTGATCCTTCGACCATCGGCAAGTCTTTGGTGACTGAGAGCCCTCCTTCAACTCCGTCGGCCGATGTGACCTCAAATCTTAGGAACATCGCCAAGCAACTGGAAACCCCAATCAAGAAATTGGTCGTTGCATGCGACAACATCCGCACGGTCCTTGAGCTGATCATTGATATGTTGCCCCCGAGCCTGAAGCAAGCACTCCGGCCAACAGCTCACCTTGGATTCCTTCGAGAGGACGTACTGGCCGCTATATCACGGATAGCTGCTCATAACAACCAAGCGGCCCTGCAAGAAGAAATTACCAAGGTATGTGCAGCAGCAAATCAACTTAAGGCAGACCTAGATGACGATAGTGAGCAGGCAAGGCTGAAGACGTCCAGGCAAACACTCGACGCGAGGAGATCACAGATTACTGATGAAATCAAGCGTCTTGAGGAAGAGCTATCTCAGGTTGACGCAGCCATCCAAGCCAATGACGCAAGCATGAAGACGTTCACAAATAACAAGCAAAAGTTGTCCATGTCACTCAAAAGCAGTATTGCACGCATTCGTGAATTAAACAGAAGCCTGATCGTTGGCTCTGACGAATCAAATCGTCAAGTTATCGACTCTGCCGACAAGGTCAAGATGAAAGCATTGACTGCAATCTGCCAGTATCTTCAGAGCCTACCAGCATCTTCCACTACATGACTCATCTAATCCCTTGAACACTGTCGGTTGTGCCCCCCGAGCGTATAGCTCGGCTGAGAACCTTATGTTTTTCCAATATTTTTGTACTGAAGGCGATGCCTAACATCGGCTATGACCAATGGCACGCATTGGTCCTGCTACTCGTAGTCACTCGTTTTATGTTACTATTTTTTTCTTCTAAAGGCGATGCTTTAGTACATCGGCTCTTGTTAGGACCAGATGGTAACGCATCGGCCAAACTTTTCCCTAGAGGCGATGCCCGGGCATCGGCTGTTCTTGTCCAGATGTTACACATCGGTTTTTGCTTAAGTCAGGACCCGATCCACATGCTGGGATAATATTTCTTCAAATATTTACCATTGACGTTTCTAAAAAATTGGACCCCTTCCAATGTTTCCATCCTATACGAATTTCCTGGGGCAGTCTCCACAATACGGTAAGGCCCGTGCCAGTTAGGGGACCACTTCCCAAATGCCGAATCTTTCGTTCCAACTGGCAAGACTAACTCCCAGACAAGATCGCCTATTTTGAAATTCTTCGGCTTCACTTTCCTGTTGTAGGCTTTCGCTACTCTTGCTTTGTTATCTCTAATTTTTTCGAAAGCCCACAGCGAAGTTCTGTCAGATCATCCATGTTGATATTCATGAGAAATGTATAATCGTCGGCTAATAGATCATTCTGAAATTGAACCCTGCGAGAGCCGATGTTAACCTCCCATGGCATAACGGCCTCCTGGCCGTACACTAGCTGGTATGGAGTGCATTTTGTCGCCCCGTGACACGACATCCTGTATGCCCATAATGCCTCTGCAACCGATCATGCCATTGCTTAGGATACTCATCTATCTTCCTTTTGATCAGCTTAATGAGGCTCTTGTTTGATGCCTCAGCCTGACCATTAGCCTAATTTTTGAATTCCTCAGCCAAAAAGACAGTCCCTTGATCTGTGGTGATAGTTTGTGGAATGCCAAACCTGTAAATTGTTCCTTGACAAAATTCACCACGTCCTTGACCGTGACATTTTTCATTGGCACGGCCTCTACCCACTTGGTAAAATAGTCAGTAGCAACCAGAATCCATTTGTGCCCTTTGCTGGTCGGAGGATTAAGTTGACCGATCATATCCATACCCCATCCCCTGAACGGCCAAGGTTTGACAATAGGATTCAACGGTCCAGCCGGCGCCATCTGAACAGCGCCGAACCTCTAACACTCTTGGCAACCTTTGTAGTATTTGAAGCAATCTTCTAACATGGTTGGCCAATAATACCCTGATCTTCTAATCAGCCACTTCATTTTATGAGCTGATTGGTGGGTACCATGTGGGGGATAGATATCCCCTGGGCCCTCACGGCGTGGATTCAGTACATGGGCCATTGGAGGGCCCAATGGAGATAGCATGCCCTTTGCGGGGTGCCGGCTAATCTCGTGGGCCCGAGAACGGATGGCGAGCTTGAAGACCAAGTCAACGGCGTCATAATTTAGGAAAGGCGTAAAGGAGTTGATTCGGACTCTGTGTTTAGAAGTAGCGGGACTCAAGAAAGGAAACATGCAATAGTAGATTCTGTATACTCTTTTATGCCTCCGAACAGAGTAGAACTCGTAGATGGAACCGCCTTGTAACCCAAGCCTTGCCGGATTATATAAGGCGGGTGAGGGACCCCTACATAGACGATCAATCATCTCATTGCAAACCAGCTACCAAGCATCCAAGCCCTCGTTGTAACCTTGAGAACTCAGATCAATACAACTCACAGCAAACAGGACGTAGGGTATTACGCATATTGCGGCCCGAACCTGTATAAACCCTTGTGTTTTGTCGCATCTCCACGCGAACCATCGAGCTACCCTGATCTCGCCACCCCAAAAGCATCACGTGACACACCCCGTGGTGCATTGCCGGTATCAAACACCGACAGTTGGCGCGCCAGGTAGGGGGCTGCGAAATCGACATTTGTTAGCTCCATGGCCAATCACCTCGTCAACGGCTTCACCCCAGGTGACATGATCTAGTTCGGATCGATCACCTTTATCACCGATCGGAGAGGCGATCTTCATCAGCTTCGCAGCGCACCGGTGCAACCGCGCATCGTCGTGCGACCATCGACCGCTCCAGGGCGATCTGCGCCATCGGATCATCGCCAGGGACCAGCACCTCGTCAGCCTCCTCCGGCTCCACGCCAAGCTTCGACACGTCGGCGTGAGGTGCCGGCCTTCGCCAGGATCCACCTCCGCATCGTGCTGAGTCAGATCGGGCTCCCCATGGTCATCATGACTCGGGAGCGCTAACCAACCGCAAGGTCTCCTTCAAGGTTGGATCTACATCGACCACACCAGCCCGAGCAGCACCGGCGACGACCACCACTTTGGCCCCGACCCGTCGCACGGCGCTCTCAACCTCTCCGACTCAAGTCTGGACTCGGATTAGTCGGCGACTGAGGTCAGGTTCTTTGGGAAACATCCCTCGAGACCCACGGCGGGCCCACACCTTAGGCGGCGCTCCACAGAGCCTGAGTCAAGTTCCTGTTGATACTCGTTCCTGGGTCCCACGTCCTCTATGGGTCCTGCCGCCTCCGCCTGCACTGAAGCAAGCCCGGCCAGCCTCTCCTGTCCAGGGCCAAAAAAAGACTCGGGTGGAGCCCAACGTTCCTTGCGACTCTGCTACCACATACCAAGGGCTTCTTTCTTGTGCCTCGGCTCCCCTCAACAACGACAAGGGTGCGCGGGGGGCGCCCGACTCAAGACAGTCTGTGCCTCTTTCGGACGATCGCATCTACAGTGGGCTCGATGCGCCGCCAATGGGTCGTCGCCCGCGACTCGTCATCGACTCTGCCTCGGCGGGAAGATCTGTTCGCTAGAGCGCCTCGTCGACCAGCGAAGCTCGCCGTCGTCCGGTGAACACTGAGAGGGCTCGCGATGCGGGGCACCCTCATATGATCTACAGCATTAATACTCCTACGGTCTCTGAACACGTTGCGACCACCGCAACGACCACGACGTCCACGGTCCCCGCCTCGAACGCCAGCATGGGGGTGACGGCCACGACCACCAGCAGATCCGAGGGTTCGTTCCCCAGCTCTACCCTCTGTTTCTCTGAGCTCCTCATGATCAGCGGTGCTCCAAATGAGATCGACGAAGTGGTCTCAGACGATGAGCAACCTGTCCTCGCCGAAACCTCGCAAGATCGCCATCGGAGGGAGAGGGCGAACCGCATCTGTAACATCCGGCGTCACCATGTACTGGGTAACAAGGATCCCACACTGCCTGTCTCGATAGATGAGGTAACCCAGGAGAGTGAAAACGAGCAGGAAGTGCAGAGCCACCGGCCTCAGAACCAGACGCGGCAGCGACGTCGCAATTGGCAAACTGCTCAAGCCAGACGACAGCGGGTGGCAGCACTCCCCGGACGCAATCTTCTGAAGGAGTTTGAAGGGGTGATGGAGACCCCGAGTCAAGCCGGCGGGGCGCTAGTCAGACTCTGCGGGCTCCTCCCTGACAACGAGGATGGGAAGGCCATCAAGACCGTTCTCGCTCGGGCAGCAGACCACCTTGTCCCCAGACATCAAGAGGCTGCTGACGCACGACAGGTCATCAACGACAACCGCGACGCACGCCATAGCATCGAGCAGTCCCGTGCTCTGCGGCACCAGCTTGAGATAGATCGGCGGGCGAACTACGACTTAGACTATGGCCCTTCTCAGAGTGCTCCAGCTGCCAGGGGTCACTTAGGAACCGTCTCCGTGAACAGCTCCGCCCCCCGAATCAGATCTGAGCGAGACCATCGCCCTCAGTCTCCACCATGCCGGCCAGACGAAGACCGCGGTAACCAAGCTGGCGTCGCTGAGGCGGCTATCGCGGCCTTCGAACGGAGGATTCAAGACGTCGAGTGGCTGCCTAATTTCAAAATCTCAAACATCGAAAAGTTTGAGACGAAGATGGATCCGCGGAACTGGTTGGCCGTGTACACTACCGCGGCCCGGGCGGCCAATGCTTCAGAAGATCTCATGACGTCCTACATCCCAATCAAGTTGGGATAGGACGCGCTTCAATGGCTCCGCCACCTCAGGTGAGGCAGTATTGAGGACTGGGGCGACTTCCGCCGCTTGTTCATCGCCAACTTTCAGTCACTCTCCGACAAGTCGGCGCAGCGATGGGACCTCAAAACCATCAGGCGCAAGGATTCAGAAAGCCTATGATCGTACCTCAAGCGGTTCCAAGCTCTCAGGAATTGTCTCCTCGACGTATCTGAGGATACGGTGATTGACGACTTCCTCCAAGGTTCCAACGACTAGATCTTCGTTAAGCACATACTGGAAAGAGCGCCCACTACCTCGGAGCGTCTCTTCCAAGAAGCGGACCGCTACATTACAGCGGACGAACGAGCTCGCGATCTTGTCCGCCCCGACAGGACGATCGGGGCAAAGGCAAGCAGGAGAGGCATGAAGAACCTTCACGGCAAGATCGTCGCTGGGACAAGAAGACCCGGGAGGAGGTTCGAGTCATGGCTCTAGCTCCAGTGTGACCACGTGGCCCGCCTCCTGCCCCAGCTTGTGGCGGAACCGCCCTGCTTAATCCAGATTAAGCGCACCTGCCACCTTTGGCTTGCAGTACACTTAAGCTGGACTAAACCCGGTAGTCCGTCGAGTGGCCTTCGGCCCTCGATAACACCAATCCCAGAGAAACCGACATCATACACATTGACCCTCGACGGAGTCACAACCATTACATCATCACAGGCAGTTGAATGTAGATAGATAATAGAATTAGTTTACAGACCAGTTCAAATCAAAGTTTCAAATCCAACATAGTCATAGGATAACATAAGTTCTTAAATGTCTCTCAGCGGAAGATATAGATAGTTCATAGTTCAGGTCATGCAGCGGAATGTGCAAAAGAGAGACAACATCATGCCCACTGATGATGTCCTGTTGCCACAACGTCATCTTCTAATCGTGTTGCACGCATGTGCCCCCTCCAATGCAGGGACACATCAGAAACTCCATACCTGTGAGCCAAAAATGGGGGCAAACCCTGAGTACTAATTACTCAATAGGACTTAATGGACATGGCTTACGGCTGACGCGATGCATAGCTTACTAATCATAGTTTGTCCTTAGCCATTGATTTTATTTCATCAAAGTGTTAGTTTGATGACAGCAGGATTTGACAGCTGCTATCCTTCATCGTATTAAGAACAGATCATGGTGACAGGGTAACTCTCTGCAGAAAAGTAAATCATAAAAACTTGCATGAGAGTAATCCATCCTCAGTTGCATGTAAGAAATCCATCATGTACACCAAACATGTAGTATTTGAAAACATGTACATTGGCATAGTAATTTGGAATTGTTACTACGTTGCCCGTGTGCGACATTTGACACTCTCACACCTGGTGAGCATCAGCGATTCGAATCGATTTTTAATTCCCGGGAATAACTAAAAATGCCAAGTGATATATGCTTACTAGCCATCGCGTTCCACACATATATCTCCCATCTCCACCTGTCCCGTCCCAAGATTCACAGCGCCCCCACCTAACCCTTGGGAGTAGCCGTCTCAGGAGCGATACCACTGTGTGTAGGGTCAGCCCTCCCTCGACTTCCAAGCACCTCCCAAGTCCATCGGCCCCCTATCAGTGGATGGGCAGCACCATGAATAGTAGGACGGGGCCGGTAAGACTTTCACCGGTCCCACGACCCGGATAAGCACTCCTAGCAATATTGTGTCAATCAGCAGGCGAACAGCGAACAGGCCTTATGCGACAGGGGCGGAGCCGGAGAACAACAACGCACACCACGAAAGTAAATGTACGCTCCGCCCCGTCTCAATTTAATATCAACATAAATAACCATAAATTGCATCATAGTAGTATTTCTGAGGTTTTGAAATATCACCTACGCGACGAGTGACAGTGCTCACTCGTGTCTACTCGTACCTAGCATTTTTAGGCATACTCGTCCTACGAACTTTATTTATAGGATCTAGGGCCAGGGCGGCCGGGATGTCTAATGCAATTGTTTTCATTCAACTCCTAATGCATATGCGTAATTCATAAGCATTATTATATTAGCTGGGTAGTATGGTCCTGCCTACCTTCTCCGCTCGAGTTAGTGGGTGCTTCCACGGCGGTGTGATCGGCAGTCGCGTGCGGGTCTTCGGGCTCGTCCTCAGGCTCCTCAATCAGCGGTTGATCCGGTGGCAGCTCCTCGTTCGCGGGATCTATATGCATGAAAGGTGCAGGCATGAGTGCATACGGATGCAAATGTATGCACTTGTTGTCGATGAAATGCCCATGTTAATGTGCAGCAAATACTTTATGAGAAATGATACGTATGCAGTAGATGAATCACTGTACATGTATGTGCGTAGGGTGAATTGTGCTAAATTGTGAATAAAATCATGCCTCTGAGTTCTAGTAGTTCCACTAACTTAAATGGTACCAAACTTTTATGACAAGCATACACTTCATACTCAAAGCTCCTGTCAAAAGTTCAGCTCAATCGGAGTTATAATTATTTTATAAAAATTCCAGCAATTTCTCGGCCCTATACCTTGTTAGAATTTTCATAAATTACTGGAAAGGTTTCTGAAGGTGAAATTTTACCAGTGAGCTATCCTTAGTATGAACTGCATGTACAAAAATTTACAAGCTAAAACTCCCAAGTTTTGACAGGACATCTATTTCTCATATATAAAACTAGTGCAAGTTAAGGTGTACATATAAACGGTGAGAATAGCTTCCAAGCATATACTTTCTGGATTCTACAATACCCCCACATGCTACTAGAATTTTGGTAGAATTTATCTTGCACATTAGGACTCATTTTTCCATTTATCAAGTTCTCCAAGTCAAGATTTGTCATTTTCAAATCACCATCAAAACTATACATGCAGGGGCTCATATTTTTCCAGTGGCGTTCACAAGATATATAGAACCTGAGAAAAATACTAGTGAGCCTCATTTCACATATTTTGCATGGACCCTATTTTCAAGTTATCAAATAATGCATAAAGTACATATAAAATGGTAAACCATGCATGAACAGTAAGGTATTGAGTTACCAGAAATTTCCACAGTATCAAAACACCCTAAGAAGGCTACTGACCAAGTTTCGTCATTTTCGAATTCCATCTAGGCCATGTTTCCTATTTTTCATTGATTTATCATGCATTTTTAAAAACAGGGGTATAACCGTACATGCACATCCCCACATCATTCCTACTGTGTAGATCTATTTACTAGGAGTACAACGCAGCTGAGTTTTCCTTTTTACGATTTTTATTCGATTTTATATGAATTTCCGAAGTTTCAGCCGAATATAGGAAAAAGAAATGGAAAAAGATAAAACCGAGGACTAGAACACAATTAACCCTATACTCCAGGGTCTAGCACGTAAGAATGCCAAGACTCAGTAAACAGCGCGTGGTTTAAAACGTAAATAAACCATACTCCGGGGGGTAGCTTGCAAAAACCCCCCGGCCGTTCTTCCTCCTCCCGCCGCGCGCGTGGGCGCGGCGGCGCGCGCGTGCGCCGGCGAGCTCCGGCTCGCCGGGGCCGCGACGCGGGGCGCGTCGGGTGCGCGAGGACACGGGGCTCACCCTGGGGTAGGCCTCGGCGTCGGGGAGGGTGCGGACGAGGCGGCGCGGCGGTGAACCGAAGAGGGTCGGCGGCGTGAACGGCGCCGTGAACGACGTCGAGGCGGAGGGGATCTGGGCGTCGCGTGGGCGAACGGCGACGAGGAGGGGTGCGTCGGGTGCGCGGGAGTGAGCCGAGTGCGGTGGAGTAGATCTAGGGGCGCGAGAGGCGGCGGAGTGGGCGGCGCGAGCTCGAGCTTGAGCTCGGCTCGGTAATGGCGGTCGGGCGGGGTCGCGAGCCGATCTCGTGGTCTAGGGCGGGAGCGGCGGCGAGAGTGGGCGGAGGAGAGGCGGACGGGCGAGGCGAAGGCGGTGGTGGGGTCTGGAGGCACGGGGAGGGTCGGAGGCGGCCGGCGTGGGAGCTCGAAGCCGGCGGCAATGGCGGGCGGCTCGGGCGAGAGCGAGCGAGGCGAGGGCGTGAGTGAGGGAAATGGATGGGGATGCATCTGGACGGATACGCGGGCGAGGGTAGAGCCGAGGGGCGCGGCCGGCGATCCGTGGGCGCGCCCCAGTGACCGTACGCCGGCGGCCACGCGCTCGGCGCCGGCGGCGACACCGTGTCCTTCCCGGGCGCTGGGTCCCACCGGTCAGCCACTCAGGGAAATACCAATTTTTGTTTGTGTTTTCCCCCTTCCAGTTTTTCCCCTTTTAAACCCTGTTAGAGGCCGATTTGGGAAATGTGGTAATTGGATAAAATGTTGGTCTCTTTCATTTCTACAAGTTTGTCAAAAGGCTCTGCCCCCAAATCAGTTTGCAAATATGAATTTAATTTGAATTTGTATAGCAGCTCTAGTTGGGGCAGAACATCTTTATTTCTTGTGAAGGGGAAAACTCCCATTTCTGGGTTCTAACTTCTAAAACTCCCATTGACAAGTTTGTTTAAAATTAATTCCTACATATTCCATTCCATTTGGGTTTGACATGAAAATGACTTAAAGTTGGAGAAAAACCAAGTTTACCAACTGGTCAGATTTAAACTGTGTTTCTAGGCTGGCAGGAAATGGTTCAAATCATTAGCAAAAATTCATTTTTGAACCAGACCCCAATTTAAAAAGTTTCTCCCTAGATCATTACCTACAACTTCTCTAATTTGAGCTTTGCATGAATGTGGCCGTAGGTCAGAGTAAACTTAGAATTTCAAATCAGCCCCAATTTGAACTGGTTTTCTATACTGACTATAAATGACCCTAATCACCCTCCAAACCTCATTATCTGACAAGACCCCAATTAACAAAGTTGTTTATCTCATGTGTATCTACAGTTTTGTCAATATGAACTTCACCCAGATCTCAATGGAATCAAAGATACAACTGTAACATAGCATCACACATGAAATGACAGGGTTTTTCACTTAGTAATATAAACCAAACTTGTTTCCAATGCACCCACACATGTTATGTCATGATGTTTAAGGATGATGCTTCATGTAAGATGAGTGATTATGCACTTGAGATGCCGGAGCATCACAACCCACCCCCCTTAAAGGAATCTCGTCCCGAGATTTGTTGATGTGATGTGGGTGGATAAGCCAAATTAGAATGCAGTGCATAGTGTAGGATTTCGAATAAAATTTGTATTTAGATGGTTATACATACTCGTTTGTAGTAGCTGAAAGGAAACCCGGGTATTTGGTTTGCAAGTATTCTTCTTGCTCCCAAGTCGCTTCTTCTTCGGAGTGATTACTCCATTGCACTTTGTAAAAGTTGATTGCTTTTCTTCTTGTTGCTCTTTGTTTTTGGTCGAGGATTTTTATAGGACGTTCCTCATAGGTGAGGTCAGGCTCAATTTCAATTTGTGAGGTGTCCACTGCTTCTTCCGGCACTCTTAAACACTTCTTAAGTTGCGAGACATGAAATACGTCATGAACCGCAGCCAGATGTGGAGGTAACTCCAACCGGTAAGCAACTGGCCCACACTGCTCAGTAATCTTAAACGGACCTACGTACCTCGGGGCTAACTTCCCTTTCACCCCAAAGCGATGTACCCCTTTCATTGGTGACACCCGAAGGTACACGTGATCATCTAACTCAAAGACCAACGGTCGTCTTCTTCTGTCAGAGTAGCTCTTTTGTCTAGACTGTGCTCTTTTCAAGTTGCCGTGTATAAGTTTAACTTGCTCCTCGGCTTGTGTTACCAAATCAGGGCCAAAGGTGACACGTTCTCCCGGTTCGGACCAGTTTAGGGGTGTTCTGCATCTCCTACCATACAGAGCCTCGAAAGGAGCCATCTCTAAGCTCTTCTGGTAGCTGTTGTTATAAGCAAACTCTGCTAGGGGGAGACACTCATCCCATTTGGTGGAATAAGTTAAAGCACAAGCCCTCAACATATCTTCTAAGATCTGATTTACTCTCTCAACTTGGCCGCTGGTCTGTGGATGATACGCCGAACTGTGGATCAAGGTAGTTCCAAGAGCGGTTTGCAAATGCTCCCAAAAGCGTGACACAAACAATGAGCCTCTGTCCGAAGTGATGGTCAGAGGAACACCGTGTAGTGCCACAATTCGAGAGATATATAACTCGGCATATTGTTTTGCTCGATAAGTGGTCTTGACAGGAAGGAAATGTGCGGCTTTCGTGAATCGGTCAATGACTACCCAGATCGAATCATACCCTTTTTGTGTGTGAGGTAGGCCCACAATAAAGTCCATGTGTATGTTTTCCCATTTCCAGGCGGGAACCTCAAGCGGTTGAAGCATACCTGCAGGCTTTAGGTGATCAGCCTTTATTCTTTGACACACGTCACACTCGGACACGTACGTGGCGATCTCTCGTTTCATACGAGTCCACCAAAACTTCTGTTTCAGGTCTTGGTACATTTTGTTACTGCCCGGGTGCATAGTGAACATAGACGTGTGAGCCTCATCTAGAATCCTCTTCCTCAACTCCATATCCTTAGGGACCACTAACCGGTTTTTGAACCACAACACACCTTGGTCATCAAGTGTGAAGCATGCTCTCTTCTTCTCATCCATTCCTTCACGAATGAATGCCATGCCCTTATCTTGCTTTTGTGCAGTTATGATTTGTTCTTTGATAGTGGGCTCAATAATAAGGTTATAGAGCTCAGCTAGCTGTTCTGTAGGTAATTCGATTTCACCTATCTCGCAACATAGCACCCTTACTGTGGGCCGGGCTTCAATCACATTGCAATGAGCCCGACGGCTTAGCGCATCCGCTACTACATTAGCCTTGCCGGGATGATAATGAATTTCCAAGTCATAATCCTTTATCAACTCTAACCACCGTCGCTGCCTCATATTCAATTCGGGTTGGGTGAGGATGTATTTGAGGCTCTTGTGGTCGGTGTAGATATGACAAGTATTGCCTAGCAGATAGTGCCTCCATATTTTCAGTGCGTGTACCACTGCTGCCAGTTCTAGATCATGAGTTGGGTAATTGGCTTCATGTTTTCTCAATTGACGGGAAGCGTAAGCGACTACCCTCCCCTCTTGCATTAGCACGCAGCCAAGCCCATTGCCGGAGGCGCCACAATACACATCGAATGGCTTCGTGACGTCCGGTTGTGCTAGTACTGGTGCGGTTGTCAAGGATCTCTTCAAACTCTGGAAGGCTTCCTCACAGTTCGGACTCCACGTGTACTTAGCATTTTTCTTGGTCAAAGAGGTCATTGGCTTTGCTGTTTTGGAAAAATCCTTGATAAAGCGGCGGTAGTAGCCCGCTAAACCGAGGAAACTCCAGATCTCAGTTACGGATTCGGGTTGCTTCCCATTTAGTACACTCTCTACCTTGCTGGGATCAACAGCTACCCCCTTCTCGGACAATATGTGACCCAAGAAGCTTACTTCTTTTAACCAAAACGCGCACTTGCTGAACTTGGCATAGAGTTTATGTTCCCTGAGCCGAGTGAGTACAATCCGCAAGTGTTCTCTGTGTTCTTCTTCATTTTTGGAGTAGATCAGTATATCATCAATGAATACTACCACAAATTTGTCCAGTTCATTCATGAACACCGAGTTCATCATATACATGAAGAAAGCCGGTGCATTGGTCAATCCGAAAGACATGACTAGGTACTCATACAAGCCATATCTAGTTGAGAAAGCTGTTTTGGGGATATCCTCCTCTCTGATTTTTATCTGATAGTATCCTGATCTTAGGTCAATTTTTGAGAAGACTCTAGCCCCAGCTAGTTGATCAAATAGAATGTCAATATGTGGCAGTGGGTATTTGTTTTTGACTGTGACTGCATTTAGAGGCCGATAGTCTACACATAGCCGTTTACCACCTTGGTCTTTCTTTTCGACAAAGAGGGCTGGGCACCCCCAAGGTGACGAGCTAGGGCGGATGAAACCTTTATCCAGCTGTTCTTGCAACTGCGTTTTCAACTCTTTAAGTTCATCTGGTGCCATCCTGTACGGTCTCTTAGAGACGGGTGCCGTACCTGGAACCAGCTCGATGCTAAACTCAACATTCCTATCCGGTGGAAGACCAGGCAGCTCCTCCGGAAACACGTCTGGGAATTCGCATACTACAGGTATCTTTTTGATTTCTTGTAGCTCAGTTGCATTCACAGTAGGTTCGATGTGCTTTTGATTTGGTATGTGGATCTTTAGAACCTTTCCACTGACATTAGACTTTAGTTGTACTGTCCTGCTGCCAATATCCAGGACTGCATGGTTTTCGTTCATCCAATTCATTCCCAATATGACATCGATCCCTTGGTGTGGCAGCACCACAGGACTGATGATGAAATCTTCCCCTCCTATGCTTAAAAGCAACCTCTTCACTATCAAATTCGTGTTAATGGGGTTTCCAGGTGCAGAGATGTTGTAGCTTTCTTTTATGCAAGAAGTTTTTATCCCATGCTTCGATGCATATGACTGACTAATGAAAGTGTGCGTGGCCCCAGAATCAAATAGTACGACGGTTGGGTGACCGTTGACTGAGAACGTACCAGCGAGTACCGGTTCCCCGACGGGGATCTGCTCTAAGTGAATGTAGTGCACTTGGCCCTTCCGCGGTGCGTTCCCCTTGGGCTTGTTCTGCTGACTGCCACCCGCAGGAGTGGGGCCTTGGATCCTGCGAGGAGCGCGACACTCCCTGCTAAAGTGGCCTGTCTTGCCACAATTGAAGCAAGGATTCCCGGGTCCAGGTGCGGTGGGAGCACGAGGAGCGGGAAGCTGCGCGGGTGCACGGTAGGCCGGGTACTGCTGCTGCTGCGGAGCTCGGTGGAACCAACCCGATTGATTGGGCCGGATCACGTAGCGGGGCTGCTGCTGGTAATTGGCCTTCTGCTTCTGAGACGGCCCCTGTGCACTACTGGCCTGACGCTTCCTCTTCTGGTCCTCATTAGCAACACGGAGGCGATTCTCCATGTCCAGTGCAGTGTCGACCAGCTCCGAGAAGCTTTGGTAACGACGCCCGAGGTGTGTCTGGAGGGTGGGGTCGAAACCCTGCAAGAGTCTGGCCGCTCTGCTAGGATCATCTGCCACATCCCTAGGCGAGTACTGTGACAGCTGTATGAACGTTTGCACGTACTGCATCACCGTGCGACTGCCCTGTTTGAGCTCCCTGAACTCTCGCTGCTTCTGCTCCATAAGACTTGCCGAGATGTAGTGGGCCCGGAAGGCAGTACGGAGCTCCTCCCATGTGACAACGTGATCCCGCTGCTGCATAGCCTGGAACGTGGCGTACCAAGCTCCCGCGGGGCCCTGAAGTAGCTGTGCCGCAAACCGAGCTTTTTCTTGCTCAGTCAACCCCGGAAGCAGGGTGAACTTGGACTCGATTGTACGGAGCCAGTCATCTGCTGCGAGCGGCTCAGGGCATTGTTGACAGCACTTAAGCATGACAAACCTTATACTGCAAGCGACAGTATCGTGTGTAGCTTTTCCCCTGGATGAGTATCATGGGTTTTGTCAATCCAAGGAACGAACTAATTGAGAGCTAATTAACAAGAGTTTATGATAAACTGTAGATAAAAGAATGGCTCTAATCTACTACTAAACTACTTCTAATCTATATCTAATCTATGTCAAAGTTAGATGATAAACAATTAGAACAGAACTAGAACACTAATCAAAGGGTATTAACTAGTCTCTAATCAAGCTCTAATTGGATCCAAGACATGCATAAAATGGGCATCACAAATAGATAAGAGTAGCAAGATAACTAACAGCTCGAGGTAAACAAGCATGTTCAAGCATATTCATCATAGCATAATTAAATCAAGATCAATCAACCTAACCCCCTAGATCTGCTTAACCTTTCCCCGGGCTCCACTGTCACTGGTAACCAGGTAATCGACGAAAAGCTTTCAACAGGCACGTAATTAGAGAATCGACTTCCAACTACCTTATATGGTCTAATAACATAATTAGCACAACTAGAACTTCTAATCACCACGATCAAAAGAACTAGACATACAAACTATATCATTAGTAAGCTAGATCAACGACCAAGAACGCTAGATGAATAAAACCCTTAATGACATGATCTAATTAACATGCATCTAGACATAAAGTTAATTACAGCTAGAACAAGCATAATTAGAACAAGAAGATGATAAATAGACAAGAACAATGCTTTCATTAATAACCTGTATCATACTTACAACCATGGCCATAGCGCTTGATGATACAATTAGACCTCTGGAGCTAGGTAATTAGAGCACCATGCAAGGCCTCTAATTACCTCTAGGGATTAGAAGAAGCTCTAAACCTAGACTAGAAACTCGACCCTCAGCTCTCATCTAGTTGTTGTCCCTCTTCTCTACATCTTGTCGCCTTGGTAATGAATTGGATGCCTCGACCAGGGGCTCAGCTTCGCTTTAAATACCCTGAAGAAGACGTAGCCGAAAAGGAAACTTCAACCGCCTTCGGGAGGGGGTGGGGTCGGCCGACCAAAGGGCCCAGGGTCGGCCGACCCGGACTCTTCTTGCAACCGTTTCTTTCCATCTTTTGCGGGCTTCGAGATAATTCTTCTATAAATCTTCGTGGAGTCCTTTTCGGACTCTAAACCTTCCAGATTCTTCTGTATCCCGAGATCTTGTCGAGTCTTCTAGAATTGGGCTTCATTTGATGGGTCTTTAATTGGGCTTCTTCTTCCATTATTGAATAATATTCAGAGGTCCTTTTTACTCGAGGTAGACTTTGATGAATTTTGCTTAAAATTGGCCCAAAACCTGCAAAAATTACAAGTAGACCATTTCCAAGACAATATTGCAAAATCCACAATAATCTATGTTATTTGTTAGTAAAAGGCAAAGTTGACGCATAATAATAGGTAAAAACAATATAAAATGATGTATAATTTTCGTTCATAAGCCGCGTCAACAATATCCCCACACTTAAACCTTGCTCGTCCTCGAGTAAGTCAAGAATCAGTATTGCCAAACATTAACTTTTTCATACTCTAATCTTAATTAATCAAACTAACAAGCTCTCTCAAAATTTTAGTTTGAACCAGCAAATTATGAAAGAAAAGAAATTCAATTAAGCTCATCCCACAATAAAAGAATTAGCAAAAGTTCAAACTTATCAATGACTCAT
Source organism: Paspalum notatum (assembly GCA_022530915.1). NCBI lineage: Eukaryota > Viridiplantae > Streptophyta > Magnoliopsida > Poales > Poaceae > Paspalum > Paspalum notatum. The sequence continues at coordinate 36,124,491 of CM039687.1, read as the reverse complement.
CTCCTCATTTTAGCAATAAGTTTTTGGAAAATATAATCAAACAATAAGAGATAAATTCTTGCAAAGCCAAAGAAACACACTCAACTCTCCAGTCTCTCAATATCTAAAAGATAACTAATGAATATATAAACATATAAAGTGGAAGCTTATCTGGAGCTTGGTATGGATCCTAATCAAAATTTATTTTCAAAATATTGTCAAACCAAGAAAGAAATCTGCTGGTTTTACTGAGACTTGTCAAAAAGGTCATGGAATAAAATAAGGTTGAGAGAGAAAGGATGGAACACACACATTTAGAATAGTGGACATGTGCAAGTGTCATTGGGTGATCTCAAGGCACAAATGAAGTCCTTGCTATCGGATTGCACATGGTTGGAATATTTTCTGGACTATATAAACAGGATATCACTCACTAAAGAAAACACTACATAAAAATACTTCGAAGATTATTGAGGGGCATTTTTTTTTCTTTTTTTATACCTAATTCTACTTTGGCCACTTGGCCCCTTTTTTTTTCTTTTTCTTTTTTTTTCTTTTTTTTCTGGGCGCCACTCGGCTCCCTTTTTTTTTCATTTTTTTTTTACTTTTTTTTTTCATTTTTTATGCCTCCTCAAAAACCTTTATACAAAATCCATTATAATAAGATAACGGCTCTCCATCCCCACACTTGAATAATACTCACCCTCGCCCTAGAGTATTATCACTATAACAATTAACTTTGGGGATGGAGCTGTCTAAAAAGAACAATATTTAATCCCTTAAATACTCCAGAAAATAATAGGTTGTGGTCAAGGAGGATACACAAAAAGATAATCTTGGTTTAAGGATGGATATCCAGCGAAGTTTGTATTCTCTCCAATGTAGAGAGACACAATGCATGGATAGAAAGGCTAGCAAAGAAAAGATACGCAAAATTGAATGACCAGCTTCTAAGTCTCATACCCTAGATTACGGTCTTGATCCAATTCATTTAAAAACAAATCTGATAAATCTAAGGTTTAAAATAAATATGGCTCTGGTAGGAATGGCTATTGCAAGATAATCTCATAAAAGTTGATAACGATATTTATAAGCAATAAAAATAAACAAGGAGATGATCATGTCAAAGAATAAACCTTGCAAAAATTAAATCATATGGGTCTTTATGAAAAATCATAATCAATCACAAATTTGCTGGCTAGTTCAATTAAATATGTATTATGAGAGCTTGCTAATATGACTAACCAAAATCAAAGCATAATAAAGATAAAGCGGCAACTTTCATCATTTTCTTGAAACAATGTTAACTAATTAAGCATAGATCATGGTTGTAGTATTAATCACAAAATAAATCTAAACTAACACACTAAAAACAAGAGAAACACAAAGGGAACACCAAATTCATAGACATAGGTAAATAAATGCAGAATTTAAAATGTAAAGAGAAGGTGTTAGAAATATGTTACCGGATATTCCTTCAATTTACTTGTCATTAAATAATTTCCTGCAAAAATAATTCAAGTGCACACGCTACTCTCGAGGTAACGGTTGAGAGTAGAAGCAATTTACCATAATCTAAAAATATTCCCAAAGACTTTTAACTTGTGGCCTAGTTTAAAAAGAAAAGCAAAACTAATGGATGTATATGAATGCAAACGTGTAATTATGTAGGAGATAAGCAAATAAACAAAGACAACGATTAAACCAAGTTCTAAAACACCATGTTTACAACATGATCGCTAAGTCTCTCTATGGCCATTAAGATTATAATTAACCAAGATTAAAACACCATGTTTTATCAAGATTATTAACTCAAAACAGCACAAGAAAACCAAAGCACATTGCAAAGCTTATAAACCAATCAAATGATATTATGGATAACTAGCAAGGTTAATTAACTTCATAATGATGATCAACAACTAAATCTAAGCACCATGCTTACATAAAATTGCTAAGGAAAACACCACGTAAATATTTTCATAAATATGAAAGCATGCATCATGAAGTTAAATAAAACAACCAAGCCAATTATAATGCAAACATGCAATTTAATTTAAATGCAATAAAATGAAAGGTACCTTATCCACAAAAGATACGATTAGCGAGAAACATTCAATTAAACTTAATGATGACGGTCTCAAATCAAATCTAAACATCACGTTTAAACTTAATTTACCAAGAAAACTCCGTCGAGTAAAATAAAGCATTCATCGAAAAGATTATGAAAATTTCAAAACTAATAAAGCAAGTGTGGATAATAAATGTTAATGCAAATGTAAGGTGAAAAAAAAACAAATAAGAAGTGATGTAATGGTGATTATTTAAAACAAAAGTTAAGTTAACTAGCCACAGGCAAAAGATTCAAAAGGGTGGTGCCATGCTCCCCATTTCTCTATTAAAAGACTCAACGACTTTAACACTGACTCTATGACACTTTCTGGTAAAGAAAAGCAGCAACAAAGATGTAAAACTTATAGGAAAAGAGGTGGCTTGAAGGGGAGGTGCTTTTGGTGAAGGAACACCTTGGGTCGGCCGACCCAAGGGGGGTCTGGTCGGCCGAGCCAGGGTCTTGCTGGCTCTCTTCCTTCTCCTGCAAGTTGCTCCTTGGACACCTGATCATTATGGATAGCTTCCTCTACAATTTGGACGTCGTGCATGCAGCTTTGGACAGATTAAATTAAATATAGGTTTATCCCTTTGGAGGCTCTCCAAAGATCCTTATCCTAAGTCTATTATTTAGATTATTTGATGATGGTTCAAGATAAGAAGCGAATCCAATGTTGCCTAAATTAATTATCTACACTAAATTGTTGATTATCTTCACTAACTCTAAGTCCTTAATTTGCATATAAGCAAATATTCCTACTAATGTAGGGTTAATAACTTTAGAGCACACAAGTAGATAGAATTAATTTTCATATTAAAGATTATCTCTATTTAGCATATTGAAAATTAAACCTATATTTTATTTTATTATAAAAACAAATATTTAGTTATTTAATTAAAAGATAAATCAATCAATTAATTAATTTACGTAGCTTAGGTAGTTGCCTAGTTTTTGGATAAAATTAGAGAGAAAGATTTTGAAAATCACACAATAAGGATAAATCTAATAAAATTATTTCTCTCTTACTTAAAGTTGATTCAATATCAAAAACTGGCAAAGTCTACGTAAATATTAAATTTAGATAGCTACGTAAGTGAGAGTAGCTACCTAAAAGCTATCAAATCCTTAATTCAAAATTAAAACCTAACTAAGTTTTAACACTAAGATAGAACGGGTTGCCTCCTAAAAAGCGCTTAAGTTAAAGTCATAAAGCTAGACTTCTTACTTACCTTCGTTGAAGTGAAGCCATGGTCCTTGGAGTAAGAATCCGAAGTGTCCATGCAGCTTGATAACTTAATTGTGTAGCTTCATCGTGTCCTGATCAAAGCATCACTTGTATGCACAATCCTCTGCTTGTGTCTTCATGTACCAATGTCCTTGAAGCTCCTTGCAACTGAACTTGATCATGAAAATCTTATGGAAGCACTGCCCAAGCTTTCTTCATCATCGTTGTCACCATCTTCCTCAAGTAGTCATCACCATTGTTGCTGCCACCTCCTTCCTCTTTGTATATCTCATTAATTTCGAACATAACATACCTCAAACAATAGATCTATTGGATAGTCTATGAAATTATCTTTCCAACGAGTACTTATGCGTCTAAATCCGATTCCGTATGAAGGAGTTATGCCCGTTTTACTCAAGCATTGCGTTCTGTCCAGACTTCAATTCAGCCCGCGCAGCCTTCAATGATTTGCACATTGCTCTTTGTAGGAAACTCCAAATTGAGTGGTTCTTGTTGCGTTGGAAAGAGGACTTCATGGGCTTTCCAAATATAAGAAAATATTCTGTCTTTGACTCTTGAGGTCGAGCTCCATGTTGATGACATCTCAGCTTTCTGTTTTTAGCTCCCTGATGTTGACAATCTTCAATCTTTTAGACTTGGGTGTTGGAGGAAATTGTCTAGGCCCACCATTGTTGATCTTGAAACTTCATGGGCTTAACTTTTGTCTTCAATTCCTTCTCCATTCATTCCACTCACTCTCCAATTTGAAACTCAACCACAGTTTTGCAAATTCTGATGATGTGTTCAAATTGTCAAATCCTTGTCCCAATCATCATGAATTTGTCTTGTACTCTTTCACCATTGATCTCATTGTTTCACATGAAGTGTGAACTTATCTGCATGGTTAGCTTATAGTGCACACAATATATATATATAATATAATAACATAATAGCATCATGGTATTGATTAGAGATAAATATAGAGTCTCATGGTTGATTAGGATTTAAACAAACATTTGATTCATGAATCAAAGATAACTATAATTCAAATTGAAATACTTAGCAAAACATTAAAGCACATAGATAAGCTTGATTCATAAAATCAAACAAGGAATAAACAAGATAATGGGTTTCTAATGATTTTGGCCAAAGTAGAGAGATGATTTTGAAAAAAAAAATAAAATAAAATAAGGCTTAGATAAAATTCTAACCGGGGTTCTTTTTGTAGAGAGACAAAGGTTTTCAAATTTTAATTATTCAAAGATAATATTGTGCACATATAAAATATCATTAAAAACTTGCACATGTTTATGTTTAAAATTTCAAAAAGCAATATGAACATTTAATGAGCCTGGGTTAAACCACTTTAGAAATGCCGAAAGAAAGTGGTTAACCCCCTCAACTTTTGCATAAACTTTGACTCTCAAATTTAGTTTTATAAAACACAAAAGTTAAATCTAACATTAAACACTAAACCTGAGAATTGAAGAACTTAGCAAACTCTAACCATCTCTAAGCATGAGTAGATTCAATCAACTAATTAAAGTAAAAAGATCTACTAAAAGAACATGCGATTTGTATCAAATCGGTGGGCACCATATTGGAAATTAAGCATTGCAAAGCTATGGATTGAGAAGCTAATCTAAACTAATCTCCAAGTATGAATAAAGGTTTCACAAACAAACGGAAGACAAAATAAAAGAAGGGATAGGGTAGCAATCAACCAAATAACATCTTAATGATCATTAATAAACAATGCTCCAATCAAATATAGGTAAACTTTAATTATATTTATGATAAAAACAAGAATTACCTTAATCCTGAAGAAGTTAAGTTCAATTCTTCCTTGGATCACAATGATTGTATGCACCATCAAGTCTTGGAGAAAAAAAAAACTTCTTGTCTTTCTCGAAATTCAGCTTCCCTTATTCTGTACCCTTTAGTATTTCGACCATAACTTCACCTTCTGAAGTCTAAATAATGCAAACTCTGACTCTATCTTGAAGAGCTCGAAAAGATCTACAACTTTGGTATTCGGACTTTCTTCATCCGACGTCGTTAAGGTCTCCAAACTCGCCCCGCAAGGTGTTGCTGTCCTGAATTCCGAGAGTAGCTCGAGATTTTGTTGGAGCTTGGATTGGACTTGAGACAAACCTTCCATATCTTCATCTTCCTTATACTCAAGCAATCCTTAGCTTCTACAACCATCTCGGCTAATCATCCTTGCCTCCATTATCTGTAACTTAGCACAAATAAACTCCAAAGAACATTAGTCCTAAAAACTTAATTGACACAGCAGACTTACCTTTACCACCATAGTTGCTCCTATGTAATAGTTGTAGAAATATTCATATATATAGGAGAAACTATATTCTAATAGATTAAACTAAACTAAAAATAAAATACACAAGCTAAAGATAAAAGACTAAATTAAGAAAAGACAAAATCAAAATCTAATAACAGCTAGCTACTAGGTTAGTCTAAACTATAAGAACGAAAAAAGAACACAATTAGAGAATAAGAACATAATTAGAGTATACTAAATAATTAGAGACTAAAATTAAAACACAAAAACTAAACACAAACTAAATATTAAAACTAGAAACAAAAGACAAAATTAAATATAAACTCAAATTAATTAGGACTCGATTAATTAGTTCCCCGGCAACGGCGCCAGAAAAGCTTGTTGACAGCACTTAAGCATGGCAAACCTTATACTGCAAGCGACAGTATCGTGTGTAGCTTTTCCCCTGGATGAGTATCATGGGTTTTGTCAATCCAAGGAACGAACTAATTGAGAGCTAATTAACAAGAGTTTATGATAAACTGTAGATAAAAGAATGGCTCTAATCTACTACTAAACTACTTCTAATCTATATCTAATCTATGTCAAAGTTAGATGATAAACAATTAGAACAGAACTAGAACACTAATCAAAGGGTATTAACTAGTCTCTAATCAAGCTCTAATTGGATCCAAGACATGCATAAAATGGGCATCACAAATAGATAAGAGTAGCAAGATAACTAACAGCTCGAGGTAAACAAGCATGTTCAAGCATATTCATCATAGCATAATTAAATCAAGATCAATCAACCTAACCCCCTAGATCTGCTTAACCTTTCCCCGGGCTCCACTGTCACTGGTAACCAGGTAATCGACGAAAAGCTTTCAACAGGCACGTAATTAGAGAATCGACTTCCAACTACCTTATATGGTCTAATAACATAATTAGCACAACTAGAACTTCTAATCACCACGATCAAAAGAACTAGACATACAAACTATATCATTAGTAAGCTAGATCAACGACCAAGAACGCTAGATGAATAAAACCCTTAATGACATGATCTAATTAACATGCATCTAGACATAAAGTTAATTACAGCTAGAACAAGCATAATTAGAACAAGAAGATGATAAATAGACAAGAACAATGCTTTCATTAATAACCTGTATCATACTTACAACCATGGCCATAGCGCTTGATGATACAATTAGACCTCTGGAGCTAGGTAATTAGAGCACCATGCAAGGCCTCTAATTACCTCTAGGGATTAGAAGAAGCTCTAAACCTAGACTAGAAACTCGACCCTCAGCTCTCATCTAGTTGTTGTCCCTCTTCTCTACATCTTGTCGCCTTGGTAATGAATTGGATGCCTCGACCAGGGGCTCAGCTTCGCTTTAAATACCCTGAAGAAGACGTAGCCGAAAAGGAAACTTCAACCGCCTTCGGGAGGGGGTGGGGTCGGCCGACCAAAGGGCCCAGGGTCGGCCGACCCGGACTCTTCTTGCAACCGTTTCTTTCCATCTTTTGCGGGCTTCGAGATAATTCTTCTATAAATCTTCGTGGAGTCCTTTTCGGACTCTAAACCTTCCAGATTCTTCTGTATCCCGAGATCTTGTCGAGTCTTCTAGAATTGGGCTTCATTTGATGGGTCTTTAATTGGGCTTCTTCTTCCATTATTGAATAATATTCAGAGGTCCTTTTTACTCGAGGTAGACTTTGATGAATTTTGCTTAAAATTGGCCCAAAACCTGCAAAAATTACAAGTAGACCATTTCCAAGACAATATTGCAAAATCCACAATAATCTATGTTATTTGTTAGTAAAAGGCAAAGTTGACGCATAATAATAGGTAAAAACAATATAAAATGATGTATAATTTTCGTTCATAAGCCGCGTCAACAGGCATGTAGTGAAGACAGGAGGGCGCAGACCCTCGAAGTCTTGGTAGGTGATGCCGCGGGGCTGGTGTTCCCGTGCCCGCTGTTGCCCCTGTGCTTGGCGTTCCTCTGCCATCATGCGGATCAACTCCGCCTGCTGCACAACCAGAGTAGCCAGCTCCGGCGGAGGTGGTGCATCGTGTGGCTGCTGGCCTGAGGTCTGCCCATTGCGCGTGTTCACCATCTGCAAGAATGAAGCTAACAGTGTTCAGTCCCACTTTAAAGCAATTAAATGCGCCGAAACACAGTTACTCAAAACATGTAAGACGGAAACATATAATTGCAGTAAAGTGTTAGCTTCCTTCTTGCAGCGGTTCGACCACTGTCACATTTAGTCATAGCTCGTTGTGTTGGTGTTTAGCAGTCGGCTATCGCGTGAATTTCTGGACAGCAATGACTGTACCGGTGCGCTGCTCCTAAACCGTGCATCTTTTGATTATACTCCCCTTAGCAAAGTTATTCCTCGTTCTGTGGTCTTTCACTTTCATATGGAATGTTTTTGGTGATTCTACTTGTAGCCCATTCGAAATTTAGTCTACGTCAGCATATACTAGTTCAGTTCAGATTTCAGTGACTCTGTGATTTCAGTCATATCTCCCAAATGAGTCGTATCTAGGAGAAGCTTTGTATAACAAAGTTGTTCTACACTTCCAGATCTACTACTTTGACAACATGCTCTCAGTTCAGTTCTTGCACTAAGGGTGTGCAAAATGGGATTTTCCTACTGGTGCTACTTCAGTCCAGATTTTAGGTTCGTGAGAGATTTGACCGTAACTCCAGATATGAGCACAATTAGAGAAAGCTCCAATTGGCAAGGTTGTGCACCAGACAGTTCTCCACAACTTTACTATTCAACTCTTGGCTCAAATCCTTACACAACTTAAGATAACTTCAGTTTTTGGCTGCAGCTGCGAAAAATTCCAGATTGCAAGGTGCAATCCAAAACGAGGCGCAACTCACAAATCCATACATACAACCATCTCAAAGGCCATTACGACGTAAAACCTACATCAGTGCCACTTAGAAAAGTTCAATTACCGCTAAAGAGTCTTAGGTTTACATCATAGGATGGTGGCTACATCAACCAACCATCGAATAGTGCGTAATAAAATGGTCCATCATAACATCAATTGGTGTACGGAATGAGCTCTCACAACTCACCAATGTTTTCGTACAACCATGAGTCTAAACGCGGAGCGGATTATTACAAAACATCGCTTTCAACGCGTTACTAACTTAATGCTTAATTTCCTCCCATCAATCCATCAAACACCCTGCACCCTGGAGTTAGCGTCAGAGGGGTCGTTCTCCCCCTCCTCTTCCACCTCCATGGGCTCCGAGGACTCCTCCTCCTCCTCCTCCTCCAAGGGCGCGGGCTGCTGTGGCGGCTCGTACTCGGCCAGACGCTGCTGCAGCTGCGCCACCCGGGCCTATAACTCCTCCACACGGGTACGGGTCTCCGTGTACCTGGAAAAGTAGAAGCGGCTCCGGTTCTCCGCACGCTGGTACATCCCGTGCGCCTCACGTGCATAGTCCATGCACGCTACCAAGGGCCGAGAGCCGTTCCTGTCCCGAAGCCACCCACGGCGCTCCTGCCAAGCATGGTCGAGGTCGCGTGTGGGGAGGAAGCGCAGGACCGTGTGGTCTGCCTCCCCCTGGAGCTCAACGAAGTGAGGGCTCCCATCACCGCCTTACGGTAAGCCTCCTCCTCATTGGCCCCGTAAGTGGTGAGGGTCTGCTGGCCTGCGAACGTCCCTCGTGGAAGGACAACCTGGGCCATGCAGTTGCCCTCCTCGTGCACCGTCTGCACCGAGATGAAGGGACAGGGACGACGCCCCATCTCCCTCAGGGCCCTGCACAGCAACTGGGACAGGGGGCACTCCTCCCTGCAGCGAGTGTGGAGCAACCCATCCTCCACCACAGGGGGAGTGTGGGTCACGTCAGGGAGAACGGTGGTCCTGGCTCCGGTGGCCTTGCGTGCGGTCTGCTTGGTCCTGACCATCTGCTTTAGGTAGACAAGGTTGTGCATTAGTGAGGGATATATTTTTCATACGAGATATTAAGCCAAGGGTACAATAGTGCATCATATGGAAGGTAAACTTTTAAAATTGCGATTTATTTCATAGCATTTTAATAATATCCCACCATAAATAAAAACAGTAAACATGATGCATGAATCGTACCTAAACGGTCTCACATCACACATCTAAAAGAAGAGTACATATAGCTATCGTTATTTCGGTGACACATATGCACGGCACTCTCTAATGCAACTAGTCGTTCCCTGGCCGTTCTTAGTTTTCGCACGTAGTTAGGGTACCTGCAGAAGAATGCATGCTCATACATTACCACTTAGTGTGGCATCCACGCGTGACCGCTGCGTGGACAACGTTGGTGGGCCGATGCACCTTTTCCTCAAAGCCTGACTTACCACCAGTACTGGGGATTGTCGAGGAAAAGATGGATCCCAAATCCGAATGTAAGTGTGGTGGGTATGAAAGCCTCAAACATGCCCACCACCCTTAAAGAGCTTTTACTTATACAGCATGAATGCAGAGTTCACAACCGTTCGCAAAACCCGATAGCTTCCACCAGTACTGGGGATAGCTATGGCCGAAAAGTTGTTTCTCAAAGCGCCGAACATGCATATGAGTTCTATCTAGGTTAGAATGTCAGTGATGTCACCTGAATAACACTAACATCCTTATATGGGCATAGCGTATACTCTCATTTTTCAATTACTTGAAAAGGGCTTTCGAAAATAGTTTTGTAAACCAAAACTAGATGATGTAACTGTTGTCTGTGTATGATCGGCTCTGATACCAGCTGTGGCGGAACCGCCCTGCTTAATCCAGATTAAGCGCACCTGCCACCTTTGGCTTGCAGTACACTTAAGCTGGACTAAACCCGGTAGTCCGTCGAGTGGCCTTCGGCCCTCGATAACACCAATCCCAGAGAAACCGACATCATACACATTGACCCTCGACGGAGTCACAACCATTACATCATCACAGGCAGTTGAATGTAGATAGATAATAGAATTAGTTTACAGACCAGTTCAAATCAAAGTTTCAAATCCAACATAGTCATAGGATAACATAAGTTCTTAAATGTCTCTCAGCGGAAGATATAGATAGTTCATAGTTCAGGTCATGCAGCGGAATGTGCAAAAGAGAGACAACATCATGCCCACTGATGATGTCCTGTTGCCACAACGTCATCTTCTAATCGTGTTGCACGCATGTGCCCCCTCCAATGCAGGGACACATCAGAAACTCCATACCTGTGAGCCAAAAATGGGGGCAAACCCTGAGTACTAATTACTCAATAGGACTTAATGGACATGGCTTACGGCTGACGCGATGCATAGCTTACTAATCATAGTTTGTCCTTAGCCATTGATTTTATTTCATCAAAGTGTTAGTTTGATGACAGCAGGATTTGACAGCTGCTATCCTTCATCGTATTAAGAACAGATCATGGTGACAGGGTAACTCTTTGCAGAAAAGTAAATCATAAAAACTTGCATGAGAGTAATCCATCCTCAGTTGCATGTAAGAAATCCATCATGTACACCAAACATGTAGTATTTGAAAACATGTACATTGGCATAGTAATTTGGAATTGTTACTACGTTGCCCGTGTGCGACATTTGACACTCTCACACCTAGTGAGCATCAGCGATTCGAATCGATTTTTAATTCCCGGGAATAACTAAAAATGCCAAGTGATATATGCTTACTAGCCATCGCGTTCCACACATATATCTCCCATCTCCACCTGTCCCGTCCCAAGATTCACAGCGCCCCCACCTAACCCTTGGGAGTAGCCGTCTCAGGAGCGATACCACTGTGTGTAGGGTCAGCCCTCCCTCGACTTCCAAGCACCTCCCAAGTCCATCGGCCCCCTATCAGTGGATGGGCAGCACCATGAATAGTAGGACGGGGCCGGTAAGACTTTCACCGGTCCCACGACCCGGATAAGCACTCCTAGCAATATTGTGTCAATCAGCAGGCGAACAGCGAACAGGCCTTATGCGACAGGGGCGGAGCCGGAGAACAACAACGCACACCACGAAAGTAAATGTACGCTCCGCCCCGTCTCAATTTAATATCAACATAAATAACCATAAATTGCATCATAGTAGTATTTCTGAGGTTTTGAAATATCACCTACGCGACGAGTGACAGTGCTCACTCGTGTCTACTCGTACCTAGCATTTTTAGGCATACTCGTCCTACGAACTCTATTTATAGGATCTAGGGCCAGGGCGGCCGGGATGTCTAATGCAATTGTTTTCATTCAACTCCTAATGCATATGCGTAATTCATAAGCATTATTATATTAGCTGGGTAGTATGGTCCTGCCTACCTTCTCCGCTCGAGTTAGTGGGTGCTTCCGCGGCGGTGTGATCGGCAGTCGCGTGCGGGTCTTCGGGCTCGTCCTCAGGCTCCTCAATCAGCGGTTGATCCGGTGGCAGCTCCTCGTTCGCGGGATCTATATGCATGAAAGGTGGAGGCATGAGTGCATACGGATGCAAATGTATGCACTTGTTGTCGATGAAATGCCCATGTTAATGTGCAGCAAATACTTTATGAGAAATGATACGTATGCAGTAGATGAATCACTGTACATGTATGTGCGTAGGGTGAATTGTGCTAATTTGTGAATAAAATCATGCCTCTAAGTTCTAGTAGTTCCACTAACTTAAATGGTACCAAACTTTTATGACAAGCATACACTTCATACTCAAAGCTCCTGTCAAAAATTCAGCTCAATCGGAGTTATAATTATTTTATAAAAATTCCAGCAATTTCTCGGCCCTATACCTTGTCAGAATTTTCATAAATTACTGGAAAGGTTTCTGAAGGTGAAATTTTACCAGTGAGCTATCCTTAGTATGAACTGCATGTACAAAAATTTACAAGCTAAAACTCCCAAGTTTTGACAGGACATCTATTTCTCATATATAAAACTAGTGCAAGTTAAGGTGTACATATAAACGGTGAGAATAGCTTCCAAGCATATACTTTCTGGATTCTACAATACCCCCACATGCTACTAGAATTTTGGTAGAATTTATCTTGCACATTAGGACTCATTTTTCCATTTATCAAGTTCTCCAGTCAAGATTTGTCATTTTCAAATCACCATAAAACTATACATGCAGGGGCTCATATTTTTCCAGTGGCGTTCACAAGATATATAGAACCTGAGAAAAATACTAGTGAGCCTCATTTCACATATTTTGCATGGACCATATTTTCAAGTTATCAAATAATGCATAAAGTACATATAAAATGGTAAACATGCATGAACAGTAAGGTATTGAGTTATCAGAAATTTCCACAGTATCAAAACACCCTAAGAAGGCTACTGACCAAGTTTCGTCATTTTCGAATTCCATCTAGGCCATGTTTCCTATTTTTCATTGATTTATCATGCATTTTTAAAAACAGGGGTATAACCGTACATGCACATCCCCACATCATTCCTACTGTGTAGATCTATTTACTAGGAGTACAACGCAGCTGAGTTTTCCTTTTTACGATTTTTATTCGATTTTATATGAATTTCCGAAGTTTCAGCCGAATATAGGAAAAAGAAATGGAAAAAGATAAAACCGAGGACTAGAACACAATTAACCCTATACTCCAGGGGCTAGCACGTAAGAATGCCAAGACTCAGTAAACAGCGCGTGGTTTAAAACGTAAATAAACCATACTCCGGGGGGTAGCTTGCAAAAACCCCCCGGCCGTTCTTCCTCCTCCCGCCGCGCGCGTGGGCGCGGCGGCGCGCGCGTGCGCCGGCGAGCTCCGGCTCGCCGGGGCCGCGACGCGGGGCGCGTCGGGTGCGCGAGGACACGGGGCTCACCCTGGGGTAGGCCTCGGCGTCGGGGAGGGTGCGGACGAGGCGGCGCGGCGGTGAACCGAAGAGGGTCGGCGGCGTGAACGGCGCCGTGAACGACGTAGAGGCGGAGGGGATCTGGGCGTCGCGTGGGCGAACGGCAACGAGGAGGGGTGCGTCGGGTGCGCGGGAGTGAGCCGAGTGCGGTGGAGTAGATCTAGGGGCGCGAGAGGCGGCGGAGTGGGCGGCGCGAGCTCGAGCTTGAGCTCGGCTCGGTAATGGCGGTCGGGCGGGGTCGCGAGCCGATCTCGTGGTCTAGGGCGGGAGCGGCGGCGAGAGTGGGCGGAGGAGAGGCGGACGGGCGAGGCGAAGGCGGTGGTGGGGTCTGGAGGCACGGGGAGGGTCGGAGGCGGCCGGCGTGGGAGCTCGAAGCCGGCGGCAATGGCGGGCGGCTCGGGCGAGAGCGAGCGAGGCGAGGGCGTGAGTGAGGGAAATGGATGGGGATGCATCTGGACGGATACGCGGGCGAGGGTAGAGCCGAGGGGCGCGGCCGGCGATCCGTGGGCGCGCCCCAGTGACCGTACGCCGGCGGCCACGCGCTCGGCGCCGGCGGCGACACCGTGTCCTTCCCGGGCGCTGGGTCCCACCGGTCAGCCACTCAGAGAAATACCAATTTTTGTTTGTGTTTTCCCCCTTCCAGTTTTTCCCCTTTTAAACCCTGTTAGAGGCCGATTTGGGAAATGTGGTAATTGGATAAAATGTTGGTCTCTTTCATTTCTACAAGTTTGTCAAAAGGCTCTGCCCCCAAATCAGTTTGCAAATATGAATTTAATTTGAATTTGTATAGCAGCTCTAGTTGGGGCAGAACATCTTTATTTCTTGTGAAGGGGAAAACTCCCATTTCTGGGTTCTAACTTCTAAAACTCCCATTTCTGGGTTCTAACTTCTAAAACTCCCATTGACAAGTTTGTTTAAAATTAATTCCTACATATCCCATTCCATTTGGGTTTGACATGAAAATGACTTAAAGTTGGAGAAAAACCAAGTTTACCAACTGGTCAGATTTAAACTGTGTTTCTAGGCTGGCAGGAAATGGTTCAAATCATTAGCAAAAATTCATTTTTGAACCAGACCCCAATTGAAAAAGTTTCTCCCTAGATCATTACCTACAACTTATCTAATTTGAGCTTTGCATGAATGTGGCCGTAGGTCAGAGTAAACTTAGAATTTCAAATCAGCCCCAATTTGAACTGGTTTTCTATACTGACTATAAATGACCCTAATCACCCTCCAAACCTCATTATCTGACAAGACCCCAATTAACAAAGTTGTTTATCTCATGTGTATCTACAGTTTTGTCAATATGAACTTCACCCAGATCTCAATGGAATCAAAGATACAGCTGTAACATAGCATCACACATGAAATGACAGGGTTTTTCACTTAGTAATATAAACCAAACTTGTTTCCAATGCACCCACACATGTTATGTCATGATGTTTAAGGATGATGCTTCATGTAAGATGAGTGATTATGCACTTGAGATGCCGGAGCATCACACAGCTCAGACCCTCGATCAACTCCTCGACGAGCCATGCCTGCGCATAAGGATATGCGCCATACTCTCAAGAACTGCCGCGACTTCAAAGCCATGCTGACATGCGGCCAGTTCCCGATGCCGCAGCCTACTCCGCCGCCTCCTCCACCGCGGAACCAGCCTCCGCAATGGCCAGCTGGAGGCAATAATCAACGCTTCCCCGACGTCAACAAAGAGGTCAACTTCATCCTAGGGGGGCATGGAGCATATGTGAGCAAACGCCAGCAAAAGCTGGAGGATCGACGGATCAACGCGGCCACCTCAGAGCTGCCGCAACCGTACGATTGGTCCCATGAGCCGATCTCCTTCAATCAGGCGGATCAGTGGCTCAACTTTGACTTGCCAGGCAAGTACCCATTGCTCGTAACTCCCATAGTCGGGGATACCCAACTCAAGAAGGTGCAGATCGATGGCGGGGCGAGCATCAACGTGGTGTTCCCTAGAGCCCTGCAAGATATGGGGATCCCGCTTAGCGAACTCAAGAAGTCGGATACCCCATTCTTCGGAATTGTTCCGGGCGCAGGCGAATACCCGCTCGGACATATCTATCTGACGGTCGCTTTTGGCACGGCAGAAAACTTCCGCATCGAGACGCAGCGCTTTGAAGTCCCGACCTTCAACTGCGTCTACAATGCCATCATCGGGCGTCCCGAGCTAGCCAAGTTCATGGCTATCCCACATTACCCGTACCTCGTCCTCAAGATGCCAGCTCCAGGTGGTGCTCTCTCCATACGCGTCGACTTCAAGGGAGCCTTAGAGTGTGTGCAAGAAGCTATCCATACGCGCCGACTTCAAGGGAGCCTCAGAGTGTGTGCAAGAAGCTATGCAGATGGCTCTCGAGCAGAATCATATGGCGGCACAGAAGAAGCTCAAGGCGGACGAAACCAACATGTCGCAGGAAGACCTCTAGATCCCGACTCAAGAAGCGGCCTCAAGCGCGGCAATCCAACCAGCTGTCCCGACGAAAGGGATAAGTCTCGACCCCTCGGACGCGACCAAGACGACTGCCATCAACGCTCTTCTTCCTTCCAAATAGGAAGACGCCCTCGTCTAGTTCCTAAGGGCCAACCGCGACATGTTTGCATGGAAGCTGGCAGATATGCCTAGGGTCCCGAGGGAACTAGTCGAGCACCAACTCAAAGTGTTCCCCAATGCCAAACCCATCAAGCTGAGGCTGCAGCGATTCACTCCAGAAAAGCGAGAGGCCATTAGGGCAGAGTTAACCCGGCTGAAGGCTGCCGCTTTTATTAAAGAGGTCATGCATCCCGAGGGGCTTACAAATCCTGTACTCGTTCTCAAGAAGAATAAAAAGGACTGGCGGATGTGTGTTGATTATACCGATCTCAATAAGCACTGCCCTAAGGACCCGTTCGGGTTGCCTCGCATTGACCAGGTTGTTGATTCTATGGCCGGCTGCGCTTTACTCTCCTTTCTCGATTGTTACTCAGGCTATCATCAGATCAGCTTAGCAGTCGAAGATCAGGAGAAAATAGTGTTCATTACGCCTTTCGGGGCCTACTGCTATACCTCAATGTCTTTCGGGTTGAAGAATGCTGGAGCAACATACCAAAGGGCAATTCAAACTTGCCTCGCCGACCACTAGGGCAAACGTGTCGAGGCCTATGTTGACGACGTCATAATCAAGACCAAGAACGAAGTGGATTTCATCGATGATCTGCGCTAGGTGTTCGACAGCCTGAGAAAATTCTGGTGGAAGCTCAACCCCACCAACTGCGTTTTCGGGGTCCCTGCAGGTCAGTTACTCGGTTTTGTCGTCAGCAACAGAGGAATTGAAGCCAACCCCGAGAAGATCAAGGCTATTCTACGCATGCACCCTCCGGATCACAGAAAGATGCTCAGAGGTTGACCGGGTGCATGGCAGCCTTGAGCCGATTCATCTCACGACTCGGTGAACGTGGTATGCCCTTCTACAAACTTCTTAAGAAGGTCGACAGGTTTCAGTGGATTACAGAGGCTCAGGAAGCGTTGGACGCTCTGAAGAAGTTTCTAACCTCGCCTCCTGTACTCAAGTCTCTCAATCGAGCCACCGCCGACTCACCGGCTGAAGACTTGCTCCTCTACATCTCCTGTATGACTCATGTGATCAGCACCGCGTTGGTGGTCGAGCGACCGGACGGACACCACACGGTACCTAGGCAATATCCAGTCTACTTCATCGGCGAGGTCCTTAGTCCCTCCAAAATCAGGTACCCTTAAGTACAGAAGCTATTATACACAGTTCTCATTACCGCACGTAAACTGCGTCATTACTTTGAGGAACATAAAATCATAGTGGTCACTGAGTTTCCAATCGGAGAAGTCTTACGCAATCGGGAGGCCACAGGGCGTATCGCCAAGTGGGCTTGTGAACTGGAGGCTCATGACATCGAGTTCCGTCCTCGTACTGCCATCAAAACTCAAGCACTAGTCGATTTCGTCTCTGAGTGGACTGAGCACCAAGTTCTTGAGAAGCCAGAAGTCATGGAAGTATGGAAGATGTATTTCGATGGCTCGTTGAAGTTGGAAGGAGCTGGCACTGGCGTCGTCTTCACCTCGCCAGCAGGGGAAAAACTCAAGTATGTGCTACAGATTCTCTTCTCGGTTTCTAACAATGCAGTTGAATACAAGGCCCTCCTCCATGGTCTTCGCATCGCTCGGGATTCAGCATCTAATGGCCTACAGAGATTCTTTGGTGGTCATCAATCAGATCAACAAGGAGTGGGACCGCTCCACAGAAATATGGACAAATATTGCGAGGCAGTCCGCAAGCTGGAAGGCAGGTTTCAAGGCCTTGAGTACATTCATGTGGATCAAGATCGCAACGTGGATGCTGATATCCTGTCCAAGCTGGGCTCGTCGCGAGCCAAAGTGCCCCCTGGCATCTTTGTCCAAGAGCTTCATCATCCTTCTGTTCAGCTAGACGAGCTGAACATACCTCCCGACCGGCACATCTTAACTCTGGATACGCCGACCGACTGGAGGGCTCCCATCATCAAGTACATTCTGAGCGAAGAAACTCCAGAGGATAAAGCAGAGGCCGAGCAAATAGCAAGATGGTCTTCTAGCTGTACTCTGATTAATAACGAGCTATACAAGCGTGTTGCCTTAGGAGTTTTGTTGAAATGCCTAGGCACCTCATCAGGGCAGAGCTTGCTCAAGGAGATACACGCTGGAGTCTATGGAATTCATTCTGCCTCACGCACATTGGTCGGGAAGGAGTTTAGGGCCGGTTTCTATTGGCCTACAGCGAAGAAGGATGCTGCTGAGTTAGTGCAGCATTGCGAGGCTTGTCAGTTCCTTGCCAAGCAGCACCATATCCCAGCACAGAAGTTGCAGAATATACATGTCTCATGGTCTTTTGCCTGCTGGGCGTTGGATATGATTGGGCCTTTCAAGAAAGCTCAAGGTGTATATACTCACGTACTGGTTGCCATTGACAAGTTCACTAAGTGGATCGAGTTCAAGCCCATCGCATCGTTAACGTCTGCTAAAGCAGTGGAGTTTATCCAAGACATCATCTTCCGCTTTGGGATCATGAATTCCATTATCACAGATCTGGGGTCCAACTTCACGGCAGAATTCTTTGATTTCTGTGAGCAAAGGTCCATCCACATCAAGTATGTCTCGGTGGCCCACCCCAGAGCTAATGGGCAGGTTGAGAGGGCCAACGGCATGATTCTAGATGCACTCAAGAAAAAGATCTTTGACAAGAATGAGAAGCTGGCTGGCAAGTGGATACGTGAACTGCCATACATGGTCTGGAGTCTTCGAACGCAACCTAGTAAGGCCCTCGCAGGGAACACACCCTTCTTCATGGTGTATGGATCAGAGGCAGTCTTGCCTGCCGACCTGCAATTTAGAGCCCCATGACTGGCTTTCAGTAGCATTGCCGAGGCTGAAGCAACACGCATTGAGGAGATCGACTTACTCGAGGAGGAGCGACTCAACTCTGTTATTCAGTCGGCTTGGTATCAGCAGACTCTACGTCGTTACCATGATCGATACATGAGGCCTCGTTCCTTCTCAATAGGGGACCTGGTATTACGTAGAGTGCTCAAGACTGCGGGACAGCACAAGTTATCTCCTCCTTGGGAAGGTCCATACATCGTCACAGAGGTCACTCGACCAGGATCGTATCGTCTGTCTCAAATGGACGGAACTCCAATCAGCAACTCTTGGAACATAGAGCATATGCGTAGATTCTACGCATAGTGTTTCTTCTGTGATTGTTCGAGTTAGCAGTCAGTGTTATTCTATGTACTCTGTCCTCATTCATACTCTATAAATAAAAGTGCTCTTGAGATAAAGCATTTTGTGTTCTTTTCCATATTTTTCTCTCGTGTTATTCAGTCGTTGTATATGGGCAATCGACCTAGGTCAGACAACCGACAGTACGGTGCTACACGCCCACTCTTACTCTTGACGGGGATAACTCCGGCCCCACCACGAGAGCAATCGGCCTAGGTCAGTCAATCGACAGCACGGTGTTACATGCTCTCATTGGTACTCATATTTGGGGAGCACTCAAGGCCCCAACAAAACGAAGGCAATCGGCCTAGGTCAGTCAACCGACAGCACGGTGCTACATGCCTTTGCAGGACCTCATAATCGGGGAGCATTCGAGGCCCCAGCCGAACAAAGACAGCGGGCTTAGGTTTGATGACCTACAGCTTGATACTGCATGTCTTTGCTTCACCATGATACTCTTTCTTACAGTACTCGTGCTGATCACTGTTATATCTTACTTTTCTTATAATTAGTTTAAACTCAGGTCATGTTAACATCGCCTATTTTCTCTGCACAGGCATGACTCTCAGGTACGCATAGAATATTTTGATTCATTCTTAAAACTAACTCTGTTTTGCAGAATAAATAGCCAAGTTGTAGACATGAGATGCCAAACATGTACACACAACATTCAGTTCATCATATTACATGGGGAATCATTGTTTTACTCATTGTCGCCTACAAGGAGTTTGGCAATCGAGCGGGCTTCATCTTCATGCTTAGCACTCTGGCTCTCGTTTATTATTCTAGCTGGTAAACTGGCCAAGTCGATCTCAGGCTGTGAGTTTTTTATGACCACAAGAACACGAGTAAGGACGGTTTGCACTCGCTCAGAAACCTTAGACTTCATGTTGTTCATGAAAGTTGCTATTCGATCGCCCAGAGGACGAGGTGCAGTTTTCTCTGGTACATAGATGTCCAGGATCTTGATCAAGGCAGTATTGGTAGTCAAGGCAGCTTCTTTTGCCTTCTCAAAGGCATCTTTCAGTTTGTTGCAGTTCTTCTTGCTGGTCTCATAGTTCTTTTTGAATACCTCTAACACCTAAGCCTGATGAGCAGCTTCGTCTCGAGATTCTTTGAGTGCAGACCTTGTAGAGGCTAGCACCTTCTTCATTTTCTCGTGGCCATTCTGGGATTCAGCCAGTTCAATCTCTTTGTCCCTGAGCGCTTGGCGTGTTAAGGAGTGACTATTCTTCAGAGAGTCCAATGCACTGGCAGTCTCACGGAACAACTTCTCAAAGCCATCTCGAGACCCTTGTAGCTGCTGGTACTCATCATTTCTTCGCCGCATTTTCTCCTGCGGAACGATACAGTTCATATGTTTCTGTGAGCAAAGAGTATGCTAGTTGGGATTCTTGGCAGGTTACCTCATGGTTTTTCTTCTCCATATCTAGCTGCCTGCGAAGGTCCGCTGCTGTGTCCTTGTCTTGGTCTCTATAAGAAATGGCGTTACGGTGTTCTATCTCTCGAGTCATAGCCACTTGCTTCAGGCGACCAATTTTAGTAGCAGCAGCTGGCAGCAAGTTCATGGTTCAGTTTGAGACCTCAGATATCGGTGTATGGAAAGGTCGCATGCATACCTGTTGCCTCAGCTTTGCGTGCGACCTTAGAGTCAGCTAGTTGTTGCCTCAGGGTGGTAACCTCAAGGCTGGAGAGTGCAGTAATCTTATCATGGATTATGTTGGCCTGGTGAACTCCCTCCTATAATGTCTTCAGCATAGCCTGCAGAGAGTAATTCGAGTTGTTTAGGCAACAGCAAAGTCAATACAGGATATGTAAGGGTGAAAAGTTGGCAGACCTCGAAAGCTGTCAGCAGCCCTAAGTTTGGGGGTGCTGGTACTAATGGACAACTGTTATCAACTCCTTCATTCAGATGGGGGTGGGCGCTGCCTAGCTCAGTTGTAGCCAGGGAGTCTGATTGTCCTCCTTCGACTTGATCAGGATGTGTCGCTTCTTTAGCTTCTTTACCTTGAGCCGACTCATGGGCTTCAGACGAGGGATGGGGAGTATCTTCTGCATCAATCTCAGTTAGACGCTCTTGGGAGATAGTGGTTTCAGATAATGGCTCGGTCGCAGGCGTTTGCTGCTTCTCTTCTAGGGTTGCTCCGGTTAATGCCTGTTGCTAGTTTTCAGATGGCATTTGTGCCTCATGCACAGTTTTAGTGGCCTTATCCGTATGAGCATCAGTCTCATCTTCAGGAATATCTGTCGGCATCGCATCTACGGGGCTGTCAGGCCCTAAATCCTTTGGTGACAGTTCTATTGAAGCTAGGGGGCTTGATTTCTCAAACTGCTGTCCCTTGGAGTATGCTGACAGAGGGTCTATATCTTCATCAGAGCATAGAGTAAAGGGAAGTTTGCAAGTATCTCTGATAATTTGGTCTAGGTCCATGTCTTCTGCTGTTAGATCAATCTCATCTTCATCAGGTGGCAGACCGAATGCAGAAGGGGCTGCTATAGTGTCATCATGATGCTTCTTGGATCGCCTCTCACGATGACACAGCTGAGTTTGTTCTTCTTCCTCCTCGTCCTCATCAACTAAGCTTGTCCAGTTTACCTCAGATAATGAGTCATCAGTTTTACCTACGGCATGGGAGGGATACCTGGATTTCTTGCTAGCTTTGTCGTTTGACTCGGGAGAGCTTGTCAAGTCCTTGATGGTTCTCTTGTTCGTCCTCTGTCTCTGTGTCATCACGGTACGAGTGGCCTTCGCTTTGGTGCGCCCCTGGCCAGCTGCAGCTCGTGTCCTCACACCACTTGGAGCAGCTGTTAGCTCGGGGCCTGCTTTGGTGATGTCGCTCGTGCTGATCTCTTGAGCGACTTGGGTTGCACGTGGTATCACAATGAAGGTATGCTCTTCATTGTTTCCTGCACCATGGGCAGTAGCAACAGCAACTTCCATCTCTTTAGTAGATAACTCGGATTGTCGTTTGGATAGCCTATCAGCTTTGGAGGTTGTGGGGTCTGACAGAAACCTGGATATATTGCTCTGCAGTAATTCTATGAGTCAGGAAATGATCGCAAGCAGAGTTACTTATAGAAATCATAGCAAGAACACTTACATTGGGAGTTGGATTCCACGCATAGTGGGGTTTGGGAGAGCCCTCGTTATGAGCTTCACCTCTGAGTATCATCTCCACTCGGGCTTTGATATCGTCTTCAGTCATGGATCGGGTTGTCTCTCTAGTTGGATCACTAGCTCTGACATACAGATAGGCAGGGTAGATCCTATCCTTCAGTGGCTGAATACAGCGATACACAAAATCTATCACCACGGCATGGGCAGTGAGGCCTTTCTACTTCAGATTGGCTATTTCTTCTAGCAGTGCATCGACCTCAGCTTGCTTCTCGATAGTTGGGCCTTCTTCCCAGCTTACCAGCTCCTAGATCTCGAGGGGAGGGAGTTTCCATGGTTTTCAATGTAGAACCACTCGGAGTGCCATCCTCTGTTGTTGTCTAGAAGAGGGATATCTAAATAAACAGCTTTGCGATTCGTCCGCAGTTCAAAGCTGGCTCCTCCAGTTACTTGCAACACTCCGTCTCTCAGACCGGCTTTGCAATGATATAGATACTTCCATAAGCCAAAGTGCGGGACAATTCCAAGAAACGCCTCGCAGAGGTGGATGAAAATTGAAAGTTGGAGAATCGAATTGGGGTTCAGATGAGTCAGATTGATTGCGTAGAACTGCAGAAGGCCTCGCACGAATGAGCAGACGGGAAGACCTAACCCGCGGATGAAGAATGGCATGAACACCATTGCCTCATAGGTGTCCTCAGTTCGAGCAGCATCATCCTTCTTCTCGCACACCCTCCAGTTTGCCACTTCTTATGGTGGCAGGACGCCCATATCCACTAATGATTGTAGCATGGGCTCTGTGACAATGGAGGGGAGGTATGCTAGGTATGGGGAAGGTAGCGGCCGGTTCTCGTTGTGCGGCAGGCCTTCCCTGGTATTTCCGCGCTCGCTCAAGGTTTTCTTCTTGGGAGCCATGGATGTGGTTCTCTCAGTTGGATTGGATTTGAGATGTGGTGGATGCAGAAGCGCTCTGAGTTCAAACAATGGTGGCGGCGGTCTCAATGGGGAAGAATGGCAGCACAACTCTCGGATAGCGAATGTTCGTTCAGGGTATAGATATCAAACAACCCTGGCACCGTTAGAAACAGTCCATGAGAGCTAACAGAATTTGCGGTTGCCGTTAGACATTGACTCGGGCCTCATGACGCGTTGGTTCAGTCGGATTTCTTTGGGATTAAATCGGCAAATTCAGTCGGGGTGATTTTTTAGTCAGTACTTGTCAGTGCAAGTTCATGATCTTTATTACTCGAGAATGGGGTTTGTAGTTTAACCTAGTGAGTTGAGTTTTGCCTGAACTCTAGGAACAAGTAAAGTACGATTTCTTTCGTTTTGGGGCAATTTTCGTCTTTGCTTCAAAGAGTCTCAAGATGCAGTTGACTCGGATACAAGGATTTCAAGATGCATACACACAGAAGAACTCAATGGCAGGGGATAATACGATGGATTTCATTATATAATATAGTTCATCAAGATGGATTACATATATAGGGGAAGATTATCCTAATCTACTAACTACTACTACTACTACTATTATTATGGTGGTGGTGGAGGTGGTGGCCTACACACCGGTGGAAGGACCGGCTGAGGACCCGGTGCTGCGGTGGCGCTTGGAGGTCGGAGAGTCGGCCTCATCGCCGCCGTCATGGCCGCCGTCGTCGCCGTGGCCGCCGTCGCCGCCATCGTGGCCGCCCGGGCCATCTTGGCCGCCGTCGTCGTCATCGTCGTCATCGTCGGAGTCCTCCTCATTGTCCTCCTCGTCGTCGTCGTCGGACTCCTGAAGGGCAGCGCGGCGGAGGCCGCGGAGCTTGGCGATCTCCTTGCGGTTGTAGCCCTGGGTGTCGTCGGAGTTGGGCTCCGAGTCGTCCTCCCGGGGCGGAGCATCCTCGGGGGCTTCTTCCTCCTCGCTGGAGGAGAAGTCCTCCGAGGACTCCTCGTTGTCGTAGGCACCACTGAAGAATGCGTCGTCGGAGTCCTCATACTCGACGACGGTGGCGAGCGCGCGCGCTTCTTTCCCTTCCCTCCGGCCGTGGCTGCGAGCGAGGAGATGGGGAGTCTTCTTGGGGTTTTTTCCTTGAAAGTGGTAAGTGCTCAGTGGAGGCGTGATGGATGGCCGGGCGATGGCTCTGCTCTTATAGTACGGTCACCCCGCTTCGATTACCGTGAGCGCGATTCAATTGGCTGCATCGTTTCGACTTCCGCTACGCGTCAGTCATCGCGTGGGCGAGTAATGGTTGTTGCATGTTCGAAAGATTCCTATTTTCTCGGGGTTTTTTGGGTAACTCCTCGGTACCTTCCGCTCGTCCCCTTTGGGTTAACCCCATAGGGTGCGGGATTTGTGGAAAAATTATTCTTTTTCCTAAAATCCGAGAAAACAGGAAGTTTGAGTCGGTTTTCTATGACTCGAAAAACTGGGAATAGATGGTAACTCGGATAAGGGGATTTGCTATTCCTCGGGGGCTACCCCATGGGGTGCACCTGGCGGTGCACCAAAAAGAAACAGTATGGATTCAGGTGAGGAACTCATGGGCGATATGCTATTTTCTTTGGAGTCTCGAGTCAATTAATCTCTAAATTAACTCGAGCCTCGGAGGCTTGTGGGGGATAGATATCCCCTGGGCCCTCACGGCGCGGATTCAGTACATGGGCCGTTGGAGGGCCCAATGGAGATACTAGGCCCTTTGCGGGGTACCGGCTAATCTCGTGGGCCCGAGAACGGATGGCGAGCTTGAAGACCAAGTCAACGGCGTCGTAATTCAGGAAAGGCATAAAGGAGTTGATTCGGACTCTGTGTTTAGAAGTAGCGGGACTCAAGGAAGGAAACATGCAATAGTAGATTTTGTATACTCTTTTATGCCTCCGAACAGAGTAGGACTCGTAGATGGAACCGACTTGTAACCCAAGCCTTACCGGATTATATAAGGCGGGTGAGGGACCCCTACGTAGACGATCAATCATCTCGTCGCAAATCAGCTACCAAGCATCCAAGCCCTCATTGTAACCTTGAGAACTCAGATCAATACAACTCACAGCAAACAGGACGTAGGGTATTACGCATATTGTGGCCCGAACCTGTATAAACCCTTGTGTTTTGTCGCATCTCCAC
Organism: Paspalum notatum; assembly: GCA_022530915.1. NCBI lineage: Eukaryota > Viridiplantae > Streptophyta > Magnoliopsida > Poales > Poaceae > Paspalum > Paspalum notatum. The sequence goes on along the minus strand of CM039687.1, from coordinate 36,099,043 downwards.
GCGAACCATCGAGCTACGCCGATCTTGCCACCCCAAAAGCATCACGTGACACACCCCTGGTGCATTGCCGGTATCAAACACCGACATACCACATACTCCTTCGTGGACAACGTGCATAACTTTTAGCGCTTCTGATGGCCCCAAACACTTTAACAGTAATCCTTCCAAAGTCCTGAAATGCAGCTCATCACCAATAAGCACGTGTTTCAAAGCACGATGCCTTGTCTCCTTGTCTACCCCCCGAGCCGGATCTCTCAAGTAATTGAGGAGATCGGCTCTCCAGTCGTTTGCATCAACCGACATGACGTCAACACAAACGCTATCGTCTTGTGCGGCATATCCAGAAGCTATCTGCGCAAGTTTGTTAGCTTCAAGATTGTTCTCCCTTGGTATCCATGTTAACCGAACAAATCTGAATTTAGCCATCAATTCTTGAAATCGTAGAAGATAGGGATGTAATAAATCGCTGGCACAATTAAAATCTTATGTCGACTGATTGATGGCAACTCTAGAATCACCGAAAGCTTCTACCACTTTGGCCCCTGCCTCAAGTAACAACTCGAGGCCCTTACACAAAGCTTCATACTTTGTTTGATTATTAGTGCGCCGCTCGCTGAGGCGAAAGGCAAACTCATATTGTGCCCCCCGAGGGGAGATAATGAGCAGACCGACACCGCAGCCAGCATCACAGGCAGAACCATCAAAGAATAAAGCCCAGGATGATATGCCGACAAAATTTTGATGTGGAGCTGATCGCTCAGTAATGAGATCGGCTAAAGCTTGGCCTTTTACAACCCTGGCCGGTTTGTACCTGATATCAAACTCCGAGAGAGCAAACATCCACTTGCCGAGCCTCCCTTTAAGAATAGGGACTGACAGCATATGCTTAATAATATCGGCTTTACATACTACCCAAGTTTCAGCATTAAGCAAGTAATGACGTAATTTGGTGCATGTAAAGTATAAGCATAAACGCTCCATCTCAGAATACCTGGTTTCAGCATCAAGTAATCGTCGGCTCAGGTAGTAGACGACTCGCTCTTTTCCATCGACTTCTTGGATCAACATGGAGCCGATGGTTGTCTCGTCCGTCGATAGATAAACGATAAATGGGACATTGAGACAAGGCGGCGCCATCATAGGTGGCGTTGTGAGATACTTCTTCAGATTATCAAACGCTAGCTGTTGATCAGGTCCCCATATAAATTCTTCACTCTTTTGCATCCTGATCAATGGCAAGAATGCTTCAATCTTGGCAGACAGGTTAGGGATGAACCTCCTGATGTAATTAATCTTGCCAATGAGTTTCTGAAGCTCTTTCTTGGTCGTCGGTGGCATCATTGTTTTGATCGCGTCTTTGCTCTTTGAGCTGATTTCAATTCCCCTTTCGTGGATCATGAAACCAAGAAATTGGCCAGCTATAACACCAAACGCGCACTTATCTGGGTTCATCCTCATCCCGTGCTTTCGAGGACGCTCGAGAACCTGGTGAAGATCGGCCAGACGATTTTCTTGCAGGACCAATTTCACCACCACATCGTCGATATAAACCTCTACGAGCCGGCCGATCAAATCATAAAAAATATAATTCATGGCCCGCTGGTAAGTAGCCCCAGCATTACACAGACCAAAGGTCATAACCATGAACTCGAATAAACCCTGAGGGCAACGAAAAGCGGTCTTGTAGATGTCTTCTTCGGCCATGAATATCTGGTTATATTCAGCATTACCATCAAGGAAACTCATCATCTTGTGGCCAGCTGCAGCATCGATGAGCGATTCGGCGATAGGCATGGGATATTCGTCCTTTGGAGTAGCTCTGTTCAAATCTCTGAAGTCGATACATATCCTGAGCTTCCCATTTTTCTTCCACGCCGGAACAATGCTCGATATCTAGGTGGCGTATCGGCAGGGACGGATAAAGCCAGCACGAATCATCTTTTCTATCTCCTCTTTGACCGTATCTACAATCTTCGCGTTGATCTTCCTAGGATGTTGTGCAAACGGACGAAACCCAGGTTTCGTTGGCAACCGATGTTCAATGATAGATCGATCAAGCCCAGGCATCTCATGATACTCCTAGGCAAAACAATCAGGAAACTCCATAAGCAGTTTTATCAATTCAGCCTTGAATCCTGGGTCAAGTTTCTTACTTACCCATGTTAGCCTAGGGTGATCGCCTGGACCGATGTCAACTGCCTCAAGCTCGTCAGAGGGGGGTGAACCCGAAGCCGAGTTTACCTTCCTCGGCAAATTCCTTGGTAGAGCTTGATGACGCCGGGGTTGGATGAGGGGGTGAAATTTCGGGTTTTTCCTCATCATCCGGCAACTGGTCGTCGCATGACAAAACATCTTTATTGAATGAAGGATGAATTACATTGATATGCTGTGGCCGATCACCCAGATTGGCCAATCCTACGGTACATCCAAAAATATGGTTATAAATTTTTTGGGGCCGATCACACAGATTGGCCACTACGGCCTGTGAGGCCGTAGACACGCTATCAGAGTTTACAAGCCGATGAGAATCAGCCGATGCCGTTGGCTGAAGTGGCCCACTGTTTGTAGGTGGGTGCCGATTGCTAGAACCGGCGTGATCACGTTTTTTGCCTCTTCCACAAAACTCCAGTTCAGCACTTGTCGATCAGAGAGGCACTCTGCTTCCTCTGACGTGGACGATTGTGCGATGCTACGAGAATCGTCCGCGGGTACAACTTCAATGTTGTCACCGTGGATCAAGCATTGATGCATCGAGGAGGGTACACAACAGTTGGCATGAATCTAGTCACGGCCAAGAAGAGCCGAATAAGGACCATGATCGTCGACCACGAAGGAGGTGTTTAGTGTCTTGTGGCCAATTGTTAGCTCAACGTTAAGTACTCCTTTGGCCTGAGATGAAGCGCCCTTGAAGTCATTGAGGGTAACGTTGGTCTTCACGAGATCGTCGGCAGACCTCCCAATCTTGCAGCACAAGGAATATGGCATGATGTTAACGGTTGCACCTGCGTCGACGAGCATTCCACCAACTGGCTTGCCGTTGATGAAACCCTTCACGTAGAGAGGCTTCAGATGCCGATACTTCTTGTCGATCGACTTTTCAAAGATTGCAGCAGCGGGGCTGAGGCTAAGCTGCGCCATTGACTCGGCCATCTATTCGCAGCTGGGAGGACGAAAATCCTCAGGTAAATAAAAGACCATATTTATACCTGTTGTGGCCTTCTTGATCACCTCGTTGACTTCATCTTCCATGTCATCATTGTCGCTGGCAGAACCATGGCTGACCATGCGCGATGAGCCCTCTTGTGCATCCAGTTTGGCCGGCTCGGCTGGTGTCGGCTTTGTTGACGTCTCTGCAGCGTCAGACTGGGGCTTCCGTTTCCAAACAAAATTTCGTTTGGACTGTAAGCTTGGAATATCCATGATGCCTCCAATCTTCTTGAGCTGCCGAAGATATTCCTCTTCGGCTAACTCTAGGTAGCGCAGGCGCTGAACCCTGCGCTTCTGCGTCTTGGTCAAGCCCTCGAGGCACCACCTCTCCAGGTGGCATTCTAGACGATGCCGGGAGTCTTTCGAGTCGTCCTGCTTTGCCGAAGAAGGTGAGCGCACTGGTGGCGAGGACGCAGAGCGCCGCTTTGGTGGTGGAGACGGGGGACGCCGTGGTGGAGGAGTAGGATCACGGTGGTGGCGCGGTGAGGTCGTGCGACGTCGTCGTGGTGATGACGTGTGCTCCAAACGATCGAACATGGACGTCTTGCCTCGGTAACTCCTGCGGTCGGAACACTCTGGACAATCATCAATGGTGGGCAGCCTCTCCATACCTTGCGTCCAGCAGAAGTGGAAGTAAGGACAGCGCCAATGCTCATCGCGGTTCATCGCGTCGTGGCGTGACTGGTGCCGCCTCTGCTCCTCGCGGCGCTGTTCTTCGCGGTGTCGATCTTCAAGATGGCGGCGACGCTCGCGATGATAGGCTTCGTCTTCCTCGGCACGACGTCGCTCCTCGCTCCTTTGGTGATGGCGTGCGTACATGCCTATCAGCACCCCTGAGTTGGGGCGATACTGTCGGTTCCTCTGCACTGTTTGGACCGAAGTATGCTCTTCGGCCCTAAACTCGAGGGGAACGTCATCGAGAGGATCTACCTTAGCTTTGCCCTTCTCGTCCTTAGATGTGTGAACCATGTTGATTGACATGGCAGGATCTTGAAGGAGATGCGAAAACTGATGTTGATTGCCCCGGTGAAGGATCCGGCCCGAAGAAATAGCCCTGCCCAAGCGCGCTCGGCTCATCGACTCGGATACGAACTCTGAGTAGCACTCGTCGGGCAACGGGTCTGTAGCGTAGACGGCGTTAACTGAGAAAGGCATCGTGTCTATTCTCATTGGAGCACGAGCAAACACCAGCCTACCTTTCTCTATGGCCTTTTGAATTTCAGACCGTAGGATCCTGCAGTCACCGGTATTGTGCCCGTCTAACTTATTATGCCATTTGCAATATTTACGGCCACGTATTTCTTCAACCGTAGGGACTTGATGTCCAGGCAATGGTACCAGCAGCTTTTCTTTGACGAGCATGTCAAAGATGGCTTCGGTCTTTGAGACATCGAAGTCGTAGCCTGGGATCGGCTCAGGCTATTTCACTCATTGGCACTGCAGAGGCTTGTTAGACCTTGCCCACTGAACAAGGTAAGCATCAGCATCATCTAGGGCGTCATCTTTATCGGCTTGTACATAGCCGATACTCCATCTCTGCCTCTCCTGGAGGACTTCTGGATGACTCCGCTCATAAGCGGCAACCTTTGACACTAGATGGCCGATAGAATTAAAGTCGGTCAGCCCGTATACTGCCTTGACGGCCTTATTTAACCCGTTGTACGCTATCTGGGCCAGAATCTTCTCATCGAGGTGGAGGGAGTAGCAATGGTTCCTTAGCTCGCGGAACCTCTGGATGTACTTGTGCACCGTCTTTCCCGGGAGCTGGTGGATGCTGTTTAAATCTGTGAACGTGGCTTCATCAGATCCTGAGAAGAACTGAGCATGGAAACTCTCTTTCAACTGCTTCCAAGTGGTGATAGACCCAGGGGCCAATGTGGTGTACCAACCGAAGGCTGGCCCAGTCAACGATAGAGAGAACAGCCGAATTTTCATATGTTCGGCTCTTGATGTGATCCCTAGCTGGACGAGGTACCGGCTGACGTGCTCTACAGTACTGGCCCCGTCGCTGCCACTGAACTTGGTGAAATCAGGGATCTTGAACTTGGGAGGGGCCTCCAGGTGATCGTATACCTCTGGGTAAGGCTTTGCATAGGTGATGGCCCCCGGCAGAGGTGTAATACCATATTGGTACTTCAAAACCTCGGAAAGATCTTTCCGAGACATGTTGAGACCCGTCCCTGCAGCAAACATGGCCTAATCGGCCCAGTCCTATAGCCGTTTTTCCATTTAGTTAACTCTTGGTCCGGAGCCTTTGCCGCTCCGTGTAGTGCGGTTCCATGCGTAGGCCTAGCTTCCGGAGGAGGGTTTTGCTTCGGTCCTCGTGATGGATTGACAAGGACTGGGTTAGGGTATGAGGGAGGAGGTGCCTCTCCTTCCTCCAGCTGTCGGTACCTCAGCTGGCATACGAAGCCGTCAGGTATGACCAAGGGTGGAGTTGAGTAAGCCTTGGTCTGTAGAGGAAGCCGATCGCGTGGAGGATACATGACGAATTCTGCAATGTTATCCCCTTGTACCTCAACGTGGATGGGTGTGAGCGGCCTGGAGTAAAACATGGCTTCCCCCACGTAGCCGTTCAACTCAAGGCCGGTGATGTGAAGCGGCTCACCGGCCAACGCTGCTCTGACCGTCCTGAACACGATGTTATCCATGCGGTTTATGACCGCCTCAAACTGTCTGATTAAAGCATGCGCGGTAATCCTGTTTATCTCCTCGCGGAGCACCTCAGTGCACCGCTGCGAGGGAGTCAGGAGATCGACTTCGTCAAGGAGAGATGCAGGTCTTCAGTATATCTATCCGCGATTGCCCTTGCCGCCAGCCATGTAGATGGATCGAGATGTGTCCCACTGGGCGTGCCAAAAATGTGTTGCACCAGAAAACCGACAAGTAGTTCCCTAGAGAAGCTTCACACAATAGGGCCGGGAGGTGTATGTGGATCGTTGGGACCGCTCCTCCTTGCTGCGACCCATGACCAGCTGGACGGATCAGCTGATCGCTCTTGGCTCAGTATTGCTTGGGCGTGCCACCTGGCTTATAACCCAACCAGGGAGGTTGTGATGATGGTGTTGGCATTGGTTGGCTCATGTTTCCCCTGTATAAGCAGACAAAATAGATTAAACGTTAAATACTAGCCGGATCACTCGGATCGGCTCATCCTGGATCGGATCTTCTCCATCGGCAAGGCCCTACTATCTTACCAATAGTATATCCATATACAATATGCAAAAGTACACAAATAAAGGAAGAGTAAGCATGACTAGATCTATTCTAATCGGCTAAAAACATCCAGATGAGTGTCAAAACATGCCTTACAACTACCGACGTATCAAAGATTCTATGGAAACGATATGAAAACAGATGCATCTTTGATAGAACAACAAAAGGCAAGGCAGGGTATACATCGGATTTTCCTGTTGACATGTGATCTATAAAAAGGACTATAAGAACAGATCTAATCTAGATTCTAAACCTTGTGACATGCTAAACTGATCACAAACCGGCAGCATAAAAGCGTGCACCACAACAGATATTAGCATAACAACAAATTGTGTATAAGCCGACGTGCAAGCATATCGGCTCATACACGTGACAGATCTCATGCCAAGCTAACCTTGGCATGAGATTCATCGAGATAACCAATGGATCTCGCGCTAAGCACCATCACGGTAACTAGCAAACCATGCCATCAAAAACGCTTCAGCACATGATTTGCCAGGCGACTGACGTCGTAATGCCTGTAACGAATTAAATCATTAAGGCAGCATGACGATTACCTGAAACTCTAGTCGCTAGAGGTGGCGATGCGCCAAGGGGATATGGAGACAGCCGCTGCTCGATGAACGTATGTCGTCAACTTTATTTCGATAGTAATGGTACATATTTATAGTCCGCAGACTAGGGCAACAAACCTGCCATTTCTGAAATTAGACTACAAACCCTAACTAACTAAAACTACTGGACTCTTTAATCTACGATACAAGGTCCAATGGCCTATTCCGTCGTCGCTCCCTTGGACGACTTCCTTCTAGCCCAAAACCGATCTTGGCCCATTAGCAGGGGCGGTCAAATTCCGTTGTCAACAGGTTGGTAGCACCGAAGCGTACTTGGTGACCAAGCTGCTTTCTTTGGATTTTATCAAAGGATTGTTGAAGCTCAAAAGTATATGAAACTGGAGCTCCACATTGTTGTGATGGTGAATAGAGATTTAGAGCGCCTTGCCTTGGTGACAAAGGAAATGACAATGTGCTTTGGTGCACACCATAACGTGTACTAGGGGCAAGTAGATTTGCATAGGCTATGGTTTTTGTTGCTCTAGAAATTAATCAAGTTTGCCCTTTCAGGTGAAACATTGAGGAAGAATCATGTTTAGTGGATGGGAAAGATAATTGCAAAGCGGATATTCTTGGTAAACTAAAACACATGCTATTAAAATCAAAACATCATGTTTGGCTAGAACTTTAAATAGAAGATTAGAAGGAATAACAAGATGAAGAAGCTGAGCTTTGAAGAACCTTCATCTAAATGTAAAATAGGAAATATATAATTGTGTAGAACCAACAAAACAATCAGCTAGCATTGAAGAACTTTCAACTAAATGTTAAGAAACATATAATTGTGCAGAAGCACCAAAACAATCAGCTAGTTGAGACCACCAGATCAATCAAGTTAAAAGAATGAATTGTGTTCTATATTGGTCTTCTTAATGGTTTGTTTTACACGAAAATGAAAGATTAATATTATGTTATTGTGAAGAAGACAATTTAAGCAAAGATCAAATTTGTAGGAGACATGGAACTCAATGAGTGCATATTGTGTGATGCAAGGCTTAGCATGACTTAAAGGTAGCAAAGATAGAGCAAAAGGTTGATCAACTAGCTATAAGGTATTAAGCAAGAAAGAGAAGTGAAAGCAAGAGCCTTGATGACGAGGAACCTAGCAAGGGTAAACAATTAGTATTTGGTTAAATATGAAGAACTAACCAAGCCATAAAATTTTATTCCATGAGAAGCATCAATCTTTCTTGAATTATGTTAGGCCATATGATGCTTTAATGGCTCTCTTGTAGAGTAATATTGTGTTGTCCTCTATTGTGGATGAAATATCACGTGGGATGGATGATCTTGCAAAGAATATTTGTGGAAAACACACAAGATCATATGAAATGCATCGAAGGAAGATGGATCCATAGGAATTTTGGATGTTCCTGGTCTTTACAAACAAGGTGCTCTGATTCCTAGTGGAATTGAGTTTCAGAGATTGGAATCGAAGGATGGATCGGTGTTTATCTACGCTAGAATGCATCTAGTGTGCATGTACTCATCTACTGTCACTTCAACAAAGTAGGGCTGGATATCGAGTCGGCTCGGCTCAATCTAGCTCAAGCTAGCTCGTTAAGCTAATGAGCTGGCTCGGCTCAGCTTGTTAAGATAATGAGCTAGAGAGTCGGCTCGGCTCGTTTGCAAGCTCGAGCCAACCCATTTGGCTTGTGAGCTTATGTCACAAGAATAAAATTTATGTTTAAAAACTACCAATATGCCTGTAAGATACCTAAATCATTTTTGAAAATACAATAAATATATATCTGAGAAGTAGATGTCAAATTTTCAAACAAAATGTGTGAATTAGTACCACGATTAAGCATATCGATGAACAAAAATTAGTCAAGTGAAGAAAAATTTCAAAACTCAAGCAAGTTGGCTAAGAAGGGACACATAAAATGTACGTCTATGGTTAAATTAGGATATATCAATTTGCGTATAACTTATTTATGTTACGATGCATAAATTTTTTCAGCTCGTTAAGCTCGCGAGCTAGCTCACGAGAAGCTAGCTCGTTTAGATAACGAGCAAAAACCTCAGCTCAGCTCGTTAAGAAATCAAAACGAACCGAGCCGAGCTGGCTACGAGTCGAGCGAGCTAACGAGCTTCGAGTATTTTGTCCAGCCCTACGGGTGTAACTTCTACTTCTCAATGTTCAAATTTTTATAAATTTACCTTGTTAGGTTCTTTGTGAGTTACTACTAAATTATGTCCTCGAGCTTCCTTGTTTAGTATACGTTCGTTGTGTTGAGATGAATATTTGAAGTGGTTACATGGATGGGTGTTCCCAACTTAAATCATTTCCTTATCCTTATCGTTATTGACACGTTCCCGGTTGAATTGTTGCTTTTCCCAATTCCAACATACCTGTTTTTCGTTTCTCAACCGCATAGCCAATTCCAATTCTGTTTTCCGAGTAAGAATATGAAATTGAAAGTGGTTAGAGGGTTATCCCCAACTGTTTTCATTCCTAGGCAGTCTTCAGATCTTGCTCACAAAAGCAACATCAAATTGGGAAAAGGTCATACAGTTTTCATTTTCCACCAAACTGCTAGAAATGCATGCCTTCATCAATGAAGCAAATCCTGCTAGTTCCATAGAATACAGAGCAGACACTGCAAATGCTTGGTCAAATTGAAATTCATTGCCGACAGACACATCCAAAATGCATACAAACTCTAGGGTAACATTTTCATTTGTATGTTGCTATTTTATGCAGCAGGATAATCACATGAACACTACATCATTTTCCTGGCCACCACCACTTTCTTGGAGGCGGTGGAGGTGTAAGAATGTCAAGCATGGTCTCCTTTTCCCTTGGAGTCAGTGGAACCCCTCGGACCAGGTTCAGGGTCATAATGTGAACATTTGTCCTTTGCCTGTGCTTTTGGTAGGCCCATATGCCAGCTGCTATACCACCAACAATAACCTGCATAGAATGGACCAAATCAGGTGACTAGATGCTTCCTCTCAGATTAAAGATTAGCAGACTTTAGGGGATTTGAGGACCCATTAGGTTTTAAGGAGTAGCAAATGGAAATCTGTATGAAACGCTACATCCTTATTAGTGCTTACAGGTGAAAGCCATATCCCAGCAGTCTGAAGATCAAATTTTGGGGCATATAGAACCGTCTCTCCATACTCGTCCTCTAGTTTCTTGTAGATCTCCTTATCACTCTTTCCCGCTTTTATTTCATCACGAATGAGCTGCAAAATGCATATGATTATTGTCTGACAGAAAACACCAGCTATTTGAACAACATAGCATTACTGCTCAATTTTCACCTTGGTTGTGTAACCAAGTACATTCAAATATAACAGACGAAGCAAAAGAAGCACATAAAAGCTTAACATCTGCTAACAATATCATTGTCAGCTTCAACGAAGTTGTCAAAACTTCAGTAACAAAAAGAACCTCAAAATCTAAGCACTAATATTTTCCGAAATAAGAGTCAATCACATATCGAGGAATACAAACTGGGTTGAGAGACTGCTCGTTCCTGTTATGACCGGCATCCAGTACACTAGGCGCAATAGGCAAAGTGGCTAGGGATTGTTAAATAATTGGGCTGTTTTATTTAGAGTCATTTGGGCCAAAGCCCAATGTAAGGTCTATATAAAGACCTAGATTACGGTTATTTAATCAAGCAGGCAATCATTCTTGCCCGTGCTTCTTGCCCTAGCCGCCACCTCCTCCCTCTCTCGTAGCCATGGCGTCTAGGGGACGCCGGGGTTACCGACCTCACCCACCGATCTCCCATTCCTACGACCTACGCAGTGGAAGCGCTAACAATCAGGTATCAGAGATGTCCAGCGATCCTCCACCACACTCCGCCCCACCACCATCCTCCGCCGCCGCGGTGGACAGCAATCCGATGGCCTCGGTGCCGCCACCGGCCACCGGAGCCCCGGTGTCGCAAGATGCGTTCATGGCCTTTCAGCACAGCTCTCAGGACGCGCTCATGGCCTTCCAGCGCCAATCCCAAGACTTTCAGCGCCTGGTCATGCAGCAGCTCACCGCACTCACGTCGCGCATGGGCGCCGTTGAGATTCAATCTATGCCGGTGTTCGCCGTCGCCGACCCATCCTCCTCATCCCACACCTTCCCACCCAATCCCCCTGAGCACCCCTATGGCCTTCCTGGCTATGGAGGCATCCCGGTCGTGACGTCGCCCACGCCGGCGGCGCCCTCCGTGCTGCCGTCCCTAGCCGCCATCATACCGCAGTCCATCCCTACACCAACATCCGCCCTGATTCCCCCAGCCACACAACGCATCCCACTACCCATCCAACAGATCCCCTTCCCCCACTCACCATCTCCAATTCCCACCTTCGCCGACGTCTACCCCGTTGCCCCTGCTCCACCACACCACGCCCCTCCCACCCCACACTATCACAAACTTTCTTTCACTACCTTTGACGGGAGAGAAGACCCTGTCGGGTGGCTCAATCGTTGTGAGAGCTTCTTCCGCAACCAGCGCGCCTTGGAGGCCGACAAGGTGTGGCTCGCCACCTATCACCTCACCGGCGCCGCGCAGCAATGGTACCTGATGTTGGAACGTAATGAGCCCGGCATCTCATGGCCTCATTTCAAAGCACTCTGCCAGCAACGCTTTGGGCCCCCTCTTCGAAGCAACACATTGGGCGAGGTTGCCTGCTTGCCGTTCCACTCGACGGTGGAAGATTACCAAGAGCGCTTCCTAGCGCTCCTCTACCACGCGGAGCTGGTACCCCCCGCCACACCAGCAGGCCCAGCTCTTCACCGCCGGGTTGCCCGGGCGCTTGCGTGTGGACGTCGAACTGTGCGCGCCAGCCGACCTCCAACAGGCCATGGCCTTGGCGCGTGCATACGAACGGCACACCAGTGCCCCCGACGGCCGCTTTCCGCGTGCCGCCCTACGGACGCTGGCCATTCCCCCTCTCCGGGCACAACCACGTGGTCACCCAGCGTGGCCCCCACCCGCCTTCCAGCGCCGACGGTCATGAAGCGGCTCACTCCGGCAGAGATGGATGAGCACCGGCGACAAGGCCTCTGCTTCAACTGTGACGAGCCATTCGTCCGGGGCCACCGTTGCCAGCGCCTCTTCTGCCTGGAGCTGGCGGATGATGACGACGACGCCGAGACCGCGGAGCCAGCGCTGGACACTGACGCCGACACGCCGGTCATATCCCTCCTCGCCATGGCCGGGCTGCACACGAACCGCACCATGCACATGCCAGCCATGATCCATGGCAAGCGCCTTGTCACTCTCCTCGACACCAGTTCCACCCACAACTTCGTCAACACCGACATCGCCGCCGCACTGGGCCTGCAGTTCACGACCTGTCGCGAGCTCTGTGTCACCGTGGCGAACGGCAACAAGGTCGCCTACCAAGGCCGCGCCGACCACGTTCCAATGATGGTGCAGCCCGAGCCCTTCGACGTCAACTTCTACGCCATACCACTGGGCGGGTTCGACGTCGTGCTGGGCGTCGCCTTCCTCTGCACAGTGGGCCCAATCCTATGGGACCTAGACCGACTCTGCCTCTCCTTCCGCCGCCAGGACCGGCGCGTCCAGTGGCAGGGCATCGGCACCTCGACACGGCCAGCCACCGCCCTCTCCATCACGGCCGGGGACCGGCCGCTCTTGGAGGACCTCCTCACCGCCTTCGACGATGTGTTTGCCGCACCCACGGGCCTACCACCGGCGAGGGCCTGCAACCACCGCATCCACCTGCGGCCAGGCACACCGTCGGTCGTGGTCCGCCCCTACCGGTACGCTCAACTGCAAAAAGATGAGCTCGAGCGCCAGGTCGACGCCATGCTCGCCTAAGGCATCATCCGACCCAGCACATCGGCCTTCTCCGCGCCCGTCCTCCTCGTCAAAAGCAGGACGCGTCTTGGCACTTCTGCATCGACTACCGAGCTTTGAATGACGCCACCGCCAACGACAAGCTCCCGATCCCGGTCGTGGACGAGCTCCTAGATGAACTCCATGGGGCCTGCTTCTTCACCAAGCGCCGGTCCCCATCCTCCGTCGCCCGGGCGTTCTTCAACATCATTGTCCGCTTACACGGCTTTCCAGCATCCATCGTCAGCGACAGCGACCCAGTGTTCACCAGCGCTGTCTGGCGCAATCTGTTCAAGATGGCAGGGGTCAAATTGCGCATGAGCACCGCGTTTCATCCTCAAACGGATGGCCAATCGAAAGTGACCAACAAGACGATCGCGATGTACTTGCGCTGCATCACCGGAGATCGGCCACGCGCGTGGGTCGATTGGTTGCCGTGGGCGGAGTATTGCTACAACACTTCCTACCACACGGCCCTGCGCGCCACGCCGTTCCAGGTGGTGTATGGTCGCGAGCCGCCGGCCCTGGCACCGTACAGCGCGGGCACGACGCGCGCACAGACCATCGATGACATGCTGGCGGAGCGGGACCAGTTCCTCAGCGACGTCTGTGACCGCCTCCTCCAGGCCCAGAACTGCGCCAAGCGCTAGTACGACGGCAAGCATCGCGCCCTAGAGTTCCAGGTGGGCGATTGGGTGTGGCTGCGCTTGCTACATCGGCAGGCGGCCTCCTTGGTGGCCGCCCCAACATCAAGCTCGGTCCTCGCTATGCAGGGCTGTTCCAGGTCACCGAGCACGTGGGCGTTGTAGCCTATCGGCTGCAGCTTCCACCCGGCGCCTGGATTCATGATGTCTTCCACGTTGGCCTCCTCAAGCCGTTCCGGGGTGATCCGCCGGCAGCTCTTCCGCCTCTGCCGCCCATGGAGCACGGTCGACTCTGCCAGTCCCTGCGAAGGTCCTCAAGGCCAGCTTGCGCTGTGACGTGTGGCATGTCCTGGTGCACTGGGCTGGGGATAATGAAGCCAATGCCACATGGGAGCCTCTGGAGACGTTTCGAGCTTCTTACCCTGATGTACAGCTCGCGGACGAGCTGTTTTTGGAGGCCGGGAGAGATGTTATGACCGGCATCCAGTACACTAGGCGCAATAGGCAAAGTGGCTAGGGATTGTTAGATAATTAGGCTGTTTTATTTAGAGTCATTTGGGCGAAAGCCCAGTGTAAGGTCTATATAAAGACCTGGATTATGGTTAATTAATCAAGCAGGCAATCATTCTTGCCCGTGCTTCTTGCCCTAGCCGCCACCTCCTCCCTCTCTCGTAGCCACGGCGTCTAGGGGACGCCGGGGTTACCGACCTCGCCCACCGATCTCCCATTCCTACGACCTACGCAGTGGAAGCGCTAACAGTTTCAACGTCTACGGCGCCATAAATGCAGACGCAAGTTTCTGGACGCTTTGTTGTCTATATCCGACGGCCTAGATACCCTAGTGTACTGTTGATGCCCGGTTTCGGTGTGAAAAAACGCCGATTCGAGTGCAGCCTGAGACATTTCTTGTGATTGCATAGATACTCATGATGAGATGACTTTGCTATAATCTTCAATGTTCTGAGAAATTAAAAAATTAAGAGCCCTTATGAAAGACATCAAACTTTATAATATTTTTAAAAAACAAATTATTGCACCAAAATAGATTTCGTTTTACAAAATCAGGAATGATCCAATTTCCAAGAAGTTTTACCTGCTCTGGGTTAATATTTGAATGGATGCACCAAAACATTAGAAACAAAGACATGGCAATATCAGTATATCTCAGAAATTAAGTTACAGAGAGACAAAAAAACCCAGTTAACAATACTTCTTTAACCAAGAGGTAAGACTATCTGTTATGCAAGGGTAAAGAAAGGAAAATTATAGAAAAAAGAAAATGCACCGAGTTATACAACTGCTTGAAATGTAACCAATAGTGTTAACACATCTCAGTATCAAAGATGTAATTTTTACGTTGCATAAGATCAGTAATTGAGAAGTTGCAATGAAAGATCAAGGAACACAAAAACATACAATAATACGACTGTTCAGTTAGACAATTACCAAATAACCCTGTTACCACAACTCTTTGAACCACCAAGAGGCAAGGTTGCTCAGTTATTCAAGGGTAAAAAAAAGTACCTTTCTAAGCAGAATAGCGACATCAGCTTGTGAATCTTCAATCGATTGGCTACCACACTCAGTGCACCGAACATTGTGGCTTATATTTCTTGCACGATTTTCAATTATCTGCCTCTGCTTGACATCTTCCTCTGTTGCCATTGTGAATTCAATGTGCTTGATCAGTACTACAGCAGTCAACTTTCAAGGTATACAACCTGAGGGAAAAATTAGGCAAACAGGTATAATTATAACTTGTACCACTGCTCTATGACATGGGAAGACTTTAAAAAACAAATTGCATCATCTTTTGTTCAAAAACAGCAATAAACTAAACCATCAATCAGGAATAGACATCGTGAAACCACCTATATCTTATAAATGACTAATCAATTCTTACCAGATAAATCAAGACACGGCAACCAATTCGAAGAGGGAGCACAGCAAATGCAGTCACCCACCCGAAAATATAAAAAAGCACTAACCAAAAGAAGTCCTCCATTTCATTAAAAAAAACTTTAGTCTGAGCACTAAACATGAAGGGTTATTTGAACCTTTTTACAGGAAATTTTTGTAGGCTGTATCACCAGCGAGTATGCAACCTGAAGCAAACCTTCAGCTGGGTGTTTGAACTATCAACAGCAGATTCGAGCTACTGATACTTTTCTTAAAAACAAACTGAACTGAAACTTCTGAAAACATGGAAATATCTGATACAAAATGAAAAATTCACCTTGTTGCTCTGGCAGGGGAGGGTTTTACTGAGGGGGAAGTGCTGGGGAGAAGAGACGTGGTGGCGCTCGAGTGCCAGGGCGATGGCCCCATCAGAGGAGGTAGTAGTAGGCAGTGATCTGAACTGAGGAGGCAGTGGTGAGTTGCCGGGAGAGAGGAGCATGCAGACCAGCAGGCGGGGTGGATAAGAAGAGCATAGCAAGTACGATAGAGCTCATGAGGCTGCTTGAGGACACCATTGACACTGCCTTCTTGGAGGCACTCTGCCGGGATGCAGTGAACCATCAACACTTGCTGTGATTTCAGTGTATCAAACTTTTTGAAGCAGTGATTACCTACAGGCCTCTAATCCCAGTTAAACCTGCTAATGAGCTAAAAACCAATTGAAATCCACAGCAAACATATATAACAATGCATCACAAATTTTCAACTCAATCCAACCCGCCCTACCATTACATCACGACATATGCAGTTTTCAGTTCCTCCTGCTTAGTTGGACCTCGAACATAGAACTCAACAAATGCCAAGCGACGCAGTAGCCACCAATTATGCTTCCTAAGTCATGCACTAATTGTCTAATGAATTGTAAGAAATGCACAGCCATTATTTCCCAATTCAACTGTGTTAGATTAGCAAATGTCTATCCTTAGTGTTTCTAAGATTATAGGATAAATCGTGATAACTGTACTCTACTAACAAACAAAAAGAAAAGATATCAGGTTTCTGTGTCTGATGGACAATACAATTATCCATGGATCAGAGAAGTTTTACTTTTCAATTCAAAATAATGCCAGGCGCCGCCTAGGTATATTTAATATGGAAACAAGCCTGTGAGTAGATCCTTCTACCTCTGTTTTTTGTGTACTCTTTAAAACTTACAGGCCGTTGAAAATTACATAAGGGGGAGAAATTTTCAGGGCTGAGGCAAGAGTTCAAGACATGCGACTTGTCACTTTGTTAATCAAACTTCACGCCTCACCGATTAAAGCAACACAAAGTACACAGCTACACCTACACAGTGGATTGGATATGGCCCTGAGCCCCAGATGTGTTGCCCAAAACGAGGCATTATCTTCTTCGCTGGCCCTAAAAGGCCCCAAGGACAGAGAGCATGACAAACCCACATGTCTCGACAATCTGAAATCACGACAAGAGAACTAGACACATATAATCAATCACTAGCGATGAACATCACGCACCTCAATCAAATGCTGAAAATCTAAAAACAATTGCATCGAGAGGGCTAATCAGAGAGAGAAAGAGAGAGGGAGAGAGAGAGAGAGAGAGCTGCATTCGTATACCTTAGGTACGAGCACGACGCCAGTACTCTGCTTGACTTGTCCCAAATTGGTGCGCCGCCGCCGCCTTCCCGCCTAGTGCTGTGCGGCGCTTACCACGTCGGCTGCAGCCGTATGTAGGGATGGCAATGGGTGGGCACCCGGCGGGTGGAGCAAACACCCACCCGTATTGACACCCGTTACATCAAGACACACCCGCACCCGTAATACCTAACGGGTGCAATTTTACACCCGCACCCGCACCCGTTGGGCACCCGCTGGGTGTTGGACACCCGTTGGGTGACGATATTTGCATACTTAGAAATGTAGCACCACACACCACACCATAAATAGCATGTAAAAATATACATATAATATATAATAAGTTAATTTATCAACACATAGCATCTAATCTATTGGCAATTCACATGATAATAATGTTTCAAACTCAATTTAGCCACATAATAGTGTTGTAGGAGGCTTAACGATAGATCAAACCAAAATTTTTATATTTCAGATTAGTAATGGTGAAATGACACTTTAAAACAATAATTATTATATGTTTAAATAGTTGATTATTATATGTTTAAATAGTTGATGATCATCAGAATGAAGAGAAACAAGGTTCGAACACAGTAGGATTTTAAACTGCAGTGAGTTAGGATAAATTCAATACATCAAGATTTAAGATTTATGATAATATATTGTTATTTATGGGGTCCAATGGGCACCCGCGGGTGGAAATCTACACCCGCACCCGACCCGCGGATCTAATTTGACACCCGCACCCACACCCATGGGTCTAATTTGACACCCGCACCCGCACCCAATGGGTGTGAAACCCATGGTCACCCGCACCCGTGGGTCCGACTGCCATCCCTAGCCATATGCCCCGCCCAGGCCTGCCGGCGTCGCTGCACCCGTTCCGCGCCCAGCGCGCGGCGGCTCGCCTACGCCCTCCCGGTCCGAGCCGCTCCTGACGCCTGGAAATGGAGGCGCCGTCCGCGCGTGTTGGGGTTGGGGAAGCCGCGCGGTGGGCGTGGCGGCGGGCGGCTGCGAGGGCCGCGGGCCGGGACTCGGAAGGCCGAAGCGGCTCGATGCCAACCAACGTGCTGGGCTGCTGGCATGTTGAGATCTCACTGGCAAGTGGGTACACACACTCGTCTATTTCCCCCAACGGCCACCGACCAAGGTGGACGCGGACCCAAGGAGAGCTCGCTGGCGCTGCCTGCCCCTTCGTTTCCGTGAAATTGTGGACAGACAGGTCCGGTCTCCCCCGCCGCCGAGCACACGCCTACGCCTCCGTTTCCAGATCCACCCATCCTTGCTCCTCGCTTGTTTCCGCGGCAAACGCACAGCTCTTCCTTCCTCCCCGCGTGCCCGCGGGGAGTCGTTTCCTTCATTTGCCGGTAAGATTAATTGTTCCTTCACGCCGTGAGCGCTCGAATCCAAATCTCTCTGTTTTCCTGGGACGGGGGAGCTGACTAATTGTTCATATCCCCCATTCTGGTGCCATTTCCACGAGTATCATCTTGTATACGCTCATGTTTTTACCTACCTCTTGCAGGGTTATGTTTTTCTCGAGCGGCGCCACCGTTGAACGGATTTTTGCGGCGCCATGGCTGTGGAAAGGGACGTGTTTGGCATTTCAGGGCCAACATATCTGAAATCCGTCGACTGGTATGTGGCTTATAGCTCCTCTCATCTACGCCAATTTTACTGTGACATTTTCTGAGCAGGTTCCTGGGTCAGCGAAGGTTTGCATCATTTATTAATGATTTAAATGAAAACAATGTTCGTTTTGTTCTTTCCTTGCATCATACATGCATCCTGAACTTGGATCAATCCAGTCTTCTGGGAATTAGAGAGTTTATGTCATTGTGATGAACCACGGATAGTCAAGAATGATGAAGAAAGAGAAGAACTAGAAGAAATAGGTTTCATTGTTATTTTTCGTGCAGCAGGCATCGATCTTCTGCATTCGTACAGCAATAGTCACTAGTTCTTTCAATGCATGGCATAATTGCCATGTACCATTGTACCTACTAGCTGTTAATCGCACTGTCTGCCCTTATCGGCAACGTCATGTCGCACTTGGAAAATAGTTATGACCCCCTAAATCTCGCTAACTATCCCCCACCTACTCCACCTCACTCCCATTATGAGCATCATCGTCTAACTGTAAGTGATTTAAGGCACACTGAACCTCTCATTGTCTACTGAGATCAAGTCTCTCTAATGACATTACTTTGTTATGCTACTTTTACCACAAATATTCATCGCTGGCAATAAGGACAGAGTTAGATGTTTTTAGTGTATGATTCTACTGTGTCGGTTGTCTAGCTGAGCTTCAGCTTTTTTTTTTGGGGGGGGGGGGGGGGGGGGGGGGTAAGTCACTTTGGAACCCTGCAAGCTGCATTACTATGGTTTCCTTTGGCTGAATGTGTTTCAGGCACTACATTTGGACCTGTGGCATTGCTATGTGCAATTGCCAGGATGAACTTGTAATGCTTTGGACCACCAAACCGTGTGGATCCTTTTATAAAAAAGGTGACACTGGGGAGTCCCCCCCCCCCCCCCCCCCCCCCCCCCCGGCAATTACTCAATGATCAGCAGCATGTATGACCTCTGAATTGTCCTTTACCTTTCAAATTCAGTCCTGATCCTCGCTGATGTTTCATATGCTGCCATGCGGGTATAAAACTAATTTTGTATCAGTAAAGAAAAAACATATGAAGAAATACACATCTCATGATTTAACAGCATCCAAAATTAAGTTGAAGAAAATTAGATTTTTCTGATCCACACTCCACAAAGCTTACTGCTACTTATACTGCGAAATTGATGGCCTATAGAGCATACCATATTTCTGGGAGCAATGGGATTTGACTTGCGGAGCGTGTTTCATTTTTTCTTAATTCTTAATCTATGTGCTTGGTTATCCACAGGGTCCTCCAGCTACACTTCATAGTGGGTGACCATTATGGATCAAGTTGAATCCCTTTGAATGTTTATGCACCAAAAATATGTCGTCCTCCAGTAACATTATTTGTATATAAGGAAAAAGTATCAGAAATCTTATAACAAAAATGGTTAAACCCTTCCCTGGCAGAAGTCTGTTTTATTTGATCATTGGTGTAGGTTCAGGCTTATGATTCTTTTATTTGTACAGTTTTCATAATGTGTTGACTTGGGGAAGTAACTTTGTTTCATTATCATATATCAAAGGAACTGCGAGCATAATCGGAGATCTGTGGCTGCAAGCTTAGTTCAGGCTGTATATGTGTTGGAGAGAGATCGGCAACTAAATCATCAATCTATTGATGCCTTGGCACCTCCTTGGTGGGAATTCTTCAATTTTGAGCTGATTCGCAAGCTTATTGATGATGCTGATATGTCCATATTTGGTGCAATATTTGAATTCAACCCTCCTTCAATTGAAGGAGCCACCACTATCAATGCTCCAAGATTTGTCATTGCTTTCAGAGGAACTATAACAGAGAAGGATACCATCTCTAGGGATCTTTCCCTTGACCTGCACATAGTTCAAAATGGTCTCCATAGGACCTCTAGATTTACCATTGCTATGCAAGCTGTTCAAAATGTTGCCTCAGTTTTCCCTGGATCCACGATCTGGCTAGCAGGGCACTCAATGGGTGCAGGTATGGCTATCCTTACTGGAAGAAACATGGTTAAGAAGGGTGTGCTTTTGGAAAGCTTTCTCTTCAATCCACCATTTGTCGCTGCTCCAATTGAAAGGATCAGGAACGAAAGGGTAAAGCATGGTTTTCGCATTGCAAGAAGCGTAATTACTGCTGGATTAACTATTGCAATGAAAGCTAAAGACGAAGGGAGCAGTCAGAGATCTGTTGGTGAAGAATCTTTCAGCATTTTGTCATCATGGACGCCATATCTATTCATTAATCCAGGAGACCACATCTGTTCAGAGTACATTGGGTACTTCCAGCACCGGAAGAACATGGAGGATCTTGGTGCCGGATTTATCGAGAAGCTTGCGACCCAGAATTCCATCGGGGACCTGTTCTTCAAGGCATTAGGGTGGGAATCAGAACCACTGCACCTCCTTCCATCAGCTGACTTAATCATCAACGTCAGCCCTTCACCTGATTTTAAATATGCTCATGGCATCAGCCAGTGGTGGCGGCCTGAGCTGAACTTGCAGAGCAGTAAACATCGGTACTCATAGTTACACCGCTGGAAAGGAAGATACCTTATATGCTTGGCTATCCTTTGTATTCGTTCGGTTTATTCATTTGGTTCATTCCATTTATGTGGTATTAGTTTCCTAGCTGTGGTAGAATATCCAGACATATCGACTGCATTCTTGACCTTCAAAATTTGTTGACCTAGTAAAGTTGCTGTACAATATATTATCCGTGGATTAATGATAAAGTCATCTGCATTTATGTACTTGGATGCACTTGTTACTTCTGCTTGTTCTGTCGTAGAAAATGCAAATCAATGTGTTTTTGTAATCAAATGACAAATATCCGAGAATGTCAGCTTGTCGCCTAATTCTTATTTCACGGGCTCAGGGCAACGTAGTAAGTTTTTTTTATAAAAAAAGAGAGAGATCAAAGCCATGGTGCATCGACAGCTGACGTGTGGAGCTTGTGCTCGCAATGGAAGGTTCGATTAGATAGGGTCATCCTCAACACGTGACAAATTTAAATGTTTAGGCTGACAAGGCAGGATTTCTAAAATATAATAATAAAAAAATACAAAATTAAAGTTGATATAATGAGTGATATTATACCTAAGTGTAGTTGTAGATCTAGTTGTGTATGCATAGTATATGGGTGTGCATAGTGTAACGTGTGTTTGTAGATTAACATATGCTACTTCTGTACTATATTAGATGCATATATGCTCTCATTAGTTGATATAATGAGTGCAATTTTCCGCTTCGTTGTACTATAGACTTTGGATTGCATCGACTCATTTTACCCGATGACCATGGCGGTCGATATGGTGTTCATAGTTTTCTTCCTTTTTTCCGCCTACCAACTTAGATACACCAGGGTGCATTTTTCCTTCGTCAGTTGATCCGATGAGTACAACGCCTCTACTTGTTTCCCTTGATGTTAGTGTAACTCTGTGAAAAGATATGGCACTCTCCTGAAACCCCAAATCGTTTTCCTTTGCGGAACCCCGTTCAAGACGCCCCTTCAGGCATATCCTTTTACTTACTTTCTTCTTTTCGTCTCTTAGACCTAAATATCCAAGCATGAGAGGCCAGTTTGCTACAGTAAAGTTCAATGATTGCTCTAGTGCTCCACCGTAGCACTTGCTGCTACACATGAAATCAAAAACCTTTCTAATAACTAATTCTCATGTTGGGGTTATACATACGTGTCCAATTGGCCATTTAATGCTTTGTTAGAGCTAGTGGATGACCTTGTAGTGTTGAGTCACTTATTTGAAATGCTCTTACTTGAGTGCTAGTTACGTTATATTAGCACATTGTTTTTGGGATTCGCCTAAAGTTTAGGGAGATTTGCACACCACCTCATTGCTGGCGATTTGCATGGACCATTGTTGTAAGGTTGGGACTTTCTAAGTCTTGCGAGACCCTCTAAGGTGTGAAGTGACCGCTACCTTGCTTATAAGAGAACAAGAGGTCCTCATCATTTTGACCAAAGCTCAGTTCAGTGGATAGCCTAATGTTATTAGTATTCTAAAATTTATGTTTGACATGATGGCGAGAATAGTGTTTAAAATTCGTGATATCTTGACATAATGCTTGCTCTAGTACTACAAATTTTGTGTTGCCAACTGTCGTAGCATAATAGATATTTTTGAAAGACGACGCTAAGTTTTGACGGGTTGCGTGGTTGCCCCCGCCTACTGTGCTGCCCTTCTCACCCACCGTTGACGCCTCCTCTGATTCCGGCAGCTCCCGTTGTCTCCTTCAGTGCCTACCTTCACCTCCTACCACTAATTTTCATCGCTCCTCGCCCCTGCGGCCATCACCTCCCTCGATTCCAGCAGCTACGACAACATTTGCCATCGTCCGCGAACGTGGCCGCCGTTAACCTTGCTGTCGTGTCCCTTCTCTGGCTTCATCTTCCCCGCCACCTCCACCACCCATGAGTCTTCCTCCACCGCCCGGCTTCCGCCGTCCTAACCCTGGCTTCGTCTGTTTCGGTCCCTAAAGCTGTGCTCACGAGAGAGATCAAATGAGAATGCAAAACAATGCCGAGAGGAGTTTGAAATATAAACGAAGGTATTGCCCACGTGTAACCCACTCTGATCTGGCCACATATATTTTCTGTTTTTTGAACGTCTAATTTTTTGAACGTTGGCAGTTGCATCTGGGCCCGCCCAGGGTCCAACCATAGAGAGACGGCCCAGCGGTTCGCCCTCTTCTTCCGCTGTCCGGCTGTCCCCTGTCAGTCTGTCGCCTCTCCCTCCCCTCCTCGCCGCCCATTTGGCCACCTCCCTTCCCGCAGTCCCACGCGAATCCAATCCATGGGGAGCTCCTCCAACACTAACAGTAGCGGCGGCGGCAGCGACAAGGAGGACAAGGGAAAACGCAAGAACTCGTCGGAGCCATCCTTCAAGGAGGGCGACAGGGTCCTCGCCTACCACGGCCCCCTCCTCTACGAGGCCAAGGTTCGCCGCCACCGTCCATTCCCTATTTCCCTTGCTGGCCCTAGGATGACGATCTCGTCCTGGCTCCTTGATACACACTAGTTAGGCCGCCGCTGTGCTGTGCTTCCTAGATCCTCCTTTGTTAGGGTTACGATAGGAAATCTTCAGACCCCGTCGGCCGAATTGATTTTCTCGCCCCCTGCATACATTGTGGTAGCTGTTAGGGTTTAGGCGTTATCACTCGCATCGTATTTGTTCATTCATGCTACTCACCTTCTTCTTTCTGGATGGAAACTTATCACTTCCTTCCCATTTCTCAAGGTTCAAAGAATCGAAAATCTGGATGGTGAACGGCGCTACTTCGTCCATTATCTCGTAAGTCTAGGTCACCCCAGTGCAAATATACTTAAAGGGGACTCATGCTTTCTTCATATCTTATTAACTAGCGCATACTTGGCAATTTTTCTACTGTTCTTTAATTCTTTGTCTTTTCTCTTGTAGGGTTGGAATAAGAAGTAAGTTCCTCATGCTCCATGAGTGGATGGATTTCAGATAAGCCTTCATAGCAATTGAGTCCCTATGGTTTGTTGCTGTGCTGGTTTCTATCTCATCAGATGGTTTCTGTCCATTTTATAAATGGCGGCAAACAAGCTGCAATCCTCAATTTCCACGTGCCCAAACCAATGCTGATTCTCCAACCTATATTCCTATGTTCTTTAGGAAAAAAATGTAACCATTTCCCAAGGAAATGATCAATGCCTGTAGGAGCAATTTTTACATTAAAAGCACATGCAAGCACATTGCAAACATTCCATGGCTTCTAAGCATCCTATTCTCGCTGGCCATGATTTGCTAACGGTTACATTGTTTGATTATTTGTTTCTTTCACGGTCAATTGATGCTCAGATTCTATACCTCCTATTCCCAGTATCTGAGATTTTGGAAATGAATGCAGCTTTGAAATACACACCGGATATTAATATATTATTATTATCATCATTCATCATCATCATCATTCATCATCTTAGCCAGAGAATTTATTTTATGCTCTTCACATGACTTACTTTCGGGAGTTGGTCAGTCTTAGTTTTGGCCTTTTTGGTTGGTCAGTTTGGGTGCCTGTACTCTGTAGGCTGTGCCTTCCATTAGATTGTGGTATATGGCCAAACTGTTTAACAGATGTGAATAAAAGGTAGGCTTATATTTTATTCATCCTGGTTTTGATTAAGCCAAGCCATGGTAAAGCCAACTGTTGCTTTGGCTAAATATTATGTTGATGAATTTGGCACATTGTTTGCATATATTACAGAGTAGACTTTGTAAATAAAATAAGTCTTTTGCACTAGGCCGTTCAAGTTTAGGTGCAGAGTGCTGTTCAAAGTGAACCTCGATGCTGCTTTTTGAGCTTAACAACCATGTTTTGGTAGTGTTTATTATTCATGAGTTCCTGTCAAGTGGTTATTTTTGCATCATGCAATTTTGTTGTCATCTCACTTAATTAGTTATTCCTTAATGTTCTAGTCCACCAAGCACACATTATTCTCAGCATATTCAATTTCCAATGTCTATGTAGTTGGGATGAATGGGTTGCAAACGACCGCTTACTGAAATTAACAGAGGAAAACATGCGCAAACAGCAAGAACTTGAAAAGAATCAGGTAGTTGACAAAACAATCAAGTCTGGGCGGTCAACGCAGCATAAACCAAAAGGCTCTAATGGTTAGCTTCCCCTCCCCTCCTGATGTTTATCTCTTTCAGGAAATGTGGCATGTAATTTATGATCAGGTTGATATATTGTACTCCTATCCATGAAACATTGCCTGTTTGTTGAACTGATGCTTACATTATAGACTAAGACAAATCTTCTCTGTTATATGGATAAGTCTAAGATTGCACTCCAGTTAAGTTATTGTTATAGCAATAGTTCTGCCAAATTATTACTATCTTTTTCTTGCTGTCTCTGGGAGTTTCATTTTTATATGAAGAATTCATGTCATGTTGGTTGAAACAAGAATGGTAATAAGTTAATAACTATGATGGTGTAGCTATAACTGCACATTTTGATCATTTAGCATGGACATAGCAAACTGGCACTGACACACTGCATGCTGGGGGTTATTTTGTGAAGTTAATGTAATATTATCATCCAATGTTGAAAATTTTGTGATGGAGAGTGAACCACCTTTGATAATAGAAAATTGTTCATCTCTACATGTTTTCTACCTGTTCATGTCTGTTTGTACATGTTTTGTGACCATATTTTGCTCATGAAATGTCTTACTAACTTGAATATGGTCATTGTCCAACAGATGCAAAAGTTGATAAAGATGACACTAAGAGTCTTGGTTAGTACAATCCTTTTTTTTGTATGTTACCTTCTGTTACAGTTGAAACCCTGTCATTTGTGTGGTACATATTATATTTGTCTAATTTAGTGGTACATATTATATTTGTCTAATTTATCTTTATCATTTTATATTTCAGTGAAGGGGAAGAAACGGAAGAGTCAGCCTGGAACTGAGGTGATTGTAATTTCTTAAACCTTATGTGCTATAAGGCCATACTTCCTCCAATGTTATGTTCTGTTCATTTTCTTGATCCTATATGATTCTCCACTATGCCTTTTCAGAAAGTATTGTTGGCCAAGTGTCATTTGTCTTTCCAGGCTATTGCTAATTACTAATACATTTTGTAACATTGTTTCTATCGTTTCCTTCCATTTTGAGCATTTGTTACAAATTGCCAAATTGAATGTTGTGTCCTCCATTCTCTAGTTCCTTTCTTGAGGCATGGAGGGCCCAAACTCGTATTTGCCAGCACAACAGTATCAGGAAATTATGTGTATTGGTTGGGAATATTTTCCCTTGGCTGTGAGCTACCTTTCTCTTCTTTTAATTGTTACTCCTCTAGGACAAGTCAAATATGTTTCTTTTAAATGGATGCTTTTACCATTTTAACTATATCTCTACATCTTAAAAATATATCTGGAACTCCATGCAGGTGCACCTTTTAAGCTGATACGGCCTTTATTTCAAATTTGAGGTGTCAAGAATAATGATGTTCAACAAAAAAAAAAAACATGTAGTTGAATGTGTGAAAATAAAAGGCACTGGATATGCTGCATACTTACAGTTTGAGTTATTTCCTACAATCCTACCCATCTGACAAACAGCTTACAGCTGTACAAGTGTGCTGACATATTAATTACTATCTCTGAATTCAGGAAAAAGAAAGACGATCATCAGAGAGTCTCCTAGTGTCGCAGTTTCCTTTGACACTGAAGAAGCAACTTGTGGATGATTGGGAGTTTGTCACGCAGATGGGTAAGGTATTTAATTCTCTCTGACACCTTTCATTAGTGTCTCTAAATGCACCAGTAAATGTTTTCTACACTAGATATTATGATGTTTTGTGTCAATTAACATGGAGTTCCAACAGCCTAAGGGCTCCTTTGTAAGCCTCCAAACTCCGTGCATGGGGAACTTGATATCGTGGATTTACTTTCATGATTATCCCTCTCGATCATTTGGATGCCGCACAGGGCAAAAGTAACACGTGGTTCCTTCCCTTCCCCCGTCAAACCACGTGGTTTTTAAAAAATGCCTCCTGACCTTGGAAAAACTTTTTCCCTACATTCTCTCTCTCTCCCCCATTTCTTCATATCTGTTGCCAAATCTACTCACAGGCACAGCCTTCACATCTGCGGCTTAAGAACACGCCAAACATCCTCCAAATTTATTTGTTTTTTTTTAAGCTTCAGGTGGGCCTTAAGAACTGATTTGTCCATGTAATTGGATCCAAAAGAACACTTTGGTAATGAAGCTTGGATTTGTTTATCTGGACCACTGATAAATAGAGGAAATTTGAATATCAGCTGAAAGAGCCATGCCAACCTTTGGTGATAATTAATCTGAATACTAGATGAAAGTATTCTTGGAAATAGATAGCCGTATTTGCTTTGACACTGCTGTTCACCACAATTACCTGAGGTTTCCTTGGCCCGCAGCTTGTCAAACTACCACGATCACCTACTGTTGATGATATTCTAAAGAGGTACTTGGAGCACCGGACAAAGAAGGATAGCAAGTGAGTATTCTATGCTGACATGAATTCCAATTCAATATTTTTTTCTCTTATTGCTTGTTGTCTTGTGCAAATTTGCTTATGCATAGCAGCAAGGGTTGTTTCTGTCAGGATGTTCACAGTACAAAGGCTCTAGCCCTGCATATTCAATTCCATTTAGACAGCTCGTCATTAATTTTAGTGATAGTTTCATAGTTCAGTTGGATGCCCTTTGCTGTTGATTGTTTTGTTTATACCATGTAACCGGGACAATTATAGTATTTTATTCGCTTAGTCATCTTAACAGTTTTAACATACTCCCTCCATTCACAAAAGAATGAAATCTTGGAGTTGGACCACAAGACATTCCTATTCAGCATACCCCAAAAAGGCTGTATATTGTGTTTTGTTTCCTTTGATGACTGGATATGGCACTAATTATCATGGAAAAGATAGTGGGAGTAGGGGCACATGCAGTATTTTTTTCCATCAATAATCTGTCTAAATAAAACTCAGGATTTCATTCTTTTGTGGACAAAGGGGGTGCATGATATGAAGCATTAGTTGGCTGTTGGATCAAATCATCTCAAATACATACATGGTTTTTTAAGGTGTCACGTAGACAACAAGGTGCTCGTGTGGTCCTGGTGGTCCACATCGCCTTACCAAAATCAGCGAGAGGTGAGGGAGGAAGAGAAGGATGAGAGGGGAATGGGATATCAATGCCTCCCCATCTCTGGGCAGCTCAGGTGCTGGTGACTGACACATATCTCCCTTTAGTCACTGGCAGTTGTGACCAATCTTAAAGGGACCTGCGGCGGCGGCGGCTGATCTGGAAATGGAGCGGCAGCAGGTATCCATCCGAGGGACAGGGAAGTGGGGGAGCCGATGAGATCCTCTGACGTTACTCCGTGTCACTGAGCGTGGACTCAGGCACCCGGCCCCACGCGTCATTGACTGAACGTCACCGGAGTTGACGTCAGAGGAATCGCTCCTGTGGGGGAGAGGCTGATTGGCTGGCATAGAGAGGCTAGGAACTATGTAGTACGGATACGGTTATGTTATGTGAATCCGTATCGGAAGGATACGGATACATGGATACAGCATTTTGCTAAAAAACAACTCGTGGATACGTTTTACTATTTTTAGTGAATAAATAATAACGAATTTATTAAAATTCTAAAAGCAGTAGCAGCAAAATAGGCCTTTTCATTCTTGCAATTGTGTTGTTTTGCCCACTCTTTCCATATTTCCAGTCCAAACTAGCAAAAATCAAAATAAGAATGTATAAGTGCTTTGTGCAGAAGTCAAATTTGTCAGCTTGAGGGAGGATTCAAATTATTTCAGTATATGAAAATGCGAAACCTATACGCAGTAGTATAACATAAGATCCAAAGGGAAATTAAACAAAAGGTGGATTAAATAAAGGGGAAAGGGGAAGCTAACTGAGGTAGCCTAACTGCTGACCAGCGAGCAACACACATCATTCAGAGGCCCTTCGGCTCATTGAAAAGAGATGCGGCTGCCTGCGGATGCAGGATCCTGCCATGGCCTGTCTCTGGGCCATGGCTGTTTTGCACGGCAGCAATGGCGCCATCCTCTTCACTGGCCATATCATGCGGCCACCTTCTACAAACCATGGCTGTATCGCGGGACCGGGTGCGAGTGCAGCTGTTGCCCCACCTTCTGCAGCAGCATACACTCGACCATGGAGGTGCTCGCTAACATTGGGTCTCGTCTCCAATGGAACTGCGCCGGTGGACCATGATGCTGCCATCGCTCAACCGTGGAGGAGGTCTCGCAGTGTGGGTGCAGGGTGCGCTGCCTCGACTGTATAGGGTTACAGTCTTATGGAGGGAGGCAGTAGATTGAGGCGTGTGGGCATTAAAGCCACTGGTGGGCTGGGCTGTGTTGCGCTGCGTATACAACATGCCTAACGTATTGACAACAAGTATCTGAATTGGTTTTGATTTATTTTTTCACCAATATTTTCTAGATACGTATCCTTTTCCGTATCTGTATACAGGATACTTCACTGCCATGATGTATCGGGGTAGCATAGGCGAGAAAGACGGGTAAGGGAGCGGTGGCGGCACGGCGCTGCTACAAGAGAGTCGAGGAGCGAACAGAAGCTGGTCCAGAGGTCAAGGGCATCAAGACCATCTGGCCACCTGGGTCTGAGCTGCCTAACATACTACGGGAAAGGAAAGATAAGGCTGCTTGGTAGGGTGGGCCAGTCCCCTCCCTTCTCTTCCTTCTCTTTTCCCTTCTTTCCTTCCTTTTCCCCCTTTTTCTTTCATCTCTCTAGCTGTTGTTGCTGCTTTTAGACTGCCTATGGTGTTGCCTTGCCTTACAATCGCCTAGGTGTTGCCTAGGTGACTGGAAGGGGGTGTTTTGACATACCCTGCCTTACCGCCATGGTTATCGAGGCGTCACCTAGGCGTCTCGGCAGAAATTGAACCTGGGCGTCGCGCTCGCCACTTCCAGACAGCGTGCAGCGTTCTTTCGGTATGATTGGGTGTCTTTTTTTGCTCCATTTTACTTGAAGCCGACAAGCGTGGGAGGGTCTGTGCACAGGGGACAGGAAGGGAAAAGCTGAGCGCGAGGGAAGGGAAGGCCATGTGCAGAAAGGGTAAAAATTTCATGCGCGGAAGAGGAAGAGAGACATACCAAGAGAAGACGAGAAATTGAAGCTCCAGCCTCTTCCCTGCATGGCCAGTACCGGCCTGGGCGCCGCCGGCTGCCGCATCTTTACGGGTTCTTCCCCGCGCGAAGCAGAGAGACGGGGAACAGGAGAAGAAACGAGAGGACGGTGTCCAGCAGAAGCAGAGAGACAGGGAACGGGAGAAGGAGAGGATGGGTCGGCGGCTGGATCTTGTTCTGGCAGACTAGGGTTAGCATATTAGGTGGATTGTGGGCTTTATGGGCCAGCATCGATAGCCTAGTTGTTTTGTTTCCTTTTTTTTACTTCTATTTGTTAGATGGGCCTCCATTTTGATGTTTCTCTTTTTTTGGTATTTGGGCTGCTAATGTGACAAAAATTAAGGTATGATTTACTCCTGAATTTTAGTTATATTACATATTAAGATAATCATATGGCGTCGCTTCGCCTCACGCCCTATTAGCCTAGGCGTCTAGAAGGGGGTCGCTCGCCACACCTCGCCTTACCACCTTAATAACCATGCTTACTGCCTTAAAAACCACGATTACATCAACGGATGTGCTGAGGCTGAGTCCAGCACATCGTTTATATTCAAACTCCACTCTGTCTACGTATAGCTACGTTGTAATTTTCTTACTATAGATATCATATAGACGATCTGCTGGACTTGGTCTGATAGATTAAAATGTATTACAATTTGATTAGTGATTACGATTATGCATCCTTTGTTTTTGTGCTACAACTTTTCATAAATTATCCTGGTCCAAAGTCACTTGCCATTCGTTTAGCATTTTAATCCGTATATTTCCCTTTGTCTAGTTGTTACCAAGCATTGTTTCCCCCTTCTATGATTATAACTTCCCTACCTTTTGTGTTCAAGGATAAATGACTCCTATGCTGAGATTCTGAAGGGATTGCGCTGCTATTTTGATAAAGCATTGCCTGCCATGCTTTTATATAAGAAAGAGCGAGATCAGTATGCTGAAGAAGTTAAAAATGATGTCTCACCGTCAACTGTATATGGAGCTGAGCATTTATTGCGCCTTTTTGGTATGTCTAACTGTCTATAGATGAGTTCTCATGTGTTTGTTTTATCTTTTGACCAGTTCTTTCCATTTCAATTTGATATGCTCTCATAGAATAATGGCTTGGTTTTGCCAGTAAGGCATTTATTCATCTCATATTCACCCACTGCCAGTGTGGCCCACATTTAACAGGTTTCTTCATACCTGCTTTTCTGCTTAATATAAATGATACACAGCTCTCCTGTGTAAAAAGATATGGCCCGCATTTCTGTGGGAACCAGTGGCAAAACAGAAAATCAAATTGGGGTAGTGAGATTTTTTTCTGGCTTAGTCGGAAAAAAAAAGAAAAATTAGTTCTAGGGATGCAAGCTGGCCTACTCGAGGACATTGCGGCAAGTCCTGCTTGCATCCGTAAAAATTACTAGTATTGATTATGTTATGGCTGCTGATACTGCAGTGTTTCTGTTCCCAGGCAC
The DNA here is from genome assembly GCA_022530915.1 of Paspalum notatum. Taxonomy (NCBI): domain Eukaryota; kingdom Viridiplantae; phylum Streptophyta; class Magnoliopsida; order Poales; family Poaceae; genus Paspalum; species Paspalum notatum. The sequence continues at coordinate 36,067,191 of CM039687.1, read as the reverse complement.
ATTGCATATCTTGCTCACTGGTTTTTTTTTTTTTGAAAGTTAGCTCACTGGTAATGTGGCCACTGATATTCCTTGCTAATGTTACTTTGCAGCCCTTGGACACCATTTCCTTGAATTTTGCACTCAACGCTTTTTTGAGTTTCTTGTATTCTTTACACATTTGAACTGTTTGAAATCAGAGGTCGAGTGGTCAACTTCTGATAGGTGCACATGATTGCGTATCGGTGTGCAACCTTCCATAGATCAGATCCCCTTCCTCTGGATGAATGATGGGGCTGTGCTTGCTTACAATGAATGTTGCATGTTGATTCAGTAGTTAGCATGCAAGACTTTATTCAAGCAGACAACCCAAAAATATAGGAGTAGAATACATGTTGATTTGTTTCTTTGCGCACCATGCTCCTATGTAATGGCTAGTGTGATTGATATAGCTTGGTTGTGTTAATACGGTTATTGTGTTACCTACCCAAGCATGGAGTGTGTATGCCATGCCCTACGCCCTTGTTTACATAATATATTTGAAAGTTCTTACTTGCACAACTTTGCAGTGAAATTGCCAGAGCTACTTGCATTTGTCAATATGGAGGAAGATGCGCTGAACAAGCTACAGCAGAAATTGCTGGACATTCTCAAGTATGCTTTCTTGCTTCAGTATTACCATTATGGTTGCCAAACTGGTTTACTTGACCTAAGCCATTCTGATGGTTTTGCTGCCAGGTTTCTTCAGAAGAATCAGAGCACCTTCTTTGTCAATGCTTATGATGGTCAATGTAAAGGTGCCGAAGGGACGAAAGGGAAATAATTGGATTTGAATGTTTTTAATTATGTAACATCTTTCGCTGGACTTGTAGGTGATAGTCTGGCACTGTTGTTGTTTGATGTGGATGTCCCTTATTACTTTGCCCCATGAACATGGACTGTAAGCCACTCAATGTTGATGTCGCCATGTAGGAGCTGCTGCAGATGCCTGAAAATGGTGCTAGGATTGCCCTAAGCGTGTTGTATTTTCTTCAGATGTTGGAACTAAGAAGGGCGAATTTGGTGTTAATCGAAGTTGGCTAAGCAGGCTGACGGAAATTCCCCCTGCACTCCATACAGTAATAGAGATGGGATATATTTTTATGGGAATTCGAGTGCGACCGTCTGCATATTTGCGATGGGGATGGAAATTCATCTCACTGTCGAGTTTGTAGAGTTATTAGTTGCAGATGAACCCATGCTTGTTGTAACTTAAGTTTTGAGCTATTGTATTTTGATGCATCCTGTTCGTCTCAAGTGAAATAATTCGTAGAGGAGGTTGTCATCGTTCTACATTATTTCACATGGAGTTTATCTATGCAACATCTCTCAAAAATCCACAGAAAATTAATTTACATCTCTCAAAAAATCCACAAAAAGAAAACAACTTACCCCTCTAAATATTTCAGATGGCCTGTCCAGCCCTTTTTTCCCACCTCTGTGTACAAGTTAAGCTCAAATTTATGAGGTGATAGCAGGCAACATAACTCAACTAGAAAATTATATTATTTTTTATAAAATTTGTATCTGATTGTTAATTTATTATTTAAATACCTAACCTCTAAAAACACCGATGAAAACGCTGCAGTGTATTTTTAAAACTTGTGCTTTACGACTCTTATCACACAAGTTTTGAACTTAAAAGTCAATTCATATATGGAGAAAAAAAAGTCTTCTACACCGTAAAAGAGCGAGTTTTAGGAAAAGTTACGATGGTTGTATCCCTCGTGTTGGTTTCACTGTGCAGTGGAAAAGTGTTTCCATCATTTAGTCTTATATTCTCACCTCATTTCGGACCCATACCCATCTTGTACTTTCTTTGTCTTAGAATTAACGAGAAAGAAATGATGTCAATCATGTAGGTCTCTTTCCTTTTAATTCATTCATTTTTTTTCCTCATTTCTATTGCCCGACCGGTCATCTCAAGATCAATTGAAATATTTGAAAGGGTAAATTGGGAAAAAACTTTATGGGGGTTATCTAGACATGATCTCTACATGTGGATAGGGTGGTGTGGTGTAGGATCGAGATTACCGGCTAGAGGGGGTGAATACGGTAACAACTAAAAACAAAGACACTAGGCAAATTTAACTAGAACCACAAGAGCATTAAATCTTCTAGCCTATATTGAGCTAAGTGGGTTTGCAACCTAGGGTGATAATAGCAATTCAATCTCTAGTAATGTAAAGCAAAAAAAAAAAAAAGCTTGAAAGTAAATGAGCAAGAAAAAAGCTCACAACACAAGGCACAAGATTTTTCCTGTGGTCTTACTAGCCGAAGTTAAAGAAGAAAGACTTGGTTTTGTGTCATTGGACGAAGCCTTGTATTTAGGGCTCGGGGTTTTGTGTTTTCTTGGGCTCTAGGTATAAAGGGAATGAATGGTGGCGATGGCTAGACTAGCGGTGGAGGAGGGCGATGAGGCTAGGCGGTGGAGGTGTCACCGGCCAAAAATGGAGGATGACCAACAGGGAGAAATGATGCCAGAGGCAAGCAACACCCCTTGGTTTGCAGAGGTGAAAGGAACGTGCCAGGGTATCTAACCCAAGAGAGCGTCCTATACATGCTATTTAAGTCTAAGATTTATCAATGCGGTTTCTAACTTACCAAAAGACTTGCAACCTAGAGCCAAACATAATCAAATTAACTAGAAAAACTAAAAGCACATAAGAAAGTAAATGCAGAAACGTAAATGCAGTAAGTAAAGAGGTAAGGCAAACTCCAAGGAGACACGAGAATTTAACGTGGTTTACCACTAAGGGCTACGCCCATAAACTCGCCACCGAAGGCAATATTCGAGTCGGGCACCATGACTCTTCCGGTCGCAGTCTTCTCACCCCAACTGGCTCTCGACAAGGAAAGGCCAAGTGCACCAAGCTACCAAGGCTTGGCCACTGCCACAGCCTCTCCTGGTCACAAGGCGCCAGATTGCACTACGAAGTTTGATGGGTCTCATCGTGCCCGCACGAGTTGTCGCCGCCGCTCCATATAATAAAGGAGGGTCTAGCAATGAGTACAAGTGGCTTGACCGCAACCAGTCTGCTTCTCTAGCTCACGCAGGAGCTACACTCAAGAAGAGTTCGCAAGCTCACTCTTTCTAAGCTCTATCATAGCTTGGATGATGCAATAAGCTCTCATATGGTGATTGGAATGGTAGATATACTTGGAATTTTTCTCTATACTTGCTTTGAACTTTAGTGGCTCTAACACCATCGGGTCCATAGTTGAATTTGAGTTGCAGAAACTAGCCGTTACAATGTCGTACTTATTTGTTTGATGAATCCATCTGGACTATCTGGTCCATTGTATTCTGAATTTCCCTCGAAGTGCATTGCTTCAGGTTTCTTTATCCGAAGTTTTGTCTCGTCTTCTAGACCGTATTGTCTTGTCCATTGATCTTGCTCGCTTCTGGTTTTTCATCAACATAAAAAATTAGTTTCATAATTTGTGTATATATTGTAAGAAATATTAATATTTTTCTATAAATTTAGTCAAAATGTATTTATTTTGGGACAGAGGGAGTAATTTTTGTTAATTCAAACATGTAGTGATTTTCTGTTAGTCAATGATCCACGGCTGTTGCCAGAAAGCATATCAAAGCTCACTGCAAAATGACTTGAATGAATTCTACAATACAGCTCCGTTTCTACTGGCGCCAGTAACAAAAAAATACAGTCCACAATTCCAATCTCCACATCCACTTGTGAGTTAGCCTGCTGCCCGGTCCGTCCCTCCGTCTAGATGACCAGATGTCAAGACATAGCTGCTACATTACATTACAGCAGCAAGAGACCGGCGACGAAGGAGACCCCGGTGGCCGGCAGCCAGGACTCGCCGTCGATGAACTTGGCCACCGTGAACCCCTCCGCCTCCGAGGTGGTGTTGATGACGCGGTGGCCACGCCACGGCACGCGCCCGGCCACCCCCGCGCCGGGCCCGTAGTTCATGTACTCGGCGTAGTAGAGCGTGTCGAGCGCGTAGGTGCTGGCGTTCCACTCCAGCCACCCCGGCGGCGGCACGTGCTCGCCGATGTACGACATCATGACCACCACCCTAGAGTAGGGCTTCCACGGCCGGCCCAGGTACGTCGGCGCGTGGCCCGGGGCGGGCGCCGGCGCCGGCGCCGACGCGAACGCCGGTGCGGGCGCCGGCGAGGGCGCGAGGTCGTCGGGCGCTGGCACGAGGCGGCAGGCGTGGAGGACGAGTCCCGTGCGCTGGGACGGCTCGTTCCGGTTCTGCGCGGTGACGGTGTTCTTCTGGCCGGGCAGCGGCGCGCGCGCCCAGAGGTTGCAGCGCTGGAGCACGGCGGCGGCGTTGCCGAAGACGAAGTCGACGGTGCCGTAGACGTCGCAGTCGCGGTAGAACTGGCGGTTGGAGTGCGCGTACAGCGTGTCCTGGTAGCCGATGATGTTGCAGCGGTGGACGACGGCGCGGTCGGCGCTCACGCGCAGCGCCACCGCCTGGTGCCCCGCCGGCCCCGCCCAGTTCTCCACCGTCATGTCGCGCATCATGAACCCGAAGCCCGACGCGGCTGCAAGTGCAGCACAACATGTATGTAAGTGTAACGCAATGGTCACTCGTATCGTATAAACCAAGACAGATGGAAAAAAATAAACTTGACATGTAGGCGCGCAGCATGGGCTGGCACAGAGACATGCTCGCAGCATGCAGCAGCCAAGTGCCGGTCACCCCACCTCACCGGGCCATCGGTAACGAGCGTCAGTTAAGTCCCCTACTGCTAGTGCCCCACACACCCAACTAGTATACCATGTCCTGCCCCATATACAAACAGAGAATGGATATTACTGGCTTGCTGACACACATTTTTTCAATGGATCCATCCATTCTATGGAAACTCACCATACCATACCAACCATTCCCAGCTCGCAAAAATTTATTTACGCGGCGGAAGATTACTGCCATTTCACTGTCATCGATCCATTTCTTTCAGAAGGAAAGCTTACCCAGTTCACGAAACTTATTACTCACTATTTTGGCGGTAATTAATATAACGCGGAGCAGCAGCAGCGTGACGTCACGTACCAAAGGTGGCGGTCCGGAACGTAGTGTAGTTGTTGCCGGCGACGCTGCGGCTGCCGGCCACCACGGTGATGCCCTTGCCGTCGCCGACGAAGACCAGGTTGGTCTTCCTCATCCCCACCTTGACGTTCTCGTCGTACCGCCCCACCTTGACGTGTATCACCGTCCGGCGCTCGCTGCACTCGGGCGCCGCCTTGACGGCGTCGGCGATGGTGGCGTGCGTCCCCGTGCCATCCTTGGCCACCACGAAGTCCGCGCTCTCCGCCAGCGCCGCCGCGGTGGCCTGCAGCAGCCTCTCGTCCCTCGCCGGCAGCCACCGGGGGAGCCCGCACGCGCCCCGCTTCGTCGTCTCGTTCTTGCCGTCCCTGGCGCCGTCGGTGGCGGCCGCGGCCATCGCCGTCTCGGTCTCGGTCTCCGCCGCCGCGTACATGGCGAGGGTGTCGCGGACCGTGGCGCGCGCGGCGGCGAGGCGCGCGTGGTGGGGCGCGCCGTCGCCCGCGACGCCCGCCTCCGCGAGGCCGTTGGCGCAGGTGTCGTGGTTGGTGAGCGCGGCGGAGAGCCACGTGAGCGCGTCGTCGCGGTCGGCGCCGGGCGCGCCCGATCCGCCCAGGAGCTCGAGGGCCTCGTCCAGCAGCTCCGCGCAGTCCTCCCGCGCGGCCGCGGCGAGCGGCGAGGAGAACGCTGCGGCGGGAGATGAGGTGGCCGGCGCGAGGGCAGCCAGCGCGGCGAGCGCCTCTCCCACGCGCGCCGCGGCGGCGTCGAGCGCGCCCACGCGCAGACGCTCGCGCGACGCTGACGCGTGTCTCGCCCTCGCCGCGGCGGCTGCGGCCGGGAACGCGAAGACCGGGCGCCGGGGCGCGGTGCTCGCGTGGGTGTAGCCGCAGAGGAGCACGAGGAGGGCGACGAGGAGGGACGAAGGGCGGACGCGATGTGCTCGGAGGTGGTGGTCCATGGCAAGCTCCATGCGGAGGTGGAAGCGAAGCTAGTGTGACGAGTGTGACTGTGACGACGAGCTTGCTTTGGTTTCGGTTACAGACGTAGAGGCAGGCAGGTGCCGCGTTTATAGGAGGAGGTGCCTGGTGGTCGTCTTGGACTGGGCGGCGGGCGGCGGAAGGGTGGGTGGCGCGAGTGAATGAGCTCGCATTGAGCTGGAGCTTTGCCTCTAGCGGGAAAGCGCGTCGGCGGGCTGGAGCTGGAAGCTGGATGCCATTGCCATTGCCATTGCCTCGGCGGCGTTGGGGTTGGGGATCCTCGGGCGCGGGAGCCGCGCGCGCGGTTTACCGCTACTCCGTTGGCTTGGCTGCCCTGCCGCGCGCCGTGTGCTCTACTGTGGGTGACTGCGGATTCCTGCTTTGCCAATTGCCACATACAGTACAGTACAATGTTGGTGCTGGTGTAAGTTCGTTTCGGTGCTGTACGTGTGGGGCTGCAACGCTGCATTGCACCGCAGCTTCCGTTGAGCACATAGAGCTGCATTACTGCCTATTGTACCATGCCGTGGAATAGCATCCACGATGACCGCGGTCGAAATGCATGCCTGCGCGACGAGCAAAGATCGAATTTTACTGTTCACTGATCCAGGAAAAAAAAAAGAATTATTTTGTGACTCGCGGACGACTTGTCTTGTACCCTCCCCGTTCGTGCTCGCTCGCTCGATCGGCTAACAACCATCACACGTACACCGTATGACTTCTTCTATGCCCATCTTCGAGACTTCGACCCAGCTGCAGCCGTTTGCCCCTTCCCCCATCCGTCAGACCGTCACCCAATGCCCTCAGCCTCCTACCTATCTCACCATGGACGAGGACGATGAAGGGGACAAGCGGCACCCGCTTCACCTCCCCGCAGACGGCGAGTTCCACCTGTGCTTCAACTTGCACTGGTTGTCGAAAATGCCAGTCTCATCCTGCTTTGCTCCGTAGGGTGGAGAAGAAGGGGCGGGGGGAGAGCACAGTGCGTCGGACAGGGAGAAGGCAAATAACGGTCGCAAACTCACAATGACGATGGAAATGTCGCAGGTGCCGGTGTTACAGAGTATATGTGGAGGGTGGCCACGTCATCGTTGCAATGCAATCTGATTAAGGTTGTGCATTTGGCAAAGGGGACAGTCCTTCCCCAGCTGCTTGGTGCAGGTTCTCGAGTCCTGCCTCTAGTTTCTCTTTCGGGCACTCTTTTTCTCTTCTCTTTCCATTTGTCTCCTCGATAATTTTTCTCATGACCATTTTCTCTTTTTTTTCATGTATAATTCTTTACACATATACGCTTGGCATACCCTACGAAAAAAAAATCCTAGATCCATCACTGTCGTCACCCCACCTCGCCGAGTTCTTTGTGCTACCTTTCCGTTGAGATATGCACAAAAAATCCTAGGTCCATCACTGTCGTCACCCCACCTCGCCAAGTTCTTTGTGCTCCCTCTCCGTTGAGATATGCACGCGGCAGCCTCTCTCCTCCAACAACATGTAAGAGAAAGCAAGAGAAATGAGTGGATTGGAGGCTAATCGTTGCATCACTGTATTGCAAAAAAAGTTTTGCATGTAACACCTAAAATTTGTTACTATTACATTAGAAATAATCTATTCCAGCAAACTCGACTCTCTTTTGAAACATTAGAGCAGACACAGATGATGTAACATTACAAAATACAATTACAAAATCCCACAAGAACAGCATTGCAACGTGGAGGAAAAGCTACCATTAAAAAAAATCATATTGAAAACCACTGCAACATCTTGAATTGTAGTTATACAACATCAAAAACCTACTACTGCAATATCTCACAAATACTCATTGCAATAGAAGGAAATGCACCTATGAAACGCCTGGGGAAATCAACAAATCAATAAAACTATCTAAAGAACCACGGTGTGGAACATGCTGTCATTTGAATGTTTCACATATAAAATAAAAATGTTTTGACCATGATTTTTCACTGCAACATAGATAAAAGTACAGTATCAACATCTCAAAAGCCCCATTGAAACAAAGACGAGGCAAGAAACAATAACATGAGACGTGTAGACAAAAAGAACCATCCCATGTATTGTTGCTTGCCTGGAGCTCGAAAAAGGGCAACATAAGATACATGTGCTTGTCACCCAAATCAACTCTCTAATAGAGGGATCAACAACCACCCCCCTGCTGGGAAACGATTGCCCGGGAGCGCCGGTACAGCGGGCAAAAACAGAGGTAGTATGCAGATATATAGAATATAAAAAAAAGATCCCGCATATGAACGCGTCCCTTTTTTTCTTCTTATGTTTCACTGTGATAGTCATATTTTTTTCAATGATTCCTATTGATTGCGAGTGAATTTTAGGTTATTGTCAGTTGGATGGAAAGGCTATCCCTTTACCATTCTGTCGATATATTCAATATCTAAAATGGAGTCCGCATATGATCTAGGCAACTATTTTTGCGTGAGCATGCTGTCCGAAATGTACTCGTGAATAAACTTCTGATCATATTGTTTCCACAATTCCTATTGATAATGGCATTAAAAACGAGTAAAATTCATACCCGGTCCTTGAACTTGCGTAGATGTGTCACGTCAGTCCATAAAGTTTTTTGGGGTCTTATTTTGGTCCAAACTACCATGGTTTCACCTTACAGCCAAGATTTGACATGTGGACCCTATATGTCAGCCTATGTAGGCCTATTTTTTCTCTCCTCTCGCTCACTCCAGCATCTCACTCACCACCGCTGTCATCATATCCACCACCTCTATGCTTGCCTATTGTGCCTTCCTGCATCCTGCCCGCTGCTGCTGCCCACCACCGCGCTCACCTCCTGTCCGCTCCGCGCGGAAGAGATGGCGACGATAGAGGGAGGAGGATGCGGGGCGGGTGCCCTCGATGCACGCCGTTGCTACGACGAAGAGGAGGCACCGGGAGGCAGAAATGGCCGGCAGCGCTCGGGGTAGATCCGATTGGCAGCGCTTGGATCCAGGAGGCGGCGCAGAGAGGAGAGGGGCAGCAGTGAAGGCAACGGCATGGAAAGGAGGGGAGCGGGAGGTGCCGGACGGGGGCGGGAGAAGGCCACAACGGTCTGTCCAAGCTCATAGACGCGTTCGACGTCACCGTGGCCTGGCCGCGGGCGACGTAGTGCGCATGGCGTCGACCGATGAGATGCGCATAGCAGCGGCGGCAACCAGCGAGATGTGGGATCAGTGAGAGAGGAGACCAGCGATTGTGAGGTAGATGTGGGGAGCACCACAAGCTAGTGGAAGAAGAAGACAACTAGGCTGGCATGTGGACCCCACTGGTCACCCTCAGGTCAGCAATTCATTTTGTAGGCCCACAATCCGATGGACCGACCCAAAACAAGTTAAAAGACCGATACGACATACTTTGTAAGTTTGAGGATCGGCATGAGACACCTTTGCAAGTTTAAGAACCCACCATGAATATACTCTTAAAAACCCAATTGCCAGACGGTAGAATAGTGAAAATTTCTAGCACGAGCAGCGCTAGTCATCAGAGGATGACGAGTTGCCATCTTGAGTTCCAGATGGGCCAAAAAAAAAAAAAAAAACTAGCCCAAGGCCCGCCCAAAATCCATGTTACATCTTGTGCCGGCCGATCAAACTGGACCAGACTGCTGATCGGACTGATTAATCGGGCCTGATCGTGATAAATTGAATGATCAACCGTTCTCAAAAAAAAAAAAAAGAATGATCATTTTTTTTTTGTTTTTAAGAATGATCAATTTTTTGATCGACCTAATCGAATCGAGGAGACTAATCGAGGTCCAGTGACCGATAAGGTCGGTTAATCGTAATCGACCGATCTGATAACATTGAACCCAACGCCATCTATCTATCTATATACAATACATCTAACAATACAACTAATCGTCTCTCAATTCCACCGATTCCACGCGCGGCTATCCGCCTCCGCCCATCTTCTCAGCCGGTGCCTGCGCCGTCCCTCAGCAATGGACCCGAAGAGGGAGACGGTACAATCCACCCTGGTGGCGGCGCCCGCGGCCGCGATCTCGTTGGTGCTCGGCGACGTCGACCTCCTCGGTGAGATCTTCCTGCGCCTGGGGTTCCCCACCGATCTCGTCCGCGCCGCCGCCGTCTGCCGGCGTTGGCTCCGCGCCGCCTCCGACCCCGCCTTCCTCCGCCGCTTCCGCGATCTCCACCCTCCCAGCCTCCTCGGATTCTACCTCGGCATCTATTCGGCGCTTCGGAAGAGGTTTCGCGTCGACTTTGTTCCGATGCTGCCTCAGCCCCCAGAGCTCGCCGCCGTCCTCCGCCGGGGGCGCTTCGGCTTGGACACCTACCAAAGCCAATCCACGCGCGTCATGGACTGCCGAAACGGCGTAGTCGTCGCGAACTTATTCCGCGGTGGCGATTTCACATACGGAGTGCACAGCCCGCTCCATCCTGCGAGAGGCTTTGTTGCCTTCCCGCAACTCCCAATAATGAAAGGCGAGCTCACCATTTTCCGTGAGATCCTCTCCCAAGGAATTGGCGATGGACTGTCCTACTTCTGGTTCTTATTGGATTACTGTGAGAAATTAGAGAAAGCTACTGCGTACGTGTACAAGCTGCAAGATGGTGTCTGGAGCATGCAAACATCAGCTACCACACAAATTTCTAGACTAAATAGCTCAGTGTTAAATACATTGAGTATTTTCCTTGTTGAAGATAAGATATATATGGCAATTACCACTCACAACATTCTTGTGTTGGATTTGGCATCCTCAACCTTCTCCACAATCAAGTTCCCAGACAGGATGCTGTTTGATGGACAAATCATGTTGGCACGGGCCAGTGGTTATGGGGTTTATCTTGTCCATGTCAAAGACCTTCAAGTCTGCATTTGGCTCCACAGGGGTTGCAATGGCAACAGCATGGGAGACTGGTTGCTGGTAGATACCATTAATTTGCATGATTTATGTGCTAATCTGGCAATATCAAATAGCACCACCGAGGATGGGCATGATCCTGATGTGTACATACATGACGTGGGGGACAATGCAGAGTTTGTGTTCCTCGAAATGTATGGATGTGTTCTCTACTTGGATGTTAGGAGCAGAGGACTACGAAAGGTGCACAAGGCCACAGAAAAGAATACACGTGTTTCTTGGATCCATCCCTTTATGATGACCTGGCCTCCCATCTTTCGCTGCAGAAATGATCCTGTGAGGTTTGTATTTTATGAGCTGTGTAGTGCTGTGTAGGGTAGATTTTTTTGCCATGTGCATTGTGCTAATTTCCTATCTGGTTTATTTTCTTGCATTTGCCTTATCTTATATCCAGTTGAAAAAACTTGTTAAGGCACCATAATAATCTTACTTATATTAGTGGTTAATCATTCATCAATAAGTTTGGCATGGTTGTAGTGAGTTTAGGGTACATGATTTGTACCTTAGGCCAGTTTTTGTGTACTACTTTAGCGACATTTTTCAGTGCCTATCCTAAACTACAATACATACTAAAAATTCATTTCTGCGACCATCATGCAAGAAATTTACATGCTTTAATGGGTAGGAGAGTTTTTTTCATATCTGTATTTACTTAGCCAAGAATATATGACTTAGTAAGAATATATAGACTTAAAGGGCAGCCCTAGTGCAAGAGCTCCCGTTTGCGTGGGTCCAGGGAAGGGTCGGACCCACTAAGAATATAGACTTAATAATTTCAATTTAGCAAAAGGAACCAATGCACAAAATCAATGAAAAGATGAAATCCGAGTGTCGTACGGATCACTGGGTTCCAACCTTTATACTCCCTCCGTATTTAAATATAAGTTGCGGATGATTTTTTTTTCCAACACTTCAATCCTTTGTCTTATTCAAAAAATTTGTGTAAACATATAAGAAAATAAGTGATGCTCAATCTCACTACAATGATAAAACAAATCACAACAAAATAAATAATAAATTATAAATTTTGTTAAGTAAGACGAGCGATTGAAGTTTTAGAAAAAAGTCAACCGCGACTTGTATTTAATTACGGAGGGAGTAGTAAATTCAAATTCTAAAAATAAGATAATAAGCGGATCCATAGAAGATACTCCCTCCATTTCAAATTATTGGTCATTTGGCTTTCTTGACACTAAGTCTGACCCTCTCTTCTTATTCAAAAACTTGCAAAAATATGTAAAAATTCGAGTCATGCATAAAGCATATTATCTGGTAAACTAAATAATATTGAAATCATATTATAATTATGATTTTTTTTTGAAGAAATCGAGTGTGTCAAAGTTGGTGTTGAAAAAGTCAAACGACCTATAGTTTGGAACGGAGGGAGTATATGCCATGAATAGACCAAAAATTGCTAATTTGAAGAAATTGCATTTGTGAGAAATTATCAAATTCATAGGAATTTATGGTAGAATTAGGAATTTCATAGAAAAAAGTTATCAAAGGTAATGCATATAAGTTATCAATTTCAATGTTTTTGTTTTAAGAAACAACTGAGGAGAGGTGCGCATCATTTTATCTAAGATAGAAAAACAAGTACATCAGGTAGGCAGGAGAAAACACCAAACCCGAACACTACAAACAAACACCACACTTGGGAGTTGGGACCTCTCAAAAAAGGAGGAAAAAACACGACCCGGACTGCCAAACCGAGCCGGCTGGGGTTAGTGACCTTCTAAATAGCCCCTGGAGATTAGCAGCTCCAGTTATACGCCAAAGTAGTCCTTCATTTCCTATTGTTTGGAGGAGCCGCTGGACACTTGGTTGAGAACTTTCAAACATACATGCATTTCAGAACTTCCAAATCTCCCAGGCCACCAGGATAGAAAGGGTGTTAAGCCCCTTCTGTACCTCCTTAGGCACCTGCTTGATAGCGAATGCCCACAAGGGAAAAAAGAGTATCCACAGCCAATGGCACAGAGGAGGCTAAATTCAGGGACTGAAAGATCATGGCCCAGATTTGCCACCAGAAAACACAACCAAAGCTGGTAAAGAGTTTCAGGTTTCGCAGTAAATGATGAGAAACACAACTGAAAATATTAGTTGAGGTGGCACAATGATGACATGCAATGTAGTTCATGAAAATTCTTGGATGTACTGTGGATTGAGGTAGTAGTAATACAGCTTACTCGAGCCCATTATATTTATCATTGTTATCAAGTATTATTCAGTATGAAACTGATGAAAGGCTGTGGTGTTCCATGGAAAAGAATAAAACTGCATCAACATTTTCTTGGTTTATTGCAGATCGCAATATTTGCAATGGTATGTTTACCACTAGCCAAAAATCAGACTTCTAGCCAACCTTTTGCTGCCTTATTGATCTTCAGGGACCAAGTTCACTAGCTCATTCGTACTCTTCTACCTCATAGCTATGTTCTTAAAATTTATCTTGGGAGTTTTCATATGCTCAGCCTCCACATGGTGTGCCCAATGCGAAAATAGTTATGTGAGAGCATTGTATTTACCTGATGCTTCTCATGTTGGATAGATTATTGTAGAATCAAATTGCATGTTTGAGAGTTAAGACTGAAAATTCAGATGGAATATATATGGTGATTAAAAGCTCTTGCAAGATATCATAGGTCTGGTATTTGGTATTGGTAATCACAATTTGCTACTCCAGAATATAGTCCTTTCCTCTTGAAGTGTGTGATGGTTGCTAAGGTAAATTTTATACTAACATTTTGCATGCTGCTAGGTAAAATGCACTTCAACATTTAACTAGCGGATGACACGAGTATCTTCTGCAAGAGAAGCTCCTGGTGAATTGCTGATCAATGGCTTTCAGTAGTGCCAGTTTTTACTAAATAATAGCAATGCCATTTGTCTGCAATGTGACTCAAGGGCAAGAGGTTGACTTAATTAGATGTATTATTTGCCTGCATTTAGTCTTGAAGCTTTGTCAAGGCTGAAAGGCTTATTTTACAATGTTGGTTTATGCCCATAATGTTTCCAGTCCAGTTACTTTTGTGTTATATTTCTGTTGTACTGGTTCTTGGGTTATATGATGGGAGTCATTTGAAATTGTCTGCACAAGCTATTGTCATGTATGTATGCAAGACTTGTCTACATTCGCAATAATTTATGTCCAATGATTGATCTTGCTAGAGTATTTTATGTATCGTGTCATCATTTTGTTTAGAGCACAGTGGTTACACATTTACTTGGTCATTAACAGCATTTTGGCTGACCTAGGGATTATATAAATCTGATTTGTGGCTGCAGATTAAAAAACTTGGATGCTAAAAGTTTTCCAACTACATGGGGTGGTTTGGACTTTGGATCATTGGGTTCTAGGTGCAGATTATATGGGTCCCTTGCTAGAGCATTTTATGTACTGTGTCAGCAGTTTGTTTAGAGCACAGTGGTTGCACGTTTACTTGTTCATTGATAGCATTTTGGTTGACCTAGGGATCATATAAATCTGATTTGTGGCTGCAGATTACAAAACCTGAATGCTAAAAGTTTTCGAACTACCTGGGGTGGTTTGGACTTTGGATTATTGGATTCTAGGTGCAGATTATATGGACGTAGATAAGGAATTGCTAGCTGGAATCCAATTCTACTCAATATGAAGGTGTCGGGCTTTGAATTGGGAGAGATCTTAGACCAAATTTGAGACTTTTTTATTCATATTGAGGAAGAGTTCGGAGAAAGATAAGGTTCAAAAGCCCAAAAAACAGCCACGGGGGCGACCTAGGTCGACCGAGCCACTCCCTTTTGGACGCTTTAGAGCAGATCTTCGGGGATTAACTATGATTCGACATTATCAGTAAAGTTATAGAAGGGTTTTGCCAAAAGATCTCAAAAAATCACCAAGATATGCTCAAACATGTAAGATTTGGTACAAACCGACTTCGAAAGACCCACATGTAGTGTATAAACTTTCTTCCAATCAAACAATAACCGATCTCGAAAAAGATGAGCACAATAGGAAAAAGGGGTCTGCCGACCTTGCCCACTGGGTTAGCCTCTTTACATCGGTTCGCGGTTTTCTTTGTACAACCCCTCCAGGGTATAAAAAGAGAGGATATGCCACGAGGTCAACCATCCAATTCATTAGGATAGAGGAGTAGGGGTGCAAGTGGTGTGGATAATTATCCGATCTGAATCTTGATTATATACATATATGGAGGGCAACGTATCCTGTGTAATCACCATGCAATCTTACTAAAAAAAGTGTCAAACAATTCTGAAAAAAATCATGAAGATAAATCTCAGTCTATCCCATCTATATATAAAATTTTAGCACACAGCTGAGATATATCTTCATGATTTTTTCAAAATTTTTTGATATTTTTTCTAGTAAAATTGCACGGCACGGTGATTACACAGGATATGTGCTCTATATGGAGAAGTTTTTATATCCATGTGGATATGGATAATCCGAATCTAATTTATGTGTGGATGCAGAGTAGGATATGGTATCACCTAAATCCGATATTTGAGCGCGGATTATCCGATCTTGATAATAGAATAGTATCCGATTAGTTTGTAAAGTACACGAGGGTCAACAATGATTGATCAGTGCCAAAAATAGTGTCACTATTATTTTTTATTATTAATATGTAAATTATGATGTGAATAGTTATACTTTAGTTTATGAATTATTGGTCATTGTAAAAAAGCTACATGTAAGCATGTATTATTCGATCTTTTCAAATCTGCTTCCGCTCCGACACCAGCCGACTCCGCACCATTTCCGATATCTTAAAAAATCTGTATCCATATCCGTAATCGGGTAATATCCGCTCCGCTTTGAATCCAACAACGGAAATAGTATTAGGATATGGAAAAATCATTATCCGCTCCAATCCGATCCATTAACATCCCCATAGAGGACATCCCAAAGGAAAGCTGAGGGTAGAGTTATAGACTATTAGATGTTCTTTTTAGTTCCTAGAGATTATCAGAGGCCTTGCATGGTCTTCTAATTACCTTATTCATAGAGGTTCTTCATATCATCACGGGAGGTACGATCATGATTGTAACTTTGATATGAATACTAATTGTTGGAGTAACGATCTTAGTCTAATTATCATGTTCTTGATCTAGTTCATCATGTTCTTGGTCTAGTTCTTCATATTTTTGATCTAAATGTGTGTGTTTTTTATCTTGTTCTTAAGGGTTATGTTCTTCTAGCGATCTTAGTCTTTGATCTTGCTTACTAGTGATATGGTTGCGTGATCGTGGTGATTAATTAGAAATTCTTGCTATGATGATTATGTTATTAAACTATGCGAAGTGATTAGAAGTGCACTCTCTAATCATGTTACTATCTTGTTTGGATGAGCCGTACAACTACGGATAGTCCGCCATTGATTCAGTCACTGTTTTTTGAATTGCAGACTATCCATTCCTGTGATCCAGACTGACTGCACCCTAAACAAAAATAGAAGTTGGCTCTTTTCCATGCCCTTTCTCTTGGGTATTTGGATGATTTTGTTCTGTCAAAGTTTCCTAGATGTGTCCTAGGGTTAGTAGCATTTTTCATTACTACGTAACCCTACATTGCATAACTAGAAGAGAGGTTGGTCTTCAATTAGGATTTTGGCCAAGTGTGAAAACTTTTATTTGGCTCTCATTCATACCCCTCTGGTTACCTTCTCGTCTTCTGGTCCTTCAACATAT
The DNA here is from genome assembly GCA_022530915.1 of Paspalum notatum. Classification (NCBI taxonomy): domain Eukaryota; kingdom Viridiplantae; phylum Streptophyta; class Magnoliopsida; order Poales; family Poaceae; genus Paspalum; species Paspalum notatum. Next base: position 36,050,568 of record CM039687.1, on the reverse strand, counting down.
ATATTATATTAAACAACACAAATTACACCAAGGCGCTTAGCAAGAGGCTGAATTACAACACAACCCCTAGGAATGCACATAAACATATGTCGAGAAGAAGAGGTGGATGACATCAACAATGGTGGTGCAACAAAGCTCACTGTTGGCATGGGGTACCAGAGGCACTGTAGGCGCTTGGACCTAGGGTGGGAGTGCATCACTAAAGGAGGTAGAAATAGGCATGGAAGCTAGAGCGAAACCTCATCTTCACTTGACTAAGGAAGTAGAAGAAAGTAGAGAAGAAGTGTTGTTGAAGCTTCCAACAAACCCTCGGTGATAGGCTTGTATCCAACTCAATGTCGTTGAGGAAGTTGTAGAATCAATCAATGGTGTTGTTGAAGGTTGCAGGATCTGCTATGAGGTAGCATGGGGCTGGTTATCGGTGGTGCAGATGGACAACACTCCATCCAACACAACCACAACAACTGGATTGGTGGGACACACCAAGATCTCAGTGGAGCGAATGACGTGGAGTAGATTTAGGAGGGGAAAAGTAGATTTATTGGTGCTCACGTTGAAATCATTGCTGACAACGTCTGAAACATTGACATGGACAACGATGGTGGCGGCGGCGGCAAGTCCAAGGAAGCGACAGAGAAGGAGAAACTTCCAAGAGGAACCCATATGGGAAACTACAGAACAAGGCCACCAAGATCTTGCTTATAAACACTAAAGAAAAACTGGGTGTCTGCCCACCTCCCCCTCATCTCTGGGAAGGATGCCAGACGAGGAGGGGTGAGTCTAAGACAAAAATGGAAGAGCTAGAGCAAGACGGGGAGCAAAAGCGGTGGCTACTATGTTACTTCAATAATGCGCCTGTTAATCCAAGTTGAATAATGTTATAAATGCTATTTGGTTCTTCAATAATAAACTGGAGTTTGCGATGTGATTTTGGTTATATTTTTGTGATAATATATTTTCTCTATGGAAGATAGGTAGTATTTCATAGGAACTGTTAAGAAAATTCTATATATAAAAAAATTAATTTCACAAAAAACACATAATAAAAAAAATAAATACCACGTTCCGAAAGAGACATTTTTCCAATTCATCACCTTTTAAAATTGAGAGATCAGTGGTGATCACCTTCCTTATGTGATGAGTGATTGTCAACGTGTGTGTGATTCCTTTACTCATAATGTGCAGGTATACGGGCATCGCATGGGTCGGCGGCGAGGAGTGCCGGGTGAGGCGACGACATGTTGGTCATGGTGTGGCTCCTGAACCATGGAGGCGGGAGTTGGCATTAGAGCATGCCCTCGCAAAACCATTGAGGAGGAAGGTTAGGTAGTTTGGGCCTCAAAACTATCGATGGCAGATGCGGCTGTGTGACTTGACCTTGGAGGTGCCAAGGGGCTTGGGATTTGGATATGGCTCGACATCAAGATGGTTTGGCAGTTTTCCTCAAAACCTCCACTTGCTCTAGGTTCGCAGATTCCCCCCAAAACTGCGGTCAGTTTCACAGTTTCCACTTCAAAACTGTGGGTAGCAAGGGTTGGACTACTAGACATGCGGAGGACATTAGGTGATGACTTGGAAGCCAAGAAGATGAGGACTCTGTCGTGGCCGTCCGATCGAGTTTTCATGTATCTTTTTAGTTTAGCCACCTAAGGCCATTCTAGTTGAGTTCTAGTCTTATCTTAGGGATCTTAGTGTAAATATGTTAGTTAGGCCTGGGGCTATAAATAGATGATGGGTTGGTCATTAGGACTTATCTCTCTATTGGCGTTTCTTAGCCTATTAGATAACAATCCGCAAGCGCACGGAAACGTTGTTGTAGCTTTTCACCCAAGAGTATTCTAGGGTATCGAAATCCACGAGGAACGTGAAGTAAAATGACAAAGAGTAGCTAGGACCGAATAAAAAGGTAAAAGCCAGCAAGTAAAGGATAAACTGGGTAGAGCAGGTCCACTACTTCAAATATGTGCACTCAACTCCCTAAACACACTAGTATTCTGCTTGTCAGGATTACTTAGATACTGAACCTACGGAACCACTTCCGGGCACCAGAGTGCTGATAACCCAGACGAGAAAGGCGGGTTCAACAGGAATTCAGCTATATCGTCAATGATACTATTCGGACGACGGGGTCAGGATACACAGGACACACACCCGCTGTCACCAGGTGGGACTACCAACCAAATCTGCGTGGGATAGAACACAAACCACTTGACAAAACACCAAGCCTAAACACCACATCTAAGCAAGGGTTTCACTACTACTATGCAAGCTAAAACAGAGCAGCACGCAAGCACTTACACAACTTAATTGTAAGCATGCACTTGGGTTCAAGTAATTGACGAGGCAAAAAAATGACTAAGTATGGAAGTAGAGCAAAGTAAATATAAAGGAAATAAAGAACAAGGAACTTTACTCAAGCCTGGAGTTGAATATCCTTCCTCTAAGAATACAAGCTTGGAGATAGAAAACCAAAGAGAATTCCCACTCCTTCACTCTTCTTCTCACTACCCTCCCTTGATACAATGGAACTCACTCTCTTTGCAAGCTAAGGGTGGCTTCACCACATTTCCACACACTCACAAATGAGGCCTAGGGACCTATTTATATCCACTCGAGCAAGAGGGGTACTTATAGTGGCAGTAGGTTGGTGTGGCGGTTGAAGGGGGACAGGTGTCAGGCCGGGCGGCCCCACCCCAGGCCAGGTAGCCTGGACTTCCCTTGGATCCACCGCCTTCTAGCATCCAACGCTCCATATCGACTCCCTAAGGCGGTTAGAGGTCGGTTGGCAGTTAAAACATGTGCTTTTCCTTGAGCCATTGGATCTTCACTTGTGTTTCTTCCTTAGCCGTAGGATTGAAGTCCCTCGGATTGCTGACTTCACCAATCCAAGTGTTGGATCGATGAGGTGGCAAGCCTTCCGGTACTTGACACATTGATTTCTCGGCTTTGACCCTGGTATTGTGTTGACACGTCACTAATGTGCATGCAGGTCGAAGATGAGGTGATTTGGCGACAATCACAGGCCGGGCGGCTTGGTGGGAGGATGGGCGGCCTGGCCCAGTGACCTGTGACTTAGCCAAGTGTAGCCTATTTTCTACTGTTCTTGCACCTACAACCAAATACTCAACACAACTCGTGGAACTATGTTGGATTAAATGAAACAAGGGCAAAAGTAACTCTTTAACATGATATGTTGGTGGTCAAAATGTGATTTAACGACCGCCAACACTCTCACACTTAGAAACCCTAGGCTTGGCATTTTTTGCAGCCAAGAGCTTATAGATAAATGAGAGCCCTAGACTTAGGATTTGAGCACCTAGAGTCTAGTTCTTCACCCTTCGTCCTTTGCTCCTTGGCGCCTCCGCCGACCTCCACAGCCCCACGCTCGTGTTTGATTCGAACCCGACGGCCACCCCCAAGGCCGTGCGCCCCTTCCACATGGCCACCCTACCCCTAGACGCACCAGCCCTTACCCCTTCCCCTGCTCACCCCCTCAGGCAGGTCCAAGGCGCAGAGGTGGAGCGACTCTAGCCCGGTTCCCAATGGCGGACTGAGTCCTGAGTCCCCTCATCCACATTCCTTCCACGACGTGCTCCAGGCCTCTCCAGCGGACGCCTCCCCTGCCCAAGTTGTCGCTGTGAAGGCCGTGGTTCCAGTGGCGCCTCCTGCTGTTCTCCTGGATGATGCTGCTGGCTCTGACTAGCAGGTCTACGAGGGACGCAAGGCTCATCACCGGCGTTTACATCCTCCACGGCCCCATCGGCCTGTTGCACCAGGAAACCGACGGGTAGTATCCTTGATGAGTCAACACAATGCGAGCCGGGAGGTGTATGTGGACGTACGAGTCGCTTCTCCTTGCTGCGGCTCCCGATCGGCTAGGCAGCTAGCCGATCGCTTGGCAATGATGGTTGGGCGTGCCACCCAGCTTCACCTAGGATGTGTAGGTAGCTGACGGCGTAAACTGCTCGGATGCTGCCGGTGGCGCATATCTGCTAGGAGATGCACCATGCTTCTGGAAATTTCTTCTGGTTCCACCTCCGCATCGATTATTTATCTGAGACGTGCAGCCAGGCACGTACGTATACACGGGCACCCCGCTTGCTTCTAACTTTCCTCCTTTGCGTCATTGCATGACCCAGTATGGATTATCCTCCTCGTATGAGAGCTGATGCTGATCCAAACCATGAACGGCCAGTCACGCTACTTGTACCAAGCGTCCGATGCCCCGGAGCTCCATCGAACAGCACAGCCAACGGCAGCACAAGAGTCGATAGCATATCAGCCGATTATGCCTAATCGGCTATATGTACGTGCATGCATGTGTCGACGTACAGGCCAAAAATTAATATGCCGATTCCTTTATGCCACTTATTTGGCCGTATTGAAGAGCCGAGCCGATCGGCATGTCTGATGCTTCCTGCGCTTCCTGCCTCCTGCACGCTGCCGTCCCTGTCGTACACCGCCGGCACTGTCCCTGCCTTCTGCATACCACTTCTGCTGTCCCAACCGTCCGCATGTGCTGCTGCCGATGTTGATGTAGGAGCCGATGGGCAGCGACTCCAGGTATTGCGTAAGCCTTTGATTTGCCTGTGCAGCCACTGAAATGAGAACTGGACGACGCCAGTTACCAGAGCGAGAGCCACGCTGATTGCCGGAGCACGGAGGTCGCGCCGGTCGATGAAACGATAGCCGGAGCGGAGTCGGCTGCGGCCACGGGAGCGGGGACCGGAGCAGGGGCCGCGCCGATGGAGCGGAGACCGGAGTGAGGGCTGCGGCGCCGGTGGAGCAGAGGACATGGAGGAGATTCGGGGATGGAGCGCTTCCTCTCATGGGTCGTTTGCCAACAAAGTCACAAAGACACATAGAGCCAACCTCACCCCACATGGGCTGTTGTAGCACTGTCCAACTTGGCTCAGTATCGGCTGACATCTTTAACCATTGACCGTGAAAACATTATAAGCCGATACTAAAGCGGTACAGGTATGAAGCCATAAATTTCCTGAGCCAGCTTTGTAGATTGAATCAGTCCCGCAAGAGACTAACAAATTGATTTATTTCATGGGAAGCTCCAGCCGATGTAGCAATATCCAGCTTGTCCATACTTTTCTTGTTATGTCTCTCCCTCTCTCTCTTGCACTTGATTTTAGCTGGCAAAGAATTTTGGCCGTCTGTCATTCACCAGGTTATCGGCAAATCCCCACTTATATACAAAGTACTGGCTTTGGTTCTGGTAGGTGAACTGATTTGTGTAAGCATCGGCTGACGTATGTGCATGTCTTTCTTCAGTAAAAGAGCCGATGGTAGATCATCTGGCGAATAATTTCCTCTTGCACGTACCTAAAAGCTTGAGCAATTGTTTCCTAAAATTATTTTAGGCTTTCCTTAGCCGATCATGCCCAATCGGCTGTTGATCATCTTCCTCGTAGCTTTGGTTCTTTCTTCCAGCAGAACTGATTTTTCCGAGGGTATGCTTGTCGTGAGGCCGCTGCCGTCGGCGACCCTGGCGAGGCAGCGTGCGTGGCGTTGTTTGTTGTGGATGCCGAAATTTCTGCGGCCGGTGTGCTCGACGTGTCTGTAGCCTGTAGGAGCCGACGAGCCCGCCGTTGGGTAGATGTTCTGGCTGCTATTTGATCGGCGTCGTTGCTGTGGGCCCATGCCCCATGGCTAAGTCCGATCTCTGAAGGTCGACGGCTCGACGTCGGCAGTCCATTCACCTCCGTTGTCCGCTGCTGGTGGGCCTAGCCGCAGAGGGCTGCGACTGCGCGTAGTTGCGAAACGCGGACTTGGATGGACGATGGACAGAGGGAGTCACAACCACGGCCGCAGGACGACGGACGACGCTGTGATTCGGTTTCTTCGTAAAACATGACCAGGGCAGCCAAGCGATGCAGGAGTCTTGGTCTTCTTGGGCCAGCAGATTAGTAATGAGTAAATCCTGCATGTACAAATTAATCTTGGGCTCTCTCAGTCGTGGCCCCCCCCGGCCGTTGCTTCTATTGCCCTGGGTCAAAGCCGGGACTCCTTCCGGTTCCTCGTCTCCATGAACACAGCAGCCGCCAGTTTCTCTTGCTGCTTGCAATGGCTGCATGACCGCATCATCCTGCTGTCTCCTTTGCCTTTACGGCAGTGCACAGCCGCCTCCTCCTGTTGGCGCTGCATCGGTTTAGAGTGGGCTGTGGCACTTCTTGCTTCTTGTAGATGGTTTCAGTACGTGGCCTTGCGTGATCATGCATGGGGACAACACATCCAGGTGTCATAGGTCCTGATGCAGTATGTGCATGGCCCATGCAAATACATCGTCACACTGTATGGCCATGCATGCGGCCCCCATCAATCTTCTAGTGGCGCGTATCCGTACGTGGTCTATATCTGGTACGTTGGCACGTTCGACATGGCGCTGCACTGCTTAAACACTCTTCGCGTGATGACGGTGCGTGGTGGCCGCGCGCATCGACAGAACCAACTGGGCTGCCTAGATCGGCTAATCATCAATTCATTCTGTGCGCATCGGCTGAGTAGAGCAGACAGCCGATGCTGAGCCAAGCCGAAATCAGCCAACCACGTTGCAAGGGTCATGTGCCCAGATTAAACTTACGTCCACACAGCCAAAGGTTTAGGGACAGTCCCCTGTGTGCTCCAGCAGAAGAGCCGATAGCAGACTGGCCGATTATATACAATCGGCCGTTGATCATCTTTCTCAATGTTTCGGATTTTTCTTCCACCAAAGCTGTTGTCATACTATAGTCAGCTGAATAAATCGGCTCTTGTTGCCACCCGAACAAGATAAAATATTTTGATCCGAGCCAATTTTTCTGTTGCAAGTCAACGTTGCCGTTGTTGCTTGTTCTTCATGTCGGCAGTTGTAGATAATAAATCAGCTCTATCTGTCCCCTAAGCAGAATAAAATATTTTTACCTGAGCCGATTTTGCCCTGTGGATTTGTAAAGATGCACTCTGTTTGTTGCCACCCGAACAAGATAAAATATTTTGATCCGAGCCGATTTTTCTGTTGCAAGTCAACGTTGCCGTTGTTGCTTGTTCTTCATGTCGGCAGTTGTAGATAATAAATCAGCTCTATCTGTCCCCTAAACAGAATAAAATATTTTTACCTGAGCCGATTTTGCCCTGTGGATTTGTAAAGATGCACTCTGTTCTGACTTCTAATAAGACTGATTGTGTCCCACCGGACGTGCCAAAAATGTGTTGCATCAGGAAACCGACGGGTAGTATCCTTGATAAGTCAACACAATGCGAGCCGGGAGGTGTACGTGGACGTACGAGTCACTCCTCCTTGCTGCAGCTCCCGATCGGCTAGGCAGCTAGCCGATCGCTTGGCAATGATGGTTGAGCATGCCACCCAGCTTGACCGTCCAGCCGGAGAAGTTTGCGTTCGTGTGCGTGATCGGAAGATCGCCCTACAGATACACAAACAAGCAAACAGGCGTAAAATCCTAGCCGACCGCGGAAGTCGGCTTAATTCCTCCGATTAGATCGGCTCATACGGGCCAATCGCCTCCTTGCTTCCTGTCAGGTTAATTCAACGACAAAGCACGAACAAGGAGACAAAATATATATGAAAAACCTATCTAAAGGCATGATATAACAGATCTGTATAATCAAATCGGCTTCTAACCAAGATCTCCAAAGAAATCCATCTAACTAAACAGATACATATTACAACATGTGTAGATAGGGTGCTCGATCTACGTTGATCAATCGGCAAGTCGCGTGCACACACTGCGGAGACATGTCATGGATTGTAACAAGCGATTAGGTAACGTACAACGAGCTATATGTGAACCGATCTATAACGTGAAACACAGATACATAAACAGATCGATAAACATGCAAAGGTAAAGACAGATCCCGCGGCAAGCTAGGCTTGTCATGAGATTCGTCTGGATAAGCGATAGATCTCGTGCCGAGCTAGGCTCCATATGAGATTTATCGGGATAACTAATGGATCTCGCGATTCATCATGGTAACTAGCAAATCGTGCCATCAAAAACGTTTAGTACACGATTCGCCAGGCGACTAACGCCATAATGCCCTAACGAATGAGAGCCAATGGACCGGCCTCATTGCTCTCCTAATGTGATGAGTGATTGTCAACAAGCTCAAGCCCTCCGATGGACTGGAGGCCCTCTGATGGACTGAAGGTAGATGATGAAGACCTCGATGGACTGAGGCAAAAGCCCTCCAATGGACCGGAGGCAACGCTCCGCGTCGGTCGGCCATGGAAGCTCGGTACACGGAGGGACGGTTCGGCAATGGTGGTGTAAGCCCTCCAATGGACCGCGAGGCGACTCCGATGGACTGGAGAAGCCGGGTGCCACCGTGGTGCTCCAACCCGAGTGCATGGCGCGAAGGTGTGCGAGGGAGGCTTTGACGGCTTCGGCTCAAAACCGCCACCCAAGTTTGAATGACTTGGTGGGTTGGACTTCGACTCGCCAAGATAGAAGATTGGGCCAAGACCCAGCCCAAGAAGCCCGCAGAATAAAGTTTTCATGTTTCTGACTTCAAAACTGGGGGAAGCTTCCGAACTACTGGTTACGTGGCGCACATCCAAGCGAGGCGTGGAGAAGAAGAAGATCAAGTCATCATCGTAGTCGTCCGATTGTATCTTTTCGGTTTGGCACCCTCCAGGCATTTTTAGAGTAGGGGTCTTAGTGTAATTATGTTGTTTAGGGCCTAGGGTATAAATAGACTTGAGAGGCTCCCTTGGAGCTCATCTTGGCAGCACAATCCCTAGGTTTTCCCTAACCCTAGCAGGCAAGGTCCAAAGAGAGAAAAGAGAGGAGATTAGCTAGGAGATGAGTGCCTAGTTTAGTCAAATCTCGTCATTAGTGGGAGGATGATGGGAGGTAGGCTCTAGGGATTTTGTGTAACCTGAATTTTGTGATTAATCCATGTTTTCTTCCTTGTGAATCCCATGGTGTGAGCAGCAATTTTCGTCCTTCCCTTTCTCCTCCTCGTTCTAGTTCATTTTTGGTTCCAATCCTTGGATTTTGGTGTGTTTCGGTTTGTCCAAGGTTGGGATCTTTCTTTTGCTGGTATTTTGCCTTGCTATGATGTGGTAAATCTCATTAGCTAAGTGCTAGAATCATCAAACCACGAGCAAGGGCTGTTCTTGTCGGATTTCGAGTTTTCGGTGTCAACTCATCTACCTCACGGGATTTGCAATTCCTGTGCAACCCTTGATCTTTTCAAGTGTATCTTTTGGGTTTTGATAGGGAAGGTCCTTAGGATTGAACATGCAAATTTTTGTGAAGTTTCCTTGAGATTTGACCCCGTTTCGATCGTTTTTTCGATGGGTGTCGGGCTGTTTTTCTGCGCAGTTTTTCGGAGAACTGATAGGACAAATCAATTGTCCTTAGGTTTGTCCGAAGTAGGGACTTCGGACTGTCCTGTATATAGACCTCGGACAGTCCGGTCTATAGTGTTTTAGGGCTGTTTTTCCCTCTCTTCTTTGTGTTTGTCCGGTCAGGCCATTTGGTGGAGAGAGGACTGTCCGGTCTAGCTTTTCGGGGCTGTTTTTGCGTGTTTCTTGCTCCGCTTGCTTTGGGGTTTGTTTTTCTTGGTTTCTTTGATTTTTGGAGTGTTGTTGTTTGCTTCAAACTTGTTTTGTGTCAACCACTGTATGCCCATACTCTTCGCTCATTGATCTTAAGTGAGGCACGCTTCGGTGTGTTGAGTGGCTAGTGTGCGACACTTGCAAGCTTTGTAGCTTGTCTTGTTTTGTTTGTGCTTGGTTGTGTTCGTCTAAGTGTAGTGTTTATTTGTTTAGGTGTAGTTTGGTTGCTCGTCTTACGTTCGTTTCATTGGGCGTTAATTCGAGTGCTTCCGCTTTACACCCGATATGTATATGTTCAGTGGACGGTATCGGGTGTGCGTGTGTTTTCGTGAGAGCGCACTTTGGGGGGTTTGAGTTTGAGTTTATCAAGTGCTCCTATTCACCCCCCTCTAATTGCATGTCTCAGTCCTACAAGTGGTATCAGAGCCGGTTAGGTTTTCTATACCTTAACCGGTGAAGAAACCGTAGCGACCATGACTTACTCAAGGAAGATTCCCATCCTTGGCTCCGATGGCTATCCCTACTGGAAGGGTAGGATGAAGGCGTTCCTTGTTAGCGAGAGTCAGGACATATGGGATGCTACTCAGAGTACGACTTTTGTGGTGTTTCCAGTCGCTGAGCGTTCTACGCAGGATATCATGGCTCGGCATGAGGCGAATGCCAAGGCTGTTAACTTTCTCTTTTCTGGGCTTGGTCCTGTGGATTAGGAGAGAGTGAGTCACCTTAGGACTGCGCGTGAGATATGGTCACTGCTTAGTGCACACCATGAGGGTACTACGACGATTAAGGCTAGGCTTGTGGAGACTTACCGTCGTGAATATGAAAATTTCGTCCAGAAGCCGGGAGAGTCTGTAGACGACTTGTTTGGTCGCTTTCAGTTGATCATTAACAAGTTGCGTGTCAACTCTTCCCCCGCTAAGCTCCCATACATCTATCATCAGCAGGCTATCAAGTTGTTGTATGCGTTGGACAGAAAAGTATGGGAGATCAAGGTGAACTCAATCATTGAGTCGGCAGGTTATGATACGATAGGAGTAGATGCACTCTATAGTAAGCTCAAGGCCACAGAAGTAGATTACAAGTTGAGGGATTTCCTTGCTTGTACAGGTTCTAAGAGTCTGGCCAGGGCTACCCCCTCTAGTGAGTCTGCTACTAACCCCCTGTTACACAACTTCTCATTTTCTGCTTTGATGTCTGTTACAGAGGAGCAGTTGGCGACGCTTGGGGATGATGAGCTTTGTCTGGTGTCTAGTCGCTTTCAGCGCGCCTATGACAACCAGATGAGCAAGAAGAGGGGCGGGAGGCCCAAGTGCTTCGAGTGCGGAGAGGTCGGCCACTTCATTGCTGAGTGCCCCAACAAGAATGACTACTACAAGAAGGGCAAGAGCTACTCTCGCGACTCCGACAAGTACCACTCCAGCAAGCCAAGTTTTGACAAGCACCACTCCAGCAAGCACAGCTTCGGCAAGCGTCCCTTGGGCAAGAAAAACTTCCGGAAGGCTTTCAAGAGTTACCAGAAGGACAACCGAAAGCGGGACAAGGCATTCTTTGCCGAGATCGGGTTCTGCAGTAGCGGATCTTCTTTCTCTTCGTCCTCGTCGAGCTCAAGCGATGAAGAGATTACGTACAGGAAGGACAAGAGGAACGATCAAGGAGGTCCAGCTGGCTTGTTCTTCGTCTCCACCAAGTCCAGGCGCAAGAACAAGGACAAGAGGAGCTCGGTTTGCTCCATGGCGCTTGAGGACAAGGAGAACAAGGATGACGGCAGTAACTCTTCTTCCGATGATGAGGTAACTCCTGAGCAAGCCGAAATCCTTGATATGCTAGAGCAGAACAGCCGTGAGTTGAAAGCCCAGGATAAAATGCTGGAGAAGGCAGTTAATAAGCTGCAGAAGTTGAAAGCGCAACTTGCTGAGGCTTTAGAGGAGAATGAGAGGTTGAGGATTGTGAGACCCCAACCTAGTGAGCTTGAGTGCCCTACCTGCGAGTCTTTCTTGACGGAGCTTGGTGACCAGAGAGATAGGTATGCCAAGCGGGTAGAGAAGATAGATGGGCTGAAGGCTGAGCTAGGCAAACTCCAGTCCAAACTGGATGAGCCTACTTTGAGTGGAGAGCTTGAGTGCGAGTCTTGCCCCTGTTTAGCTAGAGAGTTAGCTGTGCTGAAGGATAAGTTTGAGGGGCAGCTCATGGAGCTTGAGGAGCTTAGGGCTAGACCTGCGCTTTTGGGTGCGCGTATAGTCTGTCCTACTTTGAGAGGTGAGTTAGAGCAGTTGAGAGCTAACTTTGAGGTGCTTTCAGCACCTACTGACACGTGTGATAACTGCCTAACCCTTAGGATGCAGTTGGTGGATAGGGATGCCACCAGTAGGAAGTTAGAGAAAGCTGCTCCTTTGTTTTCCTCCTTGGACTGTGATACTTGTGCTGTCCAGACTGTGGTTTTGGAAGATCTGAGGGAGGAGGTATTGTCTTTGCAAAATGACAACAACAGGTTGAGAGAGGTGCTCAGTTGGGTATATGCTAGGCAACCCCAACTAGAGATGATCATAGAGAGCACCAAGAGAGCCGAGGATGACATGAAAGGTTGTGGGTTTGGGGAGTGCAGTACCTTGGGTGAGAAGAGTGCCCTAGTTAAAATCAAGACTGCACCTACCCAACCAGGAGAGACTGTTGATGGGGTTTGTGATACTCCGGCATCTCAAGTGTATAATCATTCATCATATGTGCAGCATTCATCATGAAGCATCCTACAATGACATGCATTTGAGCCCTAGTTCAAACTTGGTTGAAATGCAACTTGTCGAAACCTGTTTTCTGCATATATATCTCTGTGATTGTGCCCATAACTTTGATTCTATTTAGATCTGGGTGAAACTCATATTGACAAACTTGTATACAATTTAATGATAAATAACTTTGGTAATTGGTGCTTTGACATGCATTAAGGTTTGCATAGAGTTTTGGGGCTTTTTTTGTCAGCATGTGAATTCTGTCCAAACATGACCTGTTTAGTAAATTTAAATTTTCTTTATCTTAAATCAAAAATCTTGCAATGCTTTTATTAAGAAAGTTGTAGGTCTTGAAATTCTAAACAACATTGGTATAAAACTCTTTGAGTGAAAGTGACTAGAAAATAGACTTTTAGAATTTCTAAACTGGAGGGTTCTGTTGGTCAAACCTTGGTCAGCAGCTTAAATTCAAATTTACACCAGATTTTTGAATATAACATGGTATACAAGTTTATATGGGAAATGTATAGGAACAAGTTTAGAACATTTCATCCAATTGGAGTTTTGCCAAAATCGGCCCCTAAGTTGGTCAAATAGGCGAATTTCAGAAGCATGTTTCCTTGGTCAAATTGGGCTTTTCCATTTTCGGAGTTCGAATTTCCATCTTCGTCTCTATGACGCGCGGGACCCACCCGTCAGACCTTGGATCCGAGCGGGAACGGCGTCAGCCGCGGGCCCCACCGTTTTCGTGTCTCCGCGCACCGGGACTGCACCGTCCTCTCTCTATCCTCGCCCGGTCCCACCCGTCAGTGTCTCCGGTCCATAGACCCGGTTCACGCGGCGACCGTCCCCTTTCCTCCCCGCTCCGACGCGCCCATGCGGAGGCTGCCTTCTGCCCGCGCCGCGCATGGCCGACGCCGATGCCGCGCCTCCGCCTCCGCACCTGGACGTTTTCCCGGCCAAGGCCTCCCTTCTCCTTCGGCCTTAAGCCAAAGCGGAGAGCTCCCCTCCACTCACTGCCTCGCTCTCTCCCTATTTCCTCTGCCCAGAGTCGCACCGGAGCGCCGACCCACCATTACCGAGCGCGGAGCTTGAGCTCGCACCGGCCGCTCCGCTGCTCCCCGCGCCTCCAGACCACCGCCATTACGCTCGCCACCCCCTCCCGCGTCCAACGCGCTAGACCTCATCGTCTCCCTCCGCCTCTTCCTCCACAAGCGCAGTCCGCCGTCGCCATAACCGCCGCGGCGAGCTCGCACAGCGCCGGCCGCCTCGAGCCGCCTCTCGCCCTGCCAAAGCGCGCCTCGCGCTCCTCCCTCTTTTCCCCACATCCTCGGCCCCCACCAGCGCCTCCATCACCCCTCTCCACGTGCGCGCCCACACGACGGCCATTACCGCCGGCCCCTCGCCGTGGGAGGCCATCTCTCGGCCCTCCCCTCGCCTCCACAACCCAACAACCGAACCCGCCACCCCACCGCGTAGCTTCTACACCCGAAGGTGACCCCTAGCGTGCACTAACCCGACGGATTGAGTCGGAGCCGCCGCGCACCGCCGCGCCGTCGCCGTCCCGGTTCACCATCGCCGCGACGCCTCTCCTCTCCATTCCGCACGACGAGATCTACACCGAGGGGAAGCTCGTCGATGGCGACACCAATAGCCACCCCATCGGCGTCAAGTCCTTGCCCCTACGCGCCGGCGCCGCCGCGAGAAAGCAGGCCCGCCGCGCGGCCTTTCCCCGTCCGGAGGAAGAAGAAGACCGAAAGTTTTGCGGTTGAGCCCCTAGATTTTCCTGTTTTCATATTTCCATTTCCTACACTGTGCACTGAGTCTAGTACATCTCACGTTCTAGCTTCTGAAAGCTATAGATAATTATGTCTAGGTCCTAGATTTAGGGTTTATGTGTTAATCTCAGCTGAAACTTTGAAAAATCATATAAATTAAAATAAAAATCTAAAATGGACAAACTCGGTTGCGTTGGACTCCTCTTGAGTAGATCTACAGGATAGGTATGATGTGGATGTGTGAAAAGTCTGTTTTGCCCCTAGTTTAGTGCATGCATGTTGAGGGTAAATAAATGGTAAAAATAGACTAAATTAGCTCCTAAAATTATGAAACTTGGACAGTAGCTTTGTTATGGCATCTAGATACTGTGTGATTTTTGGTAGCCCTAGCATTGACTAGTAAAATACTGTTTTGCCCTTATACATGTGATTTGTGTATTAAATTATCTTGGAAAATGAAGGCTACATAAAATATGCTCAAATGTGACCTCTGGTATTTTTCATATACTCTATATAGTATGGGTAGCTCACTAGTAAAGTATAAAGTTGTGCATGTAGGTTTAGGCTGCTGATTTAAAAATGACAAAGTGTCACATGCTTAACTAAATAAAAAGGAAAAGTGGTCCTAGGTTGCATAGTTAATTCTATGAAAAATCTGGTGTGCTACTGGTACGATAGGGAGTTCAGAAAGTATTTTTGGAGAATTTATTCAAACTGGTATTAGGTACATATTAATTTGCATAAGTTAAATATATGGAAAATAGATGTCCTATCAAACTATGTATTTTGGGCTTGCTGATTTTTGTATATGATGTTCATGCAATGAAATGCTTTCTGTAAAAATTTTAGGCCCAGAAACCATTCCTATAAATTATGAAAAATCTAAGAAGCTGTATGGCTGATAACTTGCTAGAATTTTAATAAATTAATTATAACTTGTTTGTAGCTGAAATTTTGGCAGCAACATTCTGTATTATGTTTCTGCATGTGATAAAAGTTCGGGATCAATTTGAGTTGTCTAAGTACATGAACTTGTGGGTGCATTTTATTTCATAGAGGTACATGTCCATTAAGTTGTTACTGAAAGTGACAACATTCTTGTGCATATATAGAATTTCTTGTTGCATACCATGAAGTACAGCTTGTGATCCCGAGGGTTATCAATGGAGGTGTTTTTAAGAGCCACCTTCATTTCATTTGATAGGGACTGTGTACACATATAAAACAGTAACTCCTGACAATTTCAGACATAAAATGTAGTGATGGGTTGTATGATTTCTTAGCAAAGTCGTTAAGTTTTCTTACTATGGGATGTATTTAAACTAAGGGTACTTGAACCCATTCTTCACAAACTGCTTGATCATGTATTATATTTCATTGGTACCTCATGCATATATTTGCAATTCGATGTACTCATGATTGCACTTTGTCATACATATAACCTGTATCATATGTATGTATTGGCATTCTCTTGCACTCACTTGCATATTATATCATGCATATAGATTCCGCTAAGAAGGATCAACACAAAAGCTGCTATTGGTCGATAAGCCGAATAACAAATTGCACCAAGAACAAGAAGACGACGTGTCGCTGATTTCATCCGTCCCTGTTTCAAGGGGTTGCCTGGGGCAAAGCCTCACAATCCGGCAAACTAACTTAGATTAGTTTGTTGGTTTTCTTAAGAACAACTTTACCCAGCAAATATACTTGATAAATTGCTTACGCATCTGCATTAGGAGTTGTTTGGAACCAATTGCATTAGACTCCTTGGCCGCCCTGGCCCTAACACGTATATATTAGAGTTCGTAGGATGAGTTGACTAGGATGGCTAGGTACGAGTAGACACGAGTGAATAAAGGTCACTCGTCTCGTAGGGGTTACTTTTCGAAAAGAAAAAAATCTTACTATGGAAGTTATTGTTATTATGCTATGATTATGATATGTTTTAAATGGAGACCGAGCGGAGATATGGGTTTGAATGATGAGATCTGGAATAATGTGTGGTGGACTCCGCCCGAGTCGCATAAGGCCCGTCCGCTGTTCGCCTGCTGATCGGCATAACATTGCTAGAGTGCTTATCCGGGATAATGGACCGGTGAAAGTCTTACTTGTGCCATGCGAAGAACAGAGACTTGTTCCTACCATGGACATGGGGGCGCTTGACTCATGGAAGGGCTGACCCGACGTACCGTGGTAACGCTCCATGGGGGCTAAACCTAGGGAATGGTGGGTTGGAATCGAACTTGGAATGGGGCAAGTGGAGATGGGGGAAGCATATGTGGGAACGCCGGGGTCAGTAAGCATATGCCATCCTAGTGCTTCTAGTTATTCCCGGGAATTAAAAATCGATTCGAATCGCTGATGCTCACCTGGTGTGAGAATGCTAGATATCGCACACGGGCAACGTAGTAATAACTGTAACATGTTGTTTATTTAATCACGCTTTTCAATACAACATGCTTGGATGTGTATGATCCGTCCCACTATTTATGGTGCTGCCCATCCACTGATAGGAGGTCGATGGACTTGAGAGGTGCTTTGAAGTCGAGGGAGGGCTGGCCCAATGTACCGTGGTATCGCTCCTGAGACGGCTACTCCCAGGGGTTAGATGGAATGGGACTTGGTTGAGGAAAATCTGGGTGACACTCTATTCAAGGATGGTTTCAATGCAACTGTGAATCTTGGGACGGGACATGTGTAGATGGGGGGTATATCTTGGATGTGTATGATACACTATTATGCAAGTTACTGATGGTTCTCATGTTTTACTTTCATGCAAGTATTTAAATTATGATATAAATAATCTTCATGGCTAATGGATAGCAGCTGTCAAATCCTGCTTTCTTATGTCAACATGACCTTGTTTGAAAATCAACAGCAAAGGATCCACATGATTAGTAAGCATGCTTTGCGTCAGCCGTAAGCTCCGTCCATTAAGTCCTACTGAGTAATTAGTACTCAGGGTTTGCCCCCACTTTTGGATTACAGGTACTGATGACAGCTGGATAACTGTGTTGGAGGTGGTAGTACCGGTGGGCTCGGTGCTACACGCCTTGTTCATCTCTTCGTTAAGGCTATTCGAGTTGTTTCCGCTGCGAGATGTTTTGAAATCGCTTCCGCTATATTATGAAATGTATTCGATTACATATATTTGGTCTGTAAATTAAAATCTATTACTCTCTATTCCAACTGCCTGTGATGATTATAACTATTGTGGCTCCTTCAAGAGTCGGATTTGTTTGATGTCGGTTCCTCTGGGAATGGTGTTATCGAGAGCCGAAGTACTCTCGACGGACTACCGGGTTTAGTCCGGCCTAAGTGCACTGCGAGCCAGAGGTGGCAGGTGTGCTTAGTCTGGATTAAGCATGGCAGTTCTGCCACAGGGTTTACCATGAGCCACCCAAGGCTGCCCCAAAGAAGCAGTACTGGACACCCCAAGCCTTCCAAGGCTAAGCTGGACAAGATCATAGAGGAAGAGCTTAAGTCCAAGAGAAAGAAGCCAGTCCAGCAGCCTGAGCCACCCAAGGCCACACCACCTAAGCCCAAGTCCCAGCCTAACCCAGTTCCTAGGAGGCATGTCTACCACTGTGACTTCTACCAGCGAAATGGCCACATAGAGGAGTTTTGCTTCAGAAGGAAGCGGGTCGAGAGGCAGGAGAGAGCTTGGGGGAACCATGATTAGTTCTACTAGGGTGGTAGGCAAGATCCTTTCCACCGCGGTGAGAGGAGAGACCACTTTGCTGGTGGTGAGAGAGGAGGCGGCTTTCAGGCCCGTGCTCCTGGTGGTGAGCGACCCTTTGTCGGTTGAGCTCCTAGTCGTTTTCAGCGCGGCTATGGACCTCGCGACCGAGGGTTTGTGAGAGAGCTTGAGAGGCCACGCTTTGAGAGTCGTGATTACTCTAGTCGTGGTGGTTTCTTTGACTGTGCTTACCCCACTTTTGAGTAGATGGCTCGGCACTGGTACAGCAGTTTTAGTACTAACCCCAGTGCCGGACAGTTTGCTCACCATCGCTTTACTTGACTTTGTAGGATCGAGGCATGGAGATCGTGTGGATCATGGACTCCGGTTGCTCTAGGCATATGACAGGACATCGCAAGTGGTTCTCCAGCCTCAACCCCATGAGCACCAAGGAGTACATTACATTCGGGGACAATGGTCAAGGTAAAGTGTTGGGTGTTGGTTCTGTTTCGCTCTCTGCTAAGCTTTCCTTGAGAGAAGTTGCTTTTGTTCGGAATCTAGGGTTCAATTTGGTTTCTGTCTCGCAACTTCTCGATGAAGGATTTGAGATTCGTTTTAAGAAGGGTGCGTGCTGCGTTCTTGATGCTGAGGAGACCCTTGTTTGCTCTTTGCTGCCTTTTGGTTAGGTTTTTAGGGTCAACCTCACATCTATTTTTGGCCCTGCTCGCTGTTTGGTTGCTAGTCCTTCTGCTAATATTTGGAAGTGGCATAGGAGGCTTGGTCACTTGAGCTTTGATCTGCTAGTCAGGTTGAGTTCAATGGGCCTAATCCAAGGATTGCCCAAGTTGAGAGCTGAAAAGGACTTAGTATGCCACTCCTGTCGTCATGGCAAGATGGTTGCCGCTTCTCACATTCCTGTGTCTCAGGTTATGACCTCCTTTCTAGGTGATCTACTCCATATGGATACAGTAGGTCCCGCTCGGGTAGCGTCGGTCAGTGGGAAGTGGTATGTGCTTGTCGTTGTGGACGATTTTTTGCGGTTCTCATGGGTATTTTTCATGGAGTTTAAGGATGAGGCGTTTGGTTTTGTTCAGGATCTGGTACTGAGGTTGAGAAACGAGAGTCATAAGGCCATAAGCCATGAGGGCTATCCGCAGTGACAATGGCGGAGAATTCAGAAACTCTCGGTTCGAAAACTTCTGTAGTGACCTAGGTCTTGAGCACCAATTTTCTTCTCCATATACCCCACCGCAGAACGGTGTTGTGGAACGCAAGAACCGCACACTCGTTGAGATGGCACGGACGATGCTCGATGAGCACAGGACTCCGAGGCGTTTTTGGGCTGAGGCAGTGAATACGGGCTGTTATAGTGCGAACCGGATCTTCTTGCGAGCTTTCCTTGGGAAGACCTCGTATGAACTTCGGTTTGGTAGGCAGCTCAGCGTCAAGCATTTGCGAGCATTTGGCTGCAGGTGCTTTGTGCTTAAGAAGGCGGGGCATTTGGATAAGTTTGAGTCTCGTTGTCTGGATGGGATTTTTCTGGGGTATGCTTCTAGTTCTAGGGCTTTTCGTGTGTGGATTTTGGAGGCCAAGCAAGTTGTTGAGACTTGTGAGGTTTCTTTTTATGAAACTGCCCTGCACAACCCCTGCCTTTGAGCTTTCAGGTGATGATGAAGAAGGCACCCCCATCTTTGAGGATGAGGAAGGTGCGGTTGATGTTGGTGATGCAGGAGCCACTGCACCGGCTGCAGCTCCTGCCCCCTCTGCTACGAGCTCTGATGATGAAGGAGGACCCTTGCCTACTGGCGCGCAGGTTTTGGAGACGAACAGGATGACGACCACTCCTACGATGGACGGAGATGAGCTGGATGATGACCACTCCTACAACGGACGGAAATGAGCTAGAGGACGACCATTCTTACGACGGATGGTACGACGAAGGTTGCTGTTCTACGATCAAGGATGCCTGTGGCGATGGACTTGAAGACCCGCTTTCCACAATCTATACTCTGATCTCTGTTGTAAGAACGCTTCAATCTCATTGGACTTGTACCGGTTTTAGCCAGTATTGTATAAATGTAATAATAATCGAAGTTCTGGTTGTGATATCGACTGATATACGTGATTCACGATAGCACTATGTATCCTGGGACTATCGTGAAGAGCAAAAGGCTTGGATTTCGGCATCGCGGAATCCGAGTCGCTTCACCCTCGTGCTCATATGGTGGGAGCTCCTCTTCATCTGAAGATGCTTCCCTCTTGGGTGTTGGCTTGGCTCGGATGTCTAGTCGCGTTCTGGCATGGACGGCTCACCTATGTGGCTCGTAAGATGACCTGCGGTGGGCTGTAATCGTCACTTGCATTGATGATCGCGGTGATGTCCCTGAGCAAGACATCTCTGCCCTGCTCGCCTAAAGGTTCGACCTTGCTGAAGAGTCCTTGGAGTTCCGGTTTCTGCGTCAGAGTTCTTGCTCCTCCTGCCTGATGAAGCCACGTTGGCTTGAGTCTTTGATGGTGGGCGGCTGGTGGTCTCTCCAACATCCCGCCTCCACCTTGCTCGATGGACTGTTTTGAGCTCCGAGGGATTTTGGCTCATGCTTGGGACATGGAGACAGCAGCCCTACTCTTGGACGAGTTCTGCCTGATCAATGGCGTGGACCAAGATGCCGACGCCCGTCGTGATGTTCTCCAGCTTCGTGCCTGGTGCTCGCGGCTGAAACAGATTCCTAAGGCTATGAACCTCGTCATTGAGGAGCTGCGGATCGCTATCGAGGGTGCACCTTCAGCCGTGCGTGGTCTCTCCTACCCAATCTCTATCTTCACGTCTATACCGGCTCCCGTGCCTTGTGTGGCTGCGGCCCCACCTCCACCTCCGGCTGCGGGGGGTCGACGCCGTTGACGGTGGCGCCGCCAGCATGGTCTCAATGACGGTTCGGGTTCAGCTCCCCTACTTGGGCCTGGCGGCTATTCGGGTTCGGCGGCTGGCGGTTCTCGAGCCCCCATTCACTCCTGTCTGGGGCCACGTCGCCACTTGGCGGCGGTGAGCCCAACGTGCTCTACTTCTCCATTGGAAGATGACTGTTCGGTGGACGCAATGTCGAATATGCCTTTGTTCCCTCCTGAGGCAATTCGAGGGAGCACGAGCGCTGCATCCCAGGCATCTCCGGCAGCCACTAACTGCAACAAAGATTTACTCCCGGCAACTGCATGCGCCCCGCTCCCGTTGGCATCTTCTGGGATTCGAGGAACAGACTCTCCTCTCGACGCTGGGCCGAAGTTGGATGGGCCGGGGGTGGATGGATTGGGCACACTGCCTCGGCCATTTGATTGTCTCCTGGGCCTTGAGGTGGCTCCCACCCCCGCCCTCTGCTCCGCGTGTACCTAGCGCCCCATCCTAGTGTTGTTCCCCCCACCCCCCCACCGGCGGACACTACTATCGCCGACATGTCTTTCTCATTCCCGATGGCTGCCGAGGGCCTGCATGCTCCCCCATCGGCTATGGAGGCTGTACCACCTTCATCAACATTCTCTGCACGCCTTGCTCCGACGATGGTGTACTCGAGGCGGCGTGCCTGGGGGAGTGTTGCGTCTGCGGCGGTCCCAACCTCGTCGCCGATGATGGCTGGCCAGCATTCTTTTGTCGCTAGAGTTACTAAGAAGATTGAGCCCCTGCTGCCCCCACCGGTCATTCATCGGAAAAAATCCTTGGTGCCGCCTCCTACTTCTGTCCCGTGGCGTAGCAGGCAGGTGGCTGGTGTCGGCCCGTGTTTTCCCAAACCTGTGGTCACAGACGCGCAGCGACGCATCATCCGAAGCCTTGGGTTCTCAGATGCTAAGGAGACTATTGATCTGAAGGCACAAGACGAGTATTTCAAGCTTTTAGACCAGCCCCTCACAGATGTTTGTCTGGCTGCGTTGGCAGCACTCTCTGGCTGGACAGTGGGTGAGGGTGATCAAGTGTGCCCGCTGTTAGCAGGGGTCTACTTTTTGGTTTTGTATTGGTCGCTCTTCCTTTTTGTTCTCAATGATGAATCCTTCTTCTATCTTGATATAGAATGCACGTGGGCTCAATCGGCGAGACAGGCAAATTCAATCCGTGATAAATTTGTCTGTCTTCAGGAGACCAAGGTTGCTGCCATGAGTCAGAGCTTGTTCCTTTCGGTGTTTGGGTTAGACTATGATAAATTTGTTGCTTTGCTTGCTGATGGCACTCGTGGGGGAATTGTGATTGCATGGAATAGTTTGGTTTGTGATGCTATTACAACCCGCATAGACACCTTCTCTGTTTCTGTGCAGTTCATAGGACAAGAAGAGATTACTTGGTGGTTTACAAGGGTCTATGGTCCTCAAGAAGATGATGACAAGGTCCTCTTTATGCAACAATTGAGGGACGTCCGTAGTCTCTGCTCATGCCTCTGGCTGGTGACCGGTGATTTCAATTTAATCTATCAAGCTACAGACAAGAATAACAATAATTTGAATTGGGCATTGATGGGAAGATTTAAGAGATTCTTGGATGACATGGAAATTAAGAAGCTTCCTCTAGTGGGGCGCAAGTTTACTTGGTCTAATGAGAGATCCTCCCCAACTCTTGTGCGTTTGGACCGAGTGTTCTGCTGCACAGTGTGCGACGATTTGTTCCCTGATTCCCTCCTTTATAGTGCAGCTTCTGTGGTGTCAGATCACTGCCCTCTCCTGCTTGGGCTGAAGGTTAGGACTCAGGGAAAAAGACGCTTTCATTTCAAGGGTTTTTGGCCCAAGCTGCTAGGTTTTATGGAAGCAGTTGAGCAGAATTGGAACGCTCCTGTCTCGGCGGTTTGCCCGGTTGAGTGTTTCTTTATCAAGCTGCAGCGTCTTAGCAAAGGTTTACAAAAGTGGAGCCAAAGGAAGGTTGGTAACATCAAGGTGCAGCTCAGCTTGGCTAAAGAGATCCTCCATCGGATTCAGATTGCTAGAGATCGCTGGGCGCTTTCTGAGGGAGAAGAGTGGCTGCAGAAAAAGCTCAAATTTCATTGCCTTGGTCTAGCTTCCCTGGAGCGCACCATTACCCTTCTATGGTGTCGGGTTCTTCACATTCGTGAGTGGGATGCCAATACTGCCTTCTTCCATCAGCATGCGAGACATCGCAAGAAAAAGAATTTTATTGCCAAATTTCAGGTTGGAGATCGTTGTGTCACTACTCACTACACAAGAAGAGAAGCATGAAGCAGTTTTTGAGTTTTATGAGAAACTGATTGGAACAGCCAAACAATGAGAGTTCAATCTGAATCTCTCGGAGTTACAGCTGCAGCAACATGATCTGACATCCCTAGAGGAGGGTTTCACTGAGGAAGAAGTATGGCGTACCATCAATGACATGCCACTAGACAAAGCTCTGGGTCTGGATGGTTTTATAGGCTTTTTTTACAAGTCTTGTTGGCAGGTTATCAAAGGTGATGTTATGTTGGCTCTCTCTGCTATCTGTAATGGCCATGTGTCCAAGTTTAAACTCCTCAATTCGGCTTTTATCACCTTGCCGCCTAAGAAGGCCAATGCTAAGTGATGTAAAGGACTATCGACCCATCAGTCTTGTGCATAGTTTTGCTAAGCTGGTCACAAAGCTGATGGCCAACCGGCTGGCGTCACGGCTGCCAGATATGGTGTCCACTAATCAGAGTGGCTTTGTCAAAGGAAGGAGCATACAGGACAATTTTCTACTTCTTCAACAATTGACAAGATGCTTATATAGAAAAAAAAAAGAACCTCATATTCTTTTCAAGCTCGACATATCTAAAGCGTTTGACTCAGTTTCTTGGGCGTTTTTACTTGGGGTCCTGCAGCACATGGGGTTTGGTCGAAAATGGCGTAATCTGCTGTGCCATCTTCTCTCCATCTCATCCACAAGAGTACTGGTTAATGGCGAGCCTGGAGAATCAATTCTGCATCATCGTGGGCTGAGGCAAGGGGATCCTTTATCCCCAATGTTGTTCCTGTTAGTCATGGAAGCACTGAATGCCTTAATCACTAAAGCTGCCCAAGAAAATCACCTACAACCGCTGCTGTTCAGCAGGCTAAGCACTGGATTTCTTTATATGCTGATGACGTAATCATGTTCCTCAGACCTAATCGAGAAGATCTCCTTCTCATATCTCAGCTGTTGAAGGCTTTTGGCCATGCTTCAGGCCTCTGGGCCAACCTTGCTAAAAGCTCAATATCTCCCATTAATTGCACAGATGAAGACTTGGAGGTCCTTTCTGAGCTCTTGGATTGTGAAATCAGGAATTTCCCTTGCACCTACCTGGATACCTCTTACTATTCAGAAACCAACCAAGAGTAACCTGCTGCCTTTCATTGATAAAATAGCAGCTAGCCTTCCAAAATGGAAGGCTTCTCTCATGAGTCGAGCTGGATGACTTGTGGTGGTCCGTGCTGTTTTCTTAGCCATCCCTATCCATGTTATGCTTGCTCTGGATCTCCCTAAATGGGTGATCAAAACTATTGATAAACTTCGACGGGGTTTCTTATGGGTAGGTTGTCAAAATGCTAATGGAGGTAATTGCCTTGTCTCTTGGGAGAAGGTTCAAAGGCCGTTACAGTATGGTGGGCTGGGGGTTCTCAACCTCAAAACAATAGGATGGGCCTTATGCATCTGATGGCTTTGGCTACAAAAAACTGATTCTTCTCGACCTTGGGAAGGGCTGCCCATTCAGGTACCCCATAATGCCCAAGCTCTCTTTCATGTGGTGGTGGAAACAAAGGATGGAAATGGTGTTGATACTAAATTCTGGACTGACCGGTGGCTGTATGGTAGCATTGTTGGAGAGCTGGCCCCTAATCTTCTTCGGTTAATTCCTAAGAGAACAAGAAGACAACGCTCTGTATCTCAAGCCCTAACTAACAGAAGATGGGTTGCTGACATCCAGGGAGCCCTCACAGTCCAGGTAATTATCGAATACCTGAAGCTTTGGGAGTTGGTGGAGGGCTTTACCTTGCAACCAGCCCTATCTGATCAGCACATTTGGAAGATTACAAGTTCAGGGCAGTACACTAGTAAATCTGCTTATAACACCTTCTTGGGATCTGTTAAGTTTGCACCTTGAAAAAGGACTTGGAAAACTTGGGCACCTCTCCGGTGCAAGTTCTTCATATGGCTGGCAATCAAGAACAAAGTTTGGACGGCGGATCGCTTGTTGAAACATGGGCTGCCACATCCTAGTGTTTCCCTTCTTTGTGACTAGGAAGATGAGTCAATTCAACACATTCTAGTGTCTAGCGTCTTCTCCCGAGAGACCTGGACCAAAATCCTCCCTTCTATTGGGTTGCAAGCCGCTGCCCCGCAAACCGAGAGAAGTTTCGCTAACTGGCGGGGATGTGCAGTCAACAGAGTGCCAAAGGAGAAAAGGAAAGGATTTAATTCTCTCGTCATTCTTGTTGCTTGGACAATTTGGAAACATAGGAACGCGTGCGTTTTTGAGGGTCTTAGTCCTAGTATGTAAGGAAAATGGGTCCTAAACCTTGTGCTTAGTTCCCATATGTGATTTTGGTGGTTGAACTAACAACACGTGCCATGTGACTAACATTTGTGTATAAGTATTTTTGGTTAAGTCCCATGATGCAAAAGGTGGACTTGGTGTACAAACACCTCAAAGGAGGACCTAAAAGACACTAGAGAAGACCCAAGCCGCCATCAAGTTGCAAGCCGCTGCCCTGACTCGGTGATTTCGCTGGCCAGTCAGCGGGCCGTTTTTTGGCTTAAGGACAGAAGAAAATGCATGCACCAGACAGTCCAGTGGTGCAACACTAGACAGTCCGGTGCCTCAAGGAGCCGAGCCAAGAGCTGAAGAACCGATGCAAAAATTCCATGCACCGGACAGTCCGGTGGCTCACCACCAGACAATTCGTGGTGCTACCGGACGATATAGACCAAGGACAACTCAAGTCAAAGACCCAATGCCAACACCCACCGGACCGGATAGTCCGGTGGTTCCAACGGTCATATTGTCAGAGCAACAGTCGACTCAAAGCGAGATTGGTTTACACGCACCGGACAATCCTGTGGTGTACCACCGGACTGTCCGGTGGGTACGCAGAAAAGTGGGAGAAAGCTCTCAACGGCTAGTTTTGAGGATTGGCCTATATATACCCCCTTGGCCGGCCTCGACATTGTGGTTGGTGATTCCTGAGCTCATACTAGTGTTGATACACATTTCCCATGCCCATTTGAAGTGTAGCAACCACATTTGTGAGCCCAACCACTATATGAGCAAATAGACACATCCCATCCTTGCGAGAGCTAGTTAGCATCTTGGCTTAGGCCTATTTGTCTAGTATCCATGCATGCGTGCACGTCTATCCCTTGTGAGTGTGCTGTTGTAAGTCTTACGAGACCTTCCGAAGTGTGGAGTGGCCGCCACCACCTTGTGAGAGGGAGGAAGGCCCTCGGCGGTTTGGCCAAAAGCTTCCCATAGTGAAGACGGCGGGGGAGCTCTGCGAGAAGGACTCGGAAGACCCCAACAGCCCTGACAATCCTCTACCCTTGCGTGGGCGAGGCCATAGTCCAAGACTATGTGAGAGAAGGGCTCGTGTGGGTATGTACCGGGGATATCCGGAGACTCGACCTGGTTGTTTGACTTCCGAGAAAGTCACTTTGTCATCCTATACCCTTGCGTGGGCAAGGCCGTATTCCTTTGAGGACTACGCGTGAGCAAAGCCCTTTGAGGGGCAACAACGAGGACTGAGACGGCCTGCGGGTCTCCCTAAACCTCGAGAAAAAAATCTTCGTGTCATCATCGTGTGTCTTCACCGACATCGTCATCGGAAGTTTGCATTCTCTACCTATCCTTTTAGTTTCCGCATTTACATTCTTGCAATTGTGTACTTACATTCCTAGACTAGCATGATATGTTAGTTTCTAGGTGGAACTAGGTTGCAAGATTTGGCCACTGTAGAGTTAGCAACACTTAGCAAAACCGTAGTGCACATAGTTAGATTTATATTGCATAGGTTTTGCTTAGTAGTTGTAGTTTTTAGTGAGCCTTAGTTTTAGAAATCCTAATTCACCCCCTCTTAGGCATCGGTCCAACCTTCATTAGTGTTTCCTTGGTTTGTCAGGATGTAGCAAAGGAAAGTGAGCTCTGGTGTATGGCCGGAAACACGATCCTCCATGAGTTTCTCGGCAGGGAGCCAAGGATGGTAGCCTGAGCAGCCCTAAGTGGTCATTCTTTTTATGTTTTGCGCATGGCGCAACTGTAACCTTTTTGGTGATGTGTTGAGGGGGGGGGGGGGGGAGCTTCGTGCCACCCCTCGGGTGTTGTACTTCTCTTCTTCTTAATGAAATGACACGCAGCTCTCCTACGTCGTTCGAGAAAAAAAGAGAGGGAGGATGAAGGGCGGTAGGCTATAGGGAACCTTGTGTAATCTTCATCTTCAGGTTGATACAACCAAGATTCCTCTGAATTCAAGTGCATGTGTGCAGCCCCCTTGCATTCCCTCTTCTAGTTTGGATTTTAGATGAAACTCAAAAGCTTTTGGTGATTTTGTGTTGCCTATGAGAGTTAATCCTTTGTATGGCTGTGTTTTTGACTTGCCGGAGAATATGATCTAGCCCAGTGCTAAACCTCAAGAAATTCATGAGCAAGTTGCGTTTTCGGTCTTTCAAAAATGTTTTATCTCTAAGCCATAATTTGAGTACAATATGTTGAATACCCACATAATTTATTTTTGTCAGGTGAAATGGCATCTCCGTTTGGGGAAAACGCTTGCTGTAGTGTGTTATCTGCTGCCTATACTTGATCTCTCTTCCAGCAAATATATAGGAGAAGGAAGAAACCGTTTTCTTCCAAAAAGGAACAATATACATTGTTCCTCATCTCAAATGGTAAACATATATAAGGTTCACATAAAGAAGGTTACAAAACCACCACTCAAGGCACCATCTGCAAGGATGTGCCAATTATTTTACTGTAAAGGACAAACAATTTAAATTGGTCTCCAGTGACCGCATATCCAAGTAAATCTTATCAGTTACCCCTACTGATGAGTCGATCAGTCAATGCTATCTTTTTTTGTTTCAGCCCTTCCTGCTAAGAGAAGATTGAGAAGGCCCAGCAATAACTTTGCTCTTCTGGCAGCACATCATTTGCTTAAAAAAATCTTCAACTTCTGAAAATTCTGCTGGTATTGGTATTTCATCCTTTAGGAGCTTAATAGCAAACTCGACACACTCTGCTATGCAGTCATCATCATAGGGTGGTTCTGGAGCAGATTCTACTCCAGAATTTTCAGAACTTGCAGTATCAGCATTACTTGCATCCCCTTCATCATTTCCAACATTTTTTTTCTCCTTAGCTTCCCTATCAATCACGCGCAGTGATTTGGTGCGTGCACGAGTTCTTCTCATCATCTTTGAACAAACACCCAGATGGTTCCGAGGTGGTCCTACGCTGTTTCTGCAGGAGTTCAGAAACCCAAGTGGGTATACCCATGGTGCAGAATTCTTTGCCCTTTGTCGGGCTGAACGCTTTCCACGCTTCATGGAGTGCATGATCTTGTGGATGTCTGTCTCTGCTGTTGGTTCCTCTTGGTTGATTGAATAAAGTTCTGCAGTTTCTATATCCCATGCTTCTTGTTTCTCCTCATCTGATTTCTCTCTCAAGTTATTGTTTACGGTCTCTTGCCTCACCCTCCATGAGGAGCATCTAGGAGCAGGCTTAACTAATGAAGGCAATTCCTTTGCTGATTGTACATGCCTGCTAGATAGTTTTGTGGCTGGTGTTGATTTTGTATCAGGTCCAGGACCCTCCATTGCTCCTGAAAAAAAGTATACCAAAAATTTGGAATTGAATTATGTTAATTGTACACAACAAGCATATTACAAACAACTATATATAGCGGTATAGATAAGCAGAGGAGCATTATAGTGTTTATGTGTAATGCCAACTATCCAGTTGTTCTAATTCAATACTAATTGTCCCGAAGAAGGTAAATAATGCTTATTTCTATTGCAGTCTAAGTTGGCCACGCCTAATCTTAGGTGATCACGATTATTGATTTGGTTGCCACCGGAAGTTAATCGAATTTGTTACCGTTTCTCCCACCTATAATAGACTAATTTTTCTTGCCTAATTTTGCATAAGTTTCGTTGTCGGTTTTACCGTCAAAAAATTAAAGTATTGCAATATTTAAGGTCTTCTTGAATCCATATAGACATTGAGAATCTGCATGCTAGGCTTTAGCTTTGTGCATCCAAATATGTCAAATATTGGGTGACAATCTTTAGCTATACCCTTGATTCCATTTACCTCACTAAATCTATCCCAACATAGATAGTTTCAGCTAACAACAACTAATATGGGACTCTCCGCTCATCTATCCACCTTTTAGCCAATCCATTAGCAATTGATACAATCACCCACCGGCTAGTATTCATCCATCCTAATTTTAGCCAGCTAATATTAGCAAGATAATGAGAATCTATAATTGTAGCCTTAGGCAAGAATTTTGTGGGACATGAATATTTATGCATCTACTCCTTCCTTCCTGAAACATAACTGAATAAATATATTGTAGGATATATTAGTGGTGGTTGCCAATTAAACATATACCCCTGTCTTAAAAGGTGGAACATTGTGTTGGTTTCTATAATTGGCGGCTAATCTTCGATTTTGTCAAGGGGTAAGAGGAACCAAAAAATACTGAAATGATAGTTTACATCTTCCTTTTACACACAGAAAGCTTCCAACCACATCACCCGAATAGGTGCATTTATCTGCCATGCATTCTAGCACGGATGCCCATAGCTGTTTATACTGTAAAGTGATGTTTTTCTTGTGGCTGGAAGAGTTACATCTATAATAATAAACCTACAGATAATAACAGCATAGTAATAGTTCACCAAATCCAAATTCTGAACCTAATCAAATTTATTGGTTTGAGGAACACATGTAGTAATTCATCACTGCTTCATTCCCACAAGAATATGGTTACCCAATACTCCATTTATCAATAACATAGCTATTTTTTATATTTGTTTCTGAGTCAAACTAACTTAGACTTGACTTAATATATATGATAACATACCAAGATCTATAGCACCAAATTAGGTGCCATTGGATCAATCGTGAAATATATGTCTATGGTGCAATTATTTGGTATTCTATATGTTCATGTTTTTTTCATACAAACTTAAAGCTGAAATTGTTGACTTAGGGTATCGATAGAAATGTGTTACTAATGCGTCATCCCACCAGTTTTAATAGGATGACTGCATAGTAAGTCTCCTTATTCTAAATGAATTGATTCCTCAAACATAGAGTTGATTTCCAGTGAGGATCCTCCTCACTATACTTCAGATTGACTTAATTGCTGAAAATATGAGAATAATGGTGATAATTCCTTTTGAGGAGGCTAATGGCGGGTGACCATGGCAATTATCAGCAGATGCATATGCAATCCCAGAAGCAAAGTTAGATCCCCAGCATTTTCTTGACTTGTAATTTAGGTTCATAACTAACACAATATCCATATTTATGTCCCTTCTGAAACTAACTTCTGTATTTTTACTAGAAGCAAAGTACCTGTCGGTACCTTGCAAACACTGGAAAATGGATGTATCTGGTAAAAACAATCTGACAAATAGAAATATTCTACTAAAAACTGATGACCTGTAAGTAAGTGATGCGTAAGTTGAAAGATGTAAAGATGGCTTAGTCAAGATCTAGGTTCTCAAAGTAGAAACCCACTAACCTTCATTGTTGAATTTTGATATGAAATTATTTCCCCAGCTGATTCGGGTCCTCATTCCTCCTTGTTTTTTAGCGGGTTAAAACTTCACACAAAAAGTAAAGAAACTAATATGAATAAAAAGGGAAAGAACAAAACAATAGAACAAAGTATAAGTTCCTATTTGAAAGTTATCATGTATTCATTGATTTTACGAGTTTCCCACAATTGGACCCTGAACAACAATGCACAAAAACATTAGAGCCCCAAACAAAAGAAACAACACTCCAATATGAACACAGTGGCTTGTGCACACATGGACTTCAAAAAGTTTATACAGACATCATTTATCTAGGTTAACTTGGATTACTGACCCTAAAACTTTGACCTCGCTCTCAACCACACATGAGGTGGACTGCACTGCATGGAAGAGGAATGGGACCTGGCATCTCATATTCCTCTATTTTTTAACTTCTTCTCTTCTCCCATAATCGATATTTGCTACTCAAGTCCTTTATTGCTAGTGACCTAAATCCCCTATTCCACAACTCAAATACCCATTGGCACTTAGGTGCCATCTCTAGCACACCTAGGCCACACATATCTAAATCCTTCAACTTTGTTTGTCAAATTTTGAAACCCCTTCCCCAAACTCCATCATCTAAATGTCATACCACAACTACAAATACCTTTCATCTTATCTCCAAGTCTGTTTTTGGTAGTTTTAAGTGATGTGTCCTAGGCCCGCCCATCATCCATGGCCTAGATAGGAAGCAAATGCTAACTTGAAGGAAATATTCCTACCATGTCAACCAAAGCAACCTACAATAATAAATGAGTTTGGGTCAAATCAAAGTATTATGGTTGTGATAGATTTAGACCCTATAGAAATTCAACATCAACATTAGATAAACAAAAGAGTTGAGTGACAAAAACTAGTCATGTTCTTTTTTAAGGAAAGGACCAAATAGTCTCTAACAAAAGAAAAGTAACAAAACATGCAGCAACAACAACAACAACAACATAATATAGCTATAATGATGACTTGACTATCTATAAAGTGGCAGGTCAGATAGGTCACAACATGTGCCCCAATCCATCCTCTACACCACCACTGTTCTCTACATGCCTCCACAATATATCACAACTAGAGATCTTTGCAAAATCACTGGCCACCACAAAAGGTTCCGAGCACCTCTCGGCATAGCAAGTCCATTTCAGAATATAGCCTCAACCATAGTCAGCCTAAATGTTGGTATTTGCATATCCAACAAACCATCAGTATCCCTTTGCACCATCATGTTTGTTTGCCTCCACACTAGTTCATGGCTTTGGCTCTCTCACCTAAACAGACCATGGACACTGCACTCAAGACGCAACTGATCCTAAAATGCACTACCAACAACCACACTACTCTATCATTAGTACACCATTCCACCTACCTTCTTTGGATTGCCACATCACCAATTGAAACATAGAGAAAGACTACCTAGATCTAAAGTAGTCACCATTATGTCAAACATCGCTATCATGGCAAATTATTCCTTGTGCTCAAATCATGTAAGACATAGCATTAAACCATTGCATGTGCGTTGACCTCCACACAAACTATGGCTAACTCATCACTGATATCCTCAAGGGCACATCGCCAACTACACCACTGTGTAGTCTTCATGCAAACTACTAGCCTGAACACCAAAAAAAATGACATCAACACCACCATTACATTAGCATACGCCTCATCTCCACCAACACAACAAACATCACAAGAAGATGTCGACATCATCTAACTAGGACAACCACCTTACATGTTAGTATACACCATACCTCATCGGTCTTTGTTGTGTAGAACGAGAAGCTAGGGTCTTTTGACACACCAAGATAATAATATTACCACATAGATCTAGCCAATAATCAAATCTAGCAACCAATTTATGCATTTGTCCATGGACGTTTGGATTGGGCCACCACCACACAAATCTAGCTTGTGGTCAAGAAGATCCAATTGGGACCCCATGTAGACACAACCACATGAACACATGATTGGTAGTGCACAACTACCTTGCTTGTAGGTGGCTGCCATCCCTATCCTACGTCACACCACGGCTTGCAATTCACACCAGGTTTCCATCATCTAGAACTATTTGTGCATCACGCCTCCATGTATAACCTCTCTCACCAACCCATCATGCCACTATGCACAACCATCAATTCCCCTCGTATCGTGTGGTGTCCCGCAACCTCTGCTAATAGTTACCATGGTGTTCCCCTCTCTAGATGGGGCCACCAACCTTAGGTCTAGATCTTGGCGAGAGGAGGGGAGGAGAAAGGGATGCAAGAGATGGAGGCGCAAAGAGAGGGGGTCAACCGCCATTATTGCCATCAACAATGGTGGCGGCAGCCAGCTAGAATCATTGGCAGTTTTAGCGCAGCCATAGCTCATGGCTTCCCTCATGCCGCTAATAAACCATATTACTAAATCACTGATGAAAGAAAAGATAACGATTTAGCACTTACCAATGGATTTCTGATATATCATAGGAAGATTGGTCGCGTTACAAGTCAAATCACCGAGGACACCTTAGGAATACGACCTTCCTAGATCTTACGAGTTTGATACCTTTAGGAAGAAGGATCAGGTACTAAAACTTGAAGCTTTGGTGTGGGGAATAAATTGTCACTAGAAAAGATGGTGAAATCCGATTCTCATCGGCCAAGGCTACTAATTATGGAGACGGGAGGGGAATCCATCTGTGCATCAATACAATAAATGTGGAAATAAGGGATGCTTATATAACTTACTAGTCTGTTGGTATTTTATCTTCTACTAGAAAAAGATGCTTTCTCCATTTGATTATGTCACGCCATCTACAAAGTTAAAGAAAATGGGTTCAACATGACATGGTCCCCACCTATTTATCATTTAGCACAACTGTCTTGCCTAGGAAATCGATGGATTTTCCCATTGACTGACATCGATTTTGATGTATGGCTTGTCCTAACTGCATACTCATTAAAGACATTATTTGCACATATGAAGCATATTCTCTTGCGGGTGTCACAATTTTTGCACATTTTGCTGGCCAATTTAATTTATGGAGGAAGTGATTAAAATCTACCAATTATATGGACATAATAAGAAGTTGCTTTATTTTGGATAGGCCTATTTCATAGGGAGGAATGACAATGTTTAGAACAAGAACAATGAGTTGATACTGCAACGAACTGTCACTGGATGGCGGATGTGCATTGACTACAAAAAACTCAACACGGCGACCAGGAAAGATCACTTTTCCCTTCCCTTCATTGTTGAAATATCAGAAAGGCTGGCCAACAACTCTTTCTTCTGCTACCTTGATGGCTACTCCAATTATCATTATATTCCAGTTCACCCAAAAGACCAGAGAAAGAGCACATTTACATGCCCATACAAAACCTTCACCTAGAAGTGAATGTTGATCGGCCAAGCAACGCTCCAGCATCATTCCAGTGATGCATGATGGCCATATTCTCTGACCTGGCTAAAAACATCATGAAAGTGTTTATGGATGACTTCTCAGTTTATGACAAGACCTTCAACAACTATCTTGAGAATTTGGAAATGGTTCTCCAAAGATGTAAAAGAAGTTGACTTAGTCTTAAATTGGGAAGGAATTATGCTAGGGCACTAAGTCTTAGATAAAGGCATTGAAGTAGACCGCGACAAAATAGAATTCATCGAGTGTGTACCTGCACCAATGAATATAAAGGGATCCAAAGCTTTCTTGGCCATGCTGGATTCTCTAGGATATTTATTAGCAATTGCTCCAATATAGCCCAACCCCTAACAAAAATGTTGGCCAATGATGCACTTTTCTAAGTTCTACGAGGCATGCCTTAAAGTCTTCAATAAACTCAAGAAGGCACTTGTCTTAGCACCCATCATTCGACTGCCTTACCGGGATTTACCATTTGAAATCATGTGTAATGCTAGCAATTATGGTGTGGGGCAGCCGTGGTGAAGGATTGAGGAAGCTACCTAAAGGGGGTGAATAGGTCAAGCCTAAAAACTTCAACCACAAAAGTCTCTCTTCTTGAATCGAGCAAGATCATGTAAGAACTATGGTGCTACTGACCTTACGACAAGTCAAGGAAAGCTTAGTGGAAGCAGTCGCTCAAAAACCCAAGAGAAAGGACATAAAATGAGCCAAAAGCCTCCCTGTAATACACATTAGGTGGTCTGGTGTGAATGCACCATATAGTCCGGTGCAAACAAACCATAGGGGCAGAGAAACAACCAGTGCATCGGACAGTCCCACGATGATGCACCAGATGGTCCGATGTGAAAATTGGACGGTCTTGTGTGCACTACTCGGTGAAGTAGGCCAAGGCATCACCATGGTGCTCCAAAATGTAGCGGACAGTCTGACACAAGTACTGGACGACCTGATGTGCACCACTAGAAGGTCTAGGGTGTACAAAAGCCTATAGAAAATGGTTGGACGCACTGAATGGTATGATGTGCACACTACTAGATGGACCAGTGTGTACTAAAACACAAACCAAAACTAGGATGAGGAAAACATCCCTAGAAACCACAAAGCTTTATCAAAACTTGCACCATTGATCTCCAAACTTCACCAAACTTTGCAGGGATCTTTTCTTGGCCATGGAGAAATTTTTTACAAGGAACAACTACAAAAGATCTCAGATTATCCATGAATTCGACTTTCCAATAAGTAAAGTTCAAGGGCAAGAACAAGGCCTCGGGGTTGCTCGTGGATTCCAAGGATTTAGGACTTGAAAATCTCTAATCGACCACATTCTAGCAAGATAAAACCACAACAAAAGAAATGATACAATCCATGGCAACTCAAATGACAAAAGCCACAAAAATCCACCAAGAGCCAAAGCTAAAGTAAAGTCATTAACCTGTCATACCAGAAACGTGGTGCTTTCTTCAAACCATTCAAGGCTTTCTGCAGCTTATACACTCTATTGGGAAACTTGCGATGGTGAAAGCCGGGAGGCTACCTCACATACACTTCTTTCTTAATGATGGTTGGACCGACGCCTAAGATGGGGTGAGCTAGGATTTCTAAAACTAAGGCTCTCTAAAAACTACAACTACTAAGAAAAACCCATGCAAGATAAAACTAGCTAACTGCACTAAGGTTTTCCTAAGTGTTGCTAACTCTACCGTGGCCAATTCTTGTAACATAGATCCACCTAGAAACTAACCTATCAAGCAAGTCTAGGAAAGTAAGCACATGATTACAAGAATGAAAATGCGGAAGCTTAAAGAGATAGGTAGAGATGTGCAAACTCCCATTGATGATGGTGACGATGGCAGAAGTTGGAGACATGAAGCTTTTTAACCGAGGTATTAGGAAGACTCACAAGTCTCCCCCTACTCCTCGTTTGGCGCCCCTCATAAGGCTTTGCTCACACAAAGTCCACACAAGGACTCCGGCCTCAATCCATGCAAGGAAGGAGGTTGACAAAGTGACCTATGCAAGGGTCAAGCAACCCGGTCGGGTAACTCCGGATATCCCCGATACATGCCACACAAGACCTTGCTCTCATGTAGTCCACGCAAGGACTATGGCCTCTCCCTCACAAGGATAGAGGATGGCATGGTCGCTGGGGTCTTCCGTAGGTCTTCTCATGGACATTCTCCACCGTTGTTGTTGTCTCTTAGCGTAACAGATTTTACTCCGCAAGCGCATGGAGATTCGATGTAGCTTTTTCACTCAGAGTGTTATAAGTATCGTAAAATCCACAGAGAAGCAAGGGTGAATAGGTAGAATGATATGTCGAACTTTAAACAGTACCGTAAACTTAGATAACAACCAACTATTCCTACACCGGGGGTAAGTTAAAACAAAATAGTGTATGATGGGATGAGAGAACAGGGACCAAAGCAGTCAGCAAACTAGGCATAGCTATCTGGGAGGACAACGAGCGAGATTTAGATATCCAAACTCTATTCCTTAACTATAGGAGTATTCACAGTTGAACTAAGTTAACTGAACACGAACTAGGGTCTTGTGTCGAGCGAAATTCTAGACTACACTGAGGTGGCACGGGAGAGGGGGGGATAGATAGTTGGCCAACCGAACAACAACTGTCTAACGTCCATGGGCTTACCAAACAACAGGATTGGAATATAGAGGCTCCCTAATGCTGTCACCAATAGGCACTACCAACTAGAACTGCGTGGGTAAGATGGCACGTGTTGACGGCACTTAAGCACACCAAACCTTATACTGCAAGCGCACAGTATCGTGGTAGCTTTTTCCGAGGATGAGTATCTTGGGTTTTGTCAATCCAAGGATAATTACGCTTAAGCTATTATTAACCTAATATTAACTTAATTACTAACTAGCTCTAATAGATCTAAACAAGCTTAAAAAGGGATTTAAAACTACTCTAATTATACTTCTAATTATGCTCTAATTACGGTCTAAAAGAGATCTAAACTATAGCATAAAATGATAGAACAAGTATTAAGCTATAAATGAGATATATATGATTTAAACATAGCGAAAGGATCCATAAGAGATATGAGACAAACAACTTATGTACTAAGAACCACCTTGAAACAAGATCTATCATTAAGCAAAGATTAAGCATGATCATGAATGTCAATGGCTTACTCGAACCTTTCTCCAGCCCTACTGTCACTAGAACCAGTTAATCGACGAACTAGTAAACCCCAACCATCTCTAAGCATGAGTAGATTCAATCAACTAATTAAAGTAAAAAGATCTACTAAAAGAACATGAAAACGTTTAAATCTGGCTAGATAATCATATTGGAATTAAGCACCGCAAAGCTATGGATCGTAAATCATGCATAAACAAGAAGCTAAGTCTAAAAGACAAACTTTATTGATCAAATCATCAAGGCTTTATCAAAGTAACATAAGAAGTACGATAAATTACTCGAGATACATCATGAACTTGAAGCATAGTCATCGGGACAGACTCGACAAAGATCTCGATGAAAGATGCACTCGAAACTCCTCGAGAGTGCCCCTAGGGGTCAGCCGACCTCCAGGCCTCCTGCCTCCTCTTGCTTCCTCCTTTCACCAGGATGTCCTCCTCACCGAGTTGCACGACCTTTGCCCCCTAACTCTGCTCTAGACTCTCGACTTACAATGAATTGGTGGTGTTTGATGATGTCTCTCCCATTTGGAGGCCGTATATTTATACTCCGGAGTCCCCTATACATGGTTCTAGGAGTCCTAATACACCTAAAACACCTATTTCTATGTATATACAAGTCTCTAGAAGAGTCCCAATCGTCCATATACTTCCTTGCTTGGAGATCAAGTCATTGTCCTAGTCTTTCCCGCTTTCCATATTCTGTAGCCTTTAGTATTTTGACTATAACTCCCTCATCCGGAGTACAAATAATGCAAACTCGGACTCTAAATTGTAGACCTCGAAGAGATCTACAACTTTGGTATTCAAACTTGCTTCATTTAACATTGTTAAGGTCTCTGAAATTACCCCACAAGTTGTTGCTATCATGAATTCCAAGAATATTTAAGAATTTAGCCCTTCAAACAATCTTGGCCTTATAAAAACTCCTCATTATTGCGCTTCGACCTTCAATTGGGCCTTAATTAGTCTTTATTCCAGATCCTGCTCTTTATTAGCGTAAATCCCTTCTTCGAGAAATCTTTTAAATTATCTCAATTATACCCTATTTTCCTGCAAAAAATCAATATTGCAAAAAAAACAAAGAGCATTCTCGAAAATGGGGTTATTTGTTAGTAAAACAAGACTAAATCATAAGATTAACTCCTGAAAAGATATAAAATCATATAAAAATAAAGCATAATTTTCGTCGAAATCTTGCGTCAACAACGTCCCCACACTTAGATCTTGCTCGTCCTCGAGCAAAGGATCGATAAAACTTAGTTTAAAACTCAACTAAAATTAAGAAAATTATAAATAATTACTTCTCAACTTAATCTTACCTTAGAAATCAATCAAATCATAATATGGGACTTTAAATCAACTTTTATGCATATAGATCCCCACAAAAATTACCAAAGTCAAACGAATCATAGCAATGTTAAAGCTTTCTTTCAGAATCATAAAAGAGGGTTTCTAGAAAACAAAAAAAAAATTATTCAAAGATCAAGAAACTACTTGCCCTTTTGTTAAGCTCTCAAAAGGCACTCTTTATAAGTGGCTATCCTATAAAATTTTACTCTCTTTTCTCTCTTCTCATAGGATTTTATGAGGAGCTTGGTACAGGCTTAGCAAAGCTACTCACTTTATTGTCTAACTAAGATATCTCTCTAAAGATCATCTATTCAACTCAAATTAACTTGGTCAACGAAAATAGAGACTAAATAAATATACAGAGACAAGGAAAAAGAAGATACAGTGGACATGTGTAATAATATAACGAAGTGGAATAATTTTCAAAATTTGCACATGGTTGGAAAAGTAAAAGTTTTTGCTCATTGTTGACAGCACTTAAGCATGGCAAACCTTATACTGCAAGCGACAGTATCGTGTGTAGCTTTTCCCTATGATGAGTATCGTAGGTTTATGTCAATCCAAGGAACGAACTAATTGAGAGCTAAATAACAAGAGTTTATGATAAACTAAAGATAAAAGAGAAGTTCTAATCTACTAATAAACTAGCTCTAATCTATATCTAATCTACGTCTAAACTATACTAATATATATAAGATAAACAATTAGAACAAAACTAGAAAACTAATTAAGGGGTATTAACTAGTCTCTAATCAAGCTCTAATTGGATCCAAGACATGCATGATAAGAACAAAACAAATAGATAAAAGCAACGAGATAACTAGCAACTCAAGGTAAACAAGCATGATCAAGCATATTCATCATAGCATAATTAAATCAAGATCAATCAACCTAACCCCCTAGATCTGCTTAACCTTTCCCCGGGCTCCACTGTCACTGGTAACCAGGTAATCGACGAAAAGCTTTCAACAGGCACGTAATTAGAGAATCGACTTCCAACTACCTTATATGGTCTAATAACATAATTAGCACAACTAGAACCTCTAATCACCACGATCAAAAGAACTAGACATACAAACTATATCATTAGTAAGCTAGATCAACGACCAAGAACGCTAGATGAATAAAACCCTTAATGACATGATCTAATTAACATGCATCTAGACATAAAGTTAATTACAGCTAGAACAAGCATAATTAGAACAAGAAGATGATAAATAGACAAGAACAATGCTTTCATTAATAACCTGTATCATACTTACAACCATGGCCATAGCGCTTGATGATACAATTAGACCTCTGGAGCTAGGTAATTAGAGCACCATGCAAGGCCTCTAATTACCTCTAGGGATTAGAAGAAGCTCTAAACCTAGACTAGAAACTCGACCCTCAGCTCTCATCTAGTTGTTGTCCCTCTTCTCTACATCTTGTCGCCTTGGTAATGAATTGGATGCCTCGACCAGGGGCTCAGCTTCGCTTTAAATACCCTGAGGATGCCGTAGCCGAAAAGGAAACCTCAACCGCCTTCGGGAGGGGGTGGGGTCGGCCGACCAAAGGGCTCCAGGTCGGCCGACCTGGAGTCCCTGGACCTCCTCTGCTTTCCATCTTTCGCGGGCTTCGGGATAACCTTCATATAAATCTTCCTGGAGTCTTTTTCGGACTCTAAACCTTCCAGATTCTTCTGTATCCCGAGATCTTGTCGAGTCTTCTAGAATTGGGCTTCATTTGATGGGTCTTTAATTGGGCTTCTTCTTCCATTATTGAATAATATTCAGAGGTCTTTTTACTCGAGGTAGACTTTGATGAATTTTGCTTAAAATTGGCCCAAAACCTGCAAAAAATTACAAGTAGACAATTTCCAAGACAATATTGCAAAATCCACAATAATCTATGTTATTTGTTAGTGAAAGGCAAAGTTGACGCATAATAATAGGTAAAAACAATATAAAATGATGTATAATTTTCGTTCATAAGCCGCGTCAACAATATCCCCACACTTAAACCTTGCTCGTCCTCGAGTAAGTCAAGAATCAGCATTGCCAAACATTAACTTTTTCATACTCTAATCTTAATTAATCAAACTAACAAGCTCTCTCAAAATTTTAGTTTGAACCAGCAAATTATGAAAGAAAAGAAATTCAATTAAGCTCATCCCACAATAAAAGAATTAGCAAAAGTTCAAACTTATCAATGACTCATCTCCTCATTTTAGCAATAAGTTTTTGGAAAATATAATCAAACAATAAGAGATAAATTCTTGCAAAGCCAAAGAAACACACTCAACTCTCCAGTCTCTCAATATCTAAAAGATAACTAATGAATATATAAACATATAAAGTGGAAGCTTATCTGGAGCTTGGTATGGATCCTAATCAAAATTTATTTTCAAAATATTGTCAAACCAAGAAAGAAATCTGCTGGTTTTAGTGAGACTTGTCAAAAAGGTCATGGAATAAAATAAGGTTGAGAGAGAAAGGATGGAACACACACATTTAGAATAGTGGACATGTGCAAGTGTCATTGGGTGATCTCAAGGCACAAATGAAGTCCTTGCTATCGGATTGCACATGGTTGGAATATTTTCTGGACTATATAAACAGGATATCACTCACTAAAGAAAACACTATATAAAAATACTTCGAAGATTATTGAGGGGCATTTTTTTTTCTTTTTTTATACCTAATTCTACTTTGGCCACTTGGCCTTTTTTTTTCTTTTTTCTTTTTTTTCTTTTTTTCTGGGCGCCACTCGGCTCCTTTTTTTTTTCATTTTTTTTTTACTTTTTTTTTTCATTTTTTATGCCTCCTCAAAAACCTTTATACAAAATCCATTATAATAAGATAATGGCTCTCCATCCCCACACTTGAATAATACTCACCCTCGCCCTAGAGTATTATCACTATAACAATTAACTTAGGGGATGGAGCTGTCTAAAAAGAACAATATTTAATCCCTTAAATACTCCAGAAAATAATAGGTTGTGGTCAAGGAGGATACACAAAAAGATAATCTTCGTTTAAGGATGGATATCCAGCGAAGTTTGTATTCTCTCCAATGTAGAGAGACACAATGCATGGATAGAAAGGCTAGCAAAGAAAAGATACGCAAAATTGAATGACCAGCTTCTAAGTCTCATACCCTAGATTACGGTCTTGATCCAATTCATTTAAAAACAAATCTGATAAATCTAAGGTTTAAAATAAATATGGCTCTGGTAGGAATGGCTATTGCAAGATAATCTCATAAAAGTTGATAACGATATTTATAAGCAATAAAAATAAACAAGGAGATGATCATGTCAAAGAATAAACCTTGCAAAAATTAAATCATATGGGTCTTTATGAAAAATCATAATCAATCACAAATTTGCTGGCTAGTTCAATTAAATATGTATTATGAGAGCTTGCTAATATGACTAACCAAAATCAAAGCATAATAAAGATAAAGTGGCAACTTTCATCATTTTCTTGAAACAATGTTAACTAATTAAGCATAGATCATGGTTGTAGTATTAATCACAAAATAAATCTAAACTAACACACTAAAAACAAGAGAAACACAAAGGGAACACCAAATTCATAGACATAGGTAAATAAATGCAGAATTTAAAATGTAAAGAGAAGGTGTTAGAAATATGTTACCGGATATTCCTTCAATTTACTTGTCATTAAATAATTTCCTGCAAAAATAATTCAAGTGCACACGCTACTCTCGAGGTAACGGTTGAGAGTAGAAGCAATTTACCATAATCTAAAAATATTCCCAAAGACTTTTAACTTGTGGCCTAGTTTAAAAAGAAAAGCAAAACTAATGGATGTATATGAATGCAAACGTGTAATTATGTAGGAGATAAGCAAATAAACAAAGACAACGATTAAACCAAGTTCTAAAACACCATGTTTACAACATGATCGCTAAGTCTCTCTATAGCCATTAAGATTATAATTAACCAAGATTAAAACACCATGTTTTATCAAGATTATTAACTCAAAACAGCACAAGAAAACCAAAGCACATTGCAAAGCTTATAAACCAATCAAATGATATTATGGATAACTAGCAAGGTTAATTAACTTCATAATGATGATCAACAACTAAATCTAAGCACCATGCTTACATAAAATTGCTAAGGAAAACACCACGTAAATATTTTCATAAATATGAAAGCATGCATCATAAAGTTAAATTAAACAACCAAGCCAATTATAATGCAAACATGCAATTTAATTTAAATGCAATAAAATGAAAGGTACCTTATCCACAAAAGATACGATTAGCGAGAAACATTCAATTAAACTTAATGATGATGGTCTCAAATCAAATCTAAACATCACGTTTAAACTTAATTTACCAAGAAAACTCCGTCGAGTAAAATAAAGCATTCATCGAAAAGATTATGAAAATTTCAAAACTAATAAAGCAAGTGTGGATAATAAATGTTAATGCAAATGTAAGGTGAAAAAAACAAATAAGAAGTGATGTAATGGTGATTATTTAAAACAAAAGTTAAGTTAACTAGCCACAGGCAAAAGATTCAAAAGAGTGGTGCCATGCTTCCCATTTCTCTATTAAAAGACTCAACGACTTTAACACTGACTCTATGACACTTTCTGGTAAAGAAAAGCAGCAACAAAGATGTAAAACTTATAGGCAAAGATGTGGCTTGAAGGGGAGGTGCTTTTGGTGAAGAAACACCTTGGGTCGGCCGACCCAAGGGGGGTCTGGTCGGCCGAGCCAGGGTCTTGCTGGCTCTCTTCCTTCTCCTGCAAGTTGCTCCTTGGACACCTGATCATTATGGATAGCTTCCTCTACAATTTGGACATCGTGCATGCAGCTTTGGACAGATTAAATTAAATATAGGTTTATCCCTTTGGAGGCTCTCCAAAGATCCTTATCCTAAGTCTATTATTTAGATTATTTGATGATGGTTCAAGATAAGAAGCGAATCCAATGTTGCCTAAATTAATTATCTACACTAAGTTGTTGATTATCTTCACTAACTCTAAGTCCTTAATTTGCATATAAGCAAATATTCCTACTAATGTAGGGTTAATAACTTTAGAGCACACAAGTAGATAGAATTAATTTTCATATTAAAGATTATCTCTATTTAGCATATTGAAAATTAAACCTATATTTTATTTTATTATAAAAACAAATATTTAGTTATTAAAAGATAAATCAATCAATTAATTAATTTACGTAGCTTAGGTAGATGCCTAGTTTTTGGATAAAATTAGAGAGAAAGATTTTGAAAATCACACAATAAGGATAAATCTAATAAAATTATTTCTCTCTTACTTAAAGTTGATTCAATATCAAAAACTGGCAAAGTCTACGTAAATATTAAATTTAGATAGCTACGTAAGTGAGAGTAGCTACCTAAAAGCTATCAAATCCTTAATTCAAAATAAAACCTAACTAAGTTTTAACACTAAGATAGAACGGGTTGCCTCCCAAAAAGCGCTTAAGTTAAAGTCATAAAGCTAGACTTCTTACTTACCTTCGTTGAAGTGAAGCCATGGTCCTTGAAGTAAGAATCCGAAGTGTCCATGCAGCTTGATAACTTAATTGTGTAGCTTCATTGTGTCCTGATCAAAGCATCACTTGTATGCACAATCCTCTGCTTGTGTCTTCATGTACCAATGTCCTTGAAGCTCCTTGCAACTGAACTTGATCATGAAAATCTTATGGAAGCACTGCCCAAGCTTTCTTCATCATCGTTGTCACCATCTTCCTCAAGTAGTCATCACCATTGTTGCTGCCACCTCCTTCCTCGTTGTATATCTCATTAATTTCGAACATAACATACCTCAAACAATAGATCTATTGGATAGTCTATGAAATTATCTTTCCAACGAGTACTTATGCGTCTAAATCCGATTCCGTATGAAGGAGTTATGCCCGTTTTACTCAAGCATTGCGTTCTGTCCAGACTTCAATTCAGCCCGCGCAGTCTTTAATGATTTGCACATTGCTCCTTGTAGGAAACTCCAAATTGAGTGGTTCTTGTTGCGTTGGAAAGAGGACTTCATGGGCTTTCCAAATATAAGAAAATATTCTGTCTTTGACTCTTGAGGTCGAGCTCCATGTTG
Organism: Paspalum notatum; assembly: GCA_022530915.1. Taxonomy (NCBI): domain Eukaryota; kingdom Viridiplantae; phylum Streptophyta; class Magnoliopsida; order Poales; family Poaceae; genus Paspalum; species Paspalum notatum. The sequence goes on along the minus strand of CM039687.1, from coordinate 36,006,014 downwards.
ATGACATCTCAGCTTTCTGTTTTTAGCTCCCTGATGTTGACAATCTTCAATCTTTTAGACTTGGGTGTTGGAGGAAATTGTCTAGGCCCACCATTGTTGATCTTGAAGCTTCATGGGCTTAACTTTTGTCTTCAATTCCTTCTCCATTCATTCCACTCACTCTCCAATTTGAAACTCAACCAAAGTTTTGCAAATTCTGATGATGTCTTCAAATTGTCAAATCCTTGTCCCAATCATCATTAATTTGTCTTGTACTCTTTCACCATTGATCTCATTGTTTCACATGAAGTGTGAACTTCTCTGCATGGTTAGCTTATAGTGCACACAATATATATATATAATATAATAACATAATAGCATCATGGTATTGATTAGAGATAAATATAGAGTCACATGGTTGATTAGGATTTAAACAAACATTTGATTCATGAATCAAAGATAACTATAATTCAAATTGAAATACTTAGCAAAACATTAAAGCACATAGATAAGCTTGATTCATAAAATCAAACAAGGAATAAACAAGATAATGGGTTTCTAATGATTTTGGCCAAAGTAGAGAGATGATTTTGAAAGAAATAAAATAAAATAAGGCTTAGATAAAATTCTAACCGGGGTTCTTTTTTAGAGAGACAAAGGTTTTCAAATTTTAATTATTCAAAGATAATATTGTGCACATATAATATATCATTAAAAACTTGCACATGTTTATGTTTAAAATTTCAAAAAGCAATATGAACATTTAATGAGCCTGGGTTAAACCACTTTAGAAATGCCGAAAGAAAGTGGTTAACCCCCTCAACTTTTGCATAAACTTTGACTCTCAAATTTAGTTTTATAAAACACAAAAGTTAAATCTAACATTAAACACTAAACCTGAGAATTGAAGAACTTAGCAAACTCTAACCATCTCTAAGCATGAGTAGATTCAATCAACTAATTAAAGTAAAAAGATCTACTAAAAGAACATGCGATTTGTATCAAATCGGTGGGCACCATATTGGAAATTAAGCAATGCAAAGCTATGGATTGAGAAGCTAATCTAAACTAATCTCCAAGTATGAATAAAGGTTTCACAAACAAACGGAAGACAAAATAAAAGAAGGGATAGGGTAGCAATCAACCAAATAACATCTTAATGATCATTAATAAACAATGCTCCAATCAAATATAGGTAAACTTTAATTATATTTATGATTAAAACAAGAATTACCTTAATCCTGAAGAAGTTAAGTTCAATTCTTCCTTGGATCACAATGATTGTATGCACCATCAAGTCTTGGAGAAAAAAAAACTTCTTGTCTTTCTCGAAATTCAGCTTCCCTTATTCTGTACCCTTTAGTATTTCGACCATAACTTCACCTTCTGAAGTCTAAATAATGCAAACTCTGACTCTATCTTGAAGAGCTCGAAAAGATCTACAACTTTGGTATTCGGACTTTCTTCATCCGACGTCGTTAAGGTCTCCAGACTCGCCCCGCAAGGTGTTGCTGTCCTGAATTCCGAGAGTAGCTCGAGATTTTGTTGGAGCTTGGATTGGACTTGAGACAAACCTTCCATATCTTCATCTTCCTTATACTCAAGCAATCCTTAGCTTCTACAACCATCTCGGCTAATCCTCCATTATCTGTAGCTTAGCACAAATAAACTCCAAAGAACATTAGTCCTAAAAACTTAATTGACACAGCAGACTTACCTTTACCACCATAGTTGCTCCTATGTAATAGTTGTAGAAATATTCATATATATAGGAGAAACTATATTCTAATAGATTAAACTAAACTAAAAATAAAATACACAAGCTAAAGATAAAAGACTAAATTAAGAAAAGACAAAATCAAAATCTAATAACAGCTAGCTACTAGGTTAGTCTAAACTATAAGAACGAACGATGAACAAAAGAACACAATTAGAGAATAAGAACATAATTAGAGTATACTAAATAATTAGAGACTAAAATTAAAACACAAAAACTAAACACAAACTAAATATTAAAACTAGAAACAAAAGACAAAATTAAATATAAACTCAAATTAATTAGGACTCGATTAATTAGTTCCCCGGCAACGGCGCCAGAAAAGCTTGTTGACAGCACTTAAGCATGGCAAACCTTATACTGCAAGCGACAGTATCGTGTGTAGCTTTTCCCTATGATGAGTATCGTAGGTTTATGTCAATCCAAGGAACGAACTAATTGAGAGCTAAATAACAAGAGTTTATGATAAACTAAAGATAAAAGAGAAGTTCTAATCTACTAATAAACTAGCTCTAATCTATATCTAATCTACGTCTAAACTATACTAATATATATAAGATAAACAATTAGAACAAAACTAGAAAACTAATTAAGGGGTATTAACTAGTCTCTAATCAAGCTCTAATTGGATCCAAGACATGCATGATAAGAACAAAACAAATAGATAAAAGCAACGAGATAACTAGCAACTCAAGGTAAACAAGCATGATCAAGCATATTCATCATAGCATAATTAAATCAAGATCAATCAACCTAACCCCCTAGATCTGCTTAACCTTTCCCCGGGCTCCACTGTCACTGGTAACCAGGTAATCGACGAAAAGCTTTCAACAGGCACGTAATTAGAGAATCGACTTCCAACTACCTTATATGGTCTAATAACATAATTAGCACAACTAGAACCTCTAATCACCACGATCAAAAGAACTAGACATACAAACTATATCATTAGTAAGCTAGATCAACGACCAAGAACGCTAGATGAATAAAACCCTTAATGACATGATCTAATTAACATGCATCTAGACATAAAGTTAATTACAGCTAGAACAAGCATAATTAGAACAAGAAGATGATAAATAGACAAGAACAATGCTTTCATTAATAACCTGTATCATACTTACAACCATGGCCATAGCGCTTGATGATACAATTAGACCTCTGGAGCTAGGTAATTAGAGCACCATGCAAGGCCTCTAATTACCTCTAGGGATTAGAAGAAGCTCTAAACCTAGACTAGAAACTCGACCCTCAGCTCTCATCTAGTTGTTGTCCCTCTTCTCTACATCTTGTCGCCTTGGTAATGAATTGGATGCCTCGACCAGGGGCTCAGCTTCGCTTTAAATACCCTGAGGATGCCGTAGCCGAAAAGGAAACCTCAACCGCCTTCGGGAGGGGGTGGGGTCGGCCGACCAAAGGGCTCCAGGTCGGCCGACCTGGAGTCCCTGGACCTCCTCTGCTTTCCATCTTTCGCGGGCTTCGGGATAACCTTCATATAAATCTTCCTGGAGTCTTTTTCGGACTCTAAACCTTCCAGATTCTTCTGTATCCCGAGATCTTGTCGAGTCTTCTAGAATTGGGCTTCATTTGATGGGTCTTTAATTGGGCTTCTTCTTCCATTATTGAATAATATTCAGAGGTCTTTTTACTCGAGGTAGACTTTGATGAATTTTGCTTAAAATTGGCCCAAAACCTGCAAAAAATTACAAGTAGACAATTTCCAAGACAATATTGCAAAATCCACAATAATCTATGTTATTTGTTAGTGAAAGGCAAAGTTGACGCATAATAATAGGTAAAAACAATATAAAATGATGTATAATTTTCGTTCATAAGCCGCGTCAACACTCATTACACTAATAATAAAATTAGACCTTTTTTTTCATTCCTCCAAGCTTTCCTAATTCTACCTTTTTCTTTTTCTTTTTCTCCCCATTTTCCTTTTCCTAATTCTACTTATCTCTCTTTCGCTGTTTAATTAATTCGACCACTTGATCCTTTTTTATTCCCTCTTTTTTTTTAACTTAGCGCCACACAAATCTCTTTTTTACTTGGCGCCTCCCCTCTTTTTTTCTCAACAACTTTTTGGATCTATTCTACTCATAAATAACTAATGAGCAAAAACTCTACTTATATTGATAAATATAGAAATAATTAGATGAAAGGGTTTATAGAGTAATAGAAATTGCTCAATTGATGTAAGCAATTAGAATATAATATTAGGCTAGCAAAAAGATAAAATAAAGATGACCAAGTTTATTCAAAAGATCAAATTTTTTAAAGAGATTAAACTTAACCAAACTCATATGAGATACTTGCTTATAATCTGGCTTTCAAAACCTAAGCTCTACTAGAAATTTTAGCTCTCTCTTAACAAAGGGACGCAATACTTGATCAAAGAAGATATATTTTATAAATGAAAATTAATACACCTCTAATCTTTTTTTAATAAAAGTTTGGCAAAGCTATAAAACATAATCCTCTACTAAACATATGGGTTATGCATTAGTAATCAATTTAGTAATCACCACATTAATCAAATCATGAAAACTTAAGCAAGATTAAATATTAAAATTAAAATAAAGAACAAACTTAAATAAAGGAGGTAATCATTCAACACGCACTTTATTAATATAATAAGACCTTACAAAAGACTTTTATAGGCTAAATATATAATAAAACACTTTAAAAAGACTCTAATAAAAACTCACTTATATAAAAGCTCACTAAAAAACATATAAAACCTATATTTATTTATTTGGACATTCATTTAGACGTTTTTTTTTGAAGTGGGGAGACTCTACTAACCTCCCCACACTTGAACTAAGCAATAGCTCCTAATTCCCCTAATCCTCATCATCATACTAGTGCTCATTATCCACTAAGCAAAAAACTTTGCAGACTATGCTATCAAAAATTGAACCGAATCCGACTCGAAAACACCCTTGGTCAGCCGACTTTGACTCCTTTGGTCGGCCGACCTGGGACTTTTCCCCGGCCAAAAGCTCCTTGTCGGTAATCTTATTTCCTAGTTTTAAATATATATAGATAGAAATTTTTAAAAAATACGTAACTAAACTCTACTACTTATGTAAAAAGGTATAAAAACTATATAAAACTAGTGATTTAGGTCATGGTAACGTGCTCTTACCTCCTTGAACTCATATGTATCAATATAATTGATTTGAAATTTGTCTTCTTCAAGGAAAACCTTAAGTCTTTGACCATTGACCATGAATCGATTCCCTTCTAAATCCATAATCATAACTGCGCCGGTAGGTGATACATCATGTACTATATAAGGTCAGTCCCATTTACTTTACAGCTTTCCTTTGCTAAATAATTTGAATCTTGAATTGTAAAGAAGAACCTTATCACCTTCCTTAAACTCCTGCTTTTGGATTCTCTTATCAAACCATCTCTTAACCCTTTCCTTATAAATACTGGCATTGTGATAAGCCCGTAATCTAGCTTCATCAACGGTACTAAGTTAAATCTTTCTTTTGATCAAGGCAGTATCTAAATTCAAATTTAATTTCTTAATTGCCCAATAAGCCTTGTGCTCCATCTCCGCTGGTAAATGACAAGTCTTTCCATAAAAAAAGCTGACAGGGTGTCATTCAAATAGGGGCTTTAAATGTGGTTCTATAAGCTTCTTTGACCAAGTGAGATCACAGCGGTCCCTTGGAGGATGCGGATTGACTGCCCGATAGAGTTCACTATTTGGTACGTGGTTGAGCTGTAAAGTCCGGTCGATTTCTCATTCATGAATAGAGCTTTTGCGGCACCCACTAGCATCTCACCTAAAAAAAGATAAAGTTTTCTCATTATTGGTTGTCTCAGCCAAGAATTTAAAATTCATATCATAAATGCATATGGTATTTATGGTATTTTCTGTACCTGTAGTGACACGTTTTCTTTAGCCACGGCCTCCTTTAATTACTGTCATTTTAAGAATTTCCTTTAATTGTTTATTTGATGTCTCGGCTTGACCATTTGTCTGTGGATGATAGGCTGTAAAAACTCTATGCTCGATTCCCGTCTTCGCCAGATAATTAGTAAATTCTGCTCCAACAAAGTGTGAACCTCCATCTGAGATAATAACTCTAGGAACTTCATATCTTGGAAAAATATTATCTTGAATCATTTCAATGGATTTCTTTGTAGATGCCTTCTTGCATGGTATAGCTTCTACCCATTTTAAAACATAATCCACAGTTACTAAAATGTACTCATATCCATATAAGTTTTCAAATGGTCCCCTGAAATCCATTCCCATACATTAAATAAATCAATTTGCAAATTATAAGTGAGAGGCATTGAATTCCCTGACACTTAGGACAAGAAGCAACAAATTTTCTTGCATCCTGATGCATTTCTGTCCAATAAAATCTACTTTCATATCTTAGCTTGGATTCTGAAATGTTCATGATGTCCCCCATATTCTACAGAGTGGCATTTCCTCAAAATTTCCTCTCTCTCCTCTGCTGGCACACATCTTCTAAGGACTCCATCAGATCTATATCTATATAAATATAAGTAGGGGGCACTCCAATAGTATTTCTTTGCTTCGGCCAGAACTTTTCTCTTAGAATTATAGTTGAGGTGTGGTAGTGGTTCTCCTCTTATAACTCTTATCACATATCTCATCCATGAATCTTTATCTAGGACTGCATAAAGAGTGTCATCTCTTAGTGCATCTTCTATTGGTAGACCATCTTTTCTGTGGTTCATCCTATATAAGTGATCTGTCACTACATTCTCAACTCCCTTCTTGTCTCTGATCTCTACATCAAACTCTTGTAGCATTAATATCCATCTAATTAAACGAGGCTTAGCATCTTTTTTGGTAAGTAGGTACTTGATAGCAGCATGATCAGTGTAGACTATAACCTTTGAATTAACTATATAGGATCTAAATTTCTCGAAGGCAAAAACTACTGCTAACAACTCCTTTTCTGTAGTAGCATAATTCACTTGAGCCTCATTGAGAGTCTTGCTAGCATAATAAACGGCATGCACTTTTCGATTTTTCCTTTGTCCTAGCACGGCTCCTACTGTATAATCACTTGCATCTCACATGATCTCAAAAAGAAGATTCCAGTCTGGTGGTTGAATGATCGGTGCACTAATAAGCAACTCCTTAATCTTTCTAAAGGCAACCTCACACTCCTCAGTGAACTCAAATGGAATATCCTTTGGAAACAGATAGGTAAGGGGGCTTAGCTATTTTTGAAAAGTCCTTAATAAATCTCCTATAGAATCCAGCATGTCCAAGAAAGCTTCTTAGAGACTTAATATCAGCGGGTGGTGGCAATTTTTCTACGGCCTCTATTTTGGCTTTGTCAACCTCAATTCCTTTCTCGGATAAGATGTGTATCAACACAAGTCCTCTTCCAACCATAAAATGACACTTCTCCCAGTTTAACACTAAGTCAACCTCTTCACACCTCTTAACCACTTTCTCTAAATTCCTTAAGCAGTGGTCAAAACTAGTGCCATGGACTGAGAAATCATCCATAAAAACCTCCATACTGTCTTCAATAAAATCTGAGAATATTGCCATCATACACCTTTGGAAAGACGCTGGCGCATTACATAGACCAAATGGCATTCTCCGATAAGCAAAGGTTTTGTATGGACAAGTAAAGGTAGTCTTGTGTTGATCATCTGGATGGATAGTGTGATGCCCCCGGCATCTCAAAAGCTTTGACACACAGTTAGAGACAAACTAATAATGAAATGAGACTTAATTATGCTTAGAGTGTAGTGAGGACTAGATGGAGAAATCACGAAGACAAAAATTTTCTACTTAAGATACAAAACCGTGTGTGGGTTGGTTTAGTAAGTCAAGGACAACACGCTTGTGTGCGAAACACCAAGTACAAAAGTCTTAGTTCAGGATGTTACTTTCAAATTTGATATTATGGCCATTTTTAAAATCATATGTTATGAGGTTTAAAAGTCGAAACCAAATCAAACTAGAAATTCCTTGAAGGGTGGCAACTGTGATTGTGTCCAAATTTGAACCCTAATAAAACTTTCAAATTCATAAAGCACCTGAGCTTATCTCCGTTATCAGAGTTGTTGTACATACTATAAACAGCACTTTTGTTACACTGAACGTAGTTCAAAACTGTCAATTAACCATTTTAAATTTAGCCCAAACATCTCTCAAAATCAGCTCAAGCTGATTTACACTGAACATTTCCAAGTCTAAATTTTAAGCTTGCCCCCAAGTTTCATTCTGAAAATACTTTCAACTTCAATATATAACTTAAAAATCTTCCTTTCTAGGAAATGAAATTAAACTTATCACCTTTCAAATGCACCTAGTCTTGAAGTGATTGGACTTCATTTGAGTATCCAAAAGTTTGAAGCAAGAAAGACTACTTAAATTGAAGCTGCAGTTTTACCAAACCATCAACAAAGCTGGTACTTGTATTTCAAAATCTGTGGTGATCCAAACAAAACTTTATGTACAAAACCTGTAGACAACTTCATGATGAACAACTTTGTTAATTGGGTCTTGGCCATACACTTAGATTATCATGGTGCTTTGGGTCTTTCTCTGCCAGCTTGTGTTTTCTGTCCAAATCTGAACTGCTTAGTAATTCAAACGTTTCTCTAACCTATGGCCATAATTTTGCAAAACCTTATTTGAAGAAGCTGTAGATCCTGGAGTTCCCAACAATATTGTCAACAAGCCCTTTAAGTGAATGTGACTAGAAATAGGACTTTTAGAATTTTTAATCTGAGAGGGCCTGCTGACCAAACTGGGGCTGCAAGATAAATTCAGATTTATATCATATTTACAGACAGAATTTGGTACCATGGCTTTTGACAAAGTTGTATAGATCAAAGAGTAGGACATTTCTTCCAATTGGACCTTTTCCAGATTCATCTTTTAAGTTGGCCAAATAGGGATTTTCTGAAGGGGAGAAAACCAAATGAGAGTGTTTCTTATTTTCCCATTTCCCTTCGGTCGTTGACATCTGGGCCCATGGATCCGGGGTGACCGGCCTCGCCCGGGGCGCGAACGCCACACGGCCGCTGGCATACGGCCGACACCGCGGTGCCCTGCCCTGCATTGCGCCCTCACCTCGGCTCACCTGGACGCCATCCCAACTGGGTTCCTCACTTGCCTCCTCCGTTTTCCCTCTCCCCTACCACTGCCCGCTTCTCCTGCTTGTGCAGCGACGCCACCCGACATGGCCGGGCTCGGTTGAGCTCGCGCCGCCGCCCCTGCGAACCTCCGCTTGCCCAGCCCCCATGCCCAACGCAAGAGCTCCGGCACCCTCTTCAATCCCCCAAGAAATCGACATCGATTACCTCCTCTATCGCCACCTTCCACGCGAGAACGCCGTCGCCGAGTTCATGGCGAACACCGAGCGTGAACTCGTGTCCCTCTCCCTCCAAGCCATCACCGGTTCCATGCTCGCGCGACCCTTCTCCACCGAACCCACTAGCTGTAGTCCATCGAAATCGCCTCTCATCTCCACTCCACTTGCGCCACCCGCCATAGCTGCGCCGCGCCACGACCTCGCCGTGGAGCACCACCTCTAGGCTGTCCCCATGCCTCCACTCCCCATCCGACGGGTTCCCCTCATCTTCGCGCAGCCATGAGGTCCAACTGCAGCTCCTACCACGCCCTACCCCGCCGGTTTGAGCTGTGGCCGCCGAGCTTCGTGCGCCGTCGACGCACTTGGTTCACGGCCCGTTCTCCGCTCGACTAGTCCACCACCGGCGACGAGATCTTGGGGTACAGGTAGCCTGTGGATGGAAGCACTTCCGGCGACCAACTCGGCTTCAAGTTGCACCCCTCCTCGCGCGTCGCTGAGCGCGAGAACGCCGGCCGTCGCGTGCCCTCATCTCCTGTCCAGAGGAAGAAGAAAACCCGGAGGTTTTGCGATTTAACCCCCGAAGTTTTGACATTTTCACGTGGTTATAGCATGTATTGTTTGATGAGTCTATTAGATCTTGCGTTAAAGCCCCTGGAATTTAGGTTTAATTGCGTTTAAGTCTTGGATCTAATGATTTTCGATTTGAACTCTTTTATTTCGGTAGTGAAGTTTGAAAAATCATATAAAATCATAGAAAAATCTAAAATGGTAAACTCAGTTGCATTGGACTCCTCTCGAGTAGATCTAAAGGATTGATATGATGTGAATATATGAAATGACCTTATTGCCCTTGATTAGTGCATGCATGTTGAAACTAGATAAACGGCAAAAGTAGACTAAATGGACTCCAAAAAAATTGTGAAACTTAGACAATAGCTTTCTAACGATGTTTAGGAACTGTGTGATTTTTGGTAGCCCTAGCACTGCTTGGTAAGTTACTGTTTTGCCCTCATGCATGTGTTTTGTATACTTTAAGGACATGAAAAATGGTCACTACATAAAAAGTGCTCAAAGTGCCTCCCTGAAATTTGTATATGCTCTATGTTGCATAGTTAGGTCACTGTTGGATTATGGAGTTGTGCATGTTATGTTTTGATGCTGTTTTGAAAATGACAAAATAACACTTGCTTAACTAAATAATAGGAAAAGGTGGTTCTAGTGTGCATAATAAATTCTATAAAAATTTTGGAAGTGTTCTGGTGAGGTGTTGGTTCCCGGAATCATTTTGTAGAACTTATGGTCACTGTTTTGTTTTGCATCTAATATAAACTAAAAAAATATATGGAAAAATAGATGTCCTATCAAATTATGGACTTTTCACCTGCTGATTTTTGTACATGTTGTTTATGCCCTGTAATTTACTGATAATTTACTGGAATTTTAATAAATTAATTATAGCTCTTCCATGGCTACAATTTTGTCAGTATATTTGTATATCAAGTTTCTGCATGTCACAAAATAAGCATGTTGCATTGTATGTAGATATAAGTGTTTACTTAAATCTGAAATCAGGTATGAATGTTGGACAAATTAATTGCTGCATACTATTCCTCATGTCATGCTCTTTAGGGGATTGCTTTACTTACTCCTGAGTAAACCACCTGAAGTCAATACAAGATTTGAATCCATTAAATAAATATATTGCCTGATATAATTAGTGAATGTTCCCTGTGAGTGCATGAAATACATGTTTCGCCTTGTTAACCGTGAATGGAAATAAAACCACCTGATTTAGTAATCTAAACAACTATCAATTGCTTTTATCGAATCACATTATTGATATGTTGTTTAATATCACCAATAGCTTGTATATGTGTGATCTTATGAAGTTCACTAATCACCCTTCTACTATAGGCCTGAAATGATTGTTCAGATGTGTGTTTAATATTCATGCATTCCCATTCATTGCATCATGCATATCATTCATATAGTAATGCTTAATGCAGATACGTGATCAAGAAAGCAAGTGCGTGGAGTTACTTCGAGCAATGGTGGACCAAAGGACCAACTAAGCCCCAAGCACGATTTGGAGGGCTCATCAGTCGTGTTTGAACGGAAAAGTTGTCCAAGGGATCATGGGGTTGCCTAGGGCAAAGCCTCACAACCCGGTAAACTAACTTTAGCTTAGTTTGTATGAGTTTTCGACAAACAAAGGCAGGCACCTTAGGCATTTACACCTACTTAGAGAGTCTCACCACCCTCTACTTGAATGTGCATTTACGTTCAGGAGTTGTTTGAAACCCCACCTGCATAAATACCTAATATCCTAAGTAGAATGGACAGGTCGAAGTCTATGCTTAGCCATGCTTAGACAGTAGAAGTCGAGTGAAGATATTCGGTCGCGAGATGATAGGGCTCAAAAATGTTTTACTAAAATCTCAAATTCAAAAGTAATATGATATGATATGATGGAAAAGTGAGACGGGCGAAGCATAAGTTTACTTTTTGGTAGCCCTAGCACTGCTTGGTAAGTTACTGTTTTGCCCTCATGCATGTGTTTTGTATGCTTTAAGGACATGGAAAATGGTCACTACATAAAAAGTGCTCAAAATGCCTTCCTGGAATTTGTATATGCTCTATGTTGCATAGTTAGGTCACTGTTGGATTATGGAGCTGTGCATGTTATGTTTTGATGCTGTTTTGAAAATGACAAAATAACACTTGCTTAACTAAATAATAGAAAAAAGTGGTTCTAGTGTGCATAATAAATTCTATAAAAATTTTGGTAGTGTTCTGGTGAGGTGTTGGTCCCAGGAATCATTTTGTAGAACTTATGGTCACTGTTTTGTTTTGCATCTAATATAAGCTAAAGAAAATATATGGAAAAATAGATGTCCTACAAACTATGGACTTTTCACTTGCTGATTTTTGTACATGTTGTTTATACCCTGTGTTGTTTGTCATCTTTGTCTGTTTGAAAACCAGCATCGGTGTAACCCTTTACAACGAGCTCTTCCTCAACTCCAAACACTAGGAACACATTCTTAGTCCTTCTCAAGTAGTTAAGGATATTCTTTACAGCAATCCAGTGACCTTCACCTAGACATGATTGGTATCTGCTCATAACACTTAGAGCTAAGGAGATATTTGGGTGAGTACATATCATGGCATACATGATGGATCCAATTGCAGAGGCATACGGGATCTCACTCATCCTCTTTTAATCTTCACACTGAGTCTTACTCAGGATCGTGCTAGGTGATATGAGCAAGAAACCTTTCTTGGAATCATGCATGTTGAACCGTTTCAACACCTTGTCAATATACGTGCATTGGCTTAATCCAATTAAGCGCTTAGATCAATCTCTATAGATCTTTATCCCCAAGATGTAAGCTGCTTCTCTCAAGTTCTTCATCGAGAAACTCTTTCTCAATGAGTCCTTCACAGCTTCCACTGACCTTCTTGTATAAGATCAGAAAGACGAGTACGCTCCCACTGACCTTCTTGTATACACAAGGTTCTTCTACATTCTTGATGAAATTAAACCTTTTGACCACTTCATCAAAACGTAGATTCCAACTCCGAGATGCTTGCTTGAGCCCATCAATGGACTTCAAAAGCTTGCATACCTTCCCAGCATTCTGTGGATCAAAAAACCGTTAGGCTATGTCATGTACACATCCTTACTTATGTTTCCATTAAGGAAAGCCATTTTAACATCCATTTGCCACACCTCATAGTCATGATATGCGACAATCACTAGGAGGATCCGGATGGACTTTAGCATAGCTACGAGAAAAAATGTTTCATCACAATCAACACCTTGAATCTGACAAAAACCTTTTGCCACAAGCCAAGCCTTATAGATGTGAACATTTCCATCAACGTCTATCTTTTTCTTGAAAACCCACTTGCACTCGATAGGTCGTACCTCATCAAGTGGCTCGACCAAGTTCTAAACTTGATTGTCAGCCATGGATTTCAACTTGGATCGCATGGCCTCCAACCATTTCTCAGAGTTAGGTCCCATCAGAGCTTCTTTGTAAGTCTTAGGCTTATCGTTGTCCAACAACAATACATCATGCCGCCCCATCGTGAGGACATGTAGCGGTCAGGTGCAATGTGCCCTCTATTACCTAAGTGGGGCTAATGGTGTTTCAACAGAGTGCTCCGCTTGACTCATCTTGTTGGAAATCAGTCGGATTATAACCATTCTCCAGTGTTTCTCGAACCTCTTTCAGTTGCACATGGTTTCGACTGGTTTCATCTTTAAAGAGAAACTCTTTCTTCAAAATGACACCATTCTGAGCAACAAACACTTTTGCTTCTACCCGATTATAGAAATAATATCCTTTGGTTTTCCTAGGATAGCCCACAAAGTAGCATTTGTCCGACTTAGGATGAAGCTTATCAGACATCAAACATTTGACATAAGCCTCGCAACCCCAAATCTTAAGGAAAGACAACCTAGGACTCTTCTCAGTCCATATCTCATATGGTGTCTTCTCCACAGACTTCGATGGAACTCGGTTCAGTGTAAACGCAACAATATCTAGAGCATAACCCCAAAAGGACAACGGAAGATCAGTCTAAACTCATCATCAACCTCACCATGTCCAACAAGGTTCGGTTCCTCCTCTCAGACACACCATTCCACTGTGGCGTTCCGGGTGGAGTCAGCGGTGGAACAATTCCACAACTCTTCAGATGGTTATTGAACTCTTGGCTTAGATATTCTCTACCACGATCCGATCATAGGAATTTTATCATCTCGCCCGAGTGGTTCTGCACTTCATTCTGATACTGTTTGAGCCTTTCAAACGACTAAGACTTATGTCACATCAAGTAGATATAGCCATACCTACTAAAGTCATAAGTAAAAGTAATGAAATACTGAAAACCGCCTCTGGCTACAGAGCTCATTGGACCGCATACATCAGTATGTACAAGGGCCAACAACTCAGATGCCCTCTCACTTTGACCAGTGAAGGGTGCCTTTGTCATTTTGCCATGTAAACAAGATTCACATGTCTCAAATGATTCATAATAAAATGAGTCGAGTAGTCCATCCTTATAGAGTTTCTCCACACGTGTCTTGTTAATATGGCCCAAACGACAATGCCAGATATAAGCAGGACTCAAACCACTCGGCTTAAGCCGTTTAGCATCAATGTTAAGAATCGGTTTATCCTCAAGATCAGGAACATACAATCCATTCACTAATGGACAATGTGCATAGAGCATGTTATTCAAATAAATAGAACAACACTTGTTCTTTATTATTATCTCATAACCACCATCCTCCTCTAAACATGAAGAGGAAATAATGTTTTTGCTCAATGCTAGAATAAAATAACAATTATTTAACTCCATCACTAATCCTAAAGGAAGTGACAAGTGATATATGATGACTGCCAACATAGCAACCTTTGCTCTGTTGCCGACACGCACGTTCAACTGGCCTCTCACAAAACTTCTAGTCTGTTTTATTCCCTGCAATGATTTGTAGGTATGAATCATCGACATGGTATCAAATACCCATGATTCACTAGAAGATTACAAGATTAATTTCAATAACATTAATACCTGAAGTGGATGTCTCACTTCCCTTCTTCTTCTCTTCTAAGTACTTCTGGCAATTCCTTGACCAATGCCCACTGTCCCCACAGTGGAAGCACTTGTCCGAGGAAGAGGGACCAGCCTTAAGCATCCGGCCTTGGCTTTTTTGATCCTATCCTCAGCCTTGCCTTTGCCCTTGCCCTTGCGGTTTCTCTTCTTGCTATCCCGTTGAACCATCGTCACATGAGTTGAGGTTTTCTTGATGCTATCCTCGGCAGTTTTAAGCATCCCATGCAACTCGGTCAGAGTCTTATTCAAGCTATTCATATGATAGTTCATGATGAACGGCTCGAAACTAGGAGGCAGAGATTGGAGGATCACATCTGTTGCAAGCTCTAGATCAAGCTCAAAACCAAGTCTGTCGGGAGTCTCAATGTGACCAATCATCTTGATCACATGAGGGCTAACTGGACTCCCTTCAGCTAGCTTACTACCAAACAAGGTCTTTGAGGTATTATACCTCTTGACCCTTGCCTGGTTGTCAAACATGCCACATAGCCCTACAATCATATTGTAGGCATCCGAGTCCTCATATTGCTTGTGAAGCTCAGGGGACATAGTAGAAAGCATGAGACAACAAACATCAAGCGAGTCACTGCAGTGCTTCTCATAAGCCATGCGATCAGCAGCACTAGCACCATCCTCAAGTTCTTCAGGATAGGGTTCCTCCAAAACATATTTCTTTCTCTCTTGCTTGAGAACAATTCTCAAGTTTCGATACCAATTAGTAAAGTTGGTTCCAGACATCTTCTTTACCAAGAATAGATCGCAAATTAAAGCCAGAACTCGGAGCGAGATTAGCGGCCATGATCAACTACAATAGGAACAATAGGAAGTAAATATGCAAAGATTTAGCACAATGTTTTATGTAGATCTTTCATTAAACAATTTAACAAAAGATGCTCCCACTATATGTTTGCAATCGTATTCCCTTTCACGACACATAGTGGACGAGATCCACATTTATGTAAGCCTCTAGTGAGCTTTGGCATCACTGCTAGAAACTTAGCGAAACCGATAGACAACCATTGTCAATCACATCCTATGTGACTCTCGTTTGTTGGGCGACATCACATGTCGAGGCATCCAACATCAAGCCCAAGGCCTAAATCCGATTTGATAGCCTCGTCAAGCAAACCAATCCCATACTCGTGGATGTCCAACATCCACCCTATTTGATTAAGATAAGATAATTGAAGGCACCCTGCTTTGGCAGACCCACCTAACAACGATCAAAATCCTTATAGGTGTAGCGATTGGAAGGGCATCAAGAACGTCTTAAATTTTTCTAAGTGAATCTATTCTAACACATCTAATGCAAGAAAGAACAGGCATGTGATAACAAAAATATGGACCATAGATCTAATCTATGAAAACTCATCGGGTTGATCCAATCAAGCCGAGTGCAAGTTTCATCCATATACTTCGCATTGGCTCATCCAATTGAGAGCCAATGGACCGGCCTCATTGCTCTCCTAGTGTGATGAGTGATTGTCAACGAGCACAAGCCCTCCAATGGACTGGAGGCCCTCCGATGGACTGGAGGTAGAGGATGATGAAGACCTCGATGGACTAAGGCAAAAGCCCTCCGATGGACTGGAGGCAAGTCTCGGCGTCGGTCGGCCATGGAAGCTCGGTACACAGAGGGGCGGTTCGGCAATGATGGTATAAACCCTCCGATGGACTGCGAGTTGACTCCGATGGACTGGAGAAGTCGGGTGCCACCGTGGTGCTCCAACCCGAGTGCATGGCACAAAGACGTGCGAGGGAGGCTTTGGCGGCTTCGGCTCAAAACTGCCACCCAAGTTCAAATGACTTGGTGGGTTGGGCTCCGACTCGCCAAGATAGAAGATTGGGCCAAGACTCGGCCTAGGAAGCCCGCAGAATAAATTTTCCGGTTTTCGACTTCAAAACCGGAGGAAACTTCCGGACTACTGGCTACGTGGCGTACATCCAAGTGAGGCATGGAGAAGAAGAAGATCAAAGCGTCATCGTAGTCATTTGATTGTATCATTTTCATTTCAGCCCCTTCTGGGCTTTCTAGAGTAGGGGTCTTAGTGTTAAATAGTGCTGTTAGGCCTGGGCTATATATACCTAAGTGGCTGGTCATTTAGGTGACTCTTCCACCATTAGAAAACCCTAGGCTTAGTTTCCATGCATCCAAGTGCTTAAGAGAGAAAGGAGAGCTTTAGGCTAGGATTTGAGTCCCCTAGCTAGTGCTTTTCACATCAAGAGGGAGGATGAAGGGTGGTAGGCTGTAGGAACCCTTGTATGAACTCAATTTTGTGATTAATCCAGCAATATTCCTCTGAAATTGGAGTTCTTAAGTGCTGCCCTCTTTTCCTTCCCCTCTCTATTTTGGTTCTTGGATGAAACTAAAAGGCTTTTGGTGATTTGCTTTGCCCGCGAGTAAATCCTGTTCTTTTGGCTCTTTTGGACTTGCTAGGACGTAGAAATTATGACCTAGTTCATCTCAATCCCTTTGGATTGCCATGAGCAAGTCGTTCTTGAGTTTTCCCCTTTTCTTGCCCAAAGCTTGCCTCTTCACAAGATCTGAAATTTTCACTAATCCCATGGTCATTTTGAGTTGATCTCTTGGGAATAGCTTTGGAATAGGGTCCAAAAAGCATGTGCAAAATTTCGTGAAGTTTGGACAAGGTTTGGTTTTGGAAACTCAAGTTCCAGCCCTCCACCGGACTATCCGATTCAACCAGCGGACAATCCAATTCAACCGGACTATCCGGCAGGTTCAACCGGACTATCCGATTCAACCTTTTGGACCATCCTGGTTCAACCAAACTATCCGGCAGGTTCAACCGGACTATCCGGTGAAGGTGGTTGTTGTGCCTTTTCTTGCGGTTCTTGGCTCGTTTGCTTCCGTGCTTTTGCATCAACCTTGCTTTTGGTGTTCCTCACCACTTGCCCATACTCTTAGCTTACTGTTCATCAGTAAAACGCATTTAGGTGCGAAGTGCTAAGTGAGGCTCTTCTTGCTTGAGTTGTTGCTTTTCTTGCCTTGCGATCACTCTCTTGGTCGTTGAGACAAGTTTCTTTTTGCTGTGTCCGATCAGTGGACGGTACCTAGTGCTCTATTTTTAGCGCCAGTTCACCACACGGGGGATTGAATTTGAGTTTTCAAGTGCTCCTATTCACCCTCCACCTCTAGTCGCACGATACGGTCCTACACCAATGAGCCAGTGCGAATAGCCTGTAGCAGATCAACTGTTCATACCATATGCGAGCTTCCGAGTCAAACCCGATAGGTCGAGTCCCGATCTGACTCAGCATCGGCTCTTGCCAGAGCCGATACGACTCGGAGTCTGCAACACCCTAAATTTCATTTTCAGCACTTTACAATAAAATTAACATGCTTTATTTCATTTTTCCTATGTTTTATGTGTTTAGTTGCATTTCACTATTTTTTTCCTACAAGTAAATGAATTTATCATAGGCCAATTTTGTTGTGCATGCTTGCCGAAGCATAGTTTTAATTGTTTGAATGAATCCCAGCTTTAATTCTGAAGTTTATAAATCTGTTGTTGAGAGTTTTGGCCATAGATGTGTGCAGAAACAGTGGAGGGAGTGGAGTAGTTGATCTGCTAATTTCCTGCCCTTTTGACCATATGACAGGTGGGGCCCAACCACCAGTCCCTTCTTCTACCTGCAGCTGCAGCCAGAAGCCAACTGGCCAAAGCCGAGCAGATAGCCAAGCTCCCCTCTCCCTCTCTTGATCTCTCTCTGCATCTCTAGCTCCTCTCTACTTTTTTCTCTGTCTCTCTCGCTCTGTCTAGTGGTCCTGGCACCTATGTGCCTGTGACGGGTGGGCCAACCCCGTCATCCGCTACCTCCTGCCACTGCTTATGGCCCTTGCCACCAAGCTACTGCCTATGGACCGAGCCATCGCCTCCGTCTTCCCATGGCCCCATCCGCGCCGCCAGTAGTCAGGCCCGCCTACCAGTGCCCTCACCCCATCCCCACTCGGAGTCCATGCAGAGGCATCATGACGCACTGTGGACCCGGGTCCAGTTCGAGTCAGACGCGCTGCGTACGCCGCCCTCCTAGCCCACTGCGCCACCCTATAAAGGGGTCTTCTAGAGCCGCCATCGCATGCCTTTTGCCCTCAGCCCACGCCCGAGCCCTAGCTCCCTCACGCCACTAGCAATTTTGCCATCGAAGCCCACAAAGGTTAGACGTGCCGCCTTCAAATTCATTGCTGTTGGCGGTCATTATTTCCCTATTTCGACCGCCAGTTCCTCGGTGAATAAATGGGGTATAAAGCAAATTTTGTGTATTATTTACCTAACACTCATGAATTCTACGAGTTTTGGTGGGTTTCGGTGTTTCATAGAGAGATGCTCAAATTCTATGCAAAAAAAGATCATTTGGAGCAAGAGAGGATTTGCACACAAAAGGGCTTGAGATAAGAATTGCAAATATCATCACCAAAAAACATCTCAAATGCCCTCAAGGACCACTCCATTGCGTGGATCTCATCGAGACGATTCCAATGGACATATTATTTGTCTAATTTAGAGCTCGTACGGAGAAGTTATTGAAGATGCAAATTGAAAAGGCAGTGCTGACGTCAGCACTGCCCCCTCCCTACACGCAGCGGGCGGGAACCGACCCAGAGGCGACACTGTGGCAGCGGCGGCGGCAGCAACACTGCGCGCATGTGCACCTTGTCGGCCTCGTGGGGGCAGCCCAACAGATGGGCCCGGCAGGTGGTGGCTCAGCTAGTCAAAACCACCATGTGGCGAGTCCAAGGCGGCGAGCGGCGCGCACCTGCACGGAAGCAGGCCGGTTGGCTTGCCTAGGCCACTTGGTAGGCTGCGATTGGGCACGCAGGACCTCCCACGGATCACGATCCATTCCTGGACGCCGGAGCCATTTAGGAACCGCCACGTGGTAGACAACCATTGTGCGCAAAAGGAAGCCACGGATGGCGATCCGTCCGCAGCCGCATGATCCAATCCACTGGAGACACGTGGCGGCCTGGGAGACGGCGCGCGCACCAGCGCGCGAGGCGCGGCTCGTCCTGCCTGCTCGCTCGGTCCACCTCGACACGTGGCTCCCTAGGAAGGGTGCGGGGCGCGGTCCAAGGCCGGTCTAGGCCGGTTCACTCGGTTGGCTGCCGATTTGCCCCGTTTGACCAATTTTACGTCCAAAAACACTGCAGGACCTATTCTCGACCAATTCACGTGCGGTTCAGGGCCTTAGGATCCAGTTTTTGCCCGGTTCTTGGCGCTTGCACATGGAGAAGAGAGTTACCGACCTTTGGAAGTCGGTTGGGGGACAGATGGCGCCCAAAGAGAAGATTTGGGAAGGAATCATGCATGAGATGCCTTGGAATATTCCACCTCCTCCACCTATAAATAGAGAGGCACCCCCTCACTCTCAGATACACCTCACCATGTAATCACTCTATCCCTCTCTAGGAGGCGCCCCTTGGGTGGTGCCTCCACTCTTAGAATTCTTTGTTTAGCTAGGAGTTAGAGCAGGCTATGCTGTTTCGGAGTCAGTCGAAACCTTCGGTAATGTACTTGTTTCTTCCTATCTTAAGCATTATTTTCCGATGATATGACAAGTGCAAGTGCTTTACTTTCCTATTTTATGCACTTATCTTCTGTCTCTAGCTAGTTACTCGTATTTTGGTATGTATGCGGCTGCATTTATATGCTAGCACCTTTTCCATTTGGGCATGCTAAGTTCGAGGCCTGAGTTGTGCTAAGTTAGACTTGATTGAGCTTTGTTATACTTGCTGGTGCTATAAACCCCTCTTAGACTTAGATCTAGGAGATAAGTTAGCTCTAACCCTTTGGCCAAGGACGAGCTTTAGTGTTCAAGTTCTCACTTGAACTTTAGTATAGCTTGCCATCTTACCCACACAGCTATGGTTGGTAGCCCATCTTGGTGACAGTATTATGGGTCTCAGTATTCCAATCCTGTCGTTTGGTAAGCCCGTAGGCATTAGCCAGTTGGCGTTCGGTTGGCCTCCTACCTACCCCCTGGCCTCCTCGGTGTAGGGTTAACTATGTGGATTATTAAAAAAATGTAGCAAATATCCATCAAACATAGGCCCATAACTAAAAAGGATCATAGAGAAAGATTTGGTCATTTAGGATAGAAAGATGGGTGGAGCTCACCAAATACGAAAAAAGCAAGGTGAAGGAATGCCATAAAGAAGTATGGAAGAGTATAAACACATCCTGCTTTCCCATGTAAATTTATCATTTTTGTTTGAATCCAAACATCCGGGGGGGGCGAAGCCCCACCTGTCATATTAATTCAGTAGCATCCAAGGCGAATGCATCAAAAGAGTTGTAGTTACAAGCGAGGATATGCTCGCGCCACACATCTATCCCCATGCGTGCACCAATGGGGAAGCGACGACGCCACGTATTAAGATCATCCACTAATCTAGAAAGGGTAACACGCACACTGGAGGGTTCGCCTTCGAAAATATGCCTATTTCTATTGTCCCAAAGGCGCCATAGAAGAGCGACCACGAAGTCAGGCCATGTATCACTGCACCGGCCGGCTGGAGGTGTCACTTCCCAGAGATCCTTGGGCTCTAATAGTTCACCTGCGAGAACTCCAATCCGCGACCACACAGAGCTGATGCACGGGCACTCAAAGAAAGCATGCACGCAGTCCTCCCTAAGTGCTCCACACCGACTGCAGGAGGCACAGGGCTAGACGTTCTTGTGGTGCAGGTTCTCTCGAGTGTTTAGTCGATTTCTAAAGAATAACCACGCGAACACTTTAACTTTATTGGGAATGTTCAGCTTCCAAATCTTCATTCCGTTGTCATCAGGGGCAGCCTGCGGCGATAAGGCTGCATACGTGTCGCTAGAACTGAATGGGCGCCCCGTAGTCCTCATCCTTCTATCGTCCGGCAAGTCAGAGAGGTCAACCTGGCTGAGAAGCTGCAACAACGAAGAGAGCTCTATTGCCACAGTGCTGGTTAGGCGAGGGCGTAACCGCATATCAAAGTTATGCTGGAAAACATACTGCACAGAAAGGTTAGGCGCTCAAGTATGAGAAAAAAGGGCAGGGAAGGCTTCCACCAAAGGAACTGGCTCTAGCCAGACATCGAACCAAAAGGAAGTGCATTCACCATTGCCTAGAATTACATAGGTGCAAGTTCTGTAGCGGTCAAGTTCCTCGTTAATGATATGCCAGAGAAAGGAAGGAGTGGATGGCGAAGTGAGCTCACCCCTAGAGATAGCAGAACGCAGGACCCAATCCTTCCAAGGCGCCGAACTGTTGCTCAAGAGTTTGTCAACGAACTTAAGAAGGAGGTAGTGATTCTGAGTCTCAAGATCTTTCAGCCCTAAACCACCCTGATTCTTAGTTTTGCAAACATGTTCCCAAACAACTAGACATTTTGACCCATGGCACGCTTCCTCGCCCGTCCAAAAGAAGGCACGTCTACGCTTATCAATAGCTTTTATCACTGTCTTGGGGACGGGAAGGGCAGACATATAGTGAAGGGGGAGGGAGCTTAGCACACTTGTGGCTAGCACCAGTCTACCGGCCCGATTCTGCAGGGTCGCCTTTCAACCGGAAAGATATCTATCACAAGAAGCAATTAAGGGGGAGAAGTCGGAGGCTGACACTTTGTGGGGAGTCAGAGGGAGCCCCAAGTACGGTTGAGGGAAGGAGGAAACCGTAGTGTCAAGGAGGGAAGCCAAGATGTGAGCATAATCGTCTTCCAAGGAGATGGGCAAGAAGGTAGTTTTGTTGTAATTTATGGTCAGCCCAGTAGCTAGAGCGAAATCGTCGAGAACATTTTTAACGGACTGCATCGCCAATTCCGACGCCCGCAGAAATATGAGAGTGTCATCCGCATATTGAAGAACGGGGCAAGGTTCATCACGGATGAGGGGGTGAGAAAAGTGGCACTGGACGCCACGATGGTGAAGAAGCTGACGAAGAACATCTGCAACAATGATAAAAAGGTAAGGTAAAATCGAGTCCCCCTGACGTAACCCATTTTTGCAACTAATCCATGGACCAGGTACCCTATTTAGAAGGACGGCAGACTTGCCAGTGCCTAGTATATCTAGCATCCATGTGCACCAGAGCTATGAGAAACCCCGACTCCTCAGGATTAGGATTAAGCTATCCCAACACACCAAATCAAAAGCTTTGTGAAAATCAATTTTCAGCAAGACCGTTGGAGCTTTTCTAGCATAGCAGCAGTGGACCAAATCCATCGCATAAGCGAAGTTCTCGGCGATGCACCTTTTCTTAACAAACCCGGTTTGGTCTCCTCCAACCAGGAGGGGGATGAATTTCTGAAGCCTGAAAGAGAGAGCCTTGGTGATGGCTTTAACTGGACAATTCTGTAAGCAGATTGGCCTAAAAGCATCGGGAGTGCCAGCTGTTTCCTTTTTGGGAAGCAGAACAATGTAGGAACGATTGATCCTTTCAAGATCAGCTTGGCGGGAGTGGAAGGTTTCAAATAGATCAAGGATGGCCGGACCGATGCAGTCCCAGGTGCCATGATAGAAGCTCGGCCAAAAGCCATCCGGCCCAGGACTTGAATTACGGTCCATGTGTTTGAAAACTGAACAAATCTTTTCCCGCGTGAAAGACTTATCTAAAGCACTAAAGCCAGGCACCACAGACGGGTAATGATCCTCAAGGCAAAAATTCCAAGAAGTTTGCCTTGGAGTGCCAAGGAGAGCAGAGTAAAAATTCAGAAGAACCTGTTCTTATTGCGAGTGAGCAGTAAAGATCACGCCGCCCTCCCCCGTGTTCTAGAGTCTGAATTTTGTTGTGGCGCGGGCGATTGGAGGCGCAAGCATGGAAGAACCAGTTGTTTTCGTCTCCCTCTAGAGCCACTTTGACCTTGCTCCGTTGTCTCCAATGCAGAATTTTTTCATCTACCGTGCATGAGAGGACAGAAGCCACAACATATCGAAGCACCAGCTCACGGTGTGAGAGAGCGTGGCGCTCCTTCACAAGGTCCAAAAACTGAATAACCAGCTTACAATCAGTTTCTCTCTGAGCATAGGAACCTGTAGCTCGACACCATTTTTTCGCATGGGCTCTAGTCCATTTAAGCCTCAGAGCCAACGACGCTGCAGAGTCAGCAGGCGGATCCTGCAAACATTAGGCAGAAGACACCATATCCTGGAAACCAGCCTTAGTTTTCTAGGAATTTTCAAAGCGAAAAATCCTACTTTTGGGGATCGAGGTGCAAATGGAGACCTTCAGGGGCACATGATCTGAGGTGGATCTAGTGAGAGAGGAGAGGGTAGAGTTTGGCAAAAGACCATCCCAAGCCAAATTAATGAACTCCCCGTCAAGCCGTTCCAAAGTTGGGGTGTCACGCCGGTTAGACCAGGTAAATTGCCGATCAAGAAGGGAGAGCTCAAGAAGGCAAAGATCATGAATAGTCTCGTTGAACGCTTCAGCCTCAGATGAACGGAAGTTACCATTGTTTTTCTCGTGAGCGTATCTGATCATATTAAAGTCCCCACATAAAATCCAAGGAATGTCGGGCGTAGGGCTAGATCTCGCAAGGTTCCAAGGAACTCTATGCGCAAAGAAGGGGGTCGCTGGAGCGTAAACATTAGTGACGACCAGAGAGAGAGAAGAGGAAGTGGACTGGAGGTGAACGGAAAGAGTGTGCGTTGTAGAAGACACCTGCAAGCAGGAGAAGAATCTGGTGGACCAAGCAGTGAGAATGCCACCCGAGGCGCCCACTGCATTTACAAAGCGATCAGCATCCAGTGAACGCCGAAGGAAAGAGTTGATTTTTGAGGAGTTAGGATTTGTAAGCTTGGTCTCTTGCAGGAGAACGAGGTGCGGTGTCACAAACCTAGATATCTCTCAAGCAATCAAACATAGAGTGACAAATTACAGGATGACCGAAATCTCTAGAATGTACTGGATATTCCGGATACAAGAATTAGTGCTAGTGAAGGAAGAAGAAGGAGAGGTAAAGTTACAGAACGAGCAGAGCTTGCCTCGAGCTTTCGCTCGCCGCCGCCGGACGCTGCCGGTTCAAGGTCTTGGTTCTTTGACAAACCCCGTTCGGTGCCCCTGCTCTTCCTTTTGTGCTCCTGTATGCTTCCGACCTTCTTGGGCCTAAGCTAGCTAGCCCAAGAGCCCACTCCGAACCTAGGTTCATGACATGCGGGGATGAAGAGAGAAGCTCAGAGAGCACATCATCGCACTTGTCCTTATCACCCAACCCACGAACATTCCAAAAACACAGATTATAAGTCACTCCCATAGCAACAAGCACACACATCTTTATTAAACAAGCCACAGGATACAAAACGCTGGCTAACCTGAAGTAAACCACACATAGTATCTCGACCTAGATGACAGCAACATAAGACAGAGCCTAAGCAGTCCCCACCGAGGGACGAAGGCAAGCAGTGAACCTGGCCACAAGAGCCACACCCAGCGCCGTGGTCACGAGGATACAGGCTAACACCACCAATGGTAACACTGCAGCAAGCACCGAACCCAAACTCCCTGGATTCTACAAGACCGACAAGCTACAAGCACAAACGCGAAAGGCGCAGACTCAGCGCCACAACTCCAGAAGCTCCACGACTTCATCCACGGCCAGACGGCGCAGCCGCCGCACCACGCACCCGAGCAACCTCCTCCTCTGTAGCATCGCAAACGGTAGCGACCTTGCCCAGGTCGTCCTCATCACCTATGTAAATTTATCATCATAGTTAAGGCTTAGACTATAAACAAGTTATCTATATGGCTTGTTTATCTACTATTACAACCATTTTTTTCACTGTATACAGTACCGTTATAGAGTATAGCCCGTTCTTCTACACGTTTCAGTGCACATAGTCCTACTGAGTAATATGCATATAGATGTTCAAAATACGGTACACGTACTATTAAATAATAAAGTGGAGTTCCAAATATACGTGGTAGGCTTGTGAAGGTTAGACTAATGTTGATTTTTCTATTTTTAAGAGTAAAATCCATCTCCGGTCCCTAAACTTGTCTCGGTGTGTCATCCCGGTCCCTAAAGTTTCAAAGTGACCATCTCGGTCCCTAAACTTGTCTCGGTGTGTCATCCCGGTCCCTAAAGTCTCAAAGTGACCATCCCGATCCCTAAACTTGTCTTGGTGTATCAATCCGGTTCCTAAAGTCTCAAAGTGATCATCCGTTTAGCTGACGTGGCACATGGACCCTACCTCTCTTTTGAGACTTTAGGGACCGAATTGACACATCAAGACAAGTTTAGGGATCGGAATGGTCACTTTGAAACTTTAGGGACCTGGTTGATACACCGAGACAAGTTTAGGGATTGGAATGGTCACTTTGAAACTTTAGGGACCGGGTTGACACACCAAGACAAGTTTAGGGACCGAAAATGGATTTTACTCTTTTTTTTTTAAAACATCTTGTCAGACTACTCTCAGCAATGCACGCAAACGGCCGCGCAAACCTGGCAATGTCATGAAAAGACGTGCAGCACATCTCACTGACGACTTTTTCTCTCTCCTGGCAACGGTCCACTGCGCGGCGCGATGGGCGCTCTAGCGAGAGTAGTCTTACATGTGCCAGATAATTGCACAATTACTGGCAGACGACATTAGCATAGCACATAGCAAATGCTACCTTCCCTCGAAAAAAGTTGTCGAAGTTAACGAAATCCTAGCTCGGGCTCCAAGTCTCCAAACGAGTCGCGTCCGATCCTTCTCCATTCCCCATCACCACCTCCTAAACCCTAGCGGTGATCCATGGCCCGCAAGCGCCGCACGCCGTCGCCGCCGCCGCAGCCGCCGCCACCGCCACCGCAGGAGGAGTCAGAGGAGGAGGAGGAAACCTCCGACTCCGACTCTGACACCGACGCCCAGGCCTTCCAGTTGCGCCAGGTGCCACAATCCCCCACCAAGCTGCCGCACCCGGCGCAGCCCCAGTCCGACTCCGATGCCGACGAAGAGGAGGAAGAGGGAGAGTCGGAGCCTGAGATCCCGGAGCCGGTGACGCAGGCGGCCGGGAAGCCCAAGGCGGAGCAGGAGAGGAAGAGGCCGGCACCGGATCCTTCACCGACGACCGGCAAAGCAAAGAAGGCCAAGGCTGGGACGGAGAAGGTTGCGGCCACCCCACCCAGCAAATCCAAGAAGGGCAAGGCCGAGCCAGAGAAGGCGGTGCCTGAGGCCACCCTGGCAGGCAAGGCAAAGAAGGGAAAGACTGAGCCAGAGAAGGTGGCGCCTGAGGCCCCTCCACCGGGCAAAGGGAAGAAGGCCGCGACCAAGCTGGAGAAGCTGCCGGCGCTTGATCACTCACCAGCAGATAGCAAGTCCGACAAGCCTGGGCGTGCTGCCCGCCTGTGGGGGAAGGGTGATGAGATGAAGATCTTGGAGGCCCTTGCGGCGCATGTTAAGAGTCAAGGCGTGATGCCAAAGTTTGATTTTCTTCTTACTACTATCCGTGACCGTCTTGACAGGAAGAATTGCACATACACGGACATCTATGAGAAGGTGCGCAGGCTTAAGGAACGGTATGAGAAAGTGGTGGCCACGGGCATTGTGCCAAGTAAAGAAGATGAGCTGCAGATGTATAATATCTCAGAAGCAATATGGGGAGAGAAGGCGAAGGGGGCCATTGCTGCTGCTACGTCTCAAAAGGATGGTGGTGTGACTAAGAGTAAGAAGGGGCAGGCTACCAAAGAGAAATTGGATGGAAATTCAGTGGGTGCTGTGCACAAGGAGGCAGCAAGCAATGCCGTCAATCAAAATGGTGACTCTAAGAAAGGAAGTAAGAAGGGGCAGGCTATCAAAGAGAAAACAGACAGAGATGTAAAGAGCAGGATATCAAAGGAGGCTACCACCGCTGCTACCCCAAGCAAGAGTAAGAAGCAGGGAAATCACAGTGAGGAATTGGACAAAGATTTAAAGGATGACAAGTTGAAGGAGGCCACCATTATTGGCAGTCAAAATGATAGTGATTTGGCCAAGAGCAAGAGGGGGAAGGCTGACAAAGGGAAGATGGACATAGATACGGACAGTTGCACGCCAAAGGAAGCCACAACAAATCAGAATGGTGGCACTCAGATTATTAGTAAGGAAGTAGAAACTCAAGATGAGGAATCTGAAAGAGATGATAATGTGCAAGGTATGCGCAGGGGCTTTGATGAGCTGCAGGGTTTGTATTCCAACCTTGCTCTTTATGTGGAGGAGATTGAGGCCCATCATCCATGTGGCGAGACGCTGAAGAGATTATTTGAGTTCATTGGTGATGACAAGGCACAAGCTCTGGAATCCAAGATCAAGAAGTACAGAGTAGCAGAGACAAAAGTTCAGATACGCCGAGGAGACATACAGAAGGAGGTTCTCAATTTGTTGCTCGGTTTGACGGCCTAAACCCCTGTCTTTATGAGGTATGCCACCCTACTTTCTTGAGCTATGATGTTTACTTTGATGTTACGGTCTAAAATTGGATTTCACATCTAAACCAATGATTGAAATGCTATAAACTTATAATCCTCTGTAGTAATATTTGACAATCGACATACATGCAATTTAAATTTGTTCTATCTTCTCATATCTATAAAAGTATAGCCACATTGAGACATGCACATCATGTGAGAGTTTGACCTAACATGTGTCAATCTGCATTTTTCTAGTGACTAATAACCAGGGCAGTCATTTTTGTCATGGATGATACAAAAAGTACAAAATGATTGTAACATCTTATGAATTCTTCTCTTATTAAGAAATCTTGCTTCACCTTTTGTTCAATGTGGTGTTCTTCACTATATTGTATTATATTTTATTTGTAGCAAGTTCTGTTTTCAGATTTAACCCTGAAATGATCTAGGGGTGGGCACTTTTATCATGAAGACCGAGAACTGAACCGAACTGAACTGAAATATCTGTTTATTCTGTTATCAGTTTTGGCTTTGGTTCCCTTTTTTACCACTGATGTTTAGGAATCGGCTTTGGTTTTTATCCATGCTGCACTGAACACCCAATGAAATAGAAGTCACCTCAGCTCCTGTGTGCCTGTAACCCCGCTGCATCTTGGCCCAATTCTATAGCGCAACAACCCCACTGCATCTCAAATCTCACACATCAACCATCCAAACCTTATCCTTCCGACCCACCTGTAGTGGTTCCCACAGCAGTGCCACGGTGGCGCATCAGACTCCCGCAAGGCAGCGTCAGTGGTGCGGTGCATCATACGCCCAGCGGTGACAACGTGTGAAGACTACGACTGTATCGCAGCCTCACTGGGCAGCAAGAGTGAGCGTCTAGCGGCACCGGCGTGCAGCGAGGCTGAGGAGCGTCGAGCAGGATGTGCTGCAGCAGGTGGTGAGATTGGTTGCCTGATGCACGTGCAATTAAACACAAGAAGTCAATGATCCATCAACCTGTGATAGTGCCGCATCTTAGGTGCTAACTGCTAATTAATTTAGTGATTTTGCTTCATGAAGTGGATTTCTGGATCTTTGGGAGAGCTGTGCATAACTGTGAATAGAGAACATGGGTGCAAAGTTCGATGGAACCGAACACCGAACCGACTAAACTGATAACCGAGCACATCAGTTTCGATTTCTTTCATGCATCAAATGGTTTCCGATTTTGACACCAAAGTTTTGAGTTGGTACTTCTGTACAACCTTCATTAGTTATGCTTTTCTTAAATTGCCATGTCAATTGATTAAAGTTTTAACTAGTGTATCTAGATCAATTTGTAACGTACAATTGAATGCTCTTGTACCTTTAATTTCCACAGTTACACTAATTCCACTGGCATAAACATTTGAAATATGTTCCACCTTGAAAGTAGCTTGTATCACTGTACCTGGCTAGTTCAGTGAGTTTATTATCGATTGTAGGTACTGAGATGAACAAGATTTAATTTTGCTACTAGTTGATCATTGATTCTAACAAGATGTTGATCTTGTTGAAGAGGCTTGATTTATCAAAGGCACAGAGAATGAAAAATCTAAGCTCATAGTAACTCCAGCTTCGTATTACAGCTTAATATCTTCAACCATGTTCTGCTATTATAGTCTTTTTCTATAGGTGTCACCAAATCTTTGAATGCGCGTGTAGGAAGACAGATATTTGGCCAGTATGCAACCTGGATAGTCCATAACTGCCTTGGTATTTAAATTGTGTTTTCATGCACATTACGCTAATTTATTTTTAGTTTAATTCTTGATGTTTCATTATGCATGCATTTACATGAGTAGTTCTTTTTAGTTTAATTATTAATGTTCCATTATGCATGCATTTACTTGAGTACTTCATTGATTATAATCAGATGGCTGGTAGAAGATTCAAGCTAAAAGAGGTGATTTGCTGTGAATTTGTGGGATGGCATTCAAGGTGAATTTGTGGACTTCTGCTGTAGTGAGGTACCATAATGTTAGTGAGTGTTAGTGATGAGATATTTGTATTTTTGACTAAAATATTGCTTAAGCTGTTGATTCTGCTAACCCTATGTTGGTGCTAGCAGGTATACTTCATGAGTTGATAAAATTTTTAGAGATGCCTTATAACAAGCTTTAACTTCAAATTTCTCATAGGTCCAGCAGCACATATGATTCCAAGTAGCTTTCTTCTGATACAGTCCACTAGTACAATTTCCCATTTTGAGTGCATCTTTGATCTGTTATCATGGTAATGTGGTTTTTGCCTGAAGTCTCTCTCTACAGTTATGGAAACCAGTTTGCTTAGATGTGATTCAGTCATGTTCGACACTTGTGTGAATGTGGCTTATTGATATTCTGTTCCTATCCGTGCTCTTGGCCTTGCTGATATGTAGTATCTGTTATAGTTGTGTGTTCAGTGAAAGTGATAATCTGCAATTTTGTGGGAGCTACACTTGAATGGGCGTTACTCGCTAACAATCTGTAGTATATTTTAGGCGGTAGCATTCCTATAGATGGCATTTGAAAGCCTACCGCCATCTGGGGTTTTGCTGACATGGGATACCTTTCGGTTATATGATTTAGACAGTTGAACCTGTTATACTTTCTTGATGCATTGGTGCCACACTTCTCATATTTTGCAATTTGCATTCCTCGCTTTAGCTACCTCGACAGCAGAACAATGGGTTACCGCTTTGTTTTGAGGTATTCGTTGAATTCCTCTCCTGACATAGCGTTCACAACGCCACAGCTGCATTTGACAATTTGATTTCACTGTGATGGCACTACTGCAGGGGTATTGGTCAGACTTCTATTTAAGAGTATATCTCATAGATCATGGCAGTCAGAATACGATAGAAATTTTTAGGATTACGGTTGTAGTTCCACATTTACTTCTAGAGTATCCTACCTTAATGTTCTGTTTGGATTGAGGAATTAACTCATGAAAAATAAGTGCTGATGGATCCATGTATTCCATAAAATTTAGTGGGATGATCTTATTCCTCGTGCCTATACTAATTTTTAGTTTGTGAGAAATGAAATGATGATAGACCAATACATTCTATTCCACAAAAAAAAAAAAAAAAAAAAAAAGAGAGAGAGAGAGAGAGAAGATAATGCACCACCTTATTGTTTAAACCACACACCCCCTAAATGTGCTCCCCCTGGCCTCAGTACCCAACCATTAGATAGGTCCGCCTCTCTTGTTTACAATTTTAACACCCGGGCACATGAATAGGTTACTAGCAATACTTTGGAGAACTCAAGTTGCCGTGTCAGACAGAAAGAGCAGCACTGAGAACTCTTTCCTTCGCCTTCAGTACCTGGAGAGTGGAGACTCAACAACGGCATTCATAATACAAGATGAGAACAACTATAAACAGCACGTATGGAAGCTTAACCTATTCTTACTTCTTTGTCCCATTTAGCGCACAGCGTGATGGAGAGCAGAGAGAGCATCTGCACCACCAGGCCGCACAAGATCCCAAACCAGAGGCCCTGTTCAGAGTTCAAACAATGAACTTTCCTTCGTTGATGAAACTATTAAGGTAAGTTCAAACAAAGAACCTCACCAGTTGGAGTACAGTGGGAACGAATTCTTATTCCCAATGTCAAACTATTGAAGAGAGGAGAAGAGTACCATTCCCCTGAGATGGCGGACAAAGGCGAAAACGAATGCCGCAGGGATGCCGGCGAGGTAATAGGCAGCAAGGTTGATGAAAGCGCTGGTCTTTTGACGGCCACAGCCCCTAACAACACTTGCGCATCAAGGACGTTGCGTTGTAAATTGTCATACTCATGCCCCAGAAATCTAGGATGTTCATATACTCGAGTTAAACCTATATCATTTGCTCATACAGTTTATTGCAGTATAGTACTATCTGATAGCACACACTGCTGGCCGTCAATCATGATGGACACCGTGAGGAGGGGCATCATCCTCGCCGTGTACCTGGCCACTTAGTCCTCGTTGCTGTACGCGTACCCCCACAGATTGCGCACCAGCACTTCCACCAGCCCTTCCAAAATGCCCACGGTGAGCGCCAAGAACGCTACCACCAGGGTCGCCAGTCGGGCCGCGTGAGGCCGCCCTGCTCCGAGCTCGTTAGACACACGTGTGCTGCACAAGAACAAACATGACCAATTGAGACATGGTTGTTTGGGAAACTCAGCCTCGTTTTTATTTGAACTAGACGATCGACCTTATGGCAGCACCAAGTCCCAGCGGGGCCATAAACGCCAATGAGATTGTGTTCAAGCTGCAAGATCAATCACAGAAATAACTGAGCATTGGATCGGACAGCGAACGGCATGGTAATGAACAGGCCGATCTTCACCAGATGGACAGCACCGCCGTCTCCAGCTTGGGGTTAGGGAGCAGTCCGGACAGCAGCACCAGGAGCTCGAAGGACCACCACTCCATGCTGCGCGTTTGAGGAACGGAACGGCGGCGGCATTGATGATTCATAACCATGCGTGGGGAAATGGAAGAATGTAACAGGATCTGCTCTCTCGATCAGTCATATCGTCTCACCAGACCATGACAACGGACGGCACGGCGAGCTTCATGATCTCGCCGGTGTATGTCCACATCACCGCCACCGGGACGCTCACCAGAGCGAGCACCAGCATGGCCCGCTGTTTGTAGACGCCGAGCAGGTGGTGCTGCGCCGCGCCGAAGGCCTGCCCGCACAGCAGCGTGTCCAGGCTGCACGCCATGCCTGCCTGATGACAGGCGACAGATAATAATGTAGTAGCACGCCGGGCCGGGAACAAGTCAAGCGGCATGCTTATGGATTATTACCAGCAAACTGAAGCCTGTGATGCCGGCGAAGGAGGTGGCCAGGGAGGCGCTGGCCAGCGCGAGCTCGCCGAGGTGGCAGTCGAACATGACGGACACCATCTGCACCACGTTCTGCATGAGGAACCCGACGACGAGCGGCCCGGCAACGGCAAGGTACAGCTGCTTCTTGACCTCGCACACCACCGCGCTCTCCTCACCGCTGCCACCATGCTTCTTGGGGCCTGCGGTAGCGTCGAGGAGCGCCTCCTCCATGCCTTCCTGGCCTCGTGTTCGTTTCACGGCGTGAGAGAAGCTAGCCAAGAATATTGGGCAGCTACGGCCGTCGAACGAACCCCGGCGTCTCACTGATTCATCGAGATCTGCTTTTTCATTCCGATATGACTGGGCAAACAGTAGTACAGTATTTTGTATGTTAATTAGGTCGTGAGGGTGGAAAAGAGAAACATAAATATTCTCGGATCCAATCGCGGCAGCTAGGACAAACAGACTGACGACAAAGGGGCCTTGTCAGCAAGGTTCAAATGGTCAATGTAGGTAACAATGGACAAACACGGATCCATTCCGTGTCACACTCGGTCAGTCGATCAGCGGATCAGGAAGGATAGACTGGACAACAGAAAATATCATTGACGTACGGGCATAGTATAAATGCATCAGACCTAGGACCACGACAGATGCTCAGTCCGACATGAACATTTCCAAATCCATGTTTCTATGCAGAGAGAGTAGTGCGACGGCTACAACGCGCACGGCTCGGTGCAGCTATGGCATTCCCCGGCGCAAATTGTTGCTGTTTTCCGGCAGCCATTCCTCGACGACACTTAGCGTGTGTTTGGTTGGGGGAACGAAATGGGATGGAGTGAGATGGTTCCAGTTTTTGGGTTGTTTGGTTGGGGGACGAGGGAGGACGAGGACGTCCCCATCCCTCAATTCGAGGGACGATGTGGTACCTCCAATTCGGAGGGACGACATCATCCTCGTCCTGCGGCGCCTTTCGTCCGCTCCACTCACGCTCACCCGCGGCACCCGCTGCCCAGCCGTGCCCTGCCCGCCAGCGGTGAGGCCGCGGCCCGTCCCTTCACCACGTCCCAGCCGATCCTGGACTGGAGCAGCGCGCAAGGCAGAGGCGGAGCGCCTGGGAGGCAAAGAGGCAAGCGCTGGGGAGGCGGAGCAGAGGAAGTGCCGCGGAGGCGGCGGCGCCCGCTGAAGTAGAGTGGAGTTGGCCAGCGCGGAGGCAGCCCGCCGTAGCAGAGTGAAGCCGAGGCGTCCTGCCGACGGAGGGAGGCGGCGGATCTGGGCGGTGTGCAGGACGAGCCGAAACCGGAGGGAGGCGGCGGATCTTGGCGGCGCGCGGGGAGAGCCGAAGCCGGCCGCCGCCTCCTCGCGTTTGCGCCCACCCGCGGCTGCCGCTGGACAAGACGGCGGAGCGGCATGGTCGCCGTCGTTGCCAAGGGTGAAGGCGGGTGGCGCGGTCCAGCGTGACCAGCCGGAAGAGCCGGTGGAGAGACTCGTCGCCGGGAGCTTGGCGCGGGGCTGACCGCTGCCAGAAGCCGGGCGCGGGGAGGGGGGGGGGACCGCCGCCGGGAGCCGGGCGCGGGGCGAACCACCACCGGAGAGGAAGCTCGGTGCAGGGCAGCGCGCCGTCGTTGGGGAGCGGAGTGCAAGCGCAGGGTAGAAGATGGCTGGAGAGGATGACAGGCGGGGCCCAGTTGTCATACCTTTTTGATCCTCCTAGCCTTGTTTCCCAACCAAACAGACTCTAAAAAAATGGAATGGAATGGACCCATCCCTAAAATCAAGGATGGGACTGTCCTATCCCCTGCCGCCTCTCAACCAAACGCTACCTTAGAGCTGCCACTACAGGACCATCGTGTGTGCGCATGCGCTCGGGCTATGGCGGTGCTCTGCTTGCGCTGGGTGGCTACCTTCTTACTGTGTGGCAGGAGAAGTACATGGGGTCTTCTTGTCGCCTTTTGGCGTCTTCTTGCTGGGGCTAGGCACGGCATCGACGGCGGTAGCACGCGGCACTAGTTCTTGGCACGCGGTGGGTGTGGCCTAGCCACTGCGTGGGGCATTCTTTGTAGTGGGTGCAGCGGTGGCATCCCAGCCAATGCGCACGCATCGCCGTGGCACTCAGTCAAAAACCGTATCATGCTTCGACTTCTTATTGTTGTGCCTGCGTGGGTGTGGCACCATCACCGTCGGGGTCATTATTAGGGTCTTCTTGCGCGTGGGCATGGCGGTGGTGGCCCCGCGAATTTGAGCGGTGTCGCTGTAGTGTCGGTGATGCGACAACAATTCTTGGTGCGCAAGAACCACACCCGAAGGCGTCTTCTTGTCGGACGCGAGCGCAATGCCATCGGCGAGCAAGGTGGCAAGGGAAAAGAGAAGAGACCAAGGTTGGAGCTTTGGATAAGAGTATAAGACTAATAGTTGGACTTTTAAATTGAAAACACTGAGAACCAATGGATCAGAATTAGACGACGGATATGTGTGGAAAGTTATGACGTGTCTCAAGAGTAAAGTTACGGAACCTCAATCCTCTTCATGCATCATGGACCAATGGCTACCCTATCTTTCTCCATCTCATCAAGAAGCAGCCCTCCGGAAGTGAGAACGTCACCATCAATGCTCTATGCTCTCTGCAGCGTGTCATGTCCTCGACGACAGGCCTCTAAGAAGCATTATCGCGCCGCAATCCACCAAAAAAAGGAAAGGTATCGTGTCGAAACAAGCGTGCGAAACCGACAGTTTGTGCGGAACATGATAGATGCTCAATTCAACATGAATATCGATCAGTTCCTACAAACTTTATGGATGACATATGGGTCCCATGACCTCCATTTTACAACCCAACCAATCATCCACCTGACACAATCGCGCTTCAACCTTCCCTATCGACACTCCATATTCAAGCCACCATGGTTCCTCCAAAGTACTTCTAAAGTGGGATCTACCATTCCTAGAGGAGGGGTATGTAGCAGACGATGAGGAAGTGGGGCATCGCCGAACAAGGGAGATGCTGGGTCGCCGATACACTGGTTGGAGACGTCACAGACTAACAAGAGGAGGTTGTCGCTACTATACACGAGCCCAGGCCCTTTCACCCCTACACATAGAACCCACAACTAAACAACTACGGATGATAGATCTTGTCTTAGACCTAATTAGTCAGGACGTACATACACATAAAGGACCCACGTGTATTAGGACAATCCGGACTCTATCAGACGGCCAAAATTGGATCGAAGGAAGCGTAGCACAACAGTAGTTTGACGTCTGAATAATAAATTATCTGTCCAAATTGCTAATTACTACTCCCTCCGTCCAAAAAAAATCTGACGTGTCCTAAATTAGTATATATCAAAATATATTAAACTTACGCTACTAAATTAGTATCATTAGATTCTTATTGAAATATATTTTCATATCATACATATTTAATATCATAAATGTTGTTACACTTTTATATAAATTTTGTCAAGATTAAGATAGTTTGACTTAGGACAAAGTCAGAATTTCATTTTTTTTCATAGACGGAGGGAGTAGATGAGAGCTGCCAGCAGGATAGGACATCGACTAGCGAAATACAGCATGCATGAATTCAAGTATACATTCTTGGTCGACATCACCCAATCTTCACGTGCATGTAACCCAATATCATTATCTAAAAAATGTAACCCAATATGGATATAACTAAGGCCTTGTTCGGTTGCCCAGGTTTTGGAGAGGATTTAATCCCTTACGAGTTAAATTTGAATATGAAAGAATTAAATCCCCTCCAATCCCGTTGGATTTTCCCTAACCGAACCAGGTCTAATTGGAAATTTTTTCTTCATATTTTTGCTTTACTCCCCCTTAAAAATCAGCATGGTTATATGGTCAGCAGTAATTGCTAGAACTCCTTACTTCATCACGCTTGTCTGTGCTGTGTGCATCAACTACAGAGGAGCCAAGAAGAATAAATTGATGAGCCATCAATTTTACGGCTGCAGTAGCAAAACGCGATGGATGGAGGCCGGAGTAGACCTGGGCATTCACCGGGCCGGGTCGGGTTCGGGTCGGGCCGAAGCTGACCCGACGTTTCCCGGTGTTGGCCCGAGCCCGACCCGACCCGGACGTCGGGCTGAAGCTCCTGGCCTGACCCACCCGTCGCCTGGCCCGACGGCCCGCGGGTCAGCGGTGGCGGCGAGGAAGAGAAAGGCGGCGGCGGGCCAAGGTTGGGGAGCGGACGTCACTTCCATGCCGGGGACCGGGGTGCGGGCGGCGGCGCGTTGCCGTCTGTGCCTCGCGGGAGCTGGGAGCCGAGACCGAGAGGGGCGCTTAGGGAGTTAGGGTTAGGGGAGTTGATGGGCCAGGCCAGGAGGGGAGTTGTTGGGCCAGGCCGGGAGGGAGGGGAGATGCTAGGCCAGACCAGGACGGGAGGGATGGGAGGTGCTGGGCCACGCGAGGAGGGAAGGGAAGGTGTTGGGCCGACCTGTTGGTTTGTTTTGTCGGGTCACCGGGCCGGCCCGCGGGCTAAAATTCCAGCCCGAGCCTGACTCGAAAATTCCACCGGGCTGAATTTTTTGGCCCGTGCCCGCCCGTTGATCTGACCGGGTCGAGCTGGGTCGGGTTTTTTTCAGGTGGGTCGGGTTGGGTTTGTCGGTCGGGTGGCCCATGCCCAGGTCTGGGCCGGAGAGATGTGCGCTCCAAGTCATCTAGCCACACTTTTTTGAATACGATGATCATAGTCTAGTGATGCAGATTTCGGTGCTGCGTGGTGTCTCATTCGTTGGTTGGGTGGGTCATTTTGAAACATACGAGAGCATTGGAAGACCTTTTACCTCGAAAGACATCTTGACTTTTATGCTTTTAGCTATAGTTTCGATTTAGACTATGTTAATTTTGTTTTTAATCACATATCTCTGTAATAATTGGGGTGATTTGTCAGCTGAAAATGAGCATAAGATCTGAAAGTACCAATTTTGAACTCAGGAATTGGACACGACTAACAATGCACTGACAAATAAAATATTTGTCTACACGTTAAATATAATCCATAATAAGGTCCATTGTCTTAACGGAACTGTTTTTTAAAGGATGGAATATGATATTTCTGGTCCCACATTTTTGTCTACAGTTCACTTTTGTGCCAGAGTTGTCACACGAACATTCAGGTCATCCCAACCTTTGTTCTTATTGTCAACCCAGTCTTCTTTTACAATGTGAAAAGAATCAAATATCTATATAGTTTTCTCTATTGAGCTTGTCTTTACTCAGCTCCCTCACTCCCACGAAGAGTCTATTTATACTCTCTCCGGCCCCTCCATCCCAAATTTTAGCATCTTACATGTTTTGAAAAGATTCATTCATTTTCTTCTATGAATGTGTTTTGTATATATGTCTAATTCATTAACATCTATCCGAACATATACAAATAAAAGAAGGGCTATAATGAATTATATTTTGGAATGATGAGAGTATAATTTTAAAGACACTAGGCCACTTTCAATAGGACTCTTTTTATTAAATGAAGTGCCATGCATGTCAATAGTTTTGAGGATGTAGCAAAACGTTAATGATGAAACAGGTGAATTGGTTTCATCTGTTTCAAGAGAGGTTATTTCTTCCATGCTGTCTATGAAATAATAATAAAAGAAACTATGCATTGTTAGGAGCTATTTTATCCATGAATTGCATCAATTCATACTTAGGTGGCGTATTGAAAACTCAAATAAATGAAATCCACCACTCGTAATGGCCTTAGAAGTCTTGAAATGACATAGATGTCTATAATTAACATTACTCCCACTAAGGTCATAGACCTCTACTAATAAATTAATTTATTACTCTATGTATATGTATTTAATATGTGTCTAGGCTCATCAATATCCATATGAATGCAGAGGTATAAAAGTTAGTTAGAATCTCTTTCAAATTTAGGACAGAGGGAGTAAAGTTTACATGGTTGGAATGACCCACTTCTGAGTCCACTGGGCTTTCCTCCATGTACACTCTAGATGTTCCTACCAGTCCACTTGGCAGGACTTCGGTGCTGACAAGCGCTCATCAAAGCCAGGAGCAATGAACAGACTCAGTCCACTTGAGTCCCTTAAAAGTCGCGAGAACCATGAGCCGACGTCCTAAGAGGGGGGTGAATTAGGATTCTAAAATCTACTTAACAAAACCTATACAAGATAAATTAGATATGTGCACTAAGATTTTGCTAAGTGTTACTAACTTTACCGTGACCAAATCTTGCAACCTAGTTCCACCTAGAAACTAACCTATAGCTAGTCTAGGAATGTAAGCACAAAAATGTGGAAGCTAAAGAGATGGGTAGAGTGATTGCAAACTCCCATTAATGATGGCACAAGTTGGAGATACGAAGATTTTATTACCGTGGTATCGGGAAGGTGCGCAAGCCTGCCCCTACTCCTCGTTTGGCGTCCCTCGTAAGGCTTTCCTCTTGTGTTTGTTCGCAAGGAAGGAGGTTGGCAAAGTGACGTTTGCAAAGGTCAAGCAACCCAGTCGGGTTGGTTTGGATATCCTCAGTACATACCCATGCAAGCCCTTGCTCTCACGTAGTCCGTGCAAGGACTATGGCCTCGCCCTCGCAAGGGTAGAGGATGACAAGGTTGCCGGGGTCTTCAATGAGCTTTCTCATAGGCGTTCTACGTCGTCTCCACTAGGTGAGCCTTGGCCAAAACACCGAGGGCCTCTCTCTCCCTCTGACAAGCAAGGTGGCGGCCACTTCACAACTTGGAGGGTCTCGCAAGACTTACAAGCCCCCCTTACAAGTCTTCGTGCATGTAAGCACGAATTCTCTATGAGTTTCGCAAAACTCACTACAATACTTGTCGCATTCAAGGGCTATGCGCTAAGCAAGGCCTATGCAACAAGCTCGCAAGCTTTAGCTATGCCTAGATGTGATATCTATGATCTAGTGATGGATTGGGCTCTCAAAAAGGTGTCTCAATACTAGAATGTATGCTGGAGTCACCAACCATGTTGTAGAGGCTGGGCAAGGGGGTATAAATAGCCCAAACTTTCAAACTAGCCATTGGGTGTGAGATGCTTTGTGTTGACTGCACCACTGGACCATTCAGTGCGTACAACCCAACTAGCCTTTGGTACTGACTGTTGGAATCTTCATTTGACCATTGTGAGCACCAGACTGTTCGGTGTGAACACTATACCATTCGTTGAGTGTTAATGCCTGTGGTCTTCATGTTGATGTAGCTTCGGTCCAGATTGTCAGGTGTATACACCGGACCATCCAGTGCGTTCATTTCTTAGACGCAGTCACTCCTTCTTCCTTATGCCTAGAACGTTCAGTGGTGAGACCACCAGACCATCTGTGCGTCTAAACTGCACCAGGTCTTGAATCTTCATCTTGAGACTTCTTCTACTCAAAAGACTGTTTGGTGTGCACGCACCAGATCGTCCGGTGCGTGCAAAAATCTGGCCCGCGGGCTGGTCAGCGGGACTGCTGTGTCGTGCATCACGATTCTGATTTTTGATGTCTTGGGTTTTCTCTTGTGTCTTTTAAGTCATTCTTTGACTTGTTTGTAGGCCAAGTCCATCTTTTGCACCATTGGACTTAAGCAAAAAATACTTCCCTACACATTAGTCCCAGATGGTACATATTGTCACCGCAACCACCAAAATCACATTAGGAAACTAAACACAAGGCTTAGTGCCCATTTTTCTTACATCCCTCATATTCTTCTTCTTACATTAAGCAAGGAATGTTGGAATGAATTGAAAGAGGTTGGAAAGGGTTAAAAAAAAGATAAAAAAGGAAAAAAATTCATCCATTGTCTTTGTTTTCTCATCTTGTCTTTTATACATATATACCCACTGGGTACTTTCCTTGTCTCAAAATTAAGCAAGGAGCAAGGACATCAATCAAATGGGTCTTCTTAACTTTTATTTTTATGAATTCTCTTTCTTTCCTTTCTCTCGTTCTTTTATTCATGGTTAGTTGGTCAACTCGTTACTTTCTCTACATTTTCCGCTCTTCACACAATCCGTGTAAGACTATCAAATATGTAGGCTGAGACATGACTCGCGACATACGTACCATACGTAAATAGTAACTACTTGAAAAAATACCAGTGTGTTGTTAGCTGGGTATAATCTAGCCATAGTGAGTGGTGATAAGCGTGCTTCGTATTAAGCGGTACGTGTTTTTCTAATGTGTTAGTTCCATGTATTTTTCTGATTTTGATATACAAGGACAACTATGATTTTGATACATACCATGTCCAAATAACGGACAAGGATAGAGACACATGACACACATGGCAACTATAGTAGTGTCAGTTGAGTTATAAAGTTTATATTCTTAGCTTTCTGACAATACTTGGAGTGCCCAAAACAGAGGCAGTATGCAACTTGAATGTTCATTTTTATGCCATATATTGCATAGCAAATTGTTAATGCATATTGTTTTGACAATTCATATAGAGTCCATTTTTTTCCTTTTATTCGTCGCCGTGACACATTATTTACATCACATGGTTTTGATGATTTCCATTGATTATGAATGCATTTTAGGGTGGTGTAAGTTGGGCTCCGATGATTATCCTTTTAGCTTTCTACCGATACATAGAATACTAAAAACAGAATCCTAATGTGAACTGGGTGGCCTTTTAGCGTGGGCTGCAGAGCAGCCCTATTCGGGCTCACTGATAAATTCCACCTCGTATTGTTTCAATGATTCCCATTCACCATGGGAGGATTTTAGGGTAGTTTCTGTTGAGGAAACAAAAAAAAAAATGGAGTCCGTATGTGACTTGGCCGTCCGTTTTCGCATGGGCGGCTCTTACGAATCGGCCTCATGTTGATGTTGGATTTTGTCAAGGCTAGCTGGGCCAAAATGACAGAAGCCCATAATGATTGTCAAGGCTAGCTGGGCCAAAATGACAGAAGCCCATAATGATGGAACCAACTTGGCGAGGTTTATATCATAAGTTTAGTAAAATATGGTGATAAGCGTATGCCCAAGGCCTAAATTAAGATGAAGTCGCAAGTCTAATCCATATTTAAGTCCAATTTATTTATGAGACTGGTTCAGACTGAAGGCCACATACGGACTCCATTTGGGGCATTCTACATATGGATTTTGAAAACTAAGGAGATAAGCTTTCCGACACAACTGGAATCACATCCAAATACCCTTGAAGTTGATAGGAATTGCCGAAGCAATGGGATGTCCAGAATCTACTATAATTCTATACTAGGTTTTGGCTGATATTTGGAAGCTCTCTGAAAATCCAGATCGACGGAAGGAAGAGTCCAGATCATGTTGTTTAGTCATAGAGTCCTAGATTTATTATTGAGTTGTAATATATTACTTTAGGAAAGAGTTTGAGTCCATCTCTAGTCTTTCGTTGGAAAAGGGTTTGCCTTGAGTGTCAAGTCTCTATGCTATAAATATGTAACTAGCTGCATCGTGTAAATCATCATCCACTGATCAATACAACTACTCTAGGCACATCACCATCCCTTTTTAGGATTTATCTCTCCATGTTAGTGCCACACTCCACTAGTGGATTCGTCCGGGTCTGCTAGGGCTGTAAAATGTTTGCTAGACCATGGTGGACCTTGTAATGAAGCGTTTTATGTGGAAAGGTTTGCTAGTTATATACATGTTTAGATTTTATGCAAAGTTCTATCTATGATTTGTGCTATATGCTATGAATTTTGCCTGATATCTTTGCATGAGTACGGGTTTAGAAGCTAATATTAGCTAGACTTAAAGGTCAAATCACGCGCGACGAAAACACACGTCTCTCTATATATGCAACAAGGTGAATCCGGATCCATACACATATAAGAGTTGGCCCATCCTTGGACGCCAAGTCGATCGATGGATTGTTCCACTTTATGACGGGGGTGCGGAGTCGATCTGGGTTGATTGAGTCGATGCGTTGAGAGGGTCAAGGCGTGTGCTTTAGTCGATCTGACAGGGTGTCCCTACGAATAGTTCCCCTCATGCCTTGTTTTGTTTATGTTTAATTAGGCTATCTTGCTTGATCTGGATTGGTTTCCTAGGCATGGCTTGGATTAGGATTGGGATGTTTTTTGTGCGCATCACTTAGGCATGGCTCTTAGCTTTTGCTATGGAACGTTACTGCTTGGCTGGCGTGCATGGGCTCCTTGTGTGTATTGATTGGGCATGGCTCTTAGTTTCGGCTATGGGACATTCATATTTGGTTAATACGCGTGTTCCTATCCTGAGACGTTCCTGTTCAGGAGGATCTATCCATTTACGTATAGAAATATTAATCACTGTTCACGGAATGTGTTATTTACCCTTATCATGTTGCCACAAGGCAACTCTGACATGTCCCTTTGCCATCGGCTGTTCAATAGTCGATCGATATAGTGTAAAGCAGCGATCAGCTGAAGCATTTAACTACTATCGTTGTCTGCTTGCAGGACAACGAAAGACGATCGAGTCGACAACCACCCTAGTTGCAAAGTCAAGTTAGGTGGCATGCCCGCACAATTGACACCTGATGTCGGCTTGTCGGCCATAAGATGTTTGGTACCGTCTCTGGAGGAGTGAGATCCTAGTGGAACTCCTAGTTCTGCATGTCTACGCTGCAGCGTCCGCCCCGCTGAATTTTATGACAACGCCTCGCATATAAATTTTATATTGTTTCGACGGTTCCAATTAACTATGAGCAAATTTTAGGATGGTGGCCATTGGTTTGGAAAAATTATCCCTTTTATAACTTTTCGTTGACATTCAAAAATAGAGTCAAGGCTTGTTTGAGAATAAAGTATTTTTGTGGTTTCAAGGCAATACTCTGGTATTTGAGAATACCATGGTATTTGGGCTAAAAAGGCGTTTAGAAGCTCTTCCAAAAATTTTGTCAATATCATGGTATTTTTGGGCATAGAAAACTTTGGTCATTGTGGGGAGCAAGTGAGGCCAAAATACTATGTCTTCAAACATGTGCTAAATTGTACTTTTTTTAGATGATGGAAACCAAAGTTTCCGACTTCATCTCCACAAGTGGAGAATCAAACCAGCATTATTACACCCACACAACTCAACTCAGTACCAAGCGTCTTACAAAAGCGCACACAAGACGTAGTTCACCCCATAAGACTCGGAACAGGAACAAAAGCGTGCAATAGGTAACTCTAAAACTAGGCAAAAGAAATTCTAGCTGGGGCTTGCCATCCAAACGAGTTGAAGATTCGCAAAGCCGCCACTTCAAGATTGTGGGCGTCTTGCGTTAGCCACTGGATTTGATCTTCATTTCGCTGCAACTTGGCCCAATGATGGAGCCAGAATGTTTCCCTGAAGAGTACCTGCAAAAAATTTTTGGGTTGTTTCCTGTCAAAAACTGAGTCATTCCTTTGCAGCCAAATTGCCCAAAACAAAGCTGCAGCTCCTGCCAGAAGAAAGGGTTTATATTCCCTGCCCCCCTGGCTAGACCACTGGTTGAAAAGGTGTTCTGTGTTACGAGGTGGAGAGAGACCAGTGTCATAAAAACAACCCACCAAATCAACTTGGCTAAGCGAGAATCAAAAAAGAGGTCTTGTATATTCTCATTATTAATACAAAAACAACAGCCTTGGTAGCCATTTCAATTCCTTCTGGCTAGATTGTCTTTGGTAAAAAGCACACCCCTCTTTACATACCACGTAAAATTTTTTGTTTTTAATGGTAT
The DNA here is from genome assembly GCA_022530915.1 of Paspalum notatum. Lineage (NCBI taxonomy): Eukaryota > Viridiplantae > Streptophyta > Magnoliopsida > Poales > Poaceae > Paspalum > Paspalum notatum. Next base: position 35,961,431 of record CM039687.1, on the reverse strand, counting down.
CTTTGTTTGCCAGATTTCCTGAGAGACTTTTATTCCATTATTAACTAGGTGTTTATACATTGATCTAACCGTGAAAACACCCGTCTTATTAAGACCCCAGTTAAACACGTCCCTTCCATCCCTCAATTCTAAGTTCATGACCCACCCTACCAACTCATTCCAGGCATTTAACCTCTCCCCGTATAAACCTCTTCGAAAGGAGATATTAGGGATGAAAACGATCGGGAACGGTCGGGAAAACCCTCAAACCACTTTTGTTTTCACATTTTTATCCGGAAACGGAAACGGAAACGAAAACGAAAAAGCCGGTCGGAACACGAAATCGGAAATACGGAATAACAGAAACGAAATAATTCGATCGGAAACACATCGATAACGGTCGGAATCCGATAATTCAATCGGGAACCTCATATCATGTAACCCATTCAAACAATCAGTTGAACACAACGAATGCAATCGTGCCAACATTGCACATAGTAGATACCACTAATAGCAACGCACACTTAATAATCAAGTCGAACGACTAAGGCTACTTAACTAATTAACCCGACAGTTAACACTTAACAGGCTCCATGCCATAGTCACCTGACATAAGAGATAAGGCATACCAATACCAATATACCATACGAGTTGAACAGACTCTAGACAAAAATATTAAGGTAGTAGACATGGGACATGGCAGCACAGAGGCAGAAGGACTAGGACCAACACATGAAAATAAAACAAATCCCTGTTGCCCAGAGGTTCAACAAGACAGCTCCTCCAAGCCAACTCCCGCACAAACTTGTTTTAATCTCTTGTGTTGTCCTGCAAAGATTTCAGTAACTAACACTATCAATGAAACAAATGACACACAAACTATATGTATATAAGTTGTACAGGTGCAAATTAGCAAAACAGTGCCTGCACAGTGGCACTGGCAGACAGGCTACGGCCCCTACAGGTCACCAAACTCCATATTATGAGTTCCCTGCACCTCCGCTTCTCCATCACTATCAGCTACTTCAGTGTCCTACAGCAGCATAGTCCAAATTACACTAAAATGATAAGATCAAAGCTTGTATAGAAAGCTGAGTTGAAATAAACATACAGTACTTCATTGTACATTCATCATGCATACATACCTCCGGCAATAGTTTTTCAGCAAGGGCCTCTATCACTTCTAGATCACCCACAATAGAATGTACTCTCCTATCTGCAAACAAAAGATAGAGCAAGACAAAAATAAATTTAACAAAGACAACCCAAGCAATCGAATGTACTTTCCGATATGTATCGATTGCCAAACCTTTTCTTGCTGCAGCCACCCAGTCTTTTGTGCATATCAAAGCTTGAACCATCTCAGGATCAAGACGGCTGCGGAAAGGATCAATTACATGGCCACCAGCACTAAAAGCAGACTCAGAGGCTACTGTTGAGACTTGTACAGCCAACAAATCACGTGCAATCTTTGAAAGAATCGGATATTCTTTGCTTTGGTTCTTCCACCATGCCAATATATCAAACTTCTCACTAAGCTTCAAAGGTGGATCAGCCATGTACTTATCTAGCTCATTCAAGTTATCCACACCAAGTCCACTAGAATCATATAGGTAGCTTTCCAACTCAACATCTTCATTGTCAACTAATAAATCTGCTGTGTCAATTTCACTAGGTGGCATAGTTGCTCCATTCTCAGGTTTGTTCTTTGAAGATACAGAAGTAGAATAAAACTGAAATAGTTTCTTAATGACAGCAACGAGTTCATCCACCTTAACTTGGTATGAGCTACCATGGAACTTCCTCATATAGAATTCTATAAGCCTTTTCTTGTACCTAGGATCTAGGAAACATGCAACAGCAAGAGTAGTGCATGACTTCTTCCAGTATTTGTCAAACTTTTTATTCATAGAAAATGCCATTGCAGAAATAGTGGCATCTTGACCAGTAGACCAGTCATCAAGCAACAGTTTTATCTCACAAAATCCTCTATAAAACAGATTTGCAGGAGGATAAAGTGTACCAGAGAATAGTTCTGTCAGGTCATAGAATCTCTTTAAGCACTGAAATAGCTTGTACGCTCGTCCCCATTCAGCAGGAGACGGAGTAATCTTTTCATACCTCCGGCGATCAGATGACTTGAGCCTCATGAATGCAGCCTTGTAGTATAAAGCATCCCGTAGCATCAAATATGTGGAGTTACATCTGGTTGCAACATCAAGAGAAAGACCTTTACTTGTGTCCAGACCACACTCAGTTGCACGTTTCATGAGTTCCTCCCACTGCAAAGGAGACCCCTTGACTGCTAGAACAAGTCCTCTAATATTATCAATTGTGGGGGCAATTATGCTCAAACCATCCCTAGCAACCAAGTTCAGAATGTGACAAGCACATCTCACATGAAAAAATATGCCATCACATACCAATGAAGCATTACCATTAACATTGAGATCAGTAATGATATCTCGAACAGCTACTTCATTTGCAGATGCATTGTCTAAAGTCAGAGCAAACAATCTCTTCTCAACATACCATTTGACCATGACCTCAGTGAAAGTCTCAGCCAATTTTGCACCAGTATGACGACCCTCGACATGAAAGAAATTGAGTATCCTTTTTTGGATACACCAATTGTCATCTACCCAATGTGCAGTGACACACATGTATGACTTGTTTTGATTGGAAGTCCACATATCCATGGTGGTGCTGAAGCGGCAGTCAACATTTTTAAAATAGTTGTACAATTTGTCCTTTTCTTCCAAATACATGCTCATGATTTCATTTCTAACGGTCACACGTGACTTGATTGGAAAGCTAGGGCGTAGGGATTTAATGAACTCAATAAAGTACTCATGATCAGATATATTAAAAGGATATTCATGCATTACTATTGCCAAGTAAAACTTTTTCAGACTGGCCTGTTCGTCATACCTATATGGTTCGACAGCAGTGATGTCTGTTCCATGATCCTTCTCTACTTTCAGTTGTTGCTGGCCCTTCACTATACTATGTGTGGTTCTCAGGTGGGTCCAAAAACCTGTTGTCCCATAGTTGCTTTCAGCTCTGCCCTTGTGTTTGCAATTAGGGAAATCGCAATGAGCCCACACCTGCAAATAAGTCTTCCCTTTATCCTCAATGATCACCTTCTTCTTGGTAAAGTATTGCCAAACATCTGATGTGCACTTCTTCGCCCTCTTTCCAGAAGGTTGAGTATCCTCATCTTGCCCCTGCATATGCTCTTCACCCGCAATAAGAACAGGATTCTGAGCATCTGAACCTTGCTGTCCACTGCCCCGTTCAGCCTGCACTTGTGTTCCATTGCCCCCAACATCAGAACCACTGCCACCATCACTTGGCACAGAAATAGCAACCCCATCACGTGCATGTTCACCCGGCACACCTTCAGAATTTGTTGCTGAAAGAGATGGCGCAGAACAATGAGTTGGAGTTGCACTAGCATCTTTTGCAGACACACAGACACCTAGATCATGCTGGCCACCTGAACTTGCACTTGCTGGCCCAGGCCTCTTAGTTCCTACCAAAAAAATAATCGCATAAATCGACATATTATTACTATGTTAGAATATTCTAGGTAGGACACAGGAACAATATTCTAACATTACACAAGATTTTGCTATCACCAATAGCGAAATATATGATATCTAGATGTCAACTGCCAAATCACACACTACAATCAAATATTCAAAAGGTTTACCGAGTGTTGGAGTAGGAGCAGAAGGGCTCGAGTTCACAGGCCGTGGCGGCGGCTCTAAGAAGAAGTAACGCTTGGCCAGCTTGGACTTGGAGGCTGAGTCCGAGGCGGAGCTATCACCGTTCGGTGGCATCGTAGCGACGAGCCGGCGACGAGGGGAACAGGTTGACGCTGGCAGGAGCACCGAGCACCGGCGAGACCAGCAGATCAACAGCTGGAGACGGATTGGCAAAGGGAGAAGAAATGGTGGAGCAGTAGAGCTCGTGAGAACGTGGGCGGCGGCCGGCGGCTGCTACAGCAGTACAGCCTACAGGGAAGGGACTCGTGAGATTTAGATTTAATAGGTAGGGTTTTTGGTTTACGGATGTGCTGTGCTGTGGGCTGGTGCCTGGTGGGAACGTGGTGGGCTACTGGGCTGGGCTCCAACTGATGGTTTGACTCCTCCGTGGGCTGGCTGAGGAACCGGTATTCCTGCCGGTAGCATCCTGCGAAAATACGGGATCCGCGGAAACGGTCAGGAAAACAGCCCAACTGATTCCGCCACTGATTTCGGATTTTTACTTCCGTTTTTTACTGCTTCCGTTTTGTACCGAAAATACGATAAACGAGCAGGAAAATGCGATATACGGCGCCGGTCGGGACGGGATTTTCCTGTACCGTTTTCATCCCTAGGAGATATCCAGTGGAATGGACCTCTTCACATCCGCCATTGTCACTCCTTTTTTTCTAACTATGTTAAACAGGGAGGGGTACAGGAATTTGAGAGGCCGGTTACCACACCAGGTATCTTTCCAAAACCGAACCTAGGTACCATCGCCGATAGAAAACGAGCCTAGACTTAGAAACTCCTGCTTCACATCCATCAGACCAGCCCAAAAGTGAGAAACCCCTGGCCTTTTAACTCCGCCCCCAACGGTTTTGACTTAAGGTATTTGTTTCTGAGCAGGCTTTGCCAAATACCGTCTTCGTTTGTTAATTTGTACAGCCACTTACTCAAAAGGCATTTATTCTGTACTTCAAGATCAATGATTCCTAAACCCCATTGTTCTTTAGGTTTGACGAATCTGGTCAATGATATTTCTTCTTAAGCTGGTCATTTTGCCAGAAAAAGCGAGATCTGAAGTATTCTATTTCCTCAGAACTCTTTCCGGAATCGTAAAGAACGATAGCATAAACATCGGCAAGCTAGAAACCACTGAATTTATTAACACTAGCCTGCCACCTACCGAAAGCAACATCCCTTTCCACCCGATGAGCCGCTTTTCGAACCTCTCTTCTATATGCCTCCGGTCACTATTTCTTAGCTTTCTGTAGTGCTTCGGGAGTCCTAAATATCTGAATGGAAAGGAGCCCGATTTACAATCAAAAAGTTCGGAGTAAGCATTCTCACACTCCTTTGCTTGGCCAAGATGTAGAAAAACTATGGTTGTATCTAGCACTTGATAGACATAGACTATGTATTGTAAACTATGGTTTTGAAAATTTTATTCCTAAATATGCTCTCGATATGCTATCGTTTTCACATAGACTGCTCCTGCAGTTCGATGGGCTCATGAATAAATTCTAGACAAACGAAACCCACATGTAAGAAATGATAAATTGGACCGCAGAACCACTCTGTCTTTGATATTAGGTGAGATTCCAAGAAGACAGTAGTGCTCTAGAATCCAACCATTTGGCGAAGCTCTAAGATATAGAATTCTTTGTTGAATGTGCATCTTGTCGGATCTGGTTTTTGTTTTCCTCAAACCATGGTCGGTATGGCAGTGTATGCCGTCTGTGCAATTTTATCCCTGCGATCCTGCGCCTTTTGACACACGTACTTATAACAAAATAAAGTAGTTTACTAGGTGTTTTGTCGGGAAGGATATGATGACTTTCGTCACGCCTACCCATAGAAAACATAAATGTTGGTTGAAAACTTGGTGACAGAGACCGGTGACAAGGCCTCAAAATTGATGCGACGACGACTCGTGTATCTCACAAGTCATCCTCTGCTTGTGATCCTTGGTTTGACCGCCGTTTTAGATATATGCCATGGCAGTCTTTGTCCTCCAATAACAATTCACCAACGTACGTAAGCAGTTGAAAAAAACTCCCATCATCGATCATCTCAGTGAGGTACGGTTTACCAGCTCAACAACCGTCTTCTCTCGCTGCAAGACTGCAGTTCTTGCGGCCAGTCGACCATGGAGAATAATCCCGGAGCTGTAGTAGTAGGAGCTGACGAGGAGAGCTCATCAGCGTTGAGCGAGGTCAAGAAGCAGCTACGCCTCGCCGCGCCGATCGCCGCCGGATGCCTCCTGCAGAAGGTCATCCAGACCATCTCCATCATGTTCGTGGGCCGCCTTGGCGAGCTTCCTCTCGCCAGCGCATCGCTGGCCACCTCCTTCGCCAACGTCACCGGCTTCAGCTTGCTGGTATCTATATGCATCGTCTTCCTCCCTACTAGTACTGAAGTGTATGCGTGAACTGAAGCTGACGAATCGTTACTGCCAGTCAGGCATGGCGAGCAGCCTGGACACGCTGTGCGGCCAGGCCTTCGGCGCGGGGCAGTACCACCTTCTGGGCATCCACAAGCAACGGGGGATGCTGGTGCTCGCCGTGGTAAGCATCCCGGTGGCGGCGGTGTGGGCCTACACCGGCGACATCCTCGTGTGGTTTAGGCAGGACCCGGAGATCGCGGCGGGCGCCGGGAGATACATCCGGTGCATGATCCCGGCGCTCTTCTTGTTCGGGCAGCTGCAGTGCCACGTCCGGTTCCTGCAGCCGCAGAACGTGGTGGTGCCGGTGATGCTGAGCTCCGCCGCCACCGCCGCCGCGCACGTCGCCGTCTGCTGGCTGCTGGTGCGCAGGCTGGGCCTCGGCGCCAACGGCGCCGCGCTGGCCAACGCCGTCTCCAACCTTGCCAATCTCTCGTTCCTGGCGCTCTACGTCAGGCTCTCGCCGGCCTGCAAGGCCACCTGGGCGGGGTTCTCCCGCAAGGCGTTCCGCGGCATCCCTGGCTTCTTGAAGCTTGCCGTGCCGTCGGCCGCCATGGTCTGGTGAGGATTAAAGATATATATGGACGTCTTCGATCCAGTACCCGTTGTCACATACTGAATTTAAAGTATGTGCAGTATGGAATGGTGGTCCTTCGAGCTCCTGGTGCTGCTTTCGGGCCTTCTCCCTAACCCCAAGCTTGAAACAGCAGTGATGTCTATCTGGTGATCGAGATACTCTGTCCAGTACTGCTCACATTTCTGTTTACTCTCTTTCTCTTTCTCTGTCTCTCTCCCTCCCTCCCCCTCTCTGATCCAAGGCTAATTTAACTTAGCTTTTTCTGACTCGCGTAGCTTCAACACTTACGTCTTCGCATTCATGCTCCCGACGGGACTTGGCGCTGCAGCAAGGTTAGTAGTATCAACTGGTTGATGCTCTTATTCGTTCTTACATTTCCCGAAAATACTGTACTGTCTCCATCAAAAAGTATAGTATTTTCTGAATTTTTGTCCAAAACCAAATTATGTTTTAACCAAGTTTATTTAGGTAGAAAAATGTTAACATCTACCATACATGTCAAAAAGAGTAAAATATGAAAGCATATTTCATAATATTATGTTCATTGGATATCCTTTTTTATTTCATATAATATTTCATAAAGCCTATAATAGTTTGAACAACAATTAGGACTTGTTTGGGAATACTTCAAACCCCTTCGACTTCACCAACCTACAAACTTCAATATGGAACAGTTCCACCATGAAATAGAGGTTGCTTACAACACTTAGAATAGAAAGGTTTGGTGAGAAATGTCTACTTTTCCCTGTCACTTCTTTTAAAAAAGTGGAAAGTTTTTTCCCTAAATCTCAATACTTCAAGTAGAAACTATGTGACTATCTGAATCTTACGCACTAACACATATTTCACATACAACCACTGGGTACAAGTTAAACCTACAAACTATACTTAAAAAAGCATAGACATAGCTAGGAGATGCTCAAGGCTGCCTTAGGCATATTGACGGGTACATTCGTCTAACCATTGTGGAATATCTGCTCTTTTGAACACACAGCTAAAAGGTAACAAGGCTGCGTTTCGCGATGATAGACACATTTCTTTGACCTTCGGTTGAGGCACTAGTATCGGACTCAAGCCATAGTGGATAGAATACCAACTACCAATAGCTGCCACGCGGGTCGTTCCCAAACCAGTACTACCTCTATTCTTGAATATTTGTCGTCCGCTAGTTCATTTTTAAATAAAACGCAAATAAAAAAGAACGGAAGGAGTACAATTTTAACTAATTTTACTACAGTACGTGACGTGAACAGAATTTCGGCACCAAGTTCGAGTTGGGTGATGCCGAGCAACAGCACAGTACCCAAGTCATGTAAGAAAATTATGGCACGAATGGTCATATCGCAATACATTAGCAGGGAATAATCGCCGTGTTCATGTGCATAGATACCTATATATAAGTTCAATCCGATAGTAACTAGACATTCTAGAGCAGAGTTTGTGTTCGATCAACAATGATGGCAGATGCTTACTATACTACTTATGGCCATATGACGATATTACTTCGCAAAACATCATACAGCGTCTAGTAGTTTGCTTGAATGAATAAGAATTGTACAGACATCTTACGCCAGCAGCTACAGAGTTGGATCAGTATGTCAGCAGATGCATAACAAATTAGAACAGCAATCGTCCTAGGTACATTCACTAGCATTTCATGGATAAACTCCAGCTGGCAGCATGGGTGAGCGGCATGCGCCTTGGAGCCCTGGCCGGTATGGGAGGCGGCCTGCAGAAAGCGTGCTTGCTCTGCACTCTGTTCCCAGACCGGCGGCAGATGGAGGCTGAGGTTGAGCAGTGAGGGCGGCGGTCAAAATCCGTAAATAATGGCTGTTTGCAGAACGGTAGGAGGAGGCCACATAGAGGTTATTGACGACGGGTGGGCAGAGTGGAGGGCAACCGTGCAGATCCATTCCCGCATTGAAATGGTGTGTAATTTCTGGCGATGCGTGTAATTATCACCAACTCCACGAGGACTCTGAAAAATGTATTTTGTGGAGCATCTCTTTGATAGATTTAAGAAAAATGTAGAGTTGGTCTCTACATTTGCAGATTTTGTAGATATAGAAGTTCATAAAACTAGAATGTTTTGCTTGTAAATTTACAGGTAGAGCTACAAACCGTGGAGCAGAGCAGTTCCAAATACCCTTAACTCAGAAATGTAGAGTATTTATGCAAACGGAAGGAGTTGCAGCAACTTGTTACCAGTGCTTATTGCCCCCGTAACAAATAACAATCTCTCCCCATGTTCTTTGCAGTATACGTGTTTCAAATGAGCTTGGTGCAGGACGGCCACAGGCAGCCCTCATAGCGACCCGGGTAGTCATACTCTTGGCCTTCATTCTTGGCATATCTGAAGGTTTGGTGATGGTGCTGGCGCGCAATATGCTCGGCTACGTCTATAGCAACAAGCAGGAAGTGGCCTTCTACACTGGTAGAGTGATGCCGATTCTTGCGGTGTCCACCTTATTTGATTGCCTACAATGTGTTCTGTCAGGTATGCAAGACAACCCCATAGGCCAAGCATCATCTACTTTAGTCTTTAACTAAGTATAGTGAATGGTAATGGGCCTTAAAGTTCTTGCGTTCGGAGTATGCTTTTTTTGTTTTCTTCTAAGTCAAGCCTCTTTAACTTTGACAAAACTATGAAAAATACATTAATATTTAAAATATCAAATAAGTTCACCATTGGAATATAATTCGTAGAATTTAATAAGACTTATTACACGTTTGATGTTGCAAATGTTATTGTATTTTTAGATTAACTTAATTAAAGTCTTATGGAGGCAAAACTAAATCGACATATCTTTTGGAACAAAGAATAACATATACCTATTTTTTCCCTTGTTCAAAATGGTGGTTGCAGAGCTCTTGTCTCTTTGATATTGCCTTGTCCTAGCGAGATCAGGATGAGACCCTTCATCATTTCTAACCAATCCATGTTAGGTCATCGAGAGGATATTAGATAAAACCTAAGAGAGGGAGGTTAAGAGAGGGAGGTTAAGTACTGAAGTATATGACTTCAATAGCGACTTCAAAAATCATGTAAGATAAACCTATAATAGTTTGTATCAAAATATATATAGTTTGGATTTTTTCTAGTATATATGTACGTATACTTCTACACCGAAAGAGTGCAACCAAATAACCAATTCAAGCAACTCCACAAGGCAATTCTAGAAATGTGAACAAAAGAATGACATTGCAAGAAGTAAATAAGAAACATAAACATGGTAGGTAAAGAGATGAACAAGACAAAATTGAGCTAGGGATTCATCTTTATAAAAATAAACCACAGAACAAAAATGTGCACATGTGCATCTGTTTGGACCAGTGTGAAGTGAAATTGCAAACCTCTCATTTCATCACAACATTGCATCACAAAAGTATTCATTACGAAAGTATTCGGTCACAAAAGTGCTCCTTAATTATCTGGCTAGGGCATGCATGCACAGTGGGTATAGAGAATAGTATGTTGTTACGAAGATCATTCCAAAAAAGAAGAACCTATATACTCAAAAAAATTATGTGGAGGTAAAGGCAGAGAAAAAGAGTGCAACGACCATGAAGATGTCCAAACTTTTGTACATTCGTCATTTTAATATTTATATTTACTCGCATTAATGGGTAATACAAATAGTTACCAGTAGTAATCTATATTTTTCTTACACCCCCTCTATCCCAAACTATAGTTTTTTTAGCTCTCTTTCTATCATCTATATTCAAGTGGATGTCGATGAATCTAGATATATATACAAAACACATTCATGGATAATAAATGAATCTACTCAAAACCGAAAACAAACTGTAATTTGGAACATAGGGAGTACTAAACTGAACTCTACAGAAGGTAAAACACACCAATATTCACACTGTTAAGTTACATAGCTTCCATACTTGATGTGCAGGGGTTGTTAGGGGTTGTGGCCGACAAAAGATTGGTGCCTTTATCAACCTTGCTGCGTTCTACATTGCCGGGATCCCTGCGGCATCCATTTTTGCCTTTGTCTGTCATCTCGGTGGAATGGTGTGAAGCTTTCTCATCATTTTCCTTTTGACAGTTAAATTCGGTTTGTTTTAGATTCCATAGTAAATATATATTCTAAAAGAAAGTGTTCTGTTTGAACTGAACAGGGGCTCTGGTTTGGGATCTTGTGCGGAGTAGGAGTTCAGATGGTCTTGCTTCTATGCATCACCTTATGCACCAACTGGAGCAAAGAAGTAAATAAGCTGAAGTTTAGAGTTTTAGTGAATTTAACTTATATTATTTTATATTTCATCTTGTTCTTAGTGGTGCTTGTTGGATTTCTAGGCGTTGAAGGCAAATGAGAGAGTTTTCAGGCCTTCTCTTCCTGTTGACGACGCGGTAGTGTCTCATTGTAACGAGCAGGGAAAACTGTCCCGTGTATAAAAACGTGATTGGTTTTGGATTGTTCAGTTCATGTACTTTCTGCCAGCTTTATAGTCAATGGCTCTATTCTTTAGGCTATCAATTTAGGGTTAGTTTGATATCACAGTATTTTTACAGTTTTGTTTCAAAATCACAGTATTGAAGAAGAATGTTGTAGTATTTTTTTATCCAAATGTGTTTGGTTAGCCAGTCCAAAACGTTGTTTTGAAGGGAAAATACCAACATTCTTGCACCCTGGTGCTGTTGACACCCGCATGCAGCGGAAACGGAGAGCATGCGCGCGCGAATGGAACGCGGACCGGGTCGGTCCCGGCCGGCCTCCAACTCCGCCGCCGTGTGCCTCGCCGCGCGCATCGTCGTGCATGTCGACACGTACTAGGAGTTGCAGTTGACGCCTAGTTACTAGTAGCTTGTACGGTACGGTTGGGGTCTGGTACGCGTCCGCACGATCCCAAAACTATACTAATGGCCTGTAAATATAAAGCGGCCGTCATTCCGTGGTACGTACCAATTACAACACAAGAAATCCACTTAGGGTTTAGGCGTGAGAGCCTTGGTTTTCGTTTCTTTTGCGCCAAGTCTCCCGAGTTGCCTATATAAAGTGGGCGTCATCCCGTGGTACGTACCAATTACAACATGAGAAATCCACCTAGGGTCTCCCGAGTTGCCTATATAAACCTACCTCTGACTCTGATTAACAGTCCGTATATCACGAGATCTTTCATGAAGTCCTCGAAATGGACCTTATCATGAGATCTTTTCTGAAGTCCCCCGGTTCTGTGGCCTGTATAAAGCGGGTGTCGTTCTGTGGTACGTACCAATTACAACACGAGAAATCCAGCTAGGGTTTAGGCGAGAGAGCCCTGGTCCTTTCTTTTGCGCCAAGTCTCCCGAGTTGCCTATATAAAGCGGGCGTCGTCCCATGGTACGTACCAATTACAACACGAGAAATCCACCTAGGGTTTAGGCGAGAGAGCCCTGGTTTTCCTTTCTTTTGCGCCAAGTCTCCCGAGCTGCCTATATAAAGCGGGTTTCCATAAGTTCATCGGCCTATCTGTGGCCAACGAACTTAATGAGCTTAAGTTCGTCGGTTTGTTCCTTGGCTGATGAACTTAAATAAGTTCGTCGGCCAGTGGGACCAAACCGACAAACTTACTGGTCGCCTCCTCTGTTCCAGATCTGGATCTGGCCATTCATTCCCTATATCCAAAACTATACCGTTTCAAATCGTCCCTCCGCCCGACGCCGCCGCACCGCCCAACGCCCCCCGCGCCGTCGCCCCCGCCACACTGCCCGTCGCCCCCGCCGCACCGCCCGACTTCCCCGCGCCGCTCGATGCCCCCGCGGCACCGGCGTCACCCACGCGCCGCTGTCCCGTGCCACCACCACCGTGCCGCCTATTGGTGGTCGTTATAACCCATTTCGACCACCAACATTTAATGTTCCAAGGGTAAATTTATGCAAGATTCATACACATTAACCGGTTCTACGAGTTGTGCATAAAGATTTTGCAGGAACACATATCATGATGAAAAACATACAAAACAGGGAGAAATATGGTGTATCAAGGGCAAGGAAGGAGAAGAGCTGAAAACCCAGCCACCAGGGCTAAGGACCCAGGCTGCCCGACCTCTCTGGCTCTAAATGCTACCATCTTCGACCTGCATGCAAGGAATGACGTGTCAAATACAATGCCAGCTTGGAATTCGAGAGAACATGTCACCACACCACGGAAGGCCTCCACTTCATCAATCCAGCCCACGAATTGGCTAAGTCAGCAATCCAAGAGACATCCATCCAATGGCTAAGGAAGAAACACAAGGAGAATGGCAAAAACACACAAGATAACCGCCAACTGACCTATAACCACCTTGGAGGATCAACATGAGCTGTGGGATGAAGTGAGGCGGTAGATCCGAGGGTTACCCGGGCTGCCCGGCTTAGGGTAGGGCCGCCCGGCTCCTCACCCAAGCCACCCGGCTCCTAACCGCCTCCAACTGCCACCCCCGACCTATTCAACCCCTTAGTGCTATAAATACCCCCCTTGAGAGCTCATTTGAGTGTGTGGATAGATGTAGCATAGTGGTATACTAGCACTTGAGAGTGTGAAGTTGTATAGTGTTGGAGAAATAAAGCTTTCCCTTAGCTTGTAGACAGGCATTCCTCTTGTATCAAGGAGAGTGGTGAGTATAGAGTACGGGAGTTGGATTTCTCTTCTCTCCTAGACTTGTGTTCTCAAAGGAAGGATATTCAGTTCTAGGATTGAGTAAAGTTCCTTGTCTCTTACCTTTGTTATTTCATTCTTACTTTACTTTCATGCTTAGTGATTTACTTGTCTGTTTATGGGAACCTTGTGTGCATGCTTCTAGTGTTGGCTATTTAGTATTGTTTGCTTTTCTAGCTCATTACCAGTAAGTAGTAAACTCTCTGAGTGGTACGACGGTGTTCATATTTAGAGTTTGTCTTGATTGGTCGGCTATCCCACGCAACTCTGGTTGGTAGACACACTATGTGACAGCTTTTGTGTTCTCAGTATTCCAATCCCGTCGTTCGGATAGACCCGCTGACGATATAGCGATACCTGTAGCGCCCGCCTTTCTTGGCTAGGTTATCAGCACTCGGGCCTAGCAGTAGCTCTGCAACTTTGGTGTCTATGTTTACATGACAAATATCTTTCTTTGCATGCTTAGTATAGTAAAGTGAATTAACTTCTGTTGAGAGCCTGCTTTCCTGTCTTTTATCCTCTACTTGCTAACTTCACTAGTTTGGCCATTGTGTTGTGTGATTATTATACTCCTCGTTCCTCGTGGATTCGATACCCTAGAATACTCTTGGGTGAAAGGATACACCACGGCGTCGCCCCCGCGTCGCCGTCCCGCGCCACCACCACATTGCCGCCCGACGCCCCCGCGCTGCTGTCCCGCGGCACCCAACGCCTCCGCGCCGCCGTCCTGCGCCACCACCACCACCACCGCGCCACGCCACCCTCACTCCTCCACCGCGCCACCCTCACTGCTCCGCTGCGCCGCTCCCCAACCACGCCTCCGCCCCGCTCCTCACTACGTCCAACAGGAGCGAACAAGGTCCGTATGGTCATTCACTAGTGTATATACAATATTGGCTTAAATTCGTCGGTTTGTTGTATGTTGTGGCTTAAATTCATCGGTTTGCTGCATGTCAATCAATAATTTTGTGGGTTACTTAGGGACTAATTTCATGGGTCAATTCTAGAACTGATGGAATTATTGAGCAATTGTTCTATATTAATTGTTAATTGTGTTTTGAACCACTGGTTAGGCCTTAATTATGCTTATAGTTGTAATTTAAGTTTCAAATGTGGTTTGTCAGTTTTTATTAAGCAATTGTTTATATAATGAGTATGAATAAGGTTATAATCATTTATCTACTGCCAATAGTTTATATAATAAGTATGGATAAGTATATGTGATGTCTTTTCGGTTTCATCATCATATTAGTGCATTGTTTTATGTCTAATTCGTACGTCACACCGTAGAGAGCCTAGGCGTCACCCGTTCTGGAACAACGCATGTCACATTTGGTTGTGACATGCGCGGTTCCGGAATTGTCCCCGCGTATATTTTGAGACAGCCGAATAATGTATGTTGTTGCATGTGACCTATATATGACGTGAGATATGGTTGGAGTGGAGATTTCAGTTGCATAACCCCTGTTGTTCTCCAACGCACCATGATCAGGCGTGTGTTTGGAGAACAGCGGGGTTATGCTGCCGAAATTTTGTTCTGACTATATCTCACGTCATAGGTCGTATGCAACAACATACATTATTGGGTGGGTTTAGGACACATCTTTCCTATTAGGGTCTGTCACTTAAGCCACGATCGTTGACAACAATTAATTTTTTAGCTTTGCATAATGGGTAAGGATCGAAGGACGATGTATGACGGATGGAGAAGTGATGGTGCACACTCAAAGGAATGGGCTCAGATAGCAAATGCTTTCTTGAATCATGCATTCGTGGGGCCAGCTCGCGTAGTATTGTGTCCGTGTTGTCTTTGTGGAAATCGTGACTACCATCGTAAGGAATAAGTACATGGAACAAGTACAAGAACACCTTTGTAAGTTTGGGTTCATACCTGACTATATGGTGTGGAGCAAGCATGGAGAAGGTAGAGAGCGGCTCATTGAGAGAGATAACAACAACAACAACAATAACAACAATCATGACAGGATGCATGAGATGTTAAATGCCTTTGGTAGGCAATTTGATGTTGGTCCTGAAGCTGAGAAGAGAACCCAACCGAAGGAGAGCTGATGAGATACTGCATGAATCGACTAAAGTTACCGTGTTGGAGGCGGTGACACGTCTTATGTCTATGAAGGCCAAGTTCAACTTTTCAAAAAGGACATGTACCAGTCAAAATAATGTTGAAGGGTCTCGGAATGAACTATCAGAAGATCGACGTGTGCGAGAATAACGGCATGTTGTTTAGGAAGAATGGTGATGAAAAGTTGAGTCATTGCAAACGCTACGGTAAGTCGACATATGTCGAGGTGTTAAACGAGGAGGGAGAATCGGTGACTACAAAAGTTTCGGTTAAACAACTCCGTCGCATGCCCATGACTGAAAGGTTCAAATGATTGTACCTATCTAAAGAGACAGCACATCCTATGAGGTGATCAAAGGAGGGGGAATGCAAGCATGATGACGATATAATGATACACATGTCAGATGGTGAGGCGTGGCATGCCTTGGACCGCTTCGATCCAGAATTTGCAAGTGACCCTAGGAGTATTCGCTTTGGGTTGTCGACGGATGGTTTCACTCCTTATTGGTGTTGCTCCGTACTCGTGTTGGCTTGTTTTCATCGTGCCATGCAATCTGCCTCCCCATTTGTGCATGAAAGAGGAGTTTGTATTTCTTGCTAGGGTTATTCCAGGTCCTAAACATCCAGATATCAATGTCTTCGTGGAACCGTTAATTGAAGAACTGCAAGAGTTATGGATAGAGGTGGAGGCATATGATATTGTTGCTAACGAAAAATTTACGTTATATGCCGCATATCTATTTTCATTCCATAATTTGCCGGCATATGGAATTTGGTCTGGCTGGTATGTCTATGGCCGCATGTGTTGTCCCATATGTATGGCAGACACTGATGCGTTCGCGTTCATTCTAAAACACGGTGGCAAAGTATCTTTCTTTGATTGTCATCGACGTGAGCTTCTATCTCAGCATGAGTACAGATTTGATATAGTTTCTTTTCAAAAAAGGGCAAGACCATTACGAAACGACAACCATCAAAGCGATTGAAAGGAGAACAAATAGTAGAATGGCTTGATGAGCTCGTAGATGACGATGATGGTGGGTTCCTGGGTTACGGTGAAGAGCACAACTGGACTCATAAGTCTTTCCTTTGGGAGCTCCCTTATGCAAAAGCATTAATGCTACCTTACAACATCGATTTGATGCACCAGGAGCGTAATGTTGCTGAAAGCATCATAAGTATGTGTTTCGACACGGATAAAACAAAAGACAATGTGAAGGCTAGAAAATACTTAGCTGAGATATGTGATAGGCCTTGGCTAGAGATCCAAATTAATTCAAATGGAAAGGAGAGTAGGCCACGGGCTCCATATTGTCTATAGCCGGAAGATAAGAAACATATATTTTGAAGTGGTTGCAAACCTTGAAGTTTCCTGATCGTTATGCAACCAACATAAAACGGGCAGTAAATGTTAGTACTGGCAATCTCAATGGGTTAAAAAGCCGTGATTATCATATTCTCATAGAGTGGTTTTTACCAGTAATGTTATGTGGCTATTTTGATGATGAGTTGTGGAAACTAATCGCAGAACTGAGTTACTTCTAGGTAATATCAAAGAAGTTGACGCGTGAGTTAGAGAAGGGAATTCTAGTTCTTCTATGCAAAATGAAAAAAAAAATCCGCCTAGTTTATTCAATGTGATGCAACATCTGCTATTGCATTTGCCATGGGAGGCATTGGTTGGAGGGCCTATCCAATTCGGATGGATGTATCCTGCAGAAAGAGAATTGAAAAAGCTTAGGATAATGGTGCGCAACAAGGTAAGGGTAGAGGATTGCATCGCTGAGGCATTTGCAATTAAAGAGATATCCAACTTCTCAAGCAAGTATTTTATGGAAAAACATAATGCGAATGCGCCTTCAATGCGGTACCATACCGTATCGGAACCACCCAATAGCAAGTTAGAGATCTTCAAATGGAAGGGTAAAGGTGTTGGGGCTTTAAGTCATCATCACGTGGACTACGCCGAGCGCCGTAGGCCTCCCGGGGACCGACGAACTTAACGGTGCCAGCCGTTTAAGTTCGTCGGCCAGGGTGGAACCGACGAACTTAAGGTAAGTTCGTCGCGGCCGTCGAACTTACGTGCATAAAAAACGTCAAGTTTAGTTCGACGGATAAGTTCGATGGCTGGCGACGAACTTAGCTTAACTTCATGGGTTTCGGCTTAAATTCGTGGGTATTTGGTCCATGAACTTTAACTGTTTTCCTGTTGTGAAAAATGTCTTTTAGCACCGGCTGATAATCCCCTATTGTATCAGATCCATAGCTAGTACTATCAAACTATGATTACTTGAACGTGTGAATTGGAATATTGAACGGGTATCCATAGCCATACCAATTTTAATACTGACGTTATTGCCTGAAACATCCATTAATTTAAGAGTAAATTGTATCCACCATACAACAACTTGATAGGAGGGTGCAAATTAGTCCAATAACTTGTAAAATGCTTGATTTAATACAATAACTTGATAGATGGGTACAAATTAGTCCAACAACTTGTAAAATGCATAATTTAGTGCAACGATTTGGAAAATCGGTGCACTTGCAGTCCAAACGTTACAATGGTGACGTATTAAGCATACATGGACAAGTAAATTTTAAATAATTCTTAATATTTGTTAATTTTATTGATGGTGACCCAGTTGTTACTTCTCAACTGTGTAGTTAAAATAAAATAATATTTTAGAATTACACCATTAGCATTACTGAAAGACAAATTAAAAAATAGGAACCATAGGACCTGAGGCTCATCCATTCAACATTTATATATGAGAACGTTCATCTCTGTTCTTTTAGCTTATTTTCCTTTTCTAAACAAGTACATGAGGTTTTAAAAATATTCATACTAGACTTAAAATATATTGTTACTTATCAATATTAAATACGGAATTAAATATTTCTAATTAAAATTATTTTATTTCATAAAAATAATTAATATGAATTCATAACATTAGTTTTGTGAACACTTAGGGTTCTAATATTGACCACGTTACCGCTGTGACATGAATATAAATAGTCAAATAATGTTTAATGATTTGTTCTGACTTGAAATATGTTGCTCTTTATAGTATTTGGATTACGGATGCACCAATTTATTAACTTATTGTACTAAATTGAGCATTTGACAAATTGTTGAACCAACTTGCACCCACATGTCAAGTTATTATATTAGATTGAGCATTTTTACAAGTTGTTGGACTAATCCGCACTCACCTGACAAGTTATTGTAAGATACGTGCAATTTACTCTTAATTTAATATGTGTCCAATAAATTCTAAAAAAATCTCAAAGACCCACTCATGTATGGTAGAAGTGGTGGGGATTTTATCCCATATGGTAAGTTGAGATGGATGGAGTCTAAGTTAAATAAGTTAAATAGTAAGCCTCTTGTCCTTCCATGAATAGGACTGTGAGAAAGAGGAAGCCGCACACGCGCACGTATTCATGTATTTTTCGCGTGAATAATCGCGTGACTTGTGACTTGGGCGTTAAGTTTGGATCCGAATTGGATCTTATCACGAGATCTTTCCTAAAGTCCTTGAATTGGATCTTATCACAAAATCTTTCCTGAAGTCCTCCAGTTCTGTGGCCTATATAAAGCGGGCGTCGTTCCGTGGTACGTACCAATTACAACACAAGAAATCCACCTAGGGTCTCCCAAATTGCATATATAAACCTACATCTGACTCTGATTAACAGTCCGTATATCACGAGATCTTTCCAAGTCCCCCAGTTCTGTGGCCTATATAAAGCGGGCGTCGTTCCGTGGTACGTACCAATTACAACAAAAGAAATCCAGCTAGCGTTTAGGCGAGAGAGCCCTGGTTTTCCTTTATTTTGCGCCAAGTCTCCCGAGTTGCCTATATAAAGCGGCCATCGTCCTGTGGTACGTGCCAATTACAATACGAGAAATCCACCTCGGGTCTCCCGAGTTGCCTATATAATCCTACCTTTGACTCTGATTCACAGTCCGTATAAAAGACGGCAACAACTCACATGTGGTTCAGATACAAAACCGAACCGATCACGAGGCGGCGGAAATCAGTATAAAAACGGCACCATACGGCCTTAAGTTAACACGTATTCTTATAATACAAGCACGCTGCCTAAGGCATCTTGCTTTCTTTGATTGTTATACGAGTCTGGTGACCCAATCGTGCAACCCAAAATCTGCAAGGTACTTATACTATAATTCTATAAATCTCTATTACTGTTTTCTTCTTTTTCAAACATCCTCGTAAATCTTCTATCCATGAGTAGAATGGCACGTCAGCACCGGGATCTTTTACGTCTAGGTGCTTCAGGTGCAGTCGGAGGAGTATGGGTTCCACACTTATAACACAAAAGACCTTTTTGTACAACCAGAAAAACACAGAGAAACCCACAATATCTTTTTTGCACCAAGGGTCTCCTGATTTGCCTATATAAATCGCGCGTCGTCCTGTGGTACGTACCAATTAGAACAAGAGAAATTCACCTAGGGTTTAGGCGAGAGAGTTCTCTGTCATCGACGCTGCATAGCTACTTGGGTGCCTCCATCCCTTCCACCGGCGTGTCGGCGGCGGATGGCAGTGTCTCCGAAACCTCGTCCCATTGAAGAACCTACACGGGTTGGGGCGAATCAGGTTTTTGGGCAACGATCACGTGATGATTCGCTCGAGTTCTACGTTCTTCTTCAAGCCTACGACTCCGATCTCATCAATAGCTACGCTGGAGTGTTCCGCATCGTAAGTAACTATGAGTTTCTCATGCTTTATGCTTTGTGTGGTTTATTCCTAGTTCATCATGCTTATTGTTTAGGAATTAATTTGATCTTAAAGTTGCGCTTATTTTTAACAATCCAAAAACCTAATAGGCACTTTAAGATGGGTAACAGCCTAGCTGATTCACTGAAACCTAAAAAGTTCGATGGTGAGAACTTTGCGAGATTTGCAAAGAAACTTGAGTTGTGGTTCCATCCTATGGATCTGGCCTAGATCATGAAGCCTATTGATGAACCTCTGTCGTTGACTGCTGAAAGGCAGGCAGAGATTGAGAAGGCTAATGTGATAGCAGTGGGCTGCATCTTAATTGTTCTGTCTGACAAGCTCTGTGATGTGTACATGAATCACCACAATGCTAGGGAGCTTTGGGGGCCATCGAACATAAGTACGGTGCCTCTGATGCTGGACATGAACTGTATGTCATTGAGCATTACCATGATTAAAAGATGGTAGACAACCGCGGTGTGGTTGACCAGGTTCATGAAATACAGTGCATTGCCGGAGAGCTCCAGCTACTTGGGCGTGTTTTGCCGGATCCGTTTGTGGCGGTTGGCATTATTGCCAAATTGCCTCCATCCTGGATGGATTTCGTCACAGCTCTTAAACACAGGAGAGTTAGCATGTCTTTTGTAGATCTGCTGGCTTCTCTTGACGTTGAAGAGAAGGCTCGGGAAAAGGACAACGCAAACAAGCAAAGTGAGTACCACGCTAGTGCTAATGTCACGACACAGGGTGGAAAAAAGAAGAAGAGGAAGCCAAAGATTGAGCACACCACCAGCTTCAAGAAGAACTTGGAGGATATCCAATGCTATGTCTGCGGCAAGATGGGCCACTTGGCCAAGAAGTGTCACGACAGAAAGAGCAAGGGCAGAACAAGACTACCAAGATGGTTGTGAGTGAGGCCGCTACTTCAGGGTATGGTATAACATATTCTTTTTTTTCAGCATGTCAATCTTTCGATTGGTGGGTTGATACGGGGGCTAATATTCATGTTTGTGCTGATCAAACTCTATTTTCTTCTTACCAGGCCACATGAGGCGTAGCCCTCTTGATGGGGAACGGGACGCGTGCTTCTATTCATGGTGTTGGCACTGTCGATCTCAAGCTTACTTCTAGAAAGATCGTGCGGCTACAGAACGTGCAACATGCCCCATCAATAAACAAGAACCTCGTCAGCGGGTTGTTGTTGCTTCGTGATGGTTATAAGTTGGTGTTTGAGTCTAATAAATTAGTCGTGTCTCATTGTGGACAATTTATTGGTAAAGAATATGATAGCGGAGGCTTGTTCCGCTTATCTCTTATGGATGTTTGCAGTTCGGTTGTGAACCATGCTAGCGTTTCGATTAATAATGATGAGGTTGATGTTTGGCATTCACGTTTGTGTCATATTAATTTTGGAAGTATGTCTCGGCTATCTACCTTGTGTTTAATTCCTAAGTTGCCCATAGTCAAAGATTCTAAGTGTCAAGCTTGTGTACAAGCCAAGCAATCGAGGAAACCTCATCCCACAGTTGAGGAAAGAAATTCGACACTTTTAGAACCCATTCATTCTGATCTTTGTGAGATAAATGGTGTGTTGACTAAAAGGGGTAAGAAATACATGATGACTCTCATCGATGATGCGACTAGATTTTGTTATGTGTATTTGTTGAAAACGAAAGATGAAGCATTAGATTACTTTAAAGTATATAAGGCCAAAGTTGAGAACCAGTTAGATAAGACTATTAAATGGTTCAGGTCAGATCGAGGTGGCGAATACTTCTGCAATGAGTTTAATCTTTTCTGTGCCGAAAATGGAATCATACATGAGAAGACACCTCATTATTCGCCCCAATCAAACGGGGTTGCCGAAAGGAAGAACTGCACTATTACCGACTTAGTTAATGCTATGTTGGATACTGCGGGTTTATCGAAGGCACGGTGGGGTGAGGCTGTTCTAACAGTGAATCATGTATTGAATAGAGTTCCCACTAAGAATAATGAAAAAACTCTGTATGAAGGCTGGAAAGGGAGAAAGCCAACTCTTTCATATTTGCGCACGTGGGGATGTTTGGCGAAAGTCAGCATACCAATAGTCAAGAAGTGCAAACTTGGACCAAAAAATGTTGATGGTCTCTTTATTGGTTATGCTATAAATAGCAAGGCTTATAGATTTTTAGCGTATAAATCAGATTCACCCGATGTGCCTATTGATATTATTATTGAATCGCAAGATGCTACATTTTTTTAGAGTATTTTTCCTATGAAAGATGCACGTTACATTTCTAGTCATGATATTGTTGTACCACATGAACAATCTACTCCTGCTGATTATCTAGAACAATCACTTGAGGAAGATGATAGTGAAATAGCTCCTCGCAAGAGCAAGAGACAAAGGATTTCAAAGTCCTTTGGTGATGATTTCAGTGTATATCTTGTGGACGATACACCCAGGTCTATTTCAGAGGTGTTTGCATCTTCTGATGCAGACGATTGGAAAGAGGCTGTTCGTAGCGAAATGGATTCCATTATGACTAATGGAACTTGGGAAATCGTTGATCGTCCCTTCGGTTGCAAACCGGTGGGATGCGAGCGGGTATTTAAGAAGAAGCTTAGGCCGGATGGTACTATTGTCAAGTACATGTAGCTAAAGGGTATACGTAGAAAGAAGGTGAAGACTATTTTGATACTTACTCACCTGTTGCTAGATTAACTACTATCCGCGTACTCTTATCGTTGGCTGCCTCACATGGTCTTCTAATCCATCAAATGGACATGAAGACAGCTTTTCTTAATGGAGAGCTAGATGAAGAGATCTATATGGATCAGCCTGAAGGATTTGTAGTATCTAGGCAAGAAGACAAGGTGTGTAGGTTATTGAAATCTTTGTATGGGCTGAAACAAGCACCCAAGCAGTGGCATGAGAAATTTGATAATACTCTAACACAGGCAGGCTTTGCTGTTAATGAAGCTGATAAATGCATGTACTACCGCTATGGTGGGGGCAGAGTTGTGATCATGTGTTTGTATGTCGACGATAGACTAATTTTCGGGACTGACATTGATCGATGAAGTGAAATCTTTTCTGTCCCAAAATTTTGATATGAAAAACTTGGGTGAGGCTGATGTTATTCTTAACATCAAGCTGATCAAAAGTGAGGATGGCATTACTCTTATGCAATCTCACTGTGTTGAGAAGATATTGAGCCGATTCGGCTATATTGATAGTATTTCTTCTCCAACACCATATGATCCTGGCAAGATTATTCGAAAGAATAAGGGGCCAGGAAGAGACCAACTAAGATATTCTTAGATAATTGGTTCACTCATGTACCTAGCTGGTGCTACTCGACCTGACATCTCCTTCGCGGTTAGTAAGTTGAGCCGGTTTACTTCTAATCTGAGAGATGATCAGTGGAGCGCGCTTGAGAGAGTTATGCACTACTTGAAAGGTATAATGAGTCATGGACTTCACTATACTAGGTACCCTAAGGTACTCGAAGGGTACAGTGATGCAAATTGGATTTCTGATGCTGATGAGTTAAAGGCAACCACTGGGTATGTCTTTACTCTTGGAGGGGTTGTTGTTTCATGGAGGTTGTGTAAACAGACCATATTGACGAGGTCAACCATGGAAGCTGAGCTTACTGCATTATATTCTAGTACCTTTGAGGCCGAATGGCTGCGAGAACTCTTGATGAATTTGCTTATAGGGGATAAGGCTATTCCGGCTATTCTTATGAACTGTGACAATCAAACTGCGATTGCCAAAGTGAACAGTGATAAGGATAATGTGAGATTATCAAGACACGTTAGAAGACGAATTAAATCTGTCAGAAAACTGAGAAACTCCGGAGCGATAGCTGTCCAATATATTAATACAGCTAAGAATCTGGAAGATCAATTTACTAAAGGTCTATCAAGAAAGTGATAGACGATGCATCTAAGGAAATGGGATTGAGACCCACCTGAGTTGCACACGGTGGCAACCCAAACCTATGTGATCGGAGATCCCGTGAATTAGGATCTTGGGAAAACAAACCGCTAAGTGTAACCGGAGAGTATATATATTCTACTACCCTCTCCAGTGAAGATGCAAAAAATCCTAACCTTCAACGTATACCTGTTTTAATATCAATTTTCTCATCACTGAGTTCAATCATGCATGGGCCTATATGTCAAAGAAAAAGCATCAATATACATATGCGTACAGATGGTCATTGATTTATACAGTAATTGGACGGCTGCCTATTGTACATGATCTCAGTTCAGAATATTATAACAAGCATATCATGTCATATACCAAGAAAAAGAGAGAGTCGACCACCAAACAATTCAATGTTTTGAAAAATGACAAAGGGAAACATTATCTACACCGAGCAGAACGCTGTACTTGCAGTATAACAAATAAAAATCGACAGATATATAAGAAAAAGCATATATAGTTTGCTTACATTGTGCACGAGTGGCAAATAATCCAAGAAGAAGAAGCGAAAGCAGCACAAGTGCATCCACGTGCCTGGTCTACTTTTCCATGTAGAAATGCAAAGGGCGATGCGTCTTCCTCTGCTACTTTCGGGGAACCTCTGTTCCGGTGGAATACAAGTATGTAACGATTGATTTCGAGCTCTACGAATGATTAACAAATATATAGCGTAAATCGATCGATTATAAATGGTAATTAGTAACCACAGTGTATATATGGTAATTAGAAATCATGCCATTGTTTGACACACTCTTCCTCAGCTATCTGCTGGAGAGAGCTGCCGCTAGGAGACTTCACTTTTAGCGCTGTGCATTCGCAGCCGCTATTAGAGCAGTATTTAGCCACCTATAACCGCTAATTAGGCCTTAATATTGTAGCAGCCGCTAAAAGTTCTGGGCCGAATGCAATTGAGGTCTTCTCAAATTTCAGCGAATAAAGCCTGGCCCAACGAGCATATGCTGGCGAAAAAAATGGCGGCGGTGGCAGATGCTGCGACCAGCTGGAGATTGGGAGTGGCAGTGGCTCTCAGCAAGGGCATGTTTGGTTGTTTTGTCAGGCACTGTGCTGCCTTGTCCAGCCAATATAGGAAGCGAATCCGTGTGTTTGCTTCATTGGCTAGAGCTCCTCGGGGCCTGTGCGGGCGAGATTGGCTTGCTGCCACGCTAGAGCTCCTCGGGGCCTGTGCGGGCGAGATTGGCTTGCTGCCACGGGAGAGCAAGAACGGCTCTCCTAGGGAGGCAAGCTCCTCGTGGCTTGTGCCAGGCAAGGCAGAGGCAAGCAGCTCCCAGAACCAAACATGCCCAAAATCGCTTAGGAGAGCAAGCTCGGCATGGCCCATCCGCCCGTGGAGCGAGCCAGCCAATACACCATGGAGGCACTCCTGGTTGGTGAGGGCCCCCTGGTGCCTCTTGCGCATGCGACCTGGAGAAGTACGATGCGGGTGTGCTCGGTCTAGAGACGATGGATACAGTGTGCAACGCGTCGCTCAGGCAGGGTAAGGCTGGGGCACCTTGGATTCTCTCGCTGTTCTAACTATCCATATCTCTGTCTACGTGCTGTAACAGTACCGTATTTAATTTTGCAGTCGTCGTATGCAGTCGCAGTTAGTTTTAGCCTAAGTGCTCTGTTTCTTGATGGTCTGGATGGATCTTTCACGGTTGTAATCTGATTATCTGAACGGTGTACGACTTGTATTTTAACAATTAAGAATGTGATGACCGGTGAATATGTGAACTGGTGAATAGAGATAGATAGAATCTGTGAATTGATTGTCGTTTTTTTCTAATGTTTTTTCCAAAACCGCTAAATGTCTTAGCCACAGCTATAGCGACTTGTAGCTGATGTAAACCTGAACCGCTAAATGCTTACAAACGTCGTCTTCTAAACTAGGCAATAATGATGGTGGACGGGGTGCACTTACCGTAGAGAGATCTGGGTGTTCGTCGGGTTGGGGTGGACGGGCTGCATTTCCCTCTTCTCTATCGACGCTTGGCAGAGGCGAATGGGCTGGTTTCCAAGATAGTTTGGGTGGTATGGGTGAAATAGAAACTGTGGTTTGGTTTGGTCTGAGATGACATACACCCGGTTCCTCAACATCATCTTGATCTCGTCACGTTCTCGGCTTCTTGTCGCATCAAGCCGCCGAAATTCATCCGGTCCACCCAAGTGGACCGGAGCCGCCATCCACCCACCCCCCTCCCCCTCTCCTTCCGTTTCTCTTCTCCAAATCGGCCCATGCTGGCTCATCGGTCTGCCTTCTCTCTTGATCGCCGCCGTCGTCTTCCTCCCACGCCGCCGCGCGCCGCGTCGTCGTCGTCACCGCGGGGTTAGGGTTCGGGGTTCGAGTTTGGGGTTGAGGTTGGGGTTCGCCATCGCCGGCGAGAACTCCATCTCCTCCCCGGCCTTAGAGGGATGGCCGGGGAGGCAGGCCGGCCCTGCGGTAGTGGCGGGCGGCCGGGCGGCTAAGGCCGGCAGCGAGGGTGCCGCCAGCCAGGCAGGGAAGGATGGCGGTTGGGCCAGGGTGGAGCGGGGGAGCACCATTGTGACGGTGATGGCAGACGACAACGGTGAAGCCGCTCCGGCGAAGCCGGATTAGGGTGGCGGCAGTGGAGGCGGGGACGCCGGAGCTGGGGGCGGGGTTGGTGGCGGGGGAGCTCGTCGCTCGGCGCCGGCAGAGGTCTTGGGGCGGGGCCGCGCGGCAGTGGGGCGGCGGACGGCGGGCGGGGAGGCCGCGGCGAGGGTGCCGATGCGCTAGCGGCCTCCAGGTGGCGGGGGTGGGGCGGGGGCGGGGTGGCGCCGATGGCGAGAGGACGAAGCGTGGCGTCGACGGCGGCTAGCGGAGGAAGAAGAAGGTGGGAGGGAGTGGGCCGCGACGAGATTGGGCCCAAGAACCGAGGGGGACGGGGTGGCTGGACGGGCGTCCCGTCCACCCTGGTGGAGGCGATGAGCCCCCTCGAGCCACCGCCGCCCATCCTCCGACGTCGCCATGCTCGCTCGAGCGAAGGCAGGGCAAGATTCCTTTCGACCCCTACGGCTGCGCACCGCCCCAGCCTGCTTACGGCGGGGGCGAGGATGCCTAAGGCCGCCGCCAGCCTGACCCGGCGCCGCGCCGGCGATGAGTACTGCACGTCGTCCACGTCGAGTCTGGCGACGGGAGGCCGCACCACGGCGGCAGTGCGTATGGAGGCGGGTCAGAGTACGGCCACGAGGCCCGCCCGCACTACGGCCGCAACGACGACGCGCAGGTAAGGATCGATGCCGGTGCCCTACGTTGGTCAAGTTGAGTTCCAATCCATCTGGAACCGGTTTGAACGGTTTGTTATGGTTTGGTTTTGTACAATTGTGCAACTGGATTGGTTTAGTTTGATCAGGGAGGATGAATGATCGGGTGGGGTGGTCTGCCGTCCACGTTGCTCCATCGATTGGTCTGTTGTGGTTTTGGTTTGGTTCTGAGACCATTACCACGCTTAGCGATACGGGGCCATGCGGGGTCATTGCGCGACGCCGCATGCAGGCGTCCCCATAGCGGGGCCCACGCGGGCCATGACCCCCCTTGTCAGGTAAGAATTTTTTTAAGATTATTAAAAAGAAGCCACGTACAATAATTCTTGAAATATCTAGAATAGTGAGTACTTTGTAGGTATCATGGGCCTACTTGGTTGAGTGGCTAGTACCCCAACAGCAGGCTAGGTTGAACCAACATACATGTGTTTGGTTCGGTGGTCAGGGATTGGAGCATGCCCAAGTAGTGCAAAAGAAGCTACTAGCCTGGCCTAGCCAGGGGGAATGAGATTTCCCACCGTTCCTTTGTGTCCTGGCTAGGTGCAGCGTTGGATCTGCCCAGCCTCGCTCGCTGCAACGAACTCCTCCAAGCACCGCACTCGCCCGGTAGCCCTGCGCCGTCACCCTCCTCTCTCTCCTTCATCGTTGTCCTCGCTCTCCTCCGTCACCGCCGCCCCGCTCGCCGGAGCCGAAGCTCGTGTGAAGGGAGCTGCTGTCGTCTGTAAGCATCTAGGCCCTAAGGTAAGTTTCGGTGATTGATTGACAAGCTTAAGTCTTGTCTAATGAGCTCGTGAGTGCAGGTTTAATAATGAATACAAAATTGGTTGCTCATTGGATTATGTGAATGGCCAATGTTTCACTTCATGGAGGGACTTGGTTTTCATCCGTATCTCGAAGGCTAAGGACTTTTCTAGAGTCAAGGATCATGGTGTTGAAGGATCCTTGCTTAGATAGGGTTTATAGCTTTCTAGTGTCCGCACTATTAAGAGGGGTCAACGGTTAGTAGCTTGATCAAGTGAATTGCCAAGTTATGGGTGCACACACATGCCAAATCTTTCAGAAACAGCAAAGGTATAAGCTACATAGGCTCAAGGTCCAAGAAAATCAAGCTTCACATCAAAATTCTTGAAGAAAACTCAAATTCAGAGAATGACATAGGGACAGTATTGTCCTCTCTATGTCAAAACAAGGGACCGGACAAATCAAGGTTTTAGGTGATCTTATACTGTCCAAAGCCCATGTAAATCCTCGACATCGGAATGTCAGGTTTAGTGTAACTGGACAAACCTAAGGACAAATAAACCTGAGGCTTTGAACCTGCTAGAAATCAGCCAAAACAATGGACAGTATTGTCCGAAGTTGAATACAGTACAAATCTAAGGACAAAGAAACCTGAGGCTATGATTTTCTGAGTATGCAAGTGAATACATGGACAGTATTGTCCGATGTTAAAGACAGTACAAAGCTAAAGACAAAGAAACCTGAGGCTATGATTTTCTGAGTATGCAAGTGAATACATGGACAGTATTGTCCGATGTTCAAGACAGTACAAAGCTAAGGACAAAGAAACCTGAGGCTATGATTTTCTGAGTATGCAAGTGAATACATAGATAGTATTGTCCGATGTTCAAGATAGTACAAAGCTAAAGACAAAGAAACCTGAGGCTATGATTTTCTGAGTATGCAAGTGAATACATGGACAGTATTGTCCGAAGTTCGACACGGTATAAACCTAAGGACAAAAGTACAATGACGTATTGAGTCAATGATCGTTTGTAAAGTATATGGACAATATTGTCCGAAGTTGGCGAAATCAAGGGACCGGACAATACTATGTACTCTGCGTCAGCAGCCCTCTTTGTGCAACGGCTCTATCATCTTGAGGGCTATATATTGGGTTCCTTCACTCCATTTCATGCTCTTTGACACTCCAGTAACTTCATACACTCAGAGAGCCCTTGTGCTTCAACTCTTTGCAACAACCACTTACAAATTCATCCTTTGAGAGCAAGATCAAGGTCAAGGCTTGTGTGCATCCATCTTGATGAGGATCAAGATCAAGTGAAAACCGGCGGCTTGTTACTCTTGGTGATTGGCAACACCTAGGCGGACTTGGTGACCGAGGTGCATTCTCGGAGCTTGCCAAGGAGATTGTGGAAGCCCGAAGAACAACGATGTACAAGGCTTGAGCTCCACCTTGCCGGGATGGCGAACGGAGACTATTAGTGAGCGCCCACAAGCATGGGAGGCGGCTGTGATGCCCCTGGCATCTCAAAAGCCTTAACACACGGTTAGATGAAAGCTAATGATGGATTAAGAATTAATCTTGCTTAGAGATTAACAAGAAACACGTGGAAGAAATCACTGAGTCAAAAATTTTCTATACAAGATACAAGACCACACATTTTGTGGTTGGATAAGTGAACACTCACATGCTTTTGCACTCAACACCACGTGCAAAAACTCAGATAAGAAAGTAACCCTAGACCTTTCTATTCGACCATGTTCAAAAATCTAAAGACAAGAGGTTTAAAAGATCAAACCAAATCCAACTACCGTTTCTTCCGAAGGTAGCAAATATGATCGTGAACAAGTTTGGACCCTAATAAAACTTTTAAGTTCACTAAACAACTGAGCTTAGCCCCATTATCAAGTTGTCATACACACCGTGAACTTCACTTTTGCTACACTAAGCCTGGCTCAAAACTGTCACCTATTTAATGCAAAGTTAACTTAATGCCTCATGGAAACAACTAGGTCAACCACAGAATATTGCCAAAAACTGGAATTTCAGCTTTTCCCCAAGCTTCACTCTGAAATTACTTTAAATCTTCCTATACAAGTCAAAAATCTTCCTTTCTATGAAATGAAATTGAACTTATCACCTTTCAAATGCACCTATTGTGGGAGTGATTGGCCCTCATTTGATACTTCAAAAGATGGAAACAAGAAAGTCTCTACACAAAGTGAAATTTCTGTTTTAATAAGCCTTGGAACATAATTGTGTTTATAATTCAAAATCTGTTGGGATTCAGGCCAAATTTATATTATCAAACTTGGAGGTAAAGTGCTGAGGAACACCTTGGTAATTAGATCTTAGTCACTTATTGAGGCTTACATGGAGTTTAGGGCCATTTTCTACCAACACAGAAAACCAGTTCAAATCAGCCCTATTTAGAAATCTCCAATTTGCTCTAGCCTGCATCCACTTTCATGCAAAACTCCAATTGGAAAAGTTGTAGGATTTGAAATTATAAACAACTTACTCAAAAGGCATTTTGGGAGAAAAGGCTTGGAAATAGGACTTTTTATTTTTCAAAGCAATATAGGTTTTCTGTCCATAACTAGGGCTGCCAGTAAATTTGAATTTAAATCATATTTACACTTGGAATCTAGGGTGGTCCATTTTGACAAAGTTGTAGATCTCAAAGAGTGGAACAATTCTTTCAATTGGAGTTCCTTCAAATTCGGCCTCTAAATACACCAAAACAGCGAATTACCGAAGGGGAGAAAACACATTTCAATTTTCCAAAACCTACTGTCACTGACGGGTAGGGCCCGCGATCCGCGCGACGCGCACGGTGCGAACCGCGCCGCGCCGCGTGGCTCGCCGGTGTACAGGGAGTACGGCGAGCCACCGGCCGGCCGCCCGCGCGCGTCAAAACGCGGCGCGCTCGCCCCTTTTTCCAAACTCTAACCGGTCCTTCGCTTTTCGTCCCGTCTCCCCGCCGCGCGCCGCGCTCCAAGCCGAGCCGCCATTGCCGGCCGCGAGCTCGGAGTCGAGCTCGCGCCGCCTCCGTCCGGCCACCTCCCACCCCGAGACCGCCACCGTTGCAACCACCGTTCCACCGCGCACCCGTAGCCCTTGACTCGCCGCCTCTCCCCCACCGGCGCCGAGATCCACCTCAGCTCGACATCAAGCCCGCGCCGCCGTCGCTCCGGTTCACCGTCGGTTCACCCCGTCGCGCACCACCCTCCACCGCCTCCCGGTGCCCCAGACTCTCACCGCCAGCTCCGCCTCGGCCTCGCGCACTCAACGCCCTAGATATCTCCACCGCCATCGCCTCCTCCACCTTTCCCCGCGCGCGCCGCTCGCGCGCACCGGCGCCACCCATGGGCTCGTCGCGGAGAACCCCCTTCGGGCCACCACCGCGCCTCCACTCCGCCACCGCCGGCTTCGCCACCCCGCCGCGCACCTCACGAGCCCACCCTCGCCGCCTCTCGGTGCTCGAGCCGCCGGAATCGGAGCCGCGCCGCCGCCTCCGCACGCCGTCGCGCCGCGCCGGTTCATCGCCGCCGCACCGCCTCCCCGCTCCACCCCGGGCGACGACGTCTAGGGGGAAAGGTAGCCCGCAGGCGGGAACGCCTCCTCGGCCCCGATCGGCTCCAAGGCCGGCCCCGCCGCCGCCAGCGCAGCCGCGCCTCTCCCCTCGTCGCGCGTCGTTCCACGTCGGCCCGAGGAAGAAGAAAGAAGGTTTTGCAATATAGCCCCCCGCCTTTTGAAGTTTCGCAAATTCGTTCATGCACTGTGCTATGAGTCCGGCGATTTTTACCCGCTAGCCCCTGGAAACTATGGTTAATTACGTTCAGGTCCTTAGTCTGAGTAATTTTCTATTTAGATGCATTTAAATTGACTATGAACTTTGTAAAATCATATAAAATCACATAAAATTCCAAAATGGACAAACTCAGTTGCGTTAGACTCCTCTTGAGTAGATCTACATGATTGTTATGAGGTGAAAGTGTGAAATGTCTATTTTGCCCTTCGTTTGTCGCATGCATGATTAAAAAGTCATAAGTGCACCAAATGAACTTCAAATGGCATGAAACTTGGACAGTAGTTTTCTTGTGGCATTATAGCACTATGTGAATTTTTGTAGCCTAGCACTTGCGGTTTAATTACCCTTTTGCCATTATACATGTGTATATGCATTTATTTAACTAGGGAGTGGAGGTTACAAAGAATATGCTCAGATCGACTCTCTAGCATTTTTCCTATACTTTAGGTAGTATGAGTGTCTCACTGGTACAATATGAGCCCCTGCATATTAAGTTTTAATAGTGATTTGAAAATAACAAAAAGTGCTAGTGAGAAAAAGAAAATGGGAAAAGGTGTACTTAATTAGCTAGGAAAATTCCCTGGAGAATAGGATGGCTTGTACATGGTACCTAGTGTACAGAAAGTATTTTTATGGAACTTCTTGACACTGTTTGTATGATTTCCCAGTAATGATCCGAGTCTCTCTCGTGTGGAGTAAGTTTCACATAAGAATTGCTTAAGTAAATTGCCTAGATAATAATTCCCGTGATTTATATCTCTTATGCATCTCATGCACACATTTGCATTTGTGCGCTCATGTTGCACTATGTCATGCATATAGATCCCGCGAACGATGGACCAACGCAGGAGCAGTCGCTAATCTAGGAGCCGAAAGACGAGCCCGTGCACCCGGTGCCAGAAGATGGCGTGTCGCTGAGTAACCCGTCCCTGTTTCAAGGGGTTGCCTGGGGCAAAGCCCCACAACCCGGCAAACTAACTTAGTTTAGTTTGTTGGCTTCTTAAGAACAATCAAGGTAGGCAGGACCATGCAAATCCCAGCAAACAAAGTACTTTGAGTTACGCATATGCATTAGGGTTGATTGAAACCAATTGCATTAGACTCCCCGGCCGCCCTGGCCCTTGCACCTATACTTGGGGTTCGTAGGACGAGTGCCTAGAATGGTTAGGCGCGAGTAGACATGAGTGAGCACTGTCACTCGTCTCGTAGGGTTTACTTTCAAATGGTGAATTCTCATTACTATGAATTTATTATTGCTATGTTATGCTTTCAATTGAGACCGGGCGGAGATATGGGATTACTATGTTGAAAAATGATGTGATGGTACGGTGGACTCCGCCCGAGTCGCATAAGGCCCGTTCGCTGTTCGCCTACTGATCGGCATAACATTGCTAGGGTGCTTATCCGGGATCAATGGACCGGTGAAAGTCTTACTTGTGCCGTCTCAAGAAAGGGGCACGTTCCTACCCACTGGTTGAGAGGAAGGTGGCCGCGGAGGCGGGTGTCAAAGGAGGGCAGAACCCGACGTAACCGAGGTAACGCTCCTGCGACAACGCGCTCTGGGAGTCAGGCGGGAGTGGTCATCGAACTTGAGACGGGACAAGTGGAGATGGGGGAAGCATATGTGGAACGCTGGGAGTTAGTAAGCATATACCATCCTGGTGCTTTTAGTTATTCCCGGGAATATAAAAATCGATTCGAATCGCTGATGCTCACCAGGTGTGAGAATGACAATATCACTGACGGGCAACGTAGAACTGTTTGAGGCATGATGTTTTATGGAATTGATGATCTGCTACTACACAAAGGATATACCTGTTTTACTTCATATAAATTACTTACTTTGTATTATCAATGAGATTCAGGATAAGGACTAGCGGCTATCAAATCCCTCTATAGTATGACACTAAAACATAGTGGATAATTATGATTAAATGATAGCGACTATCAAATCCCGCTATCCTATGGCAACATTTTACAGTTTAAAAATCAATGGCTAAGGACCTACTTGCTAGTAAGCTGAGCTTTGCGTCAGCCGTAAACCCCGTCCATTAAGTCCTACTGAGTAATTAGTACTCAGGGTTTGCCCCCACTTTTGTCTCACAGGTACTGGCGGCATTTGGATAGCTGCTTGGAGAAGGGTAGCACCGGTGGGCTCGGTGCTTCTCGCCTCGTTCATCTGTATGAAGACTATTTAAGTATTCGGTTTCCGCTGCGAGATGTTTCGAAAACGCTTCTGCATTATAAATATTTTGGACATGTATTTGACTATATACATTCTTGGTTTGTAAACTAAGTCTATCTATTCTATATTTCAACTGCCAGTGATGATGTAACTGTTGTGGCTCCATCGAGAGTCGGATGTGTATGATGTCGGTTCCTCTGGGAAATGGTGTTATCGAGAGCCGAAGGCCTCTCGACGGACGACCGGGTTTAGTACGGTCTAAGTACATTGTAAGCTAATGGTGGCAGGTGTACTTAGCCCGTATTAAATCGGCGGTTCCGCCACAGCTGGTATCAGAGCCGATCATACACAAACAACAGTTATGTCATCCAGTTTTGGTTTACAAAACTATTTTCGAAAGCCCTTTTCAAGTAATTCAAAAATGAGAGTATACGATATGCCCATATTAAGGATGTTAATGCTATCTGTAGGACCGAGACGTGCGACTAGAGGGGGGGTGAATAGGAGCACATGAAAAACTCAAACTCAAACCCCCAAAATGCACTCTTACGAAGACACACGCACAACCGATACTGTCTACTGAACAGATACGTATCGGGTGCAAAGCGGAAGCATAAGGTACACTAACCAAGCCGAGACACTAAAGCACCATCAAGGCAAGCAAGAACAACAAGGCACAAACAAAACAAGACAAGCTACAAAGCTTGCAAGCGTCGCACATTAGCCACTCAACACACCGAAGCGTGCCTCACTTAAGAACAGTGAGTGAAGAGTATGGGCATGCAGTAGTTGACACAAAACAAGCTTGAAGCAAACCACAACACTCCAAAAAACCAAAGAAACCAAGAAAAACAAACTCCAAAGCAAGCGGAGCAAGAAACACACAAAAACAGCCCTAAATACACTAGACCGGACAATACTGTTTCAACCAAAAGAACTGACCGGACAAATCCAAAGAATGGAGCTGAAACAGCCCTAAAAACCTATAGATCGGACAGTCCGGTTCTACCCAGAAGACCTGACTGGATAAAGCTTCGGACAAAGCAACTCAACTCACTAAGTACCGAAGAGAACAACGGACCGGACAGTCCGGTTCTACCCGGAAGGCCTAATCGGACAAAACAGATGAGAAATGAACTATGGGCGGTGAAAACCAAAGGACCAGACAGTCCGGTTTAGCAGACCGGACAAAACTTCGGACAAAGAAACCCGAGACACATACTAGAGGTGGCCAAGCCTCGGTTTCTCCGTCACACAGACCGGACAGTCCGCTTGAACGGACCGGACAAATGGACGGATTGTCCGGTCAGGTCTCGCTGCTGGCCCGAGTCTGGACC
Organism: Paspalum notatum; assembly: GCA_022530915.1. Classification (NCBI taxonomy): domain Eukaryota; kingdom Viridiplantae; phylum Streptophyta; class Magnoliopsida; order Poales; family Poaceae; genus Paspalum; species Paspalum notatum. Next base: position 35,925,869 of record CM039687.1, on the reverse strand, counting down.
CGAGAAATCAGCCCGCGAATCCACCGAAAAATCGACCAAACCCAAGCCAAAACTCAACCAAACTTCACAAAAATTTGCACAGAGGAACTTGATTCCATTCCAAAGTAAACCCCTCAAAAATCAACTCAAAATGATCTAGGGATTTACGGGAATTGCAGATCTCGTGGAAGTGGTGTGAGAAAAACTAGGAACCGAAAAACGTCAAGAACGGCCTTTGCTTGTGGTTGGATGATTCTAGCACTTGACTAGTGAGATGCACCACATCTTAGCAAGGCAAAATTCTAGCAAAAGAAAGGTCTCATCCTTGGACAACACAAAACGAGCCAAAATCCAAGAAACGGGACCAAAAACGAAACTAGAAAAGGGGGCAAAGAGTGAGGAACGAAATTGCTGCTCTAGGACAAGGAATTTCTCAACAAGGTACCTTGGATTAATTCATAAAATCAGATTACAAAAGTTCCCTAGAGCCTACCTCCCTTCATCCTCCCACTAATGACAAGATTAGACTAAACTAGGCACTCATCTCCTAGCTAATCCTCTCTATTTCTTCTCTTTGGACCTTGGCTGCTAGGGTTAGGAAATCCTAGGGTTTGTGGCTGCCAAGATCAGCTCCAAGGGAGCCTCTCAAGTCTATTTATACCCTAGGCCCTAAACGACACAATTACATTAAGACCCCTACTCTAAAAATGCCCGGAGGGGGCCAAACCGAAAAGATACAATCGGACGACTACGATGACGTCTTGATCATCTTCGGTTTCTCCGCCTCGCTTGGATGTGCGCCACGTAGCCAGTAATCCGGAAGCTTCCCCCGGTTTTGAAGTCAGAAACCGGAAAACTTTATTCTGCGGGCTTCCTGGGCCAGGTCTTGGCCCAATCTTCTATCTTGGCGAGTCGGAGCCCAACCCACCAAGTCATTTGAACTTGGGTGGCGGTTTTGAGCCGAAGCCGCCAAAGCCTCCCTCGCACGCCTTCGCGCCATGCACTCGGGTTGGAGCACCACAGTGGCACCCGGCTTCTCCAGTCCATCGGAGTCGCCTCGCGGTCCATCGGAGGGCTTACACCGCCGTTGCCGAACCGCCCATCCGTGTACCGAGCTCCCATGGCCGACCGACGCCGAGACTTGCCTCCGGTCCATTGGAGGGCTTTTGCCTCAGTCCATCGAGGTCTTCATCTCCTCTACCTCCAGTCCATCGGAGGGCCTCCAGTCCATCGGAGGACTTGTGCCGTTGACAATCACTCATCACACCAGGAGAGCAATGAGGCCGATCCATTGGCTGTCAATCTCCCTCTTGATGAGTGCATTGTCAACACATCTTCAACCTGTAACCTGAAATAGAACAAAGAAAAAACCAAAGCGTAAAACTGAAAAAAAAAAGGAAAAAGAAAAGAAATGCTCAAGCTGCCAAAAACCAAACAAAGGCAAAACACAAGGCAGCTTGAAGCAAAACGAAAAACAAAACATCGGCTCCTCAAGACAGAGGCAAAAGGCTCAACGCACCGATGCAAAGAGCATGCTAAAAGCTCAACTCCCCTTGAAATGCATCCTCACAAATGCAAAATGAATGCAAAGCTCCCCCTCAACTAACACTCTCCTGAGTTCTCCCCCTTTGTCCATATTTTAAGACTTCTCCCTTTGGAAGTACACTAATTTCTTCCCAAATTTCTCCCCCTTGTTGACAATGGACACATCAAGGGTTCTTTGAACTCAACTCCCCCTGAACTACACAACTCCCCCTCAAAATATGCCATGAAATGCAAGGAGTGTAACTAAAAGAGCTCAGAAGGAATGTAAAGCTAGTAATCACAAGTTCTAGCATACAGAGCAAGTGAGGGCAAGGAAACATACAACAAGCTCAAATGAATCTATCTCACACATATCAAGAGTAAGCTTGTTTTTCAGGGTTAATAAAAAGAAAGCATCACCAACATGAATAGCACCTAGCACAATAGACATGAACAGCAAGATGCTAGCAATGCATACAAGGTGTGCTACTCTCAACCAAAGCATATACAACCAGCCAAAAGCATTTTAGAGACTTGCAAATTTCAGATTTAGACATTTGTATTCATAAACAAGTTCTTTTTGTGCCAGGGGTTATTTACTTGTCTGTTGCCACTTCTTACCAACCAATGCCAAGCCTAGGTTATCTAACCATCAGAAGCTTAAGACAAGTTTTTGGTCATACACAGTCTAGTCCAAGTTCATGCCAAAGTGCAAAGGCAAGCTGTCTCGAACTAGATCAGTGTGACAAGCAAACCCACCTGGATCTTTCTCAATTCATCATATAAGGCACCACTTGTAAGCATTTTGATTCAGATTTCAATTTAAGCAAGGTGTCATAAAAGCTTAGGCATTAACTTAGCAAAGGCATACAACTAGCATATCCAGGTATGAAAAGATAGCATAGCATTCAACAATCCTACACATGCTAGGTAGCCAAAACAAGTGGTGATCATGGTTTTTGATTTGCAAAGAATAAAATGACTTAGCTCACAACTAGTATTCAACAGACTCAAGAGAGCTTAGCCAACCATGATCAAGCATGCAACTGTACAATCTAGCACAAGCAAGTACTAACTCATCATCTCAAAAGAGCTCCAATGCTAGTGAAGTGAAAATGCATATGATACAGTGCAATGCATGATATGATACAACATGCAAAAGAAGCAAAGAGAAATAAAAGCCAGATAAAAGCAAATTCTAGATTATGGAAGCTATTCCTTACTAAAAGGAATAGCGTATTATCCCTGACTAAAAGGGATAGCACACTCCAAGCTCACCTCTCAAGCGCACAAAAGCGCCAAACTCTAGGGGCTTGGTAAAGATATCGGCCAACTGGTTTTCAGAAGCTACATGCACTAAGTCTATGTCCCCCTTCTCATAGTGATCTCTCAGAAAGTGAAACCTCACGTCTATGTGTTTGGTTCTGGAGTGCAAGACGGGGTTATTAGCTACAGAAATAGCAGACGTAGAGTCCACTAGAAGAGGGATTTTTCCAAACCTAAGGCCGAAATCACTAAGGGTGGCTTTCATCCATAAAAGCTGGGAGCAGCAGCTAGCAGCAGCTATGTACTCTGCTTCTGTGGTAGACAAGGATACACTAGCTTGCTTGCGGGAGGACCAAGAGACAAGAGAGGTTCCTAAGAGTTGGCATGTGCCGGAGGTTGACTTGCGGTCAATCCGGCAGCCAGCATGGTCAGCATCTGAGAACCCTCTAAGAAAAAGAGAAGAACCTGAGGAGTACCAAAGACCAAGCTCAGGAGTGAATTTCAGATACCTGAAAATGCGCTTCACCGCTTGACGGTGAGAAGTCCTAGGAGACGCCTGGTAACGCGCACAAAGGCAGACCGCGAACTGAATGTCCGGCCTGGTCGCCGTCAGGTACAGAAATGAGCCGATCATCCCTCGAAATTCCTTCTGGTCCACCGCCTCCCCATCTTCATCAGCATCAAGTGCCGTGTTTGTACTCATAGGAGTTGTCATGGGTTTAGAATCCCCCATGTCAAACTTCTTGAGTATGTCTCTTGTGTACTTTGCTTGATGGACAAAGGTTCCTTCAGGGCCTTGCTTGATCTGCAGCCCGAGGAAGAACTGGAGCTCACCCATGAGACTCATCTCAAATTCCCTGCTCATCTGTTCAGCAAAACTAGACACCAAAGCGTGAGATGAACCACCAAAGATTATGTCATCAACATATATCTGAACTATCAGGGTGTCACCGCCACGACTCAACAAAAACAAGGTCTTGTCTACTGAACCCATCACAAACCCAGACTTGAGCAGGAAACTCTTCAGCCTAGCATACCAAGCTCTAGGAGCTTGCTTCAGACCATAAAGGGCTTTCCTCAACTTATACACCCGGTCTGGAAATCTAGCACTCTCAAAACCAGGAGGTTGTCTCACATATACCTCCTCCTCTATGAGCCCGTTCAGGAAAGCAGACTTGACATCCATTTGCTGCAGTTTGAAGCCTTTAGAGGCCGCAAAGGCAAGCAAAATCCTAATGGCTTCCAAACGAGCTACAGGGGCAAAGGTCTCCTCATAATCTATCCCCTCCTTCTGACAGAAACCCTGGGCTACCAATCTCGCTTTGTTCCTCACAACCATCCCATCCTCACCCTGTTTGTTCTTGAAAACCCACTTGGTACCTATAGGGCGACAGTTTGGTGGAGGTTCAACTAAATCCCAGACATGGTTTCTCTCAAAGTTCTCCAACTCCTCATGCATGGCGTTCACCCAGTTAGGATCAGATAATGCATGTGACACATCCCGGGGCTCAAAAGAAGCAACGTATGCAGAGTGGGAGAAAAAGGCTAGAGAGTTAACCGAAGAGCGTGTGACACGCTGGTGAATGTCTCCAATCATCCTGTGTGGAGGGTGATCCCGCTGGACTTGCCGAGATGGAACAATCTCGGAAGTCACCTCCCCTACGTCCTCAGTGGGTCCAGCCTCTGCTTGAGCTTGCTGTCGGGGGAGTGAGGAGGAAACTGTGGGCAGGGGTCCTCCTTCATCATCTGAACTCGTAGCAGAGGGGGTAGGAGCTGCAGCCGGTGCAGTGGCTCCTGCATCACCATCATTAACCACACCTTCCTCATCCTCAAAAATGGAAGTGCCTTCTTCATCATCACCTGAAAGCTCAAAGGCAGGGGTTGTGCAGGGCATAGTCTCATCAAAAGAAACCTCACAAGTCTCAACAACTTGCTTGGCCTCTAAAATCCACACACGAAAAGCCCTAGAATTAGAAGCATACCACAGAAAAATCCTATCCAAACAACGAGACTCAAACTTGTCCAAATGCCCCGCCTTCTTAAGCACAAAGCACCTGCAGCCAAACGCTCGCAAATGCTTGACGCTGGGCTGCCTACCAAACCGAAGTTCATACGAGGTCTTCCCAAGGAAAGCTCGCAAGAAGATTCGGTTTGCAATGTAACAGGCCGTATTCACTGCCTCAGCCCAAAAGCGCCTTGGAGTCCTATGCTCATCGAGCATCGTCCGTGCCATCTCAACAAGTGTGCGGTTCTTGCGTTCCACAACACCATTCTGCGGAGGGGTATATGGAGAAGAAAACTGGTGTTCAAGACCTAGGTCACGACAGAAGTTTTCAAAACGAGAGTTTCTGAATTCTCCGCCATTGTCACTGCGGACAGCCCTCATGGCCTTATGACTCTCGTTTCTCAATCTCAGTACCAGATCCCGAACAAAACCAAACGCCTCATCCTTAAACTCCATGAAAAATACCCACGAGAACCGCGAAAAATCGTCCACAACGACAAGCACATACCACTTCCCACTGATTGACGCTACCCGAGCGGGACCTACTGTATCCATATGGAGTAGTTCACCCGGATAGGAGGTCATAACCTGAGACACAGGAATGTGAGAGGCGGCAACCATCTTGCCATGACGACAGGGGTGGCAAACTAAGTCCTTCTCAACTCTCAATTTGGGCAATCCTCGGATTAGGCCCATTGAACTTAACCTGACTAGCAGATCAAAGCTCAAATGACCAAGTCTCCTATGCCACTTCCATATATCAGCAGAAGGACTAGCAACCAAACAGCGCGCAGGGCTAGAAACAGATGTGAGGTCGACCCTAAAAACCTGACCAAAAGGTAGCAAAGAGCAAACAAGGGTCTCCTCAGCATCAAGAACGCAGCACGCACCTTTCTTAAAACGAACCTCAAATCCTTCATCGAGAAGTTGCGAAACAGAAACCAAATTGAACCCCAAATTCCGGACAAAGGCAACTTCTCTCAGGGAAAGCTTGGCGGAGAGCGAAACAGAACCAACACCCATCACTTTACCTTGACCATTATCCCCGAATGTGATGTACTCCTTGGTGCTTACAGGGTTGAGGCTGGAGAACCACTTGCGGTGCCCTGTCATGTGCCTAGAGCAACCGGAGTCCATGATCCACACGTCCTCCATACCTCGATCCTGCAAAGTCAAGTAAAGCGACGGTGAGCAAACAGTCCGGCACTGGGGTTAGTCCCAAAACTGCTGTACCAGTGCCGAGCCATCTGCTCAAAAGTGGGGTAAGCACAATCAAAGAAATCATCACGACGATCAGGGTAACCACGATCTCCAAAGCGTGAACCCTCGAAAGCTCTCTCAAAGCCTCGGTCACGAGGTCCATAGCCGCGCTGAAAACGACTAGGAGCTCGGCTGGTAAAGCGTCTCTCACCACCAGGAGCACGAGCCTGAAAGCCGCCTCCTCTCTCACCACCGGCAAAGCGGTCTCTCATCTCACCGCGGTGGGGAGGATCTTGCCTACCACCCTGGTAGAACTGATCCTGGTTCCCCCAAGCTCTCTCCTGCCTCTCAACCCGCTTCCTCCTGAAGCAAAACTCCTCTAGGTGGCCATTCCGCTGGCAAAACTCACAGTGGTAGACAGGCCTCCTAGGAACTGGGTTAGGCTGGGACTTGGGCTTAGGTGGTGTGGCCTTGGGTGGCTCAGGCTGCTGGACTGGCTTCTTGCCCTTGGGCTTAAGCTCTTCCTCAACAATCTTGTCCAGCTTAGCCTTAGAAGGTTTGGGTGTCCAATACTGCTTCTTTGGGGCAGCCTTGGGTGGCTCATGGTAAACCCCATCAACAGTCTCTCCTGGCTGGGTAGGTGCAGTCTTGACCTTAATTGGGGCACTCTTCTCACCCGAAATGCTGCACTCTCCAAACCCAACACCACTTGTCTCACCCTCAGCTCTTTTGGTGCTCTCTATGATCATCTCTAGTTGAGGTTGCCTCGCATATACCCAACTGAGCACCTCTCTCAACCTGTTGTTGTTATCTTGCAAAGACAACATCTCCTCCCTCAGATCCTCCAGAATCACAGTCTGGGCAGCACAGGTATCACAGTCTAGGGAGGGAACCACAACAGCTTTCTCCAACTTCCTAATGGTGACATCCCTATCCACCAGCTGCATCCTAAGAGTTAGACAGTTCTCACAAGTATCACTAGGTGCTGAAAGCACCTCTAAGTCAGCTCTCAACTGCTCTAACTCACCTCTCAAAGTAGGACAGACCATACATTCACCCAAAAGCGTAGGTCTAGCCCTAAGCTCCTCAAGCTCCATGAGCTGCCCCTCAAACTTCTCCTTCAGAACAGCTAGCTCTCTAGCTAGACAGGGGCAAGACTCACACTCAAGCTCTCCACTCAAAGTAGGCTCATCCAGTGTGGACTGGAGTTTGCCCAGCTCAGCCTTCAGCTCATCTATCTCCTCTACCCGCTTGGCATACCTATCTCTCTGGTCACCAAGCTCCGTCATGAAAGACTCGCAGGTAGGACACTCAATCTCACTGGGTTGGGGTCTCACACTCCTCAACCTCTCATTCTCCTCTAAAGCCTCAGCAAGTTGGGCTTTCAACTTCTGCAGCTTCTTAGCTGCCTTCTCCAGCATCTTATCCTGGGCCTTAAGTTCCCGGCTGTTCTGCTCTAGCATCTCAAGGATTTCGGTTTGCTCAGGAGTTACCTCATCATCGGAAGAAGAGTTGCTGCTGTCATCCTTGTTCTCCTTGTCCTCAAGCGCCATGGAGCAAACCGAGCTCCTCTTGTCCTTGTTCTTCCGCCTGGACTTAGTGGAGATGAAGCATAAGCCAGCTGGACCGCCTTGATCGTTCCTCTTGTCCTTCCTGTACGTGATCTCCTCATCGCCTGAGCTCGACGAGGACGAAGAGGAAGAAGATCCGCTGCTGCAGAACCCGATCTCGGCGAAGAAGGCCTTGTCCCGCTTCCGGTTGTCCTTCTGGTAGCTCTTGAAAGCCTTCCGGAAGTTCTTCTTGCCGAAGGAGCGCTTGCCGGAGCCATGCTTGCTGGAGCGATGCTTGTCAAAGCTTGGCTTGCCGGAGTGGTACTTGTCGGATTCGCGGGAGTAGCTCTTGCCCTTCTTGTAGTAGTCGTTCTTGTTGGGGCATTCGGCAATGAAGTGGCCGACCTCTCCGCACTCAAAGCACTTGGGCCGCTCGCCCCTCTTCTTGCTCATCCGGTTGTCATAGGCACGCTGAAAGCGACTAGACACCGGACACAACTCGTCATCCCCAAGTGTCGCTAGCTGCTCCTCTGTAACAGACATCAAAGCAGAAAATGAGAAGTTGTGTAACACGGGGTTAGTGACAGACTCACTAGAGGGGGTAGCCAAGGCCAGACTCTTAGAACCTGTACAAGCGAGGGAATCCCTCATCTTGTAATCTACCTCGGTGGCCTTGAGCTTACTATAGAGCGCCTCTACTCCAATCGTATCATACCCTGCCGACTCAATGATTGAGTTCACCTTGATGTCCCATATTTTTCGGTCTAAGGCATACAACAACTTGACAGCCTGCTGATGATCGGTATATGGGAGGGCAGCGGGGGCAGAGTTAACACGCAACTTGTTGATGATCGACTGAAAACGACCAAACAAGTCGTCTACTGACTCTCCCGGCTTCTGGACGAAATTCTCATATTCGCGCCGGTAAGTCTCCACAAGTCTAGCCTTAATTGTCGCAGTACCCTCATGGTGTGCACTAAGCAGTGACCATATCTCACGCGCAGTCTTAAGGTGACTCACTCTCTCATAATCCATGGGACCAAGCTCGGAGAAGAGAAAGTTAACAGCCTTGGCATTCGCCTCATGCTGAGCCACGATATCCTGCGTAGTACGCTCAGCGACTGGAAGCACCACAAAAGTCGTACTCTGAGTAGCATCCCATATGTCCTGACTCTGGCTAACAAGGAACGCCTCCATCCTACCTTTCCAGTAGGGATAACCATCGGAGCCAAGGACGGGAATTTTCCCGGAGTAAGTCATCGTCACTACGGTTTCGTCACCGGTTAAGGTATAGGAAACCTAACCGGCTCTGATACCACTTGTAGGACCGAGACGTGCGACTAGAGGGGGGGTGAATAGGAGCACATGAAAAACTCAAACTCAAACCCCCAAAATGCACTCTTACGAAGACACACGCACAACCGATACTGTCTACTGAACAGATACGTATCGGGTGCAAAGCGGAAGCATAAGGTACACTAACCAAGCCGAGACACTAAAGCACCATCAAAGCAAGCAAGAACAACAAGGCACAAACAAAACAAGACAAGCTACAAAGCTTGCAAGCGTCGCACATTAGCCACTCAACACACCGAAGCGTGCCTCACTTAAGAACAGTGAGTGAAGAGTATGAGCATGCAGTGGTTGATACAAAACAAGCTTGAAGCAAACCACAACACTCCAAAAAACCAAAGAAACCAAGAAAAACAAACTCCAAAGCAAGCGGAGCAAGAAACACACAAAAACAGCCCTAAATACACTAGACCGGACAATACTGTTTCAACCAAAAGAACTGACCGGACAAATCCAAAGAATGGAGCTGAAACAGCCCTAAAAACCTATAGATCGGACAGTCCGGTTCTACCCAGAAGACCTGACTGGATAAAGCTTCGGACAAAGCAACTCAACTCACTAAGTACCGAAGAGAACAACGGACCGGACAGTCCGGTTCTACCCGGAAGGCCTAATCGGACAAAACAGATGAGAAATGAACTACGGGCGGTGAAAACCAAAGGACCAGACAGTCCGGTTTAGCAGACCGGACAAAACTTCGGACAAAGAAACCCGAGACACATACTAGAGGTGGCCAAGCCTCGGTTTCTCCGTCACACAGACCGGACAGTCCGCTTGAACGGACCGGACAAATGCACGGATTGTCCGGTCAGGTCTCGCTGCTGGCCCGAGTCTGGACCCGAGAAATCAGCCCGCGAATCCACCGAAAAATCGACCAAACCCAAGCCAAAACTCAACCAAACTTCACAAAAATTTGCACAGAGGAACTTGATTCCATTCCAAAGTAAACCCCTCAAAAATCAACTCAAAATGATCTAGGGATTTACGGGAATTGCAGATCTCGTGGAAGTGGTGTGAGAAAAAACTAGGAACCGAAAAACGTCAAGAACGGCCTTTGCTTGTGGTTGGATGATTCTAGCACTTGGCTAGTGAGATGCACCACATCTTAGCAAGGCAAAATTCTGGCAAAAGAAAGGTCTCATCCTTGGACAACACAAAACGAGCCAAAATCCAAGAAACGGGACCAAAAACGAAACTAGAAAAGGGGGCAAAGAGTGAGGAACGAAATTGCTGCTCTAGGACAAGGAATTTCTCAACAAGGTACCTTGGATTAATTCATAAAATCAGATTACAAAAGTTCCCTAGAGCCTACCTCCCTTCATCCTCCCACTAATGACAAGATTAGACTAAACTAGGCACTCATCTCCTAGCTAATCCTCTCTATTTCTTCTCTTTGGACCTTGGCTGCTAGGGTTAGGAAATCCTAGGGTTTGTGGCTGCCAAGATCAGCTCCAAGGGAGCCTCTCAAGTCTATTTATACCCTAGGCCCTAAACGACACAATTACATTAAGACCCCTACTCTAAAAATGCCCGGAGGGGGCCAAACCGAAAAGATACAATCGGACGACTACGATGACGTCTTGATCATCTTCGGTTTCTCCGCCTCGCTTGGATGTGCACCACGTAGCCAGTAATCCGGAAGCTTCCCCTGGTTTTGAAGTCAGAAACCGGAAAACTTTATTCTGCGGGCTTCCTGGGCCAGGTCTTGGCCCAATCTTCTATCTTGGCGAGTCGGAGCCCAACCCACCAAGTCATTTGAACTTGGGTGGCGGTTTTGAGCCGAAGCCGCCAAAGCCTCCCTCGCACGCCTTCGCGCCATGCACTCGGGTTGGAGCACCACAGTGGCACCCGGCTTCTCCAGTCCATCGGAGTCGCCTCGCGGTCCATCGGAGGGCTTACACCGCCGTTGCTGAACCGCCCCTCCGTGTACCGAGCTCCCATGGCCGACCGACACCGAGACTTGCCTCCGGTCCATTGGAGGGCTTTTGCCTCAGTCCATCGAGGTCTTCATCTCCTCTACCTCCAGTCCATCGGAGGGCCTCCAGTCCATCGGAGGACTTGTGCCGTTGACAATCACTCATCACACCAGGAGAGCAATGAGGCCGATCCATTGGCTCTCACTATCCAGGTGACTTCACTGACATTCTGACCTAGATAGAACTCATATGCATATTCGGCGCTTTGAGAAGCAACTTTTCGGCCATAGCTGTCCCCAGTACTGGTGGAAGCTATTGGGTTTCGCGGACTGTTGTAAGCTCTGCATTCATGCTATATAAGTAAAAGCTCTTTAAGGGTGGTGGGCATGTTTGAGGCTTTCATACCCACCACACTTACATTCGGTTTTGGGATCCATCTTTTTCTCGACAATCCCCAGTACTGGTGGAAAGCCAGGTTTTGAGGAAAAGGTGCAGCGGCCCACCAACGTTGTCCACGCAGCGGTCACGCGTGGATGCCACACTAGGTAGTAATGTATGAGCATGCATTTCTTCTGCATGTACACTAACCACGTGCGAAACTAAGAACAACTAGGACTCGACTAGTTGAATTAAGGAGAGACGTGCATATATGTCACCGAATATCGTTAGTTGTATACATAGGAAGTGTAATGTGAGACGGATAGGACGAGCATACATCATTCCATCTCATCTCATATGCCTTACTTGTATTTGCTTGAAGATAACTAGATTCTTACTGCATCTATAAGTATACTTGTTGGGCAGTAACAATTTGCATATGAATCCTGTCTACTGTTTTAAGATGTATTTCAAATTGCAAATAGAATCAACAGAAATTTATTATAAGAACCTAGTGGTACAAGAAATTTCTAACAACTTATGTATAGATTACTTGCTATGAAAGTGAATACGAGCGAGATACCAGTTTAGGACGTGTCTCGTATCCATTTAAACCAGTTTAGGATGTGTCTCGTATCCATTTAAAACAAGTATTATATATAAAAGTTGTAGGGAGAAAAATTCAACCAACAAACTTATCTATAATGGCCCTTTGGCAAATACTCTAGGCATAAACTTACAATCATTTTTAGTCGAAGCTTAAATCTAGTTAGCAAGTACGAAGTTTAGAAAATGAAATTCGGGATGTAACCTAATTGGCACATGAATACAAATTGCCTTACGACCACATTTGACCTTTGAAACTATCAAATTGACGGGAGCCTTATTCTTCCTGCTACAGATGTCGCAACTCTCGACGCAGCCCTTCGACTTATGCCCTAATTACCAAGAGTCCACAAAAGCTAAAATAACGATACCTCGAGAACAAAAGAAGAGAAAAGCGGGAGAATCTTCCACCGAGGCAGCCTCCGTTCAACATCTGCGACCCGGGATGGTTCTATTGAAAGGATTTGTCAAGCCAGAAGATCAAATCGGGATGGTTAGTATGTGTCGACAACTGGGTAAAGGCCCAGGGGGATTTTACAGGCCAAGCCTCAAGAATGGTGCCAAGCTGAACTTGTGGATGATGTCCCTGGGAAAGAACTGGGATCCGACGGCACGCTCATATGGACCCACGCGCCCATTCGATGGAGCACAAGCCCTGACAATACCAGATGCTTTCAAGATGATTGCTCAAACTGCGAACTCCACTGCAAGCGAGTTTCCTCAAATTAACCCGGACATATGCATCGTCAACTACTACACCAACTCCGGAAAGCTCGGACTTCACCAAGACAAGGACGAGTCAGAGAGTAGCCTTACCAAATTTTTACCTTTCATATCCATCCCCATAGGAGACACCGCCGAGTTCTTGTTCGGCGACACGAGAGACAAAGACCAAGCGACCAAGATCAACCTCGAATCTGGTGACGTTCTCATACTCGGTGGAGAATCAAGACTGTTGTTTCATGGCGTTTCTCACGTGAAGACCAACACTGCACCAAGTTGGTTGAAAGAAGAAACGGGCATTCGTCCTGGGCATATCAATCTTACGTTTAGGCAGTACTAGCTAGATACTAGTTGGTGTGCTAGCAGTCATCGCAAAACTTTTGTAATGAGAGGGGGTTGACTCTCATAACTCTCGAGTTTTCCATGTATCCAACTCTTTGCAGTCGGCGTGTGTCCCACCCTCATGATTAATGTAACTCTATTTTCAAATGGAGCATTCTGAACTCTTGTAGTTCTCACGTTTTATGCTTTTATCATTCAGGCACTCCAGTCTTTGTAGCCCATGACGCTTTAGTTGTTATTGCCATGTTCCTGATTCAAATAAATCCGAGGGATTATACCTTCGAAAACATTGTGCTATGGCGTGTAAAACTCCTTGTTCATGTCTTTCTATAACCCTGTGTCATTTGCATATCCCCTGAGGATGGATGGAAGTACCGCTCTTGACGAGGTGTTTACCCGAGCAGTCTATGGTGCCGCGACGGAACCTAGGGTCCTGTGTGCACGGCCGTCACTCGATTCCACTAGGGGCGCGCTGGTATCAAGACATGCAAAGGCATGACACCGCTTCAATTGTGGAACATTCCTATCCATCTTCTAACGCCTTGTGGACCTCTATACATCTCATTCGTGGAGATAATTTACTCTAATTCCACTGCCACCTTGTATCATTTCATTGCTTTGTTTCACCTTGCCCTTCTTGGTCTGTGGGGAAAGATCCACTCAATCCCACTGTCGTTCACACCTTTCCCTTGCCTTGCTGAACCATGTCTTCTCGATCCGTGAGACGACTCAAATCTATGGCTCCACTCGTCCACATCTTTTCGTTGACTTTGTTTATCCTTGCTGGTCGTGCTTCACGGGGATGAGCAATTCTATTCTCCACAATACATTTACACCCATTGGTCCAAATCTCGGACTTCTCTGCGCTTACCCTGAATTTCGTTAACGTCTTGTATGTGTGGAAATGCTTGATTCCATTCCCACTGTCTTACTACGTCATTCCATTTCTTCTTCCAGCTTGCCTCTCTCTGAATTGTGGACACAGTCAAACTCTGTTTCCACTGCTTTCTCTTACGTTCCTTTCTGGTATATATTGAACCTTATCTTCTGAAGGTGAACTTCAGCACCATCCACCGCGCTAAGCTTTTGTTCTCAACTAGTACTTTTGTCATAACGTCCTTTTCAAGAAGTTGCTCTGTTCTTCTTTGAAAAATCATCCTCAGTTAAGTTTACTAACACTGTTTATTGTTTCGTTGGTAAGCGCACATCATATGCCTATACTTCTCTTGGTCAGTCTTGATCAATTCCATGAAATCATACAAACCATCACTTTGTCTAGGTGAATATGTCCTATTCTCTTTCCACGGCATCTTTCTCGAAACAACGAGTAGAATGTGCCATGTAGCACCACATCTTACCCTTTGAAGAATGTTCGGATTTAATATCTTATATGTGTACACAGTCCCTATCGAATGAAATGAATGTGTCTCTCAAAAGCACATCCATTGATAACCCATTGAATCCCAAGAGCCTTTGTAGTTCGGTCTTCCGATTGTGTACACCTTGCTTCTGATTGTTCTAAGATCTATATATTCATCACGTTTCTAAATCTTGGTGTCAAAGTCAGGGAGTAACCGTTCCATTATTTGAGTAAATCACTGTCGTTTTCGCATTGGCCACACCGTCTTTACGGTTTGTTCATTCGCTCTCATAAAAACCACGACTTGCCGAGTACCTGGGAAAGACCACCTTAGACGTATTCAAAAGCTTTGTAACTACCTTGTGTTAAAGAGGCACTAACCATTCACGAGCCAGTTAACAAAGCAAATGGATAAAGAACTAAGTGCTACCATGTATGTCAGAAGCACACGAACAACGATGCCAAACCATTCGCATTTCGCAGTAAGCCGTAGAACCCCGTTTCCTCCAAATCTCGGGATGAGATTTCTTTAAGGGGGGTGGGTTGTGATGCCCCTGGCATCTCAAAAGCCTTAACACACGGTTAGATGAAAGCTAATGATGGATTAAGAATTAATCTTGCTTAGAGATTAACAAGAAACACGTGAAAGAAATCACTGAGTCAAAAATTTTCTATACAAGATACAAGACCACACATTTTGTGGTTGGATAAGTGAACACTCACATGCTTTTGCACTCAACACCACGTGCAAAAACTCAGATAAGAAAGTAACCCTAGACCTTTCTATTCGACCATGTTCAAAAATCTAAAGACAAGAGGTTTAAAAGATCAAACCAAATCCAACTACCGTTTCTTCCGAAGGTAGCAAATATGATCGTGAACAAGTTTGGACCCTAATAAAACTTTTAAGTTCACTAAACAACTGAGCTTAGCCCCATTATCAAGTTGTCATACACACCGTGAACTTCACTTTTGCTACACTGAGCCTGGCTCAAAACTGTCACCTATTTAATGCAAAGTTAACTTAATGCCTCACGAAAACAACTAGGTCAACCACACTTAGAATATTGCCAAAAACTGGAATTTCAGCTTTTCCCCAAGCTTCACTCTGAAATTACTTTAAATCTTCCTATACAAGTCAAAAATCTTCCTTTCTATGAAATGAAATTGAACTTATCACCTTTCAAATGCACCTATTGTGGGAGTGATTGGCCCTCATTTGATACTTCAAAAGTTGGAAACAAGAAAGTCTCTACACAAAGTGAAATTTCTGTTTTAATAAGCCTTGGAACATAATTGTGTTTATAATTCAAAATCTGTTGGGATTCAGGCCAAATTTATATTATCAAACTTGGAGGTAAAGTGCTGAGGAACACCTTGGTAATTAGAGCTTAGTCACCTATTGAGGCTTACATGGAGTTTAGCGCCATTTTCTACCAACACAGAAAACCAGTTCAAATCAGCCCTATTTAGAAATCTCCAATTTGCTCTAGCCTGCAGCCACTTTCATGCAAAACTCCAATTGGAAAAGTTGTAGGATTTGAAATTATAAACAACTCACTCAAAAGGCATTTTGGGAGAAAAGGCTTGAAAATAGGACTTTTTATTTCTCAAAGCAATATAGGTTTTCTGTCCATAACTAGGGCTGCTAGTAAATTTGAATTTAAATCATATTTACACTTGGAATCTAGGGTGGTCCATTTTGACAAAGTTGTAGATCTCAAAGAGTGGAACAATTCTTTCAATTGGAGTTCCATCAAATTCGGCCTCTAAATACACCAAAACAGCGAATTACCGAAGGGGAGAAAACACATTTCAATTTTCCAAAACCTACTGTCACCGACGGGTGGGGCCCGCGATCCGCACGACGCGCACGGCGCGAACCGCGCCGCGCCGCGTGGCTCGCCGGCGTAAAGGGAGTACGGCGAGCCACCGGCCGGCCGCCCGCGCGCGTCAAAATGCGGCGCGCTCGCCCTTTTTTCCAAACTCTAACCGGTCCTTCGCTTTTCGTCCCGTCTCCCCGCCGCGCGCCGCGCTCCAAGCCGAGCCGCCATTGCCAGCCGCGAGCTCGGAGTCGAGCTCGCGCCGCCGCCGTCCGGCCACCTCCCACCCCGAGACCGCCACCGTTGCAACCACCGTTCCACCGCGCACCCGTAGCCCTTGACCTCGCCGCCTCTCCCCCACCCGGCGCCGAGATCCACCTCCGCTCGACGTCAAGCCCGCGCCGCCGTCGCTCCGGTTCACCGTCGGTTCACCCCGTCGCGCACCACCCTCCACCGCCTCCCGGTGCCCCAGACTCTCACCGCCAGCTCCGCCTCGGCCTCGCGCACCCAACGCGCTAGATATCTCCACCGCCATCGCCTCCTCCACCTCTCCCCGCGCGCCGCTCGCGTGCACCAGCGCCACCCACGGGCTCGTCGCGGAGAACCCCCTTCGGGCCACCACCGTGCCTCCACTCCACCACCGCCGGCTTCGCCACCCCGCCGCGCACCTCACGAGCCCACCCTCGCCGCCTCTCGGTGCCCGAGCCGCCGGAATCGGAGCCGCGCCGCCGCCTCCGCACGCCGTCGCGCCGCGCCGGTTCATCGCCGCCGCGCCGCCTCCCCGCTCCACCCCGGGCGACGACGTCTAGGGGGAAAGGTAGCCCGCGCCGCCGCCGCCGGCGCAGCCGCGCCTCTCCCCTCGTCGCGCGTCGTTCCCCGTCGGCCCGAGGAAGAAGAAAGAAGGTTTTGCAATATAGCCCTCGGCCTTTTGAAGTTTCGCAGATTCGTTCATGCACTGTGCTATGAGTCCGGCGATTTTTACCCGTTAGCCTCTGGAAACTAAGGTTAATTACGTTCAGGTCCTTAGTCTGAGTAATTTTCTATTTAGATGCATTTAAATTGACTATGAACTTTGTAAAATCATATAAAATCACAGAAAATTCCAAAATGGACAAACTCAGTTGCGTTAGACTCCTCTTGAGTAGATCTACATGATTGTTATGAGGTGAAAGTGTGAAATGTCTATTTTGCCCTTGATTTGTTACATGCATGATTAAAAAGTCAAAAGTGCACCAAATGAACTCCAAATGGCATGAAACTTGGACAGTAGTTTTCTTGTGGCATTATAGCACTATGTGAATTTTTGTAGCCCTAGCACTTGCGGTTTAATTACCCTTTTGCCATTATACATGTGTATATGCATTTATTTAACTAGGGAGTGGAGGTTACAAAGAATATGCTCAGATCGACTCTCTAGCATTTTTTCTATACTTTAGGTAGTATGAGTGTCTCACTTGTACAATATGAGCCCCTGCATGTTAAGTTTTAATAGTGATTTGAAAATAACAAAAAGTGCTAGTGAGAAAAAGAAAATGGAAAAAGGTGTACTTAATTAGCTAGGAAAATTCCCTGGAGAATAGGATGGCTTGTACATGGTACCTAGTGTACACAAAGTATTTTTATGGAACTTCTTGACACGGTTTGTATGATTTCCCAGTAATGATCCGAGTCTCTCTCGTGTGGAGTATGTTTCACATAAGAAATGCTTAAGTAAATTGTCTAGATAATAATTCCCGTGAATTATATCTCTTATGCATCTCATGCACGCATTTGCATTTGTGCTCTCATGTTGCACTATATCATGCATACAGATCCCGCGAACGATGTACCAACGCAGGAGCAGTCGCTAATCCAGGAGCCGAAAGACGAGCCCGTGCACCCGGTGCCAGAAGACGGCGTGTCGCTAAGTAACCCGTCCCTGTTTCAAGGGGTTGCCTGGGGCAAAGCCCCACAACCCGGCAAACTAACTTAGTTTAGTTTGTTGGCTTCTTAAGAACAATCAAGGTAGGCAGCACCATGCAAATCCCAGCAAACAAAGTACTTTGAGTTACGCATATGCATTAGGGTTGATTGAAACCAATTGCATTAGACTCCCCGGCCGCCCTGGCCCTAGCACCTATACTTGGGGTTCGTAGGACGAGTGCCTAGAATGGTTAGGCGCGAGTAGACACGAGTGATCACTGTCACTCGTCTCGTAGGGTTTACTTTCAAATGGTGAATTCTCATTAATATGAATTTATTATTGCTATGTTATGCTTTCAATTGAGACCGGGCGGAGATATGGGATTACTATGTTGAAAAATGATGTGATGGTACGGTGGACTCCGCCCGAGTCGCATAAGGCCCGTTCGCTGTTCGCCTGCTGATCGGCATAACATTGCTAGGGTGCTTATCCGGGATCAATGCACCGGTGAAAGTCTTACTTGTGCCGTCTCAAGAAAGGGGCACGTTCCTACCCACTGGTTGAGAGAAAGGTGGCCGCGGAGGCGGGTGTCAAAGGAGGGCAGAACCCGACGTAACCGAGGTAACGCTCCTGCGACAACGCGCTCCGGGAGTCAGGCGGGAGTGGTCATCGAACTTGAGACGGGACAAGTGGAGATGGGGGAAGCATATGTGGAACGCTGGGAGTTAGTAAGCATATGCCATCCTGGTGCTTCTAGTTATTCCCGGGAATATAAAAATTGATTCGAATCGCTGATGCTCACCAGGTGTGAGAATGCCAATATCACTGACGGGCAACGTAGAACTGTTTGAGGCATGATGTTTTACCTGTTTTACTTCATATAAATTACTTACTTTGTATTATCAATGAGATTCAGGATAAAGACTAGCGGCTGTCAAATCCCGCTATAGTATGACACTAAAACATAGTGGATAATCATGATTAAAGGATAGCGACTATCAAATCCCGCTATCCTATGGCAACATTTTACAGTTTAAAAATCAATGGCTAAGGATCTACTTGCTAGTAAGCTGAGCTTTGCGTCAGCCGTAAACCCCGTCCATTAAGTCCTACTGAGTAATTAGTACTCTGGGTTTACCCCCACTTTTTCTCACAGGTACTGGCAACATTTGGATAGCTGCTCGGAGAAGGGTAGCACCGGTGGGCTCGGTGCTTCTCGCCTCGTTCGTCTGTATGAAGACTATTTAAGTATTCGGTTTCCGCTGCGAGATATTTTGAAAACGCTTCTGCATTATAAATATTTTGGACATGTATTTGACGATATACATTCTTGGTTTGTAAACTAAGTCTATCTATTCTATATTTCAACTGCCTGTGATGATGTAACTGTTGTGGCTCCATCGAGAGTCGGATGTGTATGATGTCGGTTCCTCTGGGAAATGGTGTTATCGAGAGCCGAAGGCCTCTCGACGGACGACCGGGTTTAGTACGGTCTAAGTACATTGTAAGCTAACGGTGGCAGATGTATTTAGCCCGTATTAAATCGGCGGTTCCGCCACAGCGGCAAAACACTCTAAGGTGTGCCGCAACGTGGACTAGGGGAGGGTGCCAAACCTCCGATACCACGGGAAAAAATTCGGTTCCACCATGTCGGGATGGCGAACGGAGAGTATTAGTGAGCGCCCACAAGCATGGGAGGCGGCAAAACACTCTAGGGTGTGCCGCAACGTGAACTAGGGAAGGGTGCCAAACCTCCGATACCACGAGAAAAAATTCGGTTGTCTCTCTCCCTTGTCCCTATACTTAATGCTCTTTTGGTTCTTGCTATTTTCATGGATTGCATCCAGTAGTCATCATGGTTAGTCTCTTCTTGGCTAGTATATCCCTTGCTATGTTCATTAGTGTTGATAGTCTTAACTTTCGTTGCGGTTTTTTTTCCACTAGCATGAATAAAGTTCCTTATTTTGTCGTGTAGAGTAGATTCGTGTAGAGGGTGAAGTGGGCTAATTTGTAGCTTCGTTAGGCTAAGAATTTTCGTTTAGAGTTTGAAATTGCCCCAATTCATCTCCCTTTTGGACATCTGATCCTTACATCGTCATCAGGGCGTGCGCAGAGGGAGCCACGGTTGTCGAGTCCCTCATCGCCGCCGCCCCGCTCGCCGGAGCCGCGTAGATGGAGCTGCGTCTGCTCGCCACTGAGGCTCAAGCAGACGGAGGCGCGGTCGTCGGCTGCTCGCAGCCCTCACGCGTGGCTCTCAAGATCCAATCGGCTCTCTCCCTTGCACAAGCGGAGCGAGGCCGCCAGGTGCGCCATGGCGCGCGGAGAGCACCATGCCTGGCTGCCGCAGGGGAGGGGCAAGGAGAAGAGAGCGAACATCCAAACAAGAACTCCACCTAGTCCGTCTACTCTAAGCAGTACAACCTAATAAACCTTATACTGATATGGCCTTCCACAAATCTGCGATATCTTCTTGTACCATCGATATTCGATATGCAGTTTGGGTTTATGATAACATTTGATATTAATGTTTATAAATCCCAATGCGGCTCAAACAAAAGGATCATATACATTCCATGCTCTTAATGCATTTTGATTTTTTGTCCCGTATTACACACTTTTTTTTGAGAAACCCGTATAACACACATTTATAGACCTGGTGAATATATATTGATGGAAGACGTCAGGCAAATCATGAGAATCCAAAAGTAAATAAAAGGACTCGACGCCACGCAACGTACGGCAAAAGTTCAATGAGAAACACACATGCCAGGACAGACACACCAAGTCTATATTATATAGATATAAATGGATGCATTTGGTCTATCCCTTAACATGGCGGCACTTGCAAGATACATCCCCATGCAAAATGCAACGAAGATGCTTCTATTGCTCACAGAGGTTCACAGATACAAGAACATAGCATAACGGACCAAAAAGACATGCGCAGACACCGGATGTAGAAGCTGTTTTTACCCCATAAAACAACTTATCAGTTACTGTTGTTGAATCCCATGATGGCCCAGTGAACACTTAGAAGAATGTTCCTTCTGGAGGCTGCACTAACTTGCGATTGTGCGAGGCAGCCATCTCTTTCTTGAGCTGGGTTAGGATGTTTTCCATTGTGTAGTCGCGCTGCCAGTTTGCTAGCAAACCAAACTTCTTTGGATCAACCTACATGGATATAGCAATTAGAAATTTAGTTGCTGAACCCCTTCTGCCTGCTCACAATAGCATGACAGAGAAGAGCGAGATAGTGGTTACCACTCCTGTCTCATGATTAACACATGTCATGTTGATTCTAGAATGGAATCTGACAGATGGAGGCTTCTCAGGATAATCCTTGTCACAGAACAACTTAAGCTGGTAGATGCGACCCTCATGTACAGTCTGGCAAGAGCAGTGGAAAAGTAGAGAACAATTAGACAAATTACTACAAGTAACTCTGTGTAAAGGACTAGTATTTCATATTTGTCAAGAGTGCCCGTTGACAAATTCAATGATTGCTACAGGTCCCAAGCAGTTTTCTTGCTATGCTTTAAAAAATGGGACGTCTACAAATGTATCTCTGCATATTTCAAGAGGAAGAAGCATTGTTATCACCAGCCTTTTCTACATGCTATTAAAGATTGAATAACCATAGTTGGTTAAAACGATTTAATCAAACATGATGTAGTACAATTTAAGGTTGCATTTCTACAAGCAGCAAAGTAAACAGTTGATAGTTGACCATGTCTATATCTTATTGGAACAAAGGCAAGGGGGAACACTCAAGACGATTAGAATGTGCTCACATTGTGTGGCCCAATGATGGTACCAGTCCATGACCGCATGTAGATGTCATCCGCATCATCCATTCCATAGCTCACCGTCCCATCACCAATGCCCTTCTCTCCGCGCTCAAGCTCTTCTAATAGCCTGAAGTTCCGAGGAACTGCAAAGTTTATCATTTGTCAGTTATGCAAAAGATAATGCAATGAATTATCACAAAGACGAGAACTGAGCCTAGCTCAGTTGGTGGGAGATGTGGGTGTACACTTCCAGTCACACCAATCAAATTAGAGTCCTCTCTACCTCAAATTTGGGTGCATCCTCTTATTATAATGATACCTAGTTCCTTTAACGTTGGTTCAGTTTACTGTGAGGAAGACTACGATATAAAACGGCAAAAATACTACAGAGAACCATTCAACTAAAGTAGAATAAGGACATGGGCCAAACATAAGAAAGAAAAGTTGATCACACACAACCTGTGTGCAGACAAGAAAAGGAACAAAAACACAAGTAGCAAAAGAGGGAATTACTAGAGTCTGACAACAGATTATGTAAGGCAAACCAGAAACACCTTTTCTGCATGGGGAAAAACAAAAGGGAGATAGTTTGCAATAGTTTATCTCCATTTCATCCCTTGATCTCATTTTACACTGCTCTTTATGAAAACCAAGTTCCATATTGAATAGAAGACACACCTGTAACAGAGGATAATAATCGAAGACTGATGAAAGTGCCATGGCAGCACAAGGATGCCAAATGGATCCACTGTCAGCTTTCAGCACGAACCGAACAAAAGAAGAAAAAGAATAATCCTATCAAGGTTCTCATTTTCATTTCATAAAAAGACTCAAATAGTCTGACAGCAGTGCTACCATAATACCACTAACCCAATCTCTTATTGGTGCGATGTGAAATTAAATTCATTAGTTTATCACCAGGCAAGGACTTGCACTACTGAGGAAAGAAACAGGAAAACAGAGCATTTGATGCCAAAAAAAAGAGAACACCTTAACACGGCCACCGTACGCACTTGATTCCCCTGTCTAGTCTCAAAATGCTTAGAGAAATAACTGAATCCAATCAATTCGGTGTTCCAAGCAAAACTAACACTAATTTTGAAGCAGTGGCTGCTAATCTTGCATGCATGTAGGACTGGAGGATTGGAGAATCTCTAACAATTACTCCAACTCACGGGAATAATAACACATCTAGGTTATTCGCGCCGTAGTATGCAACAATAGAATCAGTCCAACCCAACATAAAGAAAAGCACCCCGCGTCCATTCCTCTCCACCTCAACTCGAATCGGATCACGCGGGATCAGATCGGCGCAGGAACTCGAGGCGCACGGTTGAGGGAGACCGGATCTGATCGGGAGATCTCGGGGCTGGAATCCGGGACAGGAAAAAGAAGAAGAGCAATAGAAGGCGGAGTAGGTTTCTCACCGACAACGCTCGATCCGGCGCCGGAGCTTCCCAGCGTCATCGCCGATGGATGGATCGGAGGGGGCGTGAGGGGGAAGAGGGTTTGGGGGTTTCGCCCTCGCGGAGGCTGGTGGTGGGATACTGCGATGGGAGGGGAGAAAAAAGTTGCGGCTGCGAACACGCAAGGCACAAGATGGAGAGGGCTTTCCCCTTGTCGAGCTGCTTCAGCTTGGTTGTGGATCGGAAGGAATTGTTTACCATGGACCGTCGATCGGGAATCAACGGCTAACGATGTTATGCCGTTTTTTGTTTCCACAAGGAATATATAACACTTCTCAAAATGCATAATTCATTAATTGTGTCGCCCGATCTTTGCACCGTTCAAAGTTCCGAAGATTTATCGCAACTAGTGCAAAGAAAATTTGTTTATTAAATTTAGTACGAAATGCGTTTCAAATTTAAAGAAATCTAATATGGGGACAAAAAAAAAACTAAAATCCCTCATCGTTTGTGGGACGCAGTGTGGCTCCCAAGTCACAGATTCTCATGTCCTCCCGCACATCGGTTGTTCTTAGAAAGATACTTTCTCTGTCAGTAGGTCGTTGCAATACTTTTTAGCATCAAATTTGATCGGTTCATCTTATTCAAAATATTTGCATATACGTAGAAAATTCAATTCATAGTAAAAAATATATTACATGCTAAACTAAATAACAGTGAAAATAAATGATAATTGTGAAATTTTTTAAAAAAGACGAGCCAGTCAAATTTGGTGTCAGAAAAATCAAACAGCCTATAAATTGGGGCGGAGAGAGTATGAAGTAAATGTTAGTTATATGGAAGATAGGGAGCAAATGTTAGTTATGTGACACTCAAGCGAATCCTTATGCTGCTTCCATTCTCAAAATATGATGTGACACACAAATAAAACAGGTTATATGAAAATTGTAGGCCAATCTCTAAATTATTCTATTGTTTCGAAGATGACATATCATCTGCAACTTAGTGATTAATTAACTATTTGCAACTTTTATGAGGTCAGTGCAATGTCAAAGTGACTCATGTGTTAGAGACACATTAAGATGGCATATGTAAAAGTGGTAAAAAAATAGATGCCCCATACTCATCTATGCCATTTGTCGATCTAATATATAGTACACAAGTGATATGGAGAAGGGTTAGTTGTTCATGTTATTTGCCTTGCGGCACGAATAAGGGTCTTCTAGAACGTAGAATTCTCAAAACATAGAAATAGAGAATCACATATTGGAAGGCCAATGCAATTCAAATCCTTAATAATTCTACTAATGTACAAAGTTTTAAATACAACATAGGAAAACACAAGATTCATAATGTAAAGATCATGGCCCCTAAACCTTGTGCTTATTGGAATTTTAGTGGTTGAAGCAACAACATAACCAGGGGCGGACCTAGGCCTAAAGCCTCTAGGGCCACGGCCTCGTAGCCCGGTCAATCAAAGAACCCCTCTTTAGTTTTTGGCCCAGTATAACACTACATTCACCAGCCTGCCCATTCCGTCCCTTCCGTCCACTATTCCAGCAACCTCCCTCTCTGTTTATAGCGCGCTTAGTGTATGGGATGAAGGTAGGACCGACGCCTAAGAGGGGGTGAATTAGGATTTCTAAAAACTAAGGCTCACTAAAAACTACAACTACTAAGCAAAACCTATGCAAGGTAAATCTAGCTATGTGCACTAAGATTTTGCTAAGTGTTGCTACTTCTACCGTGGCCAAGTCTTGCAACCTAGTTCCACCTAGAAACTAACCTATCAAGCTAGTCTTGGAAAGTAAGCACACAATTGCAAGAAAGTAAATGCGGAAGCTAGGGAGATGAGATAGAGAATGCAAACTCCCGTAGACGATGATGGTGATGGCACACTATGAGGACACGTCGATGTTTTTCCCGAGGTTCGGGGAGACTCGCGGTCTCTACCCCCTACGTCCCCGTTGGCGCTCCACTAAGAGCTTTGCTCACGTGTGGTCCTCAAAGGAACACGGCCTCGCCCACGCAAGGGTGGAGGATGGCAAAGTGACTTCCGCAGAAGTCAAGCAACCCCGGTCGGGTCTCCGGATATCCTCGGTACACACCTACCCAAACCTATCTCTCGCGTGGTCCTCCCGTACCACGGCCTCGCCCACGCAAAGGTAGAGGATGGATAGGTCGTTGGGGTCTTTCGAGTCCTTCTCGCGGAGCTACCCCGCCGTCTCCACTATGGGAAGCTTCGGCCAACTAGCCGAGGGCCTTCCTCCCTCTCACAAGATGGTGACGGCCACTCCACACTCCGGAGGGTCTCGCAAGACTTACAACCGCACTTGATACAAGGTCGTGCACGCAGGCCCGGATACTAGACAAATAGGCCTAAGCCAAGATGCTAACAAGCTCTCGCTATGCCGGGATGTGTCTATTTGCTCATATGGTGGTTGGGCTCACAAATGTGGTTGCTACACTTCAAATGGGCATGGAAATGTGTCTCAACACTTGTGCTAGGCTCAGGATACTCCAACCACACTGGGGAGGCCGACCAAGGGGGTATATATAGGCCTCACCTCCAAAACTAGCCGTTAGAGGCATTTTCCACTTTTCTGCGTACCCTACACCATCGGACTGTCCGGTGCGTGTAATTTTCATCCTCTTTGAGTCGACCGTTGCTCTGACAATATGACCGTTGGAGCCACCGGACTGTCCAACGGTGAGCCATCGGACTGTCCGGTGCATTGTAGCGCTAGGTCTTCAACTTGGAATGCTCTCGGTCTATATCGTCCGGTGGCACCACCGGACTATCCGGTTGTGAGCCACCGGACTGTCCGGCGGTAGGTTTTGCGCCGGACTTCGCCCCTTCTTTCTCAGTCCATATCGTCCGGTGGTGAGCCACCGGACTGTCCGGTGCATGGAATTTTCCACCAGTTCTTCAGCTTTTGGCTCGGCTCCTTGTAGGCATCGGACTGTCCGGTGCATGCTTTTTCTTCTGTTCTTGAGCCAAAACATCGGGTCAGGACCTTCACTTGCAACTTGATGGCGGCTTGGGTCTTTTGTT
The DNA here is from genome assembly GCA_022530915.1 of Paspalum notatum. Lineage (NCBI taxonomy): Eukaryota > Viridiplantae > Streptophyta > Magnoliopsida > Poales > Poaceae > Paspalum > Paspalum notatum. Next base: position 35,899,692 of record CM039687.1, on the reverse strand, counting down.
GTGTCTTTTAGATCCTCCTTTGAGGTGTTTGTACCCCAAGTCCACCAATTACACCCTGGGACTTTAGACAAAAACACTTGCACACAACTATTAGTCTCATGGCACGTGTTGTCAGTTCAACCACCAAAACCACATAGGGAAACTAAGCACAAGGCTTAGGGCCCATTTTCCTTACATAGGAGTCCTTTTTGGGCCTACTGGTGACCCCAGTCTAACAACCCAAAGCCATCCTCAAACAAGGAGTGCCTCCGTCTATGACTGTCGCCGTCGTCTGCCGTCTGCGCCGCGCATCTCTGGCTCCCTCTCGACTCACGTCGCGCCCCCATCCTCTCTCACAGTCTCGCACGCACCGGCGTCCGCAGCAGTCCGCAGCCGCTGTGTCCACAGTAGTCTGCGGCTACGCCCCGTCGACATCATCTACGCGTCGCCCGTCGTGTTGCTCCCGTGCGACCGCGCCCCCATCGCCCGTCGGTCGTCGCTGTCAGCCTACGCCCACGCCGTCACGTGACAGCATCACAGCAGGCAACACCGAGCACCGTAGGGGGCAAGGCGCAGCAGCACATCTAGGAGCCCATTTGTCCAGGGGCCAGGACTGCAGGCGCCCAAGCAGCAGCTCTTGTTTCCTAATTGATGTTTATTTCTTCTCTTTATGAATGGGTGAACTAAATTGGTTTATCGATTTAATTTTGACTATTTAGGTTAATTGAATTGTTACCTAATGCTTTATATGCGACATATATGGGTAATTTCGACTTCTATTGGTAGAGAATTTAGGCTCAATTCTTGCACTGCACGCGCTCATTGCAATGCGCGCCGCGGCTCCCCGGCCCTCACTGCCCTGCATGGGCCCCGCTGGTGCCGGCCGCATGAGCGTCGTGGCGCGCGCGCGTCGGGAAGAGGCTTTGGAATTGTGGCCCTAGTCTTGCTCAAATCCTGGGTCCGCCACTGAACATAACAAGTGGGACTAATATTGTATGCTAGTTCATGTGTTTTTAGTCTTAGGGATAGAAGCGATGGATTGGACGAGCAAACACCTCAAATGATGGATTAAGTGCACAAGAGAACATAAAATATCAACTAAGGGTTTTTCATCAAGTGCCTAAGGTATGTGTGTGTGTGTGTTGTGGCTGATTGAGGAGGTATCTTCACCACAACCACTTGCATATTCACTTCTATCTCTTCGTGGAGGTCTTCTCCTTTTGTTTTGGGAGAGCTGGCTAGGATTTGACAGCGGAGAAGAGTGGTGTTTGTTTGAGCCTGGCTATCCTTTGCTTTGATTTAAAAGGAGTGGCATGTACTCATATATGGTGAGCTAATCCAAATAATAAATTTCATCTTAATATTTGTCTCCCTTCTATTGGCCTTAGATTTGTGATCTTAGACATTTTTAAGTCACTTTCTTGTGAATTTCTTACTCCTATTATGGCAGGTGCTAGGGCTATTTTGTGATGGAGTTGAGGCAATCTAGTACGATTTCACTAAGGCAAGTCTTACGATTTCACTAGGTGCTAGGGCTATTTGTAGATTATTTTTAGTGGATCTTTTTGAATTACCTTCTTGATGGATTATACATTGTAACCCTAAAGTTTCACTAAGTTTGGATGAGATTTGGTTATGTTTTGGACCAATTTCATTTTGTTCCTGTTGACGCCAAATCCTAGACAGAGTTGAGGACTTGGCTACCAAGCCCGTCAGAGACTAATTGGCGGACAAAGAAGAAGCTTCAAGGTCTGGAATGCAGGAGAGGCCCCGTTTGTATCTCGTATTGTATCTGACTAGAATTCCATCTTACGTTAGGATAGACTTTAATTTCCTGTTGTAGCAAGCCTAGCAGAGCTATAAATATGAAAATAATAAAGATTCACAACCAATCAACCTTTCGACACATCACCACCCATGTTCTAGGGTTTACTCTCGGTGAGCGTCATGCTGCCCTAATTGATTCTTTTATATTTGTTAGGCTCTAGGGTGTTTACCATATCAGATGCTGTGCCGAAGCGTTCTTGATGGCAGGATCTAGTAGTTATCTACATGTATTGATCTCATGCAAATTTCTATCTACGATTTATGTTAGATGCTATGAGTTTTTCTTGTTATCTCTAAATGGTTGCGGTTTTAGAAACTGATTGTAGCTACACTCAATAGCCAAATCATGCACGACAGATGCGCGTCTAGCTCTTAGACGTGTCAAGGTTGGTCCCTGTGTTGAATTCACGTGAGTAAAAGGGTTGCCCATCCTCCAGTGTCGAGCTGATTGGTGGTTTGTTCCGCTTGACGACAGGTGTGGAGTCGATCCGAGTCGTACCAAGTCGATGCATCGACGTAGTTGAGGCATGCGCCTTCGCCGCCCTGGTAGAGCATCCCTATGAGTAGTTTCCGCGCACGTCTCACTTTATTTACAATTAAATAGGCTATCTACTAGGATCCAAATCGATTGCCTAGGCATGGCCTTAGATATGGATCTACATGTCTTGCGTTGACGACATGGCTCTTAGCAAAACGTTCCTTTTTGGTTAACGCATTGACTACGGAATGTTCCTATTCAATTGGCGTGTGTTTTACTATCTTGAGATGTTCCTATTCAGAAGGATCTATCCATTTCACGTCTAGAAAGTTTGATTATTGTTTACAAAGCAAGTTATTTCTCATGTCCCCGCATGGCGACTTTCACATGCTCCTGTGCGATCGACCTCCCAATAGTCGATTTGCATGGTACAAAGTCGATCGCTAGATCAGCTGAGATGTATTTAACTATCATTGTTGTCCACGTGTAGGACACCGAACAACGATCGAGTCGACATCTCCCTAGTCGTAAGGTCAAGATGGGTGGTACGCTCATGTAATTAACACTTGATGACGGCCAGAAGGTATTCAGTGGCAGCATTCCTGGTTCCACTTGTGCTCCGCCGCAGGTCCGCATGTCGGATTTCCGCTACAACACACCTTTTGGCATGTCCGGTGGGACGGGAAGATCAAGCAGCAATTTCAACCATGGCTTGTGACGATGAAATCTGGAGGAAAGGCCCAACGGTTGTCTCTTTACCAAAAGGGAGTGGGATCTTCATTCGACTGACAAATGTCTGTTACAGATCGAGCTCGCGGCCAAACAACCCCCTCCGGATGGTAACCTCATCAAGCGAGCATGGGACAGGCTGACAGAGAGGCAAAGTCAAAATATTCATGCCAAGCATCGACAGACACCGCTCAGGCACCTCGTGGTCGATGGACCAACTTGGGAGGAGAGGAAGGACCGCCCTTCTCCCGTAATGACCAGGGAAGCCTTGGAACCAGACCAGCGAGATTGTTCAGATGGCAGGACAACTAGCCTTAGAACGCCACCTTCTCCCGCAACGGAAAATTGAAGCTTAGCATGTAGTTCCATCCATTGACGACGTGGATTTGTCAAGGGCCTCAGAAGACAGGTCAAGAACGCTCAAAGAGTTGGTTAACCATATGTCCATACGTTGTCAATGTCTCAACCACCAATCAACCGTCTGGTTCAACCCCGTTCAAGGACTTGTCGACGTCCTGAACGACATGGTGCAAGAGAGCAGAAGATTGGTAGCAGGCCAGGCCCCGCTGATATCGAGTCCTCAAGATTACCTTCTATGTGTTTCCGCCAAAGTGACTGGTGGTGTCAGCATCTCGACTTAGATGCAGCAACGCAGCGTGCATTCTTATGCCACTAAATATATACTAATATTTTATCTAATACCATAAAATCTATATCTCATACAACAATTATTGTGAAAAGCGTTTTCCGAACCAAACAAAATGTTTTCTATTTTGACACAGGGAAAGCACATGTACCTGTACCTGTACATAGCACGACCCGCTTTCTGTTATCGCCTGGGTTTTTTTTAAGATGGTACAGTATTCCATGGAAAATATAATCAAATTAGCAACTCAGAACGTTGAGCCAGTACACTCATTTAGCAGACTACACAGTTCTCACAAGTGTAATGGTGATGGGAGAATGCAAACACGAACAATTCGGCAGCTTTGCCAGAGTAACTTATACTTCCTATCGACTGCTTGAAAGGGCAGGTTAAGTATAAAACAACAAACAAAAATTAACTTTTGGCATTAAAAGGATCAGCACTGTAAATTTTCTGAAATACAAAAAACAATCGAGTTAAGCTGATTGTAGGATACATGTACAAAGGTATAGTTACAGCATCGTGAAGAGAGCCACGATGACGACCACGTAGATTTACATCTCCTACCATCTCCGCACAGACCTGAATCAAGTTGCAGATGGCAACACATTAGAATCATGTTTTTGTTTGGGCAGCTGTTGTTTATAACTCAAGAGTCCATAGTGTAATTCCATGGTTTAAACAAGATGCAGTGAATGCAGAAAAACTCAAGGTGCTAAGCATTATTTGAAGGTTAGAAAAGAATTGGGGGAACAAAAAATTTTCAAAGAAATGAACACAAGATATTATGATGTCAATTGTTTTGTACAAAACATGGTCATCTGTACAGGCTTACGCATAAATAAGACGTCACACAGAAAAAGAACATGATGATTGGTCAATGGTTTAGAGGCTGGTATAGAACCATTACACAAGTTGAAATCAAATTTATCCCTCAGTTCATAAAGAGCGCAGGAAGATGGAATAGCACGTAGAAGGTCCATTGGAACCGATGAGACAACCAGAAAGGTGACAGGATTGTAACTCTTTAGGGGAGAAACATTACATTATGTTGCCATGCCAGAATGTCCAGGCAGACACGGGTGCTCAAAGGTTCCAGAGGCATTACAAGTTTTCTTATAAACTATAATGAATGCCTAAATGAAACTTGAGGCAACCTGCTATCAAAATCCTGCTAGCTTACTGAGCATCTGCACCCACTAGGCAAACCTGACTCATTAATGGCATAAGTGGGTAGGAGCTCCTGAAACAAGAAAAATGAAGGGCACCTTTTGCAAGCAAGTTATTAAAATAGGCCATTACTTTCTGTAAGTATTTTTCACAAGCAAGAAAGGTACACAGAAACAAGGAAGAGGATTAACAAAGTGAAGGTGGTTATCATTGCTTGTCAAGGACAGGCTTTTCAATCAGTATATTGGATATCAACGTTTCCTATGGCATCAAATACATTATCCTAATGTATACAGATGCTCCCTCCGTCCCAATTTACAAGTCGTTTGACTTTTTTGACACCAAATTTGATTTATTCGTCATATTTAATAAATTTCATAACTATCATTTATTTTCATTGTGATTGCATATAATATACTTTAACTATGACATGAATTTTTCTATATTTTCTCAAATTTTTGGAATAAGACGAGTTGGTCAAACTTTGCGTAAAAAAATCAAAGGACCTATAAATTGGGACAGAGGGAGTACTTGACAAGTGCAGGCAGATGGGTGCTAGTCCAATTTGTGCTCACTTCCATGCTATCTACCTATAAATGGCCTTGGAGCTCCCACCATGGACAATAAAAGCAATTGATAATCTTAGAAGTTTTGTTTGGAGTGGATGCAAAGATACTAAAGTAGGACAGTCTCTTGGCCCAACAAAGGTTTGTTGTCCATCCGAGCTTGGCAGATTGGATATCACCAATCTACAGAATCTGTATTGGGCCCTAAGAATGTGGTGGCTCCGGCTGTCGAGCCTAATCGGCCTTGGTCAGTTTTCCCAATCTCTTACTCCTATAATGTGGCAGTGGTCGTGCGTCTTCGGGCGCGCAGCATGAGGCGACTCACTCCCGTGGTCATACGTCGCCTGACTCCCCTCGCTCCTGCTGTTTTTTCACGGCTCCCCAGTTCTCTACCCATATAGCCCGAAGCAACTGCCGAACGCCGTGCTTTCCTCTCGCCCTTGCCTCAGCAAATCTTAGATAGTCAGATCCTAAGAAAACAGAGCCACCACTTTCACGTCACCGCAGCTGGAGTTCGGTATCATCATTGGAGTTGGTCGTCCAAGCAGGCATACAGGGGCAGACGGGCAGTATCCATGAACGTCCAGGCTCGGTTTCCCTGCAGATCGCATCTTTGCTTCTGCTTCTCACCGGTACCTCGCATTTATTCTGGAGGCCGGTACACCTCTGCTCCATCTTCAGGTATGATGTTGGATGATTTTTCATGCATGGATGCAAGTGTGATGCACATGCACAAGATGCAATATGTTTTGTTAATGGCAATAATTTCTGCGGCGAGCACTTCAATGATATACATCTACTCCTACTGATCTACCCTTGCAATGGCACATGAAGATAGAATCACAGAAGTATAGGTCTATCCTTGTGATGGCACAGGAAGATGATTGTATGAGTTGCCGGCCCTTGCATTACTGGCACAGGAAGAGGCTAAAAAGTAAGTCCTCCCTTTGCGTTGGCACATAGAGCAGCGTTTAATTTATGATTTATTTCGCTAAAGATGCCGTTAGATCGTGTGGGCAAGTAAGTTCCACTGATCTCTAGATTCCATTACAAAGCACAGGCACTCTGCTCGTCATAAATTATTTGTGAGTGCATTGCACGTCAGGTCTCTAAGCTTATTCCGCGGTACCATCCACATCTAAAAAGTCTGACAGTGATCATTTCAGTCATTCAACTTTACAAAGTAATCATCCAGATCCATTAACTTTACATTTTGAATAGATCGAGGTCCGGTTATGGATCAAGATTTACATTAGAAAAAACCACCTGGAAAGTTAAAAGACCTAAGGTGGCGTTTGGTTGAAGGAATGAGATGGGATGGGACGGATCCATTTTTCTTGCTGTTTGGTTGCGGTGCGATAAGGAACGGGATGATCCCGGGACGGAATAGTGCCCTCGGATGTGGGATGGCACGTCCCCCAAAATCGGGCGGACCACACCGTCCCAGTCCCTCGTCCGATGTGGCTTGCATCTCCTCTCCCGTCACCCCCCCCCCTCCCCCATCCCCCCTTCTCCTGAGTCTCGACATGCATCTCGCTGTCGTGTGCTCCAAGCGGCAGCAGGACGGCACCCTGACCTCCTTTCCCTTGGGCGGCGCACCAGCCTCTATTTCTCTTCGGATCCGGTCAGAGGCGGCAGCCACCGGAGGGAGAAGGCGGAGTCAGGAGGCGCGCGGGGCGTGCCGAGGTGGCCCGCCGCCGGAGGGAGAGGCACGGCAAGGTGACAACCTCGGCCTTGCCCAGCGAGGGTCCACCCGATGCCGCCAGAGTCGTCGCGGGCGGCTAGGTCGATGCGGACGACGACGACCTCGACGAGGCCGGCCCCGTCACGGTCGTCGTCCATGCACACCTCGGCGGCCGTCCATCTCGCTGAGCTCCCAGCGTGGCCACTGCAGCACCTCGGCGGGCACGGGGACGAGGTCGCATACCGGGGTGCGAGCTGGTAGCAGAGGAAGAAGCCCATGGTGGTGCCTCAGAACGCGCACACGAAGGCATAGACGCCTCCGCCAAGGCGACGACGACGTGGTAGTGGTAGTAGAAGGGGCGCGGATGGTTGGCGGAGGCGGAGTGGGAGAGGCACAACAAGATGGCGCGCGAGGCGACGCCAGCTGCGCGGCCATCCCCGAGGAGGATGCGGAGCTGCGCGCGGCACGGCCGTCGCCCGAGGAGCGGCGTGGGATGTGGCCGTCGCCGGAGCGCCGCCGGAGGTACACCGTGCAGCTCTGCTGGAGGTGGCACAGGGAAGAGACAGAGTGAAGAGGGGACAGGCAGGGCCCACCTGTCATATGTCTCCAGTCCCTTTTATCTTCCCCCAACCAAACAGATACCCCAAAAGATGGGATGGACCCATTTCTAGAATGGGGGATGGGACTGTCCCATCCTCTATCGTCCCAGAACCAAACGTACCTAAATGATCACTTTAGAATTTTATGTACCGACCTAGATGGTACTGATTAAGTTTAGAGAACATGCAATTCACTCTTTATTTATCGATGAAGCCATGAAACTGAGTATTTGAATGGTTGGATATATTGTATTTGTGCCGGTCAATATCATTAACTTGGGATGGTACGGACCACCGAACGCTTGATTGATCAAATACTGAATCAAGTCTAGAGAATTAGCGGCACGTGCGCGTGTGCGTTGCGTTTATAGATGTGCAAAATACTGTTTGCGCATCATAAATATAGTGGAGTTTAATAAAATATAAAAAGTGAAATAGCTGGTGACACAACACGAGAAACCCCAGCATTGCCGGCCGATAACAAGAGTACAATGCACACGCGGCGAGAGGGCATAAACAGGACGCGTTTGTGCCTGCGGCGCTCCGACAACCTCCGGGGGGTGGCGGTTGACGCGGCTCAAGGGGCATGTGCGCAGAATTGTGGACAGGCCCAAGGGTGCGCGCACAAAAGCGACATGGGCACCGAGGAGTTGTGGTCCAATCCCAGCCAAGATTGTAGGGGAGGGAGGAGCGCAAAGAAAGCGCACGCCACAACTTCTTCCCCCCCCCCCCCCCCCCTCCCCCCTTCTCACACAGCCAGCCCTTCACTGCCTGCCTCTGACTCCAGAGGAGAGGGGGACACCCCTCTCTTCTCCGCCACCTACTCTCTAGGATCGCCTCGCCGGCAGCCCACTCGATCCCGCTCTTCCCACTGCACACATACTGGAGTGCTGGTGAGAGAGAACAGAGGAGGCGAGGAGCCGACCGAGCTGGAGGAGGAGAGGGTCCGAGGGAGGGAGGGAGAGGCATTTGTCCACGCCTGCACTGCCTGCCTCTCTCTTTCCCGCTGCCGGCTTCTCCGCCTCTTCCTTTCCCCCTGCCATGTCCACAATGGGTACCTTCTCTCCCTCCCCTCGCCCTCCTCCTCCCCCTCCCTCCAAGAATCTTTCTTCATGCGCCACCATGCCTGTGCCGGCTCTCTTGATTTCTGCCCTGTTCTGTTCTGCCCTGTACTAATAATCCAGGTTCATGGATGTGTGAGGACCTTCTCCATGTCCGCCTCTACCGAGATTTGGCTGTTGGTATGTGCCTCTACCCTGTTGTGGACAGACAGGTGGCTAAGTGTTGAAGGACTAGACCTTGTGCATTTCTGGCGTCTCTCTGGCCAATATTCTACTGAGGTCCGGGACAGTAGGATCGGAGGACGAAAATGCTGCAGCGGAGACCTACCAAAGTACTGTATTTCCCAGGGTCCGGCTTCCATCCCCCAAGTCGCTAGGGTATGAATCCCTCCCCTGTCTTCTCTCTCTTTGTACGGAGTTGGAGGAGAGGCGCACACACAGGCAAGCGGCAGATTGGTGTGCAGAAGACGACGAGGAGCTCTGGCCGCACTGCTAGGGGTGGGCAATCGATTTGTTCGGTAGATTTGGTTCGGTTTGTTCGGTGCAACAAAACTTCGGTTTGAGAACAATATGAACCTATCGGTTCATGGCAGAAGCAAGAACCGAGCTGTTCGGTGTTGGTTTCTTCGGTTCGGTTTGTCGGTGCAACCGAACTTCAACGGCAGCAGCCGCCAGCCATATCTGCTCATACTAGCTACATCGGAGTTGCCGCCGTCAGCGCGCGCGAGCTCCACGTCGCGGCTGCTGCCAGCCGTCGCATCCTGCGCTCCTTGTCGAAGCGGCTGATGGTCATTGCGTCTTGCGCTCCCTGTCGTAGCATCACTCCTTCCACAACCCAAGCGTCCGGGCCCTCTGCCGGTGTCATTGTCCAGAATGAGTGGTGAGTGGTGAAGACAGGCTCCAGCGGTGGCCCGGATCTGCAGCCTTGGGCGCCGAGAAGGGGTAGAGATGTGGTGGTAGGGTAGCGAGGCGACAGCGGAGACACGAGGCGGCAGAGGGGCGGAGAGGCGGTGGCACAGCAGAGGCGATTGCATGGTGGCAGGGCTGCAAGGAGAGGAGGTGGGGGGGCAAGGAGGCTGGGGAGAGGAGATGGGGGAAGAAGACTGGCTGTCTATTCAGTGGGCCGAGGTTGGAGAAATATTGAAAATAATAATTTGATATTAGATGGAAGGAGTAATATACGGGAGGGGATGAAATTTTTTAGAGGGACCTATAAATATTCATTTAAGGGATGAAATATAGAGAACACAGCTAAGGATAGTAGTCTGCTAAATTGCTAATGAAGGAATGTTCCATGGTGCCATCACCTTCCCGAAATGGGAGAGGGTTTGGAGATCTTGGGTGTCTGGTAAATGCAATTTTTTATGCGGTTAGTGGCTCATAACCAGTGGGACCGCTGATCGACTTGCTCAAGCTCAACATGGTTTAGCAACCCCCTGATTATTGTCCACTATGTGATCAAGCTGAGACTATCAACCATCTGTTTTGTGCATGTCCTTTCACCGGAGAATTCTGATTTTCTGTGGTTGCAATGGCTGGGTCTCCACGTTGTCTCCCAGCATAGCAGATGATTGTTTCAATGAGAGGTGGGCAAGGGCAGAAACATGACAACGCCTTCCAAAAAGGGCATAACTCCATTATTCTCCTTGGATCTTGGTCGATTTGGAAGCACAGCAACCGATGCGTTTTTGATGGGTCTGTTGATAGCATTGTTAGGACCCTGTCACTTGCTATTGAGGAACTTAGGCGTCTGGCAGGACAGAAGGGATTTCCGATCTCTTTGCCTTGTGCTGGATGGTGTACAGTAGCTTAGTTCCTTGGTCGAGAAGGTTGATCATTTGTTTTCTGTGCCTTAGTCCTGTCAATTTGATGTGTGGAATTGTGTGGTCTGCATGTGGCTGTGTGGGTGTGTTGTAAGGGTTCTTGTCATTTTTTTCTTTTTAATACAAATGATACGCAATGCATATTTGAGAAAAAACTAATACTTCTTCTAGCTAGCAGCAGAGAAGAATTTTAATATATCCATAAATATTAAACAATGCTAATGTGCAGACAGTAACATACCAATCCCAAGGCCCTTGAACAAACTCATTTATCTGTCATAATCTAGTTGGAGATGGACCTATTGTTTTCCCTGGGTTGGAATCAGAGAGATGAAATGAAGCCACCCGAGAAAATTTCCTGTAATGGCAACAAATCGTGCATTTTAGATCAACAGCCAAGTCCATTATTCGCCACCATAAGTTTTGCTTATAAAAATCATCAAACTCCATTGCCAACAAAAATAACAAAAGAGCTAATGACAAATCCAACCAGACATTGTTTTAGGCAACAGTGGCCATCACAGGATACATAAAGGATAATAAAGATAAATAATAGGATTCAACTATTACCATGGAAATAAGCATAAAAGCACATGAGGTTTGTTAATCTTTGTTCAGCATTCCAATGCATATCTCTGAATCTGAAAACAAAGAACAGAAGAAACACACGACATACTTTCATATCATGTTTGTAAAAGTGAATATAAACGTGCCTAAATGCATTCCTGGTAATTCAAATTGAAACAGATAAAAAAAAACAGAGAATTCCCAGAAATGAAGTTAAATGGCAGCAGCAACAAAGCCATTAGCCATGCCTCCAATACAGAAGCAGGCTAGAGACAAAATCCAACAAGAGGTACATGAACCGATGATAGTATGCAGTAGAAATATAATGCTGGTAATAACTAATAAGGTAGTAGAAGAAACTGAATTTGATATCATGGTTCTGACATGCTAAAGGCATTTTCATGCACTCCCATCCAATGGATAAGCCCAAGACTGCAACATATATCACCATCATATGTTGTATGTAGCATTTGATTGGGTTGATCCAACAGGAGGTAGGACTTGATAATACGCAGGGTTTGCTCAAAGCCACTGGAGTTAAGGTACTTATAGCCATGGAAGAACATATCCCAAGGAACACACAAGACTAGAGCTCAATCACCTTTGGCCAATGAGTATGGTTGGACACAATTAATGAAACATCACTAGAGCCTTGATTTCTTATTTTATGTTTACGAAGGAGAGGGGGGAGGGGAGAAGGTGAGGGTGCATGTGTGCGAAAAGCACTAGGCGTTATGCAAGCAGTGACCCCCCACCTAGAGCTTAAGCGCGCTTAGGCATTCTAACACATGCTTAGTTGACTTATACCGTAGCAAAGGTATAGAGAAACAAGCCAAGAATGGACGGAGGAAGAGGACACTGGGAGCCGAGGGGAGGGGCACCAGGGTCAGGTGCGTAGGCAGCAATGGTAAAATGCAGGGAATGGAGGGAAGAGTGAAACGAAGGGAGGGCACCAGGGTCAGATGGGTAGACGGAGGTGCATATTTCATCTTTCCACCGGGAAGAGGGATATGAATGGAGGGGCGCCAAAGTCAGATGGGTAGACGGCAGTGCATGTTTCATCCTTCCGCGCAGCCGTACAAGAGACGTGCCACACAGCCATCGCGAATCGAACTCCAGCGTGCAGAAGCTTTTTAATGCACTGAAGCAAACGTAGCAAAGCTTTTTACAACATTGTGTGCTGTGTGTGCAAACAGTTAGGTTGGCCCCTTTTTTTATAAAGGGCATCAGCTTTATTAGGTTGTCCCTATTGATGTATGGAAAAAATTGCAGGGCATTCCCTGGATGATGATGATGATAGGAAGGAAATCTTGCCATCTAAACCTTGAAGCCGAGCCAACTGGATTCAGTTTGTAGCAATGAATGCCAGCACAAATATATGAAGCTGCAGGGTTCCAAACTGGTGGCAGCAGTTGGGAATCTTAGCCAAGTGCAGGATTTTAGATTTTTGTATGAAACATTGACTCCAAGTACCAAAAGGTATCCTTCTGGGGCAGTATCTGATCTTCCAAACTAACATCTCCCTCGTGTGAAATAGTACCGAAGTCACATCTCATATACTCAGTTTTAGCATAGCGGCATAAAAGTAATCAATCAATCCATTGATTTGCAGTTCAGCCTGCTTGTCATATAGTTCGACATCGCCCTGGACTAGGATGATCGGAAAAAGGGGAGGGGAAGAATGCTATGCAAGGTGTAGCGAAATGTAAGATGCGAAATCCAGGGGTTAAGTGACTCTTAACAATAGTTTAGGGGTGTATACCGGCATAGAGCATGGTGAAAGCAATTTTTCTCACCAGCACAGGAAGGGAAAATTTGAGTAGAATAACTTAAGTAAAAGAAATTAAGAACCATCTCTCTTTCTCGATCCATTTTGAGGGCAAAAGATCAAGAGAGGTTCAATTTGTGAAGAAAGCAAAAGGAGGCAAAGACACATTCACACATCAGCACAAGTGTCAGCTGCTTCTGTGTGCCCTCCTGTTGAGGGTGTTGGACTCTATGAGTGACGATGTTGACCTGGAGGTGCAAACAAGTTCCACTGCAGGGCCACCAAGAGCACTGGTGGCATACAGCGACCAGTTGAAGCCAATGGATCTCGTGCACTTAGGGCAAGAAATCAAGTGATAGGGCTATGTACTGCGCCTAGAGTTGATTACTTGACGAGCCACCTTCATGTTTGGAATTCTAAAGATGGTGGGTTCACCATTATACACATAAGCTGATATGCATAGTTTTTTGTATATTTTAAGAAAAAATCTAACTAATTTATATTAACGGATAACCACCTGCTATGCTGGATTCCATTCCAAGAGGAGGAAAAACAGAATGACATCCTGATCCTTTATTCATGCTGATTTAGTCATCCTTTCTATCTTTTGGGTGGAGAGTTTTGGGGATGGAAGATAACCTTTTTGGCCCCACTCAACTCAAGTCTCAAAATTAGCTGGAACATGGAAATGCCCCAATCGTAACAAAGAAAGCAGGTCGAGTAAATATTAATTACTAAACAGCAAGGAGGAAAAAATCACTACTTAGCTTGAACACAGAAATGCCCCAATCGTAACAAAGAAAGCAAGTCGAGTAAATATTAATGACTAAACAGCAAGGAGGAAAAAAATAACTACCTCAAGCATATTTTCCTCAAAGCAACCCATCCCCATGCTTGTCATGTCTGCACCATTGTGCTGAAGGATCCTGAGCTTCCCTTCCTGTAGTTCCCACACAACGAGAGCATCAGCAATCCGCAACATCTTTGTTTGTTGAACCATTTATCTACCCACCTTAGTCCCGTAAACAAGTCCACCTCCAGGTGAAGGATGAAAACACGCGACATTGACTTCATCTTCAGCACTAGGGAGCACTCTTACAAGCTCCATATCTGAAACTCTATATACCTAAAGTAATAGACAGAAGTATGAGAAATGTTAGTAGCACTGGAGTACAATAAGCAGTTGGTTTTGAACCCCAAGTACCATATAAGTAGTAAGTATCGTGCAGCAGCCAAACCATTGCCACCATCCCCATAAAATAATTAATATGTTTTCTGTTACTAATCAAACTATGATTTAGAAATTCGAATATGATTATCACTTCTACCTCCAAGATAGTATACACAGGAATCCCATTTTCTCCTTCCATGACTATGCTCCTGAGGAGAGAGCTATGACGACGACCATATGCCAAAAGTATGTGTTCAGAAGTCGGTGAGAACTGCATCAAAAGAGATAGAAATAGGATCCAATGCAATGATGAGAACTGCAGAAATGCAAGATCACTTTTTCTATCATATGGGCCTTAAATGCTGCTGACAACAAAAAAATTGCGACCGAGCAAGTCTCAGACACATGTGATATGTTACAAAGCACGATATGAAGCTGCCATGAACATAGAAAAATGTACAGAAATAAATTGAAAAGAAAACAACCTGAATGGAAGTTAAGCAATGCGCTGCCCTTATTGCTCTGGAAGCAAGAATATCACCAAATCTGAAAGGTATTACCGGTTTCAAGATAAGTGGAAATTCACAAACAGTAAATGGCATACAAAAAAATAGTAAAAGGAAAATCAAGAGAAAAATTACGTCGCCTCCTCAAGTGAATAAACCCGAAGCTCATAAATAACTCGGTGAGAGGGAAGTGGATGGCGAGTTGGTGATGATCCAGCCCCGTCATACGGCACAGGCAATTGGCTACCACGGTCGCCTTCTGTTTGTGGCAGCAAACATGCAACACAGGCTACCAGAAATCGTCCACATGGAGAAAAATGGGCACCCATTTCACTGCAAAATTGAGAGTAAGTAATGAAGTCCCAATTTCCCTGCACAAGCACAGGATGCAACAAGTAGAAGTACAATTCACATATGACGCAGCAAATATGGAAATGAGCAATACTTTTGCAATTATTCAACAATGTAATCAGGCATGGAGCTAGGAGCTTGTGCTGGTTATGATCAGTTATATACCAGTTCAGTAATGACTTGTTAGCAATATTAGCAAAAGAGTAAACTAATCGTGGATTGTGGTAATAGAAAAAACAGCTTATGATATTAACAAAATGGAATTGAGAAGAAATGAAATCCCATTGAAGCACCTGCAAAGAACTGCATGAGAAATCGTCAAGCGGCATGCCTCAGATTCTAAAGGAACACATGGTTGCTTGATATCATGCCGCCATATTCTGAGCTTCACTGTACAGGGCAATTCAGTACCAGGAGCAAACATCGACGCAGTGATTTCTGAGCCAACACCCAGTGAAGCAGCATGAACCTCAGCTTCATCAATTTGAGGACCTAGGAGCGAACTCCCAACCCCAGGTACAGAGCGTGAGGAATTGCGTCGAGTTGATCCTCTGGAACTCCCAGCGGTAATGGGAGTTGATGATGAAGCACCTGAATGTCCAAAGTTATGCATGTGTAATGATTTCCTAACCAAGTTATTAGTCCCTGTAGTACCATCAATAGATAGGTCTTCAAGGACATTATTATTCATAAATGCAGAGTGCAAACCTGTATGGTTTTGGGCCATGAGAAAACCCTGCCAAAATGGTACCTCCCAGTTACGTGGGTCGCTGAAGAGAGAATGATTCGGTTGTCCGCTTTCTACGTTTCTTAGGAACATTTGAACATCCAATCCACCAGCAATGAGCATATTCAGTGGCATAGCACGGCGGGCATCAGATCCTGAAGGCCCAGCTGTTGATGGAACTGGCTCGGTGTTGCTTACGGAAGACACATGCAAATCACCTATAGCACTAAACCTCTCAAGATTATGGATAGAGCTGCTGCCCTGCAGTCTTGAGCTGGACTGCCCCCCAGCACCATGTGTTTCAATTCCATTTGAAGCAGGCACAGTGACTGCATCCACTATGTCATTAGATGCAGTTGGCTCTCCAGGACAAATGTCCATAGGGGTAGCAAACTGGTCAGGCTGTTGATTTTCAGTATCTGATGTGCCAACTTGAACTAATGGTGATCTCTGCTGCACGCTTGTTGAACTACTGTCATTCCCAAGTACATGTAAAATTCCATCATCTCTGAGGTATGCAGGCAACAGTAAGCAAGGTGATGCCACATTGGACTCAAGATGTGGACAGAATCTAGAATTAGAGTTTGTCACGAACAGAGCTGAAGTATAATTTGAATACCCAGAAGATCTTGCCAGAGTCAGTGGTGAGTCCGCAGACTCAATATTATTAACCTGAAATCGAAGCTAGGTGTAAGTTCATACAGCAAACATGAAACATTGAAGGGAAAGCATAAGTGCAGACCTCAGGGTTTTCTATAATTCTACCTCTGCTGTTAGAAGATATGGAGCACCATGCGGATGAAAATGCACAGCTCTCAACGAACGGCGAGTTCTTAGTATGATGGTTGGGACAAAAGCCTCATCTCGCTTATTGTAGTTCCATATGTATAGCTGACACAAATATACAAATTGATTTGAGCATTAGTATATGATATGGTAACAGATGTCTATAAAAACAGCACAGGAAAAATGTTTATTGTGTTTTTCAAGGTCAACACTACAAGTCTCACTTTGTGACCTGATGCAACTGCAAGAATCTCCCCTCTCGCATGAAATGCAATGGACGCAATTGGCCGATCTGCCAAAGGAACATTGAGAAGAAATTGCAGTGCTATTCCAAATTTTCTTAAGAATTGAATGCAAGGAGTCAGCTGAGAGATTACGGAAATCTTGTGATCCAATACAGTCTGAAGTGCTAGCATCCCATAGACGGACTTCATGATCCAAACTTCCACTAGCCAGGATATCAGAATGTAACGGATGGTACCTTACCTGCAATACATTAGCAGCTTCAATGTCTGAAGTAATATGAGGACAGTGGGAAATTACAAAAAAAGAGCTGCAAAAAGATTATTCTGTTTCTTCTTGTTAAAACAATAAAAAACACTGTCAGCTAGCAAGATTTTCACCAATTACCATACAATATGGAAGAAATGAAAAGTTGATGTTCTAGCCAGACTATTAGGTTCCTCTCATTGCAAGAGCTTGAAGCATATGATGCTGATCTAAATACAGAATAAAAGTTATGACAGTATGGCAGGCATACCACCCAAGGAGTGCGTCGATGTCCACTCAAAACCTTCAAGCATTTTCCAGTATGGCAGTCAACTATTTTCACAGTATGGTCACCACTGAAAAAACAGATCGAGTTAGTGGCATGCCTTTTGATTTAGTTTGTTATTCAGTGATTCAACAAGCTTACTGTGTGGACGCAAGAGTTTTTCCGTCTGGGCTGAAAGCAGCGGCAATGGTTGACCTAGGAGGCGGCAAAAGAGGGCAATACTTGGCAGACCAGCGATGCAGGGACTGTGATTCTGCCCTGTACACAGTGAGGTTTCAATGGATCAGCCTATGAAACAGCAGATGTGAACTGACTTAACACGACTCAACAGTTAATATGTGATGAAATGTTCTTAAATATCATTGTGATGAAAAGAGAGAGACATTCTTACCAAGAATAAATATCAAGTTTAGCATCTGCATCTGCAGACCTTAGCTCGATTAAACCAGGATCACATTTTGGAGAATTATGCCACGTCCGTCTAGCTTGGTGTTTTGTTCGAGGGGAGACCTCTCGTTGAGTTAATAGAAGAAAGATGTTCCTGATTATGATGAAAAAAACAAAAGCTAGTTTTAACAAATGAACATATTAATTAAGCTAGCAATATTAACTAGATATTTTGTAAACAAGATGTTTTGTGATATTGTGGAAAATCGTTTTGTTATGAAAATTCATATCTAGATAGCACTGAACCCAAGCAACGGAACCTGGGCAGTGGGTGCATGCGGCATCACAAAGGCAGGGATAGGAGAAGAATACTGGAATAACAGATTTGACATTTTTCTTGCTTGCTTGATTGATACATCTCCTTTATATAGAGAGATGCTTCTTAAACCCTAAGCAAGACCATCTCTAACTAACTGTGATGACACTGATTACAGTTGTGCCATTGCAACCACTGGTGTTGCCCTGACACCAGTGATGACACAGCTACTGCCCGAACATCAACAACCAACATGTCGGCTCCAATGCGGTGCCAGCCACAGCCAAAACCCTGCAGTGCCTCCAGAGGTGGCACAACTTGCGCTGTGTGGACAGCAGCTCTGCCCTTCGCCACCAGTACTTCCTCGACTCAACCACTGAACTAGCGCATCTTTCCAAGTCTTGACCTCAGCATCGTCCCCGCCATGGCCCCTCCATTGCTCCACCACTGCAGCTGCTAGCATAGATTGATACTAAGGAAGATCTGGCAGCCTTTAAGTCCTTTATAGATCCTGGGAAATAGATGTGCCCTTACACCACCATGTATGCGCGCATCTCCACTTGCGCTGACACCTTCAGTGGGCCTTCTTAGCCTTTCACGTGCAGGGCCACATTGACACTTGCTGAGGTTTTGGCCACATCTGCACGCTTGAGATGCCGTTCGGGTTGGCTTTGTCGCCTCCGTTGTCATAGATGTGGTTGCCTTCAACTGTTGGCGTCAGCAATGCTCCACAATGCATTGGAGGGTGTGATTCTACCAAGAGCTCAAAACTAGATGCCATTTGATGACTTCCACCACCTAAGCTGTTGCGCTTGTTCACCGACCACATAGCGCTGTCTGTCAACACACCAGCGACCACCCAAAGCCGCCTCTTCATCTCAAGAGCGAGGGAGGAGGAATCAGGCAAAAGGCAACGGGTAAGAATTGATCTGTAGTTACTAGTTAGACATGTTCTCCTTGACTGCCAGTGTCGAGGGCCTCTTCAAGCTAGAATGCACCCTGCTACAGGCAACAAAGCATCAGCCTGGAGGGCTGCACTCCGACAGGGCTGTGGAACCTCCTGCTGGAGGTCTATGGGGATGGTGAAGTTGTTCTGTTGGCCTCTTGGCCATCATATCGCCAGATCCAATGAACCATATCAGGCTGTGTGGCATGCTTTGTAAACCAGCAAATTTTTTGTTGCATAACCCGATGTGCCTTGCTGGTATCTTCAACAACACTGGACTACATCAACGTTCTTTAGCAGCATACTGCATGTGCAGTGTGCGCAACAGATATCTCCTTCGTTCATCACCTCAACCTTCAGCCATGCGCATCCCCACAGCTCGAGGAAAAGCATTTCGATGGGTGGAGAATGTTATGATATGGCCCACAAGAATAGCAGCAGCCGCATGCAATTAGTTAGATTAAGTTGGTTTATTCAGCAGCATGCATGGGTCAATTACTCGATTAGTGAGGATAAATATCTTTATCATTGCTTAGTTGGTTGCATGAGCTGCCTCATAGGCTGCTGGCTATGGCCCTGTTTAGCACCACTTACGAATAGCTTAAAATTAAAAAGAAGCGCTCAGGTGCCAAATGCATAGCTACTCAGTTCTCACGCGTCTTCAAAACAAGTGCTTCTCACTACAACGTGTGGCCATAATATGCGAGAAGCGGGCAGGGGGGCAGCTTTTTCCCAATCACACTCGGCTTATGCCTCCCATAGGAGTTCCCTTCACCTACATGACTCCATCACCACCCATGCTGCTCCCTCCATCGGGCCGCCTGCACACGGGCAGCTCCTTCCCCCACTTGTCTCCCTCCTCCGCTTGAGCTCGTCCTCTAGCGAGATCATCCTCCACAACAGCCTCGTCGAGAGCGACGTCATAGACATCTCTGCCCCTCCTCCATCTGTGCCGCTTCTTCACTGCCAGCCATCCACTTTTGTCGTGCAGGGCTTGTCCACCTGCGACAGCATTGCTCCCCTGTCGCGCCGCTCCCCTGCCGCACCTGTGAGGGCCCATCCCTATAGATCTGTCTCGTCGATATGCAGCCTGGCTGCAATGGGAGGGTCTTGATTTGCATTTCAAATAGATTGATTTCAGTAGGTGGAATCAATTTTGAGGATGAAATTCCTGTTCCAGCTAGCTGCAGAACCATCATAAACTCTTGAGGCAAACAAGAACCCTAAGCAGTCAGAGGCCTCCAGGGGGAGGGCTACTAGCCCGTAGCCCAGTACAGAAACTTTAAAAAAAAGTCCAGCACAGATGATGTCATGGGCAATAGTCAATAGGCTAATCTACTGATACTTATCCCTAACTATCCCTATCCTTATCTCTTAAGCACAGCTGCGGACCCTGCTACAGTAACGAGGGTACTGTAGCATCGCACCATAGCACGTCATGGCCCAAAAGGCCTAGCCTATTGCCCATTACAGATGAGTCTCATGAGAAAAGCAATTGTGTTAGCAGCTGAATATCATCCTCGCATTTGACATACAAGGTGTGTGAAGCTTAGAAACTTCTAGCGAAAAGCTAGTGGCATAGGCGTCACACTAGCTCCAGAATTAGATACTAATTGCAGTAGCAATTATGACATTGTTAATCTGTCACAGCTGGATTCCAGAGCAGCCTAGAAAAAAGGTTGTATGACATTAGCCGTCAAGCCTATATCCAAAATTGTGTTCTGACCTCTGATTAAAAAATATTATAGAAAGATGCACTCATTCTAGGAATAAAAAAGTAAATTGAACAATGAAATGACAACGAAAAATGATAATTGCTGCTACTGCTAAATTAAAATGGGGCATTGCACATCATACCTCCTTTTTTATGTCAAATATTGCACATTTATGTAAGAGTGGCTCAAAACACCAAATGAAGATTAAGTTAAAGAATTCAAGTACTGAATAAAAGCACCATTAAAAGAACTCTGCTAACTAATGGTGCTTCAAAATAGCAGAATATAGCGGTATCTTGGCTCTGGAGACCTACACGCACTTACACACAGAATCTCCACCATTACAACTAAAACCACTATATCAAAACAACAGTCCTTTTTTGCCATATTTAAGATGCAGCTGACTACCACCGCTAGCTACACTCTAGGCACCACCAACACCTTGCTGCTGGCCTAATCACTTGCTAGCAAGAATCATTGGCATCCATGTGACAACCTCTTGCCTGACACCTAATCAGTGCCTAGCACATAAAGCCTTTTAGAAATTTTGTGATAGTGGAATAGTAACCTTTATGCCCCCAAAGAGTACTTGTGCGACTTATGTATCTGAAAATGCAAGAAACAATGGTAGGATGGAGTATTTATATACAACTACTCACCATTGCCTTGATCTTCTTGGTGATGGGATTTGACTTCTAGAAACCGAACCAGAAGATGGTGGTGCTGTAGAAGTATGTTTTGAGAGTTCTAACCAATTTTCAGCCATTTAAGGCCTTCGATATATAGATCTGGAAATAATTTGACGATAGAAGTTATAATTTGATATTTTTTCAGCCAGTTAAGGACTCTGAGATTAAATGCTGATAGAAGTTAAATAGAGAACAAAAATAGCAATAAATTAGACAGAATAATAACCAGATAATGGAAAACATTGGACATGGTAAAGTTGTGCGATTCCACAAATTTCTGATATAGTTGTAGTGATCCCCTATTGGACCTAACCTTATGCTACAAGTCGATACTCCACTACTCCCTGGTACAGCATCACATGACGTCAATTAGATATACTACCTATGTCCCAGAAAAAATGCAATCCTAGTTTGTCCTAAGTCAAATAAATTCAATTCATCATTAAACATATTTTCATATTATATATATTTGGTGGCATAGTCGTTGATAATATTCTCCATAAACCTGGTCAAACTCAAAAAAGCTTGACTTATGACTAAAGTAGGATTGCATTATTTTTCAGACAAAGGTAGTATTAACTTATTAGTGCAATATCGAATTTTGGAAAGAAAAAACAAGAATTTTCTTCTTTTTTTAATATTTATAAAAATATATAATTAAAATGGAATTGGCAATATAATTTTTATACACTATCATTATTTCTTGCCTCTGTCATATCACGAAAATTAACAAACTGCAGTGCAAAGCATCTACTTTTTTCGCGCTAGATGTTATAGATATAAAACTGTCCAAATATACCACAATATAACCTGATCTTCAAGTTTATTTTCCCACCTTAATGTTCCAATGGATGCACGGAATTATCAGCAGATAAACACAATCAATTTCCACCGTGCAACCATACAAAGGCATAGGAACTCCGGAAAGAGGAAACATTCAAACCATTTTATTTTTGGATTGGACAAGACAGATTACATAAATCATAACAATGTGCAGCAAGAGTATGCAATGAGACCTAGATTCAGTGTACACCTCCTAAAAGTAGTAGGTAAATCGGGCATTAGACAAGTACCTCAGCCACAAATCCTCAAGACCAAAAGGTTTCAGAACTAATCAGCAAATGAACAGCGATTGATAACAGAAATGCCAGATCATGAATCGATGAGCTTAAAACCTACTAGCGTAGACGCACATGCAACACGCACGTGGCGCAGGATGCGGCTGGGCAATCAAGGCAGGAGGGAAAGAAAAAAGAAAGAAGAAATTAAAAAAGGAGACCTGATTGATCCTTTCTCATTAATTCCAAGATAAGAAAAGTAACCGGTGGGTATGGGTAAAAAATAATGTGAGAAAATAAAAGACTAAAGGGTGGAAACATTCTCCTTCTATCGGTTTTAGACCCTTTCCAACTCTTTGTAACCTGTGCTTTTAAAGTGTAGATTTGAATGGAAGATTTGGAGGAATTACAGCATGTCAAATCCTACTGTGCCCATTTTTTATGGCGGGAGTTGAACAGGGCAGCACCAGCGTGGCATCAACTGTTCCATGAATCAGTAAGGTTAAAACCTACTCAGCGTATCAGAAATGGAATCCCAAACACCCCAAGTCTCCAGCCAGTTCCAGCTAGACCAATCATCAGTGAATCCAACCTCAGTTTGCCTTAACAGCGGAGGCACCGATGGCCCTAGAGTCACGCATCAGCCAAGAACTCAACTGGCGCAGCTGAACCACAAATAAATGGAAATTTGACTGATATTAGCTCTCCAAGACGGGTGAGCTTGGGTGGGGCATGCTTACCGCGAAATGGAAAAATCAGTACGAGTACTGATGGTGGATCTCCGCTACGCGCCAGTCGAGGGGGCGACGAAGATAACGACGAGCACGACGATGGAATACACACAGCTGCCGTGGAAGAAGGCAAGGTAGCTGGATCTGGATCGGGAGGTCCTTGGCGTGGCACGAAGAGGGGGCGCAACGTCTTCAAGCGATTGAGGAAGACATCAGACATTAATCTACGGAATTCCTTAATCTACTGTGAAGAAATTGACAAACAGGTCATACCCACAGTGCTAGGGTTTCCTTACCTTGGGCAAGGACGCCGAGATCCGACTGCGGAGGACGCGGGAGGACGCAGGGACGAGCGGCAGCCGAGAAGATAGGAGGGCGCAGGGTGTCGTCGCTGGGCGCCGCCGGCTTCGCCCCCTACTGGGACGCGTTGGTGCTCCCCTCCGACTCCGATGCGTGCAGGAGGGAACGGGGGAGCGGACGAGACGTGTGGAGGCCGATCGCTGCTGCTTCGCTGGATAAAGGAGGCCTCCGTCGCCCTGGTCGCGGCTGCCTCACCGGCGGATGGAATCGCCGCCGCGCTCGCGCCTGGGTACGGCGCCAGAAAACGCAGAGGGAGCGGTGAGAGGCGCCGGGGAGAGCCGGAGAGGGATGCGCGTGCGTCGGGGAGGTGACCCGCACCGCGCTTGAAACGCACGTGACCCATCGCCGCGATAGGCGTGCAGCCGTGCACAGTGAGTGACATCAGCTCCAAAAGAAGTGCCACGTGGAGGCAAACAAGAAAATAATTAGACATGCAATTAGGCCATTCTAGATGATTTCATAATTATATTGCCAAAGTGCCACGACATTGAAATTATGGTTAAGATAACCAGTAAGAATGTATTGTTTCATAATTATATTGCCAAAGTGCCACGACATTGAAATTATGGTTAAGATAACCAGTAAGAATGTATTGTTTCATTTGATACAGTTTTATATGCAACATGCAAGACACCATTAACTCACGGCACATCAGAATTACTGACATGATGCTTCATTTAATAAGAATGGAATTCCCACCGAGAATGACCTTAGGCATTCGATCTGATAATACTCTCTTTTTTTTCTTTTATTAGTGTAACACCCTGATTTTTTTGATACATGAAAATTCCTTTGCCAACAAAATTTAATTTAATTAGAGTTGAATGTTTATGTATGACACCATAAATATTTATGCATTTTCTAATTGATAAAAAAATGAATCATAGGAATTACTTATTTGAGCATATATGCCGCTGCATATTTTTATTGTGTGTCTTGAAATCGTTGGCTTTGAGCTTGAGTTCATTTACTTTCTTCAAATAATTATTTCATCCTCTTCAAGTAATCCTAGAAAAAAAATTTCTTTTCTTCTTTTTTTTTTCTTTTCTTCAGCTTGGCAGTAAAATGACCTGTTCTCTCTCTCGCTTTTGCCTTGGACCAACACAGCACCAGCAACCCAGCAGCAGCTACGCAGCCACAACCAGCCGCAGCTACACAGCCGCAGCAGCCTGGGAGCAGCCCACTCGAAACAGCCCCTCACTCCTTCACGGCCATACGGGGGCCACTCGTCATCTCCTCCCCCCTTCCCTTTCTTGCCTGTGCACGCTGCACGCACGGACGAGCCGGACACTCCTCGCGCAGCGTCATCTCTTGCCCTCTCCGCAAGGCACGGAGCTGACACTATAAAGGACCTGGACCCGACGTCCGTGCCCCCACCAATTTCCAAACCCTAGCCTGTCGCCTTTGCGTCCGAGATAGCCGCGCCGTTCATCGAGTTCACGTCGCGGAATTGCTTCCACGTCGTTACCGAGCTTCGCCACCAGGTAGTAAGCCTAAGCGATCAATCCCAGCCTTTCTTTCCCTTTCTATCGCCGGAATTCGCTCATCGCGCCGCCTCGGTTCCTGCAGGACGCCGCTGCCGTTCCGCGAGCCGACGCGCTGTCCGCCGCCAAGTTCACGCCACCGATTCAGCCACAATCATCGACAAGGTCTATCCGCCGGCGTAACCGTTGCCGGACGACCCTGTCTCTCCCTGCATCCACTGATTAGTTGCACGCTAATCAGACCAAGCTCCAGAGGCCCTCACGAGATCCTTCTGTACGTGATGTCAAGTTCTGAGGAAAACCTAACACCGAGATCCCATCTTATCGGTGAGCCTTTTTCCTTTCTTCCGTCTTTCCGTTTTGGATCTTTTGTTTCTTTCTATCTCGCCTAATCTGTCGGCTACCAGCGCGACGCACAAGACACGCGCTTAGGTGCCCCATGACGACCACCCTTGGGAGCCTCTGCGTGCAGCCACACCAACCCAGCTCTCGGCGTGAGCGTTGCCCTTGTCCCGGCCGCCATGCTGCCTGCCGGCCGTCCCATGGCTGCTGCTGGCATACGACTTGAAGAGCTGTAGCAGTCCAAGCCGAAGCAAGATTCGTTCAGGGTGCGACCACGTAAAGATGCTACCTGATCGGATCCAAAGCACTTGCACACTACGTGGCCGAGCCAAGAACCTCCAGCGACGTGCACCTGCAGCATCTGGTCAAGCCAATTTGCTTCTCATGAAGGAGATCATCTTTGCCCTTTTAAATATGGTAATAATCCTTTATTTAATTCTTGTGTTTTCAATCTACAAACAACCTCTTGCATCTGTCAGATTCCTGCTATCTATACTGCACTTTGTCCTTTCACAGATTGAACCATGTTTGTTTGTCTATTCGCGTGTACTGTTCTTTGAGTCACGTAAATCTCCTTTGCTAATTCTTGTTAGCTACTATATTAATCGCAATCCTGCCCTAGTATTAGATGTTTAATCTCTTATATCTTTTACATTTTGTCTCCGTTAATCATATTATGCGTCCTTGATTTTAAATATATACATTATTTCCATTATTATTTCTGTAAATAAAAGCAATTTAGGGTTTAATCTATGCTTTTCTTAAGTTCTTGTTAATTTGGATAAATCTTACTCTAATGCTTTCCAATTAAAAGACATTTAGGTTTAAACCTCATTTTTATTAAAATGCATGTTAACTTGACTAATGATTATGCATTTATTTTCTAATTAAAATATATAGGTTTGTACTTCGGTTTTTCATAGTTAATTATGTTAATTTGATTAGTGCCAACTATGCTGTGTTTTCAATTCTAACTTGTTTAGTTCAAACACCTATGTGCAAAACCTCGAGTAGATGATCTCATATAATAGTCATTCTGGAATTAATTATTTTAATGACATAACTTATATGAGGTCTTTATAAATAAATTATGATTGGTTTTCAGTTCAAATATAATTTGAATTAATTCCAATCTGGTTATTTCTGTGAAATACTCTTTTATATTGCTTTGGTATTCCGTTAGTTACATCTTTTCAAACATAGCACCGTTTATAGTGTTTCTTTCGTTCACGTAACCTTATCGCGAGCCTTCTCTTTTGGTATTTGTTTTATAAAACCTTTTTCTATAATTGGGTATTGTTTCCTTATGTATATATGTGTGTTTGCTTGCATGTTGTTTGTTTTGGATGCTTGTCGCGTATAAAACAAGAGCAGTATGCAGCCTTTAGAGACCAATACAAGAGCTATAGTGACCGTGGTTCGTGAAGAGCTAGTTTCGCCAAGTTCCACGGTTGATTCTTTTGAGCAGTTATATATATCTGGGGAATACAGGCAAGTTTTCTTAAATACGTTTGTTTTACCTGTTTGGTTGCATACGTGATTTTAATTTGAATATGGAGCGACCACCCAAAAAAACAGTACAACCACAAGAGATGGAATGTGACGTCCTTACTGATTAATTAGATGAATAGAGTTTTAGTCCGCTTTCCTGAAATATGGCGTATGAGGGATCTGGGGGATATGGGACTTTGCCATTTGCCAAGGTGGTGCGGTTTGGTTTATTTGATATTTGTTAATCACCCTTTGGAACGGAACTCCCATATCTTTGGGTGACTGAAGTATCCTGTAACGGGTAGGTCACAACTCTAGGGATTCTTTGTAAAGGTCTCGTAATGAAACCCTGCTGATTCATTTAAGATAATTAATATATGGGTCTGATCCACCCTTAGGCATATGGGAATCATGACTCGTGGGTAAAGATGTACAACCTCTCGAGAGTGTTTAAAACTGATATATCAGCCGTGCTCACGGTTAAGAGCAGCTTGGACCCTCCTATGTATTTTAATTAACGTCAGGTATAATGCTAAATGTTGGTATTCGATTGTGTTTATGAATTCTTGCTGAGTACGCCATGTGCTCACCCTCGCTATCTCTAACAATATAGCTCTGCTCTCTACAAGTTGATGGCGTTATGAAGAAGATCGAAGCGGATCCAGAAGTTTTTCCGGTGTTTAGGCGTACGTGCCTCCGGTCAATCTTCCTGTGAAGATGGAGTTCCGCTACGTGAGATTCCGCTATACTCTGATAAATACATTATTGTCACATGTAAGTTTTATTTATTTATATAAAGCACTGTATCTTGATATTCAGTAATGAAGTCGGCTGTATGTGTGGAAAATTAATTCTGGATACACATACGGTGTCATCGGGTTTTGTTTCTAAAACCGGGTGTGACAATTAGTATATTTTAGTCAAAATAAACTAAGCAACAACAAATATTCGAGAACAAATGTAGTAATACTCATTATTTTAGCAAAATCACGTACATACATTTTTCTGGTGCATCTTTGGACTAAAGAAGAAGAATAAAAAAACATAGTAATGATATCGGATTCTAAAACACAGTGGAATCTGTTTGTCGGATAAAGTCCAAAGAGGTGTCAGGTTGTCAGATGTTTCTAAGGTTTTTGCACTCGGATTTATCATGAGTTATTCGTTGGGTTCGTTGCTTGATTCAGATGGTTTTGGGTGTTTGGGATCATTCCTAAGGTCTATAGGCGTATGCGATGCCTCCTTATTTGTTGCTTATGATCGGGTTTTACGAAGAGCAAGCTTGTGCCCTTGTGCATAGTTTGTGTTCAATTCATTAAATGCTCTCTGTGGCAGCTAGTTAGGCGTGTTCTGAAATCTCCTCAGGGTATTTGAGTGAATGCTTCCGTTTATTCGTGCCTACCTATGCCGTATGATGGTAGTTTATCCTTACTACGCAACCTTGAACATTACTATAAAAGAGGATCATGGAGATTGAAGTTTTAATTAGCTGCTATTCACCCTCATGACGCCTTTCTTTTGGTTGTATAGACCAAGCATGATTGGTGAGATCTCCATTAAAAGATTCTTACTAGTGACCACTGCTCTAGCCATGCCATCTAAGCCTTCATAGAATTATCTTTTATGGCTCTCTTTGAAACCTACGTGGAAGGCATATACTGCATATACATTTACGACGTTGAAGACCAATAATCCTATCTCTATGCTTTTAGTGTGCACCACTCATCCTTCAGGTTCTTATCAATCAAGGTACCTGCTCCATTTCTATTTTTGCAACTATCCTTGTGTGCCAAATCTTGAAGCCAATGTCCTCTGCCTCCACTTTTTGAACCTTCCATTTTGTCAGTGTTCAAGCCAATGTCCTCTGCCTCCACTTTTTGAACCTTCCATTTTTTCAGTGTTCTAAATCCATATGATATTTACACGCTTCGTTATCGTTGCATCAACTCACTCTTTAACTTGTACTCCCTCCATCCAGTTTTCTTAGACGCATTTGCTTTGAAAAAGTATAAAAAAATATTAGGCTTATTGTTTGAATCTAGAAACTCCGCTGGCTTGTGTTGTGCATGCAGTAAATGCGTCGTGCGCCTCGCATCCTATGGTTGCATTGTGCGCCTCGCTTCCTACGGTGGCATGGTCGTTTGGTACATTGGCTGCGCTTTCGTCTACTGGATTCATGCGACAAGGAAGGCCATACAACGCATGCATGAGGGAGGAGCAGATTGGCGCGTGGAAACCGCATACGCCCGTTTGGAAACAAAGCTTTCAAACCATAGTTTTGCAATGCCATGGTATATCAAATGTCATAATAAAACCATAGTTTTACAATACCATGATTTATCTAGCACATGTTTGGAAACATAGTATTTGCCTCATTTCTTCACAATAAAAACTTTAGTCAAACCAAAGTGTTTTATAACCCAAAAATACGATGACATTAGCAATACCATAGTTTTAAATACATAGTTCTTCCAAACACCTTTTAGTGTAAATACTATATTTTTTTCGAATACCGTAATATTGTTTTGAAATTATAAAATTTTTTTGTTTCCAAACAGGCACTATACTTGTGGGGTATTAAAGTTTCCTTGGTCTTGATAAAATGATCCTAGACGCCTAAGAAACCTGGATGGAGAGAGTATAAATATGTTCCAACTACCTAGGCGAATCCTAGAATCACCTCTTTGCATGTTAAACAAAAATAGATGGGAGATAGAGATTGCTGATTTTCCTCCTTTTCTAAAGCAAAACTACCAGACCAAATAAACTTCATCAGAGAAATGACATAATGTTTTTATTATCCCAGTAAATCCAAGAAAAACAAAAGAATCAAAATAACTGCACTTGTGGATAAATACAGATGAGAACGAAAAAACCCAAATGCATGTGGCAAAAAGATTCAGTCACAACCCAGAGGGCAATAAATTTATACAAACACCTTCTCAGAGGCTCCTCTCTACAAAATCCCAGATCCTCTCCTCCATGTAGATCCGGTCGTTGAGCCGGCGTGGCATGTGCCTCTCGTCTGGGAAGAGGAGGATCTCATAAGGCTTGCCCTCTGCCATCAGCGAGTTGATGAGCCTAGCCGTGTGCCTGAAATGCACATTCTCGTCGATCATCCCATGGATGAGGAGCAGCTTCCCTTTCAGGTTCTTTGTGTGGTGCATGATCGACCCATACTCATAAGCATCAGGATGCTCTGAGGGCAGGCCTAGATACTTCTCCGTGTAAAAAGTGTCATAACCGTCCCATGCTGTCACTGGAGCACCAGACACTGCACAACAGAATGTGTTTGGAAACCTTGCAAGGCACATTGCTGAGAGAAATCCTCCATAGCTCCACCCATAGATACCAATTTGGCCAGGTTTTGCAAGCCCCTTCATTATTAACCACTCAGCCCCTGCTAATTGGTCTTCAGCATCAACACGGCCAATGTTGTACTTCAGTTGTCCCTCAAAATGAAGTCCTCGCCTTGCTGATCCTCGATTATCCATCTGCAAGAAGAGAGTCAGCTACGAAATATTTAAAACAAATTTGTTGTCATGAACTCAGCATAAATTGAAATAAATACCATAGTTTATGTTAAGATACGAGTGACTATACTAATACTACAGCTGCAAACAGTTAGTCTGTTTATACAGCTGCAATGACATTTGTGCTCAGAATATGGATTGCAAAATCAGGAAAAGAAACAAATCAGATTAAATTTGTTTAATAATCATCTGTTAACCAGCTCAGCTGTATACAAGAAATTATATTAAATTGAGGTGACAACATTTATTCATTCGTCAATAACTGACTCGTCACTTGGCTTAACTCTTTGCACCCCATTGGTTACTATGGCTACCTTATAAATAACAACACCCCCCCCCCCCCCCCCCCCACCAAAAAAAAAAAAAAGAACAAGAAAAGAAACAATAGAATATTTACCTTCCAAACTAATATACCCTTGCTACGTAGATATTGAGCTCTCATGTCAACTGTACTCATCCATGAATCACTAACAAGCTGGACACTAGGGCCACCGTAAACATTAATCAGTGTTTTGTAGGGAGGTGGCCCATATTTTCTCTCATCAGGAAGGTAGAGTGAGCCATATAAAGTGGTCCCATCCTTTGTTGTAACTTCAACTATCTCTGGAGATAGCTGCTGGTACTTTTTAAGTGGAGGAACTGTCAATGGCTGCTCAAACAGGGGCATAATTACACTTCCATCAAGCAAAGAGCACAGCAATATCACAGGTGGAGATTTTATTGAGTCGTAGACATCAATAAACTTTAGCAACTGATGATCGAGAATTACTGAATGTCGGCCAGTTCCATGAGTCAGCCTTTTAGGGGTTTGCAAGGGAAGGCTCCAATCTGGAAAAAGATTGGTGTGGTAGAGATTTGTCTCCAATGGTCCATCCAGTGTGCTAGTGAAATATATAAGCCCATTGCTCTCGTTGACACCAGCAATTTGCTCAACCATCCAATCACCTTGTGTCAGGGGTCCTAAGCACGATCCATCCTTGCCATGAACATATAAGTGCCTAAACCCTGTCTTTTCACTGGCCCAAATAAAGCCACCTGGATATTTACTATTCACTCCTTTGTCTAGTGGAGTGAAACAATCATGCAATGTGATCCATGTATCATGCTGCTCTTCAAGTAATACCTCCCTTTTACCTGTAGTAATGTCAAACTTAAGTAATTTCAGTTTCGTGTGCGATCTGTTGAGAACTTGAACAGCTAGAGCACTATTATGCATCCAGTTGACTCTAGCTAAATATTCTTCATCACTGTGGGAACCATTTGGATCTCCACAATGGAGATCCATCCAAGTTACTTCTCCTCCATGCGAAGGAACAATACCAAGTTGCACTTTAACATTAGCTGCCCCTGCAAAGGGGTATGCATGATCTTCTTGAGCATCTGAACCAACAGAACTTTTGCCCTGATGCATGATTCTATACAGTGGAATCTCCGTTGAATCCACTTCAGTAAATGCAAGGTGCTTGCTGTCAGGAGACCACCAGAATCCCATCTTCCTTTCCATCTCTTCCTAAAATGAGACAAATGCAAATATTAGCTACTAGTAGAAACAATTCTCAAACAAATGCTTATGGATCATCATGAGCACCTGTGCAATATACTCAGCAAGCCCATGGACCTGAAAAGATTAAAAAAATAGATGTCAGGTTCTAAAGTTTTAGTAGCAAGAACAAAAACATATGACATGGACTCTTTTTCTAAATCACCAATTACTAAAGTGAACAACTCAGATAATGTGTTACAAGGGTTTTAGAAATAGATTAATATAAGAACATACATGTTGCACAGGATAGGCAAGTTTAATTCAAAAAATATCATTTTAGCAGCTTATAATTTGCAATAATGGATGGGTTCATGAAAGGCATGGTTACAAGGCAGCTCCTAAAAACAAGAACACTCTTGAAGGCTGTTGCAACCTTGTAAAGTCTTTGAAGCTAGTGCCGCACACATTTCCACTGAAAACTGAACCAAAAGACTGAGATTCTCGGTTTCTCTGGTTTTCGGTGATTGGTTCAGTTCCCAGTTATAGTGTGTTGTTCAGTTTCCAGTGGAGACTCCGATCCATCTCCCACGCTAGGCTCCATTCCCATTGGACCATAAATGTTGGTGCATGACCCAATGTCGGAGCAGCCCAATACACCGTACCTGGCTCGATCCCCATTGATCATAGCCCTAGCACCGCTCTCACCCAACACAGAACAGTGGCTCAGCATACGCGGCTGTGATGACGCCAACAAGCGACCTGCGGAGGCAACCATGTCCGCATGTCAGGCTCTTGGCCACGGGAGAGGCCATGCACAGGCAGCAGTGACATATTGCAGGATTACAGTGCTCGGTGAGTGGGGCAATGAATGCGGCGTGATGCTTAACGAGCTGGACTGTGTGCGACCACACGACTCTTAGCAAGCAGGGCACAATCGGTTTCTAATCTCCCCCACATCATGCACCGAACAAACCAAACTGGGCTGTCAGTTTAAACGGAATGCCTAGTCCTATTCGAAGCTTACCTAAGCGCTACAACGCAAGCACTTCAGCTTCCCAGTGGAAGGAAAGCTAAAGCTATACCAGTGCCACTGTTTGCTTGGTAGGGTTTAATACAAAATAGTACCAGAGACAAGGTTTTATGTATGTTCATGTCAAGAACAAACTTTGCTGTTTCAAGGACAATCATGTTGGACATGCCACATGCCAAAAACAAAGCGCCCAGAAGCTTTTAGAAGTCAACACGATATGTTATTTTATGAAATGCTGGCTAACAACGGATAATACTCCCTCCAAACATTTTTATATGACGCAATCTAGTTTATTTTTGTATTGGCAGACGACATAAAAAAAAATCTGGAGGTAGTATTTGATAACGCTGTTCTATTAAAAAGATATTGTAAGGAGATACCTTCCCACTCTCTCTTGCACCATAAGTTATTTGCCTAGTTTCTCCAGTGGAAAACCCCACGGTATGAAGCTCATCGTCCCTAACATATGCAATCATGCTCCCATTTGGAGATAGATGAGGGTCAATTATTGGAGATGTGGGAGAACTTTGTAGCTTCAGCACTGGTTCGGAGTCAGACAAATCCTGAAAATAAACCTATTGAAGAAGGATAAAGTACTGTCAAATATGTCACGATGAAATAGCATGCTTACTTTGGTAACAATATTTCAGCATCAAAATACCCTCAAAACAAGTACATTGGTAGTATACTAACTACATATGAAAAAAAAAAAACACACACACACAGATTCCAAAGTTGGTTTTCCTAAAATCAGAAAAGAATCAATTATTATTATTATCAGCAAACAGGAGTTGCCACATACAACTATCAAGGAAAGCTTTTGATAGAACTGAATTAATAATTAATCCAACAACATTGGTTCCCTAGATCATCTAATTAAAGAATGTAAATAACATAGTAGTTATAGCCTTATAGGTTAATGGTGGTAGTCTAATCAATATACTGCAACCGTTTAGACATACTTTAACTAAATTATACTTCAGATTTTAAGTTTCAATTGAAAATTCAAGTCCACAGTGGCATAAAAATATTTTCAAGTCGGATTTTAAGCTACTGTATATGCCCTGTTAAACTCTTAAACCCATGCCGAAAACATTGGAACGTAAATGGTGCATATGCCACCATGGGATAAATGGCCATTCTTACACACCAGGGCTGCTGAACTAAACTAACTGCAAGCTTCCATTAAATCTAAAAGCTTTGAACCTAAGTGTATCAACCCATGAAAGTGTGCTTTGTGATGACAATACAACAATCATCTTCAAAAGCAATTTGCCGCATCGTAATCGCCCCATTTTGAACTAGCAAAATAAATAATCTCACTCAATGATCCATCAAACTCAGATTTCTTTCGGAGACAAAGATCACACAACACAAGTAATCCAACGCAAATCTGTCGGATTTGACAACACAACTAACAGTGAGAAGTCTGAACAATACTTACCCCGCACGGGAGTGGCACGACGATGCCGGTGCGAGAGGAGGGGGCACCAGAATGGCGAGCGCGCCACTCGTACCGCGTGACCCCGAGACCGCGCTCCCGTGCGCGCTCGCGGCGCAGGCGCTCCTCGGCGGAGAGGTTTCCTTCCTCGAGGCCGCCTCCATCGGGGGCCCCGAAAAGCAGCTCCTGCCGGCGCTGCGTGGTGTCGAAGATGAACACCTTCCGGTGGAGCGTGCCGTCAGGGCTGTACAGGTAGGCGACCCGGCGGTCGTCGGGGCTGAAGCTGAGCGCCACCGGCGCCCCGTAGCCCGGCAGCGGGTGCTGCACGATCTCCTCGACCGTCATACCGGAGCATTCAGCGCCCGCCGCCGACGCGTCCACATCCACGCCGGCCGCCACGGCGTCCGCGAGCGGCATCTCGGTCCCGGTCTCAAGGCGCGGCTTCTTGCGGTTGTGCTGATCCGAGCTCTGCGCCCCCGCCGCGTCGACCGATCGCATCGACCGCGAGGCCGCCGCCGGGAGGCACTCCTGCTTCTCGGGCCTATCCCTCGCCGGAGAACTAAAAAGCCGGGATCTTTCCGGCGGGGAAGGGGCCGGGTCGGCTGGCGGGGGAATGGAAGAGAAGAGAAGAGATCGGAAGCCGCCGAAGGGGATGAGCGAGTGGGTTTGAGTTGGGGGGTTTGGTTGTCACCAAGGGAGTATTTGGAAGTTTGTTACGATAATTTTGGTATGGGGGTTTTCTATCCTGTTCTTTTTATTGCTGTTGATTCTGTTGGGTGGTTGACTCCGTCCGTCTCCTATCCGTCCACAATCCTATCTGGTACCGCTCGGTAGCTCGGATAATATAATAATAATGAGTTTTTTTTTTGTTTTCTTGGCCTCTCGGATAAGAAATTCAGCGAGCATAAGAGCTCCGTGATTCATTGAAATTGGAAGACTACATATAAATCGGTGGACGAATCACGGTTGTAAATTGGAATCATGATCCTAGTTTATTGTTTCGGTTTTAAGAGTCCGTTTTTAAACAAACATAACAAGCCCTAATTTCGGAATACTGTTTAATTTTGATTATTACGTTTTTTCTTTGGGTTTGTAGCGGCAGTGATTTCCCTTTTTCCAAATAAGCTAAGTGAACGTGCGTGTTTGTGAGTGTCTGCGTTGTATTGTGTATTCGAAAAAAAACATTGTCCTCCAAACTATTATACTACAAAAAAACTACACTGTTCGCAATCCTTTAAACGATTCTACCCACTTAAAACACCATTTACCGCAACGTTGTCATGTACCTACAGGCATATGGAGCCTCGCAACTCCCTTTCTCTCCTTCCCCACGCCCTGTGCGTCGTCCCAATGGACTGGCCCATTATTTTTGGTGATGAGTGATTGTCAAAGGGAGTCAAGTCCTCCGATTGGAGGCCCTTCGATGGACCAGAGGTAGAAGGTGAAGATCCAGATAGACTTGAGCAAAAGACCTTCGATGGACTGAAGGCAATACTCAGTGTCGACTAGCTACATCAGTTCAGTACATGGACAAGTAGCGCAGAGGCGTGCGAGGAAGGTTTTGGCACCTTCATCTCAAAACCGCCACCCATATCAGATCCCAAAGGGTTCGGTGAGTTGGGCCTTAAACTCACCAAATTAGAAGACACACACGGGACAAGCTTGGCCCAGAAAGGAGAAAGCCTAAAGTTTTTCGGTTTCTGACTTTAAAATTGTGGGCTGAGATTTGGACTACTGGCCACGTGGAGCTCATCCAGTGAAGGCATGCAAGAGAAGAAGACCATTGCTCCATCGTGGCCCCTAAGAACATTTTAACTGTTAGAGGCCTTAGTGTTAAATTGCATCGGTAGTCCTAGAGCCATAAATATGTTGAGAGAAGCTTATTAGAGACTCTCTTGGCCAACCACAAACCCCAGGTCGCTCTAACCCGAGCAGGTAAGAGCCTAAGTTAGGATAGAGGGGATTAGTCTAGGTTTTCAGTGCCTTATACTAATCTTTTCGGATTAATGGGAGGATGATGGGAGATAGGCTCTAAGGAACCTTTGTACGAACTTGTTTCAATGTTCAATCTAAGAAAAGTTTCTTGTAAATCCATGTCTTGAGTGCAACAATCCTTCCCTCCTTTATTTCTTTTGGCTCTTTGAGTTCTTTCCTTGATTTTGGTGTGTTTTGCGTTTGCCAAGGATGAACTCATTGTCTTTTGATTCTCTGGTGTTGCCATGATGTGGCTCATTAGATCTTTGTCTCAGAATCCTCACGAACAATTTGAAAGGTGCTCAAGGTCTTTGTTTGTTTGTGAGAGAAACTAAGATTTAAGGGGATCCCATGATCTTTTTCTTAGTTCTTTTTGGGAATACCTTTCAAAGTGTCAAATAGTTGTAGCTGCAAAGTTTATTCTCATTTGGACTTGGTTTGTGTTGACGACACTTAAGCACGGCAAACCTTATACTGCAAACGACAATATCGTGGTAGCTTTTCCCCAAGATGAGTATCATGGGTTTTGTCAAACCAGGAAACGAACTAATTGAGAACTAATTAACAAGAGTTCAAAGTAAACTAAAGATCAAAGCGATAACTAAACTTTCTCTAATCTACCTCTAATCTACGCCAAAGTTAGATGATAAGCAAGTATAACATAATTAGATCGTCCGAATAGGAGGAACTAAACAGAGTCTAATCAATCTCTAATTGGATCCAAAACAAGTATGATAGAAACAACCAAGAGATTAGAACACTCGAGATAACTAGCAGCGCTAGGCAGATATAAGCATGATCAAACCTGCTCCTCATAGCATAATTAAACCAAAGTCATTAACCTAACCCCCTCAATCAAGCTTAACCTTTTCCTCCAACCACTTGTCACATAAATCAGGGTAATCGACGAGAAACTCTTATAAGGCATATACTTGCGCATAGTCTAATAACATAATAAATATAACTAGACTTCTAATCACCATGATCACAAGAACAAGCTACGCAGCCATATTACTAGTAAGCAAGATCAAAAACCAAGATCGCCAGAAGAACATAACCTTTAAGAACATGATCAAATTAACATGCATCTAAAACTAAAGCTAATTAGAGCAAGAACATGCATAATTAGACCAAGAACATGATAATTAGAGCAAGATCAGTATTTCATTAATAATCATATCAAAGTATACAACCATGGCCATACCTCCCACAATGACATGATTAGACCTCTGGAGCTAGGTAATTAGAGAGCCATGCAAGGCCTCTAATCACCTCTAGGAACTAGAAGAGCCTCTAATCCCTAGCCTAGAACTCGACCCTCAGCTCTCCTCTGGTGGATGCCCCTCTATTCTACATCTTGTCGCCTTGATAATGAATTGGATGCCTGACCTCGGGACCTATGGTCGCTATTTATACTCTGGAAAAGACGTGGGAGAAAGGAAATCGGAAACCACCTCACGGTTGGGTGGGGTCGGCCGGTAAAATGGCCCAAAGTCGGCCGACCACACGCCTTCCTTTGGCCGATTCCTTCCATCTTTCACGGGGACGTTCCTTATTGCTTGGGGATGAGGTGTTGGCCTCGGACTCGGCTTGGAAAGCTCTGGAATCCTCGGTATTGGCCGAGAGTTAACGAAATCTTCTGGTTTTAAATAGATATGAAGTGTCTTGGCACCTTCCATGTAGATTTCTTCTAGTAGCTTACATTCCTAGCGTAGCATATGATGTCTTCTAGGAGTCCTTCTAAAATACCATCTCAGAGGTATTTTCTCATTCGAAGTAGATTATGATGAATTTTGTGAAAAATGGCTCAAAAACCTGCAAAAAAATTAAGTATAGCATATTTCCAAGACAATGTTGCAAAATTCACAATAATCGGTGATAATTGTTAGTAAAAGATATAGTTGACGCATAAAATCAGTGAAAAACCATATAAAATGACATAAAATATTCGTTTATAAGCCGCGTCAATAACATCCCCACTCTTAAACTTTGCTCGTCCTCGAGTAAGTCAAGAATCAGCGTTGCCCTAACATTAACTTTTTCTTACTTTTAGTCTTAATCAATCAAACTAACAGGCTCTCTCAAAATTTTAGTGTGAACCAGCAAATCATAAAAGAAAAGATATTCAACTAAGCTCATCCCACAACAAAAGAATTAGCAAGAGTTCAACACATCTCCTTATTTTAGCAATATGTTTTTGAAAAAGATAATCAAACATTAAATAAAAAATTCTTGCAAAGCCAAAGGAACACACTCAACTCTCCAATCTCTCAATATCTAAATGGTATTCAATAAACATATATATATAAGGTGGAAGCTTATCTGGAGCTTGGTATGAATCCTAATCAAAACTTGTTTTCAAACTATTGTCAAACCAAGAAAGAAATTTGCTGATTTTACTGAGACTTGTCAAAAAGGTCATGGAATAAAACAATGTTGAGAGAAAAAGGATGGAACACACACATTTAGAAAAGTGGACATGTGCAAGTTTCGATGGATGATCTCAAGGCACAAATGAAGTTCTTGCTATCGGATTGCACATGGTTAGAATATTTTCTAAAATATATATAAACAGGATATCCCTTACTAATACTAAACAAAAACTAAATATATAATTTCTAAAAACTTAGAAGATTATCGAGGGGCAACTCTCTTTTTTTTATATAGCGACCACATGGTCTTTTTTTTCCTTTTTTTATGTGTGGCGACCACTTGGTCCCTTTTTTTTTGCTTTCGCCCCCTCAAAATCTTTTTCTTTCTAAAAAAACTATATAAAGTAGCTCTCCATCCTCACTCTTGAAGAATACTCACCCTCGCCCTTGAGTATATATCTAAAACAATTTAACTTTAGAGGATAGAGCTGTCTAATAAAAAGAATAAAATTTAATCCCTTAAATACTCCAGAAAATAGTGGGTTGTGGTCAAGGAGGATACACAAAAAGATAATCTTGGTTTAATGGTGGATATCCAGCGAAATTTGTAATCTCTTCAATGTAGAGAGACACAATGCATGGATAGAAAGCCTAGCAAAGAAAAGATACACAAAAATGAATGACCAGCTTATAAGTCTCATACTCTAGATCACAATCTTGATTCAACTCATTTGAAAAACAAATTTGATAAATCTAAGATTTAAAAATATATGGCTATGGTAGGAATGACTATTGCAAGATAATCTCATAAAGTTGATCATGTAATTTATAAGCAGTAAAAATAAACAAGGAGATGATCATGATAAAGATTAATCCTTGCAAAAATTAAATCATATGGGTCTTTATGAACAATCATAATCAATCACAAATTTGGTGGCTAGTTCAATTAAACATGTATTATGAGAGCCCGCTAATTTAACTAATCAAAACCAAGGCATGATAAAGATAAAGCGGCAACTTTCATCATTTTCTTGAAAGCATTAATTAATTAAGCATAGACCATGGGTTAAAGCATTAATCACATTATAAATCTAAACTAACGTACTAAAACAAGAGAAACACAAAGAGAACACCAAATTGATAGATATAGGTAAATAAATGCAGAATTCGAAAATGAAAAGAGAAGGTGTTAGAAATATGTTACCGGATATTCCTTCAATTTTCTTGTCATTAAATAATTCCTTGCAAAACAATTCAAGTGCACGTACTACTCTCGAGGTAACGGTCGAGAGTAGAAATAATTTACCATAATCTAATAATATTTCCAATGATTTTTAACTTGTGGCCTAATTAATCTTAATAAAAGAAAAACAAAAACCTAATGAGTGTATGCAAACGTGTAATTATGCAAGAGATAAGCGTATAAATAAACACAATGATTAAATCACGTTCCAAACACCATGTTTACAACATGATTGCTAAGTCTTTCAATAGCCATAAAAAATTTTAAATAACTAAGATTAAAACACCATATTCTATCAAGGTCATCAACTCATAACAGCACAAGAAAAATAAAGCACATTGCAAAGCTTATAAACTAATCAAATGAAACTACGGATAACTAGCAAGGTTAATTAACTTCATCATGATGATCAACAATTTAATCTAAGAACCTTGCTTACATAAAATTGCTAAATTATAACACTCTAGCAATGTTATCATGAATCATGAAAGCACACAGTATGAAGTTACTTTAAACAACCAAGCCAATTATAAACATGCAATTATGCAAATCTAATCTAAATGTAACTGGGTGATTTATGCATAAAAATTAGTAACATGAATGGTAGAAAAACATGTTAACATAACGAAGATGGAAAGTTTATCCACAAAAGACATGATTAGCAAAAAAAACTTTCAATTAAACCAAACGATGATGGTTTTAAATTAAATCTAAACACCATGTTTATACTTAATTGATATCAAGAAAAACTCCATCGAGTAAAATAAAACATCCATCATGAGGTTTATGAAAATTTCAAAGCTAATAAAATAAGTGTGGAGAAACAAATGATAATTAATTCAAATGCAAAGTGAAAAACACAATATGAAGTGATGTGATGATGATTATCCAGATTAAATTAACTAGCCACAAGCTAAAGATTCAAAGGGTGGTGTCTTGTTTCCCATTTCTCTATTAAAAGACTCTAAGATTCTTAACACTAAAAACAAATAAATAAACGGGTTGTCTCCCGAAAAGCGCTTAATTTAAAGTCATAAAGCTAGACTTCTCATTTACCTCTGTTGAAGTAAAGCCATGGTCCTTGGAGTAAGAATCCAAAGTGTCTATGCAGCTTGATAACTTGTGCAGCTTTATCGTGTCTTTGAAGCTCCTTGCAACTGAACTTGATCATGAGAATCTCATGGAAGCACTGCCAAGCCTTCTTCATTGTTGTTGCCATCATCTTCCACAAGTAGATATCACCATTGTTGCTGTCACCTCCTTCTTCGTGGAATAACTCATTTATTTCTAACAGAACATACCTCAAACAATAGATCCATTGGATAGCTTCTGAAATTATCTTTCCAACGAGTACTTATGCGTTAAAATCAGATTCCGTATGAAGGAGTTATGCCCGTTTTACTCAAGCACTGCGTTCTGTCCAGACTTCAATTCAGCTCACGCAGCCTTCAATGATTTGCACATTGCTCCTTGTAGAAATCTTCAAATTGAGTGATTATTGTTGCGTTGGAAAGAGCACTTCATGGGCTTACCAAATATAAAAAAATATTCTGTCTTTGGCTTCTGAGGTCGAGCTTCACGTTGATGACATCTCAGCCTTCTGTTTTCAGCTTTTCCGATGTTGACAATTTTCAACCTTTTGGACTTGTATCTCGATGGTAATTGTCTGAGTCCACCATTGTTGATCTTGAAGCTTTATGGGCTTGATTTTTGTCTTCAATTCCTACTCCATTCAGTCCACTCACTCTTCAACTTAAAACTCAATCGAACTTTTGCAAATTCTGATGATGTCTTCAAATCCTTGCCAAATCCTTGTATCAATTATTGTGAATTTGTCTTGTATTCTTTCACAGATTGGTTTCATTGTTTCAAATCAAGCGTAAATTTCTCTGCATGGTTAGCTCATAGTGCACACATATATATAATATAAAAGCATCATGGCAATGATTAGAAATAAAACTAGAGACATATGGTTGATTGGGGTTTAAACAAACATTTGATTTATGAATAAAAGACAACTTTAAATTAAATTCACATGGCAAAATACTAAGGCATATATATTTTATAGATGAACATGATTCATAAAATCAAATAAGAGATAAACAAAACGATGGGTTCCTAATAATTTTGGCCAAATTAGAGAGATGATTTTGAAAGAAATAAAATAAAATTAGGCTCTGATAAAATTCTAACAAAGGTTCTTTTCGTAAAGAGACCAAACGCTTTGAAATTTTAAAATTTCAAAAATAATATTGTACACAAATAATAAGCCATAATAAACATGCACATGTTTAAAATTTCAAAAGCAATTTGCACAAAAATTAAATCCGGACCGAACCACTTACGGAGAAATAAGCGGTAAGTCCCCTTCTAATTTTGCACAAACCTTGGCTCTTAATTTTTTTATTTATATCCAACCTTAAACTTGAGAAACAACGAACTAGCAAATCTTAACCATCTCTATGCATGAGTAGATTCAATCAACTAGTTAAGGTAAAAGAATCTACTAAAAGACACGTGGTTTTAACAACAGACCAGGTCACACGTAGAGATGAAGCATTGCAAAGTTATGGATCAAAGATCATGTATAAACAAGAAACTAGTCTAAATGACTCTCAATGTATGGATTAAGGGAATAAAGTTTTAACAAAAAACGAAAAACAAAACACAAGAAAGGATAGTAGGATAACAATCAACCAAACAACATTTTAATTATCATTATGAAACATCTCTAATCAAACATAGGTAAACTATTAATTATATTTATGATTAAAACAAGAATTACCTTAATCTTGAAGAAAAAGTGAAGTTCAAATCTTGACTTTATGGTGGCTTCATCTTCTTACTTGGAATGCCATGATTGCATGCACCATCAAGTGTTGGAGAGGAATACTTTTTTTCTTTTCCGAAATCCAGCTTTCCTTGATCTGCTCCTTTAGTATTTCGACCATAACGTCCTCATCTGTTGTTTAAATAATGCAAATTCGGACTTTATCTTGAAGAGTTCGAAAAGATCTACAACTTTGGTATTCAGACTTTATTCATTTGACGTCGTTAAGGTCTTTGAATTGGCCCCC
This sequence comes from Paspalum notatum, assembly GCA_022530915.1. Classification (NCBI taxonomy): domain Eukaryota; kingdom Viridiplantae; phylum Streptophyta; class Magnoliopsida; order Poales; family Poaceae; genus Paspalum; species Paspalum notatum. Next base: position 35,856,807 of record CM039687.1, on the reverse strand, counting down.
ACAAGGTGTTGCTGTCCTAAATTCCGAGAGTAGCTCGAGATTTGGTTGGAGTTTGGATTGGTACTGAGATAAACTTTCAGTGTCTTCATCTTCCTTATACTCAAGCAATTCTTAGCTTCCAAAATATTCTCAGTTAATCATCTTTGCTTACATTATCTGTAGCTTAGAACAAACAAGATCTAAAGAACATTAGTTTGAAAAATTAATTGACACCGCAGACTTACCTTTATCACCATCAAAATTCACTAACAGATCATTGGCCACTAACACTGTTAGCATCTACTATTAAAGAGTTCCAAACCTAGCTTTTTTTTAATGGACCGAAGCCTATTCTTCCGTAATGTTAGTCAAAACAATATATACAAAGAGAAACTATATTCTAAAAGAGTTTATAAAAGGTTAAACTAATAGAAGAGCTAAATTTATTCTAAACAAACTGACTAATTATAAAATTAAATGCAAGAAAGTAAATAAAGTAGAATAAACTAAAATAAAATAAAAGGCACAAAATAAAAGATTAAAGGCTATATTAGGAAAAACACAAAAACAAAAATCTAATGATAGCAAAGTTATTGGGTTAGTCTAAACTATGAATAAACATAAAAACGAACGATGAACACAAGAACATAATAAGAGAATTAGAACACGAAGACTAAACACAAACTAGAGAATTAGAAAAACTAATTAGCACACAATTAGAAAACACAAACTAACTATTAATACTAGTAGCAAAAGACAAAATTAAATATATAAATAAATTCAAGTTAATTAGGACTCAACTAATTAGGTCTCCGGCAACGGCGCCAGAAAAGGTTGTTGACGGCACTTAAGCACGGCAAACCTTATACTGCAAGCGACAGTATCGTGGTAGCTTTTTCCCAGAATGAGTATCATGGGTTTTGTCAAACCAGAAAACGAACTAATTAAGAACTAATTAACAAGAGTTCAAAGTAAACTAAAGATCAAAGCGATAACTAAACTATCTCTAATCTACGTCTAATCTACCTCTAATCTACGTCAAAGTTAGATGATAAGAACCTAGAACATAATTAGATCGTCCGAGTAGAAGGAACTAAACGGAGTCTAATCAAGCTCTAATTGGATCCAAAATAAGCATGATAGAAACAACCAAGAGATTAGAGCACTCGAGATAATTAGCAGCTCTAGACAGATATAAGCATGATCAAGCCTGCTCCTCATAGCATAATTAAACCAAAGTCATTAATCTAACCCCCTCAATCAAGCTTAACCTTTCCCTCTAACCACTTGTCACATAAGTCTGGGTAATCGACGAGAAGCTCTCATAAGGCATATACTTACGCATAGTCTAATAACATAATAAACATAACTAGACTTCTAATCACCATGATCACAAGAACTAGCTACGCAACCATATTACTAATAAGCAAGATCAAAGACCAAGATCGCTAGAAGAACATAACCTTTAAAAACATGATCAAATTAACATGCATATAGAACTAAAGCTAATTAGAGTAAGAACATGCATAATTAGACTAAGAACATGATAATTAGAGCAAGATCAATACTTCATTAATAATCATATCAAAGTATACAACCATGGCCATACCTCCCACAATGACATGATTAGACCTCTGGAGCTAGGTAATTAGAGAGCCATGCAAGGCCTCTAATCACCTCTAGGAATTAGAAGAGTCTCTAATCCCTAGCCTAGAACTCGACCCTCAGCTATCCTCTGTTGGATGTCCCTCTATTCTACATCTTGTCGCCTTGATAGTGAATTGGATGCGCGACCTTGGGGCCTATGGTCGCTATTTATACCCTGGAGAAGACGTGGGAGAAAGAAAATCGGAAACCGCCTCACGGTTGGGTGGGGTCGGCCGACAAGAAGGCCCAAAGTCGGCCAACCTCACATCTTCCTTTGGTCGATTCCTTCCATCTTTCGCGGGGACATTCTTTATTGCTTGGGGATGGGGTGTTGGCCTTGGACTCGGCTTGGAAAGCTCTGGAATCCTCGGTATTGGCCGAGAGTTGATGAAATCTTCTGGTTTTAAATAGATATGAAGTGTCTTGGCACCTTTCATGTAGATTCTTCTATTAGCTTCCCTTCCCAGCGTAACATATGATGTCTTCTAGGAGTCCTTCTAGAATACCATCTCAGAGGTCTTTTCTCACTCGAAGTAGATTATGATAAATCTTGTGAAAAATGGCTCAAAAACCTGCAAAAATTAAGTATAGCATATTTCCAAGACAATGTTGCAAAATCCACAATAATCGGTGATAATTGTTAGTAAAAGATATCGTTGACGCATAAAATCAGTGAAAAACCATATAAAATGACATAAAATATTCGTTCATAAGCCGTGTCAATAGTTTGATTTGAGTTTGGATTGAGCTTGGACATCACCGAAAAAGTAAGGTCTCGGGGTAGTTTTTAGCACATACCGGACTGTCCGGTGTGTCACTACTGGTCCGTTTGGTGCGTGTAGCTGGCTCCGGGGTGCTTTGGGAGTTCCTCTGTTTAGATCGTTCGGTTCTTAGACCGGACTATCCAGTGTTCAACTACTAGACTGTCTGATGCGTGGTGGGCTTTCGCATCGGCACAGTTTGCCTCCAGTACTTTGTACACACCGAACCGTTCGGTGCGTACACCATCGGGCCGTCCGATGCATGATGAGAGGGATGGTTCTCCCCGACTCTTCTTCGTCTTTGCGTGTGTCTTTGGGGTTTTTGCGTGAACTTCCGCTTGATTCTTGATCTGTAGCACATGGTCCTTTGTGTGTTTTAAGTTGGCGATGTTGAAGAGCGACTCGACGTCGCTGGGGAGTTTCCTGGCGAGCTTTTCCAAGAGGCGTTCGTCTTGGAGGCCTTCCTTGAAGGCATTGATGACGGTCTGATCTGGTATGTCCGCCACCTGGTTTCGGAGCTCGGAGAAGCATCGATGTACTCTCTGAGTGTCTTGCAGCGCTGCTGACGTATGCGGGTGAGATCCCGCACGGTTGCTGGCTGGTGGTACGTGCCGTGGAAGTTGGCGATGAACTTCTCGCAGAACTGTGGCCAGCTAGAGATGGAGCCGGCCGGGAGGTTATGGAGCCAGCGAGAGCTTGGGGCCCCAGCAAAATGGGGACGTAGGCCAGCGCAACGTCGTAGTCACCATGCGCAGCCTTGACTCCGAGGTGGTAGAGGTGTAACACCCTAATTTTAATTCCAGTATTTTACAATAAATTTAATATGGTTTATTTAATTTTTTAAGGTTTAATATGCCTAGGCCTGCATTTCATGATTTATTTTATTAAACATGTAATTTAAATTCATCATAGGTCAATTTTGGCTGTGCATTCATGACGGTACATTGTTTTTGTTTGAATGACTTAAGGATGCATGGTTAAATTTATTTGAATCAATAAAGCTTTTTACTTTCTCAATTCAAAAGGGTATTCAAAATGAAAAAAAAAGAGGAGCCAGCCGAGCCAAGCAGCCCAGCCGGCCCATCCTCTCTCCCCTTTCTCTCTGGCCCGCTTGCGCCTCTCTCCTGGGCCGGCCCGCTAGCGCCGCCGGGCGGCAGCCGTCCGCGCTCCCTCTCCCCCTCTTCTCTCTGACCGGTGGGCCTGAGCCAACAGGGCTCTCTTCCACCTCCGTCCGAACCGCGCCCCGCCTGCTCTCTGCGCCATGGCCCCAGGCCCGCTGGCCCTCTGCGCCATGGACCCGAGCCCCGCCTTCCCCACGGCCATGGCCCGCCTGTCACCTGCCGCCTTCCTTTCCCCGTTTGGAATCCGCGTGGAGTCGAGCTAGACCCGATTTCGGATTGAACCGGACCCGGGGTGACCTCGCGCCGCACGAGCCCGAGTTGGATCAGCAAAACCGCCTATAAAGAGGTCCCTGAGATCCGCCACTGCCCTCTTTTCGCTTTTGCACCCTGCCACAAGCCCTAGCGCCGCTATCTCCGCGAATTTTGACGCCGACGCTGTGGGGCACCTTCCCCACTCCGATTTCGCCGCCGTCGGTGGCCTCTCCAGCCCTCTGACCGCCACCTCCTCCTTCGCAGAGCCACCACGCACCCTCTCCGCTGGTTCTTGGACCCTCGGAGCCACGCCTCATCGCCGTTCCACGCGCACCCACCACCGCCGTCCGCAACTGTCCATCGCGGGCCACCTCCAGTGCGCCTCCGCCCGCTCTGAGCCCCTCGGTGAGTTCGCCGTCGTCTCCTCCCGCTCCTCGGCCTGCCCTCGTCCCGCACCGTGCCCCACAGCTCCCAGAGCACCGCTCCTCGGCGAGGCACCGCCGTGGGGAGGCGGACTCCGCCATCTCCCGTGGTCGCCGTCGGCCACCCCTTTCTCCCTCCCTCTCTGAGCCGTAGGATCTTGATCCAAGGGCCATTTTTTTCGCCGGTGACCGATCAACTGGAGTCAATACCGGTCAACTCTGGTCAGCCATCGCCATTTTGCATAAAAGCCCCTCGGGTTTGAGTTAATCAACCCGCAGTCCTTTCCTTTGAGAACGGAGGCCCTGTTTTTATCTTTTAAACCCGGGTTTTTGAAAAATAATTACAGATAGGTCCTATCATCTTTAAAAGGCTATAACTTCCCCATTTTAAATCCGTTTTCGGCGATTCTCGCGCCCACGCGACCGTAGCAATGTGTAGTATAATTTTAAATACGTTTTACCTTCTGTTTTTATGTTATGATGTACTGTTTCTTACCCTTTTGCATTTGTTTGCTTGCATGTGTGATCATGTGTATGGTTGTTTGGTGCCGTATATCGTGCGTAGATGTTGATCCGCCTGTTGAGTTCGAAGAGCAGCCTCCAGAAGCCTCTGAGCAGCAGCAGGGAATAAATTTTGAGGAAGGCAAGTATAACATAAACAACACCTAACAATCTTTTCATTTTACTGCATGTGCATTTTAATTTATATGCCTGTAAGGTTTACCTAGCTACTTTTATCCGTTTATATCTACCTTGTGGGATGCATATGTTAAGTTGTGCTAGGTGCTGCGCAAACTCACCTCTTTTGTTAATTTATTTTGAGTAATGATCCTATGCAATAATTGTTGGGCTTGACCCTGATCGGTTCATGTCCATTTTAATATGGCTTTTTAGCAACATGGTTTAGGGAGCTTGAGCAATGTGCTCGTGTGCTTTTACTGGTTCTCTTCCTAAGGACCAAATCACAAAGCGACCATCTGGGACAACAGTGCTACCACAAGGCTGGAATGGGACGGACTTAGCTGACTAATTAGGTTGTTTTGGTTTGGGGGTAATTTACCTGCGGGGCAAGAGGGGAGGCTAGCATCAGTGGTCGCTGCACTACCTCATGGTTGAGTGTCCTTTACGTTATATGTATGTGCTTCTCCCTTTGGACGCGGACACCACCGTTGCGACCCTGAAACCTTAGCGGTTACACCTTACCAACATGATCTTTGTAAAGGCTTCGTAGTGCGCTTGCTAGTCATCTCATCTCTGGTAATGTGATGAATTCCTAGCGTAGCTCACGACTTGTGGGTAAAGATGTACAACCTCTCGAGAGTGTAAAACTAACATGTTAGCCGTGCTCACGGTTATGAGCGGCCCAGACCCTTCCCAGTGATTAGTAAAGGACCCTTGGCTGAGGTTCCTTGGTTTTGGTTTTGGTTTTGATAATTGTTATATCTGTTTAATCTTATTTAAATTTCTTATGCAATACCTTTTGGGCTAATGATTTTGTTATTAATTCATAGTAATTAGGCCTTAAACAAATGTTTTACCTTAAAAGCTTATGCAGTTGTTAGCTAACCATAGAGCCTCATGGTTTATGTTATATTTGTTGGGTATTCTGTACTCACGCTTGTTCTTTATATTTATTCCTTGTTGGGGGAAAAAATCCAACCGCTGCTCAGATGATGGTGGTAATGAAGATTATGTGCAAGACTACGACGAGTTTTAGGCGTTTCGTTCACCAGTTGACGTCCCTGTGGCGCCTGTTATGTTTATGTGTTATGCTTCCGCTATGCTATGTTATACTCTGAGTTAAACACTTGTGTCATAGTGTAATAATGATATATTTAATGTGATGTACGTTTTTATCTTTGGCATGTGCTGTGGTATTCTGTAATTTGTCATGTATATGCGAGACGTTTCCTGGCTTATATATATATGTTGCACGGTTTTGTTCGTTGAAACCGGGCGTGACAAGAGGCGAGCCCACTGTTGGCGTTTCTTAGCCTACTGATATAGATCCGCAAGCGCACGGAAACACGTTGCAGCTTTTCACCCAAGAGTATTCCAGGGTATCGAAATCCACAAGGAACGAGGAGTAACTCAATGTAGAACGGGTAGAACCGAATAGTAGAAGCAGCAAGGTATAGGTAAAGGGCAGAGTAGAGCAGGTTCACTACTTTAAATAAAACAACTTAACTTTACGAAACAAACTAGTGTTCTACTCAGCAGGTTTACTTGGACACTAAGCCACTTCCGGGCACCAAAGTGCTGATAACCCAGATGAGAAAGGCAGGCACTACAGAACTCAGCTATGCGTCGAAGACTACTTATCCGGATGACGGGGTGAAGTACACAGGGTACACGCTCGCTGTCACCAAGCGGACCTACCACCAAAGCTGCGTGGGACAAGACACCTTCCAAGGCAAACTCTAGTCTAGACACCACATCTACATAACCGAGTTTACTACTACATAGGTTCGAAGCCTGAGAGCAAGCACAACTGTATATCTAAACTACACAGTGCACACTTGGCACCCGTAAACTACTGAGCAAAGCACTGAGTATGTAAATAAAGTAAGTATGAAATAAATAAAGAAGGGAGCAAGGAACTTTACTGTATCCTGGAAATAGAGTAATAATTCCTCTGAGAATAAGAGCTCAGGAATAGAAGACCAAAGAGAATTCCGACTCCTTCACTCTACAACTCACTACTCACTATTGATACAACTTGGCTCTCTCTACAATGCCAAGGGTAGCTTCACTACAACACTCACACTCAACTACACAACCACACTTGTATTCTATTGATCCACCACACCTTGCAAATGACCTCCCGGGGGTATATATAGCTTGGATGGCCGAGGAGGGTATTTGTAGGTGTGCAAGGTCGGTTTGGGCATAGGTCGGTGGTCGACCGACCTTAGGGTAGGTCGGCCAGCCCTCCCGGAGGTCGGGCGACCCTCCCGGAGGTCGGGCGACCCTCCCGGAGGTCCAGCGACCCTCCGATGCACCGTCTTCCCTGATCCATCGGCTGTGATGTGCTCCAAATGTCAGTTGGCGGTTGAAGCACGTGTAAAACGGGGTCGGTGCCGGGTCGGCCGACCTTGGGATAAGGTCGGGCGGCCTCCGATTGGCTGCATGTTCCTTCCCTCGGATTGCTGACATCATCAATCCCTTGTATGATGTTCTTTCGACCCTTGGATGCACTGGATACTTGATCAAATGGTTGCATTTAACATGTTTTGTGTTTCTATGCATGCAGGAAAAAATTGTCGTTGTGGCACGGTCGGGCGACCTGGGCCTAGGTCGGGCAACCTGGGCCCTGAGCTGCTGGTGGGCTACCAGGGTCGGGCGACCTAGGGGAGGTCAGCGGACCCAAGGTGAAGGTCGGCTGACCCTGGGGTCTGGCCCATTTCTTCTTCCTTTGCCTCATTGCCTTTGTTTTGTTTATTTCTCCATAGTTTTGAATGTGAAAAGCTCCTGCATACAACTTTTATGCACAACTCGTGGAACTAGTTAGAGATTAGTGAAAACCCGGTAAAGTATACTCTAAAACAAGAAATGTTGGTGGTCGAAATGGGTTTTATCGACCGCCAACACCCCTCCCCCCTCCCCACACACACTTAAACAGAGCAAAGAAGGGAGTTAAGCGCAAGTGGAAAGGGCATAACATCAACAACCACCATAGCAAGCACAAGGTTACTCCTGACTATTTCGTCTTGCCTAGGATTTTGTTGGTGTCTACGCTTAGGTTTTGGAATGTTGAAACATGAAACAAGAACATCAGAGTTAACTTCAGGTTTCCACACCACATTAGCAGGGAGGTTTTCAAGATTTTCAAAGCAGAGCATGCCAACTTTTCTGATCTCAAGTCTAGCTCTCAGTCACTCACAGGACAAGGTGTCCTTGCAGAAGTTTTGCATTCCTCACATTCTACACTACTAAGGCTTTTATGAAGCTTTTGGTAGTTGAACGAATGATGCTATCCTGTCATGCTTATGTTGTCGAATCAAATCAAGTGTCAAGAAATAATCCATAATCAACTGAGATTTGGCCAAGTGCTTGTAGGTGCTTGTTTTGAATCCCATGTTTGAGTAGAGGGCATGGAGTCTTTTTCTTTTTCTCCTCATTTTTCTTTCCTCATACTTTTCTCTTATTTTTCGACTTCCATGCCTCTCTTTCTTTCAAAGTTCACTTGGATGGGATCATTGATATTTTGCCGCACACCTTTTTGAGAGACTTTATTTCATGGAACGTGCATGTGAAGGCCACAATTCTCAAATGACTCAAACTCTTTTAATGGCACAAAACTTGATAAGAAGGAAGCATGAATGTACAAATTTTCTTTTTCATATGTGGCACTGGTGAGATGGGATCGGAACTTGAGATCATCCAAGATGGAACCCTCTTTTTATTTTGCAAATAAAACTCTCAACTCATGTGGGAGGTTCCTTTAGTTATCTCTAATTATCTCATCTCTCATGAATTAACAAACTAAACATATGTGGTTTCCTATTCATGAAGGTATCCCAAGGCAAGATTACTCTAGCATAAGGAATAACATGGTGCAAGCACAAGTTAGATGTGACATCATGATCATGTAGAGCATCATTTACCAAGGTTTCATGTAAAACAAACGCAAAGTTTGAGAGGTACAAATACTAAAATGTGAAAACCTGACCTCCAACTACGGGCTAGAGATGGGAGTGGGCCGGCCAGCCTAGAGCCAGGGTCGGCCGACCCTGTCACCAGGTCAGGCGTCCGTGGGCTAGGTCAGGCAGCCACCCCTCTTCGTGGTTTGACCCGTGCGCTTGTTTGTTTCGGATGAGAGAGCCTTGGGGAGACTTGACAACGTGGTGTACCATGTGTTTGCGCAAGTCGCGTGGTTGGCCGACCAGGACCAAGGTCGGGCGACCTGACCAGTAGATCAGGCGGCCCGAACCCAGGTCGGCCGACCTGCGTTGTTGCCGTTTTTTCCCTGAATTTTTTCTGAGTAGCATTGTTGACCTTGCATAATGCGTTTTCTTGGTGGTTTCTGCAGGATTAGTTGTAGGAGGTCGAATGGCTTTGGCCATTCCACCCAAACTTTATTGGAAAGGGAAACTATCCTACCTTTATTGAATCAAATAAAAATTGGAGGCGCTTATTACAAAAAGAGAAATTTAAACAAACAACAAAATTATTCAACCTAAGAATTAAAAACCTAAAAAGCGCCTAAGATAACTAGAAGCATGGGCATCTATGGCTGTGGTGGATCATAAAGCTCTGGATGCCCCATCGCTTCCGCAAGGCGGTGAACCTTGGCGGACAGTCCCTTCCTAAGGACATCAAATTTATCGTTAAAGTCCATCCGCCAAAGTTCACCTTCAGCACAGCGCTCCTCTAGATTCTGCAGTTTGGCTCGGAGTGCTATGTTTTCCTCCCTAAGAGAGGCCACCGTGTCTTCCTCATCAGATGATCCTTCAAACTTCTTAGGCGGCCCTTGGATGGGAGGTGGTACAGCCCCCTATTCACCGTCCTCCGCGGTGGAGTGGAATCAATGGACTCATCTATGGATGAATCCGGGATGGCTACCCTTGGCACAAACACCTTTGCACACCCACCCGTAGGAGTTTTCATCCCACGGAGGGTATGGGTGGAATGGCTAGGGAAGACCGGTTCCCTAGATGGTCTAGCAGCCTCCTCGTGGAGGAGGCTTTTGATGCACTTCACGGGGGCGATGGCCCCCATGGTAGGACGTGGTGATGGGCGTGCCACCTTCATGGCAATGGCCCTTGTGGGGGACAGACCGCGAGGGGGCCTGTCCTGTGAGAGACCGCCCAGGCCACCCAAGCTAAATCGGTTTTCATCCATTGAACCCCCAATTTAACCCGAGTAACCCCGGTATTCCACTGTTTCCATCACAAGACCAACCAAGATCAAGTCACATAGCATACATTATCACAACGGACCATTAAGTTTTCAAAACAAGGTTCAATCACATAAAAGTTTCTCAGAGTTATGCAGCGGAATAGTTTCATCGTTGCTCTCACATACGAGCGTTCACAAAATATGGAAGTGTTTCATGCCACGACACCGTCCAATGACCAACTCTAGCAAAGAGGTCACTCGTGCCCATCACCGTCCTCGGCGGGGTAGAAGAAACCATAAACGGTTTCCGGCTCACCTGAAATCAACTTAACGGCATCACCATTAGTACATTTTGTACTAGCAGGTCTTATCCCAAGCCACAGATATATGGTGGATGCAAGGCTCGTTCATTTTAATTTGACATAAGAAAAGGCATTTGAGTAAGTTATAGTAAGCAAAAGACATAGCTACTAATCTTACCCTAAGCATACACCAATACATTTGCATAAAAGTAAATGCCATCATGAATAAGAGCCAATCTTCCATAGCTCACAAACGAAACTCTATGTTGAAGTCAACTGAAGAGAGCATGCTCAATGACCCAGAGCACGGCTATTCGAATAGATTATTACTCGGCTGGGGTGTACTCCTTTTCCCACACGAGGCACAAGACCGAACCTCCATATCTTGGGCCGATGATAAGGGTTAATTCATGCCCTCGACTTTTCACATACCTGCGCCACACGCCCTCTGAACGGATAGGAATGGTTAGATGCACTGAGCCCCAAGTACGTTAGGTCAACTCCAGCTACATCTCAACCATCTCATCCGAATCCATTGGGTGAACCGGGCGACTTATGCTACTTAGCTTCCCGTACCATTATATTTAGTATGTGGTGAGTACGGAATGGTGCTCAAATCCGAATGCAACAACTAGCAACCTTATGTGGCTTGAGCATCGCCTTGCTCCAAACTCGAATCATCTTAATCATTGTCATAGCTCCATTTTATACCATTTCGATACGAAGTTGAATTTAAAAGCAACTCCTAAAGCTCGCGAGTGGTGGTGACCTTGCCACCTCACGTCTTCTACCGTTGCTAAGCAATGCTGAGCAACTAATTCGAGACGCCTAGCAAACATACTCATCTAGAAATTTATTTAGTCCTAAGGGATATGTCAACTGGGCTCTACTCAATACACATGAGATGCACAATCATTAAAGTACAATATTGATCCAAAATTGATTGAGTAAAAGAAAGGGTGCCTGCCTTGTTGCTCAATGGGAGGAGCGTCGCTCACGGGCTCCGGTGTGGGTTCAAGCTGCACTTGATTCACCAGCGCGATCTCTACACGAGTGCACATGATGCAAAAATATAAGAACAATGACATGCTTATGATGCGGTAATGATATGTCATGCAAAGAGTATGAGCAAAGCATTTTAATAATGACAACATAACCAAGTCTCTTTTCTTATCTCACATGAAGCATAGAAAATACTAGTTCTTCCTAATGAGGATACATCTATACTTAACCCATTGGTGGAGTTATCTAGGTAATGTCATCTCACAAGTCAATACCGTGATAGATCATCCTAACACTGCATCTACATTGCCATGCTAGGGTTAGAAATCCCCCAAACACTATGAACATGAGAGCTCCATGGTCACCATGAACACCATGAACACATCAATGTCGCTCATCCCACCCACGAAATCATGCTTACCTAGGATGGAGGAAGCCCCTAGAACAACCCCCAAGTGATGAGAAGCAATGAGGAGAGAGATCAAGCCACGAACTCTTCTTGACCTAGAGAGAGAAAATCATGGGGAGAGAGGGGGATTAGGGTTTCCACCATGGGAAACAAGGGGAAAATGAAGGGGATGGAGGAGAATCACCTCATCGGAGGAGGAGAGGAGCTCCCAAGGTCTTCAATGGCCTCCAATGGTGAATCATGAGGGAGACAAGGGAGGGAAGAGCTTTCTTCTTGCTTGGGTTTGAGAGAGAGGGAGGAGGGGATGAATGTGGGAGAGGGGGACTGAAAACCCCCTCCCTCGGGTTATTGGGGCGGAGGGAGCGACACGCGCCCCCCCATCCGCTGTACACGCGATAGCGCGACACAGAAGTGCCAGCGCAAGTTTCATGGACAGTCCGCACTAGGTCGGCGGACAGTCCGCCGTTAGGAAGCAAGTCGGGGTCAGGGAGTCTAGGTTCTGGGGTTGGCATACTGCGGACAGTCCGGACTTAAGTCCCAGACAGTCTGCCGTAGGGGATTAGGATGCTCCAAGGGCCGAAATTCTAAGGGGCCAGAAAAGGATGAGCTGCGGACAGTTCGGGGATAACGCCGCGGACAGTCCGCCGTTAAGCCTCCATTTTACTCAGAGTCGGCCAAGTTTCTGAGTAAAATTTAACGACACCTGCGGACAGTCCGCTTCCCTAATCCGGACAGTCCGCTGTTGTGCACTAAATTTCACCAGAAACTTCAGAACTTTCTGAGTACGCTCCCGGATAGTCCGCACCTCCAGGCCGGACAGTCTGCCGTTAGATGGAAAGATTACCCAGAAGCTACAGACCTCCCTGGGTCGATTCTCGGACAGTCCGCTATTAGGCGGCGGACAGTCTGCAGTTGGGAAAATTCCAGAAACGAGTTAACTGTCCACACTCAACATCCTTCCTTTCTATTTTCACTCCCCACATTCAAACCAAGATATATTCACACAAAATGCAAATGATGGATGAAATGATGCACATGCTTGCTATAATCACAAGTAAAACACCTAGGCCATTACATGTCCACACTGTGGGAGCATCGAGGGAAGTCAGGGCGACCTTCGCGGGCGGCTGGCCAGCCACGGGGGCTGTCACCCAATGTCGGGCGACCTCCCTCAAGGGTCGGGCGACCCTGACCCGAGGTCGGCCGACCCTGGGCACCTAGTCCCATCGGCCAAGGTGATCTCCGGATGGGTCTCTCGGGACTCTCCTCCCTCAGAATGGATTGGAGAGGACGTGGTGAGTCCTCGAACATCGCGGTGTATGTGGCGGTGGTGTCCGAGGTGAGGGAGATGATAGCTTTGCCATTGTTGCGTGGAGAAGGTGGTGCCATGGCTGAGTTTTGGATGGGATGAGATGAGAGTGCGATGAGGGAGGAAGAAGATGACCCTTCTTCACCTTAAAACATCGGAATCCTGATCTCATCCACTCAACAGAACCGAAGAAGAAGGGAAAAGGGCTCCAAAATCCGAAACTTGAATTTTGGCAGTCGGGCAGCCTGGTTTGGAGGTCGGGCGACCTGACACTGAGGTCGGGCGGCCTATGTCCCGGGTCGGCCGACCCGGCCTCGTACCTGGTGGCCTGGCTGCTACACCAGGGGATCAGGCGACCTGACCCAGAGGTCGGCTAGCCACGCCAACCCTTGGTTGGACGTGCCAAGAGTTGGGATTACCCCCTTTTGGTGGCCTTAAACCCAAAAACATGTGTTGGACATTGGTTCTATTGAGATTTCATAGCAAAAGGTGAGATTAGAGGGGTTTTAAGGGAGAAAAAGCAAGTAGTATACATGGCTTCTTTTATGTTCTGAGCTCGAACATGGACGTGTGATCATACTCCTTCGAGCTGAGGCATTTCGGGCTCAAGAAATATTTTAAGGCGTTGCCCATTCGCCTTGAAAACATTTTCGTCATCGTGCTAGAGGGTGATGGCGCCGTGATCGGCGGCTTCAAGGATCGTGAAGGGTCCTTCCCACTTACTCCTAAGCTTACCATGACCAAATAAACGAATGCGAGAGTTAAAGAGTAGTACCTTATCTTCCGGTTTGAATGATTTGATCTTGATCCGCTTATCGTGCCATCTTTTGGTGCACTCCTTGTACAGCTTGGCACTGTGGTATGCCTTCTCCCTCCATTCCTCCATCTCGGCTAGTTGCATTTGCCTTCGTACGCCTGCCGACTGGAGATCCATGTTCCACCTCTTCACCGCCTAGTGAGATTTGAATTCGAGTTCCACTGGAAGATGACAAGTCTTGTCGTACACTAATTGATATGGTGTCATGCCAATGGGAGTTTTATATGCAGTGCGGTATGCCCAGAGAGCATCGGGTAGCTTGGATACCCATTCTTTTCCCATAGCCTTGACCATCTTTTGCAGGATGTTTTTTATTTGCTTAATTGACGTCTTAGCTTGGCCACTTGTCTGCGGATGGTAAGGGGTGGCAACACGGTGGTCCACACCGAGTTCAGCGAGGCACTTCCTGAAGCGCTTGTCAATGAAGTGACTACCCCCATCGCTGATGATGACCCGCAGTACTCTAAATCGAGGAAAGATTGTTTCCCAGAACATCTTAGTGGAGTGTCTTGAGTCCGCTGCAGGACACGGCATTGCCTCTACCCATTTAGATACGTAATCAACTGCGACCAGAATATACTCCTTGTCTCCATTCTTGGGAAAAGGTCCCATGAAGTCTATGCCCCACACGTCGAATATATCAAGCTGGAGATTGCTTGTGAGTGGCATAGCATCTCTTGGATTTATATTCCCCTTGGCGCTGGCATCTTGGACACCGTCGCACGAACTCTTTCGCATCCTCGTACATAGTAGGCCAGTAGAACCCACTTTGCCCAATTTTTGCATGAGTCTGATAAGCCCCATAGTGACCTCCATAGGAGGATGAATGACATCTATCGAGGACTTGTGGGTCTTCACAAGCTAGAATGCAGCGACGTAGGAGTCCATCTGCGCAGAGTTTGTATAGGTAGGGGTCATCCCAGAGATAGAATCGGCTGTCGTGGGCCAATTTCCTCTTGTCTGCTCCTTCAGGGACATAGCCAGCAACGATGTAATTCACCAGATTAGCATACCAAAGGTTGGGTTGTTGTCACCTTTAGGAGCCGATCATCTCTCATATAGTCATCGATCGGCAAGGGCGATGTTTCTTCAAATTTCATTAGTGAGAGATGATCTGCAACTGAATTCTCTACTCCCTTTTTGTCTTGGATTTCGATATCAAATTCTTGGAGTAGCAGCACCCACCGGATCAATCGTGGTTTTGCATCTTTCTTGGTTAGGAGGTACTTGAGAGCTGCATGATCTGTGTAGATGATGACTTTCGATCCTACCAAGTATGATCTGAACTTGTCGATTGCAAAGACCACTGCCAATAGTTCTTTCTCGGTGGTTGAGTAATTCAGCTGTGGGTCAGTGAGCGTTTTGCTTGCATAAGAGATAGCATGATACTTTTTATCCTTGCTCTGACCCAATACTGCTCCAACATCGATGATTTCAAAAGGTAAGTTCCAGTCGGGTGGCTGAATGATTGGAGCTGAGACCAGAGCCTTCTTGAGCGTGTGAAAGGCCTCGAGACATTCTTCGTCGAACACAAAGGGGACATCCTTAGCCAACAAGTTGGTCAGAGGCCGGGCTACATGGGAGAAATTTTTGATGAATCTCCTATAAAACCCTGCATGGCCTAGGAAGCTTCGGATGGCCTTTGTGTTAGTGGGTGGAGGTAGTTGCTCAATGACCTCGACCTTTGTATGATCTACCTCATGCCTCTTTCCAAAATTCTGTGTCCCCGAACGATTCCTTCTCTGACCATGAAGTGGCATTTCTCCCAGTTTAAGACAAGATCAACTTCTTGGCATCTTTTAACTTTTTCAAGGTTCTCTAAACATGCGTCAAAGCTCTTGCCGTATACTGAGAAATCATCCATAAATACTTCCATGATATCTTCGATGAAATCAGAGAATATTGCCATCATACACCGCTGGAATGATGTTGGAGCATTGCACAGCCCAAACGACATTCGCCTGTAAGTGAAGGTTCTGTAAGGGCATGCGAAAGTCATCTTAGTCTAGTCCTCCGGGCGAATCGGAATCTGGTGGTATCCAGAGTAGCCGTCAAGGTAGCAGAAGAAGGAGTGTTTTGCTAGTCTCTCCAACATTTCATCAATGAAAGGAAGAGGAAAGCGATCTTTCCTGGTGGCGTGTTGACGCGGCTTATGAACGAATATTTTATATCATTTTACATAGTTTTTCATTGATTCTAAGCGTCAATTATATCTTTTACTAACAATTATCACCGATTATTGTGGATTTTGCAACATTGTCTTGGAAATATGCTATATGTGATTTTTACAGGTTTTTTGACAAATTTTCGCGAAATTCACAACGATCTACGTCGAGTAAGAAAAGACCTCTAAAACGACATTTATTGGAAAAGATGAACAAGGAAGGCTTGGTTGATTCATCCCTCCCTCTGTGTTAATCAAGGCTTTCTATTCAGAATCTTCAAGAAGGTATCAAGAGCTACAAGGAATTGGAGATAATTATTCAATAGAATCATCAAATATGTCAAAGACTAGAAGACTTCATCAAATCTCGGCCCATATCGAAGATTCCAGAAGCCCAAGAGTCCGAGAGGCTATCACACCTGGTTTTAAAAACACAAACCAGAGCAAAACTCTATGTGTGCCAGGATCTAATCTCACACATATAGAGACAATAAACAGTGATATAACAGAACATGCTTTATTATATAACATTAAACAACATATAACATAAGACATACACAGAGTAGCGGAAGCGTAACTAATTCGTCAAGCCGCCCACAAGGAAACCAACTGGGGGTCACATGCCTAGAACTTTATGAACCTTCACTTGTACACCCTCAGGCTTTCGTCCTTCTGAGCAGCGGTTGGAATTTTCCCCCCAACAAGGAATAAATATAAAGAAGCAAGCGTGAGTACATCTCGCACTCAACAAATATAACATAAACCATGAGGCTCTATGGTTAGCTGACAAACTGCATTAGCTTTTAATTTAAAAAAACTTTCATTAAAGCCTAATTACTATGAATTAGTAACCAAACCATTAGCCCAAACCATATCTAACCAATCTAATTTATTCGGGCCCAGCACTACTTCCATAACACTTCTCCACCCCTTCAATACAGCTCGTCCTCGAGCTGGATCATGCTGAAGACCCGATATGTTGACCGAATACACTAGCCAACTCCACTATGGACTCTCTGTTTGTCGGCCATCTCCGTGTCAGCATCTTCGACCTCGAGCAAGTAGATCCCTTTCATAGAACACTGCTGCATGTGCTCACGGGAGAATTTCTCAGGGCAATTGAAGCAGAGTCCGTTGGCACGCCATTCAGCCATCTCTGCTGAAGAGAGACGTCGGACACGCCCCCCAGTGGGCTTCACCGGTGCTCCAGGTGTGATGGCTGCTTCGTAGTTGGTCTTGATCGGCGTCTCGTACGATGCTGCAGCGGAAGAAGCGCTGCCAGTAGGAGCAGATGCCACCAAGGGTGCTATGCCATGGGCTGTGGGCGGTTCATCCTCCTCCAGGGCCAGGCGACGTTCAAATGCTCGTGCTAGGGCCATGGCATCCTCCAAAGTGGTTGGCGCTTGCATCTCCACATCTGTCCTCATAGGATTACGGAGACCAGCAGAGAATAGGTCGATCTGCTGCCTCTCGGATACAATCTCACAACGTGCTAGGAGCTTGAGGAACTGATCCTGGTACGCTTCCACCGTCCCTGTGCGTCGCAGCGCTGCCAGCTCGCCGAAGGAGTTGCTGCGCACCGGCGGCCCAAAGTGTTTGTTCACCGCCTCCACAAACTGTTGCCAGGACGGTGAAGGCTTGTCCTGATCCAGCAGATTCTTCTCAAAGCGGTAGTACCATTGTCCCGCGGCACCCTCCATGTAGAACGAGGTGACCCAGACCTTCTGGTCGTCGGGGGTGCCCTTGTTCCGAAAGAACTGGTCGCATTTGTGCAGCCAGCCCAATGGATCCTCTGAGCCATCGTAGCGAGGGAATCACAGCTTGTGGGTAACGGACGATGGCGGCGGTGGCGCGGAGGAGTCCACCGTCTTCGTGTCGCCAAATTTGCCCTGCATCTCGAGCTGCTAGGTCCGGACCACATTGACAGACACCGTCAACCGGCCCTGATCGAGGCGCAGGGTGGCCACCTCATTGTCAAGGGACGTCAGCTTGGAGGATAGCTCTGTGATCTTCTTGATGATCTTGTCGACGGCCTTCTCGAAATCTTTGGCGGTGACGGTTTGGTTATCACCCATGGCGGGTTGAAAGTGGCAGGGAAGAGCGGCGAGATTGGCGGCGACTAGTAGATGAAAACACCTGGGTGTGGAGCGGAGGCAGGGGAACCGGAGGTGCAGGACCCGTGAGGACGGCGGATGCGGGTCGCGAGCTGCGCACGAGGAGGGAAGGCGCTGGGGAAAGAGGAGGGCGCGCGTGTGGCCGGGCGGGGCTGTGCGCGCGAGAGGAGAGACGGCGACGCGCGGGGGATTCGTGAATGGCGACGGAATTCGCGCGAGAAGGGGTGCGCGAGGATGCGAAACCGGACGCGGGGTTGCGCGCAAGAAAGCGCGGGGGAAGGGGGTGGTGGCGCGGCGCACGGGAAGATGAGGATTGCGCGGGCAGGAATCGCGCGAGCAGAGTGAGGCGAGATGCGGTGGCGGATGGGTGGGGGCGGCGTCGGTGGTGTTGGATGGCGGCTGTGGGAGCTGGACGACTTGGTGTGTGAGCGGCGGCGTGGAGGAACCCTAGAGCGAGGGATTGGGAACCTGGTGGATGGACAGGATCGACAAAAGAGTCTGGGAAAAAAATTGGCTCTGATACCAAATATGTTATGGCTAGAATTGCGAGATAGTATTGATAGATAGATAGCAGATAGATTCGTGACTCGCCCTCCCTCAAGAGGCTCTGAGCTGCACTTTATGATCTATTTTCTGCTTAACCCTAAACTGATACAAGGGCCTCTCTTTTATAGATAGGGCTGACTTGAACCATAAGAAAACTATCTAACCGAATCAATCTTACTAATCTTATCTAACCATATCTAACCAATCTAATTTATTCGGGCCCAGCACTACTTCCATAACATAACCAAAACCAAGGAACCTCAGCCAAGGGTCCTTCTAATCACTGGGAAGGGTCTGAGCCGCTCATAACCGTGAGCACGGCTAACATGTTAGTTTTACACTCTCGAGAGGTTGTACATCTTTACCCACAAGTCGTGAGCTACGCTAGGAATTCATGACATTACCGGAGATGAGATGACTAGCAAGCGCACTACGAAGCCTTTACAAAGATCACGTTAGTAAGGTGTAACCGCTAAGGTTTCAGGTTCCGCAACCGTGGAGCAAGTCTCAAGGGGAGAAGCACGTACATATAACGTAAAGCACACTCAACCCAATCAGCGCGAGGACCACAGAAGCTCACCTCCCATCTTGCCCCGCAGGTAAGTTACTCCCAAACCAAAACAACCTAATTAATCAGCTAAGTCTGTCCCATTCCAGCCTTGTGGTAGCACTGTTGTTCTAGGTGGTCGCTTTGTGACTCGGTCCTTAGAGAAAGAACTAGCAAAAGCACATGAGCACATTGCTCAAGCTACCTAAACCATGTTGCTAAAAAGCCATATTAAAATGGACATGAACCGATCAGTGTCAAACCCAACAATTAATTTTAAAAACACAAACCAGAGCAAAACTATATGTGTGCCAGGATCTAATCTCACACATATAGAGACAATAAACAGTGATATAACAGAACATTCTTTATTATATAACATTAAACAACATATAACATAAGACATACACAGAGTAGCGGAAGCGTAACTAATTCTTCAAGCCGCCCACAGGGAAACCAACTAGGGGTCGCATGCGTAGAACTCCATGAACCTTCACTTGTACACCCTCAGGCCTTCGTCTTTCTGAGCAGCGGTTGGAATTTTCCCCCCAACAAGGAATAAATATAAAGAAGCAAGCGTGAGTATATCTCACACTCAACAAATATAACATAAACCATGAGGCTCTATGGTTAGCTGACAAACTGCATTAGTTTTTAATTTAAAAAAAACTTTCATTAAAGCCTAATTACTATGAATTAGTAACAAAACCATTAGCCCAAAAAATATTACATAAGAAATTAAATAAGATTAAACAGATATAAACATTATCATAACCATAACCAAAACCAAGTAACCTCAGCCAAGGGTCCTTCTAATCACTGGGAAGGGTCTGGGCCGCTCATAACCGTGAGCACGGCTAACATGTTAGTTTTACACTCTCGAGAGGTTGTACATCTTTACCCACAAATCGTGAGCTACGCTAGAAATTCATCACATTACCGGAGATGAGATGACTAGCAAGCGCACTACGAAGCCTTTACAAAGATCACGTTAGTAAGGTGTAACCGCTAAGGTTTCAGGTTCCGCAACCGTGGAGCAAGCCTTAAGGGAAGAAGCACATACATATAACGTAAAGCACACTCAACCCAAGCAGCGCGAGGACCACAGAAGCTCACCTCCCCTCTTGCCCCGCAGGTAAGTTACTCCCAAACCAAAACAACCTAATTAATCAGCTAAGTCTGTCCCATTCCAGCCTTGTGGTAGCACTGTTGTCCCAGGTGGTCGCTTTGTGACTCAGTCTTTAGGAAGAGAACTAGCAAAAGCACACGAGCACATTGCTCAAGCTCCCTAAACCATGTTGCTAAAAAGCCATATTAAAATGCACATGAACCGATCAGGGTCAAACCCAACAATTAATTGCATAGGATTATTAATCAAAATTAAATTAACAAAAGGACATGAGTTTGCGCAGCACCTAGCACAAGTTAACCATATGCATCCCAAAAGGTAGATATATAAGGATACAAGTAGCTAGGTAAGACCTTACAGACATTCAAAATTAAAATGCACATGCAGTAAATAAAAAGATTATTAGGCGTTGTTTATGTTATACTTGCCTTCCTTTAAAAAGTAACGCTGCTCAGAGTCTTTTGGATGTCAACCTTCATGCTGCACTTGAAATTCCAAGAACAAGACCGGCGTCTACGCAATCATTGAAGCACCACACATGCACACAGGTTCACACATGCAAGCAAACAAATATAAATAAGCTAAAACAGTACATCATACATCAAAAACAGAAGATAAAAGGTCAATAAAATTATTCTACGCATCGCTACGAACTCGTGGGCGCGAGAATCGTTGAAAACGGGTTTAAAACGAAAAAGATATGAGGTTTTGAAGGTTGTAGGGGCTTGGTTGTAAACAACTTTCGAAAACTAGGGTTTAAAACCTAAAACAGGGCCTGGATTCCACTGGCTTGGTGTGCGGGTTGATTTCAGAAAAACTGAGGGGCTTTTATGCAAAACTGTAGCGGCTGACCGGAGCTTGACCGTGGTTGACCGGGTCGCGGCGCTTTTGATCTATTGGATCGAGATCGGACGGTTAGGGTTCAATGGGAAGGAATTAGACGGTGGTGACCATCGGCTTCGACGGATCCCGCCCTGCGCACGGCGGCGCATCGCCGGAGTGCTGGTGCGGTGGTGCTCCTGTGCGCGAAACAGAGAGGAAACAGGCCGGGGAGAGAGAGCGGATGATGGGGATTCTCACCGTGGGTTTGGTTGCGGCGGACGGTGACTGGAGAAGGCCGGTGACGGACGAGGACAAACGACAGCGTCGGCGTATGTTGGTGCACGCGGAACGGTGACGGGGAGCAGCTCCGAGCGTCCTGGAACGGCGGGGTCACTCCAGGAAGGTCCTGCGACGTCGAGAAAGGGGTCAACGGTGCAAGTAAGGCATCGCCGGAGGTGAATCGATGCGGCGGCGGGGCCTACCAATCCGAGCTTCGGCGACAGAAATTGGCGGCGGCGCGAGGGCTAGAGTCAGGTCTAGGAGCTTGGTAGCGTCAAGAGGAGCGAGGCGGAGCTTGGGAAGGCTTTTATAGAGGAAGAGCTAGGGCATCGGCGTGGAATCGAGTCCGAGTCGATCTCATGCGTGGAGGCGGCGCGAGTTCATCTGGTTCAATCGGACTCCACGTCGCGTGTCCGCGTCGTGCACGCAGCGGTTACGAGCCGAGGGAGAAGCGGAGGATTACAAGCGGGCCTCGGGTTGGACGGCGTGGGCCACTGGCCAGAGAGAGTGGGAGGGAGCGACGATTCCGGCCGGAGGTCGGGGATGGAGCTGACGGGTTGGCCCCACCCGTCGGTGAGAGGGAGGGCGCAGACCCACTGCGCAGAGACAAAGCGGAAGGGGAAGGCGCCTGCTGGGCTTCGGCTGGGCCTGGTGAGCGGGCTGAGGGAGAGAGAGAGGCAGCTCGGTAGGGTAAGGGCAAAGGAGGAGAGGTGTGGGCCGGGCCCAGATTGGAGAGGGAAGATTGAGGGAGGTTTCCTAGACTTTTTCTTTTAAAACTTTTGCAAACCCTTTTCTTTTGAGATTTAAACACACTATAAATTCAATTAAAATTTGAATTTGAGTCTTTAGTCAACCACCCAACATAAATCAATGCAACGGCATGAATGCAACAAAATGTTGTCCTAAATTCATTTTATTTGCTTTAAACTTTATTTTATAAAATCATTTAAATGCTCATTCTAAACATGAAAAAATCCTTAATAAATTGAGAAAAGCATTTTAAATATTTTAAATTCAGAAAATAAAATTTAGGGTGTTACAGAGGCCCGCGTGAACATTACTTAGGTATCAAGAAACGTTCCTGTGAAAGATGGAAACAATTGGACGTGGTTGAGAGCCAATGGACCGGCTTCATTGCTCTCCTGGTGTGATGAGTTATTGTCAACGGTACAAGTCCTCCGATGGACTGGAGGCCCTCCGATGGACTGGAGGTAGAGGAGATGAAGACCTCGATGGACTGAGGCAAAAGCCCTCCAATGGACCGGAGGCAAGTCTCGGCGTCAATCGGTCATGGAAGCTCGGTACACGGAGGGGCGGTTCGGCGACGGTGGTGTAAGCCCTCCAATGGACCGCGAGGCAACTCCGATGGACTGGAGAAGCCGGGTGCCACCGTGGTGCTCCAACTCGAGTGCATGGTGCGAAGGCGTGCGAGGGAGGCTTCAGCGGCTTCGGCTCAAAACCGCCACCCAAGTTCAAATGACTTGGTGGGTTGGGCTCCGACTCGCCAAGATAGAAGATTGGGCCAAGACCTGGCCAAGGAAGCCCGCAGAATAAAGTTTCTCAGCTTCTGACTTTCAAAACCGAGGGAAGCTTCCGGACTACTGGCTACGTGGCGCACATCCAAGCGAGGCGTGGAGAAGAAGAAGATCAAGCCGCCATCGTAGTCGTCCGATTGTATCTTTTCGGTTTGGCCTCCTCCAGGCATTTTTAGAGTAGGGGTCTTAATGTAATTGTGTCGTTTAGGGCCTAGGGTATAAATAGACTTGAGAGGCTCCCTTGGAGCTCATCTTGGCAGCCACAAACCCTAGTTTTCTTAACCCTAGCAGCCAAGGTCCAAAGAGAGAAAAGAGAGGAGATTAGCTAGGAGATGAGTGCCTAGTTTAGTCTAATCTTGTCATTAGTGGGAGGATGAAGAGAGGTAGGCTCTAGGGAATTCTTGTAACCTGAATTTCGTGATTAATTCAAGGTTCCTTGTTGAGAATTTCCATGTCTTGAGCAGCAATCTCATCCCTCACTCTTTGCCCCATTTCCAGTCTCCGTTTTTGGTCCCGTTTCTTGGATTTTGGCTCGTTTTGTGTTATCCAAGGATGAGACCTTTCTTTTGCCGGTATCTTGCCTTGCTAGGACGTGGTAAATCATGCTAGCCTTGTGCTAGAATCTTTCAATCACGAGCAAGGGTTGTTCTTGGCGTTTTTCGTCTTTTTGGTCCTTTTCACCATCTCCGTGAGATTTGCAATTCCCGTAAGTCCCTAGATCATTTTGAGTTGATTCTTTGGGGGTTTCCTTTGGAATGGATTCAAGATCCTCTGTGCAAATTTTCATAGAGTTTGGTTGAGATTTGGTTTGGTTTTGGTCATTTTTTAGGTGGGTTCGTGGGCTGATTTCTTAGTTCCAGACTCGGGCCAGCAGCGAGAACTGACCGGACAATCCGTCCGTTTGTCCGGTCTGTTCAAGCAGACTGTCCGATCTATGTGACGGAGAAACCGAGGCTCGTCCACCTCATGTGTGTTTCTCAAGTTAGTTTGTCCGTGGGTTTGTCCGAGGGGTTGGGTTCGGACTGTCTGGTCTGTTGGGTTAGAAGTCTGGGTTTCTCTTCCTCTCTTTTTTGTCCGGTCAGGTCTTCCTAATCTGAGCGGATTGTCTGGTCCGTGTCTGGTTTTTTGGTCTTGGCGTTTTGTTTTTCCTGTCCGTCCGTTTGTCCGGTCTTTGGGTTTCCTTTGTCCGATCTATTCTCCTTGCCTCTATTTAGGTGTTGTGTGCTTTTGTTTAGGAGTTGGTTTCGTGTCCTAGGGTTGATAGCTTGTCCATGCTATGCAACTCTGCACGATTGTTTAGGGTGTGTTAGTTCAGCTTGCGCTCCTTTCCTTGGACATTGAGTCGAAAGCTTCCGCTAGTCCCCGATACGTATCTGTTCAGTGGATGGTATCGGGTGTGTATGTGTTTTCATGAGAGCGCACTTTGGGGGGTTTGAGTTTGAGTTTTTCAAGTGCTCCTATTCACCCCCTCTAGTCGCACGTCTCGGTCCTACAAGTGGTATCAGAGCCGGTTAGGTTTCCTATACCTTAACCGGTGACGAAACCGTAGCGACGATGACTTACTCCGGGAAAATTCCTGTCCTTGGCTCCGATGGCTATCCCTACTGGAAAGGTAGGATGGAGGCGTTCCTTGTTAGCCAGAGTCAGGATATATGGGATGCTACTCAGAGTACGACTTTTGTGGTGCTTCCAGTCGCTGAGCGTACTACGCAGGATATCGTGGCTCAGCATGAGGCGAATGCCAAGGCTGTTAACTTTCTCTTCTCCGGGCTTGGTCCCATGGATTATGAGAGAGTGAGTCACCTTAAGACTGCGCGTGAGATATGGTCACTGCTTAGTGCACACCATGAGGGTACTGCGACGATTAAGGCTAGGCTTGTGGAGACTTACCGGCGCGAATATGAGAATTTCGTCCAGAAGCTGGGAGAGTCAGTAGACGACTTGTTTGTGAGAGCCAATGGACCGGCCTCATTACTCTCCTGGTGTGATGAGTGATTGTCAACGAGCTCAAGCCCTCCGATGGACTGGAGGCCCTCCGATGGACTGGAGGTAGAGAAGACGAAGACCTCGATGGACTGAGGCAAAAAGTCCTCCAATGGACCGGAGGCAATGCTCGGCGTCGGTCGGCCATGGAAGCTCGGTACACGGAGGGGCGGTTCGGCAACGGTGGTGTAAGCCCTCCGATGGACCGCGAGGCGACTCCGATGGACTGGAGAAGCCGGGTGCCACTGTGGTGCTCCAACCCGAGTGCATGGCGCGAAGGCGTGCGAGGGAGGCTTTGGCGGCTTCGGCTCAAAACCGCCACCCAAGTTCAAATGACTTGGTGGGTTGGGCTCCGACTCGCCAAGATAGAAGATTGGGCCAAGACCTGGCCCAGGAAGCCCGCAGAATAAAGTTTTCCGGTTTCTGACTTCAAAACCGGGAGAAGCTTCCGGACTACTGGCTACGTGGCGCACATCCAAGCGAGGCGGAGAAACCGAAGATGATCAAGACGTCATCGTAGTCGTCCGATTGTATCTTTTCGGTTTGGCCCCCTCCGGGCATTTTTAGAGTAGGGGTCTTAATGTAATTGTGTCGTTTAGGGCCTAGGGTATAAATAGACTTGAGAGGCTCCCTTGGAGCTGATCTTGGCAGCCACAAACCCTAGTTTTCCTAACCCTAGCAGCCAAGGTCCAAAGAGAGAAAAGAGAGGAGATTAGCTAGGAGATGAGTGCCTAGTTTAGTCTAATCTTGTCATTAGTGGGAGGATGAAGGGAGGTAGGCTCTAGGGAACTTTTGTAATCTGATTTCATGAATTAATCCAAGGTTTCTTGTTGAGAAATTCCATGTCCTAGAGCAGCAATTTCGTCCCTCCCTCTTTGCCCCCTTTTCTAGTTTCGTTTTTGGTCCTGTTTCTTGGATTTTGGCTCGTTTTGTGTTGTCCAAGGATGAGACCTTTCTTTTGCCAAAATTTTGCCTTGCTAAGATGTGGTGCATCTCACTAGCCAAGTGCTAGAATCATCCAACCACAAGCAAAGGCCGTTCTTGACGTTTTTCGGTTCCTAGTTTTTCTCACACCACTTCCACGAGATCTGCAATTCCCGTAAATCCCTAGATCATTTTGAGTTGATTTTTGAGGGATTTACTTTGGAATGGAATCAAGTTCCTCTGTGCAAATTTTTGCGAAGTTTGGTTGAGTTTTGGCTTGGGTTTGGTCGATTTTTCGGTGGATTCGCGGGCTGATTTCTCGGGTCCAGACTCGGGCCAGCAGCGAGACCTGACTGGACAATCCGTCCATTTGTCCGGTCCGTTCAAGCGGACTGTCCGGTCTGTGTGACGGAGAAACCGAGGCTTGGCCACCTCGAGTATGTGTCTCGGGTTTCTTTGTCCGAAGTTTTGTCCGGTCTGCTAAACCGGACTGTCTGGTCCTTTGGTTTTCACCGCCCGTAGTTCATTTCTCATCTGTTTTGTCCGATTAGGCCTTCCGGGTAGAACCGGACTGTCCGGTCCGTTGTTCTCTTCGGTACTTAGTGAGTTGAGTTGTTTTGTCCGAAGTCCATAGGTAGGATTGTCCGGTCTATAGGTTTAGGTGTGTTTTCTTCTTGTTCTTGGTGAGTTTGTCCGGTCAGGTCTGCTGTTTAAGACCTGACTGTCCGGTCTGTGTTTCTGTTTTCCGATTTTGCGTTTTGGTGTTCTCTTTGCTTGTTTTTAAGGTGTTAGTGAGTCCTATGGTTGGTAGCTTTTCTTGCTATGCAACCTTGCTCACTTAGTATGAGTTTTGTTTGCGTTAGTTTTATTGTTTGTGTGAGCTAGTTGGCGTGTGTCGGTCATTTTGTTTTGTTCTTGGTTGCGTGACACTCACCGCTAGCCCATACTCATCGCTCACTATCTTTCAGTGAGACACACTTAGGTGTGGAGTAGCTAAGTAAGTGACTCATAGCTGAGGGCGATCTTTTTGTGCGTGTTCTTTTAGACATAGTGTCTCAGCTTGGTTAGTATTGCTTGTGCTTCCGCTTTGCACCCGATACGTATCTGTTCTGTAGACGGTATCGGTTGTGCGTGTGTCTTCGTAAGAGTGCATTTTGGGGGTTTGAGTTTGAGTTTTTCACGTGCTCCTATTCACCCCCCCTCTAGTCGCACGTCTCGGTCCTACAAGTGGTATCAGAGCCGGTTAGGTTTCCTATACCTTAACCGGTGACGAAACCGTAGTCACGATGACTTACTCCGGGAAAATTCCCGTCCTTGGCTCCGATGGTTATCCCTACTGGAAAGGTAGGATGGAGGCGTTTCTTGTTAGCCAGAGTCAGGACATATGGGATGCTACTCAGAGTACGACTTTTGTGGTGCTTCCAGTCGCTGAGCGTACTACGCAGGATATCGTGGCTCAGCATGAGGCGAATGCCAAGGCTGTTAACTTTCTCTTCTCCGGGCTTGGTCCCATGGATTATGAGAGAGTGAGTCACCTTAAGACTGCGCGTGAGATATGGTCACTGCTTAGTGCACACCATGAGGGTACTGCGACAATTAAGGCTAGACTTGTGGAGACTTACCGGCGCGAATATGAGAATTTCGTCCAGAAGCCGGGAGAGTCAGTAGACGACTTGTTTGGTCGTTTTCAGTCGATCATCAACAAGTTGCGTGTTAACTCTGCCCCCGCTGCCCTCCCATATACCGATCATCAGCAGGCTGTCAAGTTGTTGTATGCCTTAGACAGAAAAATATGGGAGATCAAGGTGAACTCAATCATTGAGTCGGCAGGGTATGATACGATTGGAGTAGAGGCGCTCTATAGTAAGCTCAAGGCCACCGAGGTAGATTACAAGATGAGGGATTCCCTCGCTTGTACAAGTTCCAAGAGTCTGGCCTTGGCTACCCCCTCTAGTGAGTCTGTCACTAACCCCATGTTACACAACTTCTCGTTTTCTGCTTTGATGTCTGTTACAGAGGAGCAGCTAGCGACACTTGGGGATGACGAGTTGTGTCTGGTGTCTAGTCGCTTTCAGCGTGCCTATGACAACCGGATGAGCAAGAAGAGGGGCGAGCGGCCCAAGTGCTTTGAGTGCGGAGAGGTCGGCCACTTCATCGCCGAATGTCCCAACAAGAACGACTACTACAAGAAGGGCAAGAGCTACTCCCGCGACTCTGACAAGTACCACTCCGGCAAGCCAAGCTTTGACAAGCACCGCTCCAGCAAGCATGGCTCCGGCAAGCGCTCCTTCGGCAAGAAGAACTTCCGGAAGGCTTTCAAGAGCTACCAGAAGGACAACCGGAAGCGGGACAAGGCCTTCTTCGCCGAGATCGGGTTCTGCAGCAGCGGATCCTCTTCCTCTTCGTCCTCGTCGAGCTCAAGCGATGAGGAGATCGCGTACAGGAAGGACAAGAGGAACGATCAAGGCGGTCCAGCTGGCTTATGCTTCGTCTCCACCAAGTCCAGGCGGAAGAACAAGGACAAGAGGAGGTCGGTTTGCTCCATGGCGCTTGAGGACAAGGAGAACAAGGATGACGGCAGCAACTCTTCTTCCGATGATGAGGTAACTCCTGAGCAAGCCGAAATCCTTGAGATGCTAGAGCAGAACAGCCGGGAACTTAAGGCCCAGGATAAGATGCTGGAGAAGGCAGCTAAGAAGCTGCAGAAGTTGAAAGCCCAACTCGCTGAGGCTTTAGAGGAGAATGAGAGGTTGAGGAGTGTGAGACCCCAACCCAGTGAGATTGAGTGCCCTACCTGCGAGTCTTTCATGACGGAGCTTGGTGACCAGAGAGATAGGTATGCCAAGCGGGTAGAGGAGATAGATGAGCTGAAGGCTGAGCTGGGCAAACTCCAGTCCACACTGAATGAGCCTACTTTGAGTGGAGAGCTTGAGTGTGAGTCTTGCCCCTGTCTAGCTAGAGAGCTAGCTGGTCTGAAGGAGAAGTTTGAGGGGCAGCTCATGGAGCTTGAGGAGCTTAGGGCTAGACCTACGCTTTTGGGTGAATGTATGGTCTGTCCTACTTTGAGAGGTGAGTTAGAGCAGTTGAGAGCTGACTTAGAGGTGCTTTCAGCACCTAGTGATACTTGTGAGAACTGCCTAACTCTTAGGATGCAGCTGGTGGATAGGGATGCCACCATTAGGAAGTTGGAGAAAGCTGTTGTGGTTCCCTCCCTAGACTGTGATACCTGTGCTGCCCAGACTGTGATTCTGGAGGATCTGAGGGAGGAGATGTTGTCTTTGCAAGATAACAACAACAGGTTGAGAGAGGTGCTCAGTTGGGTATATGCGAGGCAACCTCAACTAGAGATGATCATAGAGAGCACCAAAAGAGCTGAGGGTGAGACAAGTGGTGTTGGGTTTGGAGAGTGCAGCATTTCGGGTGAGAAGAGTGCCCCAATTAAGGTCAAGACTGCACCTACCCAGCCAGGAGAGACTGTTGATGGGGTTTACCATGAGCCACCCAAGGCTGCCCCAAAGAAGCAGTACTGGACACCCAAACCTTCTAAGGCTAAGCTGGACAAGATTGTTGAGGAAGAGCTTAAGCCCAAGGGCAAGAAGCCAGTCCAGCAGCCTGAGCCACCCAAGGCCACACCACCTAAGCCCAAGTCCCAGCCTAACCCAGTTCCTAGGAGGCCTGTCTACCACTGTGAGTTTTGCCAGCGGAATGGCCACCTAGAGGACTTTTGCTTCAGGAGGAAGCGGGTTGAGAGGCAGGAGAGAGCTTGGGGGAACCAGGATCAGTTCTACCAGGGTGGTAGGCAAGATCCTCCCCACCGCGGTGAGATGAGAGACCGCTTTGCCGGTGGTGAGAGAGGAGGCGGCTTTCAGGCTCGTGCTCCTGGTGGTGAGAGACGCTTTACCAGCCGAGCTCCTAGTCGTTTTCAGCGCGGCTATGGACCTCGTGACCGAGGCTTTGAGAGAGCTTTCAAGGGTTCACGCTTTGGAGATCGTGGTTACCCTGATCGTCGTGATGATTTCTTTGATTGTGCTTACCCCACTTTTGAGCAGATGGCTCGGCACTGGTACAGCAGTTTTGGGACTAACCCCAGTGCCGGACCGTTTGCTCACCGTCGCTTTACTTGACTTTGCAGGATCGAGGTATGGAGGACGTGTGGATCATGGACTCCGGTTGCTCTAGGCACATGACAGGGCACCGCAAGTGGTTCTCCAGCCTCAACCCTGTAAGTACCAAGGAGTACATCACATTCGGGGACAATGGTCAAGGTAAAGTGATGGGTGTTGGTTCTGTTTCGCTCTCCGCCAAGCTTTCCCTGAGAGAAGTTGCTTTTGTCCAGAATTTGGGGTTCAATTTGGTTTCTGTTTCGCAACTTCTCGATGAAGGATTTGAGGTTCGTTTTAAGAAAGGTGCGTGCTGCGTTCTTGATGCTGAGGAGACCCTTGTTTGCTCTTTGCTACCTTTTGGTCAGGTTTTTAGGGTCGACCTCACATCTGTTTCTGGCCCTGCGCGCTGTTTGGTTGCTAGTCCTTCTGCTGATATATGGAAGTGGCATAGGAGACTTGGTCATTTGAGCTTTGATCTGCTAGTCAGGTTAAGTTCAATGGGCCTAATCCGAGGATTGCCCAAATTGAGAGCTGAGAAGGACTTAGTTTGTCACCCCTGTCGTCATGGCAAGATGGTTGCCGCCTCTCACATTCCTGTGTCTCAGGTTATGACCTCCTATCCGGGTGAGCTACTCCATATGGATACAGTAGGTCCCGCTCGGGTAGCGTCAATCAGTGGGAAGTGGTACGTGCTTGTCATTGTGGACGATTTTTCGCGGTTCTCGTGGGTATTTTTCATGGAGGTTAAGGATGAGGCGTTTGGTTTTGTTCGGGATCTGGTACTGAGGTTGAGAAACGAGAGTCATAAGGCCATGAGGGCTATCCGCAGTGACAATGGCGGAGAATTCAGAAACTCTCGTTTTGAAAACTTCTATCGTGACCTAGGTCTTGAACACCAGTTTTCTTCTCCATATACCCCTCCCGCAGAATGGTGTTGTGGAACGCAAGAACCGCACACTTGTTGAGATGGCACGGACGATGCTCGATGAGCATAGGACTCCAAGGCGCTTTTGGGCTGAGGCAGTGAATACGGCCTGTTACATTGCAAACCGAATCTTCTTGCGAGCTTTCCTTGGGAAGACCTCGTATGAACTTCGGTTTGGAAAGCAGCCCAGCGTCAAGCATTTGCGAGCGTTTGGCTGCAGGTGCTTTGTGCTTAAGAAGGCGGGGCATTTGGACAAGTTTGAGTCTCGTTGTTTGGATGGGATTTTTCTGGGGTATGCTTCTAATTCTAGGGCTTTTCGTGTGTGGATTTTAGAGGCCAAGCAAGTTGTTGAGACTTGTGAGGTTTCTTTTGATGAGACTTTGCCCTGCACAACCCCTGCCTTTGAGCTTTCAGGTGATGATGAAGAAGGCACTTCCATTTTTGAGGATGAGGAAGGTGTGGTTAATGATGGTGATGCAGGAGCCACTGCACCGGCTGCAGCTCCTACCCCCTCTGCTACGAGTTCAGATGATGAAGGAGGACCCCTGCCCACAGTTTCCTCCTCACTCCCCCGACAGCAAGCTCAAGCAGAGGCTGGACCCGCTGAGGACGTAGGGGAGGTGACTTCCGAGATTGTTCCATCTCGGCAAGTCCAGCGGGATCACCCTCCACACAGGATGATTGGAGACATTCACCAGCGTGTCACACGCTCTTCGGTTAACTCTCTAGCCTTTTTCTCCCACTCTGCATACGTTGCTTCTTTTGAGCCCCGGGATGTGTCACATGCATTATCTGATCCTAACTGGGTGAACGCCATGCATGAGGAGTTGGAGAACTTTGAGAGAAACCATGTCTGGGATTTAGTTGAACCTCCACCAAACTGTCGCCCTATAGGTACCAAGTGGGTTTTCAAGAACAAACAGGGTGAGGATGGGATGGTTGTGAGGAACAAAGCGAGATTGGTAGCCCAGGGTTTCTGTCAGAAGGAGGGGATAGATTATGAGGAGACCTTTGCCCCTGTAGCTCGTTTGGAAGCCATTAGGATTTTGCTTGCCTTTGCGGCCTCTAAAGGCTTCAAACTGCAGCAAATGGATGTCAAGTCTGCTTTCCTGAACGGGTTCATAGAGGAGGAGGTATATGTGAGACAACCTCCTGGCTTTGAGAGTGCTAGATTTCCAGACCGGGTGTATAAGTTGAGGAAAGCCCTTTATGGTCTGAAGCAAGCTCCTAGAGCTTGGTATGCTAGGTTGAAGAGTTTCTTGCTCAAGTCTGGGTTTGTGATGGGTTCAGTAGACAAGACCTTGTTTTTGTTGAGTCGTGGCGGTGACACCCTGATAGTTCAGATATATGTTGATGACATAATCTTTGGTGGTTCATCTCACGCTTTGGTGTCTAGTTTTGCTGAACAGATGAGCAGGGAATTTGAGATGAGTCTCATGGGTGAGCTCCAGTTCTTCCTCGGACTGCAGATCAAGCAAGGCCCTGAAGAAACCTTTGTCCATCAAGCAAAGTACACAAGAGACATACTCAAGAAGTTTGACATGGGGGATTCTAAACCCATGACAACTCCTATGAGTACAAACACGGCACTTGATGCTGATGAAGATGGGGAGGCGGTGGACCAGAAGGAATTTCGAGGGATGATCGGCTCACTTCTGTACCTGACGGCGACCAGGCCGGACATTCAGTTCGCGGTTTGCCTTTGTGCGCGTTACCAGGCGTCCCCTAGGACTTCTCACCGTCAAGCGGTGAAGCGCATTTTCAGGTATCTGAAATTCACTCCTGAGCTTGGTCTTTGGTACTCCTCAGGTTCTTCTCTTTTTCTTAGAGGGTTCTCAGATGCTGACCATGCTGGCTGCCGGATTGACCGCAAGTCAACCTCCGGCACATGCCAACTCTTAGGAACCTCTCTTGTCTCTTGGTCCTCCCGCAAGCAAGCTAGTGTATCCTTGTCTACCACAGAAGCAGAGTACATAGCTGCTGCTAGCTGCTGCTCCCAGCTTTTATGGATGAAAGCCACCCTTAGTGATTTCGGCCTTAGGTTTGGAAAAATCCCTCTTCTAGTGGACTCTACGTCTGCTATTTCTGTAGCTAAGAACCCCGTCTTGCACTCCAGAACCAAACACATAGACGTGAGGTTTCACTTTCTAAGAGATCACTATGAGAAGGGGGACATAGACTTAGTGCATGTAGCTTCTGAAAACCAGTTGGCCGATATCTTTACCAAGCCCCTAGAGTTTGGTGCTTTTGTGCGCTTGAGAGGTGAGCTTGGAGTGTGCTATCCCTTTTCGTCAGGGATATTACGCTATTCCTTTTAGTAAGGAATAGCTTCCATAATCTAGAATTTGCTTTTATCTGCCTTTTATTTCTCTTTGCTTCTTTTGCATGTTGTATCATATCATTCATTGCATTGTATCATATGCATTTTCACTTCACTAGCATTAGAGCTCTTTTGAGATGATGAGTTAGTACTTGCTTGTGCTGGATTGTACAGTTGCATGCTTGATCATGGTTGGCTAAGCTCTCTTGAGTCTGTTGAATACTAGTTGTGAGCTAAGTCATTTTATTCTTTGCAAATCAAAAACCATGATCACCACTTGTTTTGGCTACCTAGCATGTGTAGGATTGTTGAATGCTATGCTATCTTTTCATACCTGGATATGCTAGTTGTATGCCTTTGCTAAGTTAATGCCTAAGCTTTTATGACACCTTGCTTAAATTGAAATCTGAATCAAAATGCTTACAAGTGGTGTCTTATATGATGAATTGAGAAAGATCCAGGTGGGTTTGCTTGTTACACTGATCTAGTTCGAGACAGCTTGCCTTTGCACTTTGGCATGAACTTGGACTAGACTGTGTATGACCAAAGACTTGTCTTAAGCTTCTGATGGTTAGATAACCTAGGCTTGGCATTGGTTGGTAAGAAGTGGCAAAAGACAAGTAAATAACCCCTGGCACAAAAAGAACTTGCTTATGAATACAAATGTCTAAATCTGAAATTTGCAAGTCTCTAAAATGCTTTTGGCTGGTTGTATATGCTTTGGTTGAGAGTAGCACACCTTGTATGCATTGCTAGCATCTTGCTGTTCATGCCTACTGTGCTAGGTGCTATTCATGTTGGTGATGCTTTCTTTTTATTAACCCTGAAAAACAAGCTTACTCTTGATATGTGTGAGATAGATTCATTTGAGCTTGTTGTATGCTTCCTTGCCCTCACTTGCTCTGTATGTTAGAACTTGTGATTACTAGCTTTACATTCCTTCTGAGCTCTTTTACACTCCTTGCATTTCATGGCATATTTTGAGGGGAAGTTGTCTAGTTCAGGGGGAGTTGAGTTCAAAGAACCCTTGATGTGTCCATTGTCAAAAAGGGGGAGAAATTTGGGGAGAAATTAGTGTACTTCCAAAGCCAAAGGGAGAAGTCTTAAAATATGGACAAAGGGGGAGAACTCAGGAGAGTTTTAGTTGAGGGGGAGCTTTGCATTCATTTTGCGTTTGTGAGGATGCATTTCAAGGGGAGTTGAGCTTTTTTAGCATGCTCTTTGCATCGGTGCGTTAAGCCTTTTGCCTCTGTCTTGAGGAGCCGATGTTTTGTTTTTCGTTTTGCTTCAAGCTGCCTTGTGTTTTGCCTTTGTTTGGTTTTTGGCAGCTTGAGCATTTCTTTTCTTTTTCCTTTCTTTTTCAGTTTTACGCTTTGGTTTTGTCTTTATTCATTTCAGGTTACAGGTTGAAGGTGTTGACAATGCACTCATCAAGGGGGAGATTGAGAGCCAATGGACCGGCCTCATTACTCTCCTGGTGTGATGAGTGATTGTCAACGAGCTCAAGCCCTCCGATGGACTGGAGGCCCTCCGATGGACTGGAGGTAGAGAAGACGAAGACCTCGATGGACTGAGGCAAAAAGTCCTCCAATGGACCGGAGGCAATGCTCGGCGTCGGTCGGCCATGGAAGCTCGGTACACGGAGGGGCGGTTCGGCAACGGTGGTGTAAGCCCTCCGATGGACCGCGAGGCGACTCCGATGGACTGGAGAAGCCGGGTGCCACTGTGGTGCTCCAACCCGAGTGCATGTCGCGAAGGCGTGCGAGGGAGGCTTTGGCGGCTTCGGCTCAAAACCGCCACCCAAGTTCAAATGACTTGGTGGGTTGGGCTCCGACTCGCCAAGATAGAAGATTGGGCCAAGACCTGGCCCAGGAAGCCCGCAGAATAAAGTTTTCCGGTTTCTGACTTCAAAACCGGGGGAAGCTTCCGGACTACTGGCTACGTGGCGCACATCCAAGCGAGGCGGAGAAACCGAAGATGATCAAGACGTCATCGTAGTCGTCCGATTGTATCTTTTCGGTTTGGCCCCCTCCGGGCATTTTTAGAGTAGGGGTCTTAATGTAATTGTGTCGTTTAGGGCCTAGGGTATAAATAGACTTGAGAGGCTCCCTTGGAGCTGATCTTGGCAGCCACAAACCCTAGTTTTCCTAACCCTAGCAGCCAAGGTCCAAAGAGAGAAAAGAGAGGAGATTAGCTAGGAGATGAGTGCCTAGTTTAGTCTAATCTTGTCATTAGTGGGAGGATGAAGGGAGGTAGGCTCTAGGGAACTTTTGTAATCTGATTTCATGAATTAATCCAAGGTTTCTTGTTGAGAAATTCCATGTCCTAGAGCAGCAATTTCGTCCCTCCCTCTTTGCCCCCTTTTCTAGTTTCGTTTTTGGTCCCGTTTCTTGGATTTTGGCTCGTTTTGTGTTGTCCAAGGATGAGACCTTTCTTTTGCCAAAATTTTGCCTTGCTAAGATGTGGTGCATCTCACTAGCCAAGTGCTAGAATCATCCAACCACAAGCAAAGGCCGTTCTTGACGTTTTTCGGTTCCTAGTTTTTCTCACACCACTTCCACGAGATCTGCAATTCCCGTAAATCCCTAGATCATTTTGAGTTGATTTTTGAGGGATTTACTTTGGAATGGAATCAAGTTCCTCTGTGCAAATTTTTGCGAAGTTTGGTTGAGTTTTGGCTTGGGTTTGGTCGATTTTTCGGTGGATTCGCGGGCTGATTTCTCGGGTCCAGACTCGGGCCAGCAGCGAGACCTGACCGGACAATCCGTCCATTTGTCCGGTCCGTTCAAGCGGACTGTCCGGTCTGTGTGACGGAGAAACCGAGGCTTGGCCACCTCGAGTATGTGTCTCGGGTTTCTTTGTGTCACACCCGGTTTTAGAAACAAAACCAAGTGCTAACCATGTATGTGCCAGGATCAGTTTAACCACATACACAGCATAAACAAAAGTAAATAGCACAACCAGTACTTTACTTAAGAGTAATAACCATTATTACAGACCACAAATGTCTTTAACGAAACCGAGTATCTTAACGAAACGGGGTAACTAAACGACAGCGGAAGACGACCGTAAACCACAGGCAACTGACGGATGGCACACCAGCCTAGAACTCGTCGTAGTCCTGGAACTCCTGGTTAGGATCTCCACAACTTCCTTCTGGATCTGAGCAGCGGTTGCAATGGATGCAACGGATATAAAAGAAGCAAGGATGAGTACATAACGCACTCAGCAAGTATTCCGTTTAGGATAAAAGTGGACTGGCTTTATAGTGGTTAGGCATAGCCATTGCTTTTAGTTAGTCAAGTTTTAATTACTAGCAATGATTAGCATTAACCCATCCCTTTATAAAGATAGAGAAACATATTTAAAAGATAAGCTTGAACCATAACCATATCCATCATCATTACCATGATCACCGTGAGCCTTTTTACCTTGAAGCTGAAACTCTAATCTGTGAGGGTCCAGGCCGCTCTTAACCGTGAGCACGGCTGATATATCAGTTTTAAACACTCTCGAGAGGTTGTACATCTTTACCCACAAGTCATGATTCCCAGTGTGCCCGAGGTTTGCAAAGCCCCATTTATTCATACCTTAGATGAATCGGCAGGGTTTCATTACGAGACCTTTACAAAGAATTCCCAGAGTTATGGCCCACTCGTTACAGGTTACTCCAGTTAACTAAAGATATGAGAGTTCCGTTCCAAAGGGTGACAGATAAAACTGTACCACATTGGCAAAGGGCAAAGTCCCATATCCCCCAGACCCCTCATACGCCATGTTTCAGGAAAGTAAGCCAAAACTCTAGTTCATCTAATTAATCAGTCAAGCCCAGTGCCCATGTGAGTCTTGTGGTTGTACTGTTTTCCTGGGTGGTCGCTCGGCGAACCGATCCTTAGGGCGAAGCACTTGAGCAAAACCAACAAAACATGCTCAAGCCTCCATGTTTTTAAAACCAAACTTTTATCATGAGGTTCATCATTACTTGGTCAACATTAACAACATAAGTAAAGTGAGTTGAGCGGAAGCAATTAATTTTCAACATCACAGCCCTCCCAGATTATAAAACATGTAAAGGTATATGAAGCTAGTCATCCTTAGTAGGAGCATGCAAAATTGGGCTCTAGATCATGTGATTAAAGTAAATAGGACATAGGTCAAAGAATACTTGCCTTCCTCAGCAAAAGCTTGCTCAGGAACTTCCCAAGATGGATTATCGACAAACTCGGACGGAACGTCGGCTACACGTGGCATACATACAAGCAATGAGCATTACTTGACTAAAACAGTACACCAAACATTATAAACAGAGGTTAAAAAGGTTTTAGAATTAATCTACACTTTATTACGATTCCGTAGGTTCAAGAATCGCTCAAATCGGAGTTAAAACGCAAAAGATATGCATAAAATAAGATTAAGGGCTTAAAATAAAGAGAATTTGAAACTCCAGGGGCTAAACTGCGAAAACCCGGACCTATCCGTAATTAAATAGGACCGCGGGTTGATTCAGAAGAAGTTCAGGGTCTTTCTCGCAAAATCTCCGCGCTGACCAGGCTTGACCAGGACCGCGGGTTGATTTTCCAAAAGCTCAGGGTCTAAACCGTAAAGCCAGGGACCTAAATCTAATGGATCTGGACTGCGGGTTGATTTTCAGAAACCCCAGGGACTCTTTAGCAAGAATCCCGGCGCTGACCGGTATCTGACTCCGGTCGCGCGGTCTGGACCGTTGGATCCAGATCGGACGATTCTGGTTAGATCGAGCGGAGGGGAATAGGACCGACGACGGGATCGACCGGCGGCGACCTTCGGCGCGGCGGAGGATCACCGGAGTCCCACGGACTCGCGGCTCCAGGGGCCTAGGGCTAAAGGGACCGGGCGCACGGGCGAGCGGCCGGTGGTGCGAAGCGGGCGGAGGGGTTCGGGAAGCGGCGCAGCGACCGGAGGCGGCGCGCGGCGGAGCGACTCAGAGGCTTACTCCGGCGAGCGATTCCCGCCGGGGTAGGGCGCGATTGAAGGCTAGAGCTAGCTAGATCGACTCCTTACCTCGGTGCGGAGCTCGCAACGTAGATGGGAACGTCGGTGAGGCGGCGTCGGCGCGCAGCGGCTCGCGGCGGCGACTGCGGTTGCTCTGCGTGGACCGGCGGCGCTAGGGCTCGGGCTGGAGATTGATGGGGCTATGGACGTCGAGGGCGGCGCTTATATAACCCGGACGCCGAAGCTTGCGGAGAGGGAAAAAGGAAAGGCGGCACAGGGCAAGGAAGGTCCGGACTCGGTCTCCGTCCGAGTTCGCGTCGCGCACGGCGCGGGCGAGGGCCGGGAAGGGAAAGTGCGGGCGCGGGAAAGGAAGGCGGAGGCGGCGCGTGAACCTTCGGGCGAGGTCGGGACGCAGGCGCGGGGCGCGGAACCGAGACCGTGGCGCGGGTGCGGCTTGAGCTCGCCTCCGTCGGGGTGTCGGACCGGGCAGAACGAAGAAGGAGGGCGATGACACGCGGGTCCGGGACGTCAGCGAGCGAGGGAGAAGGAGAGCGCGCGGGGGAAAGGGCGCGGCGACCTGCTGGCTGGGCCGTTCCGGCCAGTGGGCCGCGCAGGAGCGCTGGGCCGCGCGGGGCGAGCCGGGCCGAGCTGAAGGGGAGGAGGAGGAGAAAGGCTGGGCCGCGGGGCGCCGTGGGCCGGGCGGAGAGAAGGAGAAGGAGGCAGGGGAAAGGCTGGGCCGGGACTGGGTTGGGCCGGCTCGGGCCAAAAGAGAGAAGGAGAAGAAAAGGAGGAAAAGGAAATTTTCCTGGGCTGTTTGAAATTTGAGAAATTTTGGAGAGATGCAAATGATTTTGAATTCAAACTTTGAACACTGCAAATCACCCAATAAAAATATGCAAGGGCATGAATGCTCAAACATGTGATTCCTATGATTCTTTTTAATTAATTAATTTGAAATCTCCAAAAATCAAATAGGTGTCATGTATGATCAAACAATATGAACAGATTAAATTGGTTCCAAATGATCTTGTTTGTGGTAAAATTTAGGGTGTTACAAACCTACCCCCCTTAAAGAAATCTCGTCCCGAGATTTTAGGATTGGCTAGCAAAGAGTTCCGGGTAATCTGCTCTGAGGTCATCCTCTCTTTCCCAGGTGGCCTCCTCTGCCGTATGGTGGCTCCACTTAACTTTACACATCTTTATGACCCTGTTTCTGGTAGTCCTCTCTGCCGTCTCCAAAATCTGCACTGGATATTCTGTATAGGTCAAATCATCCTGCACATTAAGTTCATCCTCCTGCAATTGCTCTTCAGGTACCCGCAGACACTTCTTCAACTGAGATACATGGAACACATCGTGTACTCCCGATAATCTGTCAGGCAATTCCAGTTGATATGCAACTTCTCCCTTACGGTCAATTATTTTAAAAGGCCCAATATATCGTGGTGCTAATTTTCCCTTCACTTTGAATCGGCGTAGACCACGAATAGGTGATACTTTCAAGTACACATAGTCTCCTACTGCGAATTCCAAGTCCCTTCGACGGTTATCCGCATAACTCTTCTGCCTGGTTTGAGCAATCCTCAAATTCTCCCGAATCATTCGTACTTGTCGTTCGGCGTCTTCTATGATTCCAGGACCAAACAACTGCTTCTCCCCTGGTTGATCCCAATGCAAGGGAGTTCTGCACCTTCTACCATACAAAGCCTGAAAAGGTGACATCTTGATACTAGCCTGATAACTATTGTTATAAGAAAATTCGGCATACGGCAAACTTTTGTCCCAACTAGTGCCATATTGTATTGCGCAAGCTCTCAACATATCCTCTAATATCTGGTTGGTTCTTTCTGTCTGCCCATCGGTCTGTGGATGATATGCTGAACTGAAATTTAACTTAGTGCCCATTGACTCATGCAAACGCTTCCAAAAATGAGATGTAAACTGAGTTCCACGATCTGACACAATCTTCTTTGGTACTCCATGCAAACACACAATTCTGGACATATACAATTCAGCTAACTTGGCTCCCGAATAAGTGGTCTTGACAGGAATAAAGTGAGCAACTTTGGTTAATCTGTCCACTACTACCCATATAGAATCAAAACCACTTTGTGTACGCGGTAGGCCGACAATGAAATCCATACCAATTTCCTCCCACTTCCATTCTGGAATCTTGAGTGGCTGTAACAATCCAGCGGGCTTTTGATGCTCAGCTTTCACCCTCTGACAAACGTCACACAAAGCTACATATTCTGCTACTTCACGTTTCATGCCGTACCACCAAAATTTCTGCTTCAGATCTTGGTACATCTTTTCACTTCCAGGATGGATGGAATAAGCTGTCTCATGTGCTTCCTTCAGAATTAAATCTCGTATAGACTTTATGTTCGGAACACAAATCCTATCCCCATGCCATACTGTGCCGTCGGCATCCACTCGGAATCCCGGTGCCTTGTCTAACTTGATTAACTCTTTTATTTCCTTGATCTTCTCATCATTAAGTTGCCCCTTTCTGATTTCTTGTTCCAATGTAGGTTCAAATTCCATGGAGACGGTGCCTTCCGTATTATTAAGAAAACCCAAACTTAGTCGGTCGAATTCTATGGCTAACTCATCCGGCAACTCTCTTGCCCACAACAAACTGATTTGACTCTTCCTGCTCAAAGCATCTGCTACTACATTTGCCTTGCCAGGATGGTAATGTATCTCCAGATCATAATCCTTGATTAATTCTAACCATCGTCTTTGCCGCATATTCAACTCAGTCTGGGTAAATATATACTTTAAGCTTTTGTGATCAGTATAAATATCACACTTCTGTCCGAATAGGTAATGCCTCCATACTTTTAATGCATGCACCACTGCGGCTAATTCCAAATCATGAGTTGGGTAATTCTTCTCATGATCCCTCAGTTGTCTAGAAGCATAGGCAATAACCTTGCCTTCTTGCATAAGAACACATCCCAAACCTAGCCGTGAAGCATCGCAATATACTGAGAAAGGCTTATGCATATCTGGAAAAGTTAGCACTGGTGCTGTGGTTAGTCTCTTTTTCAACTCTTCGAAAGCTTTCTGACAAGCTGACGTCCACTGAAATTTAATATTCTTTTCTAACAAAGCTGTCATTGGTTTAGCAATCTTGGAAAACCCTTCAATGAAACGCCGATAGTAACCGGCTAATCCGAGAAAACTCCTGATATCTTTCACATCCTCTGGGATCTTCCAGTTCTGCACTTCAGATACCTTACTTTGATCAACGGCAATTCCTCCATTGGATATGACATGACCTAGAAACTTAACCTCCTCAATCCAGAAATCACACTTGCTAAACTTCGCATAAAGTTTATGTTCTCTAAGCTTCTGCAACACTAGCCTTAGATGTTCCTCGTGTTCCACTTCAGTTTTGGAATAAACCAGAATATCATCGATAAATATCACAACAAACTTATCAAGATATTCCATGAACACACTATTCATCATGTACATAAAGAAGGCTGGGGCATTTGTCAAACCAAACGACATAACTGTATACTCATATAATCCATAACGACTAATGAACGCTGTCTTTGGTATATCTGAAGGTCTAATTCTTAGCTGATGATATCCAGATCGCAAATCAATCTTGGAGAAAACACAGGCACCTTTGAGCTGATCAAATAAATCTTCAATCCGGGGCAGTGGATATTTATTCTTTACTGTAACGGCATTAAGACCTCTGTAATCGACACACATTCGCAAGGTTCCATCTTTCTTTTCAGTAAGCAAAACTGGTGAGGCCCAAGGTGAAGTACTTTTGCGAATAAACCCTTTCTCCAATAGTTCATCTATTTGTTTCTTAACTTCAAGTAATTCGACTCCAGATATTCTATATGCTTTCTTATAGATAGGTGCAGTTCCAGGTACTAATTCAATAGAAAATTCAATGTCACGTTCAGGTGGCATACCTGGTAACGAATCTGGAAAGACATCCGGAAATTCTGACACTACTCTGATGTTCTCCAAGGCTGTGGCATCAATAGCGTTAACTCCTGCTTGAGGCGGGTCTATCATAACTTCCATGTTCTCACCGGATGGCGTAGTCAAAGTCACTTTCCTCTCAGCACATGAGATCACCCCGTTGTATCTTTGCAGCCAATTCATACCCAGGATAACATCTACTCCTTGTGCTTTCATGACTATTAAAGTTGCTGGGAAATCTACCCCCCTTATTTTAATGGATGCATCATCACAAGAAAACTCAGATCGCATGTTTCCCCCGGGTGAACTAACTAGCATTGTTTTTACCATCTTTATCATGGGCAAACTATTCCTCTCTACATATTGAGCAGTAACGAAGGAATGCGTAGCACCAGTATCGAATAGTACTAAGGCGGGTTGGGAATTGACCAGGAACGTACCTACGACAGCATTTGGACCTTCCTGGGCAGCCTCCGCGGTGACGTGGTTGATCTTGGCGTGGCTGGAAGCCTGGTTGGGGGTGCCCGCCTTCGAACTCGATTGCGGTGTCTGCTGCGGCGTACCTCTATATGGGCATTGCTTAGACCAGTGACCTGTTCCTCCGCATTTGAAGCAATTTGCACTTCCCGGTGGTACTGGCGTGCCCGTCTTCACTGGGGTACTAGTAGGAGTTGGTTGGCGGGGAGCTTGATTGTTTGAACGCTGCATCTGGGGATTGTTCTGCTGAGACTGATAGTTCGGGCGCTGATAGTAGCCATTATTGTTGTAGCGCTGGAACTGGGGCTGCTGCGGTCCGGGGTTCTGTGTAGGACGGTTCTGGAAATTCTGTGACCCAGAAAACCGCGGGCGGGTGTTGCTGCTGGACTGCTGCGCCTTCTGCTTACGCTTCTTTTCCTCCATCTCGCGACGTGTACTCTCCGTCACGATAGCTCGGTCTATCAGATGCTGGCAGTTAGGGAAGGTGTGGTTCATAAGCTGGTACCTGAGTGGATCGACCAAGCCTTTGAGGAAACGGTACTGCTTCTTGGGGTCGGTGTTAACCTCCTCTGGACAGTAGCGAGACAGCTGTAGGAACTTGTCTCGATACTCACTGACGGTCATGGTGCCCTGGGTGAGTGCCAGAAACTCTTCTTTCTTCAGCGACATCACACCGGCTGGAACATGATGCGCTCTGAACCTCTCGGTGAACTCCTGCCAGGTAATAGTGTTGGGGTTGTTATGAGCCAAGCGGTACGATTCCCACCATTGTTGAGCGGCACCCCGTAGCTGGTGAGGGCCGTAGAGAACTTTCTCCTGGTCGGTGCATTGAACGACGTCCAGCTCCCGTTCTATTGCGCGGAGCCAGTCTTCTGCATCCATGGGGTCGGCAGAGTGAGTGAACACCGGTGGGTGTCCCTTCATAAATTCTGCGCGTCTGTCTCGCGGTTGAGGCGGTGGTGGTGGGGGTGGTTGCTGCTGTGCCTGGTGCATGGCTGCCACTGCTTGACCAAGAGCTTGTATCACTTGGGTCTGGTTCATGATCAGTTGTTCCATAGTCATTGGTGGCGGTGGATTTGGGAGTCCTCCATCTCCGCGACCTCCTCTACCTCCACGACCACGACCACGTCCACGTCCTGTACTCATCTGATGAACCAATCATACCGTTAGCACATACTTCCGACCATACCTCTCATTCAACGTTAGTAACCAAGATAGATGAGATAAAGATCTAAACATATATATGTGGATAGAGCAAGGCTTTCCCAACTAACTAATTTTATTAAACTTATTAAGCATCCAACCAAAAGACTAAGTTGTGGACATCACCCCACAACTTAAGCACTCATTACAAAGAACCAAATCATCCATAAGACACAATCATAAGCAAACGAGCACACTTTTAATCGTTCTAAGCCTAACCGGACTAACTAATCGATACTACTAGAACCTATTACAAAAAGGGGTAACATCCTAGTCCTCACGATGCCGTATAAAGGTCCTAGCTTCTGGATCATCGTAGCGGGCCTTCTTCCTGCGCGGAGCATCAGCGGGGTCTTCTACAGGTTCTTCTTCCGCGGGCTCAACGCCATGTGCCACCCATGCTCGAAGCTTTCGGTTCTCGTACCTCACCATGTCCAACTCGTCCAGAGCGGCGTTGTAGTCGGTGTTGAGGGTAGCGAGGTACTCAATAGTCGACTCCAGGCGTGGGTTCTGTTCTGCCTCCGGGTTGGCGATCCAGGCATCAAGTCTTTCGACCGAACGGCAGGGGTAGTACCGGCGGGAAGTGATGGCCATATCTTCACGGTGTGCGTGACATAGGGTCGTCAAGGCCTCCCTAGCAGCATCACTGATGGCAGCTTCATGGCTGTTGCGACGAGTAGGTGCGTGCCTGACGTGGATGTTCCGGCGGGATCCGAACTCATCCGGGATGCTGATCTCCACTGTCATGTCCCAATCATCATGTAGGACGGGATGGCGGTAGCGAGTCCCCACATAGGTGATCCAAAACTGATCGTAGTGGAGCATCTCCAGCGTCTCTCTCAGCATCCGAGGAACAGGCAGCGGGTAGTCGAACCAGCGGTGGGTAGTGGTGACCACGGGTCCGGCTTCATCATCGTCCTCATCATCGTCCGATGGGGGTGCGTCTCCATCCTTTGGATCTTGTTCTGGGTCTTCAGGGTCAACAGCTGGGTCTTCTGGCTCCTCTTGGGGTTGTTCCTGCTGCGGCTCCGAAGAGGGTACTGGTGGCTGCACCTCTGAGGGTTCTTCCTGCGGCTCCTCTTCTGGTTCATCTTCGGACAGCTCAGGCACGAGTTCTTCTGGGTCTTCCTCCTCGGA
The DNA here is from genome assembly GCA_022530915.1 of Paspalum notatum. Classification (NCBI taxonomy): domain Eukaryota; kingdom Viridiplantae; phylum Streptophyta; class Magnoliopsida; order Poales; family Poaceae; genus Paspalum; species Paspalum notatum. Next base: position 35,811,809 of record CM039687.1, on the reverse strand, counting down.
CTCAGTCAGGTCTACCCACTCTTGTGGCGGTGGAGAAGGTGGGGTTGGGGTAGGCAATCTGATCCTGTTGGGTCCGCCATAACCTCGTCCACCAACACGCATGCGGGCAGTGCGCTTGAAAGTCGACATCTGCAGGCCCACATCGTAAGCAAACATGAGAAACAGTTCTAGTATGGGATAGATAAGTAGATAGAGAAAATCTTAATTGAAAGAGACAAGTATGGATGTCAAAATAGCACATATGGCAAGTATTTGAATGGAGAAAGCAAAAAAAGGTAAGCAAAATCCTTAACAACGACCAGTTCTATTCTAGGCTTGCGTCCTACGGTCAGCACGGCTCTGATACCACTTCTGTCACACCCGGTTTTAGAAACAAAACCAAGTGCTAACCATGTATGTGCCAGGATCAGTTTAACCACATACACAGCATAAACAAAAGTAAATAGCACAACCAGTACTTTACTTAAGAGTAATAACCATTATTACAGACCACAAATGTCTTTAACGAAACCGAGTATCTTAACGAAACGGGGTAACTAAACGACAGCGGAAGACGACCGTAAACCACAGGCAACTGACGGATGGCACACCAGCCTAGAACTCGTCGTAGTCCTGGAACTCCTGGTTAGGATCTCCACAACTTCCTTCTGGATCTGAGCAGCGGTTGCAATGGATGCAACGGATATAAAAGAAGCAAGGATGAGTACATAACGCACTCAGCAAGTATTCCGTTTAGGATAAAAGTGGACTGGCTTTATAGTGGTTAGGCATAGCCATTGCTTTTAGTTAGTCAAGTTTTAATTACTAGCAATGATTAGCATTAACCCATCCCTTTATAAAGATAGAGAAACATATTTAAAAGATAAGCTTGAACCATAACCATATCCATCATCATTACCATGATCACCGTGAGCCTTTTTACCTTGAAGCTGAAACTCTAATCTGTGAGGGTCCAGGCCGCTCTTAACCGTGAGCACGGCTGATATATCAGTTTTAAACACTCTCGAGAGGTTGTACATCTTTACCCACAAGTCATGATTCCCAGTGTGCCCGAGGTTTGCAAAGCCCCATTTATTCATACCTTAGATGAATCGGCAGGGTTTCATTACGAGACCTTTACAAAGAATTCCCAGAGTTATGGCCCACTCGTTACAGGTTACTCCAGTTAACTAAAGATATGAGAGTTCCGTTCCAAAGGGTGACAGATAAAACTGTACCACATTGGCAAAGGGCAAAGTCCCATATCCCCCAGACCCCTCATACGCCATGTTTCAGGAAAGTAAGCCAAAACTCTAGTTCATCTAATTAATCAGTCAAGCCCAGTGCCCATGTGAGTCTTGTGGTTGTACTGTTTTCCTGGGTGGTCGCTCGGCGAACCGATCCTTAGGGCGAAGCACTTGAGCAAAACCAACAAAACATGCTCAAGCCTCCATGTTTTTAAAACCAAACTTTTATCATGAGGTTCATCATTACTTGGTCAACATTAACAACATAAGTAAAGTGAGTTGAGCGGAAGCAATTAATTTTCAACATCACAGCCCTCCCAGATTATAAAACATGTAAAGGTATATGAAGCTAGTCATCCTTAGTAGGAGCATGCAAAATTGGGCTCTAGATCATGTGATTAAAGTAAATAGGACATAGGTCAAAGAATACTTGCCTTCCTCAGCAAAAGCTTGCTCAGGAACTTCCCAAGATGGATTATCGACAAACTCGGACGGAACGTCGGCTACACGTGGCATACATACAAGCAATGAGCATTACTTGACTAAAACAGTACACCAAACATTATAAACAGAGGTTAAAAAGGTTTTAGAATTAATCTACACTTTATTACGATTCCGTAGGTTCAAGAATCGCTCAAATCGGAGTTAAAACGCAAAAGATATGCATAAAATAAGATTAAGGGCTTAAAATAAAGAGAATTTGAAACTCCAGGGGCTAAACTGCGAAAACCCGGACCTATCCGTAATTAAATAGGACCGCGGGTTGATTCAGAAGAAGTTCAGGGTCTTTCTCGCAAAATCTCCGCGCTGACCAGGCTTGACCAGGACCGCGGGTTGATTTTCCAAAAGCTCAGGGTCTAAACCGTAAAGCCAGGGACCTAAATCTAATGGATCTGGACTGCGGGTTGATTTTCAGAAACCCCAGGGACTCTTTAGCAAGAATCCCGGCGCTGACCGGTATCTGACTCCGGTCGCGCGGTCTGGACCGTTGGATCCAGATCGGACGATTCTGGTTAGATCGAGCGGAGGGGAATAGGACCGACGACGGGATCGACCGGCGGCGACCTTCGGCGCGGCGGAGGATCACCGGAGTCCCACGGACTCGCGGCTCCAGGGGCCTAGGGCTAAAGGGACCGGGCGCACGGGCGAGCGGCCGGTGGTGCGAAGCGGGCGGAGGGGTTCGGGAAGCGGCGCAGCGACCGGAGGCGGCGCGCGGCGGAGCGACTCAGAGGCTTACTCCGGCGAGCGATTCCCGCCGGGGTAGGGCGCGATTGAAGGCTAGAGCTAGCTAGATCGACTCCTTACCTCGGTGCGGAGCTCGCAACGTAGATGGGAACGTCGGTGAGGCGGCGTCGGCGCGCAGCGGCTCGCGGCGGCGACTGCGGTTGCTCTGCGTGGACCGGCGGCGCTAGGGCTCGGGCTGGAGATTGATGGGGCTATGGACGTCGAGGGCGGCGCTTATATAACCCGGACGCCGAAGCTTGCGGAGAGGGAAAAAGGAAAGGCGGCACAGGGCAAGGAAGGTCCGGACTCGGTCTCCGTCCGAGTTCGCGTCGCGCACGGCGCGGGCGAGGGCCGGGAAGGGAAAGTGCGGGCGCGGGAAAGGAAGGCGGAGGCGGCGCGTGAACCTTCGGGCGAGGTCGGGACGCAGGCGCGGGGCGCGGAACCGAGACCGTGGCGCGGGTGCGGCTTGAGCTCGCCTCCGTCGGGGTGTCGGACCGGGCAGAACGAAGAAGGAGGGCGATGACACGCGGGTCCGGGACGTCAGCGAGCGAGGGAGAAGGAGAGCGCGCGGGGGAAAGGGCGCGGCGACCTGCTGGCTGGGCCGTTCCGGCCAGTGGGCCGCGCAGGAGCGCTGGGCCGCGCGGGGCGAGCCGGGCCGAGCTGAAGGGGAGGAGGAGGAGAAAGGCTGGGCCGCGGGGCGCCGTGGGCCGGGCGGAGAGAAGGAGAAGGAGGCAGGGGAAAGGCTGGGCCGGGACTGGGTTGGGCCGGCTCGGGCCAAAAGAGAGAAGGAGAAGAAAAGGAGGAAAAGGAAATTTTCCTGGGCTGTTTGAAATTTGAGAAATTTTGGAGAGATGCAAATGATTTTGAATTCAAACTTTGAACACTGCAAATCACCCAATAAAAATATGCAAGGGCATGAATGCTCAAACATGTGATTCCTATGATTCTTTTTAATTAATTAATTTGAAATCTCCAAAAATCAAATAGGTGTCATGTATGATCAAACAATATGAACAGATTAAATTGGTTCCAAATGATCTTGTTTGTGGTAAAATTTAGGGTGTTACACTTTGTCCGAAGTTTTGTCCGGTCTGCTAAACCGGACTGTCTGGTCCTTTGGTTTTCACCGCCCGTAGTTCATTTCTCATCTGTTTTGTCCGATTAGGCCTTCCGGGTAGAACCGGACTGTCCGGTCCGTTGTTCTCTTCGGTACTTAGTGAGTTGAGTTGTTTTGTCCGAAGTCCATAGGTAGGATTGTCCGGTCTATAGGTTTAGGTGTGTTTTCTTCTTGTTCTTGGTGAGTTTGTCCGGTCAGGTCTGCTGTTTAAGACCTGACTGTCCGGTCTGTGTTTCTGTTTTCCGATTTTGCGTTTTGGTGTTCTCTTTGCTTGTTTTTAAGGTGTTAGTGAGTCCTAAGTTTGGTAGCTTTTCTTGCTATGCAACCTTGCTCACTTAGTATGAGTTTTGTTTGCGTTAGTTTTATTGTTTGTGTGAGCTAGTTGGCGTGTGTCGGTCATTTTGTTTTGTTCTTGGTTGCGTGACACTCACCGCTAGCCCATACTCATCGCTCACTATCTTTCAGTGAGACACACTTAGGTGTGGAGTAGCTAAGTAAGTGACTCATAGCTGAGGGCGATCTTTTTGTGCGTGTTCTTTTAGACATAGTGTCTCAGCTTGGTTAGTATTGCTTGTGCTTCCGCTTTGCACCCGATACGTATCTGTTCTGTAGACGGTATCGGTTGTGCGTGTGTCTTCGTAAGAGTGCATTTTGGGGGTTTGAGTTTGAGTTTTTCACGTGCTCCTATTCACCCCCCCTCTAGTCGCACGTCTCGGTCCTACAGTTTGGTCGTTTTCAATCGATCATCAACAAGCTGTGTGTCAACTCTGCCCCCGCTGCCCTCCCATATACCGATCATCAGCAGGCTGTCAAGTTGCTGTATGCTTTGGACAGAAAAATATGGGAGATCAAGGTGAACTCAATCATTGAGTCGGCAGGGTATGATACGATTGGAGTAGATGCGGCAGGGTATGATACGATTGGAGTAGAGGCGCTCTATAGTAAGCTCAAGGCCACCGAGGTAGATTACAAGATGAGGGATTCCTTCGCTTGTACAAGTTCTAACATTCTGGCCTTGGCTACCCCCTCTAGTGAGTCTGTCACTAACCCCATATTACACAACTTCTCGTTTTCTGCTTTGATGTCTGTTACAGAGGAGCAGCTAGCGACACTTGGGGATGACGAGTTGTGTCTGGTGTCTAGTCTCTTTCAGTGCGCCTATGACAACCGGATGAGCAAGAAGAGGGGCGAGCGGCCCAAATGCTTCGAGTGCGGAGAGGTCGGCCACTTCATCGCTGAGTGCCCCAACAAGAACGACTACTACAAGAAGGGCAAGAGCTACTCCCGCGACTCCGACAAGTACCACTCCAGCAAGCCAAGCTTTGACAAGCACCGCTCCAGCAAGCACGGCTCCGGCAAGTGCCCCTTCGGCAAGAAGAACTTCCGGAAGGCTTTTAAGAGCTAGTAGAAGGACAACCAGAAGCGGGACAAGGCCTTCTTCGCCGAGATCGGGTTCTGCAGCAGCGGATCTTCTTCCTCTTCGTCCTCGTCGAGCTCAAGCGATGAGGAGATCACGTACAGGAAGGACAAGAGGAACGATCAAGGCGGTCCAGCTGGCTTGTGCTTCGTCTCCACCAAGTCCAAGCGCAAGAACAAGGACAAGAGGAGCTCGGTTTGCTCCATGGCGCTTGAGGACAAAGAGATCAAGGATGACGGCAGCAACTCTTCTTCCGATGATGAGGTAACTCCTAAGCAAGCCGAAATCCTTGAGATGCTAGAGCAGAACAGCCGGGAGCTTAAGGCCCAGGATAATATGCTGGAGAAGGCAGCTAAGAAGCTGCAGAAGTTGAAAGCCCAACTTGCTGAGGCTTTAGAGGAGAATGAGAGGTTGAGAAGTGTGAGACCCTAACCCAGTGAGATTGAGTGCCCTACCTGTGAGTCCTTCATGACGGAGCTTGGTGACCAGAGAGATAGGTATGCCAAGCGAGTAGAGGAGATAGATGTGCTGAAGGCTGAGCTAGGCAAACTCCAGTCCAAACTGGATGAGCCTACTTTGAGTGGAGAGCTTGAGTGTGAGTCTTGCCCCTGTCTAGCTAGAGAGCTAGCTGTTCTGAAAGAGAAGTTTGAGGGGCAGCTCATGGAGCTTGAGGAGCTTAGGGCTAGACCTACGCTTTTGGGTGCGTGTTTGGTCTGTCCTATCTTGAGAGGTTAGTTAGAGCAGTTGAGAGCTGACTTTGAGGTGCTTTCAGCACCTACTAACACTTGTGAGAACTACCTGACCCTTAGGATGCAGCTGGTGGATAGGGAAGCCACCATTAGGAAGTTGGAGAAAGCTGTTGTGGTTCCCTCCCTAGACGGGGACACTTGTGCTATCCAGACTGTAGTTCTAGAGGATCTAAGGGAGGAGGTATTGTCTTTGCAGAATGACAACAACAGGTTGAGAGAGGTGCTCAGTTGGGTATATGCAAGGCAACACCAACTAGATATGATCATAGAGAGCACCAAGAGAGCTGAGAGTGAGACGAGTGGTGTTGGGTTTGGAGAGTGCAGCACTTTGGGTGAGAAGAGTGCCCCAATTAAGGTCAAGACTGCACCTACCCAGGCAGGAAAGACTGTTGATGGGGTTTATCATGAGCCACCCAAGGCTGCCCCAAAGAAGCAGTACTGGACACCCAAGCCTTCTAAGGCTAAGCTGGACAAGATTGTTGAGGAAGAGCTTAAGCCCAAGGGCAAGAAACCAGTCCAACAGCCTGAGCCACCCAAGGCTACACCACCTAAGCTCAAGTCCCAGCCTAACCCAGTTCCTAGGAGGCCTGTCTACCACTGTGAGTTTTGCCAGCGGAATGGCCACCTAGAGGAGTTTTGCTTCAGGAGGAAGCGGGTTGAGAGGTAGAAGAGAGCTTGGGGGAATCAGGATCAGTTCTACCAGGGTGGTAGGCAAGATCCTCCCCACCGCGGTGAGATGAGAGACCGCTTTGCCGGTGGTGAGAGAGGAGGCGGCTTTCAGGCTCGTGGTCCTGGTGGTGGAAGACGCTTTACCGGCCGAGCTCCTAGTCGTTTTCAGCGTGGCTATGGACCTTGTGACCGAGGCTTTGAGGGAGCTTTCGAGGGTTCACGCTTTGGAGGTCGTGGTTACCCTGATCGTCGTGATGATTTCTTTGATTGTGCTTATCCCACTTTTGAGCAGATGGCTCGGCACTGGTACAACAGTTTTGGGACTAACCCCAGTGCCAGACCGTTTGCTCACCGTCGCTTTACTTCACTTTGCAGGATCAAGGCATGGAGGACGTGTGGATCATGGACTCCGCTTGCTCTAGGCACATGACAGGGCACCACAAGTGGTTCTCCAGCCTCAACCCCGTAAGCACCAAGGAGTACATCACATTCGGGGACAATGGTCAAGGTAAAGTGATGGGTGTTGGTTCTGTTTCGCTCTCTGCTAAGCTTTCCCTGAGAGAAGTTGCCTTTGTCCGAAATTTGGGGTTCAATTTGGTTTCTGTTTCGCAACTTCTCGATGAAGGATTTGAGGTTCGTTTTAAGAAAGGTTCGTGCTGCGTTCTTGATGTTGAGGAGACCCTTGTTTGCTCTTTGCTGCCTTTTGGTCAGGTTTTTAGGGTCGACCTCACATCTGTTTCTGGCCCTGCGCGCTGTTTGGTTGCTAGTCCTTCTGCTGATATATGGAAGTGGCATAGGAGACTTGGTCATTTGAGCTTTGATCTGCTAGTCAGGTTAAGTTCAATGGGCCTAATCCGAGGATTGCCCAAATTGAGAGCTGAGAAGGACTTAGTTTGTCACCCCTGTCGTCATGGCAAGATGGTTGCCGCCTCTCACATTCCTGTGTCTCAGGTTATGACCTCCTATCCGGGTGAGCTACTCCATATGGATACAGTAGGTCCCGCTCGGGTAGCGTCAATCAGTGGGAAGTGGTACGTGCTTGTCATTGTGGACGATTTTTCGCGGTTCTCGTGGGTATTTTTCATGGAGGTTAAGGATGAGGCGTTTGGTTTTGTTCGGGATCTGGTACTGAGGTTGAGAAACGAGAGTCATAAGGCCATGAGGGCTATCCGCAGTGACAATGGCGGAGAATTCAGAAACTCTCGTTTTGAAAACTTCTATCGTGACCTAGGTCTTGAACACCAGTTTTCTTCTCCATATACCCCTCCCGCAGAATGGTGTTGTGGAACGCAAGAACCGCACACTTGTTGAGATGGCACGGACGATGCTCGATGAGCATAGGACTCCAAGGCGCTTTTGGGCTGAGGCAGTGAATACGGCCTGTTACATTGCAAACCGAATCTTCTTGCGAGCTTTCCTTGGGAAGACCTCGTATGAACTTCGGTTTGGAAAGCAGCCCAGCGTCAAGCATTTGCGAGCGTTTGGCTGCAGGTGCTTTGTGCTTAAGAAGGCGGGGCATTTGGACAAGTTTGAGTCTCGTTGTTTGGATGGGATTTTTCTGGGGTATGCTTCTAATTCTAGGGCTTTTCGTGTGTGGATTTTAGAGGCCAAGCAAGTTGTTGAGACTTGTGAGGTTTCTTTTGATGAGACTATGCCCTGCACAACCCCTGCCTTTGAGCTTTCAGGTGATGATGAAGAAGGCACTTCCATTTTTGAGGATGAGGAAGGTGTGGTTAATGATGGTGATGCAGGAGCCACTGCACCGGCTGCAGCTCCTACCCCCTCTGCTACGAGTTCAGATGATGAAGGAGGACCCCTGCCCACAGTTTCCTCCTCACTCCCCCGACAGCAAGCTCAAGCAGAGGCTGGACCCGCTGAGGACGTAGGGGAGGTGACTTCCGAGATTGTTCCATCTCGGCAAGTCCAGCGGGATCACCCTCCACACAGGATGATTGGAGACATTCACCAGCGTGTCACACGCTCTTCGGTTAACTCTCTAGCCTTTTTCTCCCACTCTGCATACGTTGCTTCTTTTGAGCCCCGGGATGTGTCACATGCATTATCTGATCCTAACTGGGTGAACGCCATGCATGAGGAGTTGGAGAACTTTGAGAGAAACCATGTCTGGGATTTAGTTGAACCTCCACCAAACTGTCGCCCTATAGGTACCAAGTGGGTTTTCAAGAACAAACAGGGTGAGGATGGGATGGTTGTGAGGAACAAAGCGAGATTGGTAGCCCAGGGTTTCTGTCAGAAGGAGGGGATAGATTATGAGGAGACCTTTGCCCCTGTAGCTCGTTTGGAAGCCATTAGGATTTTGCTTGCCTTTGCGGCCTCTAAAGGCTTCAAACTGCAGCAAATGGATGTCAAGTCTGCTTTCCTGAACGGGTTCATAGAGGAGGAGGTATATGTGAGACAACCTCCTGGCTTTGAGAGTGCTAGATTTCCAGACCGGGTGTATAAGTTGAGGAAAGCCCTTTATGGTCTGAAGCAAGCTCCTAGAGCTTGGTATGCTAGGTTGAAGAGTTTCTTGCTCAAGTCTGGGTTTGTGATGGGTTCAGTAGACAAGACCTTGTTTTTGTTGAGTCGTGGCGGTGACACCCTGATAGTTCAGATATATGTTGATGACATAATCTTTGGTGGTTCATCTCACGCTTTGGTGTCTAGTTTTGCTGAACAGATGAGCAGGGAATTTGAGATGAGTCTCATGGGTGAGCTCCAGTTCTTCCTCGGACTGCAGATCAAGCAAGGCCCTGAAGAAACCTTTGTCCATCAAGCAAAGTACACAAGAGACATACTCAAGAAGTTTGACATGGGGGATTCTAAACCCATGACAACTCCTATGAGTACAAACACGGCACTTGATGCTGATGAAGATGGGGAGGCGGTGGACCAGAAGGAATTTCGAGGGATGATCGGCTCACTTCTGTACCTGACGGCGACCAGGCCGGACATTCAGTTCGCGGTCTGTCTTTGTGCACGCTACCAGGCTTCTCCTAGGACCTCTCACCTTCAAGCGGTGAAGCGCATTTTCAGGTATCTGAAATTCACTCCTGAGCTTGGTCTTTGGTATTCCTCGGGTTCTTCTCTTTCTCTTAGAGGGTTCTCAGATGCTGACCATGCTGGCTGCCGGATTGATCGCAAGTCAACCTCCGGCACATGCCAACTCTTAGGAACCTCTCTTGCCTCTTGGTCCTCCCGCAAGCAAGCTAGTGTATCCTTGTCTACCACAGAAGCAGAGTACATAGCTACTGCTAGTTGCTGTTCCTAGCTTTTATGGATGAAAGCCACCCTTAGTGATTTCAGCCTTAGGTTTGGAAAAATCCCTCTTCTAGTTGATTCTATTTCTGCTACTTCTGTAGCTAAGAACCCCGTTTTGCACTCTAGAACCAAACACATAGACGTGAGGTTTCACTTTCTGAGAGATCACTATGAGAAGGGGGACATAGACTTAGTCCACGTAGTATCTAAAAACCAGTTGGCCGATATCTTTACCAAGCCCCTAGAGTTTGGCGCTTTTGTGCACTTGAGAGGTGAGTTTGGAGTGTGCTATCCCTTTTAGTCAGGGATAATGTGCTATTCCTTTTAGTAAGGAATAGCTTATGTAGTTTAGTTTCTGCTTTTATCTGGTTTTTATTTCTCTTTGCTTCTTTTGCATTTTGTATCATATCATGCATCGCATTGTATCATTTGCATTTTCACTTCACTAGTACTAGAGCTCTTTTGGAATGATGAGTTAGTACTTGCTTGTGCTAGATTGTACAGATGCATGCTTATCATGGTTGGCTAAGCTCTCTTGAGTCTGTTGAATACTAATTTTGAGCTAAGTCATTTTATTCTTTGCAAATCAAAAACCATGATCACCACTTGATTTGGCTACCTAGCATGTGTAGGATTGTTGAATGCTATGCTATCTTTTCATACTTGGATATGCTATTTGTATGCCTTTGCTAAGTTAATGCCTAAGCTTTTATGACACCTTGCTTAAATTGAAATCTGAATCAAAATGCTTACAAGTGGTGTGTTATATGATGAATTAAGAAAGATCCAAGTGGGTTTGCTTGTCACACTGATCTAGTTCGAGACAGCTTGCCTTTGCACTTTGGCATGAACTTGGACTAGACTGTGTATGACCAAAACCTTGTCTTAAGCTTCTGATGGTTATATAACCTAGGCTTGGCATTGGTTGGTAAGAAGTGGCAAAAGACAAGTAAATAACCCCTGGCACAAAAAGAACTTGCTTATGAATACAAATGTCTAAATCTGAAATTTGCAAGTCTCTAAAATGCTTATGGCTAGTTGTATATGCTTTGGTTGAGAGTAGCACACCTTGTATGCACTGCTAGCATCTTGTTGTTCATGCCTATCTTGCTAGGTGCTATTCATGTTGGTGATGCCTTCTTTTCATTAACCCTGAAAAACAAGCTTACTCTTGATATGTGTGAGATAGATTCATTTGAGCTTGTTGTATGCTTCCTTGCCCTCACTTGCTCTTAATGCTAGAACTTGTGATTACTAGCTTTCCATCCCTTCTGAGCTCTTTCAGTTACACTCCTTGCATTTCATAGCATATTTTGAGGGGGAGTTGTCTAGTTCAGGGGGAGTTGAGTTCATGGAACCCTTGATGTGTCCATTGTCAACAAGGGGGAGAAATTTAGGGAGAGATTAAATTTAAAAATATGGACAAGGGGGAGAACTCAGGAGAGATTTTGTTGAGGGAGAGCTTTGCATTCATATTCCATTTGTGAGGATGCATTTCAGGGGGAGTTTGAGCTTTTAGCATGCTCTTTGCATCGGTGCGTTGAGCCTTTTGCCTCTGTCTTGAGGAGCCGATGCTTTGCTTTCTTTTGTTGTCTCATTGTGCCCTGTTTCTTTGCTTGTATTTGGTTGTTGGGCATTTTGAGCAACTTTCTTATTTCTTTCTTTCTTTTTCGGTTTTACGCTTTTCTCTTGTCTTTGCTCTATTTCAGGTTACAGGCTGGAGATGTGTTGACAATGCACTCATCAAGGGGGAGATTGAGAGCCAATGGACCGGCTTCATTGCTCTCCTGGTGTGATGAGTGATTGTCAGCGGTACAAGTCCTCCGATGGACTGGAGGTAGAGGAGATGAAGGCCTCGATGGACTGAGGCAAAAGCCCTCCAATGGACCAGAGGCAAGTCTCAGCGTCAATCGGTCATGGAAGCTCGGTACACGGAGGGGCGGTTCGGCGACGGTGGTGTAAGCCCTCCAATGGACCGCGAGGCAACTCCAATGGACTGGAGAAGCCGGGTGCCACCGTGGTGCTCCAACCCGAGTGCATGGTGCGAAGGCGTGCGAGGGAGGCTTTGGCGGCTTCGGCTCAAAACCGCCACCCAAGTTCAAATGACTTGGTGGGTTGGGCTTCGACTCGCCAAGATAGAAGATTGGGCCAAGACCTGGCCCAGGAAGCCCGCAGAATAAAGTTTTCCTGTTTCTGACTTTCAAAACCGGGGGAAGCTTCCGGACTACTGGCTACATGGCGCACATCCAAGCGAGGCGTGGAGAAGAAGAAGATCAAGCCGTCATCGTAGTCGTCCGATTGTATCTTTTCGGTTTGGCCCCCTCCGGGCATTTTTAGAGTAGGGGTCTTAATGTAATTGTGTCGTTTAGGGCCTAGGGTATAAATAGACTTGAGAGGCTCCCTTGGAGCTCATCTTGGCAGCCACAAACCCTAGTTTTCCTAACCCTAGCAGCCAAGGTCCAAAGAGAGAAAAGAGAGGAGATTAGCTAGGAGATGAGTACCTAGTTTAGTCTAATCTTGTCATTAGTGGGAGGATGAAGAGAGGTAGGCTCTAAGGAATTCTTGTAACCTGAATTTCGTGATTAATTCAAGGTTCCTTGTTGAGAATTTCCATGTCTTGAGCAGCAATCTCATCCCTCCCTCTTTGCCCCCTTTCCAGTCTCCGTTTTTGGTCCTGTTTCTTGGATTTTGGCTCGTTTTGTGTTATCCAAGGATGAGACCTTTCTTTTGCTGGTATCTTGCCTTGCTAGGTCGTGGTAAATCATGCTAGCCTTGTGCTAGAATCTTTCAATCACGAGCAAGGGTTGTTCTTGGTGTTTTTCGTCTTTTTGGTCCTTTTCACCATCTCCGTGAGATTTGCAATTCCCGTAAGTCCCTAGATCATTTTGAGTTGATTCTTTGGGGGTTTGCTTTGGAATGGATTCAAGATCCTCTGTGCAAATTTTCAGAGTTTGGTTGAGATTTGGTTTGGTTTTGGTCATTTTTTAGGTGGGTTCGTGGGCTGATTTCTCAGTTCCAGACTTGGGCCAGCAGCGAGAACTGACTAGACAATCCGTCCGTTTGTCCGGTCTGTTCAAGCGGATTGTCCGATCTGTGTGACAGAGAAACCGAGGCTCGTCCACCTCATGTGTGTTTCTTAGGTTAGTTTGTCCGTGGATTTGGCCGAGGAGTTGGGTTTGGACTGTCTGGTCTGTTGGGTTAGAAGTCTGGGTTTCTCTTCCTCTCTGTTTTGTCCGGTCAGGTCTTTCTATTTTGAGCGGATTGTCCGGTCTGTGTCTGGTTTTTCGGTCTTGGCGTTTTGTTTTTCCTGTCCGTCCGTTTGTCCGGTCTTTGGGTTTCCTTTGTCCGATCTATTCTCCTTGCCTCTATTTAGGTGTTGCGTGCTTTTGTTTAGGAGTTGGTTTCGTGTCCTAGGGTTGATAGCTTGTCCATGCTATGCAACTCTGCACGATTGTTTAGGGTGTGTTAGTTCAGCTTGCGCTCCTTTCCTTGGACATTGAGTCGAAAGCTTCCGCTAGTCCCCGATACATATCTGTTCAGTGGATGGTATCGGGTGTGTATGTGTTTTCATGAGAGCGCACTTTGGGGGGTTTGAGTTTGAGTTTTTCAAGTGCTCCTATTCACCCCCCCTCTAGTCGCACGTCTCGGTCCTACAACAGAGGCCCCACGTGAACATTACTTAGGCATCAAGAAACGTCCCCGTGAAAGATGGAAACAGTTGGACGCTGGGAGAGTCCTGGTCGGCCGACCAGACCCCCCTGGGTCGGCCGACCCCACCTATTCCTACGTCAGTTCGAGATTTTCTTTCTACCACGCCTTCTCCAGGGTATAAATAGCGACCATAGGCCCCGAGACAAGGCATCCAATTAATTATCAAGGTGACAAGATGTAGAGATGAGGGACAACAACTAGATGAGAGTAGAGGGTCGAGTTCTAGTCTAGGATTAGAGGTACTTCTAGTTCTAGAGGTGATTAGAGGCCTTGCATGGCTCTCTAATTACCTAGCTCCAGAGGTCTAATTGTATCATCAAGAGCTATGGCCATGGTTGTAAGTATGATACAATTTATTAATGAAGCATTGTTCTTGTCTAATTATCATCTTCTTGTTCTAATTATGCTTGTTCTAGCTCTAATTAACTTTAGGTCTAGATGCATGTTAATTAGAGCATGTTATTAAGGGTTATATTCTTCTAGCATTCTTGATCATTGATCTAGCTTACTAATGATATAATTGTATATCTAGTTCTTGTGATCATGGTGATTAGCGGTTCTAGTTGTGCTAATTATGTTATTAGACTATATAAAGTAATTAGAGGTGCATTCTCTAATTATGTGCCTGTTGAAAGTTTCTCGTCGATTACCTGGTTACTAGTGACAGTAGAGCCTGGGGAAAGGTTAAACCGATCTAGGGTGTTAGGTTGATTGATCTTGATTTAATTATGCTATGAAGTTTATGCTTGATTATGCTTGTCTACCTTGAGCTACTGGTTATCTCGTTGCTCTTATCTATTTGTGGCGTCCATATCATGCATGTCTTGGATCTAATTAGAGCTTGATTAGACTCTAGTTAATACCCCTTAATTGGTGTTCTAGTTCTGTTCTAATTGCCTATCTTATATATATATATTAGTATAGTTTAGACATAGATTAGATATAGTTTAGAGCTAGCTTAGAGATAGATTAGAATCTTATTTTATACCCTTAGTTTACGATAAATGCTTGTTAATTAGTTCTCAGTTAGTTCATTTCCTGGATTGACAAAACCCATGATACTTATCCTAGGAAAAAGCTACACACGATACTGTCGCTTGCAGTATAAGGTTTGCCGTGCTTAAGTGCCGTCAACATGGCGGCATTAAGCTTTCTGTAGTCATTGCACATCTGCCAACCTGTGACAGTCCTTTGTGGTATGAGCTCATTGTTCTGATTCTTGATAACTGTCATCCCTCCTTTCTTCAGGACAACTTGTACTGGACTGACCCATTTGCTGTCACTGACGGGGTATATGATTCTCACGTGAAGTAGTTTTAGTACTTCCTTCTTGACTACCCCTCTCATCGCATTGTTAAGTCGACGCTGTGGCTCCCTAGTTGGCTTGTGATCAGCCTCCATAGGGATACGATGAGTGCATAGGTTGGGACTGATTCCTTTCAGGTCTTGAAGAGAGTATCCAAGCACAAATCTATACTTCTCCAGAACTGAAAGTAATCGCCGGCTCTCACTCTCTGTCAGCTTGTCACTGAGGATCACTGGTGTGTCCTCATTCCCATTGAGGAAGGCGTACTTCAGGCCAGGCGGTAGTTGCTTTAGTTCTATCTTCAGAGCTTCGGGCCGTAAGGATTCACCAAGTTCTTCGAACTTCCATGGCTCCTCTACCGTACTGAAGTCGCTAACAGCCTCTTACTCTAGGCTATCTTGACCCATTTCCTCAAGTGCAAGGCTCATCACTTCTTCCATAGGGTCAATCTCTGGCTTTGCTTCAGTTTTGGCATTGAGTGATCTATCGATATTGACATTGATTTCTTCATTGCCGAGCTGAAGCTACAATCTCCCTTTGTAAATATCTAAGCTGGTGAGGGCGGCGATTGGGATCCCAACTACGATTAATGGTGGAGACCCCTTGGGGATGTCAAAGATGTGAAAGTCTAAGAACACCTGAGTATCCCACAAGGTTGTTTGAATTACCCTCAGAACACCTTCGCATCTCAAATAGCTACCCTTTGTCCATTGCAGACGCATGGCAGATCTTGATAGCGGCTGTGTTGGGTAGTACTCGTCCATTACATGCTTAGGGATTATATTGATTCCTACCCTTGGGTCATATGTAATATCTTGCGGTTGAAGCCTTGATACTTGGCCCGGAATGATGCCGGGTCTGGATAAAATTTGATTCTGTTCGTGTCCAGTCGTCTCTTCTCTAGCCAATCCCGATTGATTGCTGCTGAAAGCTAGAGTAGGTCCTCCTTCATATGCTCTTTACGATCTGGTAGTATGTATGTTGGTCTGGAGGTCCTGACGAAGCATCGGTCTTGTTTCGGTAACTGGGAGGCGTCACCAAAATCCATGAAGATTTAGTCTTCAAAAGAGAACGGAGGTGCCGGTGGAGGAACCGTCAAGGCTAAACTGGCCCTCTCAGTTTGCCTAGACGATGGTTCTAGGATTTCCTCGATTTGAAGGGGTACTGGTGGAGATGGGGTATATGGTGTTTGTCTCTCTTCGGTTTCGAGTGTCTTGGGTGGCTTCTGTGGAGGTGGTTCTTCTAATGTACCAAGGTCAGAAGCTTTCTCGAGGATTTTGTTGAGAATTTTTCTTCCCTCGGATGTTGTCAAGTGGTAGAACGACCCTCCGGCCCTAATGAGGCTAGACGGTTGAAACATTCCCAAGCTGCCCCTAAGGATTCTCTCTCGCGCTGTCGGAAGTTGAGTACTTCGCAGCGGAGGTCGATGACCTTATTTGGCGGAAAGAAACGGAGACAAAAACTAGTTTTCAAGTCCTCCCAACTCCCTTCTACTTTACCAACTGCCTGCTTGCACCAGATTTTTGCCTCCCCATTAGCGAAAACGGAAAAAACAACCATCGAAGTGTGTCGCCAGACATTCCCGAGATGACCAGGCAGCTGCATAACTGCTCGAACTCCTGGAGGTGTGCGTAGGGACATTCTGATTTGTGTCCTTCGGATGATTTCTCCCGAACCATGGCTATCAAGCCGGGATGTAGCTAACCATCTACGGTGATAGGTGCGGATGATGGTGGAGGCCCTAAATAATCGCCCTTTGGAGCGGCGAGTTGAAAGATAGACGTGGAATCCATATGGTAGATGGTACGTGGTATTTGGTGGGGATATATGTGGTGGTTGTGTATGGTGTGAGTATGGACGATCCTAAGTTCTAGTTGAGTTAGCTACCGTTCCTCGACAGCGGCGCCAGAAAAGCTTGTTGGCGTTTCTTAGCCTACTGATATAGATCCGTAAGCGCATGGAAACACGTTGTAGCTTTTCACCCAAGAGTATTCCAGGGTATCGAAATCCATGAGGAACGAGGAGTAACTCAACGTAAAACAGATATAACCGAACAGTAAGGCCAGCAAATGTAGAGACAAAGGACAGAGTAGAGCAGGTTCACTACTTTAAATAAAACAACTTAACTTTACTAAACAAACTAGTGCTCTACTCAGCAAGATTACTTGGACACTAAGCTTATAGAACCACTTCCGGGCACCAGAGTGCTGATAACCCAAACGAGAAAGGCGGGCACTACAGAACTCAGCTATGTGTCGATGACTACTTATCTGGACGACGGGATGGAGTACACAGGGTACACGCTCGCTGTCACCAAGCGGACCTACCACCAAAGCTGCGTGGGACAAGACACCTTCCAAGGCAAACTCTAGTCTAGACACTACGTCTACACAACCGAGTTTACTACTACACAGGTTCGAGGCTTGAGAACAAGCACAACTGTATAGCTAAGCTACACAGAGCACACTTGGCACCCGTAAACTATTGAGCAAAGCACTGAGTATATAAATAAAGTATGTATGAAATAAATAAAGAAGGGAGCAAGGAACTTTACTGTATCCTGGAAATAGAGTAATAAATCCTCTGAGAATAGGAGCTCGAGAATAATAAATAAAGAAGGGAGTAAGGAACTTTACTGTATCATGGAAATAGAGTAATAATTCCTCTGAGAATAGGAGCTCGGGAATAGAAGACCAAATAAAATTTTGACTCCTTCACTCTACAACTCACTACTCACTCTTGATACAACTTGGCTCTCTCTACAATGCCAAGGGTGGCTTCACTACAACACTCACACTCAACTACACAACCACACTTGTATTCTATTGATCCACCACACCTTGCAAATGACCTCCCAGGGGGTATTTATAGCTTAAATGGCTGAGGGGGGTATTTGTAGGTGTGTAAGTCGGTAGTGGGGGCAAGTCGGTGGTCGGCTGACCCTGGGGGCAGGTCGGTCGACCTCCCTGGAGGTCGGGCGGCCATCTAATGCACCGCCTCTTGTGATCCAGCGGCTGCTATGCACTCCAAACGTCGGTTGTGGCGGTTGGAACACGTGAAAAATGCTTCTGAGGGGTGGTCGGCCGACCTGAGGGGAGGTCGGGCGACCACGTGTTGGCTCCTGATTGGTTGCATGGTCCTTCCATTGGATTGATGACATCATTGATCCACGGTTCGGTGATCTTTCGACGCTTGGATTCCTCTGGCATTTGATCCAATGGTTGTGATTGACATGCTTTGTGTTTCTTTGCATGCAGGTTTAGGATCGATGACGTGGCAGGTCGGGCAACTTGGGCCAAGGTCGGGCGACCTGGTTCCTGGGTCGTCCGACCCGACCTCCTGTGCCTGGGGCTGCCGATGGGCCTCCAGGGTCAGCCGACCTGGCATGGTGGTCGGCCGGCCTGGTTTTCTAGCCCATTGCTTCCCTTCTTGCCACATTGTCTCCGTTCGTTCATTTCTATGTGGTTTTGAATGTGTAAGCTCCTGCATACAACACTTATACACAACTCGTGGAACTAGTTAGAAATAAATGAAATCTTGGAAAATTATACTCTAAGTCATGAAATGTTGGTGGTCGAAATGGGTTTTATTGACCGCCAACACCCACTCCTTCGGGTTCTCCTTGGGGTGGTACTTGTCGATGTTGACAAGCTTGAATGTAGAAGGCCATGAGACCGCCCTGATTCTAGCGCAGAAGGCCTTGATCCCGTCATACTCGCTGAATGATGGTTCGTCGTAGGAAGGGTCATAGCAGCGATACTCCACGAGCCCCTTGTTCGAGTATTGGTCGTTGCCGGGTCGCCGGTCGTTGCCACGGGGCGAGCGGCGGTAGCATGCTGTGCTCTTTGTCCTAATCCAATCGGCGCTTGAGCTTGGTTTCCTAGGCCTGCTGCCACCTAGAGTTGATGCGATGACGGAGGTCCTTTCGGCCCTCAATCGTCCCGCGGAGGTCGAAGGCGCCACCTTGAGGAGGCTCAGGGGGATTGTTGTTGCGAGCTCCCTCTTCTTTGAGGTTGAGGCCCTTGATGGCCAGCTGCTACTGCATCTTCTTGTGTGCCGAAGGGGGTAGGTCGGCCATGATCGTGCCCATCGCGGCGATGCAGAGTTCTTTGCTGGAAAAGGCGAGGGAGGTGGACGCTGCCTCGTCAAATTCGTCCCCCAGAAACCTGACTACGGCTGCGGCCAGGCCTAGGCGCCTTCCCGCCTTGGCTCCTTGGAGAATAGTGGCCACCTCCGCCTCGGCGACAACTTTTTTGCTTTCGTCGTCGTACGCGGTCTTCATTGTGCCGGAGGCGCTCGCCGGTTTTCAGCAGTCTCATCGGTTCTGGAGGCTTTATCAACAAAGATCGGAGCGTAAAGCGCCGGTCGCCACGGCCGTAGTTCTCTCTCCCGTTGCTTGTTGACGTTCGATGGCTGTGGGCATCGGCGGCCGCCTGAGTTTCCCCTGCGAAAGAAGGCGAGTCACAAGGGGGGGGACCGGCTGCTCCTGCTCGCGGAGGTCGGCCATGAAGACTTCATGTGAAGAATCGTGGATTGAGGGAGCTACTGGCTCTACTGGTGATGGAGTGCAGCACCAACGCAGTTTGTCCGGCTGGGGTAGAGTTGATGGCGAGCCCCAGCCGGAGGCTCGTCAAAGGCATTGGAACTTCTTCTGAGTGGTACATGTCATCGCTGATGAGCGTGGGGGGATCGTGTCGAGGCACGGCCGCCCTCATAGCGTTGGAGTAGATGGCTGCCGCGTTACGCAGGCCATATGGCGCTGGTCCACCGAGTGGGGCCCGGGGCTCAGGAGGTTGCTGAGGTGAGCTTGGGGTCCTTGCAACGAGTGCCCTCATCGAGTGACTTGGGTCCATCCGGAAGAAGGTGGTGTTATAGATCGATGGCCTGAGCGGGCGGGGTCCTACCTGTAGACATAGCCGCACCCGGCAGGAGATGCTCCCGAGCGGTGAAGATTGTAGCAGTCCCACGCCGAGTGGTTGGCGAGGGTTGCCCTGGGCAACACTCGGAAGCCCGGGCGGCCAGTGCAGTCCTCCGACCGGGTTGCTGAGGATGGCTCCGGATAGCCGCCCAAGCCGCCGGGCCCCTCATTGTAGATGGGATCTGCCTTGGCCTTTGCTGAGGTGGAGCCAAGGGCGCTGGAGCTGAACCGGTTTGTGCGACAGATTGGATCTACTTCACACTCATCAGAGAAGGAGTCGGCGGGGCCGTGGCACGCGATGCCATGGGGGCTGAGAGGCCGCCGACTAGGTGAGCATTGCCGCGCTTGTCGACAACGGAGGTGAAGGCACCGAAGGAGAGGATCTCCCCCGACTGAGACTTGATCAAAGCATGGAAGGTGATTCCCATCACGATCTGTAGATCCTACACACCAGCCCCTACCTGGCGCGCCAGCAGTCGGAGTTTATCCCCAGCAGCCCACCACAAGATAAGACCTGCGATGGTTTTGAGATCGGTTGGGGTAGTGAGGAGACTGTGAATGGTGTACAGAACGTAGGAACACAACGGTTAGATAGGTTCGGGCTGCCTAGTCGCGCAATACCCTACGTCCTGTATGGGAGTTTGCGGATTGTATTGCTGAATATGCTAGAGGTTGAGAGAGTTCTCCCGTGGTCCCTAGCTCCCCTTATATAGGCTGAGGAGCTAGGGTTACAAGACACATCCATAGAGGATTGCCTGCCACATTTTAGTCCCGCTTAAGGGCAGAGGTGCTTCAAAACACAAGTAAGATCCAACGATCTAAGGAAAAGCACACATGTGTAACTGTCAACCGCCTTGAGGAGGCACTCCTTGACGTTGGATGAATTAAGCGATGGATCGGAGGGGTGCACCTTGGACTAGGCCACTAGACCCCTAGGTCGCTGCTCCGCCATCGACCTAACCGTCATACCAACCTACTTTGAGTATAAATACCCACACTAACTTAGAGCTATAAATAGATCCCTAGAGCTCATTTGCAAAGTGTGGAAGTGAAGAGAAGCATACCATTGTCCTAGTCTTGTAGCAGTAGGATAGTCTTGGGAGTTATAGTCGAGTTTGAGTTTTCGCCTCAAGGATTCTAGAGTTAAATTTGAGTCTTGGTAAAAGCTCTTGTATCTTTTGTACCTTTGTTACTCTAGTATAATATAATTCCTTGTTCTACATTTTAGTTATACTTTAATTTATTTTTTACACTTGCCTAGTGTGGTGTTCCTTTTTGCATACGAGACCAAGGCTTAGGGTTGTGTTGTTCTTGAGCTATTCAAATCTTGCTAGACTTGCCGGTTGAAGTTCACCCAATTTGTTCAGAACTCTAATGTGATACAAATGCTAGTCCAAGGGGCTAGCAACACATTTATTTCGAGTAGCACAGAGTCAGACTTAACGATTACAAACCGATTACATAAATATTGAGAAAATTTAAGATGCAGCGGAAGCATATCCTTCGAGCCCAATGCCATAGGCTAGTTGGAAAGCAGGATCATGACCTAGCCAAAGAGGACGTCAAACAACTCGTCGTCGCTATCTAAAAACATCAACATAGCAAGGGTGAGTACATATGTACTCCGCAAGCCCACCTTCTTCTGAAGGAAACCTAATTTATTCTATCACTATATGCAAGTATATCTAGAGCTCAGGGAGTTTTTGTGGAAAACGCCTTATGCAAGATTGATTTTAGTTCTCAAGTTTTATCCTTTGCATAAAACAAGTTTTATTTTGGAAGAGAGCTTGTCACATGATCCTTTTAAACCAACTCCTAGAACCAACCACACAGCCCAAACCATAACCAACCAAAACTTAACCGATGTCCACACCTAACCAACAACCCCACTTATCATCCAGCTAATTGAAGAACCAAGGCATAACCCATCCATACCAGTGGACACGGACTATTCAAATAGATTTTACTCTGATCAGAGGTTGTATCATGACCCACAAGTTGGACTTAGCGGCATATTACTGTCGTAACTACCCGAATTCCAAACCAAGCCATTGCCATCACTTCATTGTCTAGCAGTGCTTTAGGGATTCGGGCCACTGTGTCACTCCAGCGCCCCACAACACTCCCGTGACCCACATCCCCTTCCCTAGCCCCTTGCTCGCCAACACAACCGCCACTAGACTATCCATTCCGGCTCGGGCCTGGCCAATGCCTCATACAAAGCGAGTGGTTGTACTAAGAGAGTTAGACAAGATGAAAATCAACCCGGTCCTTAGGGAGCAAGGGTAGAACCAAACCACCATTCCACGATATTTTGCTCGATACCGCGAGCATCCACCTACCAGGCCTTCTCCATGAAGTTTGGTACGTCGGTAATCGCAGGTTGCAGGTACCCATTCATACTCCGCCCCGAGTGGCTATTTCGGCCGAGGCCGTATTCCGACGGAGTCGGTTGCTAGGGTTTCCCCATATTTTCCCCACCCAACTGCTACTCACATAACCAACAACTACCTTCCCAAACCAACCTATAACTCCACAAATTTTAGTATAAGTTGTTGAGTTTGGGATCCAACCGAAGCGTGCTAATTCTAAGTTGGCTAGGGTGGCTATCCTACCTGGTTTTCTTAGCAAGTAAAACATGCAAGTGGTAATTTATTGGTTGAACTGGCTTTTGAGAGATTTTGCAAAACTAGGAATTCTATGCATCAAGTGGGGATTCTAGTGGACTTGCCGTCGTCTAGGTCCTCGTTGCAGTGATGGCCAGGGTTTGGCTCTTTGGGCTCCTTTCTGCAACGGTAGTCTCCGGCTCCTGGGCCTCCTTGGGAACGGTATCCAACATACACAAACAAAAAGATACAATAGATACAATCATTCACGCCCAAAATATTTTGAAGTGAGTGGGATTGGGTAGAGAATGATTTTAGGAAATTTTAGAAGGAAAAACCAAGTAAATCAGGATTCGTTACGACAAGATATGAATTTATATGGAAGAGGATTATCAAAAACTCTTTTGGAAAAAGATAAATGTCATTTGGACTGAAATCAGGGCTTGACCCAACATCCCAGAGCGGGGCTCGGCCTGCCTTGGGCCCGTGCGCGCGTAGCACGACTGATGTGCTGGCCCATTAGTGCAGCGCAACGTTGGACGGCGGCCGGACGGCGTTAGCCCTGGGCCCACACATCAGCGAGAGGTGTGTGTGGGGGGGAGGGAGGGGGTTAAGCGTCTTTAGGAGACGGCGGCACCGATTTGACCGGTGAGTGAACCGGCCAAGGGAAACTGGCGGTGGCTTGCCGGTGGTTCACTGTCGATGACACGGTTTTGACGTTGAGGTTACCATGACGAGGAGCAGGCCGTCGCGGCGAACCCAACGATGCTAGCCTCTGGGTCAGAGGGTCAGGGTGCGGCTTTGATAGAGAGCATCGACGCGATGCACGGTGGGGACAGCTGGCGCGCCATTGTGCCAAGGCTCACCCGCCTAGCTTCGGACCGAAGGGATGGTCAGGGTGGTGTGCGCTGTTGTGCTAAAGCTAATGCTCACCTTAATTAGAGGATTAGGGCTCGGTGGCAGAGGGGTGAATCGAGCTCGGAGCTCGGCGACGTTGGGGTGGAGAGTGGTGGAGCTCCGGTGCGTGGTCGCACTGGGCATGTACCTAGGCCAGAGGCCGAATGATTGCTTGGGTATGTGTGTGCGCGGAGTGTCTGGCCGACACAGAAAGGGATGGGCTTTTAGGCGTCGGGCGTGGCGCACGTCCACGCTGGGAGGGCCATGGCAGTGCTATGTGCGCGGGGCCACGAGGGCATGAGTGGCGGCGATACGGCATTGTAAACAACACAGGGATGTTAGGCAGGGGAAGGATGTAGCGCTGCGTCACGGCGTGCCCCTGTACCGATGCGACGAGCTTTGTCGCAGTGCTACGGTTCCCGTAGTAGTGCTACAGAACCGCATAGGAGGGGGGTAGGGCCGGCGGTGAAGTGGCGAGGGGACAGGATGGCGGGGCCGATCGGCATTAAAGGCTGGTGCATCGCGTCACGCGAATGCTGTCGAGGCGGCGACGTCTAAACGGAGAAGAAGGTGCCAACGGGTAGGGTCGGGCTATCAGCGAGAGAAGGCGGGGGCGACGGGTGTGGCGGAACCGTCCTGCTTAATCCAGACTAAGCACACCTGCCACCTCTGGCCCGCAGTGCACTTAGGCCGGACTAAACCCGGTAGTCCGTCGAGCTACCCAAAGGGCACTCGATGTAACCATCGCCCGAGGATACCGACATCACACACATTCAGCCCTCGAAAGAGCCACAACAGATTACACCATCACAAACAGTTGAAGTAGAGAATAAGTAGACTTAGTTTACAAACCGAAGATAAATAGTCAAATACATGTTCAAATATAGCGGAAGCGATGTCAAAATATACATGTAAAGATACATATAGCGGAAGCGTTCTAAACATCTCACAGCGGAAATAAAACTCAACTAGTCTTCAAGTAGAGATAAAGCAAGGCGAGTAGCACCGAGCCCACTGGTTCTACCACCTCCAACACAGTTATCCAGCTGTCATCAGTACCTGTAATCCAAAAGTGGGGGCAATACCCTGAGTACTAATTACTCAATAGGACTTAATGGACGAGGCTTACGGCTGACGCAAAGCTTGCTTACTAATCATGTGGATCCTTAGCCACTGATTTTTAACCAAGTCATGTTGACATAAGATAGCAGGATTTGACAGCTGCTACCCATTAACCATGAGGATTATTTGCAGCATAAAGTAAATACTTGCATGAAAGTAAAGCATGAGTACCATCAGTAACTTGCATAATATCCGAAATATACCCCTATTCTACACATGTCCCGTCCCAAGATTCATAGTGCCTCCATCCGACCCCTTGGGAGTAGCCGTCTCAGGAGGGATACCACGGTACGTCGGGTCAGCCCTCCCTCGACCTCTAAGCATTTCCCAAGTCCATCGACCTCCTAGCAGTGGATGGGCGACACCCTGAATAGTGTGACGGATCATACACATCCAAGCATGTTGTATAAAAAGGCGTGGCATGTTACAGTTATTACTACGTTGCCCGTGTGCGATATCTGGCATTCTCACACCTGGTGAGCATCAGCGATTCGAATCGATTTGTTAATTCCCGGGAATAACTAAAAATGCCAAGTGATATATGCTTACTAGCCATCGCGTTCCACACATATATCCCTCATCTCCACCTGTCCCGTCCCAAGATTCACAGCGCCCCCACCTAACCCTTGGGAGTAGCCGTCTCAGGAGCGATACCACGGTACGTCGGGTCAGCCCTCCATCGACCTCCAAGCACCTCCCAAGTCCATCGGCCCCCTATCAGTGGATGGGCAGCACCATGAATAGTAGGACGGGGCCGGTAAGACTTTCACCGGTCCCACGACCCGGATAAGCACTCTAGCAATGGTATGCCGATCAGCAGGCGAACAGCGAACGGGCCTTATGCGACTCGGGCGGAGTCCACCATACCTTGCCACATCATCATTTTTCTTATAATATTCCCATAACTCCGCCCGGTCTCTATTTAACATCAGCAATAATAATCATAAATTGTATCATAGAAAGATTTCTGAGGTTTGTAAAATCACCTACGCGACGAGTGACTCCATTCACTCGTATCTACTCGTACCTAGCAATTCTAGGCACTCGTCCTACGAATTCTATGTATAGGTGCTAGGGCCAGGGCGGCCGGATGTCTAATGCAGTTGGTTCCAAACAACTCGTGATGCATATGCCTAATCATCAAGACATCAGATGTTTGCTGGGTATAGTATGGTCCTGCCTACCTTTGCTTTCATTTAAAAGAACAACAAACTAAGCTAATGTTAGTTTGCCGGGTTGTGAGGCTTTGCCTCAGGCAACCCCTTGATCCCTTGGACAACTCCTCCGTCCACACACGACTGATGGGCCCTCCAGGTCGTGAGTGGGTCTTAGTTGGTCTTTTGGATCACCGTTGGTTGAAGTAGTTCCACGCACTTGCATTTTGATCACGTATCTGAAATAAGCGTCACTATATGAATGCCGTGTATGATGCAGTGGATGAGATGCACGAATATCAAGCACACACGTTAAACAGTTGTTGCATGGTTAGGCAGAAAGGGAATTGAACACCATTTAACAAGATCACCCTTGTGGGCATAAAACTAGCATAACCCCTACAATTAGAGACACGCAATACAACACTCGAACTAATGCATGAGCAAGATATCAATTTAGATTGTTTATTATCATTTCATGTGCAAGCAAAGCAGCAGGGGATTATACATGCACACACATACGAACTGCTAGGTCGAAACACGGTATCTTTGACATAGCGATTGTAGTGCCATCATAACCCGGAGGAAGCATATACTCAAACAATTCCCCTATATATATATACATCTATCAGTTCACTGATCGGAAGGAAACATGATAATGCTGTGACTCAGTAAAAACAAGCACTAGTATTTGGATTACTAAGGTACTTACATAGAGTATGTTGTTGATTAATCTATCTCAGCAAGTTAAGTATACAAGCTAAGCATACGGATCAGAGTACATGATAGACTTCTACTTCCAAGTTAATTTTATCCCATTCACTATACATCAAGCATATAAGTAAATAAGTTATATATCTTGACTTAATCGAGTTATTGATATCCACATATTAATAGTGCAATACTTTTCATAATTAAAGATCTACAATCCTTGTCATAGAAGGATCAAACATGCATGTGGAGTATATAGAATCAAATATCTTACAAGGTTCATTTTGACACCGCAGACTCAATTCTATTAAAGGAAGTTTATAAGAGCAATCTCTGGTGCATATGAGTACGTTGCTTTCCATTCCTATTAACTTCACTTTTGGCCCTATTTAAGTGACTACTTATACTTCTTTCATGAAACAGCATCCACAAAGCATGAATAACCTACATAAGTATACTTGCACAGGAATATAGCTATAGGAATTTCGGTGGAGTTTTCAGGGTACAGTAAATAGCACTTTTACATTTTATTGATTTAATCACCTTAGCACTTGTCATTTTCAAAACCGCAATCAAACCTAACATGCAAGAGCTCAAACTTATACAGTGAGTTACATTTATTATAAGGAGTGCCCAGAAATCATAGTTCATCCATTTGAGCATATTTTATGTAGCCTCCAATTCCTAGGTTAAATAAATGCACATGACACATGTAAATGGCAAAAGGGTAATTAAACAGCAAATGCTAGGGCTACAAAAATGCACATAATGTTATAATGCCACAAGAAAGCTACTGTCCAAGTTTCATAGCATTCGGAGTCCATTTAGGTCACTTTTGTCATTTATCCTATTTAATCATGCATGCAACAAACCAAGGGCAAAACAGGCATTTCATACTTTCACATCATACCAATCATGTAGATCTATTCAAGAGGAGTCCAACGCAACTGAGTTTGTCCATTTTGGATTTTTCTGTGATTTTATACGATTTGTTATGATTTTTCAAAGTTAGAGCCGAAATATAGGAAAATATAAAGGAAAAATCAGATCCAAGGGCTAGATTGTGAATAAAGGTAACTCCCAGGGGCTAGCATGCAATTAAAACCCGACTCAGTGAACAGCGTGTAGGACTGAAATGTTAATAAAGGAAAGCACAGGGGCTAGATCGCAAAATCATCACCCCTTTCTTCAACCTCTCGCCGGGGACGAAGCATGCGCGGCGGCCGACGTTCTCGCGCGGCGCACGGCGCGCAGAGGCGCGGTCTTGATGCCAAGAGGATGGCGTCCAGTGTTCCCGGCGACGCCGAACCCGAAGCCCTAGCTCTCGACGAGGGAGACGGTCGGGGCGGCCCGGAGACACGCGTGAACCAGGAGACGGCGACGGCGTCCCAGACGGCGGTGTGGGCGCGGATCCGGCGAAGAAGGGGCGGAACGGTGGCGACGGATAGTGCGCCGAGTCCGCGAGGCCAAGACGGATGCAATGGAGGTGACCTTGAGCGTGGGAAGGCGGTGGAAGGGGGGTGCACGGAGGTGGCGAACCGACGGTGAACTCGGCGCCGTGGTCGTCGGGCGACGGCTCGATCTACCCCGAGAGGAGGAGGACGGCGGCGAGGACTAGAGCGCCGGGTGCGCGAGGTTGCGACGAAGGCAGTGGTGAAGCTCTAGGGGTGCGGGGAGGACAGAGGGCGGCGGCGGAGCTCGAGCTCCGAGCTCGGGTCGCCCATGGCGGACGCGGACTCAACGCGAGGCCGGGGGAGGAAGAGAGCAAGTGAGGGCGAGTGAATGAGGTCGGGGAGGCGTCTAGGTGAAGCGGCCGCGGCGCGGGGTGTCGATCCGTGGCCGGGGGGCCGTGGCCGTACACCGCCGGCCGCGTGGCGCGCGCCGGCTCGGCCATGGCCGTCCGCGCGGACCGCGGGTCCCACCTGCCAGTGACTGGGAAGAAGAAAAGGCAAAAATGTGTTTTCCCCCTTCTAGTAATTAGCCCTTTTGACTAATTTAGAGGCCGATTCCGGGAAAACTCAAATTGGAGGAAATGTTCCACTCTTCGAGCTCTACAAGTTTGTCATAAGGTTCAACACCAAATTCTAAGTGCAAATATGAATTTAATTTGGATTTAAGTTGCAGCTCCCAGTTTGGACAGGGTACCTCTACTGATTGTGAGAATCAAAAGTCCTATCTCTGGTCTTTACCACCCAAAGTGTGTATTGAAAAGTTTGTTTAGAATTTCAATATCTACAACTTCTCTAATTTGATCTTTGCATGAAAGTGGCTATAGGTCATATAAACATTGAGATTACTAAACAGGTCGGATTTGAACTGGTTTTCTGTGTTGGTAGAAAATGACCCCAAAATCCATTTAAAACTCAATATATGATCAAACCCTAATTACCAAAGTTGTTCTCCAGTAGATGACCTAAAAGTTTGGTAATATGACTTTGGTCTGAAACCCAACAGATTTTGAGCTATAGATACAAATATGTTCCAAGGTCTATTAAAACAGATATTTCACTTTGTGTGGAGACTTTCTTGTTTCAAACTTTTGGAGTATCAAATGAAGTCCAATCACTTACACAATAGGTGCATTTGAAAGGTGATAAGTTTAATTCCACTTCATAGAAAGGAAGATTTTGAAGTTGTATAGTGAAATCAAAAGTAATTTCAGAATCAACTTAGGGAAAAGCTGAAAATCCATACTTGGGAAATTTCTAAGTGTGGGTTGATCTGGTTGTTTCCATGAGATATTTGGGTGAAATTTTGAGTGAGTAGACGATAGTTTTGATCCATGCTCAGTGTAGCAAAAGGATAGTCCATAGCATGTACAACAAGTTTGTCAACGGAGTTGAGCTCGGGTACTTAATGAATTTGAAAGCTTTATTAGGGCTCAAGTTTGCTCACGATCACAACTGGCACTTATCAAGAAACTTTGGATTGGATTTTTTAAACCTCCTGTCTTTAGATTTTTGAACATTGTCCAACAGAAAGGTCTAGGGCTAATTTTCTTATCCGAGGTTTGGCATTTGGAGTTGAGCTCAGAAGCATGTGAGTGTTGACTTATTCAACCACGAAATGTGGGGTCTTGTATCTTGTGTAGAAAATTTTGATTTAGTGGCTCCTCCACATGTTTCTTGTTAATCTCTAAGCATGATTAAGCCTTAATCCATCATTAGCCTTCATCTAACCGTGTGTTAAGGCTTCTAAGATGCCAGGGGCATCACAACGGGTGAGGGGATTTGGGCCATGGCGGCCTAAGCGGAAGGGAAGGGTAGTGGATCGGGGAATGGGGAAAGGAGAAGGCTGGTTGAGTCGGCGCGGGTGGAAAGGGGGATGGAAGGCCCAATCGAGAGTTTTTCTTCTTTTCCATTTTCTTCTTTGATGATTAAAATCTGATCATTGAAAGAAGAATATTATAAGACGATTTATGGAGGGCATTTCTGGTGAGGAGAAGTTTTTGGGCACAAGGTGGCTGATGAGATTCCTAGGGTCTAGGGTTTGGGATTTTCTGAAAGAAAATAGAGTTTTGAAAAATGGTGATTTTTTCTAAATGGTTTAGCTAGGTGAATTTTACTTTCGCGAATTTCTCGGGTGTTACACCAGTGCTATAAGCTTTGTTTGGGCTTAGATCTAAGGTTAAGTTAGTTCTCACCCTCTGATCAAGGAAGAACTTTAGTGCTCAAGATTCGCTTGATCACTAGTGTAGCATGCCATCTTACCCACGTAGCTCTGGTCGGTAGATCCTTTCGGTGACAACGTTAGGATGCCTTGTATTCCGATCCTGTCGTTCAGTAAGCCCGTAGGTTTTACCCATTTGCCTTTCGGTTGGCCAACTATCTACCCACGTGCCACCTCGGTGAAGTTTGGAATTTCGTTCGACGCAAGATCCTATTTCGTGTTTGGATAGTTTAACTGAACCGAGAAATAATCCTTTGCAGTAAGTAAGACTTAGAGTTTGGATATCTTATCTCGCTCATTGTCCTCCCAGATAGTTATACCTATTTGCTGACTACCTTGGCCACTGCTTTCTCATCTCACCATACACTATCCTTGTTTATCTTACCCCTGAGTTAAGAATAGCCGGTATTTATCTAAGTTACAGTTTACTTAGTTTGAAGGTTATATCATTCTATCTATTTGCCACTGCTTCCCTATGGATTTTGCGATACTTAGAATACTCTGAATGAAAAATCTACATCGAATCTCCATGCGCTTGCGGAGTAAAATCTGTTACGCTAAGAGTAAGAGACGTCAACAATTACGACCCAACACATGCTGCTTTTCTTGCATTTGATTCCACCAAGCGAGAGCATATCCAGAGAATTCGACGGAAATAAGATTAACACAACTTTGTTCAAAGAGAATATGCACTTTGAAAATCTGATCATATTGTTCCTCCCAATCAAGATATGCATCTGTGTCTTCTCGACCAGTGAATTTGGGAATACTCAACTTGACACGAGGAATACTATCTTGGGCACCTCTATGTTGACGACCATGAGGATTATCGTCATCATTATTAGCACCTCGACGATGACCATCTTGATGTCCAAACCATCCATGGTTTACAAAATGATTCTCATTAGCATCATATTCATCATCATAGTCACTATCATGAATTCCATCTTCATCAAATCGCACACGGCGGCCAAAACCATGCCCGTGAGCTTTTCCTCCATGCTGGCCATCGTGACCAGCACATCGTTCACCTCTACGATCACCCTAAAAGTGGCCATAAAAATCAGACCCAACACCTAAATTTTTAGCACCACTTTCATCATCAAGTTGATGTCGCAGAGTCCTTCCCCCTGCTGTAGGAAGGTGATGAGCAGCCTATCCATGGCCTCCAAAAGTGAGTTTTCTCGATGATGTAGTTCAACTTGAGTAATAGGAGGATCTTCTTTTCCATGATGATCGCCATGAACACTCAAATCCTAATCTGAATCTGACATATTAGAACAGTGCAAGAAAGTGGAATAGGTAAAATTTGTAGAATCTCACAACCTTACCTCATACTTACCAATGTTCTTACTCGTTCTTAAGGACTGCGAGTGTGCTCCACTGTGAGTAAATGGTCGAAAGGATTACGAAAAGAGAGGTATGGTTACGGTTTTTATGGAGCTATAGGTGTCTATCCAAGGAAGTCTTTGGTACTGTAACCAAGTGACTTAAACCGTTGAGAAGGAAATGTAAATAGTGCTATCAAGCACACCACAAAACTTGGTTGAACCAAACTGAAACTTGCAACAAAACACAACACCTTTCTAAATTCTCTTCTTCTTTCTCTCTTTTTTCTTTCTTTCCTTTTTTCTTCTTTTGTACACTCTCTGTTGGTGTTTAGTACCGTCAGCCCATCATAGGGCAATCCTTGCGGTGGTTTAGAGATTGGTAGAGGATTGGCAAGGAGATCGCGTGTGGTGGAACCGCCCTGCTTAATCTAGACTAAGCACACTTACCACCTCTGGCTCGCAGTGCACTTAGGCCAGACTAAACTCGGTAGTCCGTCGAGCTACCCAAAGGGCACTCGATGTAACCATCGTCCAAGGATACCGATATCACACACATTCAGCTCTTGAAAGAGCCACAACAGTTACTTCATCGCAGGCAGTTGAAATATAAGATAGATAGACTTAGTTTACAATCCAAATGTATGAAATCAAATACATGTTCAAAATATAGCGGAAGCGATTTCAGAGTATATATATAGCGGAAACGTTTTTAAAACATCTCACAGCGGAAACAAACTCAAATAGTCTTCATGAAGAGATGAACAAGGCGTGTAGCACCGAGCCCACCGGTACTACCACCTTCAACACAGTTGTCCAGCTGTCATCAGTACCTGTAATCCAAAAGTGGGGGCAAACCCTGAGTACTAATTACTCAGTAGGACTTAATGGACCGGGCTTACGGCTGACGCAAAGCATAGCTTACTAATCAGGTGGATCCTTAGCCATTGATTTTTATACAAGGTCATGTTGACATAAGATAGCAGGATTTGACAGCTGCTATCCATTAACCATGAAGGTCATTGATATCATAAAGTAAATACTTGCATGAAAATAAAACATGAGAACCCACCAGTAACTTGCATAATAGTATATCATACACATCCAAGATATACCCCTCATCTCCACCTGTCCCGTCCCAAGATTCACAGCGCCCCCACCTAACCCTTGGGAGTAGCCGTCTCAGGAGCGATACCATGGTACGTCGGGTCAGCCCTCCCTCGAACTCAAAGCACCTCCCAAGTCTATCGCCCCCCTATCAGTGGATGGCCAGCACCATGAATAGTGGGACGGATCATACACATCTAAGCATGTTGTATTGAAAAGCGTGATTAAATAAACAACATGTTAAAGTTATTACTACATTGCCCGTGTGCGATATCTGGCATTCTCACACCTGGTGAGTATCAACGATTCGAATCGATTTGTTAATTCTCGGGAACAACTAAAAATGCCAGGTGATATATGCTTACTAGCCATCGCCCCATCTCCACTTGTTCCATCCCAAGTTCGATTCAATCCTTCTATTGTTCCCAGGTTGTGCCGCCTTAGGAGCGTTACCTCGGCGTACCGGGTCCAGCTCTCCCTTGACTACAAGCTCCCGAAGGTGTCACAGTAGGAGTCTATCTCTGTCCTTCGGATGGCACAAGTAAGACTTTCGCCGGTCCATTATCCTGGATAAGCACTCTAGCAATGTTATGCCGATCAGCAGGCGAACAGCGAACGGGCCTTATGCGACTCGGACGGAGTCCAGTGCACAATACCATAAACAATAATTAACTCATAAAATCTCCGCCCGGTCTCCATTTAAAACATAAGCATGATGATTTCCATAATAGTAAGATTTTTGTAATTGAAATCACCTACGCGACGAGTGACTCCATTCACTCGCGTCTACTCGCACCTAGCATTACTAGGCACTCGTCCTACGAACTTTATGTATGGGTGCTAGGGCCGGGGCGGCCGGGGAGTCTAATGCAATTGGTTTCAGTCAACTCCTAATGCAGATGCGTAATCACCAATCATAATCATATTTTCTGGGAAGAGCATGGTCATGCCTACCTTTAATTGTTCTTATGAAAACCAACAAACTAATCTAAGTTAGTTTGCCGGGTTGTGAGGCTTTGCCCCAGGCAACCCCTTGAAACAGGGACGGATGAAATCAGCGACACATCGTCTTTTTGCTCTTGGTGCAATTCGTCGTTCGGCTTATCGATCAATAGCAGCTCTTGTATTGTCCCTTCTTTCGTAGAATCTATATGCATGATATAATATGCAAGTGAGTGCAAGAGAATGCAAATACATGCATATGCTACAAGTTATATGTATGACATAGTGCAATCATGAGTGCAACGAAATGCAATTGTATGCATGAGGTGCAAACAAAGCATAATGCATGATCAAGTAGTTTGTGACAAAAAGACTCAATTATACTTAGTTCAAACACATCCCATAATGGGAAAACAACTTTTCTAAGAAATCATACAACCCATCACTAAGAAATCGTACAAACTATCACTAAAAGCTAGTTCGACCCATCATTCATGATATCACATGGAACTTGCAGCAAGTAGCATGGTATAGCAAGCAACATTACACTTTTACATGAAATGCACTCAGGTTCATTATGTAAGTTTATCTATTTATTGAATTAAAGTACTCATGTCAAGTTCATACTGTTACACAGCTCCAAATGAGCTCAATTATTTATTATATGTAGAAATATACTACATAATGCTACGGTCAAAATTTCAGCTACAAACAAGTTATAATTAATTTATTAGAATTCCAGCAAGTTATCAGCCCTATAGTTTCTCAGATTTTTCATGATTTATAGAAAGGGTTTCTGGGCCTAACATTTTTACACCAAGCATTTCATCGCATAAACATCATATACAAAAATCAGCAAGCACAAAATCCATAGTTTTGTAGGACATCTATTTTCCATATATTTATCTTATACAAATTAAGATCTACTTATGAACAGTGTTAATAAACTCTACAAAAATTACTTTCTAGACTCCCTATCGTACTAGTAGCATACCAGATTTTTCATAGAATTATCATTGCACCCTAAAGTCACTTTTTCTAATTATCAAGCCTAGCAAGTAGTATATTGCCAATTTCAAAACAGCAGCTAAAACATAGATGCACAACCTCATACTTTACCAGTAAACTACTCATACTATATCAAGTACATGAAAAATACCAGAGGTCATATTTGAGCATATTTTATATAGTCTTCATTTCCCAAGTTAACTAAATGTACATAACACATGCATAAGGAAAAATAGTAATTTACTAGTCAATGCTAGGGCTACTGAAAATCACATAGTACCTAGGTGCCATAACAAAGCTACTGAACAAATTTCATAATTTTTGGAGTTCATTTGGTCCACTTTTACCATTTATTAATCCTCACATGCATGCAACTTAAACAAGGGCAAAACAGACTTTTCACACATCCATATCATACCCATCCTGTAGATCTACTCACAAAAAGTTCATAGCCACTGAGTTTGCCCATTTTGGATTTTATTTGAATTGTTATGATTTTTCAAAGTTCGAAACCGAAATATGCACATTAACCCTAGATCTAGGACGTAGACGGAATTATCCATAACCTCCAGGGGCTAGACCAGAAGATTTGCGAGGCACAGTGCACAGCACTTGGATTTGAATGGAAAATGCAAAAACGATGAGGGCCTAAATGCAAACACGCGGGCCTCCTTCAACCTCCCGCCGGGGGGTGACCGGCGGCGGCGGCACGTGCGGGAACTCACCGCGCGGGGCCCGAGGGCTCGCCGGCGGGGGTCGAGGGGAGGGAGAAGGGGTAGGGGAACCTCACCCACTACCTTGATCCGGTGGAAGCGCGTCGAGGAGTGCCGGTGACGTAGCGCAGGGGAGGTAGAAGTCCGGCGTGGTGGTGGGGCTCGGCGGTAGGGTCTCGCCGGCCTAGGGCTCGGGGTTTCGGTGGAGGGGAGGATGGGGAGTGCCAGCATGGGGGTGTGGAGGAGCGGAGACGAGCTTGACAGCGGGCCCGAGCTCGACCCCGAGCTTCGCGGCTATGGCGGTTCGGCGGCAAAATGCGCGGTGGTGGAGCGGTCGCGGTGGCCTAGACCTAGGTGAATTGGTGGAGGGGAGGCCGGGGAAGAGCGGCGTGGTGGTGTGGGGGCTTGGAAACGGCCGGAGCGACGGCCGCGGAGTTGGCCCGAGCGTGCGGCAATGGCGGCGGCCGGTGGAGAAAACAGAGGGAGTAAGGGGGTTCGGTGAGGACCGAGTGGGAGAGGGAGAGAGCGGAAGGAGTGAGCAGAGGGGAGGGCTCGGCTTCCTCTTGAAGCCAGGCGGGGCAGGGCGCCGTGGCCTCGGCCGGCCACCGGCAGGCGCCGGGCGCCGCGTGGAGGCGACGGGTAGGGGAGGAGAATGGTGGCGCGTGGGTGAATGCGGTCTATGGACCCTGTGAGACTGACCAGTGGGACCGGCAGAGAGGATGAAGGGAACGGTCCAATGGACCGGGCGCATGGACAGCGTGCGGGGGTGGGACCCACCGGTTCGGGTTTCCAATCCCGCGGGCGGGAAACCGACGGCGGTCTGGCGTGTGGGGCCCGCTGGTCATAGAGACAGAAGGAAAAGGGAAATTCCCGAAATTGATTAACCCCTGTTGACTACAGGAACCCTTGTTTGTATTTCATGTTTTTGAACGAGCTAGAGGCCGAATTTGAAAATATCCCAATTGGATGAAATGTTCTAAATTTGTTTCTCTACATTTTCCTTATAAACTTGTATACCATGTTATATTCAAAAATCTGGTGTAAATTTGAATTTAAGCTGCTGACCAAGGATTGACCAACAGAACCCATAAGTTTAGAAATTCTAAAAGTCTATTTTCTAGTCACATTCACTCAAAGAGTTTTATACCAATGTTGTTCAGAATTTCAAGACCTACAATTTTTTAAATAAAAAAATTTCAAGAATTTGGTTTTAAGATCAAGAAAATTTAAAATTACTAAACATGTCATGTTTGGACAGAATTCCCTTGCTGATAGGAAAAGCCCAAAAACTCTATGCAAACCTTAATGCATGTCAAAGCACCAATTACCAAAGTTGTTTATCATCAAATTGTCTACAAGTTTGTCAATATGAGTTTCACCCATATCTAAATGGAATCAAAGTTATGGGCACAATCACAGAGACATACACGCAGAAAACAGGGTTTAGCAAGGGGCACATCAATCAAGTTTGACCATGGGGTTCAAATGCATGTCATTGTATGATGCATCATGATGAATGTTGCATGTATATGAGATGAAAATGCACTTGAGATGCCGGAGCATCACATCGCGAATGTGTACAGAACGAAAAACACAACGATTTAGACAGGTTCGGGCAGCCAAATCGCTGAACCATACGTCCTATATAGGATATGTGGATTGTATTATGCGTCTAGGTGCGCAATGAGATGAATCTAACCTAGGTCATTGTGACCTAGGCTTAGATATGATCTACAGAGAGATCTAGATGTTGCTCCTGAACTAGGGTGCTTCTCCCCTCCTCATATAGTCCGGGGTGAGGGTTACATACATGAGTCCTAGTTGGTTACAAAGTAAGATTCCTAGTAGAATTACAATTACTCATATAGAGTCCTAATAGGATTTCCATAGTAGTGCACGCCGTCTTGCACCGTGGGCTTCAAGGCAGACCACTCGGCCCACCTTGCGGAGTGGTTATAATCTGTCTACTTAAGATACCCATGGATATATGACACCCACAAGCCCTCTAGCTTCATGAGGATTCTGCAAAGAAATAGTCTTGAAGGTCTTCTGGAATCTGCTCCCTCCAAAAAAATCTTCAAATTGTGATATGGAGGACATCGGCAGATGGACTCCATATGAAGTAGCCCCCAAGCTTCACGTTGACTTGAGTCATCAATCAACTTGTAGGTTTGAATCAATATGCAATGACTGAATCATCTGAACAACTGATCTTCAGCGTACAAAAACTATGGGTGCATCGCAAGATGCACTCCATATGGAGCAGCCCTCGAGCTTCGAGTTGACTTGAGCAGCAAACGGCTTGAAGGTATTAATAAAATCATGCTTGTCGAGGTCTTCAAAAAATTTCACCGACATCCACCCTACAACCCTCGAGCCTCAAGCTGTTTAGCATAAATAGGTCGAGGATCAGGTAGTCGAGTGGTCTTCAAAAATTTCTGAGTAGTTTATCACCATCCTGAGTGCTCAGCTAGCAATGATGAAGTTGTACGAGTACCCGGCTAGTAGAAATACATCACTAGCCGAGTGTTGCAGCCCCCGAGTCGATGTAGCAGTCGGCGAGGTGGTGAAGTAGTCGGCGAGGTCACTGGCTAGTGGGAAAAGCATCCACTAGTTACGCACCATGGCCTCCTAGTCAATGAAGCAGTCAACGAGGTGGTGAAGTGGCCGACTAGTGGGAAAATCATCCACTAGTCGAATGGCATAGCCCCTGAGTCGATAGAGCAGTCGACGAGGCGATGAAGTGACCGGCTAGTGGGAATACCATCCACTAGTCAGGCGGCATAATCCCTGAGTCGAAGTAGCAGTCAACGAGGTGATTGGCTAGTGGGAATAGCATCCACTAGTTGAGCAGCACAGCCCTCGAGTCGATGTAGTGGTCGACGAGGTGATGAAGTGGTCGGCTAGTGGAAATATGTCACTAGCCAAGCAGCGCAGCCCCCGAGTTAATGAAGTAGTCGGCGAAGTCATTGCCCGACTGGTGGAAATGTCACATCACCAGCCAAGTTGATGAAGTAGTCAGAAAGGCTGCCAAAGTAGTCAACGGTCGGCGAAATAGTCAACCAGTCAGCTGGTGAAGTCGTCAGCCAGTAGTATGGCAAAAATAACTCTGAGAAGCTAATCACCCAGGGTTAATCATGCCCTATATGGATGTCTTATTATCATATACAAAAAGCTTTTAAGGTGCGTCCGCCTATCGCAGTCTTGATATTTGAGGTTATACATGCCCACTGTTGACGTCACTTGGGGTTATTTAGGCCCGCTGTATTATGAGCTTTTGGATCACAGGGTGGTTTCACATACATGGGATCACCTCAGTCAACATCTTGGGACGGTTTGGCTATCACTGCATACATGGGATGTGAATTATACGCGCTATGAGCCTTAAGCTTCATGGGGCGATTTTCACCGCATACATAGGACAAGCTCGATAGCTGCGTTTTCTCAACTTGGCTATCACTGGTTACAGATGGAGGGTTCATGACCCGTACTTGGCTTGGCTATTGCCGTTTATTCGAGCCACTCGGTTTGGAGAGCCGAGCGCCTGAGACTACTGGGTTTGGAGAACCAAGTGCCTAGGACTACTTTGCTACTCAGTTTGGAGAGCCAAGTGCCTAGGACTGCTTTGCTACTCAGTTTGGAGAGCTGAGTGCCTATGACTACTCGGTTTGGAGAGCCGAGTGCCTAGGACTACTTTTGCTACTTGGTTTGGTGAGCCAAGTGCTTGATACTACTCTGTTTAGGCATAGAAGCGCCATAGTCACTTGATGGCTTATGATCCTTCGCTGGAGAGTTCCACTCGATCTGGCGGAAACAATAGATGCGGATTGCAAATGCATGTATTGAAGAAAGCCTTAGTGGTCAATAATAATCCAGGTGGTATATAAATAATCCGGGTGATCCAGAAATAACTGGGTGATCCATGAATAATCAATTGATCCAGGTATTCAAGAAATAATTCAATTATGATCCAACAACCCAGATAATTCAGAAATAATTCGATAGACCCACAACCCGGATAACTATGAAATAATTTAGTCAATATGAGGAATTTAAGCAAACCACTTGGATATGATTACGCACTACAGTCAGTTGATGGCTTATAGCCCTTCGCCATAGAAGATTTATTATCTTGCTGGCAGAAATCAGAGATTTTTTTTAGATAATGGAAGAATCCGGCTTCAAACCTCTTCGAAGAAGAGGCATTCGACCAAGTTATTACAACCCAACACAAGTTCACAATCAAAAAGAGTGCTCAATTATTCACCAACACGAAGTAAAGAAGAGCATCCATGGGATGCAAAGAATTCCATGGCCTTTAACTTGAAGCTTTGACATTAGGGGCCATGGATTAGATTTGTTCATCAAGTTCTGTTAGATCATGGTGCCTGAATATTCTGGTGCAAAATTGTGTATAATTTGTTACCTTCTAAATTGATATGGCTTTGCAGCTGTTAGCATAGTTTGTTATATTTCTATCAATAGCTTATTTTAGTTAGCTTTTTTGTGTAGATAGTTTTGTGTCCATCCTATTTCGAATGTGCATGCCTTTTGCTGGCATGCAAGGGATAATGCATCCACTTGGTCTGATGTTTAGGAGGATGCCATGAATTATGATGCTACTGAACAGGTACCCTAAAGGCCCTCACTCCTTGATTGGGCGATCGTTGCCTGATTAGGTGATTGAACAAAATGCTTTAGCTTATTTTAGGACCGCTTTGAGATTGGTCGTGCTAACAAATGGAGCCTCCTTGCATGAAGCCTGCTCTCCACACTCACTTGTTCTGTTAAGTCTTACCACATTTTCAATCCTTAAAAGTATCTTAATTTTGCTAAGCACAATATATTGCTAAGATGTATGCTGACCTTAGACTACTATGTTTTATCCCGTGGCAACACACGGGCATAGACTATTTTTTTAGAAAAAGGAACAATATTTGGCCTATGCATCCGCACACAGCCAATAGCATGGGCATAGACCTAGTTAAGATTTAAATCAATACCGGAAAATCGCCCTCCCTGGTAATGGCTGACGTAAAGATATTTGAATTCAAATTTTGTTCTGCGTTCTTCGCTGATTGCTCATGCGGATGGCCCGTGTTCTTCGTTGAACTTTCTTGTAAAGCTGGCTGTAATCTGTCAAACACCGATTTCTTAGGAAGAACATGCCGACCGAAAACTGATCCTTGCTTCTGCCATCACGTTGCCTGACCAGAATGCTATTAGCAGTTTAGCACCAGTCAGAGGATTCAAATGCTTCTTGGCTGCCTCAGCATAGGATTTTTTTTTTTGAACCCACCTTGGCCCTGTTTGTTTCTGCTTTTCATTGAATCGATTATCGGCACCACAGATTTTCCCAAGAATCCGTTTTATGTAGAATCTAAGCGGACAAAATCAAGGCGTTTATGGCGGCCAGCTTGGAAGTGGAGGACGAGTGGCCGCGCGGGGAGGCGAGCGGGAGGCCATGCGGAGGAGGATGAGCGGCAAGGACGATAGGCCGCGCGGGGAGGCGAGCGGGAGGCCGCGCGGAGGAGGATGAGCGGCGGCGCGGAGGACGACTGGCGGTGGCCGCGCGGGAAGGCAGGCAGGAGGACGCGAGAAGGAGGACGAGCGACCGCGCGGAGGATGACCGGTGGTGGCCGCGTGGGGAGGCGAGCTGCAGGCACGGAGGATGACCGGCGGTGGCCGCGCGGTCCCAGGCGGCACGGAGGACGACCGGCAGTGGCCGCGCAGGCCCAGGCGGCGGCGGAACCCTAGCTCGGGGTCGGGTCGGACGGGAGGGGCAACAGGAGAAGCGTTCGCGTTCTGTGAAATGAGGGTCGGGGGCTGCGTACGGAAGAATCTTCATTTCTACACGGGCTGTGATTTCGGGGGAAGTGGGCTTACCGCCTACGATGCACCGAAGTACAGTATCAGAATCTCGATACGTATCGGATACTTCGATACTCCGATACTCCTTCGATACTGTATCGGAAAAGTATCAAAAAATAAAGGCAAATAAATAAATAAAATTAATCTCGATATTTATTCGATACACTTCGATACCTTTTCGATACACCAACTTTAGTCTTCAAGTCTCATTTAATCTGGCCATGCAGCTAAATGTTACTTACTATCTCATATTATTAGTCATTTATCATTTCTCTTTAGAACTTTATTGCAAGAACAAAATACTATGCTGTCTAAGATGTGTTATTGAACCATGTTATCTTTGATTTTCTTCATTGTTATTTTTATTTATTAACTTTTTAATATACTTGGAGTATCGAAGGATCCTTATTTTTCGTAGCCGCCGTATCGCCTTATCGGAGTATCAGTATCCAGTATCGGTGCATCGTAGCTTACCGCTGAATCAACTCGTTTGGCCACGATTCTCGCGATGGACCAGCGAGAATCCACTTTTAAGCGGATCCAAACAGGCCCACCCATTGGAAGTTGGAATTATGATAAGCAGTAATGGATGTGCAAGAAGAAGCAAGGCCCATAGCATTCCAGGGGAAGAAGGCAACATTGAACTGATCTCAGCTAATATAAAAGACTGAAGCCTATAGATCAAGAAGCCCACTTTTTTGGGAAGAAACTGTAAATCTGATCTTCGATCTCCAGAACATGAAAACATGACTGATGCCTCCTAGGCAGGATTGGAGAAGAAGACCAACAGATTACTCAGAAAGCCGAAGCTTGCAACGTCCAAAGTCCAAAGTCCAAAGGCCGCAATAAGCAGAAAAAATGAGGAGGAACCATTTGACAAAGAGACCGGGAGATTGAACAACCGCCGGACTTTTGAGTTCGAATTCCACACCAACACCAAAATCGAGGACAGGCTAAAACTCACCAGATGGAAGCACCAACAAGGAGAAAGCTCTTGGTAAGATTCACCGCCACACTGTTGGGGCTCATCTAGTGCATCCTCGATCTCCTCGTGGTTTTTGTTCTGAGAACATGCTCACTTGTGTTTGCATGTGTACCTGTCCTCAGCTGCGCCTGCTAGCAGCTAGCTTTCTGTTGATCTTCTCCACTAGAGAGTGGATGTGTGGAAGAGGTGATTGGTGGTGAGATGTGTTGGTTTGAGAGGTGAATTGGATGGATATCATTTCTATTTATGCTTGCATAGGAAACCTGCTTACACATATTATACTAGTTAGGCTTCTATGGGGTGTTCGAACTAGTCACATATATGCTTATCGTACAGATATCGGTGGAGAAGAGCTGGACAACCTTGTCGAGGAGATGACTGGTGCGACGACAGAAGGTGCGATGGTGCGCCCTGTGGCGGAACCACTGCTATGACAACGCTGCTACTATGATGATTGTCTGGATTTCCATGCTTGCTATATATTCAGCCCAAGAGGTTAATTCTGGACTGCAATCTGATGCTATCGCCAAAAAAAGGCAATGTTATGAGTTTGGATGTGATATCATATGAGACATGTGCTATGCGATAGCTTTTATGTGTGTTGTGACTATCGCGTGGCATAAAAGCTCGCCATGAAATTTGGGTCGGTTTATCTGTAGCAACGTGTGGGAATTCACCATGTTCTACACACGGAGACAAGCAAGCTGAAGAGCAGCATGGAGGAACCTGATACCAAGCAGTTGAAGGATTACAAGGAACCGTCTTGATGAGGACCTGAGAAAATGGTTGTTGGCTTTAGCACCGGTTAGAATGATTGGGTCATGTACCCCCCACTAGAATTTATGTACTCCACCTATGGTATATGGGAGCTGTGTGTTAGATTTGATCTCGGAACGGTCACGAGACCGAACCGAGACGGACTTCCGCGCCCTGATCGGGGGCGCGACCCTTTCCTTTGTTGTGGCCCCCAGTCAGAGTGTGCATATAAAAGAGGGCATAGGGACCGGCGCGGACATCAACGCAACCACAGCCGCCATTAAATTAACCTTAGCCCGACACACTATAGGAAACCCATCTATAGATACGTTTTATTTATATGATAGACACATTTTATTTCATATCTACATCAATGTTGGTATGTTTTTTTAAAGCGTGGTAGGAGCGTTTTCGCAAGTACCGTGTTAGAGCTCGTAGAGATGGATTATTAAACGTATCTACTGATGATGAAGAAACGTTTTATAGAAACGTTATATGCTTGTCTATACATTTTGATACACTTTTATAAACACATTTATACAACGTGTCTATTGATATTGTTACATTTTGTAAAAACGCTTTAATATGTATTTAAAAATAGTAAAAAATATTTATTAGTACAAGACTGGGTTTTTTATGCAATGCATTCGCCAAGAATCAAACCGAGGACCTCATATCTCAGAT
Organism: Paspalum notatum; assembly: GCA_022530915.1. Classification (NCBI taxonomy): domain Eukaryota; kingdom Viridiplantae; phylum Streptophyta; class Magnoliopsida; order Poales; family Poaceae; genus Paspalum; species Paspalum notatum. Next base: position 35,768,658 of record CM039687.1, on the reverse strand, counting down.
GATACCTTCCACCTGTAAACCACAATATCACAAATGAATAGTTAAGTGATGCACTTTTTTTTAGTTACCATTAACAATTTCAACTTTTCAATATCGTGTCAAATAACGTCTTTGTGTGTCTATAAACGCACTGGTATGATACGTTTCATAGTGTGTCTTCGTGCTATTGACGGTTCAAAGTGTCTCTTAATTCGTGTTATTTTAAGATATTTTAAGTTGTATCAAAATACATATTTACATATATATGCACGTTTGTGTGACACGTTTGATGTCGTGGCTAAATGCTATTGATGGTTTATAGCGTGTCTAATTGCATGTCATGTTGCGATGTTTTAAATAACGTGACAACAAACATCACTTCATGTCTTTCAACATTTTAACCGCGTCTAACATCGTGTCAATTTGAGACATTGCGGAAAATGTGTCAAAAAGCATATGTACGTCCTTTGTGTAGTGATGCTTTAGACAGCGTTGCTACAAAAACATATCTAGAAGACTTTTTTCTTGTAGTGACACCACCTGAGGGATCCGATCTTCCAAGACGCACCAAGTGACTGGAAACGCCACCACCGCCGTCGCTGACCCGATGGCCGACCCCTACGCCTCCATGCACGTCACCGACGCACAGAAGCAAGAGAGGAGGAGAGAAGAGGAGGCCAAGGCGGCGGAGGAGCGCCGCCTCAAGGAGCAGGAGGCGAAGGACGCCGAGGACGGCCGCCTACGCGAACAAACCAACTTCGTTGCCCATACGGCACCGGTCGCGCCCTTCCCCGGGAACGAAGGTGATCTGTCTCCCTCTCCCCTAGATCTACACGAACATCATGAACTCTACACCAAGAACTCGCTAGTGGTGGGCTCTCAGGGTGAGATCGATCCACTAAATTCCTACACTGTGTTGTTGCTGTTCTTTTAACTGAGTTCAGAATCCAAGGAACTGTCTTCAGGTAGCCTCTCAATCTGAAGGCAGAATTATATTGTTTGCACTTATTTTACTACCAACCAAGTACTGCATGACCAAGCTGCACAGCAGCACGGGGCATCATGAACGATGGAACTAACGCTGATCAGATCAGCCCGGCACCTGACCGGAAGCCAAGTCTTTTTTGGCAAGACCGAGTCTCAAGCAGAACGCCATGGCCGCTGGCCTCCTACGTCCTCCTACTATATGCGTCTTAGCATTGTGAATTGTGAACAATTATTATTAGGATTTAAAAGGGTAGAATTGCCAGTATAGATAGCTTACGTTTCATGAAGATGTGTTGTTGTTCCTGCATATATAGATGCAATGTAGAGGATCTAGAACATAGGCTAACAGGTGATGAATAAAAGGCATAAAAAAACTTTGTTGAGACAGTAGTACATTTTCTGACAAAACTGCTGCTCGTACTATTCTGAAAAAAAAAAAACGCATCCAGAATGTACAACCTTTTACAGTCAACACAAGTTGACCATGAGACTCCAGTGCATGCTGGTGGTTAGAAGCTGTTTCTACGTCATCGGTTAAAATTTAGCCACTTCACACACCAGTTCGGAGCTCTATGGACCAAATCTAAAGCAAGAAAGAGGAAGGCCCCCAAGTGAACCAAGTTGCTTGCTGTCAGGAGGATGTTGCTGCTTTATCTCTGAAACCTGCCATCTGAGCTACCAGTGCTCCTTCCTCGCAGGTCGCAGCTTGGTCATGCAGTCAGAGGGTGTTACAACTCTTCATCGCTGGCTCCAGAGTTGAGAACAAAGCTGGGAAACGCCATGGTTATGTCCCTGTGTATATAGGAGATGCACAGCACATTGCGACACTTCAGAGACTCAGAGTAGACCACTTGGATAGATAAAGTCATTTGCAGGTAACTGTACTGTCAGCATGAATATTTTTCAGGAAAACACCGAGGTTTTTTTCCAAGCTGAAAAATGTGTTCGTTAGTTGGCTTACTTTAGATACGGAAGCGACATGTTCTTCAGTAAAGCTGGGTTTTTGCTTGCGAGTGCCTTCCATTCTTCAGGATCTATCTTCCCGTCATCGTTCAAGTCGGCTTGCTTGAAAGTCTGCGAAAACACGAGTTAGCATGACATAAATCCACATTATCAACGTGTTGGCTGGTGCCTTTGCGATGTGGAAATTTTAGGTCAAACAAAAACTTATGTGATGTGAACTCAAAAAGGAAACACGTAGTAAAAGTATATATGTGAAAGGATTCTGACTGAAAGCTACTAGGTACTCGACTGCTCTGCTAGAAAAAAGAAAGAGAAGAGCGATGGAAACTTAGAGCAAATACATGTGTCATAGACTCAAAGTACACTTTAAGCTCAGTGGTGGACATATGTGGACCAAGAAATCCGTATGATTGAGATCAAAGTAATGGTCTATCTTGACGCACTGTACCTGATCCACAATTTGTTCCACAGCGTCATCAGAAAGAAGTAATTCTGATTCATTCAGAATGGCAAGCACCATTTCCTTCAGCTGCATGAATGTTGAAAGATAAAGAGTCGGTTAATCTAACCTTTTGATCGGAGTTAAAATAGCAAGGTAGTTTAGTACTGAAAAGTATGGAAAGGTTATGTATAAAGGGCAATATGTGCCAACAAAAGCACATTCAATGATTGAAAAATGAATGCACACCTCTTCGCGTTCAATGAATCCAGTACCTCTCAGATCATAGAGCCGAAATGCAACTGAAACGAAGATTTCTTAATTAGGATTTTAGACATAGAATAAACGAATGTCGGTGGACAAAAAAGATATGAATACTTGATTGATTGAGAGATATAGAGACAGCGAGAGAGAGATGGTACTTCTCGGTACAAATGATCACAACAGGCTATTTATTATAATAAAAGAATTCAGGACTACTGCTTGTTTTATGCACTAAATATTCTACGTACTTCATGTTTTCCCTTTCCTCTATCCCATATTCTAAACTGCTTAGTTGTCAGAAGCTTGTTTATGCTATACATCTTTCAGTGAGCAGATAAAAAGTGAGAAAATGATCTGCAAAACTGCTGATCCATCGAACTAGACCGATTTTCATCCTGAAGCACTACAGCAGAGTGACGTTAAAACCATGTGTTCTCAGACAAGTTGCATAAGGAGATGTGAGTTGGAACAGGAGTTTGGGATTTTACAGGTAATCTTTTCTTCCATGGGCGTATCTGGGTGGAAAACGCTGAGGGACCGAACGAACTCCCCAAACTCAATCACTCCGTTGCACTTCAGATCAAACAGATCGAATATCTGCACATATTATAGAACAATTATTACAAAGTCTGCCATATGTGAAGATGATTTATAGTTTATTAACAGGCAAATGACATTTCTAGAAAAAGGTTTCGCATGAAGATATAACACATTAACGCTGAACCAGAGGAGGTGCTTCTTGGGAGGTTCTTCAGTTGTTAAGATCCCAAACAGCAACTTGGGAGCGTTTTTTCCCCAGAATAGCACGGCAGCGTCTAAAAATTTATTAGAAAGAGAACACCAAAAATAAAGTGACAACGCTAAGAGGCCATGCCAAGGCACACCCCCTGCGCAAAAAAACTCTCGCAAGCAAAGAAAACACTGGAAAAACACAAACACCCCAACTTGGGAGCGTCCATTCCTGCTTTCTGGATAGATTAAGCGTGCCCACCCGTTTCAGCCACCAACGAGGCAGCGACAGAAAAGGGCAGTGGCTACAACTATGGACGCTTGCGTTGATCAGTTGGGGGACGGTAACCAACGGCTATAATTATGTTTCCAAGCACTGTAAAACTTCTTTCTCCAGAATTAAACTAAAACAATCCAAGTTAACTGACCCGATCGGCAAAGAGGTTCTTCTTGTTGCTGTTCCTGAAGAGAGCAAGCTGGAACTCCTCCTGTGTATTCAGTTCATCAATTCGAATGCAATTTTGTCAGAATCACATGGTCAATTTGCCACGACAGAAACGTCTGAAAGTAGACCTTTCACCTTGTGAATTAGGCCATCCTTGAATATGGAGTAGCTTATCTTCTTGTAGAGCTCATAGAGGGCCTCCACTTCATTGACAGAAACTGCAACAGTACGGAAATAATGGTGGAAGAGCAGGAAAAGGCAAGGATTCTTGAGCTGTACAGACAGAGGCACCTGAATCTTTTCCTCATGGGGTATTGGGATTCTTACAGGTAGTCTCTTTAGCCAAGATGTTGGGATCCTCATATCCCGGAGCTCGTTTGAACTGCTTGGAGGACACACACCCCATGGCATGCAAACGGACTCTCTGAAGGTCAACAGCCAGAGCTTGTCTTGAGAAGTTAACAAGGAGCGCATTCTTCGCAGAAAATGACCAAAGGCACCTTAAACCAAAAGAGGAAATGCATTGCAATCATCATCAATATATTTATATACCCGAATAAAAAACAAGCCACAAGAGGAAGTTCCAGTAGATTGACAAAAAAAAAAAAAAAAAAAAAAAAAAAGACAGCTTGCTCTTGGAAAATACAGGGAGCAGCTAGGTTGGGCTGCCATCAACGCACAAGAGCTCACCTAGGTAGGGGTCACCTCGGGAAAGAAAGGTACGTTATGCATAAACGAGGGAGAAGGTGAAGTGAGCAGTGGTATCTTGCAGGCTCCAGTTTTATGGCCATGGACATCAGGACATGGACGTGTTTTATAGAGAAACGTTACTAGTACCGACAGGCCGGGCAAGCGTTATGTATTACGTTGACCGGGGCCTGCATACTGGTCGCTCGCCACGAGATCCGCACATCTATCATTTTTAATCTATCGCTTGCCAATATTCAACTGTTGGGATTATTGTCTAGGAATAATTTTTAAGCACTGTAGTAGGTTATACGGTTGTGCCTACCTACTAGCATTGCAGCCGAGAGATGCAAGTTGTGTGTAGACATATATATTATCTAATAATATAATGGTCAATTTAACCGAGTGCTTCCATATGAGCTAGAATCTTATATACAAACTTTATAGGAGTTTGTGAGCATACAAATAATTAGATTACATATATTTGTGTCATCTCTTTTTATGTGTGTGCATGTTTACCTTTTTTGTGAGTTGTGTTACTATTTGTATATTTACTTGTTACTGTCTCCACCCGAAATTATAAGCGGTTCTAGCCATCTTTTTTATCCGTCTACATTCATATGGATACTGATGAATTAGACACACATTGAACATGCATAAATATAGTAACAAATGAATATAGTAGAAGCCTAGAACCCCTTACAATTTAGGACGGGGGGAGTATATCGTTCGCATTTCATACTTCAAATGATTGTGATAAACTAATGTGTTATTATATATGTTTTTACAACATTCAGTCACAGTTTCCTCTTTGCATATCACTTTCATCAGTTTCATGTGTCTTTAATATGTGTTTTGTTAAAATTTGAACTTAAATATCTCAGCATTTTTGCGTAACACACGTTACATATAAATCAAGAGTTATTGTCTTTAAATTTGATCTTATTAAGTCGTTTTATATTTTTATGTGCATTTAAGTCAAAACGCTAATACTTACTATATCTTTTATGAGTTGTTTTTTTATCTTTGTAAGAGAGTGATTTTGTTTCTTACTGCTACAATATAATGACAAAAACAACCATTTTAGTATGCACCAGTATTCTTCAGAAATGAAGTATGGGTATACTAGTGTTTAAAAAACAGAATGCTTACAAGTAAATTGTAAAATGTTTGAGTCAGTTTATTATTTTAAAGTAAAGACATACATAGTTTATTTTCATGGTGTATTAATAAAATTAAAGGTTAAATATTATCATTGGTACGTGAGTAAGTGAGTTATTGATTGGATATTTCCATGGTATTGCCAAAACTATATGTTTGTTGATCATAAATTCATGTATTTTTAATTTTGTTTGCTTGGTAATTTAGGATTTACTTTAAATTATCATTTATTGAAACATAGATGGGTAACTCAAATGCAAATGTGGAGTGTAACTTTAAATTTCTTTTACAATAGCTGAGTGGGTAATTGTTTTTGGAAATGGAGTAGATGTAATGGCTGTTATTGTCACATTCAACTGGATGGATGGTTGAATTCCTAACTTTTGCGAGAAATTCTAAGATTTATATTCTTTCTGGTGTGTCCTAAGAATATTAACATAGAAGCTTATTTAGGCTGAATCCAATAGGACTCTCTATATGAGTTTTTCAAAACAATGTTTTGCATTGTTTGACATAAATGCTGCTCTGTAGATAAAGAGAGGGATAATTAAAATAGTGATAGGGAATGGGGGATAGGGAATGTCATTGGACTCAGCCTTAGGGCACTTAGTAAGTAATACTCCTATACGATAAGGCTATAAGCTCACCAGCTTGTTCATCTAGACCGTACATGTGCAAAACATGCACTGTTATCTGTGTATATGTTTTAAATGAACAGCCTAGATGCACCGATTGGTGAATTTAGCCAAATACCTTTTTGTTTGTTGCAATTTCCTTTAGTTCCATGGCGACGGACCCTAAACACTACACATCTCTTTTAGAAGTTTTAGTTCAGTATAGCGGCGTGCACCCCTTGCCCATACATCTTTTGATTATCGTTTCTGAAGGTTGGACCGATGACTAAGAGGGAGGGGGAGGGTGAATTAGGATTTCTAAAAACTAAGGCTCACTAAAAACTACAACAACTAAGCAAAATCTATGCAAGTAAATCTAACTATGTGCACTATGGTTTTGCCAAGTGTTGTTACTACTACCGTGGCCAAGTCTTGCAACCTAGTTCCACCTAGAAACTAACCTATCAAGCTAGTCTAGGAATGTAAGCACACAATTACAAGAATAAAAATGCGGAAGCTAAAGAGATGAGAAGAGATATGCAAACTTCCGATAACGATGAAGACGATGGCACACGAGGAAGACACGGCGATACTTTTTCCGAGGTTTGGGGAGGCCAACGTGCCCTCTCACCCCTACGTCCTCATTTGGTGCCCTTACAGGCTTTGCTCTCGCGCAATCCTCAAAGGAGTGTGGCCTCGCCAACGCAAAGGTAGAGGATGGCAAAGTGACTTCCTCGGAAGTAAAGCAACCCCGGTCGGGTCTCCGGATATCCTCAGTACACACCCACACAAGACCTTCTCTCATGTAGTCTTGGACTACGGCCTCGCCCATGCAAGGGTAGAGGATTGTCGAGGCTAGTTGGGGTTTTCCGAGTCCTTCTCGATGAGCTCCCCGCCGTCTTCACTGTGGGAAGCTTTGGCCAATGTCGAGGGCCTTCCTCCCTCTCACAAGGTGGTGGCGGCCACTCCACACTCTGGAGGGTCTCGCAAGACTTACAACCGCACACACACAAGGGTAAACGTGCACGCAGGCACGAGTAATAGACAAGGTAGCCTAAGCGAGGATGCACTAAGCACTAGCTATGCCGGATATGTCTAGTTTTGCTCTTATGGTGGTTGGGCTCTCAAATGTGTGTATGAAGCTCTTGGGATGGATCAAATGGGTGCTTCAAACTAGTGTTAGCTCAGGATACTCCAACCACCTTGTGGAGGTCGGCCATGGGGGTATATATAGGTCAAGCCTCAAAACTAGCTGTTGGGAACATTTTTCTCTTCGCTGCGTGATCATCGGACGGTCCGATGGTCGGTCCGATGGTGGCACCCAATTAGCCGTTGGAGTCGATGTTGGAGCTTCAATCGACTGTTGAGACATCGGACCGTCTGATGGATGGACCATCGGACCATCTGATGCGTGGAACCACTACAGGAAAATTGTATTTTTTCGTGGGCCAAAAGAATCTAATTTCGTCGGCCATGAGTAACCCACGAAAATAGGCGTAAATTTGTGGGCCACGAAGCCTGGCCCACGAAATTAGGCTTATTTTCGTCGGTTTTTGCAACGGCCGACGAAATTGTGAAACGAGCGGGGAATTTGAAAAAAATCGTATTTTCGTCGGCTTCTCTGCTCACGAAAATAATGTAATTTCGTGGGCTTTGAACCCAGCCCACGAAATTACAGGTTGTTTACCCCACAGCGAACCCTCTCTGGCTCTCTCCCTCACACACACACACGCACACACGCGCCCCGCCCACACGCACGCACACACGCCTCGCTGCCGCCGCGCCGCCGCCCTCTCCCCGCGGTCCAGTGCCGCGTGCCGCCTCCCCGCCCCCGTGCGTCGCACCGCCTCCCCGTCCCTGTGCCAACGGCTGTCGTCGCGCCACTCGGACCCGCGGCGCCCACTGCCTCCCCGGCTGCGTCCCCTCCCTGCCCCGCCCGCCTCGTCCCCTCCCCGCCCTCGCGCGTGCCGCCTCCTCGTGCCCACCGCGGGGCCCCCTGCGTGTCACGCCGCGCGGCCCCCCTACGCCTCCTTCGCATCGTGCCGCCGAGCCCCCTGCGGCTAGTGCGCGTCGCGCCGCCAAGCTACCTGCACCTCCTGCGCGTGGCGCTGCCGGCCCCCTGCGCGTCGCGCCGCCTGCCCCTGCGCGTGGCACCGCCGGCCCCCCTGCCCCTCCTGCGCCCCGGTCAGATCTGCACCGGGCCACCTGCCGCCTCCCGGCCCGAGCTGCCTCTCTGCCAGGCCACGACGCCAGCCTGCCGGCGTGCCCCTGCTGCCGGCGTATGTGGCCGCAATGCGACGCCAGCCCCGGCGTGCCCCTGCTGCCTCGGCCACCGCCCTCCACTGACATTTGCGTGTGCAGTCGACCGCCAACGACGAGGTTAATTCGTCGTGCTCTATCTTTTTATAGCGCACCTAATTTCGTCGGCTTTGCATGTTTAGAGTACTTTATGTTTAACTTCGTAGGCCTCATTGACAACCGATGAAATTATGAATAAATTTGTGAATAAAGTAATGGTTAATTGCAATTAGTGATTAATGAATAGGGTAATGGTTCATGCTTAGGTACAGTATGGTTCATGCTAATGTTCATGCTTAATAAATTAATGGTTCATGCTGATGTTCATGCTTAATAAATTAATGGTTCATGCTTATGTTGATGTTTTCATGTGGAATATATAATGACATGAGGGTATATATGCATCAACTTGTTTATGGTTTACTTTTTTGCACTTTAATTCCAAGTTTAGAGTATAGGTTTTCTCGCCAAACAGTAGTGAACCATAGGCGTCACCCGTTCGGGAACAACGAACCTCACATTGACTTGTGAGGTTCGCCGTTCTGGAATTGTCCACGTATTTTGGACAACCTGAGAGTGGAGGTAGATGCATGTGATTTGTGACTCATGGCTTACGATTGAAGCGAAATTTTGGTTGTGTAACCCCTTTGTTCTCCAACACACCATGATCAGGCGTGTGTTTGGAGAACAGCGGGGTTATGCTGCCGAAATTTCGCTTCAATCGCAGGCCAAGTCAAAAATCACATGCATCGGCCTCCACTCTTGGGTGAGTTTAGGACCTTTTCCACATAGGGAGTTCATTGTCACCTAAGCCACGGTCGTTGATATATTATCTCCTTTGTTTAGCCTTTTGAAATGGATGGTGATCGGAAGGCGATGTTTGATGGATGGAGAAAGGATGGGGCACACTCAAAAGAATGGCAAGCTGTAACAAAGGTTTTTCTTGACCACACATTCGCAGTAGAACCTGGTCTCATAGTTCTGTGTCCTTGCAGTAAGTGTGAGAACAAGTGGTTATGGGCAAAGGAAGACATCGAGGAACACCTGTGCATAAGGGAGTTTATGCCCAACTATCTTGTGTGGCGAGCGCATGGAGAGCATGGTCAACGCGTTGATTAGGGGGTAGACCTTCATGAGGATCATGATAGGATGGATGAAATGCTGAATGATATTGGTATGGGGGTTGATAGGACCTCGGAGGGCTCGGGCCAGCTTCCACCCAAGGTTGAAAAATTCTACCGGCTTCTTGATGCATCAGATGAGAGGCTGCATGACTATACACAGTCGACATTACTTCAGACTTAGACAAGACTTATGTCGATAAAATCGAAACACAACATTTCAAATACTGCTTACAACGACATTGCCAAACTGATTGACAACATTCTCCCAGAAAATCACAAGTTGCCGAAGAATTTGTATTTTGCAAAGAAGATTATGGCTGGTCTTGGGATGAAATATGAGAAGATTGATGTTTGCCCCAACAATTGCATTATGTTCTGATAGGAGGATGGGACTGACAAGTTAGATTGTTGTAATCAGTGTAATGCGTCTAGATATGTCCAGGTGACCAACGACGAGGGCGAGTCAGTAACTACAAAGGTTGCAGCTAAGCAACTTCGTTACATGCAACCCGATTCTTGGTTTCTACGGATGTACCTCTGCAAGGAAACAACTATGCATATGAGGTGGCCTAAAGAAGGCAAATGTCCGAACAAAAATGAAGATATAATGGAGCATCCGGTAGACGCTGATGCATGGAAGGCACTGGACAACTTTGATCCAGAATTTGCAAAGGACCCTAGGAGTATTCGGTTTGGTCTATCGACGGACGGTTTTCACACCTTTAATACTAATGCAAGCCCATACTCTTGTTGGCCAGTTTTCATCATCCCATACAATCTTTCGCCTGAGCTAGTCAATAAAGACGAGTACATGTTCCTTGCAATTGTCATCCCAGGCCCTGAGCATCCAAGGCTAAAACTAAATATGTTCATACGCCCTTTGTTCAAAGATCTAAAAAAAATTATGGAGAGGTGTGAAGGCTTATGATAGCTATGCTAAAGAGGAATTTACTTTGCGTGCCGCATATCTATGGTCAGTCTATGATTTCATGGCTTATGGTGATTGGTCTGGATGGTGTGTGCATGCTCGGCTTCGCTGTCCCATATGCATGAATGATTCAGATGCATTCAAATTAAAGCATGGCGGAAAAGTATCATTCTTTGATTGTCACCGACGATGGCTTCCTTTTAAGCATGATCTCCACAGTTCAATTACTGCATTCCAAAAGGGTGTTAAAATTACAAAGGGGCCACCAAAGAGGCTAACTGCAAAGAAAATAATGGCATGGCATGCTCAATGGAAGCCTGGAGAGAATGGTAGGTTCGCAGGTTACGGGAAGAAGCACAACTGGACTCATAAGTCCATAATATGGGAGCTTCCGTATGCGGAAGCGTTGATGTTACCACACATTATAGATCTGATGCATCAAGAACGAAACGTTGCGGAAAGCATCTTAAGTACGTGTTTTGATGTGACCGATAAGTCGAAAGATAATACGAAGGCAAGAATAGACTTGGCATTAATTTGTGATAGACCGGCGCTTGAGTTAAGAGTGAGTAATAATAGGCATGAGAGTAGGCCACGTGCTGATTACTGTCCCAAGCCAGAAGACAGGAGACAAATATTTCAATGGTTCAAGACAATAAAATTTCCAGATCGCCATGTGGCTAACTTGAAACGGGCAGTAAATTTGAAGACCGGAAAATTGATCGGGTTGAAAAGCCATGATTACCATGCTATTATGGAGAGGCTTCTGCCAATTATGTTTAGAGGCTAATTCAAAGATGAGTTGTGGAGGATATTTGCTGAGCTCAGTTACGTCTATAGACAGTTATGCGCAAAGACAATATCAAAGAGCTTGATGAAGAAGTTTGAGAAGGAAATTCCAATTCTTGTATGTAAATTGGAAATGGTGTTTCCACCTGGTTTCATGAATGTGATGCAACATCTATTGGTGCATGTGGCATGGGAAGCTTTGGTAGCCGGACCTGTGCAATACAGGTGGATGTATCCTATAGAAAGTGGATTTAAAAAGCTCAAGGCCACTATTCGCAACAAGGCTAGAGTCGAGGGTTGTATTGCTGAGTCATTTGCCCTTAAAGAGATATTACACTTCTCAAGCAAGTATTTTGCCCAACGAAACAATGTGTTTGCGCCTACACTGCGAGTCCAAATGGAATATGAAGCACCACAAGTCAACCTTCAGATTTTCAAGCACCAGGGTAAACCAGTTAGATCTAGTACTATACGTCACTTAGTAGAACCTGAGTTGAACCTGTTGTTGCTGTATATGTATAGCAATATAGACGAGACAATTGGATATATCCAGTAAGTGATCATTGTAATTGTGTCGACGTCCTTCCATTTTTCCGTCTCATGTCTATCTTTAATAATCTGCATGAAATGATTTTGTGCAAGTTATTTGACGACGAATGTTGGAAATCTAGTTCTGTACCCACACACACACAATTGGAAAATATGCGACGTGATGGCTTCAAAGGTGGCGCTAACTTCGTGCAGTGGTTCCGCCGATATGTAATTTATCATCTCAACCTCTATTTCCGTTCGTAAACTTAAGCTTGGCCCACAAGGTTTAATGCATGTTTTAATTTTATTTGTATAGGCATTTGCCAATAAAGTGCACGAGGACTTGAAGCAACTCACACATACTTATGTGACCGCCAAAAACTATGGTCGCTATGATGTTAATGGATACCGCTTCCGAACCGCAAAATTGGAGAAGAGTAGACCATTGGCAGCCACTGTCAACAGCGGAGTGATGACAAGTGCATATGATGCTAGTGATAAACTAGTGAACTAGTATGGTGTTCTTCAAAAGATCATTGAGCTTGTCTTCATCGGTCCTAAGGAACTAAAAGTTGTGTTTTTCGAGTGCGACTGGTTCGACCCGCGTAATGGGACTCGTGTTGATAAGTATGGGATGGTTGAGGTCAAGCCTAGTTCTAGACTTCTAAGCCGTATTAACAGTGCTGTCCTTGGAAATCAGGCAGAGCAGGTGTACTACCTCCCATATCCTCACCCAAGCTTGAAGGCTTAGTGGGTTGCATTCAAAGTCAACCCACAAGTGTGCCCTCCTGAAAATGTTGATTACATGAGTACTAACATAGAAAACGATGACTATGATGTGTTTCAAGAAAAAGGGCAATTAGACAAGCATGGTATGAATCAAGACATGGGACATAGATTCCATATGGCTGAAGGTGAAGGCCTTGATAATTTAGGTACCGATACAAGAGAACTAGTTGAGGAACCTAGATCAAAACGCAAACGACCTGTCATTGTCAGGAAATCGATACGAATTCAACGGATGCAGGAGCGTCTCAATAAGCAACGAGTCAATGAAGCATCATCAGATGCAGACGACTTTTGATAAGTATATTTCTTACACTTTTCATTCAGTACTGACATATCTTTGTGCATATTATTGAATTCCATATTTCTTACACTTTTCATTCAATACTGACATATTTTTCTTATTTTGATGAAATGATGCAGATGGTGTTCTGGCATAGGTCATCGTGGACGAATAGGTTTGGGTTCCAGTGAGGACACCTGAGCAGTGGCATTTTTCAGGGCACCACCCAGAGCCGACACAGGAAGGAGCAGCTGCTTGGTTGTTTACAGGCACAGGCACAGGCACAGGCACAGGCACAGGAGGTGCCTATGGCAGCACAGGAGGAGGCAGAGGAGGAGGCACCACAGGAGGAGGCTGAGGAGGAGGCTGAGCAGGAGGAGGATCCAATGGGGGAAGGCGATGTTGCTAGTGGTTCTTCTTCCGTTAGGCGATTTAGGTATTATTTGTGTCTAGTTTCTATATGATTTTTTCTATCTATTCAATTATTTCATCTAAATTCAATTTGATTTGTTTATTTAGGTTTCGAAGCTGCAACTCAGTCACGAAGAGACCGGCCAAAAGGATGCTCATCAGGCCTTGTGGAGAATGGTAATGCTTCTTGTCTTGTTGTGCTTAATGACTATCATGTTTATCTATGTGAATTTGATTGTATTTTTTGATGTGTTTTGCTTAATGTCTATCTTGTAGGCAATGGGAGGACGTGACTTGGGACGGTGTAGGAAGACGTTCTAAGGTGAATTCGATGTTAGGGCCCTCTGCCGCTACTACTACCCAGGCATGGTTGAGGTAGATGGCGAGCAGCAAGCAGCTGAACAGTGGTCCCATTGGCGTCTCAAGGAGTATGTCCGACTAGATGAAGGTAGTGGGGCAGGGGGTAGTAGTGAAGGGGGGCAGTAGTCAAGCTCAACGGAGAACTTATCAGTCAGTTGTGTGGGATGAATTTTGGGTGAGTTTTTTCCATATGTTTATCAATGAATGAATCATTCCATCACATGAATACATAGTATAACTTCAATTACCTGTTGGTATGTAGTTGAGGTACCGTTTGGAAGATGAGGATGATAGAGAGGTTCTGCAAAGCGTGAGAAGGCACTTTTGTAGGGCAGCTGAGAAAGTCATCGATGATGCCTTCTACAATGCACGGATCTCGGCCGTGTGCCAGTACTACAAGAGGATAAAGAGTGAGAACATAAGCAAACAAAAAGGGGCTAGTTAGGTTTACCTCACAGAGCAATAGCACCTCCAAGTCTCTGTTGATTGGATCGTGAAGGACGTGGAAGCTTGGAGGTGGTTGGCAAAGAAATGGTCAACACCTGAATGGATTGCTTCCTCAAGTCGCATAGAGAAAACCGAGGGAAGGCAGAACCAGGGCATCGGTTTGGGGCTGATGGACACTATAATCTCGCGAAACGCATGGTAAGAAAATACATCCTTCTTCTTGCGTATCTGTCATTTTCATATTACTTGTGTAGATTGCATGTCTTCACTCAACATTAATTACATGCAGGAACATGAAGATGGTGTGGCTCCAGGTTTTATGGTTGTTTTTGTTCGTGGTCACCGAGGCCCCGATCCAACGAACCCTGAAGTGTATGCACCAAGGCGACAAGAGAGAAAATGGTAAACCATGTTTAGTCAACATGTATGCAGTTGCAAGATTTGACTCTGACTATGTTTTATTTCTCTATTTGTAGATGGCATATGGGGAGGAAATGACTCAGCGTCATGGGCCTGACTCTAATTGGCGACAGGCAGAGTAGACGCTAAAGCATTGCATGTAAGTGGCGGGGGAAGAAGGCATGGCAGGTGATACAAATTTGATCGCGTCGATATGTTCATGAATCGTGACTGTGTGTGCAGGTTGGCCTTTGTGATTAAGGGATATTTTTGAGTTTGCAGGTATGCCTTTGGCACTGGGATTGTAGACTATGACCAGAGTATATCTTGAGCAAGGAGATCGGGTTCATCGTCTGGGAGTTCTCGCTCCTCAAGGACAGGTCGAGATACCAAGGCAGAGGAGGAGGCTCGTCAGGCAACACAAACGGTCGAGCGGCTGACAAACATGATAGCTTACATGGCTTCTTACCTTCAGGTAGTTTGTTTATCAAAACACGCTTCAATTTGGATTGTTATGTTGCAAATCTAACATTTGATCCATTTGTAGGATATCACAGCTCGATTGGGACCCGTCGTGAACTTGCCACCCTTTTGCCCTCCTCAAATGTCTCCGCAGCAGGTAAAGCTAACTAATGTCTTCACTAATTCCATATTAAGCAACTCTTATGAAATTATTCCGAATAATTTCATAAGAGTTGCTTAATATGGAATTGGTGAAGACATTAGTCAGTTTTTGGTCTCATAATTAACTTATGATGCAGGGGTCGATAGGGTGGGTGCCACCACCTCAGGGCTCGCAACCACCTCCGGGGTGGACGATGGTACCCCAGGCCTCCCAGCCACCTCCGGGGTGGACAATGGTACCCCAGGGCTCCCAGACACCTCCAGCATGGATGGCACCGCAAGGCTCGGTGCCATCTTCGGGGTGAATGGCACCACAGGGCTCTCAGCCACCTCCGAGTTGGATGGCACCGCCAGGCTCCCAGCAATCTTCGGGGTGGATGCCACCCTAGGGCTCAATGCCACCTTCGGAGTGGATGCTAGCTGCTGCACCACACTTCAACCCGTGGATGCAATCACCTCTTCAGCACTATGGATCATAGGTATATATACAAAATTAGGCAAACTTAGTAGAAGTTAGTGAAACTTAGCAAATTTAGATGAAATTAGCATAATTGTTTAGCAAAATCTAGCAAAACTAGCTAGATTTTGCAAAATCTAGCTAAACCTAGCTAAACTTAGCTAAATCTACCTAAACCTAGCAAAACTAGCTAAACTTAGCAAAATCTAGCTATACTTAGCAAAATCTAGCTAAAGTAGCCAAACTTAACAAAACATCGCAAAATCTAGCTACCCTAGGCCAACTTAGCAAAATCTAGCAAATTCTAGCTAAACATAGCCAAAATCTATCTGCACTAAGCAGTTTGAGTTTATTTTGTAAGGTTCAGCCTCACGCCCTCGTGGCCCAACTCCAGATGCGGAAGGGAATGATGACTTAGCGGGTTTCGGAGGAGCGAGCGGCCAAAACTCTCAAAGTCCGCAAGAGTAAGCTGTGTGGCGCTGCATGGGTATGCATGGATCGATGGACTTTCTATGAACCTATGTATTTTGCATGGATGAACTTGCTTTTGTTGAACCAATATGGACTATGTGGTTGATGGGTATGCGTGGATCGATGGATTTTGTATGAACCTATGTCTTTGTATTGTTTGTGAATGTGGACATATGTGATGCGGATGTGTGATGATTTGGAAATATTGTATTCTGTGAAGGGATGTGATTTTCTGTGATTTAAATGGCACTGGTTTTTTTTTGGGGGGAGGGGGGGCACTGGGCTTAATTTTGTCGGCCTGGGTCAGTGGGCTAACGAAATTAGTCTAATTTTGTGGACCATGACAGGCCGATGAAATTATAGGCTGGGGGCAGTTAATTTCGTCGGCCTACCTATGCCGACGAAATTATGTGGCTTAATTTCGTCGGCTCACGTGGCCGACGAAATTAACTGCCCCGTGGTTGTAACTTCGTCGGCCAAAGTAACTTCGTCGGCCGACCCACGAATTTAAGTTATTTTCGTGGAGGCCCACGAATTTACTTCTGCAATTTCGTCCGTTTTTGTTTCGGGTAATATTTTCGTGGCAGACCGACAAAAACGACTTAATTTCGTGGGTTTGCTTATTTTTGTGGGTTTTTGACCCACGAAAAAATAGTTTTTTACTGCTGTGAATGCCGCGGTCTTGCTTTTGTTGGGTCTTCTGTCCAACTTTTCTGATGGTAAAACCATCGGACCCTCCGATGCTTGAAGCACCGGGACTTGGTCTTCTCCTTCCTCGCTGCCCAGCTCATCCGATGGACCATCGGACCGTCCAATGGCTTTTTTCACTGGGACTTGTATCTTCAATCTTGGGTTTTTTTCTTCTGGCCGATGCACTCGATGGAGCTTCTCAGGAACTGCCGAGTCAGGACTCTCGCTTGCAACTTGATGGCGGCTTGGGTCTTTTCTTATGTCTTTTAGATCCTCCTTTGAGGTGTTTGTATCCAAGTTCACCTTTTGCATTCTGAGACTTAGACAAAAACGCTTATATACAAATATTAGTCTCATGGCACGTGTTGTCACTTTAACCACCAAAACCACATTAAGGAAGTAAGCACAAGGCTTAGGGTCCATTTTTTTTACAATTTCTCTTAATTATTATTTTTTATTTATTACTAGCTAGACGTACCCTCAATATGCACGTCATGAGATGACCGGCCGTACAATAGAAAAGAGAAAAAAACAATGAATTAGAAAGAATGAGACATGCTTGATTGATACCTTTCCTTTCTCGTTAATTATTTTAGTAACTATGAACTCTTGGTATGGCAATAACATTGCTTGTGAATGTCAATAGGGCTCCGTATACATGCAAATTGTTGTTGATACGGTGACTCCAACAGTTCCATACATGCAAGTTAATTACCTTATCACTTGATCAGCTTGTCACGGGACCTAATCTGTACATGCACGAACATGCTCCTTTGTTCTAATTTACAGTTAGTTTGACTTTTTAAATCAAATTTGACCAACTCATCTTATTTAAAATATTTAGAAAAATATGGAAAAATTCAAGTCATAGTAGTTAAAGTATATCGTATATGCTAAACTATTTGGTAATAGAAATAAATGATAAATATAATTTTTTTAAATAAGACGTTAAATTTGGTGTCAAAAAAGTCAAACGACCTATGAATTGGAACTGATAGAGTAATTATCGTATGCACATATGCATATCTATACCCCTAAATAATAAAGATGGGAAGTGGTTTTTTGCCAAAAGATTCTGTCCGCCATCCCATAAATTGATATTATAAATTTAATCTAAATCAGACTTTATTTGCGAGATCAATTCGGACTACATGAGTAGGGCTTAAGAAAGCAGACACACAAGTTGCATATGGACTATGTTCTTTTATGTTCTATATATGGATGAAGAGCTAAAATGATAAACTTTTCAATCCAACTTACACCATTTCAAAATTCGCTTGGAGTGGTCGGGAATCGTTGAAACAAGTTGGTATAATCAAATTTTTACGATGCGGCGACACATGCTACGTGGAAACGAACGCTCAAATTGCACACTTCCTCCGTTTTAGACATTTTATGTATTGATGGAAAGCAATATAAATTTGATGTCTGTTATTGTTGTAAGAATTTTTAAAAATTATTTTTTTCTATTGCGTCTAGTAAAGATTAATACGGAGACTCTAGGACATGTACAATACAAGGTGCTTATATAGGTTTAACATTAAGCACCACCAAAAAATGTTAATCCTTACAATGCAAATATGTGCTTAAATAGACTCAACCACCTTCTTAGCACTCATTAAGCACCAGGTGTGAATGATCTAACGGCAGTCTTCAACTAATAATAATACATATTTGTTCGATGTCAATCGCTCGATATTTGTTTGTTTGTCGGTCAAATTTTCTGGCCGTCCAATGGAGTCCGCACGATGCTAATGTATGTAGTAAAATGTGACCCATTGAGTTATACAGATGGTAAAATTTGATTGATGGATTCTTAGTCTGTGGATTTTGTATCTGCTTTACATACATTTAAATAATTATCATTTATTATTGCACTATATTTTTTGTATTGTGTTATGTAAATTTAATATATAACTAATGTTTTGAATTTCATCCATCATCTTTTGTGGTCGTGTAAAATGTGTGTGATTGATTTAATTTCATGGGCCATCTAAAAGAGCCGTTTGATTCACATTGGGTGGTAATAAAATTTAATTAATGGAAAGTGTTATGTATCAGTCAACTGATATGGCTACACATCTATAATAACGATTTAATATATCACGTACAACTAGGACACAGGAATAATACCGCTTAGACCGTTCTCAGTGGTCCGTCTATTCTACTGTCTATATTTCAAACTTTGCTGCACGGTCTACGTGTTTTGGACACCAAATAAACATTACGACGAGCATAGCCTTACATCTACGGGTTCTCAAAAGACCACTTGCGATTGATACTGTGTATATACAGCACCATAAGTTTAATTTGTCAAAGTCTGGCCGGGCCCCGGTTCCTGCTGTATTATTTGGACGGATGCAGGTGCAGCCGTCGGTGGTGACGCATGCCGTTCTGTCCGCATGTCTGGCGATGAAAGGGAACGCAGCATATATAAAATCGTGGAGAAGGGGAACAACATGCAGCCCCCTCTTGCGTATCGACGGTGACGAGCTGACGGCGACGTACGGCGACGGTGATCACTGGCTGCAACCTGCTGGCTTTGGCCGCCTAGAACTAGGCTACTGTAACTACGAGGCCGTGGCAAGAAAATGGATCACATTTCGACGTAGCCCTGTTTGGCAAGGGGAGATGCACGCAAAGTACTCCAGTAGAACGACGATGGCCTGACTACGACCGGATCGGACTCTTTGACTTTGATGATTTGCAACTTCGGCTCTTCGTTGGGTTTTTCTTCGATAATGTTTCACGTTCGTACTGCTGCTAGTAGGACATGACATGAAAATAGGTGACATGTCGTCTAATTCTCCATACCGTGTACCAAGAAAATTACGGTATAGTGACTGCTACTGCTACTGGACTTGACTTTAATTCCTATCAGCTGACCTCTCTGTATTTTTTTCCCCTCGGCTGCGCCGATCCGGATTTCTCCGTCCGTGGGTCGCAGGCGGTTTCGAGCTGTGCGGCACCGGCCGCCAGCCGTACTGTCTGGCAGCTCCTCGCCGGTCAGCATTCGGCCGGCTTGGATATTTTTAGATAATAATGGACCATCCAGTCTCTATCGACGCGTGGATATATAAGGCCACTATATTACAAGAGCACTTAGTCACTAAATTTTAATAAACATGAATCAAGATACAATGCAAGAAGACTAAAAAGGAAAACTAAGCTTCAATCTTCTTCTAAGCTAGTTCTTGCTTCAAACTTGAGTCTTGTGCAACAACAATTTTCACATCGCCTGATCGTTTAGACACAACTGATGAGTGAATTGTCTTGCCTGAAAACAAACGGCTACCATTTTGCAAATATTATTGTGTAAAGACTGTGAGAGCAAATGGACCAGCCCATTGCTATCTTGATGATGAGTGATGGTCAATGGAGATCAAAATCCTCCGATGGACTGGAGGTCCTCCGATGGACTGGAGGTTGAGGATTATGAAGATCTTGATAGACTGTGAGACAGCTCTGATGGACTGGAGAAGCTGGACGTGACCATGGTGCTCCTATTCACATGAGTTTGATGAGTTTTCAAGTGCTCATATTCACCCCCCTCGCAGTCTACGGTCCTACAAATTGCACTTAATTGATATCAAATACAACCAAGCTGCCAAACCATATGGAAAGTAAGAACCGGAACAATTGCACAGACCTAAGCACTCCAAAGCAGTTTGAGATCTCTAAGCGACACCTTTCAACAAGGGGACGACGATATGAGCCACTGTCGCTGTTGACGCAGCTTATGAACGAATATTTTGTATCATTTTACATAGTTTTTCATAGATTTTAAACGTCAACTATATCTTTTACTAACAATTATCACCGATTATTGTGGTTGCAACATTGTCTTAGAAATATGCTACATGTGATTTTTACAGGTTTTTGACCAATTTTCGCGAAATTCACAACGATCTACGTCGAATAAGAAAAGACCGCTAATATGACACTCATTGAAGATGATGAACAAGGAATGCTTGGTTAATTCATGACCCCTCTATGTTAATCAAGGCTTTCTACCCAGAAGCTTCAAGAATGTATCAAGAGTTACAAGGAATTAGAGATAATTACATAATAAAGATGTCAATTATATCAAAGACTAGAAGATTCCGTCAAATCTCGGCCCATACCGAAGATTCCAGAAGCCCAAGAGTCCGAGAGGCCTCGTATAAGTATTTCTTAGGTGACAAGCAACGTCCCCACGAAAGATGGAAACAACCGGGCGAAAGAGGAGTCCGGGTCGGCCGACCAGACCTTCCTACGTCAGTTCGAGGTTTCTTTTCTACCACGTCTTCTCTAAGATATAAATAGCGAGTATAGGCCCCGAGATGAGGCATTTAATTCATTATCAAGGCGATAGGATGTAGAGAAGAGGGACAACAACTAGAGGAGAGTAGAGGGTCAAGTTTCTAGGCTAGGATTAGAGCCTCTCTAATCCATAGAGGTGATTAGAGGCCTTGCATGGTGCTCTAATTACCTAGCTCCAGAGGTCTAACTGTATCATCAAGAGCTATGGCCATGGTTGTAAGTATGATACAATTTATTAATGAAGCATTGTTCTTGTCTAATTATCATCTTTTTGTTCTAATTATGCTTGTTCTAGTTGTAATTAGTTTTAGATCTAAATGCTTGTTGATTAGATCATGTCATTAAGGGTTTTATTCATCTAGCGTTCTTGATCGATGATCTAGTTTACTAATAATATGGTTGTGTTTCTAGTTCTTGTAATCATGGTGATTAGAGGTTCTAGTTGCTCTAATTATGTTATTAGACTATGTGGAGTAGGTAGGAGCGCGTTCCTGTGAAACGACCCCAATTCCGCGGTGCCAGAATTGAAGTCCTTTATATTATGCGGTAATCCCAGAACACATAAATTGCTACCACATAGCATGTTTCAGCATAGTACCTGATCCATACAGTACGAATTTAACTGGATACATGCCATAGATGGCGATACTTTGGCTCACAGGCCGGTAAACAAACAAACAAGCAAATCGACTTCAGAGTAGCAGCATCACGATCGGGGTCTTCCACAGGCATCCTTGAGTGTAGCCCACCCTTAGTCCTCGTACCAGTCGTCCCTCGTGACGAGGTTGTCCGGCTCATCGTCATTTGAGTCTGCATGATAAGCATGTAGGTCACTAAATCGAACACCCCAAGCATTCTAACTAGTGTTCAAAATGAGGTCTGGTTTCCTAGCAAAGCATAAAGAGTAAAGAGTACCATAGTTTATGTAAATTTTGGGAGGACGGTCTCATGACTGGTTCCCACTCTCATCACACTCATCCCAACACATCCATCTCACCATCATACACCTCTTCCATACTGCCTCTCTCAATAAGTTACCATCTGCGGCAAGGGCAGCTCCCATCCGCCCAAGCCTCAACGGCCTTAGCCGATGCTCAACCACTCGAGGGAGAAGAGAAGAAAACCCATGCTAGTTAGAGTGTGTCACACCAAGGTCGTCCTTTATCCGGGGACGACGGCTATACGTATAGATTATACACTCTGCAGAGGTTTTTGTACATCTGTACCCACACGAAATGGGACGGAGGTAGTGTGCCCACTACCCCGGGCCCGCCATACCGATAGATGAACTTCCCTTTCTGGCATTTTCCTGCTTTCCTGAGCTAAAAAACTGTGCAGATAAACCATCCACCGCACTCTCAGGACTGTGAGCTCGAGTAGTCCGAGGCCCTCGGGTCGAGTCTATCAGGGACGTGTGGCTGCATCGCAAGCCCACCATCGCCCATAACACTATCACCTTACGCCTACAGTAATATGCCATTCGGGGAAGTTCAAGAACCAGGCCTGAGGTCGCATGGTATGCATGAGTCATAGTCCAAGGTGAAGAGGCACTCCTACTCGGTCCTTAATTGGCGAGAGCATGCCTTCTAGGGGTCGGTTGCCACCCTCAACGGTGGGCCGCGCACCACCTCACACCTCTCTCCACTCAGGGCAGAGTTCTAGTCTCTCCCATTAATCCAGTGCCGACTCCCGCCATTCCATTCTCACCACCATCTCACTCTCAACCCATTCCCCCTTCACACATGCCAAGAGTTATCACATCCCACCACAATCATATCACCCAACTCGCATCATGTTCATTTTAAGTAGTTGGGTATTAATCATAGCAAAGCATGGCTCAAATTAAAATAATAATATCCAGTTGTGGTAGGCTTAGTGCGGTAGCAAAATCATTTATCCTACGCACTAATAGTTGCGCGTGTCTATAGTGAATAAAAGCGGGGTGTTCGCTGACCTTGTTCGTCGGTGTTCTCTTCAGCAAGGTACTCTGGATCTTCTGGGTCGTCCTCCTGGTGCTCCGACTCTGGAAATAAACTACGAGTAAGTTCTAGCAGAAAGAACCAAATGAGCAATTAAAATGCAACACCAATCAATGAGACTTAGTCCCAGGTTGTAGAGAATTATTTTAGATGAGAGTAGGAGTTGGTTTCATATTTTTCAGAGTTGTTATGAATTTCTTATGATTTTCCTTGGTTTAAGTCCTGGTTTTATTAATTAAAAAGACGAAAAAGGGACGGATTCGGTCGCTGGGCCGGGTTCGGCCCGTTCGGCCTCCACCTCAGGCTGGCCCGCTCGGACTCCAACTCCTGGCCGGCCCGCTCGGACTCCAACTTTAGGCCGGTCCGTTCGGCCTCCATCTCTAGGCCGGCCCTGCTCGGCCTGCTTGCCCCGCGAGGCCTGCTTGCGCTTCGCCTGGGCCTCATCTCTGTCCCAGCCCGAAACCGGGGCCCGCTATCCTCCGCCTCCCTCTCTCGCTACTCCTACCCCGCGCTCCATCTGTTCGACGAAAAGCCGCAGAGGCGCTTTTCTCCGACGAAGCTCACTGCCGGCGACAACATCGCGCAGACACGCCTTTCTTACTCCTGCGAACGACATGGCTCGGCTCGAAGGCCGACTCCCCAAGGTTTTATGGCGGCGCAGCGGCGTCTCTCGAGTCCACACGCTGAGTTGCGCGTGCGACGGCGATGATCCGCCCTGACACCGGCGGTCTCGATGAGCCTCCGATCACGGTTGCTTGGTTGGGACGCCGTGAATGGCTAGGGTTACGACTTAGGCCACCAGGGCTTGCAAGGCGGTGTTTCGGTGCAAGAGGTGGCGCGGCGGTGCTCACAGCTCAGACCCGGCCATTTTCGTCAGGGCATTCGCGGGCACGGGCGTTGCCCGGTCGCGGTGAGGTTCGTCGTGCTCGATGTCAGCAAGCGTCCACCCATAGTGAAACAGCTCACGCGGTTGTGGTGTACCCAGCCGCGTGGCGTGGCTTGACGCGCTACGGCGCGTCACGACACGCACAGAAGCACGTCATCCAGGTCACGCGGCGCGGCGTGCGCGGCGCATGGGCTCGGACGGCTCGGAAAGGCGCGGTTCTAGACCGGCTCCCGGCGAGGCAAAACCCGCGCAACGGCGCTCCTAGTGCTAGCCTCTACGACGACCACCCATGGCTTTGAGTCACGGCGCGACGGCCGGCTCCAGGATGCCGCGGGGGCAGCACACGGACAAAGAGTGCTCAAAGAGCCCTGGTCTGTGGCGGGGGTTGGACTAGGGGTCGGGATTTCCCTCACAGTGCTTCTCTTGCCGAAGTGAAGGCGTCCCCGGTGAGGTAGAGGTGGTAGGGTACGGCGGCGAGGTACGGCAGCTCTGGCGAATGGCCTCGGGTCCGATCCGGCGGGGTCCTTGCGCAGACGCGGTGCAGCCCCACTCCGAGCTCACGGCCTTCTTCTCCCTTGGCTAGTGTGGCTTCGTCGGCGTCGCCCTCCTTCTTCCCGGCTCTGGTCACCTCCTCCCGCGGCCCTCTCTTCCCAGCCCTCTCCTCACGGTGGTGGGAAAAGGGGCTCGATCCCAATTGGCGGCTAGGGTTATGGTGGCACGGTGCATGGGTTTTATAGGCGGCTATAGGATTGGATCGGCGAGCGATGGCGGGAAATTTGGCCGGCGCCATCTCACCTCCTTCTCTCTCCCGTGCTCGGCAGACAAGGTCATGCAGGATGCGTGACCTGGGGCCCGCGCGGCCATCGGCAGTTGGAGCAGCTGGCTCGGCCCTATCCTCTCTCCCTTCCTTGGCTTGGCGCGCAAGATGGTGGCGAAGTCGAGCGGGTGCGACGCGGCGCAGTCCCGCCAGCCAGTGATACCGCGGAGGCGGCCCACCGGTCAGCGGACGGCTCGGTGGCGCCGAGTTGGGCCGGGTGTCCGTGATTCGGCCCGCGCGGATAGTTGAGCGGTTGGGCCTGGTCCGATGATTGATGGGCTAGCCAGGCCGGAAAGGGTTTTTCCATTTATTCCTATTTCCTGAATGTTTTATCAATTAGATTGATTTGCTTTGAATTTGGTTTGAACTTAAACACTCAAACAAAAAAACACTAAAGCCAAAGTATGATGCAAAAGATTGAAACAGGATGAAACATAAAGCAAGTTAATTGTACAAGTTTAACAGGTTGGATACCTAATTTAATTATTTGACTAAATTCTAGTAAGTTATATGCAATGCACGAATAATCATCAAAAGAAATTTTTAAATAGTGATTTTCGGGATACAAAAAGTAGGGTTGTTACATCTTGGTTATGTATCACTGTTGAGAGTTTCTCGTCGATTAACTGGTTCCAGTGACAGTAGGGCTGGAGAAAGGTTAAACTCGATCTAGGAAATTAGATTGTTTGATCTTGATTTAATTATGCTACGATGAATATGCTTGAACATGCATGTATACCTTGAGTTACAAGTTATCTCGTTGCTTTTATCTAATTGTAGCGCCCATATCATGCATGTCTTGGATCCAATTAGAGCTTGATTAGACTCTAGTTAATACCCCTTAATTAGTGTTCTAGTTCTGTTCTAATTGCTTATCATACAGTATTAGTATAATTTAGGCGTAGATTAGATATAATTTAGCCTAGTTTAGAGATAGATTAGAACCCTGTTTTATACCCTTAGTTTATCTTAAACTCTAGTTAATTAGTTCTCAATTAGTTCGTTTTCCGAATTGACAAAACTCATGATACTCATTCTGGGGAAAAGCTACACACGATACTGTCGCTTGCAGTATAAGGTTTGCCGTGCTTAAGTGCCGTCAACGAGCTTTTCTGGCGCCGTTGCCGGAGAATGAATTAGTCGAGTCCTATATAACTTGAGTTTATATATGTATTTAATTTTGTCTTATCATATTTAGCCTTTTAGTTTCTTTTATTTTGTGCCTTTTATTTTGTTTTAATTTATTCTATTTTATTTACTTTTTTGTATTTAATTTTAAAATTAGATAATATTAGTTTTGTTTAGAATAAGTTTAGCTCTTTTATTAGTTTTATTTTTTATAAACTCTATTAGAATATAGTTTCTCTTTGTATATTTTTCTTTGACTAATATTACAGACAAAATGGGCCTCGGTCCAATAAAAAATCTTTTCCAATCTAGCTCTTTAACAGTAGGTGCTAACGCAGTTAGTGGCTTATGATATGTTATTGAGTTTTTCTACAACTACCATGAAGGAGTAACTATGGTGATAAAGGTACGTCTGCTGTGTCAATAAATTTTAAAACTAATGTTCTTTAGAGCTTATTTGTTCTAAGCTATAGATAATGAAAGCAAAGATGATTAGCTGAGAAGGTCCTAGAGGCTAAGGATTGCTTGAGTACAAGGAAAATAAAGATACGAAAGGTTTATCTAAAGACCAATACAAGCTCCAACCAAATCTCGAGATACTCTCGGAATTCAGCATAGCCACACCTTGTGGAGCCAATTTGAAGACCTTAACGACGTCAAATGAAGAAAGTCTGAATACCACAGTTGTAGATCTTTTTGAGCTCTACAACATAGAGTCCGAATTTGCATTATTTGGACTTCAGATGAGAAATTATGGTCGAATTACACAAGGTGCAGAACAAGAGAAGCTGAATTTCGAGAAAGACAAGAAGCATTCCTCTCCAACACTTGATGGTACATGTAATCATGGTATTACAAGTAAGAAGATGAAGCCTCCATGATTCAAAGATGAAATTTGAACTTCACTTCTTCAGGATTAAGGTAAATCTTATTTTAATCATAAGTATAATTAAAGTTTGCCTATGTTTGATTAGAGCAATGTTTCATAATGATCATTAAGATGCTGTTTGGTTGATTGTGATCGTATCGCTACTTATGTTTTGTTTTTTTCGTGAAACCTTTGTTCCCTTAATCTATGCCTTGAAAATCATCTAATAAAGTTTGTCTTCAGACTATCTTTTTGTTTATGCATGGCCTATGATCTATGGTTTAGCGATGCTTAATTCCAGCATGATACCCTGACCATGTTTAAAACACTTTCATGTTATTTTAATAGATCTTTTTACTTTAATTAGTTGATTGAATCTACTTATGCTTATAGATGGTTGATGTTTGCTAGTTCGTTGATTCTCAGATTTAGAATTTGATATAAATTAAAAAAAAATTGAGAACCAAGGTTTGTGTAAAAGTAGAGGGGACTGACCACCTAATCCCCCTTGAGTGGTTTGGTCCAAGTTTAATTTTTGTGCAAATTGCTTTTGAAATTTTTTAAACATGAACATATATATGTTTATTATGACTATTATATGTGCACAATATTATTTTTGAAATTTTAAAATTTCAAAACGTTTGGCCTTTCTTAAAAAAATCCCTTTTAGAATTTTATCTAAGCCTAATTTTATTTTATTTATTTTAAAATCATCTCTCTAATTTGGTCAAAAACATTAGGAACCCATTATCTTGTTTATCACTTGCTTGATTTTATGAATCAAGATAATCTATGAATTATGTATGCATTAGTGATTTGATAAGTGATTTCAATTTGAATTATAGTTTTTTTGATTCATGAATCAAATGTTTGTTTGAACCCCAATCGATCATATGACTCTACATTTATCTCTAATCAATGCCATGATGCTATTATATTATATATATGTGTGCACTATGAGCTAACCATGAAGAGAAATTCACACTTCGTTTGAAACAATAAGGTCAATGTGTGAAAGAGTACAAGACAAATTCACGATAATTGATAGGATTTAAAAGATTTGAAAACATCATCAGAATTTGCAAAAGTTTGATTGAGTTTCAAATTGAAGAGTGAGTGGACTAAATAGAGGAAGAATTGAAGACAATAATCAAGCCTATGAAGCTTCAAAATCAACAATGATGGACTCAGGCAATTTTCACAAAGACCCAAGTCCAAAATGTTGAAGGTTGTCAATATCGGAGAGCTAAAAATAGGAAGCTGATGATGTCACCAATATAGAGCTCGACTTCAGAAGGTAAAAGGCAGAATATTTTCTTATATTTAGAAAGCTCATGAAGTTCTCTTTCCAACGCAACAAGAATCACTCAATTTAGAGATTTATTCAAGGAGCAACGTGCTAATCATTGAAGGCTGCGTGAGCTGAATTGAAGTCCAGACATAACGCAGTGCTTGAGTAAAAAGGGCATAACTCTTTCGTATGGAATCGGATTTTGACGCATAAGTACTCGTTGGAAAGATAATTTCAGAGGCTATCCAATGGAGCTATTGTTTGAGATATGTTCTGTTCAAGACCAATGAGATATACCACGAGGAAGAAGGTAGTAGCAACAATGGTGATGTCTATTTGAGGAAGATGATGGCAACAAAAATGCAGAAGGCTTGAAAAATGCTTCCATGAGATTTTTATGATCAAATTCAGTTGCAAAGAGCTTAAAAAACATTGGCATAAGAAGACACAAGTAGAGAATTGTGCACACAAGTGATGCTATGATCAAGACACGATGAAGTTGCACAATCAAGTTATCAAGCTACATGGACACTTTGAATTCTTACTCTAAGGACTATGGCTTCACTTCAATGGAGGTAAGTGAGAAGTCTAGCTCTATGACTTTAAATTAAGCGCTTTTTTGGAGGCAACTCGTTCTTTTTAATGTTAAGAGTCTTAGAATCTTTTAATAGAGAAATGGGAAGCATAACACCACCCTTTGAAACTTTAGCTTATGGCCAGTTAATTTAATCTAGTTAATCATCATCACATCACTTCATATTATGTTTTCCACCTTGCATTTGCATTATCGTTTGTTTCTTCGCACTTATTTTATTAGATTTGAAATTTTTATAAACTTCATGATGGATGCTTTATAATTATGTTGAAACTCAACACGGAGTTTTTTTTCTTGTTAAATTAGGTGTAAACACGTTGTTTAGATTTAATTTGAGACCATCATCATTAGGTTTAATCGAAAGTTTCTTGCTAATCATGTTTTTGTGGATAAACTTTCTGCATTTGTTTTTCATGTTATTAATTTCAAGCATAAACCACCCTGTTACGTTTAGATTAGAATTGCATGTTTATAATTGGCTTGGTTGCTAATTAACTTCATGATGTGTGCTTTCATGTTTATGATAACATTTGTATACGATGTTTTTTTAGCAATTTTATGTAAGCATGGAGCTTAGATTAAATTGTTGATCATCATGATGAAATTAATTAACCTTGGTAGTATGTGCACTTGAATTATTTTGTAGGGAATTATTTGATAGCAAGGCAATTGAAGGAATATCCGGTAACATATTTCCAACACCTTTTTTATTTTATTTAAAATTCTGCAAATATCTATCCATATCTATTAATTTAGTGTTTCCTTTGTGTTTTTCTTGTTTTTAGTGTGTTAGTTTAGATTTATAGTGTGATTAATACTACAACCATGATCTATGCTTAATTAATTAATGATAATAATGTTTTAAAGAAAATGATGAAAGTTGACCCTTTATCTTTATATCATGCTTTGATTTTGATTAGTTAAATTAGCGGGCTCTTATAATACATGTTTAATTGAACTAGCCGGCAAATTTGTGATTGAATATGATTGTTCATAAAGACCCATATGATTTAACTTTTGCAAGGTTTAATCTTTATCGTGATCATCTCCTTGTTTATTTTTACTGCTTATAAATGCCATGATAAACTATATAAGGTTATCTTGCAATAGCCATTCCTATCAGAGCTATATATATTAAACATTAGATTTATCAAATTTGTTTTTCAAATGAGTTGAATCAAGACTATGATCTAGGGTATGAGACTTAGAAGCTGGTCATTCATTTGCGTATTTTTTCTTTGCTAGCCTTTCTATCCATGCATTGTCTCTCTACATTGGAGAGATTAAAAATTTCGCTGGATATCCATTCTTAAACCAAGATTATCTTTTTGTGTATCCTCTTTGACCACAACCTATTTTTATTTCTGGAGTATTAAAGGGTTAAAATTTATTTTATTAGATAGCTCTGTCCTCTAAGTTAAATTGTTTTAGAGATATATACTCAAGTGCGAGGGTGAGTATTATTCAAGAGTGGGGATGGAGAGCTGCCATATATAGTGTTTTATATATACATATATATAGGCAAAAGAGAAAATAAAAAAAAAGACCATGTGGTCGCCATAAAAAAAGGAAAAAATGAAAGCTCCTCAAAAACCTCTTGTTATTCTAAGTTGTTAGTATTAATGAGGGTTATCCTGTTTATATATATTCTAGAAATTTTTCAACCATGTGCAATCCGATAGCATGGATTTCAGTTGTGCCTTGAGATCATCCATTGCCACTTGCACATGTCCACCCTTCTAAATGTGTGTGTTTCATCCTTTCCCTCTCAACATTATTTTATTCTATGACCTTTTTGACAAGTCTCAGTAAAATCAGTAGATTCTTTTCTTGGCTTGACAATATTTTGAAACAAGTTTTGATTAGGATTCATACCAATATATATATATATGTATGTCTACATATATATATATTTATTTATTTATTAAATACCATTTAGATATTGAGAGACTGGAGTGTTGAGTGTGTTCCTTAGCTTTGCAAAAAAAATTCTCTAAATGTTTGATTATCTTTTTCAAAAATAAATTGCTAAAATAAGAAGATGTGTCATTGATAAATTTGAACTCTTGCTTATTTTTTTATCGTGGGATGAGCTTAACTGAATATCTTTTCTTTCATGATTTGCTGGTGCACACTCAAATTTTGAGAGAGCCTGTTAGTTTGATTGATTAAGATTAAAAGTATGAAAAAGTTAATGTAGGGTAACGTTGATTCTTGACTTACTCGAGAACGAGCAAGGTTTAAGAGTAGGAATGTTGTTGACGCAGCTTATGAACGAATATTTTGTATCATTTTACATAGTTTTTCATGGATTTTAAGCGTCAACTATATCTTTTACTAACAATTATCACTGATTATTGTGGATTTTGCAACATTGTCTTGGATACATGCTACATGTGATTTTTACAGGTTTTTGACCAATTTTCACGAAATTCACAACGATCTACGTTGAATGAGAAAAGACCGCTAAGATGACATTCATCAAA
Organism: Paspalum notatum; assembly: GCA_022530915.1. Lineage (NCBI taxonomy): Eukaryota > Viridiplantae > Streptophyta > Magnoliopsida > Poales > Poaceae > Paspalum > Paspalum notatum. The sequence continues at coordinate 35,737,440 of CM039687.1, read as the reverse complement.
GATGATGAACAAGGAAGGCTTGGTTAATTCATGACCCTCTCTGTGTTAATCAAGACTTTCTACCCAGAAGCTTCAAGAAGGTGTCAAGAGCTACAAAAAATTAGAGATAATTACATAATAAAGATGTCAATTCTATCAAAGACTAGAAGATTCCATCAAATCTCGGCCCATACCGAAGATTCCAGAAGCCCAAGTGTGATGCTCCAGCATCTCAAGTACATTACCATGTCTTAATCATGCACTAGGCATCATCAAGCATCATGTGTTGCATATAGACAAGCTAGGTTTTGCATTGGATGAGATGGAATGCTTGAAATATGATTTTTATACATGTGCTATGAGATGTTCTTGTTCATAAATCCAAATCTATTGGGATCTAGGGGAAACTCATATTACCAAACTTGTAGATAATGAAGTTTTGAACAACTTTCATAATTGGGGTTTGGCCAGATATTGAACAACTTGTAGATATTGTAGACACGAGTGAATGGTCACTCGTCACGTAGGTTGACCTTGAAAAGAAAATGATACACTGGAAACTGCCTTGATGGCTTTACTGTTGATGATTAAAAGGAGACCGGGCGGAGATTAAGCTTTACTTTTCGAGGTGTGTGTTGTTGCGGTGTAATGGCTCCGCCCGAGTCGTGTAAGGCCCGTCCGCTGTTCGCCTGCTGGTTGGCATACCATTGCTAAAGTGCTTACCCGGTTAATGGGGCCGGTGAAACCTTACTTGTGCCATCCGGAAAACAGAAACACGTTCCTACCCACTGGTTGAGAGGAAGGTGGCCCGGGGGAGCTTGGTACTCATGGCGGGGAGTCCGAGATGTCGGCAGGCTCGTCATGGGGGCACAACCCGGGAGTCAGGTGGGAGTGAATCGAACTTGGGATGGGACAGGTGGAGGAGGGGGACTATATGTGGGAAAGCCGTCGTGTGAGTAAGCATATGGGCCCCTGGCATTTTTAGTTATTCCCGGGAATTAAAATCGATTCGAATCGCTGATACTCACCAGGTGTGAGAATGCCAAATATCACTGACGGGCAACGTAGTAATAACCTTAATATTCTGCAATATGATTCATGGTTTGGATATCAAGTGGTTGATTATTATTTGAGACTCAGATATTTCATAATGATGATAGTTATGTACTTGCAAATGATTATCTCTTTCTTTCACCAGGGTAGTGGCTGTTAAATCCCACTACCCGTAGATAAACTTTTGAGCTAAGAATCCAAGGCTAAGGATCCAATGATAGTAAGCAAGCCTTGCGTCAGCCATAAGCCTTGCCATTAAGTCCTCTGAGTAATTAGTACTCAGGGTTTGCCCCCAACTTTTGGCTTTCAGGTATGGAGTTCCTCTTTTGTGCCTGCGTGGGTGGAGGAGCTTGTTACCACCAGGAGTGAGCCGAGTCATAATCTGGCAATGGGGTGACATCAGTGGGCATGATGTCACTCTCCTACTGCAAGTCCTTTATTTATCATGAACTGTGATCTTTAATTTCCACTGCAAGACACTATTTCGAACTCTATTTTATTATGGAACTATGTTGAACCTATTTTATTCAGAACCTGGCTTGTAACTTAAAGTCTTATTACTACCTATTCAAATGCCTGTGATGATGTAACCGTTGTGGCTCCATCGTGAGTCGGATGTGTGTGATGTCGGTTCATCTGGGATTTGGTGTAAATCGAGAGCCGAGGGCTTCTCGACGGACGACCGGGTTTAGTACGGTCTAAGTACACTGTGAGCTAATGGTGACAGGTGTACTTAGCCCGTATTAAATCGGCGGTTCTGCCACACCAAGAGTCCGAGTGGACCCGCACAAGTATTTCTTAGGCGACAATCAACGTCCCCATAAAATATGGAAACAACTAGGCGAAGGAGGAGTCCGGGTCGGCCGACCAGACCACCCTAGTCGGCCGACCCAGGGACTTCCTATGTTGGTTCGAGGTTTCCTTTCTATCAGGTCTTCCTAGGGTATAAATAGCGATTATAGGCCCCAAGATGAGGCATCCAATTCATTATCAAGGCGATAGGATGTAGAGAAGAGGGACAACAACTAGAGGAGAGTAGATGGTTGAGTTTCTAGGCTAGGATTAGAGCCTCTCTAATCCATAGAGGTGATTAGAGACCTTGCATAGTGCTCTAATTAGTTTTAGATCTAGATGCTTCTTGATTAGATCATGTCATTAAAGGTTTTATTCATCTACCGTTCTTGATCGATGATCTAGTTTACTAATAATATGGTTGTGTTTCTAGTTCTTGTAATCATGGTGATTAGTGGTTCTAGTTGCTCTAATTATGTTATTAGACTATGTAGAGTATGTACGAGCGCGTTTCTGGTTATGTATGCCTGTTGAGAGTTTCTCGTTGATTAACTGGTTTTAGTGACAGTAGGGCTGGAGAAAGGTTAAACTCGATCTAGGAGATTAGATTGTTTGATCTTGATTTAATTATGCTATGATGAATATGCTTGAACATGCTTGTCTACCTTGAGCTACTAGTTATCTCGTTGCTTTTATCTAATTGTAGCACCCATATCATGCATGTCTTGGATCCAATTAGAGCTTGATTAGACTCTAGTTAATACCCTTTAATTAGTGTTCTAGTTCTGTTCTAATTGCTTATCATATAGTATTAGTATAATTTAGGCGTAGATTAGATATAGTTTAGCCAAGTTTAGAGATAGATTAGAACCCTGATTTATACCCTTAGTTTACCTTAAACTCTAGTTAATCAGTTCTCAATTAGTTCGTTTACTGGATTGACAAAACCCATGATAATCATCCTGAAAAAAGCTACACACGATACTGTCGTTTGCAGTATAAGGTTTGCCGTGCTTAAGTGCCGTCAACAGTCGCCCACCGAAAAACTAGGCAGAGCTTTCTCTAAGATTCGATGGGTAAAGCGAAAGCACTTCAACGACGCATCCAAGGATGGAAAAGGCAACCCTAGGGTATTACCATCATCGGCTCTGACAGATGTCGGCCAAAGCCTTCGCCCCCTTGCTTTCACCAAACCCTACACATGAGCAAAAAGATGGCAGCTGGTTAGCCAAAATTTATCGGACCTGTTGTGGGAGGAACTCGACTTCCATGTCATGCGGCGAATAAAGTGGGTTACTTTGACACCTTTGGTAGAGGAGGTACACAAAGAATTTACAATAAATGACCCTTTTCCATGTAAACTCCACACAAAAGATTCTTACCCTCTTGTAAATTAACTCATGTCAATCATGCAACCAAATTTAACCACTCATTTATACTATATTGCTACACTAGCATGTTTGTTTCTAACAATGTTAAACAAGTTTGGGTATTGATCTTTGAGAGCAAGGTTGTCCAACTAAATATCCTCCCAAAACCTTACTTGATTAGCACTAACCAAATTGAACCTTAGAAATTGATTTTTAACACCATTAAGCTCTTCCCAAAGTGTGGATCCTTTGCATTGTTTGTTTGGCTCAGTGACTTTCCTCTCAACTATTTAATTCTTAGCAATTCTTGCCAAAGACCATCTTCATTGCCAACAAACATTTAGTTCAAATGTCGAAGTTTAATTTTGTACTCTTAAACCATCGTGTTCCTTTGGTTGACAAACCATAGGCCATTTAATTAGCCTACATTGTTTCTTGTGACTGTTGTATTGCCAAAAGAATCTCAATCCTAAATACTCAAATTTTTTCAAGACACCCATGTGTACTTTGTTGGCGCAAGATAACGACCATATTTATGCTCTATTTTGGAGGTGTTTCCATGTGTTTTCTTGGATTCACATTTTTCTAACAGTTAACCGCCTTTTGGAGTATACCTTTGGTTTCTATGCTTTATTGAAAATCACTGGAAAAGAAGACAAAATGCAACATATATGGAGGCATGCTTACACGACGATCCAATGCTACAAGTCAAGGGAGGTGATTTAATTAATAAAAGAAGAACAGTTAAGACCCAAAAGAAGGCCCAAGCCCATTAGTTGAGAAGATTTTGGAACACAAGGATTGCATGAGTATGAGGAAATTGAAGATAAGGAAGGTTTATCACAAGATCAACCCAAATTCCAACCAAATCTCGAGATACTCTAAGAATTCAGGACAACAGCAACTTGTGGGCTCAATTCGGAGACCTTAACGATGTCAAATGAAGAAAGTCGGAATACCAAAGTTGTAGATCTCTTCGAGCTCTACAATTTATAGTCTGAGTTTGCATTATTTGGACTTCAAATGAGGAACATGGAAAAAGATCATGGAAGCCATCCCAAACCGACTTTAGACTTGTCTTATATAGGGCACCCTCTGGGGTATAAATATAGGGCCTCCCCAAAGGGAGAGGCATCCAATTTGAAGCAAATAGAACTCCAAAGTTAGTGTTTAGGGTCCAACTTTACAAGAATCAGCAAGGAGTTCTCAGTGAAAGGGTGAAGCAAGAGGAGGCAGGAAGGCCTTGGGTTGGCCGTGCCCACCCCCTAGGGTCGGCGAACCCAGAATGTTGTTGGGATTCTCGAGTTCATCTTCTAGATGGTGCTTCAAGTAAACGAATAAAACATCTAAGTTCTTCGAGTTCATGATGTTCTTCGAGTAAACTCCTTGTTCTTCATATGTATCTATGATAAACCCTGAGTTCTATCAATGAATTTGCCTTTATGCTATTAGTTCTTTGTTTATACATGATCTATGATCTATGATCCATGCCTTTGCAATGTTTCATCGTTTACATTAGCCTTTGCAGCTTCAAAGGGTTTTAAGCTTTATCAAATGGATCTGAAGTCTGCTTTTCTAAATGGTTTCATTCAAGAAGAGGTTTACGTGAAACAACCCTCTGGCTTTGAAAATCCAAAACACCCTGATCATGTTTACAAATAGCAAAAGGCTTTTTATGGTTTGAAACAAGCCCCAAAGCCTAGTATGATAGATTCAAAACCTTTTTGATTAACCAGGGTTTCAAAATGGGGAGTGTTGATAAGACCTTGTGCCTCCTGACGCATGGCAATGTTCTTCTTATTATCCAGACATACGTGGATGATACCATCTTTGGTGGCTCTTCTACCTCTCTTGTTACCAAGTTTTCTAAGCAGATGTCGAAGGAGTTTGAAATGAGTATGATGGGAGAGATGCAATTCTTTCTTGGACTTCGAATCAAGCAAACTTAGGAAGGCACCTTCGTCCACCAAGCCAAGTACACAAGGGACTTACATAGAAGTTTTTGCTCATTTGTTAATCACAAGGAAAAGTTCTATGATTTTCTTGATCTAGCAAATCAAGTAGTAGACTGAAGAAAAAAGAATAGGAAGAGATGCTGAAAAAGAAAAAAAGAAGAGAAAGAGAGAAAGACGAACGAAGAAAAAAAGAGAAAATCAAAGAAAAAAAGAAAAAGAAAAAAAGAAGAGGAAAAAGAATTTATAGGTGGGATTTTGGAAATTTATGAGTTGTTTAGTGCATTGAGCAAAAAGTTTCACTCTTTCCAACCATGTGCAATCCTTTATTATTTTATTAGGGAATCCAGGTGTCTCACATTTTTTCATCCTTCACATTGCACATGTCCACTTTCTATATGTTCTTTTTCAATCTTTCTACTTTATTATCCATTTTTATGCCCAAATATATTAAAGTTGGTTGTACAACCTTCCAGGAGATATCTTAGCTGAACTATAAGTTCATTTAACTTTACTGGCACTTACCAAGATCTACATATATACATGGGAGAGGTGATAGGTGAGCTATGATATAACATGATAGCCACATATATGAGTGCCTTCATGTGAGCTTGACAAAGAAGCATCGATGTAAGCTTTAATCCATGGAGATTATTTTGCAAAAAGAAAAAAAAGAAAAACCTCCGAATTTATTCTAAAAACAAGTCTTGGTATTCTTATAATTTGTTTGATTTCAAAAATTTCTGTGGGAATATCTATGCATCACAGTTGATTAAAATGCCTATGTTGAGATTGAATTGAATTCTAGACTTGGTTAATTTGAAAAGTGGTTGTTTAGAATTTATTTAAATTTAGTTGAGTTTTTGATTGATCTCTTTGCTTAAGAACGAGCAAGATCTAAGTGTGAGAATTTTGTTGGCGCTCTATTACGACAAATTTTTAATCATATTTTTGCTAGCTTTCTTGTGTTTTCAGAGATAAATCCTATGATCAAGTTATGTTTTACTAACAATTAATCCCGTCTTTTAGTATGCTCTTTGTTTTTGCATAATGTTAAATATTGCAGGAAAATGAGGAATAATTGCAATAATTGAGAAGGCCATTCAAAGAAAGACCAAGGCTAGAAGTTCAGGGAGAAGATTGGATCCATGAAATATAAGATATTTCGAGCCCTAGATAATATTAAATCCCATAATTGAGAAGGTTACATAATCTATGGTTGCTTGAAGTACAGGTAAGGAAATATTATGTCATGATCAACTCAAGTTCCAACAAAATCCTGAAATATTCTCGGCATTCAGGACAACGACACCTTGTGGACCCAATTCAAAGACCTTAATAGCTTCAAATGAAAAACATTTGAATACTAAAGTTGTAGATCTATTCTGTGATGCCCCTGGCATCTCAGAAGCCGTACACACAATTATACGTAAACTAATGATGAATTAAGACTAAATCATGCTTAAGAGAGTAATGAGGGATTGGTAGATAAACCACTAAGTCAAAATTTCTCAAATCTGAAATTTTAGCTCATCCCCAAAGTTGATTCTGAAATTACTTTTGAATTCACTATATAACTTTACATTCCCCCTTTCTATGAAATGAAATTGAACTTTTTACCTTTCAAATGCACCTATTGTGGAAGTGATTGGCCTTCATTTGATACTTCAAAAGTTGAAAACAAGAAAAGCTTTACTTAGAATAAATCTGCTGTTTTACCAAAATCCTAAACAAGATTAGGGTTGTATCTCAAAATATGTTGTGATTTAGAGGAGGATCATATTAACAAAGTTATAGATAATCATCCAGGAAACAACTTTGTCAATATGAGTCTGGTCATAATATGAATTCAAATTGGTCTTTTCAACCAAATTTTGTCAGCCCAGAAACACACCCCTACTCTGTCCAGTTTGGTAATTTGAGATTTTCTTACCCATAGAGCCATTTTCATGACCTGCCCTAATGAAATGAAATATAGTTTAGAAAGTACCCAACAAATTTGTCAAAAGGAGCAAATGGAGTTGAGGCCTATAACTAGGGTATTTTCCCCTCCCAAGCAGATGACCTACCCTGTCCCTACCTATGGCTGCTGCATAAATTCAAACAAATTTCATATTTCCATGCCGAATTTGAAATCATGCCTATTGACAAATTGTAGAGTTCAAAGAGTAGAACATTTCCTTCAATTGGAGTTTTTCCAAATTCGGCCTCTAAATTGGTCTAAATGGCGGTTTTCAGCAGGGGAGAAAACACATTTTTATTTTTCTTCTATTTTCCTTTTCCTACTGTCACCGACCGGTGGGGCCCACCGACCCGACACGCCACCGTGTCCGGGCCGGCGGCCACCACGCGGCCGGCAAGCACCGGCGGCTCCTCCGCACCGCGGATCGCCGGCCCCACGCCCGAGCGCCTTCAACCGGGCGCGGACGCGACCCCGCTCGCCTCTCGCTCACTCTCGCCCCACTCCCGGCCCTCTCTCCGCCTCCGTCCGCACAGAGCGCCGTGCGCCGTCCGCCATTGGAGCGAGCTCGGAGCTCGAGCTCCCGAGCCGCCTCCGCTGCCTCTCGCGCCCCTAGGACCCCTCCATTGCACTCGCCACCTCGTCGCGCACCCGAGGGAAAAGCTCTCGCCCCCGCTCCGCCCTCCTTTCGCCAGAACGAGTCCGCCGCGCCACCAAGCTCGCCGCGCCGCGCCGCCGGTTCACCACCGCCGCACCCCGCCTCCCGAGCTCCTCACGCCGCTAGGACACCACCGCCACCTCCGCCACGACCCCGCGGACCCGAGGGGCAAGGTCTAGGTGCCGCTCCGCCTCCCCATCGCCTGGTCCACGTCGCGCCGGTCGCCGCCGGGCACCTCACCGTCGCCGGCCTTCCTCGCGCCTCTCCCCGTCGACCAAGGTAGGGGGTAAGACTGCCCACACTCCCTTCTCTCTCTCCGACCGCCGCCGGCAAGCCGCCGAGGCCCCAACCGGCGGGTCCGCCGCGCGCCGCCGCCCTCCCTCTTCCCCGTCGGGAGGAAGAAGAAGAGGAGAGGAGGAAGACGGTCTTTTGCAAATTAGCCCTCATTGTTTGGTGTTTTTACAGATCCAACCCGAGTGCTGTGTACTGTGTCTGCAGATCTCACGAGCTAGCCCCTGGAAGTTATAGATAATTGCGTTTAGGTCCTAGATCTATCTTTATTATGAGCTGAAACTTTGGAAAATCATAGAAAATGAAAGAAAAATCCAAAATGGGTAAACTCAGTTGCTATGGACTCTCCTTGAGTAGATCTACAGAATGGTTTAGATGTGGACTCATGAAATGACCATTTTGCCCCTGGGTTCTTGCATGCATGATGAAAAGAAATAAATAGGAAAAATAAACCAAATGGTCTCCAAAAATCGTAAGACTTGGTCAGAAGTATTCTTGTGGTATGATAACACTGTGAAGATGTTTATAGCCATAAATCTTGCTGTTTAATTACTCTTTTACCATTTTACAGGTGTTATGTGCATCTATTCAACTTAGAGAGTGGGTGCTACATAAAGTAGACTTAAAATGGCTCTCTAGTATTTTTCATACACTTGGGACAGCACAAGTAGCTCACTGATGAAATTTGAGACCCTGCATGTCCAGTTTAGATAGTGATTTGAAAATGACAAAAAGGCAAAAGCTAAGAAAGAAAAAGGGAAAAAAGGGCGATTTAAAACAAAAAAAAAAGGGATACAACTCGTATGCGCTCGTGGTTTGAGATAGTGATTTGAGACCCTGCATGTCCAGTTTAGATAGTGATTAAAACAACTAGGAAAGTTAAGGGATAAATTTGGCGATTTAAAATAAAAAAAAAAGAAAGGGTGGGTTGCTTAAATAAATAAAAAGGGGATACAACTCGTATGCGCTCGTGGTTGCTATTATGAACTCCACTTGATATATTTAGTTTTGCTATGTTAAAAATGAAACCTTGTAAGATGGAATGGCTCTATATATACTCCACATGCATGTTCCCTTCTCATATGCCTAGGTTGCAAATCCCTAACCATAAAAGTAATGTGTGCTGAATTGTAGTTAACAATAACCCGAAATAGGACAAAACATATAACTAGTTCACTTATATGCTTGAGTCCATTTGGTATGATAAGAGCATGTTGGAATTTGGATTCCATCATATATGTCTCCCATGTACTTTGGATGACATGTCTGATTTGTTGAGAAGGGTTAAACATCACCATACTCCATGCTCGTATCTTAATGATCCAAGCTGAGATTGCATGTTGTTGTTGAGTAATAACATTAGCCTGTTATCAATATGAGTATGATCAGTAACTGGTCTACGTGTGATTGAGCGACTGTGTATTTGCTTGGTGTCCATAAGAATACTCTCTATTTGAATAAGTTTATCACTCACCCTCCAATCTACTCGTGAAGTGCTTGCTTACGCATGTGCTTAACCTTCATGCATACCTTGCATTGCATCATGCATGTCATTCATATAGTGACACTTACTGCAGATACGTGATCAAGAACCAAGTGTGTAGAACTACTTCAAGCGACGGTGGTCCAAAAGATCAACTAAGCCCCAATCACGACCTGGAGTGCCCATCAGTCGTGTTTGGACGGAGGAGTTGCCCAAGGGATCAAGGGGTTGCCTGGGGCAAAGCCTCACAACCCGGCAAACTAACATTAGCTTAGTTTGTTGTTTTCGTAAAGTAAAGCAAAGGTAGGCAGGACCATGCAAATCCCAGCAAACAAATTATTTTGAGTTACGCATATGCATTAGGATTGATTGAAACCAATTGCATTAGACTTCCCGGCCGCCCTGGCCTTAGCACCTGTACTTAGGGTTCGTAGGACGGGTGCCTAGAATGGTTAGGCGCGAGTAGACACGAGGGAGCACTGTCACTCGTCTCGTAGGGTTTACTTTCGAATGATGAATCTTCATTACTAAGAATTTATTATTGCTATGTTATGCTTTCAATTGAGACCGGGCGGAGATATGGGATTACTATGTTGAAAAATGATGTGATGGTATGGTGGACTCCGCCCGAGTCGCATAAGGTCCGTTCGCTGTTCGCCTGCTGATCGGCATAACATTGCTAGAATGCTTATCCGGGAAATGGGACCGGTGAAACCTTACTTGTGCCATCCGAAGAACAGAAACACGTTCCTACCCACTGGTTGAGAGGAAGGTGGCCCGGGGAAGCTTGGTACTCATGACGGGGAGACCGAGATGTCGGCAGGCTCGTCATGGGGGCACAACCCGGGAGTCAGGCGGGAGTGAATCGAACTTGGGATGGGACAAGTGGAGAAGGGGGACTATATGTGGGAAAGCTGTCGTGTTAGTAAGCATATGGGCCCCTGGCATTTTCTAGTTGTTCCCGGGAATATAAAAATCGATTCGAATCGCTGATGCTCACCAGGTGTGAGAATGCCAATATCACTGACGGGCAACGTAGAACTGTTTGAGGCAAGATGTTTTATGGAATCGATGATTTGATACGACACAATGGTTATACATGCTTTACTTCATGCAAATTACTCGCTTTATATTACCAATGAGATTCAGGATAAGGACTGGCGGCTGTCAAATCCCGCTATAGCATGACATTAAAACATAGGGGTTAATCGGGATTAAAGGATAGCGATTGTCAAATCCCGCTATCCTATGGTAACATTTTACAGTTTAAAACCAATGGCTAAGGACCTACTCGCTAGTAAGCTAAGCTTTGCGTCAGCCGTAAACCCTGTCCATTAAGCCCTACTGAGTAATTAGTACTCAGGGTTTGCCCCCACTTTTGGCTCACAGGTACTGGCGGCATTTGGATAGCTGCTTGGAGAAGGGTAGCGCCGGTGGGCTCGGTGCTTCTCGCCTCGTTCATCTGTACGAAGACTTCTTAAGTATTTGGTTCCGCTGCGAGATGTTTTGAAATCGCTTCCGCATTATACATATTTTGGACATGTATTTGACTATATCCATTCTCGGTTTGTAACTAAGTCTATCTATTCTATATTTCAACTGCCTGTGATGATGTAACTGTTGTGGCTCCTTCGCGAGTCGGATGTGTGTGATGTCGGTTCCTCTGGGATTTGGTGCAAATCGAGAGCCGAGGGCTTCTCGACGGACGACCGGGTTTAGTACGGTCTAAGTACACTGTAAGCTAATGGTGGCAGGTGTACTTAGCCCGTATTAAATCGGCGGTTCCGCCACAGCTGGTATCAGAGCCGATCATACACAGACAACAGTTATATCATCAAGTTTTGATTTACAAAACTATTTTCGAAAACCCTTTTCAAGTAGTTGAAAAATGAGAGTACACGCTATGCCCGTATAAGGATGTTAGTGCTATTCAGGTGACATCACTGACATTCTAACCTAGATAGAACTCATATGCATGTTCGGCGATTTGAGAAACAACTTTTCGGCCATAGCTGTCCCCAGTACTGGTGGAAGCTATCGGGTTTTGCGAACGGTTGTGAACTCTGCATTCATGCTGTATAAGTAAAAGCTCTTTAAGGGTGGTGGGCATGTTTGAGGCTTTCATACCCACCACACTTACATTCGGTTTTGGGATCCATCTTTTTCTCGACAATCCCCAGTACTGGTGGAAAGTCAGGCTTTGAGAAAAAGGTGCAGCGGCCCACCAACGTTGTCCACGCAGCGGTCACGCGTGGATGCCACACTAGGTGGTAATGTATGAGCATGCATTCTTCTGCAGGTACACTAACCACGTGCGAAGTTAAGAACGACTAGTTGCATTAAGGAGAGACGTGCATATATGTCACCAAAATAACGCTAGTTATATATAATATATACATAGGATGTGTGGTGTGAGACCGAATAGGATGAATCATGCATCATTCCATCTCATCTCATATGTCTTGTTGTGTGTTTGGTTAAAAAGAAACTAGATTCATATTGTAAATGTACATATGTTGCTACTATTTTGAATTATAGTAGAAAAGCAAGTGAAATTAACAAAAACTTTGTATATGAAACTGGTATAACACATAACTTGGGATAACTTTTCTATGTATCCCTCGCTCTAGGTATGAATGGTTTAACAAACGTAAACCAAATACATTAAGCATCTTTCAGCCCAAAAATCAACCCTTTGTGAAAATTTCAGGTTTAAGACATGTCACACATTCTCTTACTACAAACATTTGGTATAGAAGTCGCACATAGTGTAGTGATGAGTTCACTTCTCAGACGTATTTTCTTCAGCACATAAGTACGAAATGCCCTATGACCACATTAGGCCTTCAAAACTCCTGAATTGACCGGAGCCTTAATTTTTCTTACTACAGATGTCGCAACCATTGACGCAGCCCTTCGACTTATGCCCGGATTACCATGAGTCAGAGAAAACTAAAGCCACAATACCTCAAAGTCATAAGAAGAGAAAAGCGGGAGAGTCCTCCACGAGTGCAGCTTCAGTTCAACATCTGCGACCTGGGATGGTTCTATTGAAGGGATTTGTCAAGCCTGAAGATCAAATCCAGATAGTTCGTGTATGTCGACAACTGGGTATTGGTCCAGGCGGATTCTATAGACCAAGCTACAAGAATGGTGCCAAAATGAGCTTATGGATGATGTCTCTTGGAAAGAACTGGGATCCAACTACACGCTCATATGGACCAACCCGTCCAATCGATGGAGCACGAGCCCCTGCAATACCAGAAGCTTTCAAGATGATTGCTCAAACTGCAAATTCTACTGCAAGTGGATTTCCTCAAATTAACCCCGACATATGCATCGTCAACTACTACACCAACTCCAGGAAGCTCGGACTCCATCAAGACAAGGGTGAGTCAAAGAGTAGCATCACCCAAGGTCTACCCTTCATCTCCATCTCCATAGGAGACACCGCCGAGTTCTTGATCGGCGACACCAGAGACAAAGACAAAGCGACCAAAATCAACCTCGAATCCGGTGATGTTCTCATCCTCGGTGGGGAATCAAGACTGCTGTTTCATGGCATTTCCCACGTGAAGGCCAACACTGCACCAACTTGGCTGAAGGAAGAGACGGGCATTCGTCCTGGACGCGTCAATCTTACGTTTAGGCAGTTCTAACTGTGTAGCCGTTAGAACGATAACGGTCAGTGCAAACTTTTAGAAACCTGAGGATTCTAATTCGCATAGCTATTGGAATTCTCCTGTATTTAGCTTCTTAGGGTCAACATGTATCCAACCATCGTGACTATGGTGTCTTGTTTCTTTGTGGGCCATTTCAAACTCTTGTAGTTCCCCCACTCCTTGCTCTTGTCATTCGTGCACTTCAGTCCTTGTAATCCCTGATACTTTGGTTTGTAGTTACTGTCTCTGTATGAAATTAATCTGATGATCTAGATCTTCAAAATCGTCGTGTTCTCATCTTTTTGGTCCATATCGTCCGAGATCGAGGTTCACGTGTCCTAAGCTACTATAATGTATAACCTCCTTGATCATATCTAAATTCATGGCTTGTGTTGGTTATATTCCTTGAGATTGGATGGTTATACCGCTCTTGGTGTAGTGTTTACCCTTGCATTCTATGGTGCCGCGACGGAACCTAGGGTCCTGTGTGTACGGCCGTCACTCAGTTCCACTAGGGGCGCGCTGGTATCAAGACATGCGGAGGTATAACAACACTTCCAGAGTGAAATAACCATATCCACTTTCTTGGCTTGAGTAACCTTGTGTCCCTCGACTCGAGGAAAATACTCTATTTTTGTCGCTACTATATTCTTACCTTAATCCATTGCTTTGTTTTACCTCGCTATTCTTGATAAGTGGGAAAAGGACTATCTTCCTTCCACCATTTGTTCAAATATTCTCTTTCCTGGTTTAACCCTGTCCTTCGGGGTCCATGGGAACAATCAATCATGTTTTCATAGTATCATTATATCCATTGGTCCCAATCTCAGGACTTCTCTGTGCTTACCTTGATTATCTTTGGCATCTACCATCAGTGAGAATGCTTAATTTCATTTCCACTGTTTTGCTACATCGTTCCATTGCCTTCTTCTAACTTTCCTCTCTTGAATTGTGGGAACAATCAACTCTGTCCCCACTGTTTTCTTTTATGTCCCCTTCTTCGGACATATTTAACCCTATCTCCGAAAGGTAAACTTTAAGATCATCCGATGCACTAAGCTTTTGTTCTCGGCTAGTGCTTTTCTCACATTATCCTTTAGTGGTTTTGTTCTTCTTGGAATTTTTCCTCAAAGTTGGGCTTACTAACATTGCTAATTGTTTCTTTAGTGAGCGCGTAGCATCTGCCTAGACTTTTCTGGGTTAGTCTTGACCAATGCTAAGAAATCGTACAAACCATCACTTTGGCAAAGCCTATCTGGACCCCCTTGTACCTTTATTGCCACTATGAGTGGGATGTGCTATGCTCACCACATTCCTTTCTTTGAAGATACTTCAAATTTCATATCGTATATGTGTACGCAGTCCCTATCATATGAAATGAATGTGTCTCTCAAACAACACATCCATTGCCATCTCGATGAATCACGACATTTTCACTGCCCCAAATTTCCGATTGTGTACACTTGGCATCGGTTGTTCTAATAGATTAGATATTTATCGTGTTTCCACTTTCGGTGTCAAAGTCGGGTGGTAACTCCTATTTGTTGCTTGAATCCATCATTGTCACTCACTCACTACTGCCACATTCTCTTCACGGTTTGTTCATTCGCTCTCATATGTAACACGACTTGCCGAGTACCTTAGAAAGACTACCACGGACCTATTAAGGGAGCTTGTAACTACCTTGTGTTAAGGAGGCACTAACCATTCACAAGACAGTAGACAAAGCAAAAGCCACGAAGGATTGGATACTACCACGTGTTCCAAAAGCCTAGGAACAACAATGCCAAAACCATTTGCATTTTGCAGTAAGCCGTAGAACCCCGCTTTCTCCAAATCTCGGGACGAGATTTCTTTAAGGGGGGTGGGTTGTGATGCCCCTGGCATCTCAGAAGCCGTACACACAATTATACGTAAACTAATGATGAATTAAGACTAAATCATGCTTAAGAGAGTAATGAGGGATTGGTAGATAAACCACTAAGTCAAAATTTCTCAAATCTGAAATTTTAGCTCATCCCCAAAGTTGATTCTGAAATTACTTTTGAATTCACTATACAACTTTACATTCCCCCTTTCTATGAAATGAAATTGAACTTTTTACCTTTCAAATGCACCTATTGTGGAAGTGATTGGCCTTCATTTGATACTTCAAAAGTTGAAAACAAGAAAAGCTTTACTTAGAATAAATCTGCTGTTTTACCAAAATCCTAAACAAGATTAGGGTTGTATCTCAAAATATGTTGTGATTTAGAGGAGGATCATATTAACAAAGTTATAGGTATGAATTCAAATTGGTCTTTTCAACCAAATTTTGTCAGCCCAGAAACACACCCCTACTCTGTCCAGTTTGGTAATTTGAGATTTTCTTACCCATAGAGCCATTTTCATGACCTGCCCTAATGAAATTAAATATAGTTTAGAAAGTACCCAACAAATTTGTCAAAAGGAGCAAATGGAGTTGAGGCCTATAACAAGGGTATTTTCCCCTCCCAAGCAGATGACCTACCCTGTCCCTACCTATGGCTGCTGCATAAATTCAAACAAATTTCATATTTCCATGCCGAATTTGAAATCATGCCTATTGACAAAGTTGTAGAGTTCAAAGAGTAGAACATTTCATTCAATTGAAGTTTTTCCAAATTCGGCCTCTAAATTGGTCTAAACGGCGGTTTTCAGCAGGGGAGAAAACACATTTTTATTTTTCTTCTATTTTCCTTTTCCTACTGTCACCGACCGGTGGGGCCCACCGACCCGACACGCCACCGTGTCCGGGCCGGCGGCCACCACGCGGCCGGCAAGCACCGGCGGCTCCTCCGCGCCGCGGATCGCCGGCCCCACGCCCGAGCGCCTTCAACCGGGCACGGACGCGACCCCGCTCGCCTCTCGCTCACTCTCGCCCCACTCCCGGCCCTCTCTCCGCCTCCGTCCGCACAGAGCGCCGTGCGCCGTCCGCCATTGGAGCGAGCTCGGAGCTCGAGCTCCCGAGCCGCCTCCGCTGCCTCTCGCGCCCCTAGGACCCCTCCATTGCACTCGCCACCTCGTCGCGCACCCGAGGGAAAAGCTCTCGCCCCCGCTCCGCCCTCCTTTCGCTAGAACGAGTCCGCCGCGCCACCAAGCTCGCCGCGCCGCGCCGCCGGTTCACCACCGCCGCACCCCGCCTCCCGAGCTCCTCACGCCGCTAGGACACCACCGCCACCTCCGCCACGACCCCGCGGACCCGAGGGGCAAGGTCTAGGTGCCGCTCCGCCTCCCCATCGCCCGGTCCACGTCGCGCCGGTCGCCGCCGGGCACCTCACCGTCGCCGGCCTTCCTCGCGCCTCTCCCCGTCGACCAAGGTAGGGGGTAAGACTGCCCACACTCCCTTCTCTCTCTCCGACCGCCGCCGGCGAGCCGCCGAGGCCCCAACCGGCGGGTCCGCCGCGCGCCGCCGCCCTCCCTCTTCCCCGTCGGGAGGAAGAAGAAGAGGAGAGGAGGAAGACGGTCTTTTGCAAATTAGCCCTCATTGTTTGGTGTTTTTACAGATCCAACCCGAGCGCTGTGTACTGTGTCTGCAGATCTCACGAGCTAGCCCCTGGAAGTTATAGATAATTGCGTTTAGGTCCTAGATCTATCTTTATTATGAGCTGAAACTTTGGAAAATCATAGAAAATGAAAGAAAAATCCAAAATGGGTAAACTCAGTTGCTATGGACTCTCCTTGAGTAGATCTACAAAATGGTTTAGATGTGGACTCATGAAATGACCATTTTGCCCCTGGGTTCTTGCATGCATGATGAAAAGAAATAAATAGGAAAAATAAACCAAATGGTCTCCAAAAATCGTAAGACTTGGTCAGAAGTATTCTTGTGGTATGATAACACTGTGAAGATGTTTATAGCCATAGATCTTGCTGTTTAATTACTCTTTTACCATTTTACAGGTGTTATGTGCATCTATTCAACTTAGAGAGTGGGTGCTACATAAAGTAGACTTAAAATGGCTCTCTAGTATTTTTCATACACTTGGGACAGCACAAGTAGCTCACTGATGAAATTTGAGACCCTGCATGTCCAGTTTAGATAGTGATTTGAAAATGACAAAAAGGCAAAAGCTAAGAAAGAAAAAGGGAAAAAAGGGCGATTTAAAACAAAAAAAAAAGGGATACAACTCGTATGCGCTCGTGGTTTGAGATAGTGATTTGAGACCCTGCATGTCCAGTTTAGATAGTGATTAAAACAACTAGGAAAGTTAAGGGATAAATTTGGCGATTTAAAATAAAAAAAAAGAAAGGGTGGGTTGCTTAAATAAATAAAAAGGGGATACAACTCGTATGCGCTCGTGGTTGCTATTATGAACTCCACTTGATATATTTAGTTTTGCTATGTTAAAAATGAAACCTTGTAAGATGGAATGGCTCTATATATACTCCACATGCATGTTCCCTTCTCATATGCCTAGGTTGCAAATCCCTAACCATAAAAGTAATGTGTGCTGAATTGTAGTTAACAATAACCCGAAATAGGACAAAACATATAACTAGTTCACTTATATGCTTGAGTCCATTTGGTATGATAAGAGCATGTTGGAATTTGGATTCCATCATATATGTCTCCCATGTACTTTGGATGACATGTCTGATTTGTTGAGAAGGGTTAAACATCACCATACTCCATGCTCGTATCTTAATGATCCAAGCTGAGATTGCATGTTGTTGTTGAGTAATAACATTAGCCTGTTATCAATATGAGTATGATCAGTAACTGGTCTACGTGTGATTGAGCGACTGTGTATTTGCTTGGTGTCCATAAGAATACTCTCTATTTGAATAAGTTTATCACTCACCCTCCAATCTACTCGTGAAGTGCTTGCTTACGCATGTGCTTAACCTTCATGCATACCTTGCATTGCATCATGCATGTCATTCATATAGTGACACTTACTGCAGATACGTGATCAAGAACCAAGTGTGTAGAACTACTTCAAGCGACGGTGGTCCAAAAGATCAACTAAGCCCCAATCACGACCTGGAGTGCCCATCAGTCGTGTTTGGACGGAGGAGTTGCCCAAGGGATCAAGGGGTTGCCTGGGGCAAAGCCTCACAACCCGGCAAACTAACATTAGCTTAGTTTGTTGTTTTCGTAAAGTAAAGCAAAGGTAGGCAGGACCATGCAAATCCCAGCAAACAAATTATTTTGAGTTACGCATATGCATTAGGATTGATTGAAACCAATTGCATTAGACTTCCCGGCCGCCCTGGCCTTAGCACCTGTACTTAGGGTTCGTAGGACGGGTGCCTAGAATGGTTAGGCGCGAGTAGACACGAGGGAGCACTGTCACTCGTCTCGTAGGGTTTACTTTCGAATGATGAATCTTCATTACTAAGAATTTATTATTGCTATGTTATGCTTTCAATTGAGACCGGGCGGAGATATGGGATTACTATGTTGAAAAATGATGTGATGGTATGGTGGACTCCGCCCGAGTCGCATAAGGTCCGTTCGCTGTTCGCCTGCTGATCGGCATAACATTGCTAGAATGCTTATCCGGGAAATGGGACCGGTGAAACCTTACTTGTGCCATCCGAAGAACAGAAACACGTTCCTACCCACTGGTTGAGAGGAAGGTGGCCCGGGGGAGCTTGGTACTCATGACGGGGAGACCGAGATGTCGGCAGGCTCGTCATGGGGGCACAACCCGGGAGTCAGGCGGGAGTGAATCGAACTTGGGATGGGACAAGTGGAGAAGGGGGACTATATGTGGGAAAGCTGTCGTGTTAGTAAGCATATGGGCCCCTGGCATTTTCTAGTTGTTCCCGGGAATATAAAAATCGATTCGAATCGCTGATGCTCACCAGGTGTGAGAATGCCAATATCACTGACGGGCAACGTAGAACTGTTTGAGGCAAGATGTTTTATGGAATCGATGATTTGATACGACACAATGGTTATACATGCTTTACTTCATGCAAATTACTCGCTTTATATTACCAATGAGATTCAGGATAAGGACTGGCGGCTGTCAAATCCCGCTATAGCATGACATTAAAACATAGGGGTTAATCGGGATTAAAGGATAGCGATTGTCAAATCCCGCTATCCTATGGTAACATTTTACAGTTTAAAACCAATGGCTAAGGACCTACTCGCTAGTAAGCTAAGCTTTGCGTCAGCCGTAAACCCTGTCCATTAAGCCCTACTGAGTAATTAGTACTCAGGGTTTGCCCCCACTTTTGGCTCACAGGTACTGGCGGCATTTGGATAGCTGCTTGGAGAAGGGTAGCGCCGGTGGGCTCGGTGCTTCTCGCCTCGTTCATCTGTATGAAGACTTCTTAAGTATTTGGTTCCGCTGCGAGATGTTTTGAAATCGCTTCCGCATTATACATATTTTGGACATGTATTTGACTATATCCATTCTCGGTTTGTAACTAAGTCTATCTATTCTATATTTCAACTGCCTGTGATGATGTAACTGTTGTGGCTCCTTCGCGAGTCGGATGTGTGTGATGTCGGTTCCTCTAGGATTTGGTGCAAATCGAGAGCCGAGGGCTTCTCGACGGACGACCGGGTTTAGTACGGTCTAAGTACACTGTAAGCTAATGGTGGCAGGTGTACTTAGCCCGTATTAAATCGGCGGTTCCGCCACATATTCGAGCTTTACAATTTGGAGTTTGAGTTTGCCTTATTTGGACTTCAAATAAGCAAGTTATGGTCGAAATACCAAAGGTTAGATAATAAAAAAAGTTGGATTTCGAGCAGATCAAAGGCATTAGCTTCATCTTCAAACAAGGAAGTTTATGGATGACTGTAAGGAATGTGCCGGGGTATCCGACCCAAGAGGGAGAGGGGGAATTGGGTCGCTAATCACTCTTCTCAAACCTAGGGCTTTCTAGTGCATAGAATAAACCTATCGCATCCTACACATGCTAGTTAAGTTTATCTATGCACCCTCTAACTTACCCAAAAGACTTGCAACCTAGAGCCAAACCTAATCAAACTAACTAGAAAGCTAAACCTAATCAAGTACTATCCAGTCAGTATATTTCAGGTCGCTTCCACTGCTTCATTGAGTAAAATGGTCTGGTCTTCTCAGATCCTTGAGACAGTACATCTGGTCCTTTTAACTCACCAGACTTCCACTTCACCCCTTCCGGAACCCCCGTTGGGGCGGCCCTTCGGGCCTTTCCTTTGGCTCTTTTTCCTTTCCATCCCTTGGACCTATATACCTACAAATGCGCATCTATACAAGTTCATTAGTCCAAGTGTTGGTTGTCAATCAATCACTAAAACACAATCATGGAAATATGGCACATGAGGCCATTTTCCTTGCAACGACTTAGAATCTTCAAGAGACATGTATATACATAGAAATAAGTCATAGAAGTCATATAAAACCGACCTTAGACTTCCCATGTATAGGGCACCCTCTGGGGTATAAAACCAGGGCCTCCCAAGGGGTAGAGACTATCCAATTCAATGTAACCTAAGCTCCAAAGAGAGAGTTTCGAAAACAAGTTTCAAAGTTTAGTCAAGAGAGAGTTCTCGGCGAAAGGGAGGAGCGAGAGGAGACAGGAGGCCCTAGGGTTGGCCAATCCTAGGGAGTGAAGTCGGCCGACCTAGGGGCTTCCTGGGCCCCCTTGAGTTCATCTTTCATTATGTGTTGTAAGTCATCGAATCCAACAACTTTGTTCTCAATTTTCATGGTGAATCTCGAGTATAACCTATTCTTCTTATGATACTTTGTTAAAGCCTTGAGTTAGATCTATGAAATTGTCTTTTGACTATGAGTTCTTTGTTTATACATGACCCTTGATCCATGTCTATGCAATGCTTCATTTCTACATGTTCTTGGCCAAAATAGATATTTGCATGTCTTTTAGAAGATCTTTTTACCTTAATTGGTTCATTGAATCTACTCATGTTTAGACATGGTTTAGGCTTGGTACTTCGTCGATTATTCTACGTGACATATGGGCGGGAGAAAGGTTTGAGCAAGTTTATGACACTCATGACCATATTTATCCTATGTTTCATGCTAGATCTAGACTCATGGTGGCTCTTAGTATATAAGAAGTTTGTCTCATATTTCTTGCTAATTCTTTCACCATGTTATCTTATCTTGATCTTGCTTGATTAGTTCTTGTCTTAGATTTTGTTTATGCTATGGCTTAGTTATAGGCTTAGTTATTGATTAGACTATCTCATTTATCCTTTGTTTATCAGATCTATTAGAGCTAGTTAGTAGCTGGTTAATCCTTGATTAATAGTAGATTAAACGTAGTTTTCCACGAATTGACAATCCCTTGATACTCATCTTGAACAAGCGATACTGTTGCTTGCAGTATATGGTTTGACGTGATTAAGGGCCGTCAATAAGTCGACTAAGAGGAGGTGCCAGAATGGACCTAGCTTGTCAAAACACTGTCGAGTGCACTGACAGGTGGCCTAGGGGGTACTTGGGTTCATGCCTAGCTTTACATGGACTTGGAGTCGAGGCAAAGGCTTGGTGGGCCTTAAAACCACTGCCTACTAAATAAAGCCCATTAGCGTTTCTCGCTTCTATCGATAAAAACGGGGCCCAAGACCGTTTCTTAGTTCCATCCTAAAAACCAAAGCTGATTATCGGTGTCCCCAAAACTGGAGGCTATCCATGGAATGGACTATTAGACACGTGGAGGACATTGGGAGATTTCTTCGAGACGAAGAAGGTCAAGGACCTCATCATGTTCATCCATCCAAGTTAGACGACGTCTTTTCTAGCCTCACAAAACATTTTAGTTTAAGCATCTATATCTTAGGGGGTTATTTGCAAAACAACCAGGTAGAGGGTCATGCAGTATAAATAAGAGTGGTGGCTAGTTTAGGGTTGACCTATCATGCTTTGGAAGAGAAATTAGGGTTAGCCAAGCCAAGTGCTTCATGAGAGGGTCCTTAGAGTGATCTAAGTACCGCAATTAGAGAGTAGAAGAGGGTGGTAAGCTTGTACGAATTTGAGACCCTTTGGGTCAGCAATAGAATGGATTTCGTGGAAATCTCTTGAGTTATGTGCCTTCCCATTCTCTTTTGGTTCTTGGACGAAACTCTTGGCTTTTGGTGGATTTGTGTTTACCAAGTGTTAAATCCTTCTTTCGTTGGCTATTTGTGTTGTTCTAACATGGTAGAATCAAGTTAGACTTGTGCTAGAACTTCAGGAATCCACGAGCAAGTCCCAACCCTAGCTTTCCCCAAAACCGATGAAAACTTGTGTTCTTTGTGAGATTTGAAATTCTTGACGACTCCCAGATCTTTTCAAGTGAATCTTTTGGGACTACCTTCGTGATGTCCACTGTATAGCTTGTACAAATTTTCACGAAGTTTGGTGCAATTTTGGTCAACTTTTGGAAGAGTTTGGTTCTTGGTAGAGGTGCACTGGACAAACCAACTGGCACCACCGGACAGGACGGTGCCCACCGGACAAGGTGGTGTGGGAGACCAGACAAGCCAGCTCATGGAAGAGTAGGGCAGCCAACTGAACTAGCCAGCGACCGCTACTGGACTTTTTGGTTCCACCTAACAGTCCAACAGCAGCCACTAGACTATCCGGCGTTTAAGGCTACTGTGGCCTTTTGGTTGCTCTCTTGGTCTTGGCTTTTGGCTACGCCTTTGGCTCAGTGATTTTCTATTGTATGCCCTTACTCGAACTCATTGGTTAATCCAGTGAGGCACTTGATTGTGTAGAGTGGCTGGTAGAGCTCACTAGCCTAGGTTTTGGCTGCGATCGCTTTCATCCGTCTCGTGGCCATGTGAGTGATTTCTTCCACTATGTGCTTTCGTCATCATCTCCTAGGGTCAGTAGCACTTTGGTTGCTATGTGATCTTGCACGATTGAGAAGAGAGCAAGTTTTAGGTGTTGACCTATTCACCCCCCTCTAGGTTGCTTTTTCAGTCCTCAATTGGTATCAAAGTGATGTTAGCATTCTCTATACCTTAACCGGTTCTAGATCCACAGGGAGGCGAACATTGATCGGTTCTAGATCCACAGGGAGGCGAACATTGATCAGTATATTGGTAAGATTCTAGGGCTCGATGGCTCAAATTATGCATATTGGAAGATCCGCCATTCGACATTTCTATAGAGCCAACATTCTTCAACTTGGGATATTTGCTAGAGAGCTGATTATTAGGTGCTTGCAAACCGTGCTACTTAGTTGCAACAATGGGAGCACAACGCGAACAACAAAGCAAGGTTAGTCACTTGCAGACTGCTCATGAGATCTGGACTACCCTTACAAATTTCCATGAGGGGACAAGTTAGGTCAAGGCTAGGTTGTTCTAGACCTATAGGCAGGAGTATGAGAACTTCTCCCAGCTATCTAATGAGAGCATCAACGATTTGTTCGGTCACTTTCATCCGATCGCTAACAAAATTCATGCTAATGCTAGAAATGGGGCGTTGCCATCCTCAAGGTGGTGTCAACATTGAGTTAGATGGATATGAGACTCTCACCACAAACAAGCTTTATAGTAAGTTGAAGACTTCAGAGGTTAACTCTCAGGCGCGAGCCAAAATGAGTGGTGCAACTCCCAAGAGCCTAGCTCTCATGTCTAGCCCTAGTGGTGGTGGTGCTATTAACGCTAAGTCTTTTGTTGGCTATGCTTTGTCTTTGATTTCGGCTACGAAGAAGGAATTATAGGCATTTGATGATTACAAGCCATGCCTGCTCTCCAACAAGTTCCAACGCCTCTACTCTAATAGCATAAGCTGCAGAAGAGGAGAGAAACCCTAGTGCTTTGAGTGCGGAAGTCAGACCATTTCATCGACGACTGCCCCAAGAATAGAGCTTAGGAGAAATATTCCGCCGGCAAGAATGACTACAAGCAGAAGGGCAAGTAATCCTCTGATAATATGAGAACAGGGCCGCCTACTAGACAAGCTGACGACCGCTACTGGACTACCCGGTTCCACATGACAGTTCGGCGGTAGCCACCAGACTACCGCCATGTAGGGCTATCGTGGCCTTTTGGCTGCTTACTTGCTCTTGGATTTTGACTATGACTTTGGCTCTTTGATTTTTTTCTATGCCCTTACTCAAACTCATTGGTTAATCTAGTGAGGCACTTGATTGTGTAGAGTGGCTGGTAGTGCTCACTAGCCTAGGTTTCGGTTGTGATCGCTTTCGTCCGTCTCGTGGGCATGTGAGCAATTTCTTCTGTTGTGTGG
The DNA here is from genome assembly GCA_022530915.1 of Paspalum notatum. Classification (NCBI taxonomy): domain Eukaryota; kingdom Viridiplantae; phylum Streptophyta; class Magnoliopsida; order Poales; family Poaceae; genus Paspalum; species Paspalum notatum. Next base: position 35,713,063 of record CM039687.1, on the reverse strand, counting down.
TTTTCTCATCGTGTCCTAGGGTCGGTAGTACTCTGATTGCTACGTGATCATGCATGGTTGAGAAGAGAGGGTTTTGGGGTTCCAAGTTTTAGGTCCTTGAAAATGGGTGGAAAAGGTCTAGAAACAATAGAAAGAAAATATTTTCAACGCTTTTGTCATTTATTTTCTTACCTTATTTTGTACCCATAACCACTTGATATTTTCATTATCTTATAATTAATGAAAAATTAAGGACATAAATCATGTGGCCATTAACTCTTTCTTTTCGTTCGTCACCTTCCACTCTTCACATGACATGCCGCCCGCATAGATCCACTAAGTATGCAGCCTGCAATGCGATTTATTGCGTGTGTGCCACACATACATCTAAGCAAGTAATTTTAAAAACTTAAGGCTCCTTTGGTTCAAAGGAATTTTATAGAAAAAAATGTAGGATTCACATTACTATAGGAATTATCACTGTAGCTTCCTTTGCTTTATAGGATTGTGCTATAGGAAAATTGGAGGAACCAATCCTTTGGATCAGATTTCATAGGAGAAATGTAGAAAAGTAGACATATAGTTGGAGCTCATTTTTCTGTCACTCACGTAGGATCCAGGGGAGTAAGAGTCAAAAAGCGGAAGATTAGGATGAGAAGAAATAGAATGCTAGCTTGCGTTGGTGGGGCTGAAGTGATAACATTGCTATTTAAACTACGAATTTTCTGTGCTATTTCTATAGCTCTTCCAAAAAGCTATCTATACATTTTTTTCTTTGTTTTTTCATTCTTTTGTTTTCCATATGTATTTTTGTACTATTTTTGTGTTTTTTCTATTTCTATGTTTTTCCAATCCTACGTTTAAAGAGGCCTTAAATTTAAATTCTAGCTAAACAGCTATAGATCGTAGATTCTACAGTTGCAGACCACGGTCAGATCACCCTTCTAGGCCCAGGTGCATCGGGATCGTGGATCAGATCACCCTCCCCCGCTGTCTGCCACCACCAGTGAGTTGTCAGCCTCCGGCGGCACACGTACGTGCGGGCTCTGACCTACGCCGAATCGCCGATTACTTTACTGCTTAGACCTGGGCCCTAGGGGCAGACCAAGTCGGGGCTCGCATCTCAGCGTGAGAGCTCGGAGCCTCATATGGTGCGTGTCCGCATCCTGTGCGTACCGACTGCTCATCAGTGCCCAGCACTCGTCTCCTCTTGTCCGAGACACGGACAGGCGTCGTGTTCAGGTTTTATCCATGCGCATGGGCAATGCATGCATGCTCTGATGCTCAGCCAACAAAAGTGCAAAATACTTATACGAGAAGATTCGATTCGCACCATTGCAATCGATGAACCTTGGTCCTAGTCCTAGTCACTCATAGTCTTTCGACGGACATTGCCATCTCGGAAGCAAGCAAGCAATTATGTAATGAAAAGATAATCAAGAGTTGGCCTCCCTCTCGAAACTTCCAAAGAACTTCACAGGAAATAGTAGGTGTGTTTGGTTGATGGCCATAGCCAATCAGGTTCAAAAGTGAACTATATTAGCCATAGCCAAATTTAGACCACGATTTTAGCAATAATGAGCCAAACAGGCCATGCGTTGCGGCTAACTGGCAGGATGTGACGTGCATAGCCCTATTTTGCATGTACTCCTTTTATTTTGGCTCAGATGGCTTCATGTGGCTGTGCAGCTGCAGCGCTGCACCGCTAAACACTTCTAATAACTGCATAACACAGGGCTAATAGGATGTCAAGATCTCAAATAGAGTAAAAAAAATGTAACCAATACTTATTTATTTTACGCCCAGTCTACCTATACATATAGGCATCTTCAATAATATATAGGTTGGTAGATGTCAAAACATGGTTGTTCTAAGCTCTATGACTCTTTAGAAATGATATAGTTTTTTTTATAAGCCTCAACCAAAATCCTTCATGCAGGTATCTTTTAAGAAAATTTGCTGGTTCCGGTTATGGGCTAAATTACTGCAAAATGATGATTAAGCATAAGGGGTGGTTCAAAGCTACCAACAGTCAGAGATGGTGACTTTACAGATATTTGTTTCTTTTAGCTAGTCATATGTGGTTAGATTTTCTTTCCACGTAATTTGAAACTCGATTAAATACTTTGTCAAGAGCTATAAACTTATAATAAAAATCAGTCTCACTCTCTCCAAACAAAAGATGAAGCCAGAAACAGAAATGGCCTAAGTTATAATACGGACGTTTCTAAAAATCAAGATATTAAATATGTCGTAGGTCTTGGACTCTTGGTCGTAGGATGCTTCGCTGTCGAAGCATACATCATCTACCACTGAAATGGTGTTGTTTCTAAAATAAGTTTTGAAAACTGAAGTTTTTTTATAGACATTAAATCGGGTCACTATTTGGTCTAGTTTTTTGTGCAGATAAATGTTTAAACACGCTAAATAAATGCCCATTAAATAGTATAAACGGCCAATTAAACAGGCATAGTTGGTCAGAATATGTCATTCAAATGGCATTTGAATAGGCTAAACAACACTTAGGGCTGAAGATCATGTGCTGGCGAAGCAGAGCACTGGGGCTTTATTAAGTGGCAAGAGATGGTAAATACAGGAACATTTTTTCCTTGGAGACGAACCTTTTATGGGTCTAGGCTAGCGGCGTGGATTGAACTACGTTTACGCATCGCTAACATCCAGTTGACACAGGAGGATGATGCATTTCATTGGAATCTGACTCAATCCGGACAATTCTCTGTGAAATCCTATTATCAAGCGTTGATAAAAATGAGGTGCCCAATTTAAACAAACGTTTATGGAAACTACAAGCTCCACTAAAGATCAAAGTATTCCTTTGGTACCTTAGAAGGGCGTAATCCTAACTAAGGATAACCTTGCCAAACGCAATTGGCATGGAGACAATACTTGTTGCTTTTGTCATAAGGCCGAGAATGTTTTTTGAATATCGTTTCGCTCGTATGGTCTGGGGTGTTATTTTTTTGGCCTTCGGGATACCTAGTGTTTCTAATATGTTTGGAAGCTGCCTAGAGAGGTTTGAACACAACCTTAGAAACATCGCTTTGCTAGGAGCGGCAAGCACTTGTTGGTTTTTCTGGCTAAGCAGAAATAATATTGTGTTTGAAAAAAAACGATTTATTCTCCTTTGCAGGTTATTTATGTCATTTTCTATTGGCTCTGTACATGGGCGGTGCTACAGAAGATGGACCAGCAAGCTACGGTTGTGGAAGCTACACGATTCTTGGCGTAGGTGGCCAAAAACTTTTTTTCCAGGCTCATGGATAACGATCTAATCATCAAATTGATTGTCACTAGAGTGTGCGTGTTATCTTTTATTTAGGCTGTGTGCCCGTCTCTTGATGAGCAGAGGCTGGAAGCAATTTCAAAGACTTGTATCAACTTGATGCGACAAGTTAAAATTAATAAAAGCTTTCTTTTCTAAAAAAATGTTTTTTTGAACGGTATATGGTATGTTGGAGATGAGCACAAGGCGGCAAGGACACTGCCGCGGGCTCTATGGACAATGACTTAACGATGAGACATTGGTTGGGCCGCGCCGTCTTGCATTGGACCTGACTCAACGTTTTCCTTGGAGTTTACGTTTAACGTAGGCTTAATGCATCACGATAGTGTTTCCGCTGATATACCGAGAAAGGTAAACTGTAAAGACATTTAGGAACGAAAAAAAAAATCATCTGCTGTATGTATAATTAGACAATTCATATATATAAATATGTGTGTGCGTGAAGGCAGCAAAATAATGCTCATCCATTTTTTTTAGAAAAAAGAACAATATCAGGCCTCTATAGCCACACAGAGTCAAAATCGTACAAAGTTTTCAGTTAATATGTTGCTTTGATAAGAGGGAATAAAACATAGAGAAAATATTTATCATACGCAAAATATAATCTATTATTATTTCTTTATCCACTCTTAGCAAATATGTCTAAGATGATAATCTCCAATGACTTACTCGCCAAAAGGAAGATCTTCCTTGTGCCATCACATTGCAATAGATCCCAAATACGCATCCAATATGCTCCTCCGAAAGTAACATGCGCATAAGAAGGGTAGCATTTTTTTTCAAAAACAATTCTGTTACACGTACACCAAAAAGCTCAAATATGAGTGGCACCCCCCGACACACACACACACAAAAATTAAATTTCTTTCCTCCTCTATGCCATGCATAATGGATCTAGAAAGGGTTAACCAAGTAGCTATATTAACAATTCTCCAGATAGACTTGGTATAATGGCAATAAAAAAGGAGATGATTAATTATTTAGTTACAGTCACAGAAGCAATACCCTTGACCCCTGACTAATTTCTTTTAGCTAAATTATCTTTTAAAATTACCCATGTTGAAGTTACCTAAAGAAAATCCTTAGAGAGTTTCAACATCCAAATAAATTTGTCGAAGAAGGGTATATCCTAGTTCAACAAATATTGTTACATAGATTGAATAGAAAAAAAAACCATGCCTATGAGTCCTATGTAAAAATGTCTCTCTCACTAGAATGTTGAATACTAGATATTTTAGCTACTAGATTATTCCAAACAGTCAGTTTGTCACTGAGCAAAGCTCTACAAAAGAAACATTTAGTGGTTCATGATTCATAACATTTGCCACTGAAGCGTGCGGGTAACTGACAATACTATATAAGCTAGAAAGCTGCATTTTGAGAGGTGTATATTCCACCCAAGTATCCTCCCAGAAATCTAGTTTGTGAGCCATCTCTTATATTAAAACTCTTGCACCCAAAAAATCTTCCTTGACTCTTAAAATGTGTTTCTAGACATGTGAGTCACTAGGCTTAATTTGAACCTGTGACAAACAGTTTGAACATAGATATTTATTTCTAAGCTATAGCTACTAGGTTCCTTCCTCATTAAGAAGTTTAAATAACCATTTACCAAAAAGGCATCTATTTTGAATATGAAGATCTAATATACCCAGACCCTATCCTTAGGATGACATAGAACGTCCCATTTATCATTATTGCCTTACCAAAAGAATATGAACCGATAAAAGTCTAGTCTTTTTACAATAGATTTTGAGATTAAAAAGAGGATACCACAAACATTGGTAGGATGCTAAGTACTGAAATTAGCGAAACCTTTTTATCTAAAAAAAGGACATCTTGGCTAAGTACTTAGTTTACACTTAAATCTTTCCTCAATTACACTCCAATCCACATTACGAATTTTACAATGGTGCATCAGGATATCTGAGTATTGAAAAGGGTATGACCCTATATCACAGTAAAACAAGTCAGTGTACTGTTGCTGATAATTTTTTGTTTCTCCATAATGCTCGCCCAATACAAGGAATAAAAAGGTTCATGTGCGGCTGCTATCAACTCTGCGTGTGCTATGACTGCTGTGCTGCAAAAAGATGATGCCCACAAAGGAGAGGGGCGACCCTTGCTCTTTGTTGATAAATCCCTTTATTTACTTTGCAACAGCTGACAAAACGTGCTCAATACGTGCTCTCGCTTTTCTCGATTGATCCAGCAAGAATAGCCTGTGCTTTACAAGATTCTAACTGTTTGCAAATCAGAAATTTCATACAAATGTGATGCAAACACAGTTCCTGCAAACAAGTTAGGATGTGAATCTATATCTCTACCGGTGGTAAAACTGATTTGTTAAAAGGAAAAAAGTTTATATAACCCACTGAAGTATATATGGTGGACCATATCACCCTACCCAGGGAACCAGATGTTTTGCACCCTAGGATATCAAAAACCGGTCAAATAGACTTTTTACTTCAGGGGGTTATATAGACTTTTTACTTTTTTTAAATCATTCTAAAGTATTACCTTTATTCCTTTTTGTTTGGTGTTAGGGAAAGATGTTTAGTTAATTTTTAAACTAATGATTGTGTGAAACGTCATATAAAATAAAATGGAGGGAGTAATATCCTATCACCTCTTTTACCTATGCAAATGATATCCAACTTCAGATTTAGTGGTACAAACAAGGCAAGCTTCTAAATTATAAAAAGTATGTAGTAGAACCAAATAAAGATTTAAAATTTCCATGGTTAATAATCTGGATTTACCGGTGATCGGCATATTCTTTGGTACCAACCATTTGGAATTTAACAGCAAGTTGAAGTTTTCATTTCACGTGCTTTTAGTTTATTTGCAGAGACCATTGCATGAAAAGAACGGTCGTTTAACCCAGCAAGTAAACACACGTAAAAGTTTTGTTTTGACTTTCAGCTCCATTACCCAGATAACACCAGGAATCCAACAGGATTCAGGGAGAATTGTTATTGGAGGGGGGGAAAATGACCTTGCAATAAACAATGTAAATTTAGGTTTCTGAAAGATCTGTTAACTAAATTATTGGACAATATAATATGCCATCACATACTGTGGATAACGCCACCGCCAACTTGGTTGCACGAAGAAGTGCCAATTCAGCGTTTGAGGCTTCTAATCCATTGGAACATGGAAAATATTTGTTGTGCGTCTGCAAGTACAGGAATAATATGTAGCTTTTCCACAGCAACGTAACAGAATATGAAGAAACACAAAGCACATCATTTGACAAAGTGGCAATATAGATATGCCACTTTCTTGTTGACTCTGATTGCATGGGTACTACAGTTCCTCACATCGGCACCATCCATCAATATTAGATTTGAGTTCAACCATCGCACCATATATAATGTAAGCAGATCTGCATCGGACTGTTGGGTTTGATCTCATCCGGACTTGGTCAGTACGAGATGGAGGGACGTTGGGTCCACCACGCGCCCTGATCGGGGGCGTAACCCGCTCATGGTTGCGGCCCCCCTGGTGCGCAGCACAACAGTGATAAAAGGGGATGATGTCAGGCTCATGAACCAAAGTTCGTCGGTCACCAAAACCCTCTCACACACACACCCGAATCCGAACTAGAGATGCGTTGAGGCAACGGTAAGGAGACCACCGGCGCCACTGCGATCCATGGCATCGTCGCTGACGTCCTCACGCCGACGGTGCTAGAAGACACTTGCGGCACAAGGACTTTCCTCCTCCTCCTCTCACCATTCCTACCCCAAGCCATGTCGTCCACTTCCACCAAGGCCACCGAAGGTATAAACTCAAGTTTCTAAGTAGATTTAGTGGTTTTGGGTTAAGACCAAGGTCCTAGTAATTTATCAATGGCATCAAGAGCCTCGGTTAGGTCTAACCCTAGAAGTTTGAAAACCTTCGGTTTTTTGCCTACCCTTGCAAAACATATTCGAGTCTCGGGCAAATCTTTGAGTACTACAAGAAAAAAGAGAGGATTAAGTCATTTTTGAGTTGGATTTCGCTCAAATCCGAAGAAAAATACCCCAAATTGTGAACCCTAGCTCAGTGTTTTCCTTAAATCCACATGAACCTAACCCTAAAACTCCAAAATTCCCCAAGATTTGAAGGTAAGAGGACTTACTTGACCTACCTTGGTCGTTGTCGATGCAGTGACCCCAGGAAGTTGACTGCCACTGATGTGGTTGTGACTGCCGGATCTTTTGCTTTTGTGTGCGAGTGAAAGTGCACCGCCATGACGCTCCTCGACGGCCGCGCACCCACCCTACAGTGATGGCGTGCACAGGTGAGAGGCCGCATGGCGGCACCAGGTACTCCGTCACTCTCTTTGGGGGAGGTTGGAGGAAGGGGATGGCAGCGGGTCAGAGAGGAAGGAGAGGGTTGTGGCCTGGGTGAGGCAGAAGAGAACGAAATTAGGGTTCAGAGAGGAGAGCAAAATATTCGCCTTTTATACGTGTGCCGGATTGTTTTCGGTTGTTGATCTGCTGATGGATAGTGGTGAAACATGCGGGGGACTGATTTCTTGGCCTAAGCCTAGCTAGGTTGCGCCTTGTGATGAGGGCGAGCTGTGTGCGTAGATAGGCCGGGCCGGCTATATGGGCCATTCTCGGTGGATGAACAGTGAACAGTGCGATGAGTTTTCTCTTTTTCCTTTGTTTTCAGTATTAAGCATTGTATAATTGATTCTATACACGTATTTGAGCACTATTTAAGCATTATACTTGCTGTATGGTTGAGTTAAGCACTAAGTTAAGCACTAAGAATAAGTTTTAAGTATAGTTCTCATGTGTCCGTTGCTAAGTTTATTTTATTCCTCTATTTGAATTAAAACCATGGATATTTAGTTAGAAAATAATTGAATGCTTCATATAAGAAAACATTTGTTAAAGTATATGATCTAAAATTTAATCTTCTGACCAACGTTGATGATAAATTTTTATGTTCATTAAGTTTCAAAGTTTTTAGTTCTATTCTATTTTTATCTAACGGTGATTTACAAATAGAGCAATTGTTGTTTTAATATTGACAGCATGATTAAATTCTGTTTTCTAATTGAATTTATTATTTTCTTATGAAGCATCATCGTCTAAGATTTCCAATGCCCTCAGTCTTATAACTAGGCTTGAGACTTTGAAAGGCTCAAATTATTCCTCTTCGAGGCAGAAGTTAAGGTTGACACTTGCGATGGCCTAGATTGACCACGCAATTGAGAATCCTCACCCTACCGCGCTAGTTTTGGCGGCTGTAGACACTCCTGGTACTGCGGATAATGCGGCGAAGACACTGTAGGCTGTCTCCAACAAGGGTTGCCATTGGGCTTGGCAAACCCAAAATGCCTATTTTCGCGTACTGTAGCGCTACCCATACATGTCCAACAACATAGGCATACCCGATTGGCAATCTGCGTCGGTGGAGAGAGGGTAGCCAATTTGCCATCTCCATCACGGGGACGCATTCAGAGCGAGCAATGGTCACTCCCCCCACCAAAGGTAGAGAAGGGTGCCAGCCGCCAGAGCTCGCCGCATCAGGTCCTCGATGGCAGCTATGGCAGCGACTGATTCGGTAGCTGTGGTGGCAGGTCCTTGATGGAAGGCAACGGCGGGCTGCAGATTTCGGCCAGCGGCGCGAGCCAATGACCTGTGCTTGCGGAGGAGGATTTTGCCTAGCCTGTTGGAGACCTACCCGAAATGCCTCCCTTGCCAATTTGCCAGCCGTTGCCAAAGCTACCAAATGCCAACCGAAAATGCCAACCCTTGTTGGAGATAGCCTTATGACCCTTAGAAAGCAAAGTGGGACAATTCCAGCAGGAAATGTCTGATTGTCATTAAGGGTTTAATCCTTGAGTCGATTAGGATACTATCCCTGAGTAGTGTGAGTCTCTCACAAAGTACCTACAAAAGATTAATGATCAGTTTACTGGATCCACCGATCCAAGGCCTATACCTAGGGGTCCTCATTAAGAGATTTGTGAATGCCGAGTATTATGGAAGTGGCATAAGGGAGTATATCCTAAAGTTGACTCACATGGCAGAACAACTCAAGTCGTGACGTGGAGCAAAAAGATGATTTTGTTGTCCACCATATCGTGAACTTTTTGTCAAAAGATTTTGAGACATTTGTTGTGAATTACAACATTAGTATTGACAAGTGGACAATTCAGAAGCGCATTTCCATGTATGTGCAAGAGGAAGAAAGGATTAAAGCCCAAAAGACTCACAATGCTGGTAGTGTATACCATGTGAAAAGCGACTAGAAGAACAGAATAAGCCTTTCTTCAAGAATAAGGGTGGGTTTTAGGGCAATCAGTAGATGAAGTACAACAAGTTTCAGCAAGGTTAGGGCAGGTTACTCATTAGGGGCTCCAGTCAGGATTCTAGTGAGAGGCCCCAACGCAAAGGGAAGGAGCACTTCCCTAGGATTGCTCATATTGATGAGGTGGCTCAGGACCAACGTTGATGCTGCCGAAGGAGGGGACACCATATGAATAATTATGTTGAGTCCATGAAGTGGTTGAACAAATTAAGTAAGGATAAAGTTATATCCATAGATGAATCTCTATATTTAGATTTGCCCATTAATACTTGGTGGATTGACTCGGGTGCAACTGTTCATGTTGTTAATTCTTTGCAGAGATTACATATGAAGAAGAACCTACGAAAAGGGAAAAGAAGCATTACAATCGCCAACGGGCTTGAATCTGCAGTTGATGCCATCGGAGATCTTTTCTATGGAATTAGATGGCGATTTTATTCTTCATTTACACAATATATTATTCATGCCTTTTTTGAGAAGGAATTTGATTTTTGTATCTTGTTTGGATGATGAAAACATTCACTATCATTTTAGGAACAAGCAGTGTGTTTAAAGGACTGAGATAGCGACCACAAGGTGTGAACAGGAGCCAAATAAAATTCTTAGCCAAGAGAACTTGGCCTAAATCTTGATTCAGTCCCAACATTTTATCTAGTTGTATACAGGAATACATAGCAATGAAAATGCTACTAACCATAGGACACGGCTAGGAAACATAAGCGGAAGAAGATTGCCCAAACATCCAAGAAAAAGGGCAAGAGAGACCATAATTCTGTTTTTGTTCAGGTGTAGACAGTCTGACTCAAAGGGGCCAACAGTCCACGGCCCAAAAACATTAATAGAGTCAACGACGGACTGTTCAGGATTCAAGGGAGGACTGCCCGTTGTTGTTTGACTCAACCAAACACATTAGATGAATAGTTACAGAAACATCGACAGCCTGTCCGAACTTCAAGGGCGGACTGTCCCAAGTACAAAAACCCACATAAAATAGTCTCACCAACACGAAGAAAGAATTGCCGAAACCCAACAAAATTAATTCCAAAAATTATGAAATTTTTACGGAGCTTTCTAACATGTCATAGAAGAAATCCACTAAATTTGAGCTCAATTGGAGTAGGTTTGATTTCACCAAAGGGGTGGAATATCTAGGCCTAGGTGCGGACTATCCGTGGTCAGTAGAATATCCATGGTTTAGTAGAATTTATGCAAATAGCAGAAAAATGATTCTATTCGCGAAACTAATCTAGCCCAAAATTGAACAATTACAAATCCAACCAAACTTCAAGAATACAATCCATAGTCCGGATGAGCTGATCTCCAAAAGATCTCACGAAAAAAGATAAAAAATTAACCGCCTTTCAAGAATCACGAATTGAAGTTGGAAGGAGGAAAAATTGGTCAAGGAAAGGGAAATCGAAATCCCAGAGTCTCTAAAGGATTTTAGTCTAGTCCAAAGGTTGGAATACGTTCTTATCCTGCCTAGCAAGCCTAAAAAACACAAGAACTTCGGATTACTGCACGGAACAAGATTTTGCTAAAAATCCCCACTAAATCAAGAAAACCACCAAAAGATGGGGGAAAGAAGAGAACTTGAGATTGAGCCAAAAGGTTCACAGAATTGCACTCCAAGATCAGAACCAAAATCTTTCCATTACTTCATGGAATATTAAACGATTTAAAATAAAATATATAGAGCGGAAAGAAACAGGAATATATGCTCATACCCCTTATCCATCTAAAGACCCGCAGCCTCGTCATACCCCATCCTGGTCGGTGATAGGAGCGCAGCGGCCAACGGCGGAACCAGGGGGCCAGGTTTACCCACAGCCTCATCTTAAACCCCCCTCTTCTATAGTCCAATCCAATCCAAGTTTACCCTTCTATTATCCAACCCCATTCAAATTCAAAGGGAAATTATCCAAATCCAATCAAAACATCCGAATAACAATGGCTGCTAACATATGTAGTCTGCAACTGCAAGCGCTGCACACGGGAGAGAGGTACAGAGAAGCACATGACAGAAGCCTGCTGTAGGCACCACCGCTGCCGCTCGGCAACTGCGGCATGAGTCGCCGCCCGCCGCCGCTCGATGACTACCGCATGAGCCGCCGCGGCCGTGCCGGAACTGTCGTGGGCGCCGCGCGCAACTGCCCCATGCGCCGCTGCCGTCACTGGAATTGCCGCCGCCGCCGCAACTGTTGCACAAGTGCCGCCCGACAATCGTCGCAACTGCCGCAGGCTTGCGGTCACAAGTAGTACTATTTTGGATGTTGGCGAGTGGCAAGGTGAGGGGGGACGCCTGCCCAAGGATCGGCAGCTCAGCAAGGGGGCACGCCGGTGAGCGGAACAGGGGCCTCGTGGCTCATCAAGTTGAGCTCGACGTATAGCTCAGTGTGGGGTGTGGCCCGCTGTTGTGCGATGGGGCACGTCGGCGAGGAGGCACGGGCAGTCCTGCGGCTCTATGAGGGAATGCGCTGGCAAGGCTTGTAGCTCGGCCCGCGCCTTGGGCCAGGCATGCACTGCTTCCACGACTCTGCTCATCAAAGCGAGGAGGCGCACAAAGTAGGCCTGCGCGCACATCTAGACGGCGTAGGGTGAAGGCAGGCTGCACATCCGAGCTGTGAGGCCCCGCAGTGCGACCCAGTGGCTAGTGGCAAGCCCAGACGGTGAGGCCTACGGCACGGCCAGGCGGTACAGAGGAGAGGCAGGTGGTGCGGCCTGGCAGCCTGCGCCTCATCCAAGCAGGAATACCAATTAATTATGTCAAAAAAACTTTGCATATACATATGTATATATGCGATATATTTTTTTGAGCACAATATATATGCATACTGTAAATAAAAATACCAAGAACAACCTCGCTTACAGGTGTTTTGGCCCAAAGAAACTCCTCAGTGGGCCTTGAACCCTTTCCTAACATGGCCCAAGGTCAAAATAGCTCCCTCATGCGTCCTATTGGGGCCCAAAACCCTCCTACCACACTCACGCTATTTGCACGGATTGCTGGGCGTGCAGCCGCACAGGCACAGCCTCACGGCGGTAGGCCGACCGGCAGCCGCGCAGCGGTATCGAAGGCAACACCGGCACCGGTAGTCTGGTAGGTACCACAGTCTGCATTCTGCAAACAGTAGCACAGGGAGACGACATTGAGCCACCGAAGCAGCAATGCAGCTGAACAACTAGAACTAATTTCACTCCATTCTTTAATAATCCATTTCACTATATGATAGTACCGTAAATCAATTTTACATGACAAAGTTAAGGCTTTAGGCCGTTAAAAAAATGTATACTCTTGAAAAATTTTGAATACACGTTCTCCAAATCCTAGACCCGCCTCTGAGGCCAGTGGCAAGAGCACGAGCATCATGCTCTGAGTGAGGAAGGAGAAGCGGGGTGCATATGGCAAGCAAATATGGGAGCATGGCGATGAGGATGTTGATCGAGGTGGGCACAAAATGGTCCACGGCTGCAAAGACAACTTTGACATTGGGGAGCCTGTGTCTGGACTCTAGAGGAAGCCAGGATGCCAATGCCAATGACTATGCTTTGGCAACAAGCGCAGTCTCATGACTTATTACTCAATTTGTAATAGATTACTTTCATTTAGTTGACACAATTTTTGGTGCCATTACAATATATCAAAATGATGTCCAATACTTTATGCCAAACTAGGGATATTGTCACAAGCTCATACTAAAAAACAGAGGTAAATCTGTATGGGCATGACCATCTTTTCACATAAAAATTAGCACCGTTAAGATGACTAAATGGGGTAGGGGTAAACTCTGCCTTCGTATAAAACGCGGGGGCAAATTCATAAAGTTGAAAAAACGAGGGCCAAAAAACTACTAGACATTAAAGTGAGGGCATAAACGCCAAAGCCACCGTTCCAAAACAATGTTATTATAGGTTAGCATTACCAACTTGTACTAATGTATTTAGTATAGCTTTTAAATATATAAAAAAATTCCTTATTTGTTTTTGCCCAACAGTTTTTAAAAATCTGGAACTAGATGGTGTAATTGTGTAAAGACAATGGGGTGGGGTGATGACTGACGAAGGCTTCTCACGGCTCCATCATGAGTGGTACGGTATATGAAACCCGTGATTAATGTGACAGTGGGAGCTCCGAGTATTATGGCAGAGCGGCTAACCCGAGGGAATTACCATTTCGTTTTTTCCTAAATCCCGAACTCATCCAGAATCGGAATTTTGGACGGAATTCCGCCGGATTCCGTGTTTTCCGAACGGAAGCAGTTTTTAAATTCAAAATCGGAAAACCGGAAATTCCGGTCGGAATTCCAGAAAATTCCGTCCGAAAACCGTGGATTTTGACCGAAAAATGAAGGAAATGATGGGAAAAAGCTAGGAAATTTACGTGCATATGTAAAAATTGGAAATTTTAGCAGAGTTTCCCCTGATTAGGTGTACATTGACAGTTTATAGTACATAGAATATATGAAACTCCACCAAACAATTAAAAACACAACATTTAACACATAACTCATGTCCAAAGTGCACTCATACATAGTCCAAAGTCCATTAAAATTATTATAATTAGTCCAAAGTCCAATTATTACAACATAATGAATGGGCTTGTCGATCCAAATAAGTCCAAAGCGTACATGAAGCCTACAAGATAATGCAGAATCCCGCCTCCCCGCGGCGGAATGTGGCGGCGGCGGCGGCGGATCGTCGAGGGAGCTCAGGAGAAGGGCGCAGGGGAGAGGAAAGCGTCGGGTGAAAGGCTCTGGTGCGATTCGGCTGCGTCGGTGGAGTGGATATGGCTCCCTCATAACAGGTTTTAGGGTCTTAACGGGTCCGAACCCAATTCGTCAATTTAACAAACCAAATCAATTTGGATTTGAACGATTTCAAGTGCTAATGGCTCAGAAAAACATCTAGTTTTTTATCATATTTTTTTCGGATTTTTTAGTAATTTTTTATAAATTTTTTCAAATTTTTGAATTTGGAAACGGAATCCGCCGGAAAATTCCGGTTTTCCACTTTCCGTAGTCGTCCGGAAACGGAAAAATTTTCAGAAAACCAGCGGTTTTCCGTCGAAAATGTTTTCCCTGAACCCGAGTATGTGTATCCATTTTATTCTTCGAATATTAATTCGCTAGGCACTCGAGTGCCCATCACCACCCAACATACCAGCACCAGTCTCCCAGCAGCTACATACAACTGCGAGCACGATACAATCCAACCTACTGTATGTCTGTCGCGCGCCAACAACACTCACAACATTTCAGGACGATCGATCTCTCGTCGCGATCAATCGCTTGAAGCTAACAGGCGTCACAAACATCTTGCCGCTGTAGAATGCGTCAGCGGCTAGCTTAGCGGCCTGCTCCGTGGTGTACCCCTCGTCCCAGAACCAGTATTCCGTTCGGTTCGAGCATGGTTCAGAGTAGTAAGGACTGGGCGCACACGGGCCCGGGCAGCAGGCGCTGTTAGTGTTGGCAAACCCTGCACAGTTTTTTTATTCAAGCCATAAAAGAGATGATTATATATGAGTATAATTAAGACAAATACAAGACGACAGTCGTCCATATTTATATTTGGGATAATGATTTTGACTTACCGGTGGCTGATGGGTTGCCAAAGGTGGCGTTGGAGAAGCCGTAGAAGTCGGCGAGCGCGTAGCGGAAGTGATGGAGCTTGGTGGCAAGGTCGGAGAGAAGCGTGCCGACCGCAGCGTTGAGCTCGGCGGCGCGCCTGTTCATGTCGTCGCTGCAGGGGCCGTCGCCGCCGTGGCCTGGGCTAGACTGCACGGGCGGCGTGCACCCGATGAGCCCGACGTTGATGACGCCGAACTTCCTGGCTCCCATGCCGTGCAGCGTCGTGAGGGTGGCCCCGAACAGGTCCCTGAGACGCTGCGCCTGGGTCTTGTTGTCGTTGGACGGGAACGCCGCCGCGAAGGGGTTACTGTCCGGGACGAGGTCCATGCCGGTGCTCAGCCCGGTGAGGAACAAGGACTTGGACAGGAACTTGTTTAGAGGCTTGCGGCCGCCGAGCAGGGACTTGAGCTGGGCTCTCGTTTTCGCGAAGTTTGCCACTTGCATCGACAGTGGAATGGTCATATTTGCGTACTGCAAATTGAGATGATTTGCAATTGACAGTTCACAAGAATCGATCAGTGCATCACACTAGTTCGCTTGCAAATTTAATTTGCAAAGATCGATCCAGCTTATACTTACGGTGGAGTTTTGAATCCCAGCATTAGCGGAGGAATAGTTAACTCCGGTGAAACCCTCCATTTTGTCCGGGAACGGATCAGGAAGCGATCGGTAAGCCGGTGGGCTCATCACAAATCCCATGGCTTTTGCTGCGTACATATCACAACGCAAGTCCATCAATAATTATGCCTATACATACATATCCCGATCTACCACTAACAAATAGTACTAACATTCATGCATATATATATACCTATGAAGTCGGCGATGTTGAATCCGTTGCTGAACCGTCCAGTGGGATTGTTTCCTGGCGGGAAGTCAATGCCGTAATACAGGTGGTTGGCGCGCGGAGGGTCTCCCATCTCCCCTCCGGTCAAGTCGTTGTTGTTGCCGACGTCCAAAGCCCCGTCCCCAAACACGAAGATCGCCGGCGGCTGCCGTGTACTCGGCAGCGGTGGCATTGGCAGATATCCGTCCAAGTTATTCTGCCCGCCAAGAGCTTGCACGGATGCCATCGTTACCATTGCAAGAATGGTAGCGAAAATGCTGAAGCGACCCTTATCCATGGCTAATTAAGCTGATGTATACTTGCGATTGAGTTAATTGGGGCCTGGTGACCTGCCTGGCTGCAGCTTATAAGCAGAAAGATGCCTGGCGCATGAGGGAAGAGCCCAGGGACTCCTCCCAGTCTTATATCCTACTTCTTAGGAATAATAATCTAGCTCTTGCCTGGCAAAGTGGCAAACATACATTTCCTTACATGGCGAATGCGTGCATTTGCTTAAAAGTAACAAAGTCAGCAACATTGAAAATAATCTTGGGAGTCACCTTTAGCTCGAATCTTAATCGCCCAGAAATCCTCTAGACAAATTTTCTATTCCCTCGTTCATTCAATTGTTCATTCATGGATAGGGATCAAACTAGGACGAATATTTAGTGATTATGTGCTCCCGCACGGGTTAGAGTTTTACTTAAAGATATAGATTTAATCCTTAGTAATATTACATATGATTATTTTAATTCATCTTTCGTAATGACGTTGTGGGTGAATGTGCAAATTTGAAAATTATATTCATTTATCTTCAATGATTGCATATTGGTTAATTTATATGCAGATTTAGGATTAAATTTAATTCATTTTTTATAATAATGGCAGGTAAGTAATTTATATGCAAATTTAGGTGGTTATTTAATCTATATTTTATAATGGCATGATGGTGGGTAATTTTATACAGATTTAGTGGTTATTTTATTTTAGATTTTATAATAGTATGATGGATAATTTTTATATAAATTTAGGGGGTCATTTTATTTCATTTTTCGTAATGACATGGCGGGTAATTTTTGTATAATAAATTTAAGGGTAACTTTATTTTATCTTTTATAATGGCATGATGGGTAATTTTTTAGAAAACATAATAGGTCGAATAGATACTATTATGAGAGCTACGTGATGGACGGACGGATGTTTTTGATCTTTGTGAGAATTTCTAAAATTTATCTTTTATTCTAGCGCGTCTGGTGAGAGTTAGCGTGGAGGTTAGTAATATTAAAATTTGTCCATTTAAAGGAGTTTAGAGGCTAAATGGAACGTCTAGTATCCAAACCGAATAATATTCGATCCATATTCATATCCAGAGGTTGCAAATTTAACATTAGTATGGCGATGAGATGTATTGTGTATAGCAATATCCGGACTATCCATACCGAAAATCCCATTTGAAATAAATAATTATTTATAATGGTATCCGTGCTTTTCCATCCTGATTTCATTGCTAAATCATGGTTATGGCAAATGCTACGGTACCCACGTTACACTCAAGAGATAAGACCTTAAATAAATCTAAGCCAAATAGAGGAGATAAAAATATTAATATAAATACAAAATATTATAAAAATTAAACTAAAATGAAAGGAAAACCCAACCAAGGTTCTAGCCCCCACCTCCTGCTTGTTCCCTCTGCGAGAAAGTATCGCCGCCCTAGTGGAAGTCACGCCGAAGCGGAACGATGCCGGCCGATCAATCCAGTTCTTCCCATCCCGGAGGAACGGCAGTGCCCAACATTCTCTTCCAATCAGGGATTGAGGTGCCATCAGGTTCAATCAAGGAGTTGTCACGTTTCATGCCATCCAAAGACAAAATATACACATCATATTAAAATTAAATAAATTAAATAGTCAAATACTAGTCACTTAGTACTGACGTTTCAATGGCGTCGTTGAAAAGTTTCGAAAGATCCATGTTATGTTCACGTTCGAGTGTTATGTGGAAGAAAAAAGATCACAGCCAAAACCGAATTATGTGTCCTCACCTGATGAGAAAAAAAAATCACAGCTAAAACCATGCCCATGTTCTAATCGTGATGAGAAAAAAATTAAAAAAAAAACATGCTCACGTTAACAAATAAAACAACAGTCCAACATCACGTTAGATATAATACGGGCTTGGCCCATATTTTATTTAATAATTAAGTCATATATATGCTAGGTCCGTATTAATGTTGTGATACATTAAAAGTTTTGTACCACATTGGATATTTGTCTGTATATTAACTCAACTTAAATTAGTGGACTATGAGTGCACTTGTCGTCAAGTTGAGGGGGGCTAGAGACGTGCCACGCGCACGCTCTGGCCACCGAGCCGATGGCAAGTGCGGTTGGGAGCTAGGTTTTTGCCACTCGGTCTAATAGAGTCGTGGCGAGGTGAGTTGGTGGTTTTTTCCACTTGGTCAAATGCAGTGAAGGAGACGATGCTCTGGCCACCGAGCCGATGGCAAGTGCGGTTGGGAGCTAGGTTTTTGCCACTCGGTCTAATAGAGTCGTGGCGAGGTGAGTTGGTGGTTTTTTCCACTTGGTCAAATGCAGTGAAGGAGACGATCCTGTGAACTTCCGGTGGAGGATCACGCACGGACCACCAGGAAGGAGCGAGTAGTAGCGGTAGCACTCTCCAAAAATCAGATATTAAGCAATTTTCTATTAGCGATTTTGCTACGCTGAAGCAGAATGAACCGTTTGATGGAACTTCTTATAACAAGTGGCGTATTAAGAAGATCATGTGGTTGATGGCAATAAACTGCTTTCACACTGCGTAGGGGAACCAAACAATTCACTTCTGAGCAGGAGAGACCCAAACAATCCATTCCTAAGCAGCAGAGAGAGTTTGAGGTTGCCGATAACCTATTTCGAAGCGCCGTGATTAGCGCTCTTGCCAACAAGTATGTAGATTCTTTCATAACGTCCACGACGGGCAAACAGTTATGGGATGCATTTGAGCAAAATTTCAGTGTTTCTAATACTGGTAGCGAGTAGTATATCATGGAGCAGTTGTATGACTATAAAATGGTTGATAACCGTTATGTTGTGGAAATACATACACTGGATAAGAAACTCAAACGTTTTCCATATGTGTTACCCGACAAGTTCGTGGTCGGCGGTATTATTGCCAAGTTGCCACCTTCTTAGAGAGATTTTGCTACTTCTCTAAAATATAAGAGACAAAAGTTTAGCGTGGCTGAACTAATTGGGTCTCTTGATGTTTGGGCGAGGACATTGATGTTTGGGTGAAGGCGAGAGCAAAAAAAACACTCATGGAAAATGAATTCAGCCTTCCAATGCCAATATAGTACAGGAAGATAATCCCAATGTATCTTGTAAGAATAGGAAGAAGGACAAGCAAAAGAACCTCTCAAAGTCTAAGTGCAAACAGCCATGTTTAAGAAAAAAAAGAACCAAGAGGATGGTCGTTTTGTTTGCCGGAGCAATGAGCATTAGACAAGTGCATTCCCAGACTGCAATTCAACCAAGAGAAGAAATCTGCAAAGATGATTGTTAGGTAGACTAAAGGAAGAACATCAGGATATGGTAATTATTTACCTACTGTTCTTTTAGTTTGTCATTTACCTTAGTGGTGGATAGACACCGGTGCTAGTATTCATGTGTGAGCTGATTTTTCTTTGTTTTTTTCTTACCAGGTCAGCGGGACTAGAGCCTTGCTGATAGGAAATGATTGTATGTGTGTTTTTGGTGTTGGTATGGTCATTCTGAAATTTACTTTGGGAAAGATGGAGCTATTGAAGAACATGCAGCATGTCTCTTCCATAAAAAAAAAAGAATATAGTTAGCGGCTCTCAATTATGTCGTGATGTAAGTGTGTACTGCTGAACTATGGAACAATTGTTGGCAAAGATTATGACAGCATAGGCTTGTTTCTCTTATCGTTGCATGATGATGTGTGTAAGAATGTTGTGAACAATGATGTTATTTCAGATGATTCGAATATTTAGCATTCACGGCTTTGTCATGTTAATTTTGGTTGTCTTTCGCGGCTAGCAAATCTAAATTTAATTTAGTCAAAAGTTGTAAGTGATGTGTGTGCGTGCAATCTAAGCGAGGGACTCAAGTGTACCGAGTATGGTCTTTCGTCCTGGCTGTGATGAGCGTTTACCAGCACCGAAGACCTGCTAAGGGACCAGCTGACAAAAGCCATCTCGAGTGGACTAAAAGGTGGCACCAGACTGGACTTGGCGTGACAAAATCCCTGCCGAGTAGACTGGTAGGTGGCTCGAGTTGCGGTACGAGTTAGGCCCAGCCCGTAAGTGTGACCTTAGGCCCGGGACGGTGTTGTGAGTCATAAAATCACTCTGCTAAGAAGCCCAACAAGCGTTCCAGGTTCGAGCATCAAAAACAGGGACTGGTTGCCGATAACCTAATACCGGAGTTTCCCAAAGGGATGGACTACTGGACATGTGGAGGACATCAGGAGATTATTTTGATCCAAAGAAGATCAAAGACTCCATCGTGTTCGCCCGTTTGAGTTTCTAGACATTTTTTCAGGCCTCTACATGCATTATAGCATTAAGAGTCTGTAATATAGGGGATAAGTGAAAAACTACTAGGGTTTGAGTGTGTAGTATAAATAAGGAGATGGCTGGCATTTGTTCTTTCTTTCGTTAGACTCTTGTTTAAGGCTAGCAAACCCTAGATTTTCATCCTCCAAGCAAGAGCTTCAAGAAAAGTGAGATTTGAGTGATCTAGTCCCGATAGTTAGTGGGTAGGAGAGGGTGGTTGCTTGTAGATCAAGATCATTTGTTGTAATCTGAATCTTGAGACCCCTTTGGGCCATTAATCGAAGTGATTTTGTGCAGCTCTTGTGTGTGCTTGCCTTTTCTTCTCTTGTTTGGTTTTCGATCCTGAATCCTTGGTTTTTTGGTGTGTTTGTGCTTGACCAAGTTCGAGATCTTTCTCTTGCTGGTATTTCGGACTGCTAGGTGTTGCGTTCCTTAGCCTATTAGATATAAATCCGCAAGCGCACGAAAAACGCGTTGTAGAGGATTCCAAGGTATCAAATCCATGAGGAACGAGGAGTATAATAATTACACAACACAATGGCCAAACTAGCGAAGCTAGCAAGTAGAGGATAAAAGACAGGAAAGCAGGTTCTCAACAGATGTTAGCGCACTTTATTATACTAAGCATGCAAAGTACTATACTTGTCATGTAAATATAGACACCAAAGCTGCAGAGCCACTGCCAGGCACCAGAGTCCTGATAACCTAACCGAGAAAGGCGGGCGCTACAGGTTTCGGCTATATCGTCAGCGAATTTATCCAAACGAATGGGATTAGAATACTGAGAACACAAAAGCTATCACCTAGTGTGCCTACCAACCAAAACTACGTGGGATAGCCGACCAACCAGAGCAAACTCTAAGTATGAACACCGCCGTGCCACTCGAAGGGTTTACTACTTACTGGTAATGAGCCAGAAAAGCAAGAACTATTATATAGCCAACACTATAAGCATGCACATGGTTCCCATAAACAGACAAGTATAACACTAAGTATGAAAGTAAAGTAAGAATGAAATAACAAAGGTGAGAGACAAGGGATTTTACTCAATCCTGGAACTGAATATTCTTCCTCTGATAATACAAGCTTGGGAAAGAAGAGAAATCACACTCCCGAACTCTGCACTCACTACTCTGCTTGATACAAGAGGATTGCCTCTCTCTACAAGCTAAGGGAAAGCTTCACTTCTCCAACACTACACACCCTCAAGTACTAGTATACCATGCTACATCTATCCACTAAGCCACACCTCTCAAGTGAGGTCTAAAAGGGTATTTATAGTGCTAAGTGAGGAAGGAAGTCGGTTGTGGCAGTTGGAGGTAGTTACAGGCCAAGCGGCCTGGATGTGGGGCCGGGCGGCCTGGTCCTAGGCCGGGCGGCCCGGGCAATCTTTGGATCCACCGACTTTCTTCATCTTGCGGCTCATGTTGATCCTCCAAAACGGTTATAGGTCGGTTGGCGGTTATGCATGTGTGTTTTCACCTCAACCATTGGATCTTCTTGTGTTTCTTCCTTAGCCATTGGATGGATCTCCCCTGGATTGCTGACTTAGCCAATCTGTGGGCTGGATTGATGAAGTGGAAGCCTTCCGAGGTGTTTGTGTTTCTTCCTTCGGTTTCCACGTTGCACTTGTGTTTGATACATCATTCCTTGCATGCAGGTCGAAGATGGTGGCATTTGGGGCCAGAGGCAGGCCAGGCGGCCTGGCCCACAGGTTGGGCGGCCTGGGTCCTTAGCCTTTGGTGGCTGGGTTTTCAGCCCTTCTCCTTCCTTGCCTTTGGTACACCATAATTTGCCAAGTTTTTGTATGTTTTGCATCATGTCATGTGTTACTGCAAGATCTTTGTAAACAACTCATGGAACCCATTAATATATATGAACCTTGCGTAAATTTACCCTTAGAACATGAAGTATTGGTGGTCGAAATAGGTTATAACGACCGCCAACACCCCCCCACACTTAGACTTTTGCTCGTCCTCGAGCAAAACAAGAGTTAAGCACGGTGTAGAGGGCATATGACAACTGTAGCCTCAGCAAGTACAAAGGTTACTCCCAAGTTGGTTTATCTTACCCAGGATTTCAATGGTGGCTACACTTAGATTTTTGAGATGTTGAAACTGAGAACAAGTTTCAGGTGTCACAGTAGTTTTCTCTCAGCTATGAGCAACAGAGGTTTTTCTCTTTTCAAAAGACATAGTGTCCATTCCTTTGTTCTCAAGGTCACCTCTCAATCACTCAAAGGATGAGAATCCTTGTGTTTCCTCTCCTCCTAATCTAAATTTTGGTGGAGTTGAAAGAGAGTGAGACTATCTCATCATGTTTATATCACCAAGTCAAAGCAAGTGTCAAATCAAGGAGTATGAATCAAATCAAGAATTTTGGCTATGTGCAAGTGTGGCGGAAAGGTATTGGTAAGTATGCTTTGGTATTCCCCTTTTTTATGCGAGAGAGGGCATGGTATTTTCTTCCTTTTTTTTTCTTTCTCACATTTTTTTCAATTCAATTCCATGCCTCTTTTCCTCTCGTTTTGCATGATTGATGGGGGGATTGGAACATTGGCATAGCACAATTTATTGAAACTTTGTGGTATGAACGTGCACGTGATAGCCAAAAGTCATGAATGATTCTAACTCATTTGATGGCACAAGGTTTGACAAAGTTCAAAACATTCAAAGATGTCTTTGATGCATGTTGTATTTGTGGCACTGGTAGGACATGTGACTTGAGAACATTGGAGTAGATCACATTTTAAAATTTTAACAAAATAAGAGCTCTTTGCCTTAACGGGAGATCACTGCTATGTATCCATGTTACTTATATCTCAAGAATCAACATCTTAAACAAAAGTGGGTCCCTAAACAAAAGGTATCCATGGGCAATTTTACTTCAACATAGGGAGTAAAGTTTGTACGAGCATAGACATAAGCTATCATCATGATCATATGGAGTAAAATTTATCCAAGTTTCATGTATAGAATGGAATATATGGACCAAAATTGAAATTTTTTCGCAATAATACCTGGTCCTTGTGCAGAGTCGTCGTGGAGATGGGCTAACTCAGCCCAAGACTGAGCCGGGCGGCCTGGTCAGGGGCCGGGCGGCCTGGTCACCTTTGCACCGATCATGTTGCGTGCAGAAGTGCTTTGGGACACCGTTTCTGCGTGTGGTACGTTTTTCACCGTCGTGACAGGTCGGGCGACCTGAGTAGGTGCCGAGCGGCCTGGGTGCCAGGCCGGGCGGCTCGGGTTGGAGCCGGGCGGCCTAGACTTAGCTTGGTTCGTCCCAAATTTTTGTGTGCATCGAGGTATAACCCTATACATCGTGTTTCTTTGTTTGTTTCCGCAGGGTTAGTGGCGAGACCCCCCCCACACACACACATACTTGAACTCAAAGTAGGGTAAACAAAAACTTTATTGCACTAACATTAAGATTGGAAAGAGAAAAATGAAACAAAGATGACAGGCGCAGTTCATACAAAGAAAGAAATAAAGCAAACTAAACCTAAACACTAAGGAAACAAAAGGCGCCTATACTAAAAATTTATTCTAACGCCATGGGCATCTATGGCATAGGTGGATCATAGATGTCGGGATGCCCAGTGACATTGGCAAGATGGCGGAACTTGGACGAGAAGCCCTTCCTAAGGATTTCTATCTTGTCATTGATCTCCCACTTCCAAAGTTCTCCTTCTGCGCAGCGTTCTTCAAGCATGATGAACTTCTTATTCATGGCTGTGAGCTCCGCCTTGAGAGACTTGACGGTCTCTTTCTCACCCTCCTCCTTATCTGAATCTTCAAAATGTCCAGGAGAAGCCCGAATTGGAGGGGGCTTGATGGTTTTCTTCACTGTCCTCCTAGGGGGAGTAGTGTCAATGGACTCATCAATTGATGCATCCCCCCTAAGGACGTTCCCCTTCTACTTCGGGATCAGTACCTTCCCCCACCCTCCATTGGGAATAGGACCTCCCCGAATGGTGTAGGAGGGTGATCCCGGACTCTTGGGCGAAGTGTTGTTGGAGGCCATGACTTAGGTTTTTTGCAGGAATGATGAGGAGAAGGTGAGAGTGGCTGGAAGGGGAAGAACTCTTGGGTTTAAGTCGTGAAAACTCGTCCTCATCCACTCAACTGAACACCGGCGGCTTAGGGATCAGCTCCACTCAAAAAATTTCGAAAAGAGACGGCCAGCCGGCAAAATTCGAGGTCGGCCGGCCTCGTCCCAGGCCGGGCAGCACAGCACTGGGCCGGGCGGCCTGGCCAGGAGCCAGGCAGCTCCACTAGGGGCCGGGTGGCTTGCACCTGCCTCGCCGACTCTAGTTTGGTAGACTAGAAGTTGGTTTTGCCCTTCTTGGTGGACTGAAACCCTTTTTCATCGTGATGTGTCGGCTCTTTGTTGAGATTTTGGTGGTATGGAAGCACAAGGTGAGATAAGACAGAAAAGTGAGGAGCATGGTAGTGTACATGGCTCGTTTAAGGTCGTCGCTAGACCATGGCTGTGTGATCATGCCGTTCATTGCAGCTCGTAGACTTCCACTTCTTCGAGCTGAGGCATTTCGAGCTCTAGGAAGACCTTTAAGCGTTGCCCGTTCGCTTTAAAGACCTTCCCGTCTTCGTCCTAGAGGGTGATGGCACCATGATCGGCGGCATCAAGGACTAAAAAGGGTCCTTCCCACTTACTTCCAAACTTACCATGACCAAACAGACGAACACGAGAATTAAAAAGTAGTACCTTATCGCCTGGTTTGAATGTCTTGATCTTGATACGCTTGTCGTGCCATCTTTTGGTTCGCTCCTTGTATATCTTGGCACTGTGGTAGGCCTTCTCCCTCCATTCCTCCAATTCAGCGAGTTGGATTTGACGTTGAACTCCTGCCGATTGGAGATCCATGTTCCACTTCCTTATCGCCCAATGCGACTTGAACTCAAGTTCTACTGGCAGATGACAAGTCTTGCCGTACACTATTTGGTATGGTGTCATGCCAATAGGAGTTTTATATGCGGTGCGGTATGCCCATAGAGCATCGGGTAGCTTGGATACCCAATCTTTTCCCATAGCTTCGACAATTTTCTGCAGGATATTCTTGATCTGCTTATTTGATGTCTCAGCTTGGCCACTTGTCTGCAGGTGGTAAGGAGTGGCAACACGGTGGTCCACACCGAGTTCTGCAAGGCACCTCTTGAATCTTTTGTCAATAAAGTGTGGGCCTCCATCTCTGATAATGACCCTTGGCGTACCAAATCGAGGAAATATGGTGTCATAGAACATTCTGATATAATGTCTTGAATCTGCCGCGGAACACGGTAGCGCCTCTACACACTTTGACACATAATCCACTGTGATGAGGATGTACTCTTTATCTCCACACTTGCGAAATGGTCCCATGAAGTCTATGCCCCACACATCGAATACATCGAGTTGAAGGTTGCTGGTGAGTGGCATAACATCCCTTGGATTTATGTTTCCTTGTTGTTGGCACCTTGAACACCTTCTCACGAACTCTTTGGCATCATCGTACATATTTGGCCAGTAAAATCCACTTTGCCAAATCTTTGCATGAGTCCGGTAGGCTCCATAGTGACCTCTGTAGGAAGATGAATGGCATCTGTCAAGGAACTGGGGGACTTCACAAGCGGGAATGCAGTGACGTAAGAGCCCGTCTGCGCAGAGCTTGTACAGGTAGGGGTCATCCCAGAGATAGAACCGGCTATCATGGACCAGTTTCCTCTTGTCAGCTTCTTTAGGTACGTATCCCGTGACCATGTAGTTGACCAGATCTGTATACCATGGTTGGGATATCGTAACCTTCAGAAGTGTGTCATCTCTCATATAATCATCAATCGGCAAGGATGATGTCTCTTCAAATTGCATTCTTGAAAGATGATCAGCAACTGAATTTTCTACTCCTTTCTTGTCTCTGATCTCAATGTCAAACTCTTGAAGTAGCAAGACCCACCGTATCAGTCGTGGCTTTGCATCTTTCTTAGTGAGGAGATATTTGAGAGCTGCATGGTCTGTGTATATTATGACTTTGGCTCTTACAAAGTATGATCTGAATTTGTCAATGGCAAAGACAACGGCCAATAACTCTTTCTCGGTGGTGGAGTAGTTCAGTTGCGGGCCAGTCAGCGTCTTGCTAGCATAGGATATGGCAAGATGTTTTCTATCCTTACTCTGGCCTAGGACTGCTCCTACAGCATAGTCGCTGGAATCGCACATGATCTCAAATAGAGCATTCTAGTCTGGTGGTTGGATGATGGGTGCTATGACAAGAGCTTTCTTGAGTGTATGGAAAGCTTCTAAGCAGGCGTCATCAAACACGAAGGGTGTATCATTGGCCAACAGGTTGGTTAGTGGTCGGGCAATAAAGGAAAAGTTTTTGATGAATCTCCTATAAAACCCAGCATGACCAAGGAAGCTTTGTAGTGCCCTGAGGTTTGCTGGAGGTGAGAGTTGCTCAATAACTTCAAATTTTGCACGGTCCACCTCTATGCCTCTCTCTGAAACCTTATGTCCTAGCACAATCCCCTCTCTGACCATAAAATGACATTTCTCCTAGTTGGGGACAAGGTCTACTTCTTTGCATCTCTGGAGAACCTTTTCTAAGTTCTCAAGACATCCATCAAAGGTCTTGCCATAGACTAAGAAATTGTCCATGAATACTTCCATTACGTTCTCTATCAGGTCAAAGAATATGGCCATCATGCAGCGCTGGAACGAGCTGGAGCATTGCATAGCCCAAACGACATTTGTCGATAGGCAAAAGTGCCGTAGGGACAGGTAAATGTGGTCTTACTCTGGTCATCCTGGTGAATGGGGATCTGGTGATAACCGGAGTAGCCATCAAGATAGCAGAAGGAGTGATTGGCCAGCCTCTCGAGCATTTCATCAATGAACAGAAGGGGGAAGTGATCTTTTTGGGTGGCTGCATTGAGTTTTCTGTAGTCGATACACATACGCCATCCGGTGACAGTGCGCTAAGGGATTAGCTCATTGTTCTGGTTCTTCACAACTGTCATTCCTCCCTCCTTTGGTACAACCTAGACTGGACTGACCCATTCACTATCTTGCACCAGGTAGATAATACCCGCATGTAGGAGTTTAAGCACCTCCTTCTTGACTACCTCTCTCATCGCTTCATTGAGTCCTCGTTGAGATTCCCATGAGGGCCGGTGCTCGGTCTCCATCGGGATGCGATGAGTGCACAGGTTCGGACTGATTCCCTTCAGATCTTGGAGTGAGTACCCAAGCACTGATCTGTACTTCTCCAAGACTGCGATTAATCGCCAGCTTTCATTCTCGGTCAGCTTGTCGCTGATGATTACCGGTGTGTCCGGATTCCTGTTGAGGATGGCATACTTTAGGCTAGGCGGTAGCTGTTTGAGCTCAATTTTCAGGGGGTCGGGCCACAAGGATTCACCCAGTTTCTCAAACTCAAGCGGCTCTTCTACCGCACTGAAGTTGCTAGCCTCTTCCTCTAGGCTTTGTTGATCTTACTCTTCCTCAAGTGAAATTCCCATCACTTCTTCTAGGAGATCAACCTCTGGCTTAGCTTCCGTCTTGGTGTTCAGTGCTCGACTCATGCCAACTTCAAACACTTCCTTGCCAAACTGGAGCTGTAGCTGCCCTGGAGTTGTTGTAGTTTTGATCAGGGATGCAATACGGATCCCAACCAGTATGAGTGGCATGGGTTCCTCGGGTATGTCGAAGATGTGGAAATCTAAGAACATCCACTTGTCCTGCAAGGTTACTAGTATGACCTTGATAACTCCATGATTTTTCAACGATTCATTCTTGTTCCACTTCAAGTGAATGTCGGATTTTGATCATAGGAGAGTGGGGAAATGGGTGTCTACAACATATTTAGGAATGATGTTCACCCCAACTCGTGGGTCGTACAAGATATCTTGTGGGAACATGTCAGATACATGGCCAGAGACGAGAGATGGTCCTGGGTAGAACCTAACCATTTTCGTGTCGAGTCGTCTCTCTTCTAGCCATTCCCGATTCAGCATAGCTGTAAGCCAGAGAAGGTCCTCTCTCATTTGATGTGTTTGTTCTAGAAGTAGATATGCTGGTTGAGAGGTCCTTTTGAAGCGTTGGCTTTCTTTAAGCAACCGAGATGTTTTGCCAAAGCCCGTTAGTAGCTCGTCATCAAATGAGAATGGGGGAACCGACGGAGAATTCGTCACGGATTCACTGACCCTCCCAGTGTCTTGTGACGTGCTAGGTTCGGGGACATCTGTGATCATGAGAGTTTGTGGAGATGGGGTATGGGTGTTCTGGCTCTCATCTTGGTAGCTGGGTTCAGGTGGATCTTGTGGATGTGAGCGTAGTTTCTCGATTGTACTGCCATCAGAAGCTTTCTCGAGGATTTTATCAACGACTCTTCGTCCTTCTGGGGCAGATAGGTGAAAAACGATCCTCCCGAAGCTAAGTCCAAACATAGTCCTGCGCCTGGTAAAAGGCCTTGGACAAAGTGCTGCAAGAGCATGGACTCTTGGATCGCCCGATCTGGGCCAGATGCGACCAGACCGGTGAAATGTGACCAGGCTACCGCCAAAATCACGTCGCTTCCTTGAAAAAAGTTGAGAACTTCACATCGAAGGTCGACGACTCGATTTGGTGGGAAGAAGTGTAGACAGAATTTGACTTGGAGTCTCTCTCAACTCCCTTCTAATGCACCGACTACTCGGTTGTACCACGATTTTGCTGCTCCCGTTAGTGAGAACGGAAACAGCAGCCATCGGAGGGTTTCTCCAGGCATACCCAAGATGGAGATACAGCTACAAAGCTGCTCGAACTCTCGGAGGTGTGTGTAGGGACTCTCTGATTCCAATCCGGCGAAGGATTGATCCCGAACCATGGCTATCAAGCTAGGACGTAGCTGATAGCCATTTGTGATGATGGGGGCGGATGATGGTGGAGGCTCCAGAAAATTGCCCTTCGGAGCCGATAACTCGCAGATAGGTGTGTGATCCATGGGATGGTATGGTGATATGGTGGGATAGTGGTTGTATAGTAAGAGATAGGATGACCTTGGTTCTGTGTTAAGATAGCTACCTCTCCCCGGCAACGGCGCCAGAAAAGCTTGTTGGCGTTCCTTAGCCTATTAGATATAAATCCGCAAGCGCACGGAAAACGTGTTGTAGCCTTTACCCAAGAGTAGCACTATACTTGTCATGTAAACATAGATACCAAAGCTGCAGAGCCACTGCCAGACACCAGAGTGCTGATAACCCAGCCGAGAAAGACGGGCGCTACTATATAGCCAACACTATAAGCATGCACAAGGTTCCCGTAAACAGACAAGTATAAGACTAAGTATGAAAGTAAAGTAAGAATGAAATAACAAAGGTGAGAGACAAGGAATTTTACTCAATCCTAGAACTGAATATCCTTCCTCTGATAATACAAGTCTGGGAGAGAAGAGAAATCCCACTCCCGAACTCTGTACTCACTACTCTCCTTGATACAAGAGTATTGCCTCTCTCTACAAGCTAAGGGAAAGCTTCACTTCTCCAACACTACACACCCTCAAGTACTAGTATACCACTATGCTACATCTATCCACTAAGCCACACCTCTCAAGTGAGGTCTAAAGGGGTATTTATAGTGCTAAGTGAGGGAGGAAGTTGGTTGTGGCAGTTGGAGGTAGTTACAGGCCGGGCGGCGTTGGTGTGGAGCCGGGCAGCCTGGTCCTAAGCCGGGCGGCCTGGGCAACCTTTGGATCCACCGACTTTCTTCATCTTGCGGGTCATGTTGATCCTCCAAAGCGGATATAGGTCGGTTGGCGATTATGTATGTGTGTTTTCACCTCAACCATTAGATCTTCTTGTGTTTCTTCCTTAGCCATTGGATGGATCTCCCCTGGATTGCTGACTTTGCCAATCCGTGGGCTGGATTGATGAAGTGGAAGCCTTCCGAGGTGTTTGTGTTTCTTCCTTCGGTTTCCACGTTGCACTTGTGTTTGACACGTCATTCCTTGCATGCAGGTCAAAGATGGTGGCATTTGGGGCCAGAGGCAGGCCGGCGGCCTGGCCCACAGGTCGGGCATCCTGGGTCCTTAGCCTCTGGTGGCTGGTTTCAGCCCTTCTCCTTCCTTGCCTTTGGTACACCATAATTTACCATGTTTTTGTATGTTTTGCAGCATGTCATGTGTTCCTGCAAGATCTTTGTACACAACTCGTGGAACCCGTTAATATGTATGAACCTTGCATAAATTTACCCTTGGAACATGAAGTATTGGTGGTAGAAATAGGTTATAACGACCGCCAACACTAGGATGTGGAGAAATTGTGGCTTTGGTGTGCCAAATCTTAGATCCATGAGTAGCCCCAAGGAATTTCGTTCTTGCCCTTGTTCTTTACCTCTTGGATAGTCAAATCTGTGGAGAATCCCATAGTTTGAGGGTGTCATCTTTGTGGGAAAGTTTCTCCATGTCCTAGACAAGATCCACACAAAGTATCGTGAGGTCTGGACATCATTGGAGAAAGTTTGGTTTGGATCTTGGTGGATTCACCAGTTGATTTCTGTCAACTTGGGTTGTTTTCAGGACCATCGGACCGTCCGATGGTGTGACCATCAGATCGTTCGATATGTGTTTTCAGGACCATCAGACCGTCCGATGGTGTGACCATTAGACTTTTGGAACCATGAGACTGTCCGATGGTGTGACCATCGGACCGTCCGAAGGTAGCACAATGGCCCAAGTGCCCTGCTATCTAGTTAGTCCGGCGGTGCATCGGACCGTCCGATGGTCCAACCATTGAACCGTCTGAATGTCACCTTTGGACCATCTGGTGCTTTGTGCCCAGTGTTGTTGTCATGTTTTGCGTCATTTTCAACCATTGTTTGAGTGAATGCTTTCATGTGGCTTTCTTCTATGTGTCCTAGGGTCAGTAGCTTTGTTTAGCTACATGACTTTGCACATTTGAAAAGATAGGGTTTTCAGGGTCAAAGTTTTAGGTGTCGACCTATTCACCCCACTCTAGGGCCTTCTCAGTCCTCACTAAGCAAACTCACAAGCCTCACAAGGTTGCGGAGGCGAGAAACTTGGTACTACTAGAATTTATTCATTACGATTTGTGCGAGATGAATGGGTATTGATTAAACGTGGCAAATAATACTTCGTTACTCTTATTGAAGATTCTACTAGATTTTGCTACACATATTTGTTATAATCAAAAGATGACACTTTTTTATTAATTGAAGACCTGTGAAGCTAAAGTAGAGAACTAACTTGAGAGGAAAATTAAACGGTTAAGCTCCGATCGTGATGGAGAATATTTTTCTAATGAGTGTTTCTAAATTCTATGTTGAACATGGGATTATTCATGAGAGAATACCGCCATACTCACCACAATCCCATGGGATTGCTGAAAGAAAGAATTGCATTTTGACTGATTTGGTTAACACCATGTTAGAAATAGCGAAACTATCTAAGGAATGGTTGGGTGAGGCTATTTTGACTGCATGTCATGTCCTGAATAGAGTTCCTACATGGAACAAATAAAATTATACCATTCAAGGATGGGAAAAGAAAAGATTAAATCTCTCTTATTTGCGTACTTGGGGTTGTTCGGCCAAAGTGGATGTGGCGATCAACAAAAACTGCAACATCATGGTAAAGGATCTAAATAGGGTTACAACGTGCAACTTTTCCCTGCTAAAATAGATACATCCTGGCAATAGATATTGGAGTCAATTCCCTCGATGCCACTGAAATTTTGGGTCATTTCCTCACTGCCACCGAAATTTTGAAATTTCCTTCACTGCCACTAAAATTTTAAAATTTCCTTCACTACCACTAAAATTTCTTGTACGTTCCTTGGTTGCCATTCTGTCAACCTAGAGTTAACTCTACACTCACTGACGAGTGAGGCCATGAACGATGCATCCAACTCACTCTTCACCTCCGGCTTCAACAGCCACCCACAGATGGCAGGCGCGCCGCTCGCCTCCCCTGCCTTCCTCCCACACGCCAACGGCCGCGCCTGGCCTCCCATGCGGGAGCCCACAGCCCCTCCCTGCCTCCTCGCCTCCCCCATGCGGCACAAGCTGTGCCGGGCGGAGGCATGGGTGGTGCCACGCTGCCCCACCTCGCCTCACGCGGGCTCTACATCGGGGACCTTGTCCCTGCACGGCTGCACATCACCCCCACCCAGCCCGATGACCGACCTCTAGGCGTTGCCCCCGCCCGTCACTCCCGCCGTTGATGGCGCGCGGCGCGCGGAGCGGCTTCTTGAGGCCGGCGCGCACCCACAGCTGCGCCACGGCCGGCCCCGCCCAAAGCCAATCCCGGCCGGCAGAGGGACTCGCCAGGCGGCGCGGACGGCGCGTGCACGCGCGGCGCCTTCCTCACAGCGCATCTCTGCGTGGGTGGCGCCCACTCAACGTGGCTCCGGGTGTCTGGCGTGTGCACACGTGCGCCATCCGTGCAGCTGGCGAGCGGCTTCAGGCAGCCGGCGCATGCCCGCGCCTCGACCGGCCTCGTCCAATGCCAAATCTCGGCCAGAGGGACTCACTAGGCAGGTCCGTGCAGCCAGCAGCAGGTGCGTGTCGCGGCTTGGGGCGCAGCCAGCGTCCGGCCCTTGCATGCCAGGATGCCGCCGTCGTCTGACAGCCGCGAGTTGGGGAAGGAGGAGGCTGGGCTGGGCTTGGGCGGCGCGGTGGCGAGGAAAAGCAGCACCTGGAGGGTCACCGCAGCGGGGTGCGCGGACGAGGGTGGGGTGTAAGGAGAACGAGGGCGATGCGTTCCAGCGGGTCGCCGGCAGAGGAGCCGAGGAGGGTGGGAGCGTAGGCGACCGGCCGCTGGTGACGTGCTTGTCGAGCACGCCACGGCCCCCTTGTCCACGACGTCGAGGCTGGGTCCTACGCGGAGACACGACGTCGGCGCAGAAACAGCGCCGGATGAAGGAACGTTCATGGCCCCACTCATCAGTGAGTGTAGAGTAAACCCCAGTTTGACAGAATGGCAACAAGGAAAGTAGAAAAAATTTTAGTGGCAGTGAAAAGTAATTCTAAAATTACGGTAGCAGGAGAACGACCCAAAATTCCACTGATATCAAGGGAATTGGCTCTAGCCTCTGGATATTGCCATAGCCCGCTATTTAAAACCGTGGTCCAAATCTAGGGTGCTTGTCTAAATTGATGTCCAGGTCTCTTCTCACACGTCCTGGCACTAAAACCCCAAAGAAAATGGGGGTTTTCTATCTATCTTCTGCGAGATGGTTAAACTATGTATCTTTAAAGTCCAATAGTATAAAATTAATCTATTTAAGGGAATAAAAGTCTACAACGGTTTATTATTGTGTCATACTATCACTGAAAAATAGTTTACCGATATCTAACATAAATATAGTCAGTATTTATTTTTTTCAGATGGATCTAATCAACATTTTAAATCTTCAGATTCAATACTTCTTCGAACTTTGTTCAACAACTTAAATAAACAACTTCAACAATTCAATGTTGATCTGCTACATCACAAGAGACCTATACATGTAATATGGTCAACATTTTAAAACAATAAATTCAACATTTTGTAAAATGTTATTCAACATCATGAATAATCTAGTTCAACGATCATGCTCATACACGAATCTCAAAGCAGATGCTCAAAACATTGTACGTCAATAAAACATAGTCAACATTCTAAAACAATAATTTCAATATTTATTCAAATTTTGTTCAACATCTTAGATGAACTAGTCAACGTTACGTTATGAACGATTCTCAAAGCGGAAGATAGCGTGACTTATAAATTTCCGGAAGTTATATAGAAAATTCGAAGAAAATGTCAACACCTTGTTCTATATTGAAAGATAATACAGAGGACAAACTTATCTGTCCAAGAGGTGGCGTTGGGCCAAAGGAGTCGCAGACCAAGTGCACGCGTGTGTGTATATGGGCCGAAGTGGGCCTGCTAGCTAGTATCGATTCCGGCAACTATTGGAAGATTGCGGGTGCAGAGGAACACATTCAGATAACAAACTTGTAACTCACTTCCCTCTTCCCCTTTGCTGTTCTTCCTCGGCACTTCGTCATCCTGCGTCTACCTATTTTAGTTATTGGATTGGATTTTTCTTCCATCTATCCTGTGTTCATGTGCTGATCCACGTTTGGGTGTTAATAGAAAATTCAGCCAAATTGCCAGTAGATCGATCGGTCTTCCCCTGTTTCCCAATTCCCTTACCATGAATAAGAATACGAACGACTTAGCTTCTAAGACTTGATGTTGACATTGTGGACCTTTCAATTTCAAGTAAAACCCACGTTAGATGGGGGCAATATAGGATTTGACTTATATTATACAGTTACAATAAGACCATATGGACTTGTTTTGTCCATTCTGAACGAATACTTCGGGAGCTGACTGAAAGCTCTCGCATGCTTATAAGCAGCTTGGTGCCCCGTCCGTTCCTCATCGGCTCTCATCCTCATGACGACAGGCCACTCAGTCATGAAGGACATCAGTACAAGTGCTGTTCTTTGGCTCGTCTTGATAGTAATATCCTTTCAGGTGCTCGGTGCTACCGCCCGCCACAAGGTACAGCAGCAGAAGCCACCAGCCATCTTCGTGTTCGGCGATGGCCTGTTGGATGTCGGCAACAACAACTACTTGAATTCCTCAGAGTATTTTGGGGCCCCTCTTCAGGCCAACCACTCTTACTATGGCATCGACTTCCCCAACGCTGTGGCCACTGGGAGGTTCAGCAATGGATACAACATGGCTGACTTCATCGGTATCGGGCTTTTCCATTTCTTATTATTACACACTGCAACGAGAACAGTTTTTTTGTGTGTGAGATGGAGGGATCAGTAGATAGATCATACATAGTTGTTTTTGCCAATTCTGCCGTGCTTGCATGTGCAGCAAAGGCTCTAGGACTTGGGATCAGCCCTCCGGCTTACCTGTCACTGGCG
This sequence comes from Paspalum notatum, assembly GCA_022530915.1. Taxonomy (NCBI): domain Eukaryota; kingdom Viridiplantae; phylum Streptophyta; class Magnoliopsida; order Poales; family Poaceae; genus Paspalum; species Paspalum notatum. The sequence continues at coordinate 35,677,511 of CM039687.1, read as the reverse complement.
ACCCCGATCAACATGGAGAATTTTAATGGGGTGAACTATGCTTCGGAGGGGGGCAGGATTTGGGACTTATTTTTTGCCGTAAGTTAGTCATGACAATATATGCATCCATGGCTCTGAGCCTTGTATTCCTTCTTGCCTTACTTTTCTCTCCATCCTATCTCGACCATTGCCTCAAATGTTATCACAAAAGTTGGAAGAAAATATTCTTTAAATCTAGTATATATTTGTCTTTTATTAATTGGTACTGACATATATATGTGTATATATATATGGTCCATTTCTAGGACGACAGCACTCAAGTGACAATTCCATTGCTGGAGCAAGTGGAAAACTTTGCAGCCACCACAGACCAAATTAAGAAGCAGCTGAAACTCGATGACGGCCATAAGCTGAACGAAGATCTGATATCCAAGTCCGTCTTCCTACTCAGCTTCGGCACCAAGGACCTCCTCCACGTGTGGTTATTGCAGAACGCAATGTTCAAGGGCAACCAGAGCAGCGTCCAGTACCTCCTCTCCTCCTACGGAGTCGGCATCAAGGCCCTGTACGACGCGGGCGCCCGGAAGTTCGCCGTCATCAACGTCCCGCCCATTGGGTGCGCGCCGGCAGGTCAGATGCCTTGGCGTCGCCGTGGGTATGTCCCCGGCAGGTGCGACGAGAGCAAGAACAAGCTCGCCGCCGAGTTCAACGACGGGCTCAGGCGCCTCATGGCCAGCCTCAGCTCCGAGCTCCATGGTCTCATCTACTCGGTCGGCGACTTGTATGGAGTCGCTAACGCTACCTTCGCCAAACCGTCGGCAGCAGGTAGTATATATACCCATGCAAACTACCTATTCCATTATGCACTGAAGACTACAACTCTGCAATTCACAAGCACTTTTGAACATTGACGTTGAGATGTCATTTGTTGTGCGTGCAGGATTTGTGGACGTTGCCGATGCATGCTGCGGAGGCCCCTGTGACAGCCCACCGTGCCAAAACCGCACGCAGTACTGGTTCTGGGACTATTCCTACCCGACGCAGCAGGCCGCCATGCTGGCTGCCGTTGCGTTTTTCTATGGCCCGGCTCAGTTCACTGTGCCCATTAGCTTCAAGAAGTTGGTGTAGGCAAAATAATGACCCGCGTTTCGATCGTTACATCCTCTTCGCGCGGTGTCCGGTAGTAATAAAGCTAGCTGATGAAGCCGTCCTGCACTGTGCTATGCTTTAGTGCTATGTTAAGTTGCTCTCTTCTCTCTAATTAAATTGATCAAGCAACCAGACTAATAATATCGAGTATTAGTGTATTACTACAAAATTGATAAAAAAAAAGAGTAGCCTTGTCAGTACTCATCAGTACAGCTTCAGTGACGTTGCTTTTTCCGTACGTGTCTTGCATGGCCAAGGATCCAAGAATCAGATTTATCTTTTTTTTTTTTTTTTTGAGAGGAAAGAATCAGATTTATCTGGGGACACACTCCCTGCATCACAGCGGACATCGCCTGTCCTTCTGACCTTTTTCTCATTTACCGTTTCGCCATCACTAGGTGTTGGTTAGCTGCATTAGCTGTATTCTAGCCCATTGTAATTACTCTAGCCGTTGTAGCTTGTACATCATCTAGGCTAGTTAGTTACTCACGTTCCACGTTCATCCGTATCCGTTGCCTGCATGCACGGCTGATCTGTTGTAACCTCCTCTAGGAGACTCGTTCATCTCCTTGTAACATTGCCTATGTAAAGGCCTCCCTGACATGAATAGATGCGTGCGTGAGTGGTGCATTTCTACACTGGCATCCGTGGCGGTGGGTATGGATATATAGAAAAACCTGCAACAAATTTTTTGGTTTACAATTGTTAAACATTGTATCATTTTTCATGAGCCAAATTGCCCAACTCAACGCAGCGGCACCTTCTAATAGCACTAAATTATGTTTCCGCCCCCCTGATTTAGACCAAGTGCTAAACATATGTTCAACATTTATAGAGGGTGGTATGCCTAATACCACAAAAACCGCACGCCAGAGGAATTTAGCATAATAACATTCAAAGAAGAGGTGTTGGATAGTGTCCGCATTGCAGCAAAAGCTACAAAGTTTGTTACCCACCCAAAGTCTCTTAGATAAGTAATCTTTAGTAAGAATGACTCCTCTTTTAAGATAATACATGAAAACCTTTATTTTCCAAGGTAGTTTCATATACCAAATGTCTAGTGTAACTTTAGTGTCGTTATTTATCAATGTCTATACATCGAATTTATTGTGAACAAACCGCTTTTTTGCCGACCCCAAACAAAAAAAATCATTCACTTCCACTAAATTAATATTTGCTAATTTTGCTGCCAGACATTGCCACTCACGAAGCTTAATACCCACTAGTGATCTCCTCAAGGAGACATTATAGAGATTAGTTCGTAGAACATTAGCTATTGTTGCACTTTTTTCCTAACTATATTAAAAATATTCGGATATTGTTCCTTTAGAGCTTTGTTACCCAACCATTTGTCCTCCCAGAAACGCATTTCTTCTCCACTCCCGTGCTTAAAACTCCCTAGACTCAAAAACATGTCTTTATTTGATAAAATACTCTTCCAAAAATGTGAGTCCTCTGCTTTTTTAGATACTTGGCTTAGAGTTTTACCATTGAGATATTTATTCCTCAAAAGCTCTTGCCATACACCTTGCTCATTGTAAAACTTGAACAACCATTTACTAAGGAGACACTTGTTTTGGACATCCAAATTTTGGATTCCTAACCCGCCTTGTTCTTTGGGTTGGTAAAGATTTGTCCACCTAATCAGTTTGTATTTCTTTTTATGTTGGTCATTTGCCAGAAAAAGCGTGACCTCGATTGACAAAACTTCTTGGAATCTCAAAGAAGGACAACATGAACATAGGTAAACTTGACAAAATTGAACCTCAAAGAAGGACAACATGAACATAGGCAAACTTGACAAAACTGAATTAAGTAGCACAAGTCTTCCCCCTACGTATAACCATTTTTCTTTCCAACTATTCAATTTTTTTCGAATTATCCTCGATTGATTTCCAATCTTTATTGTTCAATTTCCTAAAATACATCGGAATGCCCAGATAACGGAAAGGGTATGTCCCTAGTTTGCAGCCACAGAGATGTGAATACACTGACTCACTGTCTTTTTCACATATAATGTTTATTATTCTAAATCATATTGTGCAGCAGCGGTGTCCTCTGTATCATCTCGTCCTCCGTATTTTTTTTATTTTTTCATTAGTACTACTCATTGCATCACTGACAAGTGGGCCTATAACATTTTCCCCTTCCTTCTACCTTCCCACCACGACAAGCATCCATACACATTGCCTCCCGCCACCATCGTTTGTGTGCCCCGGCCCGCCCGTCGGATCTACAGTGTGAGCCGATGATCATATATTCGGTGTTAGCTCAATCAAACGGTAAGGACCATGAGTTGCATGGAGACAATGAATCGCGTGGTTCCGTGTAGAACGGCCTTTCCAATGCGTTTACCGTGGATATAAACAACTAACATTAACTGCAGATTCTTTCATCATCTCGACATGTAGCGTGACGGATACTGTTTGCTGTAGATGATTGGCATACCTTTTAAATCTTAACGTCGAGATTACCATGTTTAGCTTTCAAGCAATATTAAGATTTGACTATTGATGTTTACTCCAACAGTATACGACTCTGGACTTAGTTTATTTTGGGATAGTTTCAACTCTTTGCGCTCCTATCTATATATAGTGGTTGCCCGGCCAAGCCTTAGCTATCAACTGTTCTGCTTTAATTTGATGATGGACCTCTCAGTCATGAAACGTAGTACTATTCTTCACTTTGATAATGGTATCCCTTCAAATTATCGGTGCAGTTGCCCGATGCAAGGTACAGAAGATGCCAGCGGCGATCTTTGTGTTTGGTGACGGCTTGCTCGATGTCAGCAACAACAGCTGCTTGAATTACTCAAGGTCTCCCAACCAGGCCAATCACTCTTACTATAGCATCGACTTTCCCACCTCCAAGCCCACTGGAAGATTCAGTAATGGGTACAACATGGTTGACTTCATTGGTAACGGATCCATTTTGTTTTCATTGCTCCTATAGTCGATCAGGTTTTTACACCCCTCTTGATAGTCCTAATTAAGGTGCGTGCAGTAAGTATATACATTGTACTTCCTCCGTCCCGAAATAAACGTCGTCTGGCACCCCTCCGTTTGTCCCACAAAAAACGTCGTCTGGCACCGTCGTCTGGAACCCCTCCGTTTGTCCCACAAAAAACGTCGTCTGGCACCCCTGCCTCACTGCCTCGCCATGGGCCCCGCCATTCATCCATCTTATCCCCATCCTCTTTCTCCACCGTCTCTCTCCCGCATGGCATGGCATGGCTGCCGCTCCGATCCGCATCTCCTCTCCTCTCTCTCTGGATGCATCGGCACCGGCCGCTGGCGGCCTAGCTCGCCCACATCCTCAGCGGCGGCGGTACCCCGCTTCCGTGCCCCAGCGGCGGAGGTGGCTGCTCGCCCGCGCATCGGCAGCGGAGGCAGCCCTGCTCGCCCGCGCATCAGCAGCGGAGCCCCAACGGCGGAGGCGGCCCCACACCGGCGCCCGGCGGTGGAGGCCGCATCCTTGTGTCGGCGCTTCTCATGGCGGTGTGGCGGCTGTACGACTACCTAGAGAAGCCGGAGTGGCGGTGACGCACTTCTTTTCGAGATCCATGGTGTCGGCGTCGGCGTTGGCAGCTCCCAGAGCACACGGATGTGCGGGGGAGGGCAGAGAGCTCGGAGCTAGGACGGCGACCGCGCATGGGCCTCGAGCTGCGGCAACCTCGAGTGCGGCTTGGCCCTGGGCTGCGGTGACCTTGAGGGCAGCTTGGCCCTGGGCGGCGGGCGGGGAGACTGGACCCGCGGCGGCGAGCAGGGAGACTCGTGCGGCGGCGGCGGCCGGGCGGAGCTCCAGGCGGCGGCGCTCGGCTGCGGGGGCGATGGCGCGGTGGCCTTGCTTGGCGGTGAGTGGCGCAACGACCAACGCAAAGCAAGGGCATTTTGGTCTTTTCCCCTATCTGTTATTTTGGCCTCGGGGTTGTAGAACGACGTTCTTTTCGGGACGGAGGGAGTACATGTACATTATGCTGCGTCTACATATATATGCAAATAACACTAGCACAGAAACGATTTTTGCAGACGCTCCCACAAAAAGTTAGAAGCGGTCCAAAATAAGAGCCGTCTCTAAAAATCAATGTTGGGCTACTATTACCAACCGCCCCTAAAAATCATTTTTTAGAGATGGTGCATCTGAATGACCGCCCCTGAAAATTGATTTTTAGAGGCGGTGCATCTTACCGACCGTCCCTAAAAATAGTCCATTTTTAGAGGCGGTGCGTCTTACGAACCGCCCCTAAAAATTGATTTTCAGGAGCGGTGCACTTTATGAACCGTCCCTAAAAATCGATTTTTAGATGCGGTGCACTTTGCTAACCGTTCCGTGAAATTGGTGTATTTTTAGGGGCGGTGCACTTTATCGACCGCCCCTAAAAATGGATTTTCAGGGACGGTGTACCTTACCAACCCGTTTCTAAAAATCGACTCAACCTAAATACAAAAGGTATGCGTTGCTTTTGGAAACACATATGATGGTGCGGTCTGGGGGTAGGGAGGTGTTACGCGAGGAATGAGGTTGTAGGTTCGATTCTTGATGTTGTTGATGTGCATATAATTTTTGAAAAAAATGCTGGTACCTTAGGGCTTGTGTATGGGTGTCCCTTCCTATTTGAAAAAAAATGCTGGTATCTTAGGGCTTGTGTATGAGTGTCCCTTCCTATTTGAAAAAAAAATGCTGTACCTTAGGGCTTGTGTATGGATGTCCCTTCCTAATTAGAAATATTTTTATTTTTCGTTATTATTTTTTACAAAATATTTTTAGGGACGGTACACCCTATGAACCGTCCCTAAAAATCGATTTTCAGGGACGGTGGACCTTACCAACCGCCCCTAAAAATCGATTTTCAAGGGCTGTCGGATGGTGCGTCCCCGTTAACACCTATTTTCAGCGACGTTTGCGCAGGGACGGTTTGCGGATCCGCCCCTAAAAATAGCGCCCCAACCGCGCTTTCGAAAAAAATGCTGGTGCCTTAGGGCTTGTGTATGGGTGTCCCTTCTTAATTAGTAATATTTTTATTTTTCATTATTATTTTTTACAAAATATTTTTAGCCGTCCTTAAAAATCGATTTTTAGGGACGGTGGATCTTACCAACCGCCCCTAAAAATCGATTTTCAGGGGGCGGTCGGATGGTGCGTCCCCGTTAACATCTATTTTCAGCGATGTTTGCGCAGTCTGCCCCTAAAAATAGCGCCCCAACCGCCTCTGTAGAGTCTTTCTGTGATAGTGTAATGACAGTTACTGGTCAATACGTTGATCTCTACACCATGTGGTCTCTTCTATATATTATTACTGATGGACGGAGTGATATCATAAAGCTTTAATTTTGCCGATGGTATGTGCATATATATGCAGCGAACGCTATGGGATTCCAGATGAGCCCTGCGGCGTACCTGTCATTGACCAGGCCGATCAACATGCACTGTTTCACTACGCTTAGGAGAGCGCCAAAATCCTGAGCATATCTGACGACTTTGCCCTACACAACATGTCAACATATATATGTAAGTCGATCGGTCAATTTATTACACACAACATATGTGCAATATAACGATGAATGAACTATATATAGTGTATATCGATCTACCTATTACTAGACTTTCTTCCCTCTCTTTCTCCAAACAAGCCATGCATGAGAAATTAAAGAATTCAAAACGTGTACATGTATATTTTTCAGGAGTGTATCAGGCTGTCCCCAATAGAGATGGATAAAATATGGCTAGCGCTACCGTAGACAGAAAAAGAGATAGTTGGAATAGTAGTTTCGACAATCTTTTATCCAAAGCGTTAGGGATGGTCTCAAAACACTATGCCATTGCTTCAGCAGCTGGACAACTTTGCAGTGACGAGAGCGGAGATGCAGCTGAAACTCGGGCGCCATGAGCTGGAGGAGCTGCTATCCAAATCCCTCTTCCTAATCAGCATTGGCAACTGGGACCTCCACCACGCCTGGTGGCTCCAGAACATAGGGATCAAGTTCGACCAGGCCGACGTCCAGTCCGTGGCTAGCTCCCTCATCGCCGGCGTCAAGGCCCTGTACGACGCGGGGGCAAGGAAGTTCCGCGTCATCGACGTCCCGCTTTTGGGTGTGCGCCGGCCCACTACAACAATTCGGAACATTTTCGACAGTTTATTTTATTTTCGATGGCTAGAATCAGCCACCGAAAATACTTGCGCTATTTTTTACGATTTTGTCAAACTGCCGAAACAGAGATTCTATTTTCAGCAGCCACGTAGACCGCCGAAAATAGACCCACTACTTTCAGCGGCTTGGGCTACCGCTGAAAATAGAGCGACTATTTTCGGCGGCCTGAGCCGCCGAAATTAGACCCACTGTTTTCGGCGGCCCATGGAGCTAGAAGAACTAGGCCCCGGGACTTCAGAGACCATGGCGCGACCCCGGGTACGTCCGGGGGAGGTGCGACGAGAGCAAAGAACAGGCTCGCCCTGGAGTTCAACGACGCCGTCAGGCGCCTCTTTGCCAACCCCAGCTCTCCATGGTCGTCTCAGCTACTTGTACGGAGTCACCGGCGCTATCTTCGCCAGACCCTCGGCAGCTGGTAGCAAATCCAAACTCGTACTTACCACTTACTTGCACTGCACAGCTTGAAGAATGTCACAAGGACTTTGAATGTTGTTGTGTGCAGGATTAGTGGACGTCGCCGATGCATGCTGCGGAGGCCCCTGTGACAGCTCACCGTGCCAAAACCGCACGTAGTACTGGTCCTGGGACTATTCCTACCCGACGCAGCAGCTGCCGTTGCGTTTTACTACGGCCCGGCTCAGTTCACCGCGCCCATTAGCTTCAAGAAGTTGGTGCAGACAAAATGACCTGACCTACGTTTCAGCTTCAAATCTGCCCATGCATGATTCCTTCTAGTAATGAACCGAGCTTGAGCTCCCCCTTAATATGTATTGAGGACGTAACAGATTGCCAAGCGAGAACAATAAGTCGGTTTGGTGTCCTTGTCTGGGAGGCTACATGATAATCATGGTTTGTACAGCTCTGGGGGAACTTGGGACACTGAAGCGGGAATGTGTTCTTTCCACATGTACATTTTTAGAATACACCGACACAAACATTACAGTCTTCATCTCAAAACCACACACGATACAGCAATGGATTGAGAAAAGTGCTTATCATTTGATTCATGAGAACTTTAGTCGCAACCCACAACAGCACTAAGTATTTTCATGATCCTGCCAACAATGTGCCCTAACTAATTTAGGGCAGGCTGCAATGGCAGCTTTAGCAGGGCAATGAAAACAAACACAAATCACAGACACAGAAACACAACCACATCGGCCGTATCAATATACACCTGAATCCATTCTTGTTACTGAGTTCAGCTGAACAGATTGGGAATGCAGGCTCCCGAGTCAGGATTCTGCTGTTCTTTCCAGATTCGGCCTGTGACACGCAGTTTCAACTCTTTCCTGTCTCCACCTGAGAAGAAGAGGGCCATGTTGCGCTGAATTATTAGGCCATCATGGCTGTCCCTAACCTTCCGGTGGCTGTCCCGGATGCTGCGGGGAGTACCCTCCCATATCATCTTCCTGCCATTTGCCCCAACCTCAAGGCTGTAGCTGTAGTTCCTAGCATCATTTTCGTCTCCCATAAAACGGAGGAAAGCCATGTATACCGGTGCCATTCCAAGCTGGAAGGCCTCGAAGTGCAAGCAGAAGTACTGGCCAAAACAATGAAAGACCTAGAAAGATATAAGACAGTATTAGACAATCACTCGTTTCAAACATCTAAAGCTGTTTTCTTAGACCATGTTAGCAGAATGTGATCAAGAAATATTATTTCTTTAGCCATACTGTCTTAGCTTAAGTATTTCAAACGAGTAATGTTCAAGATAACAAGACATGAGATACAAAAATATCTGTACTGATATAAATTTCATGGAACTGATAAAAGAAGGCAATCAAGAGATCAAGAAAACTATTAACATATGTGGATACTTACAGTTAACATCCACGTTGCATTTTCAACCTCTCTGGGGTTGGACTTGACATAGCGGTGATTGAATGTACATCCAGAATGCATATCCACTTTATGATCATCTCGTAGATGTGCAACAAGAAATGGAATATCCCCTACAACTGAGCACTCGGAACCTGCATATGGGCAGTTGTATGGCCTAAAATTGCACTGTGATTCATGCTTGAGTTTGCTGTAGTATGGGAAGACCTCTGGACAGCCGAGACTGTAGTATTTGCATGGCAGATCAAGTGATTCAGCCACTTTTTCTAATGCCAGACACCTGATGTCACCGAGCTCCTGTCGACAGGTTGGACAGCGGTTGTGCACCCGAGTTTTGCAGGTGGAACACAGAGTATGACCATTTTGGCACTGTGACATAGAGAAAATATGTCTTTTATTAGCTACTACTTATTTTGATTTTTAAATCAATGCTTACAAATTCTAAACCTAGAAAAAAAGGTTTCATGCAGTAAATTACAACAACTGGATGTATTAACTTCAACAGTTTCTACAGAAGAACAAAACATAATACTCAATGTCCTAAGACAAAACATGTTTAAAGATACAATAACAGTACAAAAAAATGGAAAACTTGTGCTAAGTTAATATCCTGATGAGTGATGATACTGATCATATGAAAATTATACCTACAGGTTCATTTCAAGAAGCTTTATGTGCTACAAGGAATTATGACCAAACAGCAATATTGGATATGTACTTGTTTTGAACTTTCACTTGTGAGGACAAATTGCTTGAATCAAGAATTATAAAGGCTCCAAGTAAGGTATAGCAGCTAAGAAATCACATAATAATATACAACTAAGTAACTTCTTTACATATGTAGGCCCTAATGTGCCATATCCCTGATTTAAGAAACCCTGTGGGTTACTTGGCAACATTGTTACCCAATGATCCAAATTTCAAATTATCACACTTTCTCATGATGATGAGTTTAAGCCGAAAAAAAATTACAGCCCTATGCGTAAGAAGAGCCAGCAAGAAACTACAAAGGAAAAGGTGGGCAAATAAAAGGAAAAGGTGTGACGAGTGGACTGGTTAGAAGAGGCGAGCGGAAGAGATACAGCAGTAGAAGATCACGGTTTGATCCCTGGCTTGGGCAGCATCATGAATCCAGAACAAAAATAATCCCACGAAACCAGTGGACGCAGGAGGCTCCAAACTATCTGGCACAGACCCATCATGTGGCAGGCCATGATAAGGGGCCCTACCAAATGAAGAGAGAATTATGGCGGGATGACAGGCCTTGCATCCTGTGTCACCCATGAACTCCTGGCCCAAGTCAGGGGGGGAAGCCATCAAAAAGATTGTGGCGAAATGAAGAAGAGGAGAAAGAATTGTGGCCCACACACACTTGTGAGACTTCACCATATGAAGAGGGAGGAAGATGATGGCTGGGCTTTGCTGATGTGTTTAGTTAGTAGAGGAGCTATATACATTTGTGTTTAGTAGAGATGTTGATTCTTGTAATTTGTGTTTAGTAGATGTAGATGAGGTGTTGTTCAATCATGTGCTACATTGTAAGCTGGTAACCCCTGCAATATTAAGCTTCTTAATAAAGCCAGGCAATTGCCTTTCTCTAAAAAAATTAAAAGGAAAAGTGCCAGATTATTTTTAGCAATTAGATAATCATTTTTTTATTTATACAGGATATATTGTTTGATTTGTGAATTATAAAGGCTCCAAACAATCTAACTAGCAGCAAAGGACACCACATAAACACAATACTTCTACAGTTCAACTCAAACATCCAATTAAGTAACCCTTTTACAGATGTGTACCCTAATCTGCCATATCCTGATATAAGAAACCCTATGTGTAATCTGGAATGTTATCAAATTATGAAAGTATGTTATGATGGCCCTTTTAAGCCAAAAAGCAAATAAAAAAGCCCCATGAGTAAGAGAAAATAATAAGAAATTGCACGCCCAAAAAAGTATAGGAAAAGGAATTGAGAAAAGGTAAATCAAATAAGTAGCTAGACAAAAGTAGAATACTGCAGCAGTTTAATACTTGTTATTGGGTAGTTGTGAGATTGTTTTCAGTATGTAAATGAAGATTTTGCTTTCGCTTACTTTCAGATGAAACTTCTATATAGAGTGCTCCAAGTAAAGGAGCTCAGAAACAAGTTTTGCACAGAAGATGCATAGTCACCAGTCAATCTACTGAAGGGAACTTCATGACTCATGAAGCGACGGAAACTTATTTGTCAATATTTCGACTGGTCAATTTGGACTCAAACATGACAGCATTAGAGCATCCATGGCTGAAATGTTGAATTAATGCTGCCACATTTGTCTACAAATACACATAATTGGCATCATTGTGTGCTATTCAGGAAATAGCATAGAACATCAATAAAGCCTAAGCAATACTTGAAGGTTTTTGCTTCAACGCGCTATGAGGAATATCTTTAAAGCAAGTTAATTCAATATTTGTTGGCTATAAAATATTCAATTCTGAAAATACAAGATTGACAGTGTGGAGTTGGGACTATGCAAATAGCACTCCACAGTGAATTATGTAAGCTCAGAGGAATCCAAATCCATAACAGTAAATGAAAAAACAATTGATCCGACTAAACAAAGACTCTCTAGTTCTCAAAAACCTCTAACTTCTTGTTGAACATGGGCATCAAAGCACACAAACCGGACGTCATTAAAAGCATAAAGAAACTAGAGATGGAAACTGTTTCACCTTCTTTTATAGGATATAGAAAGCATACATTTTGCGTCCAAAAGAACTGAGAACTTTGTAAACATCTGCACACTGATTTGATTCAAATACTAGACCATGCAGCAGAGATTAAGCACGTTCCATTAGCAAAACGGAAAGGAAATTACATTTATCTCATGAAATGCAGAATTGTGGCATTCTCAGACTTATAGCCTATGATGCTCTGCAAGGGAACTGCGGTTAGACGGTAAGGTGTACCGAATGAAGGAATAAGATCACCAGCAAGTCACATAGCCAATCGTTTCTACCGGTTCAAAAGCAAAAGTTATGCCCTCCTCGATTCAAACGTACTGGCTACGCCACCCATCTTGGCAGAACGATTGTTTCGGATCAAGCGGCCAAGTCTCCCCTGGACCAAGAACCCAGCCCACAAGCAACAGAGATCGTATCTATAACGCGACTAAGCAGCACCCGATCACGCAACGCGAACCCGGAAGGGCCAATAAGCCAAGATCCTGAAAAGAAGGCAGGAAAGGAATCGGGGGCGGCGCAGACCTGGTGGATGGGCGGGTACATTGAGTTGGTGCAGACGGGGCACTCGAGCAGCTCGTGCACGCCCGTGGCCGGCGATATCACGAGCGGCCCCGCTCCCGCAGCCGCCCCCGGCCCCGCCCCGGCCACCACGGCGCGGTCGGAGACGACGACCACGTTGACGGCCGCCGCCGCGGAACCGGCGGTGGAGGGCGACTTGAGGAACGGGCGGGGCAGCTGGGACGAGGTGACCGCGGCGGCGTCGTCGTCGTCCTCCATGCCGTCGGAGTAGGACACGCACTCGATGCTGTCCAGCTCCATCACCCGCCGCAGATCGAGCCGAATCTTGCCTGGGTCAAACTCCTCCCGCGGCTTCAGATTCGGCTCTCTCTCTCTCTCTCTCCCTCTCCCCTTCCTCGCGCGGACCCGGTCTCTTGAAAAAGCTGCTCCGCCCTCCGAGGACTAGAACTAGAACTCCACGAGACCACGATCACAGTCACAGGTTGCGAGGGGAGGGCCGGGGGAGTGAATTGGGAGGAAAGAGGGGAAGAGGAGCCGGGAGAAGGGGAGAAGAGGAATGTGTGTGGTGGGGTCGGGGGTTGCGGCGGGGCGGGTGGTGGTGGGGGCACTTGATTGTGCTATGATGCGGTGGGGCCACCCGACCCAACGCGGCGTGCCGGCCCTTTTCCTGGTGGTTTTTTATGACGGGCTGCAGGTGGACTGCTGGTGCGGTGCACGTTCAAATTTGAACCTGTCGCCCCGCGGACGCAGACACGCAGCAGGACAGCGGGCGTGGGCTGGCCGCCCGCCGCCCCGGAGACAAGCGGCTGGGCACATGTATAGTTTTTGCGGTGCCGTCGCGGATTGAATTGGGCTTGGCTACAAAGGGGTACATGAATCAGAGATAGTTTGACTCTAGTCAGATTTTATAAAGTGGGTTTTAAAATAAAAAAACTATATAACCTTTAAATATCAAGAGTCGGATACATACTATAACCGGATGTTCTACACATTCCCAATGTGTTATTCGAGTTTCAAAAATCACCTCGAAAAATTTGTCCCTAATCTTTCCTTAATTTAAAATCAAATCTCAAAATCGTGTTTCAAAGAGCATACAAAATGGGCTCAATGAAAATCTCAAACAAAATTCTTCCGAAAAAACTCCCTCCGCCTCTCCAAATATTCCTTTCAAGCATCTTCTAAAATTTCTGCAAAATCACATAGTCAAATTTTCCTCACGGAATATCTCACAAACTCCAAATATTTTTCTACATGACCTCCGGATACAATCATCGATGCAATGATTGAAAGTCTCAAAATAGGCTCATGTGCCGAGCACCTAGATAGGCACAGGCCAGAGAGCGAAGTTGAGCTCTTCAACATCGTCCAGGAGTATTGCAAGTTAGATAAAGAGAAGCGAAGAAGGCTAGATTGCTCGAAGAGAAGCCGAAAAGGATCAGAATCATAGCTTACGTCGAAACAAATATTGGTGAATACACAAAAACGAAGACCAGACATATGAACACCGTCGAAGAAGGTAAACCTCAAGAGCAGAATCAAAACTACAATCCTTCATATAGAGGAAGAGGAGCAATAAATCACCATGGGCGTGGCAGATCTGGTCGCTCCACGAGACCCATATTATGTCTTTCATGGCGAAGACCAGGGGAACACGACAAAGCAATATCCAATCACACTCAAAACAAAGCAAAGAATTCAAAATCAAACCCAACCACAAGGTCAACCCAAAATAATCCACTATACCACGGCGGTGGAGTACGCAACGACATATCAACCAATAAACTACTTCGCACATCCCCATCTGCTGCATAACCCATAGCTTCCACCCGTACATACACCACTAATACTCCCTCCACCACCTCCAGATTAGCTATTCCCACCCCGCCAATTCAGCAAAACTATTCTCAGCAACTACAACAGCGCCACCAAAAGCTGCAAGTGAGACATAGTTTTGGCTGAAGGTTGGACCGACGTCTAAGAGGGGGGTGAATTAGGATTTCTAAAAACTAAGACTCACTAAAAACTACAACTAATAAGGAAAACCTATGCAAGTAAATCTAACTATGTACACTATGGTTTTGCTAAGTGTTGCTAATTCTACCGTGGCCAAGTCTTGCAACCTAGTTCCACCTAGAAACTAACCTATCAAGCTAGTCTAGAAAAGTAAGCACACAATTGTAAGAATGTAAATGTGGAAACTAAAGGATAGGTAGAGAATGCAAACCCCCGATGACGATGTCGGCGATGGCACACGAAGGAGAAGAATATTTTTCCCGAGGTTCGGGGAGGCCAACGTGCCCTCTCACCCCCTACGTCCTCATTGGTGCTCCTCAAAGGGCATTGCTCACGCGTAGTCCTCAAAGGAATATGGCTTTGCCCAGCAAGGGTAGAGGATGGCAAAGTGACTTCCCAAGCAACCCCGGTACACACCCACATGAGCCCTTTTCTCGCGTAGTATTTGACTACGGCCTCACACACGCAAGGGTTGAGGATTGTCGGGGCCGTTGGGGTCTTCCGAGTCCTTTTCGCGGAGCTCCCCCGCCATCTTCACTAAGGGAAGTTTTTGGCCAACGTGCCGAGAGCCTTCCTCCCTCTCATGAGATGGTGGTGGCCACTCCACACTCCGGAGGGTCTCGCAAGACTTATAGCCGCACTTGATACACCAAGATCGTGCACGCAGGCATGGAGACTAGACAAGTAGGCCTAAGCCAAGATGCTAACAAGCTCGGATGGGTCTATTTGCTCTTGTGGTGGTTGGGCTCTCAAATGTGGTTTCTACACTTCAAATGGGCATGGGAAATGTGTATCAACACTAGTGTGAGCTCAGGAGTCACCAACCCCTTATGGAGGCTGGCCAAGGGAATATATATAGACCAAGCCTCAAAACTAGTCATTGGGAGCAACTTGATGTGATCTGTCGAGACCATCGGACCTTCCGATGGTGGGGCCATCGGACCGTCCGATGGGTGGCACCCAACTAGCCGTTGGAGTCGACCGTTGGAGCTTCAGTCGACCGTTCAAACCATCGGACCATCCGATGGTTGGACCATCGAACCGTCCGATGCGTGGAACGCCGCGGTCTTGCTTTTGTTAGATCTTCTGTCCAACTTGTCCGATGAACCATCGAACCGTCCGATGGTGCCGTCCGATTGAAGCGTCGGGACTTGGTCTTCTCTTTCCTCGCTGCCCAGCTCATCCAATGGACCATTGGACCGTCCGATGGTGGCATTTTGCACTGGGACTTCTATCTTCAATCTTGGACTTTTTCTTCTCGCCGGTGCACTCAATGAGGCTTCTCTAGACCTCTTGGTGCCGCAAATAAATCGGCCCGCTGATCGGTCAGCGGGACCGCCGAGTCAAGACCCTAGCTTGCAACTTGATAGTGGCTTGGGGTCTTTTCTTGTGACTTTTAGACCTTCTTTGAGGTGTTTGTTCCCCAAGTCCACCTCTTGCACTCTGGGACTTTAACCAAAAACACTTGCACACTAATATTAGTCCCATGGCACGTGTTGTCGCTTCAACCACCAAAATCACATTAGGGGTACTAAGCACGAGGCTTAGGACCCATTTTCTTTACAATCTCCCCCTTTTTGGTGATTGATAACAACACGACCAAACAAGCAACAAAAAATACTAATTAAAGAACAAAACCATGCTACTTGCTAGGATGTAATGCGAAGGCAAGATCAAAGGATGCTAATTGAAATATGCAATGATACCGGCATACCGCTTGACATTTTATACCACCAAAGATTGGAAGAATTTGCTCATGTCTTGCCCTTGCCATGATCTTGTCCCCTCTTGTGGTCAATGGACATAAGGCTCCCCCTTACTCCAATGTCACTTCTCTCTTTTTTTTTTGGACCATTGTCTTGATCTTGATCTTCATTTCTCCCCCATTGTTCTTGATCATTCGGCAACCCCATTTGGTCCTCTTTGATCTTCCCTTCCTGGTTCATGTTCAACTCCTTGCATGCTTGCTTGGGTCCACAATTTCTCCCCCTTTGGAATCAAACACCGAAAAGAAAAGCATTAAAAGCACAAGGGAGAGTCCCACACACCATGATCCTTAAGATATGGAAGTCAAACGGATCACAATGCATTAGACTCACATAACATAGGCTAAACTTTCTCTAAATGTGTGCATACAAAAGATGGTAGACGAACCAAATGCACATTTAGTCATTTAAGACAAGGGGAAGCTTAAACTATATTATGCACGGAGGTAGCTCTAAATAATTGAAATGTACACCAAGGAAGATGTTACCAATTGAAGCCCATTTTTCTTAACTTCATGCGTATCTCCGAGGATATTGGTGAGACTACAAACTACACACATGATATGCTTGAAAACATTGCTAGTCTAAAAAATACAAACCATAGGATAGGCTCCCCGTAAAAGTGTGCATACAAGCTTTGAATTGCTTATGCGAGACATGCACTAGACATTCTAGTCCAATGGAGGGGCTCACCCTATGATGTGGACCTAAACTAAGAAACCATGTAGGTTGCTCATAGATTAGAGAGAGACACAAGCAACCTACCATAAGATAGCCGAGGCATGCATTACTTGAATTTAAATATGCTTATGCAAACCTAGGCAAGAAAGGCAACTAGATGCTAAAAGAAATAACATCTAGGTACCACAAATGAAGGACTTGGGTATGAGATGAATTTCTTCACTAGGCTTTGTGGCTCCTTATATCCAAATTTGAAACCTTATATCCAAATTAGCCAAGTCTCTAAGTCCTCCCTAGCCCTTGTGGCTCTACGGTGCCTTGGGAGTGACGATCTTCTTTTGTTTTCCCTCTCTCTTCTTGGCCTCTCCTTTTTCCTTTGACCTACACTTGTAGGACTTGTGGCCTTCTTTGTTGCAAAGGAAGCACACCACAGTTTGACTCTCCTCAAGCTTCTTCACCACCTTAGGGCGGTTATCTTGAGAAGGTTGGCTTGCTTCCTTTGACCTTGTAGCCTTGCCATATCCTTCATGAGCCGATCCACCTCTTTCTTAAGCACCTCATTTTCAACGGCCATCTCCTCTTTGTAAGTTTCTTCATACCAACTAACAAATGGCTTGTAAAGGGGTGAGTGAGGTTTATCATTTAAAACAAAGTAAGAGGTAGAAGCATTCTTTTTAGATTATGTGAACCACAACTCACCCAAAACTGAAGACACCACCACCCAAGCCTCAAAAAATGAGCAAGCGCACCAATCAGGCCATTGGATCAACATAATCAATGCCATCAAAGAAGCCTCTAGAGAGTCCTATCATGAAACCAAAAACACAGAGAAGGGACTTCGTCCATTGTGTGAACCATGTTTCCGAAGGAACATGTTTTAGGATGCAATGGTCTCATATGCCCATCACATTCAGCGAAGAAGACCTGAAGTTGAAGCATTATCCGCACAAAGACCCACTTGTAATTAGAGCCCTAGTGGGCATCAACTTTGCTCAGTTCTTGGGCAATGACATATGCAAAGTACTAATAGACAATGGAAGTGCTGCAGACATAATAGTCAAGAATTGCTACACGGCCATGGGATTCAAACTCGAAGACTTTGACACAACAACTCAGCCATTGTATGGCTTTCGAGTCAAAAGAATCGAAGCTATTATCAAGATGAAGTTTAATGTTACCTTCGGTGAAGGGCCGTTTAGAAGAACTGAGGAAATACTGTTCAATATAGTTGATATTTCATACCCATACAATGCCATCTTTAGTAGAGGCATCATTAATAGATTCCAAGTTGTTATCCACCAAGGCTATTTGTGCATCAAAATGCCAACATCATCATTCGATGTGTTAACTATCTTCGAACGTCAAAAAGACGCAAGAGAAGCTGAGATGAATGCTTCAATGGCCAATAGAAGCATGCACATAATCAAAGATGAATCAAAACCCAAAGACCCCATAATTGAAAATTTTCAGCCCAATACAGAGAAGATCATGCCCATGAACACACCAAAAACGTAACTCTGTGCGAAGATGTCCCTGATAAGTGTCATCATTAGTGACTCCCTACAACTAGAAGAAGAGAATTACTACAGTTCGTCTAAAACAAGCAGGATGTTTTTGCATGGAAGTCAGTAGATTTAGTACACATCAGCCAAAGTGTAATAAAGCACAACTTTGTGTAGACCCAAAGGCGAAGCCTAGAAAACAAAGGTTTTGGCACATGTCGGAAGAGAGAATAGAAGCAACAAAAGTTGAACTACAAAAATTCCTCAAGGCAGACATCATAAGGGAAGTTTAGTTCATGGAGTGGCTTTCAAATGTAGTCATGGTAAAGAAGAAGAGCGGGAAATAGAGTATGTGTATCAACTTCACCATGCTCAACAAAGTTTTCCTGAAGGACAACCACCCACTTCCGAGAATAGATTACTTAGTTGATTCAGCAGCAAGTTGTGAAATGTTTAGCTTACTTGATTGTTTCTCCGGTTATCGCCGAATTTGGCTCTATAAAGAGGACGAGACAAAGACTAGTTTCATCACACTGAGTAGAACATATTGTTACAAGAGAATGCTAGAGAGGCTAAAGAATGCAAGATTCAAGATCAACAGAATGATCGCTCTAGTTGTTGGTTCCCAGATTGGATGCATTATTTCAACATATTTCGATGACATCATGGTTAAAGTAAGAAAGCCGAAGATCACATCTCTGTCCTAAGGGAGACTTTTGTGAACTTTGGAAAATATGGCCTCTACCTTCAAGGTGAAGAAAGGAAAATTACTAGGCTACATGACCTCGAAACAAGGCATTGAAGCAAATCCAGATGTTGGGGAGAATACGCTTCACCCCCAACTTTAATTTGTGTTGTGCTCAATACGTGTGTTGGTGCAAGGGGAGTCCAAGGGAAAGCGGAAGAAACTTTGGGCCAAACCAGGGATGAGGTCTTCGGCGAAGTAGACTTGCTCTAGCCGAGGGGTCGTGAAGTCAAGGTACCTTTGGCTGAGGGGCATAGTGAAGCACCATAAGATTAGGAGCACCGAGGTTATCTTTGGAGGTGTCAAACCAAAGATGACTAGAGAGAGGGCCCAACAATGTCGGGAGTGACCACAATGCCCCAAAATATTCGGGGAATGTAGTAGTTAATGTGGTTTTGTTATATTTTGACTGGGGGCAGTTGAGAGCCCTATAAATACCACACCTGGCTTGTAATAGGACATGAGTAATGCAATTTCACCCACTCTAATGATAATCCGACGTGTTCAATCCTCCTCGAGTACACTTTGACAATGGTTTGGTGCCAACCGTGGTCCAAACACATGAAGACGACCAAGAAAATGTCCGCATATCTAGCAATAGAAACTTCTACTGCAAATCCTGAACTTCACCTGGGGGTTTGAGAAAGCATCCCGCCAA
The DNA here is from genome assembly GCA_022530915.1 of Paspalum notatum. Taxonomy (NCBI): domain Eukaryota; kingdom Viridiplantae; phylum Streptophyta; class Magnoliopsida; order Poales; family Poaceae; genus Paspalum; species Paspalum notatum. The sequence continues at coordinate 35,657,781 of CM039687.1, read as the reverse complement.
GCCAAAATGGCCCGGAAGAGCAAAGAACTGAAGAAGACCCACCACATCACACGCAAGCAACCTTCACGGATCAAGAGCTCAAAATATACCAGAGAGTGGAGAAGGCTCTTATGGAGAAGGGAAAAGCTAGACAAGAAAGAACAAATGCAAGAACAAGAAATGAGCATGCTGAAGAGATGGCGTCATATGAGGCAATGCAACAATAGTTGGAAAGAAGTGTGGCCATCTTCATCAGCTAACCCAACAAAAGGAAGATCACGAGCTTCGAAGCAAGGCAGCAAAACTCCAAACATCAATGCAGTCCATCCAAAGGCAGATTCAAGAGCTAGAAAGCCAATAGTGCCATGAGGGTAGGAAGCAAAGAATATTCGTCGAAGATGATGACGAAGAAGAAGACCAGTATGAAGATCAACACGAAGAATTTGAGCACCACAATCGAAGGACCCATGGTCGGTACACACAAAAAGCAAGGCCACACTATACTCACCACTCGCGTCTTCATTAGAAGAAGTACCATAGCCCCCCAAAGTTCAAAATACTTGATGTACCTCAGTACGAGGGAGACTCTGATCCCAAGGAATTCGTCATGAGGTATGAGACACATTCATCATGGTAGTAAAAGGGCCAACCAACAATGGTGCACATCCCTCCCTTCAGGGAAAAACTATGCATGGTAGCAACTTTAGGAGAAGTTGATAGCCAATTTTTAAGGATTCTAGGAAGAGATTTACATGGTAGGAGACCTACATAACTGCAAGTAGAAACATGACAAGACCTTACATCGATACCTTCAGCAATCCGTCAAGCTCAGAGCACAAGTGCCTCACGTGAGCGAACACACCGTCATCGCTGCAATGATTGAAGGCCTCAAATTGGGCTCGTGTGCCGAGTACCATGACATGCACAGATCGGAGAGCGAAGATGAGCTCTTTGACATCTTCCAAGAGTATTGTAAGTCAGACAAAGAAAAAAGAAGAAGACTAAAATCCATGACCGCCAAAAGAGAAGTTGAAAGGGGACCGAATCGCAGCAGACGCCGAAGCGGCTCTTGGCGAAGACATGAAAACGAAGACTAGGAGAAACAACCCGCTCCTCGGTAGTCCAAAAAGGTGAACACTATTGATTATTGAAGAGGACAAACATCAAGAACAAAAGCAAAACTACAACCCACCTTATAGAGGAAAAGGAAGAGTAAGAGGAAGAAATTACCATGGACGCGGCATATTTGGTCGCTCCACAAGACCTATATTTTGTATCTTCCATGGCGACGACTAGGCGTACACGGCCAAGCAATGCCCAATCACACTTGAAACAAATCAGAGAATCTAAAACCTGTGATGCCCCCGGCATCTCAAAAGCCTTAACACGCAGTTAGAGACAAGCTAATAATGAATTAGGGCTTAATGATGCTTGGGAAGTAATGAGGACTAGGTGGAGAAGTCACTAAGTCAAAATTTTTCTAGGAGAATGCAAAACTCTACGCGGCTTGGTTGTTTAAGTCACCACCCACAAGCTTGTAGGCAAAACACCAAATACAAAAGTCTTAGTTCGGGATGTTAACTTCAACTTTGATATTATGACCATCTTTAAAATCACATGTTATGAGGTTTAAAAGTTGAGACCAAATCAAATCAGAAATTCTTTGGAAGGTGCCAATTGCGATCATGACCAAATTTGGACCCTAATGAAACTTTTAGATCCATTAAGCAACTGAGCTTAGCTCCATTATCAAAGTTGTCGTACATACCGTGAACTTCACTTTTGTAACACTGAGCATGGCTCAAAACTATCATGTACTCACTCCTAATTGCACCCAAATATCTCTTGAAATCAGCCCAAGTCAGTCTACACTTAGAAAAATTCCCAAGTCTGAATTTCAGCTCATCCCAAATTTGAATCTGAAATTACTTTTGATTTCACTATACAACTTCAAAATCTTCCTTTATATGAAGTGAAATTAAACTTATCACCTTTCAAATTCACCTAGAGTGGAAGTGTTTGGACTTCAATTGAGTATTCAAAAGTTTGAAACAAGAAAGACTTTACTTAAATTAAAGCTGCAGTTTTACCAAACCTTCAATATTGTTTGTGCTTGTAATTCAACATCTGTGGTGATCCAAGCCAAACTTTTTATAGCAAACTTGTAGATAATTCTATTAGGAACAACTTTGGTAATTGGAGTGTTGACATGCACTGTGATTTGGATGGTGTTTTGGGTCTTTTCATGTAAACCTGTGAATTCTGTCCAAACCTGGTCTATTTAATAAATTCAAATTTACTTAACCTACACCCTTAATCTTGCAAAAATTTATATGAGAAGTTTGTACCTCATGAAATTCTAAACAACATTGGTATAAAACTCTTTTTATGTAAGTGGCCATAAAGTGGACTTTAAGAATTTTTATTCTGATAAGTTTAGTTGGTCAAACTGAGGTGATCCACTTGAATTCAAATTTTCACCAAATATTTCGATAGAACCTTTTATAAAAGTTTATAAGAGAGTTGTAGGTCACAAAGTTTAGAGCACTTCTTGTAATTTGAGTTCCACCTAATTCGGCCTTTAGAATGTTCAAAAACGTGAAATACAAATAAGGGTCCTAGTAGTCAAACTGGTGTTTTCCTTTTTCCCTCCAATTTCGGGATTTCAGTGTCACTTACATGTGAGTCCCACCTAGCAGGCCCCATTGTATTCCCGCCCAGCACTGGATTTCGACACCCGGCTGTGGGCCCCACCTCCAAACTCCCTCGCGAACCAGATCCATGGACCATCTCCTGTTTCCATCATCGTGGCCCCAAATGTCAGTGACACATGGTCCATGGACATTGTCCACCCACCTCCCTCTTCTTCTCTTCCCCAACCGGCGCTCGCCGCGCCCTGGGTGATGTCGCCACGCGCCCAACGCTGGTCAGCCATGCCAGCGCTGTGGCCGCGCCCCTGCCCGTGCTGCCCTTGCCGCGGCCTTACCTGGACGCGAACCCGTCCTCTTGCACTCGCCTCCCGCTCACTCTCTTCCTCGCCCTCTCCGTCTTTCGAGCAGCAGCAGCGCGTCTGCCATGGACACCGAGCTCGAGCTCGTGACGAGCTTGTGCACCGGCCGTCTCGGTCCACATCCCCTCCATGCGTCGCACCCACCACCATCGCCTTGATACCCTTCACCGAATTCCCCAAAAGCCCAGAGCCCTGCACTGCCCCAAGCGCTCTTCGCGTGCGTGCACGCCATGGCCGCCGCCATGGCCACGAGAGCGCAAGCTCATGCCTCGGCTACCGTCGGCCCTCTCCCTCCACGCCTCCACCGACACCACGCCCGCGCAGCCCTCCTCCACTGTTTCCCCACACCCTCGGCCTTCACCAGTGCCCTAGCACCTACCTCCACGCTCGGCCGCTATGAACGCCGCCATGACAACTTGACCGCACCGTGAAGGACCCCCTTCGGGCCATCCCCGCACCTCCAATCTGCCTCCGTTGGGTTCCTCTCGTCCTCGCGCAGCCGTGAGGCCCGACCCCGACCCCTACCGCCTCTTACCCCGCCGGAATCGAGACGCCGCGTCGCCGCACCCCGCCCTCTGGTTCACCGCCGCCGCACTGCCTCTCCTCTCCACCATCGGCGACGAGATTAGGGGGAGATGGAAGCTCGAGGCTAGAAACACCTTCCCAGACATGCTCGGCTCGAAGTCTTGCTCCACCGGCGCCGGCGCAAGCCCCGCCGTCCGCTCCCCTGCGCTTGGCCGAAGGAGGAAAAAGAAGGGTAGTTTTGCAGAAAACCCCTTGGTGTTTCTCTTTTTTATGCGCTCGAACTGAATCACTATGCATTGAGTCTGTATACGTTTCATTGCAGGTCCCTGGACTTTATGGTTAATTATGTATCAGTCCTTGGGTTTTAGTATTTTTTTTTTAGATTTATTATATTTGCAGTGAACTTTGAAAATTCATAGTAAATTGAATAAAAATGATAAAAATGCAAACTCAATTGCATTGTGCTCCTACTTTGTAGATCTATAGGATTGATATGATGTGGATGTGTGAAATGGCCATTTTGCCCCTGTTTTAGTGCATGCACGTAGAAGCTAGATAAATGGCGAAAGCAGTATAAATGACCTCAAAAAATTACAAAACTTGGACAGTAACTTTTATATGATATTTAGGCCCTGTTGTGATTTTTTACAACCCTAGCTTACACTGTAAAATTACTGTTTTACCCTCACACCTGTATTTTGTGCATTATGTGAATATGGAAATGATTGCTACATAAAACTTGTCCAGAATAATGCACAAGAATTATATAGTGTACATTTTGCTCAGTTTAGTATGTTGACAATTGTCGTGCACATTGCTTGCTGTTTTGATGGTGATTTGAAAATGACAATGCGCTAGGTGCTTTAAATATTAAATTAGAAAAGTAATACATAATGGGCTCCAAAAATTCCACCAAAATACGTGCAGCCATGTTACTATACAAATATACTGTTGGAGTTGTCATGCATTTGTATTGTTTTTATTTCATGGGCCCTCTAATAGTTACTTTCATAAGCTTAAAGGTAAAAGAGTAAAAATGGGATGTTAGTGTTATTGGTTAAAGTAGCCTCGTGTTTTCCCTTATGTTCTTCATGATATGTTTACTTTCTGCACCAAATCAACTCTACACTTAGTGCATTCTAGCTAAAAAGATTGGATAACTGAATAGCTAGGTGCTAGTTAAATAATAAAGATGTGTCCTTATTCTGTCATCCGGCCACTGAACCTTAGTCCCAAAGCAATACTATTGAAATTAGAGCTAAGGGATTTATTCGAAACTAGTAATTTTTTACCTATCTAAATATGGGCTTGATATATGCTTTGCTTGTACGTGACATGGTAGGGTAAATTGTAACATTTTCGATGCTTGTTCATATACTTGATATATTTGACTGGTTGAACGAAAATAAACACCACCACACTTTATGCATGTATCTTAGTAATCCACGTAACTATTGCTTATTTTATCGGGTCACAACATCAACATGTTAGCTATATGATATCCTGATAGGTGTATTATATGATTGTTTGAGTGCATGCTTTCTCTAGGTTTATAAAAATACTACCGACACTAATACTAAGTGTGATGTTTCTAGTAGTCCATGCATCTGCAAATATATGCTTGTGTAGTGTTTTGCTTGCATGAAATATGAAAAAGAACAACTTGACTTAATACTTGATCATGTAATAAGTTTCAATTTTGCATTGTGAATATTGGATTGCATAGTTGTATGCTTGTTCTAGAGGCATAAAAGTCACTTTTCTGTCTATCCAAAAAATATTTGTCCGTATGGCTACTTGATACTCATGCTTAGCATCCATTGCATCATGCATATCATTCATATAGTGACGCTTACAGATACGTGATCAAGAAACAAGTATGTGGAGCTACATCAATCAACGGTGGTACAGAAGACCAACTAAGCCCCAAGCACGACCTGGAGTGCCCATCAGTCGTGTTTGGAAGGAGGAGTTGTCCAAGTGATCAAAGGGTTGCCTGGGGCAAAGCCTCACAACCCGGCAAACTAACTTTATATTAGTTTGTTCAACCTTTCAACAACAAAGGTAGGCCTCTTAGGCATTTACACCTACGTAGAGAGTCTCACCACCCTCTACTTGAACGTGCATTTACGTTCAGGAGTTGTTTGAAACTCTAAGTAGAATGGATAGGTCGAAGTCTATGCTTATCCATGCTTAGATGGTAGAAGTCGAGTGAAAATATTTGCTCGTGAGATGGTAGGGTTCCAAAATGTTTTACAAAAATATTAAATTCAGAAGTAACATGATATGATATGTTGGAAAGATGAGACTGGGCGGAGCATAAGTTTATTTTCGAGGTGTGTGTTGTTGTATTCGGCTCCGCCCGTGTCGCATAAGGCCCGTCCGCTATTCGCCTGCTGATCGGCATAACATTGCTAGAGTGCTTATCCAGGCCATAGGACTGGTGAAATCTTACTTGTGCCATCCGAAGAACAGAGACACGTTTCTACCCACTGGTTGAGAGAAAGGTGGCCTGGGGGAGCTTGGTGCTCATAGTGGGGAGATCGAGATGTCGGCAGGCTCACCATGGGGGCACAACTCGGGGGGTCAGGCGGGAGTGAATCGAACTTGGGATGGGACAACGGGAGATGGGGGCTATATGTGGAAACGCGATGGCCAGTAAGCATATACCCCTGACATGATAGTTATTCCCAGGAATATAAAAATTGATTCGAATCGCTGATGCTCACCAGGTGTGAGAATGTAAAATATCGCACACGGGCAACGTAGTAATAACTTTAACATATTGTTTATTTAATCGTGCTTTATATATTACATTTTTGCAAGTTACTTTATGGTGCCATATATGTATGTGGAAATAAAGAGATATATGAAGTATGGATCATGATAATAATATGCATAAATTGAGGCTTATGGTTTAACATAGAATGAAACATGAAAGTAAGGACTCACTTTTAGTAAGTTTATGCGGGTTAGAAGTCAAGTCCACAAGAAGCCTTGCATGCTCTCAAATATGTCGGGGAATATAAAATATCGCACACGGACAACGTAGTAATAACTTTAACATATTGTTTATTTAATCGTGCTTTATATATTACATGGTTGTACTTGTATGTTTACATTTTTGCAAGTTACTTTATGGTGCCATATATGTATGTGGAAATAAAGAGATATATAAAGTATGGATCATGATAATAATATGCATAAATTGAGGCTTATGGTTTAACATAGAATGAAACATGAAAGTAAGGACTCACTTTTAGTAAGCTTATGCGGGTTAGAAGTCAAGTCCACAAAAAGCCTTGCACGCTCTCAAATGTGTCGAGCTGATACCGCCCTCGGGTAAGTCCTACGAGTATCCCATGTACTCATCGTTTGTTGTTAATATTTTTTTAGGTACATGTCAGTTTGCGAGTAAGGATGACCACGGTGGGCTCGGTGTCATGCCTTGATGTTTCTATTCTTCCGCTGCGATGTATCTGTATACCATATGTTTTCTGTTGCGAATTACTTTTGAAGATCTAGATCAATGCCTCTTGTACATTAATTTGAACAAAGTATTTGCAATCAATCAAACTATGTTTGTATGAAATGATGGGTTGTTGTAATTGTTATGGCTCTTTTGAGGGCTTAACGTATGTGATGTCGGCATCCCTGGGTGATGGTTACATCGAGTTTCCCTTTTGGGTAGCTCGACGGACTACCGGGTTTGGTTCGGTCTACGTGCACTGCGAGCCAGAGGCGGCAGGTGTACTTAACTCAGATTAAATCGGCGGTTTCGCCACAAAACCAAACCCCAACTATAACAACAACCCAAAACACTTCACTACACCATAGGGGAAGAGTACGCAATGATGTTCTGACCAATGAACTACTTCGCACATCCTCATATGTTGCATAATCCATAGCTTCCCCCATGCATAAACCACTAGAACTTCCCCTGCCACCTCTAGTTCAGCTACCCCCACCCCTAACAAATTAGCAAAACTCTTCTTAGCCATCACACTAGCACTACCAAACACAACAAGGCCAGACATAGTCTTCGCCAACCGCAACCCGATCTTAGCATTACGATCATGTGAATTACATATCTCCCAAAACCGAAGACACCACCACCTAAACCTCAAAAAATGAGCATGGACACCAATCAAGCCGTAGGGTCAACATAATCAATGCCATCACATGTTGCTTTGGAGAGCCCCGTCATGAAACCAAAAAACACAGAATTAATGGACTTCTTCCGTTGTGTAAACCATATTTCCGAAGGAACATGTTTCAGAGCGCAATAGTCTCACATGCCCATCACTTTCAGGAAAGAAGACCTAAAACTGAATCATTATCCTTACAAATACCCACTTGTAATCAGAGCCTAGTGGTCATCAACTTTGCTCACTTCCAGGGCAATGACATAGGCAGAGTGCAAGTAGACAATGACAGTATTATGGGCATAATATCCAAAAATTGCTACACCACCATGAGTTTCAAACCCGAAGGCCTTGACACAACAGATCAGTCATTGTATGGCTTCGGAAGCAAAAGAATCAAAGCTATTGTCAAGAAAAAAATTTAAGGTCACCTTTGGTGAGGGGTCTTTCAGAAGGATGAAGTAATGTTCGGCATTGTCGACATTTCATACCCGTACAACGCCATATTAGGTAGATGCATCATCAACAGATTCCAAGCGGTTATCCACCAGGGCTATCTGTGCATTAAAATGCCGACCCTATCTGATGTGTTGACTATCTTTAGAAGTCAAAAAGACGTAGGGGAGATTGGGATGAATGCCTTGACAACTAATAGAAGCATACACAAAGGTTAAAGAAGAATAATAAATCGAAGACCATGTGATTGAAAAAGTTCAGCCCGATCCGGACAAGATTAGGCCACATGAACACATAAAAAAGGTTCCACCGTGCGAAGATGTTTCTAACAAGTGTCATAATGTATTCGCTTGGAATTCAGCAGACCTGACAGGCGTCAGTCGAAACATTATAGATCACAAACTCTATGTAGACCCAAAGGCGAAGCCTAGAAAGCAGAGGCATCACACATGCCAGTAGAAAGAGCAGAAGCAACGAAAGCCAAAGCACAAAAACTCCTCAAAGCAGATGTCATAAGAGAGGAGTGGTTCACGGATTGGTTTTCAAATATAGTCATGATAAAGAAGAATAGCAAGAAATGAAGAATGTGTATCAACTTCACCATGTATCAACTCAGCAGGTTGTGAAATTTTCAGCTTACTTGATGGATTGCTTTTCCGGTTACCACCAAATTTGGCTCCACAAAAAAGCTAAGACGATGACAAGTTTCATCGCACCTAACGAAACTTATTGTTACAACAAGAGAATGCTAGTGGAGCTTAAAAAATTTGTAGGATTCCACGTTCGACACAAATGATTGTCGGGAACAGGTCCAGTGCAAACCAAATTTTGATGCAAACCTATTGAAAAAAGTTTTAAAAGATTCTAAAAAAAATCATAAATGTACGGCTCGGTATAAACCATCTATATATAAAATTTCAAGATCAAATTTAGCATACTAGAAGTTACAAAAAAGATAAACTTAGTACGACGAATTTGATCCTAAAATTTTATATATAGCTAGAATAGACCGAGCTGTACATTCATAATTTTTTTAGAATTTTTTTTTAGGTTTACATTTGATTTGCATCAAAACTTGGTTTTGATTGTCGGCTCAGATTGGACATAATATCTCCATATGTCGGTGATATCGTAGTCAAAAGAAAAAAAAACGAAGACCACATTTCTGACCTAAAGGAAACCTTTGCAAATTTCAGAAACTATGGCCTCAAATTAAATCTAGAGAAGTGTGCTTTTAGGGTAAAGAAGGAATAACTGCAACGAGCAGCCAACAGCTAGTACGACAAACTATAGGGAAACATCACAGGCCGTATAAATACGTGAACTAAACAAATTACACGAAAATAGAAAGTGCGGTACAACCAAAAAAATCGAAGCAAGCTGAATAGCTATCCAACCAGTTAAAGGCCGACGAATGGCAGCCTGATTTTACCAACCTGGCCTCTAAGACTGCAAAAATATTTCGGATATGCAGGACCTGTGAGAAAACATACTAAGCAACCCCCTTTACTTTTTCTTGAGCGTAAAGTCTGAAGGATCCGGCTTCAGTCCCCAATACGACATAACAAATTACAACCCCAGCACCGGCCTTGGTACATGATGAATTTATGGGCACGACTTTACATTTGAATATGCTACAGTAACAAGGGCAAGGCCGACAAAGGTTATTTATATACACGATTATTGTTGTCAGGAACCCTACATGCTCGCCACTCTAGAGGGGGCTTCCGTATCTATCTCAGATTCCGATTTCTCCGTTTGTTGACGCTGAAAAAGTAACAAGTAGAGTAAGGACAAGAAACCAACAAAGCAACAAGTCATATTGAGTGTGAACTCTTATCAATCAATATAAACGAATTCATGTTAACCATCCATCATCAAATGCAAATGCCAGATTACCTCACTATTTGGTCATGCACGTTGACCACTTAGTTCTTTGCAATGTACTAATGCACGTTCCTACACCTATGCATACGGAATCTCATGATTAACAAAGCATAGACATGGGCATTTCTTAATAATTGAAGTTATCGTGGAGATGCCTGCAAAATAATGTCCACCATGCCTCTAGCCCATCATTGAAAATTGCAATGACATGAACTTTAAGTCAAAATTTGTTAACTTCTCACTCCATTCCAAAATGTGAGATTTTAAGTTTTGTCCCAAGTCAAACTTCTCAAACTTTGGCCAAGTTCTTAGAAAAAAATCAACATCTACAAGATAAAATTTGTTAAGTAAATCCACCATGAAATGTCTTGATAGTGTATATTTGGTATTGCGGGTGTCAACACATTTTCTATAAAGTTTGTCAGTTAGAGAAGTTGGACTTAGGACAAAACTAAAAACTACAATTTTGGAAGAGGGAGTAGTCCATAAAATACAAAATGTGTAACAGCTTTCAGTTCTATGTACCGATACAAAGCAGTCGGTGTGCAAAATAAAATGATGATGATATGTACCATTGATTCTTTATTATCATGCTTGGCCAGATAGAGATCCAATGCTCTTTCTCCGCAAAGAATCTTAGCTCCAATTCCATGCTGATTTGCAGATCCATCAGACTCCTCGTCAACCACCACAGCATCTATTTTATCTTTTCCAGTTCGCGTCTCAGGAATCTGTAAGAAATTTATTCTTCACAACAGTGCAAAATAGGTCTCGTGGAATAATCAGACATATTCTCAGCTAATTGAACATTGCAATGATACAAACCAAACACCAAAAATATAATTCAACGCACAACTACTAACATATATCTTCCTATCCAATAAAAGATGTGGTGCCTAATTTGATTGTGTACCGCTGAGGCCTAATCTATTGTGGCAATTTGGATCCAAATAGTTGGGAATAGTTTATACTCGACTGGATCCAAGGATATCCCAGGTCTAAAATTTAGCATCAAGAAACATAACAAGAAGTGAATTTAGTTGCCATAGCAATATGCTTGTTTGTTTTCTTGAATAGAGCATTAGGTTCGTAGCTGATTATGGTTCTGTATGACCCATTAAAATTGTTGGAGATCACCAATTCACCTCTCTCTTAGTAACTTCTACTTTATCATTTTAAAATTGATTTAAAATATTTACTTTTGTTACTAATAAAAAGAGCATACCACTAAACTCGTTGTTTATATGATCCTTCCATTTTTATTTTTTTCATCACATTGTGATTGATAACCTAACCTGGAGAACCTTCTATTTTCTCTTCATGATGAAAATTGAGCTCTAGATGATTTAACTACCGACCAAGAGTTCAAAGGCAGGCATTTATTTAGGTTACATATATCCAGCATAAGAAGAGGAGCCTTGGCGCAGTGGTAGAGCTGCTTCCTTGTGACCAGGTTTCGGGTAAAAGTCATGGAAACAACCTTTTGCAAAAACCCAGGGAAAGGCTGCATACAACAGACCCCAAACTGTCCAACCCTTGCCCAGAACCCACGCAAGCAAGAGAGCTTATGCACTGGGGCTGCCCTTATTATTACTAATAGAAAAGAGTCTTAGAAACAGTAACAAACCTTAGCATTGCTATCATGAATCCTAGCCTTAGCATACATACATATTTTATCATATCCAGCATCGTTGCCAACTCATTTCTCTTTCCTGTGGAGCTAGATAAAAGCTAGAAAAAGTTGCTGCTCATAATACCAGCATTGCATGTTGGCCAACGTGCTGCTAATTAATGGATTTCAGTATGGTGCTAGTGGGAAGAGAATAGTATACCTCATACATTGCTTCCGTCAATATATTTTCTAATATGGACCTTAAACCTCGAGCCCCTGTGTTCTTCACTATTGCTCTTTTTGCTATAAGCCGTAAAGCCTTTTCCGTAAAATGCAATTTAACCTAGATAAATAAACAAGCATTAAGGGGTAATATTAAATAATTGATGATTGAAGACAAACATAATCTCAAACAACTTCTCACTCACATCATTCATTTCAAACAGCTTTGTATACTGCCTGCCAAGGGCATTCTTTGGCTCTGTGAGAACCTACAGGGAGGTGCACAGCTGTATTAGTTATGAAATTATACAAGTTGTCTACCTAGCAACAAAAGAGTGTTCGAACGATAAGAAGGTAGTCCCTCCGTATTTAAATATAAGTCATAGCTGACTTTTTTTCAAAACTTCAATCATTTGTCTTATTCAAAAAAAATTGTGTAAATATAGAAGGAAACAAGTCATGCTCAAACTCTATACAATGATAAAACAAATTACAACAAAATAAATAATATCTTATACAATTTTTGGATAAGACGAATGATTGAAGTTCTGGAAAAAAAGTCAGCCGTGACTTATATATTTAAATACGAACGGAGTCTCATTTGCATTTTTGCAAACTTCATCATATGCAAAAGCATGCCTCGAAAGATGGAGTGCAATGGATAATGATTGTACAGAATAATATTTAGAAAGATCTCCAGCTTTCCTGGTCACAAAGACAAACAAGCCCTAGATAATAAACTAACAGGTAGGCAATCATTAAGACAAGGTACAGGTGTACCCTTAGTACAATATTCACCGGCGATGATCCACGAACTTGTCCCGAAGTTTCATCTGGGTCCCAGTACTTTCAAAATGCACATTTAAGTCCTTAAATTTGTCCTGAGGTTTCATCTAGGTCCCGGTACTATCAGAATGCACATTGATTAAATTTGTCAGAGGTTTCATCTATGTCCCCCAAGTGTTTTTTCAAGGGCAGTTTTTATCTTTAAAAATAATAAAAAGCTATTTAAAATTTTATAACTAATTCATTTTAAATTAGAAAAATATGAAACTAGTACAATTTTTTTTCTAAAAATGTAATCTATCCACTAGTGCTCTACTTAGAGTTATATAAATCTTATTTATTATCCCTCCTAGTGTATATGAACAATAAAACATTATGAAGGATAATAAATGAGATCCATATAATTCTAAGTAGAGCACTAGTGGATAGATTACATTTTTAGAAAAAATTTGGTACTAGTTTCATATTTTCTAATTTAAAATGAATTAGTTATGAATTCTAAATATTAAATAGTTTTTTATTATTTAAAAAAAATGAAAACCGCCCTTGAAACCACCTTAGAGACCTAGATGAAACCTCCGAACAAGTTTAAGGACTTAAATGTGCAATCTGAGAGTACCGACGAAACCTCGGGACAAGTTTGGACTTAACTGTGCATTTTGAAAGTATCGGGACTAACCTCAGGACATTTTTGAGGACCCCTGGTAAAATTATCTCAAAATAAACTGCAGAATTGCAGATACATATTGGGGCAACAGCAAAATATAGGGGCTATCTTAAGAACCATATTGAGGCAACAGCAAAATACAGGGGCTATCTTAAGAACCATATTGGGGCAACATCAAAATAGTTGGTTATATGCTAGTAATGAAGGTGCTATAAAGTTACCTCAACAAGTTGATCCTCACTGAGAGACGATAGACTAACAAGAATTGGAAATCTACCAACAAACTCTGGGATTAATCCATATGCAATGAGATCACCACTTTCAACCTGCAGAAATGGCATCCAAATAATTTTTAAAACTACAAAAAGTCTACCATGAAAGCAAAACATAAAACAATAGCTGTACTATTTGGACATGGGCCAATGGTCAGCAGAGCATACTACATATAAGTCATTTTTACTCACAGATTCCAGCAGTGAAGATGTTATCTCAGAATTTATGACACCACCAGATCTCATATTTGAACGAACCTGTGCTCGGAAACCAATTGAAGAATCGTGTCTCCTAGAAAAAGTTTAGGGGAAACATTGAGTTTCCAAAACTTGTGATACCACAATTATAGAACATAAAAAACCATGTCCACAACCTTTCTGAAATAGTTTTCTCCAAGTCCACAAAAGCACCACCGCAGATGAAGAGAATGTTTTTTGTATCAATCTGCAATACAAGAAAAATGAACATCACAATCTGCAAGTTTTTCTTTTACATGTCTAGCGACTGATTAAACCCTGATGAAAACAAGTGCAGGTAATAAAGAGGCATTTTGGCTCATAGACATAAAAAAGGGAAGCCTAGTGGATGTGCTGCCTCCCGCTTGTGCGGGTCCAGGGAAGGGTCGGCCCCATTTGAGGTCGATAGTGCAGCCTTTCCTTGCATTTCTGCAAGAGGCTGTCTCCACGACCTCGTGAGCTCCTAGTCACAAGGAGGCAGCTTTACCACTGCACCAAGGCTACCCTTTATAGATATACTAGAGGAATTCCCCGCGCGTTGCTGCGGAAATTCGAGGGATAGCAACGCATATGCCACAGAAAAGCACTGCACGCATGAAGTTTTAGAAAATGCCACAGAAAAGTACTGCATGCATGAAGTTATAGAGAATCGATACAAGATATAAATAGATGCGTTACTGAATTATGACATGTCATAGAACTTAGTGGGCCCTTGTGATGATGTGGCTTCATGCATGTCAAAAGAAATAGGTAGTGGGGAGCTCTAATTTAGATACCGCGCGTTGCTGCGTGAATTGTGTAACGTTGTACACTTGTAAAAGGTATCAGATAAATTCTCTGGGCGTAGCTATGGAAATTTATTGGTGTATACGCCATATAGAAGCACTGCATGCGCGAAGCCACAAAAAATCGATATAAACATATAAATGAAGGCCTTAGTTGATGATGATGTGGCATAGGATGTAGTGGGCTCCGGAGATGACGTGGCTTCACCCATGCTGAGAGAAATAGGTAGTGGGGGCTAGCTATTTAGATATAGAAGATTAGGAGAAAAAGAGCGGTTGTGTTTAACATGTCCAAGTAAAAGAGACATGGGGAAAAATCAGTCTTCAAATTATTACCCTCTTTTGTTAAGTTGATGAGCGATCATAAGTATTGACTCAAATGTTATTAGATGAAAAAGATGCTATTATCGATGTCAAAAGAAACAGTAAATCAGCAATATTACTAAGTAAGGCCTATTATCTCGTGTGCTTCATCATCTCTCCCATCATACATACATATTTTTATGAACACACTAAATATCAATTTAAACTTTAACAGGAAAGTAATCATGAAAGTCGGGCATGCCCTGGTTTGGATCCCATGATAGACGTGGACAGGGGAATAAGAATACCAATATCAGACCATACAAAATGTTTTTGCACCACAATAATGGTAAGACTATTTTTTAGGCAAAGAATACTCATCCTCCTAGTAGATGCAAGGAGCACAAAGAGTATACTAGTATTACTATGATTCTTAACAAATAGCATACATCAGCACAACAACGAATTGTATTAAAAAAAAGATACCTGAATATTGTCACCCCTTGGATGCCTTCTGGCCCCTTTCTCAGGAACACTAACAACCTATCTTGACAGAATAAACATAACTTGTAAGATAAATAAAAAGTTACTCAGAACTGCTATCTTACACATATTACGAACTGGTTCAAAACTTCATTTCTATCTTTAGTGGTGAACCAAGCTGTTCAAAACTTCAATTTGCCACGCATCTTACACATATTACATTGCGAAATATAGAAGAGAAGACAGTATCTCAGAAATTGACCCAAGAAAAAACTAATGAACATAATTATTATGGAAAAGGAATTAAAAACAAATTAAAGTTTTGAATAGCTTGTTTCACCACTAAAGATAGAATAATGGAACTGAATAGAGCTGTTTTCTGCTAGAAAGGATGGCCTCTCAAATTCCTTAAATGCACTATTGTTAATTGTTTAATCAGTTAATATTGATACCTAAGCAGTTCATTTTGCACTGCTCAGAAATAAATCAGTTATTTGCTGGAACACAGTGTTTTGCACAGAACACAAATTCATATACCGATATACGCATACACAGCACAAGAGCTCAACATAGGATTAGAATGAACAATTGTTTTTGCAACGGAAGGGCTCAGCTGACTAGATCACATGTCACTGCCAAAACATATCAACAAAAAAAATTGTTCACAGGAATGATGTTAAACTATGGCTACTATATTTATGCTGGACATTGGCAATCCACTGGAAAATGACTCCACATCAACAAAGTACAAAATTCACTCCAAAAAGATAAATAAGTGCAAAATAATAAAATCATCGCAGGACTTATTTCTTGTACAAAAACTCCCTCGGCACAATAAATTACTAACGGATAGCTTCAAAGTTTAACAAACTTACCGTCCCCTCAAGCATTTTTAACAGTGCTTGTTGAACACCTTCACCTGAAACATCTCTGCTAAGATTAATGCTTTCAGCCTGCGAAGCATTGTAATCAGAAATGTAAAAGAAAAAAAAAGTAAATATATGATGAATGCGTAAGAGAATTTATAATTCAAAGAACAAACCTTCTTTGTTATTTTGTCAACTTCATCAATATAGACGATCCCTTGCTGAGCAGCAGCTACATCAAAATCAGCAGCCTAGGGTGCAAATGAGAGGTAAAGAAGCTAGCAGCCACATTGGTAACAAAAAGATGAACTTTCACCTACTTCCCCTAATTTAATTAGTAAACCATTCAGTTTATGCAAAAGAAAGAATGTTTGCGGATAAGTCTAAGCTGCTTCTTAGAAACTGTAGGAAGGAGAAACTTCTTCTAGCTAATGTGGGTAATGCTAATCAAACTATTAGAGGAGGAGACTTGAGCAAGCTCAGATTAACCTAAAATGAACAATACTTCAATTTTTGTTTCAATGCTAGTCTTCCTGAGTTGGAGACAAATCCAAAGTTTGTGAACTTTGAAGATCTCTACATACTGCATGTCATGTCACAACTCACAAGTCCATGACAGGATAAACATCACTGGAGGATGGCTGGATGGTGTTGGTTGCCAGGCATGACAGAGTAGATCATAGATGAGAGGATGAATGTTGGAGAACTAGATCATAGGCATGCTTGCCTTTGACTGATGCATCTCATTCTTCATGTCTTTAGATAGAAAGGTTAATACTTGAATCCCAACAAAGTGAGTGATCTAATCTTACTCCTAAGAAACAATATCTAGAAGATAACAATTTTAACTTCTTCTAATCCTATCTTCATGTGAGGGAGGGAATCGGCCATCTCAATCCCCACATATGGCTGGTCAAACAGCCATAACAGGATAAAATGAACTCAGCTTTGCAATGACTTATACTGGATAAGGGCAGCCCGCTGCATGAGCTGTCTCTTGCACAGGGTCCGGGGTAGGGTCAGACCTAGTTTGGGGGTCTATTGTATATTTGTATGCAGCCTTTCCCTGCATTCTGCAAGAGAATACTTCCACGACTTGAACCCATGACCTCCTAGTCACAAGGAGGCAGCTTTACCGAAACGCGAAGGCTCCCCTGCTTATGTGGATATAAGTAACACAAAATAAATGCCTTCCTTTAAACTCTTGATCGGTATTTAAACCCTCTAGAGCAAAATTATCATCGTGAAGAGAAAAACAGAAGAATCTCCAGGTCAAGTTATCAATCACAATGCAGAGAAAAAATAAAATGAAAGGACAATATAAACAGAGAGTTGAGTGGTACCGCTAGGAGCTTATACAATATAGATTCAACATCCTCACCAACATATCCAGCCTACAACAGTTATAAAAAAGCAGTCAAACTAAGGTGAACTTCTGAGCACCAAGAGACTAAACACAAGCGGTTCTAGCAAGCTGGTGCAAGCCCAATACCCAAACAAAAGCATTCACTTGTTGGTTACTTGGTAACTAACTTACTACTTATTACGGATTTAATCAAAGATCTTATGCAACAAAAGGAAGTAAAGGATATCTATGCTAGTGCCATAATATCAACCCCGTGAAAAGAGCAGCAGTTGAAAAAATAGCAATTGTAGTAGTACACTAAGCAAATTGTATGAAAACACAGCAAACAATTTACTCCAACTCTCCAGTGGAATAAAGAACTAGACCACAAACTATAAAGATATGGATTGTAAAGATGAAAATTTCACAAGAGCATACACAATGATTTGGTATATATCACGAAATTAGTCTCACTATCAGCCAAAAAGGGATAACAGACATGAAACGACTTAAATATAGTGATATTATAATCATGTTTCCTCTTTAGTTTGTAGCAAGAACAATAATATTGGACTGCTGTACTGTAATAAAAGCAAGACCGAAGTGAATGAATCAATAAACAAACACAATTCAGCATACCTGTGTGAGGGTTGTCGCATCAGCTATAACAAAGGGCACATTCACAAATCTTGCTAGTGTTTTTGCCAGCAATGTTTTCCCTGACTTTGGGAAAGATTTTAGAATAATAAGTAATACATTCATAATATAAGTACCACAAGATTAAGATTGCATAAAACAAGTAATATGAAAGGTAGAGATAAGCCCAATAAGGATATTATTGGACTATTTAATATTTTGTTTCAGCTAACCAGAATGTATCAGCAGTAAGAGAGATAAGAAGATGAAACTCAGTATAAAATTCAAATAAATAGACACTAGACATTATGTTTAAAAAAATTATACTATTTGGTATGCTTGGAAATTCACCACATGTTGTGTATCACTTTACATCAAGTACATGATTGTATGGATAATAGGCAGTTTTATAGTGGCAACCCCTACAGTTGCTCGTTTTTGGATATGCATGTTTCTACAAACTACAATGCGACAAAAAGTTTCAAGTGAAACAGTGTTACACAGTCTCATGAACAGAGAAAACAGGAATAACAAATGATTGAACAAAAAAAGGTTTCAAGTAGACAACTAATTCCAATGCATTGTCTATTTATGAATAGAGTTAGATAATTGCAAAATACAACATTAACATACTCAAGGGTCAGAGCATGTACCCGAGCCTGTCGGACCCATGACAAGAATATTGCTTTTCTCAAGTTCTACCATGTCAGTATCACTCGTGCAAGAATCATTCTCGCTACAATCTCCAGCAGACCTGGAAGGCACATGTTCTGTCAAATTACACCTGATGATAGACAACAAATCTAGGAAAACTGATGTTTACACAACACCTACCTACTGGAGAGTGAATCGCAATATATCCTTTTATAGTGATTATAGACTGCTACAGACAACACCTGCATTAAGAGAAAAAAAAAAGGTTATAAGCAATCTAAAAATGCCAAGGGTCACTCAAATAGTAGAAGAACCAATAAGGCAAGAACAAATATGATTGAACACCAACTTGCTACCAACACCCTCTAGGTCCCAACTACCTATCGTTTTGGACAATGTTTGAGTCAAATCTTTTAAAATTTTGACTTCAACTATAAATAACTTTCAAATTATTTAGTTTCGAAACTTGAAGGCCACATGTATAGATTGGCCTTACAAAGTACGGTCACAAAAGTATTAATTTGTTAGAATGTTCATTTATATTCTAACAGAAAAACTGGTGAAACCTATGTTTCAGAGAACTTGTTGTCCAAAATGGCAAGTATTTTGTGACCTAGAGGGAGTATCCACGATCCATGTTGCACAGTACTCCATCCGTTCTCAAAAAGATATTTCTTAGGGATCATATATGATATATAACAGTTAAACTTTAGAAACTCTGACCGTTAATGTTCACACAAGTACCACTAACATTTGTTGCATGGAAAGTGTTGGCAGATTAGTCATGGCAATATTCTTTAACGTTTTTTTTAGATAAAGCAATGGATCAAACACATGCATTGGGCATGTGTAGATGTCCAAAATGTTTAATAAAAATGTAAGGAGCAAACCGATAGCTCTCGTCAGATAAAGAACAGGTGGAAATTTTCCCAAAAGGTTTTTATGAGAGCTTCACCTTCTTGGCTCGCTGCTGGCCTATGACAAACTTGTCGAGCCCATGGCAAATCTCCTTGGGCGTGGGAAACCGTCGGCCAAGGTTAGAGCCGCCCCACCCCCCGCTTTCCCCACCCCCGTCCTTGCCATCAAACCCTTCCCCACCGCTAGGGTCAGCAGCCCTAACCACATCGATCCTACCGACGGCGCCCGCGCCCCCGCGCGCGCTTGGGGCTTCCCCGGGCTGGCGCCAGATCTCAGGGGGCTCACCGCCGTCCGAGCCGCCGGCCCCGTGGTCGGCGACGGCGTCCAGGACAGGAGCGGCGGCGCGGGGTAGGTGGCTCTGCTGCTGCTGGCGGCGGAACAGGGTCCAAGGTCGGCGGAGGGCGTCGGGGCTGTTGCCTCCCTGCTGCTTCTGCGGCGCGGCGCGGCCCGCGTGGAAGCGGCGCGCGGCGGAGAGCGCGGCCGCCGCGGCTCGGGAGCGGACGGCGGCTGACATGGAGTCGGAGTCGGGGCGCGGGTTTCGTGCGGGGAAGGGAGGGGGGAATGGAGGAATGGAGAATATCTGTGGATTTTTTTGAAGCGCTAAGCTGGGATCGCCCACCTTCTCGGTTCTAGTTCCTGGACTATAGTGGGGTACAGTAGCAGAGTTCCCCTCAGAGAAATGGTGTTTGTTGCTTGTGGGGCGGGTCTAGTGCGTAGTATGCGGTATGCCTAATCCTTTTCTGCGGGCTACTTGGAATCTTGGATAATGCAACGGGGTGCGATCGTGTACAGAAAACCAACCATGGTTCGCCCCGTTTGACCAGCATGATGTGTGAGTAGTACTATATTAAGTTGATATCAATAGATTAGTGGCTCGACAAGATAAGAATAAGAATTGATGGTGGCTTTGTTGGCGAAGGCTATTTTAAGTGTAAGTGAGTGAGGCTTAACTCCAGCGGATTCTCGCGATATATAGTTATCACACTGAAAATGAGCTGGCTAGCTAAGAGTAATATAAAGATATTTTAGAATAGAAAATATAAAAGTATGCATTTTTATTAAAATTTTACAATGTGTCATAACCATGTGTCGAAGTTTTTGAGCTGCAATAAATTTTTCATTATGGAGAGAGACCTATGCACGGCAAAGAAAACCGATGCTGTCGAAATACTCCCCTTCGGATTATATATGCAAAATTGGCTTATATGTAGCTTTGCGGATAGAGGTATTTGAGTTGGCGTGGGTGGTGGCGCTTGCAAACAAGGCAGCGGTACACAATAAAGTAGAGGCAAATAAGCCTGCAAACGCATGAAGATTTGATGTAGTCTTTTTTCTCCAAGTATTCCGAGTATTGTAAAATAGGAAAACAACGGTGAATAGGTAGAATAATGTAACGTTCAAACTAAGTAAACCGCAAACAAGAGAAATACCAGCTATTCTTATGCAGAGTTAAGATAAAAAAGATAGTGTATATTGGGACGATTGAAAGCAGTAACCAAAGTAGTCAGCAACTAGGTATAGCTATCTGAGAGGAGAATGAGCAAGAAAGATATCCGAACTCTATTTCTTAACTACTGCAAAGGATTACTGCAGTCGAACTAAGTTATCAAAAAGCAGACTAGAGTTTTGCGTCGAACGAAATTATAGAGTTCACTGAGGAGGCCAAAGGGTAGATATGAGGCCTACCGAATGACAACTAGCTAGTGTCTACGGGCTTGCCGAACAACGGGGTCAGAATACAGAGGGCACACTCTCGCTGTCACCGAGAGGACCTACTAACCAGAACTGTTTGGACAAGATGGCACGCTATACAAGTGATGATCCTGCTTGATCACTAAAGTTCTTCCTTAATCAAAGGGTGAGAACTAACTTAGCCTTAGATCAGATATTAAGAAAAGCTTATAGCACTGGCAAGTCTAGCAAGATTCAGATAACTGGAGAACAACTAACCAAAGCTTTGGTCTAGTGTACAAGAAGGCACACCATGCTAGACAAGTGTAAAAAATAAAGTAGAGTATAATTGAAAAGTAGAACAAGGAATCCCTGAGGTGAAAGCGTAGACTCGACTCCACTCCTAGGACTATCCTAATGCTAGAAGACTAAGGCAATGGTATGCTCTTTGCTTCTCTTCCACACACTTGCAAATGAGCACCCATGGTTTATTTATATCGTGAGTGAGGCGTATTTATATGCGAGTAAAGTTGGTGGAAGAAGGAAGTCGGTGGGCGTACAGCCACATGGCAGGGCAGGCGGCCAGGTGGTAGGCCAGCCGGCTAGGTAGGGAGGTTGAGCGTCCAGGCCCAAGGCGCCCGGCCTGCCCTAGGTTCCTGACCCTTTGATTCACCACCTTTCTTGATCATGTGGCTACTGTTTCCTCGGACAAGGTGTGACAGTTAAGTTCAATGTGTTTCTTCGGTTGCCCTTAGATGTAACTTGTGTTTCTTCCTTACCCGTAGGATGGAAGTCCCTCGTATCATTGACTTCACTAATCCAAGGGTTGGATTCATGAAGTGGCGGCCCTTCTGATACTTTGCATATTGCATATGTGGCATACACCTTTAAGTTGTGGTGACGTGACATTGTTGCGCATGAAGGTCGAAGTTGAGACGTGTTGGTGTTGTCGCGAGAAATCGACAGAAAATCGTACAACAACCAAACACACGATGAGCCAGGAACGTGCTAGTGCCGCGATCGTCTCTCTTGTGACGCAGATCGATTGGCCCCGCAGTTTGGGGGACGGTCCGGCGGAGGGGGCATGCCACCTAGCTTGACCTTCTAGCCAGGGAGGATGTGGTGGTCTGTGAATCACCATGCATATACACAACAAAGAAATAAAATGTAAATCTGAGCCCGATCGCTTGGATCGACTTATGATGGTTACATGGATCGGCTTACTCAAGTAGATTGCCTTCGTGTGGATGGTAAATGATATGTGTATATGACAAGAAATATGAAGATGAATTGAAAACCTACTTAAAGCATGATATAAGCGGCTGACTACCCTAGATTCACATAAGTCTGAACCTCCAAAGAAGTTCATATAAAATAGAAAACACATATAGGACATGTAGAGCAGGGTGCTAGGTTATATCGATCTCTCAAGTTGCGGTATGCATGTGCTGCAACGCACATCCTGGATTGTAGCAACCGGACAAGCAATATAC
Source organism: Paspalum notatum (assembly GCA_022530915.1). Lineage (NCBI taxonomy): Eukaryota > Viridiplantae > Streptophyta > Magnoliopsida > Poales > Poaceae > Paspalum > Paspalum notatum. The sequence continues at coordinate 35,634,829 of CM039687.1, read as the reverse complement.
ACCTAGCCACATGATACTGATCTACAACATGAACCACAAAACAAGAAGTAGATGGACAGCATGCGGGATAACTAGCAAACCTTGCCATAAAAAATGCTTTGGTACAAGGTCCACCATGGATCTAGTAAATGCTAAGTTGTCTTAGCAGACCTAGATGAACCCGCTAGGGTAACATGGCACTTATATGGAGAGAATAACCCTGAGAAGGGGTGGCGATGCGCCAAGAATTGGGTTTGATCATTGGATGATAGGTTACATGATACACCTCGTTACATACTTGTAGTCATCCTCAAGGCAAACCCTTTCCTAACGAAAGACTACAGATAGACTCAAACTTTTTCCTAAACTAATAGATTATAACTCAATAATAATTCTAGGACTCTATGACTCAACAATGTGATCTGGACTCTTCCTTCCATTGGTTTGGATCCTCACGAAGCTTCTAAATATCAACCGAAATCTGTTGTATAATTGTTGCAGATTTTGTTTGTCCCATTGTTTTGGCAATCTCCATCGACTCTAATTGTATTTGGGCGTGATTCTAGTTGCGTTGAAAATCGTATCTCCTTAGCTTTCCATTCATATGCAGAACACCCCAAACGGTGTCCGTACGTAGCCTGGGCATTCGTTTTCATGTGGTCTATTCCTACGGTCCTAACCAGTGTCACGAATAACTAGGCTTCAACTAGGATTAGGCTTGTAGCTTCATCTTGGCTTGGGCCTTGGTGAAGAGCCCCACATCCATAATGGGACTAAAATGTGTTTTACTATAATTTCCAGGGATGATAACCACATTCTTACATCAAAATAGTACAGATCCGCCCTAATGGGACAGACCTAAAAGGGGTGCAGCCCGCGAACACAAAACAGCAGAACTTAAACGTAGACCCAAGCTTCTCCACAGCACCAGTTGGGGATATGTCGCAACCCTTATTCGTCCACGATCGCGATAACATTGTCTTCTTTGTAAACCAACAACAAAGCAATGGTGAGTACGAAACGCACTCCGCAAGCCCACCTTCCTCCATGAGGAATTGGGTTAACACTATTTCTATATGCAAGATATATTTGGAGCTTAGGGTAAATTTTGCAGGAAAACCTTTTCATATGTAGGATCACCATTTTATTTCAAAAAACAATTTTTCCAAAAGAGGTGCCACTTGACTTGCGGGTCCAACGTGGCTTATGGCATGCACGCCACAAAGATTTTCTCCACTACTATGGGGCACACCCCGCAACATCCAAAATCACACCAGTGTTTTCACCTAGCCAAACCCATACCCAATTTTTATAAAACACTAGTAGTAGAAACCAAGCCATAACTAATCCACACCGGTGGACAACAGACTATTCGGATAGATTTATACTCTGGCCAGAGGTGCACACTTTACCCACAAGTTCAGATACGTGACATGAGTGCTCATATCACGTGATTCCTCTCAATGCTCTATCCCGCAAGTATTCCCCAACCTCAACCAAGAGAGAGACATGGGATCCCTATCACATCAGTGCCAGCAGACACACGACTTCCACTGTTCCTAGACCCCCGGTGCTCCCAGCCTACGGGTATCGGCTGGTTGTTCTTTGCGGGTTCCGACCCAATGTTGCTACATATAACATCGAGTGGTTGCACAGTAAAAGAGTTAGGCAAGATGAGACTCCATTTCGGTCCTTCAGGGCAGAAACTCCATAGTGCCCATACGAGCCACTCGTCTAGTCTTCTCTACGAGGCTGGACCCCAGATAAACCGAAAGAGCGGTATCCGGGCATTCCACCCTTTAACACATGGCATAGCCGATCGAGACCGACTATCGGGGTATTTTCCCATGTTTTCGCAAACACACACCAACCCGTTGCCAACCCAAATTCCAACAAGATTAATGTATATAATATTGAGTGAGCGATCCCTCCTAAGCGCGCTACTTCTAGAGGGGTTCACGTGGCTATCCTACCATGTTTCCTTAGCAAACAAAACATGTAGGTTTTATCTTTTAAACAGGGCAATGGGTTGTGTATGTAAAAACTGGGTAATTTATGCATCAATTGGCGATTGCAATAGACTTGCCATTCACTTTGTCGGGGCTTAACGGGACATCGCCGACTAGGGACGAGGGTACATCATCCTCCGAATACGTTGGCGTACCATCGCCTGCCGAACACATTCTAACTCCCATTGTCGGGCACGATGGTGTGCCATCCATCTAGCGTGTTCGTATAACATCTGCAGTAAACACCGGTTGCTTTCTTCGAGCATCACGAACATTCTCGTAAGAGGCATACCAACCAGAATCTCCGGTATAACCTACGCGCAACAAAAGAGAACAAAGCAAACAAGGCACATTATGAGCTCAACAAGGGTTTGGTTTGTGACGAGAGAAGGATCTGGTTGTCTGGTAGATTGCACCAACGGTTCTGGCTCCCATGAGCTAAGTTGCTCCACGGTTCGGCGCTGCACCGCAAGGCGTTGAACCGAGAGCCAATCACTTTGCTGGACTTCATAGGGGTCAAGGAAGGTGTGCCACGGCTATGGGCACGGACAACCATAGCGAGAACGATGGCGCCGGGAGCATGGAGGTTGCATGGTGAAGAGGAGAGTTTCTGTGGACACGAAGATAAAGCATGTGAGAGTCGTGAGATGTGCATGGATGCGTAGTGCTCGATTTAAGGAGAATTTAGGCGCAAGAATCGCCTAAATCGGAGTTAAAACGAGGAAAATATGGACTTTCGAATGGGTGGAAATAAATAAATATATATATAGTATTACTATATGGTACCTGAGTACTAAATATATATATATGGACAAAGTAAGGAAAAGGAATATTCTTAGAATATTTCGAAATCTGAATATTTGGAAACTGGAGGATAAAATCATATTTTTGGATTCCAGAGGAACATAAAATATTTCTGGATTGCTCGCTGTAAGAAAAATGGGCCATAACCTTGTGCTTAGTTCCCATATGTGATTTTGGTGGCTGAAATGACAACACGTGCCATGGGACTAATATTTGTGCAAGTGGTTTTGTGGCTAGTCCCAGGGTGCAAAAGGTGGACTTAGGGTACAAACACCTAAAATGAGGACTTAAAAAACACAAGAAAAGATCCAATCCGCCATTAAGTTGCAAGTGGTTGCCCTGACTCGGCTGGTGAGCGGGCCGATTTTTTGGAGCATCAAGAAGTCTGAAAAAGCCCCATCGACAAGTCCGGCGAGAAGAAAAAGCCCAAAGTTGAAGATTCAAGACGCAATGCAAAACACCATATTGGACGAGCTGGGCAGCAAGGAAGGAGAAGACTGAGTCCCGACGCTTCAATGCATCGGATGGACTGATGGTCCCACTATCGGAAGGTCCGATGGTCCATCGGACGATCTGGACAGGAGACTCAACAACTCAAGACTGCGGGCGTTCTACGCATCAGACGGTCTGATTGTCCCACCATCGGACGGTCCGATGGTCTCAACGGTCTGTAGAAGTTCCAATGGTCGACTCCAACGGCTAGTTGGGAGTACGCATTGAACGGTCTGATGGTCCCACCATTGGACGGTCTGATGGTCATGACAGAGCAGATCAAGTTGCTCCCAACGATTAATTTTGAGGCTTGGTCTATATATACCCCAATGGTCGGCCTCCACATTGTGGTTGGTGACTCCTGAGCTAGCACAAGTGTTGAGGCACCCTTTTGATACATCTAAAAAGCCAAATACGCATATTTGTGAGCCCAACCACCATATGAGCAAAACTAGACATATCCCGACAAGCTAGAGCTTAGTTGCATCTTTGTTTAGGCCCTGTTGTCTATCTCCATGCCTGTGTGCACATCTATCTTTGTAATTGTGGGGCTTGTAAGTCTTGTGAGACCCTCTGGAGTGTGGAGTGGCCGCCACCTTACTTGTGAGAGGGAGGAAGGCCCTCGGCACATTGGCGAAAAGCTTCCCTTAGTGAAGACGGCGGGGTGGCTCCGCGAGGACTCAGAAGACCCCAACGGCCCCAACAATCCTCTACCCTTGTGTGGGCGAGGCCATAGTCTGAGACTACGCAAGAGAAGGTCTCGTGTGAGTATGTACCGAGGATAACCGAAGACCCGACTGGGGTTGCTTGACTTCTGAGGAAGTCACTTTGCCATCCTCCGCCCTTGCGTGGGCGAGGCCGCACTCCTTTGAGGACTGCATGTGAGCAAAGCCTACGGGGGCACCTAATGAGTAGGGGGTAGAGGCACGTTGGCCTCCTCGAACCTCGGGAAAAAAAATATCTGTGTCTTCACCGTGTGCCTTCGTCATCGTCAACAGGAGTTTGCATTCTCTATCCCATCTCTTTAGCTTCCGCATTTACATTATTGCAATTGTGTGCATACTTTCCTAGACTAGCTTGATAGGTTAGTTTTTAGATGGAACTATGTTGCAAGACTTGGCCACGGTAGTAGTAGAAACACTTAGCAAAACCATATTGCACATAGTTAGATTTACTTGCATAGGTTTTGCTTAGTAGTTGTAGTTTTTAGTGAGCCTTAGTTTTAAGAAATCCTAATTCACCCCTCGCCTCTTAGGCGTCGGTCCAACCTTCATTCGTGAGTAGATCCTCATGCTGTGTCTTTGGACCGGGGAAGGGAAAGGGGAAGGCGCAGGTGGGCTGTGGCCCAAAGACTGAGGGAAAGGAATTTTTTTTTCTGTTTTGGATTTTGGATTTGGATTTGAATATTTGGAGGAGAATTCGAGGGGATTTTTGGTGGGAATTTCGCCGGATATTTTGAGAAGTAAACGAAGGGGTGAGATAGAATTTCTTGGAGGTTGATAGGATTTTTTGAACTCACTCAAATAAACAAGATTTGAAAATATAATTTTGAATTAGAGGGAGATTTAGAGAAAAATATCAGGGTCAAAATTTGGGGTGTTACACTTGGGCGCATGCTTATCACCATATTTAGCCAAACTTATGATGTAAGCCTGGCCAAAAGGTTTATTCATCGTGGGCTTCTCCTGGCATTTTGGCCCAACCATTCTCGGACAAAATCCAGTGGCAATAGTTGGGTTTAGCCAGAGGCCGGACAGCCAGTAGGGGTGGTCAGGCGGCCAAGGGCAGGCGGTCGTCAGGGTGGTTGGCCTCTGGCTTCATTTCTTGTATTTTTAGTACATTTCATACATGAACTCAAATATTCAATAAAACTGGTGGAATTTGATTAGTAGCAAGGGGTTAGTCCATGTTTTTTTACATGTTTCCCTTCAAAATCATGGATAGTTGATGGTTGAAATGGTGAAATAATGACCGTCAACAACGGCCACTCCACACCTAGAGGTTCTCTTAAGACTACAATCTCTACACCTACAACACTGAACTTGGTCGCGGTCAAGAGCAATGCACTCATAAGCACCGATATGAACACTCAAGCAGTATTGATGACTTGGGTACTCAAAAATGTATCTCAATACAAGAATGTAGTCGAGGGGTGTCAAGCATCATATTGTGCTAGGACAAGGGAGTTTTTATAGTTTAAACCATCAAACTAGTTATTAGAAAAAAAATGTTGTCGTAGTCATCACCGGAGCATCTGATATATACTCACTAGATTCCCAACTAATTGTTGTAGTCGACCATTGGAGATGAAGTATCCGATTTTCATAAACGGATAGTCCAGTGTTATCACGGGACACCCCAATGCGTGTAAATTGCATCAGGTCTAGGTTCTTTAGGTCCTCTCTCTACATCTCCAAGTGTATCACTAGACCATACAGTGCGTTCAATTTGCATGTCCTCGCTCCATTCCACCTTCAGCCACTTTTGTCTAATGATCAATCACCGAACCATCCAGTGAGTAATCATTAGATCGTCCAGTGCATGGTCTTGGGTCTTCAATCTTGGCCACCTTCTTAGCATTGGACCGTCTGGTGCTCGAAAAATTGGCCTGCACACTGATAAGAGGGAATGCCATGTCAGGGCACTTTGGCTTTCTGTCGATGTCTTGGGATTTGTTGGTGATCTCCTTTGAGGTGTTTATCTCCAAGTCCATCATTTACATCTTGAAATAGAAGAAATTACAGTTGCAAATACATTAGTACCAAATTGGTCATTGATATCATTCAACCAAAAAAAAAAATCACATTAAGCACACTAAGCACAAGGCTCGGATCTCATTTTCCTTATAGACAAGGTGCATGACAGCTCTAAACCAATTCATTTTTTGACTCAAGATACAAGGCTTGCCCTTTTCCAAGCTGATGAAGGAGCAAGACAAGTTCCATTGGATACCCAAGGCATAGTAGGTGCTTGAAGATTTGAAGACATTCTACGGGTAGTTTTTGGATCATGCTACTCTAATTTTTAAAATTTAGATTTCATATTGCAATCATGCTACTCAAGGAAATTTGAAACAACATGAAATATAATTTCAAAGAATCGGATTGACATGGGTACAAATTTCCCATATTTTTCACAAACCTACTTTTTTTGGTGTCACCCGTACCCTAGGAGCCATTGATAGTGTAATAGTGTGTAGTACTCCATATAGAGGCCACCACTCATGTGGTTAGCACTTTGCACCGCAACTTCGTCAACTGAGAGGAGGATCAACACAAGTAGAGGGTAGCACCCCTTCTATGGGGTGCAAATGCACCCATGGAAAAATGGAATTCTAGTTATGAAGATCAGATTGCAAATATACCTATAGAAAAATGGAACTCTAGCTATAAAGATCAAATTTCCTTCATATTTGCACTCTCTCCGGCACAACTCTATGCACCTACCGATCCCATGCACCCCTCTCCGGTTTGCTCTACCTTCACCACTGACCAGTACTTCATTAGTGAGTCCAAGATGTGGTATCACAAGATGTAGAAATTCTTGTAGCGACGCTGCTCATACCATAAAAATTGAAATGGTACTTCGAGTTAGTAACATGTAATATCACAGTGGTCACGTTCTAAGGATGACAAAGTGGGCAGTGGAACTCGGTGCATTCGAGGTCTTTTTCAAGCCTCGAGTGGCCGTGTGAGTCATAAGCATGCACCGATCGACTTCGGCGCCGAGTGGACAAAGATGCAGGTTTCCATAGTCACCGAGAAACCTTGTATTGGACGATTTACTAATTCAATGGATCCTTACAGCTCAGTGGCGTCGGGTCTGGCATCCTCATATCTCCGTTCAGTCGTTTGATGGTGAATCGTCGTCGTTGTTGAGGTGATTATCTCAACTGGTACGGTTGTCAAAAGAGTGGTTCTCTAACAACGATATGATAACATGACTGCATATTGGTTGGAAGTGAGAAAACTGGATGGAGAATTCAACGGATTAGAACGAAACATGTTCTCCGCCAAGACAACAAAGATGCAAACGTGTGCTTGCGAAGTTGGGCTCCAACCAGGAAAGGGTTTCGTCGGGCATGTTCATTTATAGAACAAAACCTCGTATGATGCTGCCAGGGTAACCTCGAATTGAGAAGGATTGGAATGGATTGGGAAGGATTGACAAAAATTTTAATCTATTAGGGATTTAAACACCCCCCAATCCCTTCAAACCCTCTAATCCGAGGTTACCCAAACAAGGCCACAAGTCACAACTCACAGCTAGCTCAAACAAGAAATCAAAGCATTTAGATTAAAAGAAACATTATTAGGGATACTTGCAGCCTCTGACACCACCAAGCACAAGATCCTGAAGAACAATACTGCATACGATACGACTCATAAACACGGTAGAAGATCTCTCATGCGCTAAACCTTTCCCTGTCATGTGGAGCACTGTAGTCGATGTTGGGGCCCGCAGGGATAATCCTGAAGGGGTTTATAGACGGATGGCTTCCATAGTAGTGCTTCTTGATGTGCTCCATGTTAACAGTGCTGCTAATTCCAGGGATCTGGTAGATGTCCTTGGTGTAGTTGAACAGGTTTGGGTATTCCCTCAGGAGCTTCTTGTTGCATTTGAAGTGAACCGCATAAACCTGGCAATAATTTTGTTTGAGGTCAAATTAGTTTGCTCAATCTATGTGCAAGGAACACCAAACCTAAATAAATGCAGTTCTAGTTGAGCTACATATACTAATTTTATTACCACGAATTGAAAAAAAGGGAACTCCATACGGACCAGATGGGATTATATGCTACAGGGAATGACTATATAGAGAGGAATTATATTACATCTTGACATGTTTCTCGCAGCCTATGTGCCCAGAGTAAGTATTTTAATTTGCTGAAGGTTGAATAAAAAAAATCTTTTATGCTCAGAGTACAAAGATCTGAGCTAAATTGACGGTCACGAGTCACCATCAAAGTTCACCTATGTTCTAAAAAGAATAAAGTGCATCCCCCAGACGTGTGCTGATGCTCAGCTAATAAACAAACAAAAAGTTGATTTTTATGGAACAGGAGACAGGTGACAGCCGAAAAGGGGAAAATATTTGCAAAAAAGAGCAAAAGCAACAATGGTAATGGTAGGTGCAGTTTTGTGCTGTGATGACGGATGTGCAAGAGGTCACTATTGTTACACAACGACGCAGTAGGTAGTCCTAGAGCTCACCCCGTAGTTCACATATGTACAACTTCATCATGGCACAGATCAGAGTCACAAATTAACCGTAGTTTTTCTCTGCTAGAAATCGGTACCTCATCGAATCGTATCAGAGTCACAAAGAGGCGGATATCAGCCTCGGTCAGCTGGTTGCCACAAATATAGCGTTGCTTGCCAAGAATCTCCTCGCATTTGTCCAGAGCCTCATATAATCTCGTCACAGCCTACACACATTGAACAATAGGACGGAGGGTTTGGTTATTAGCTCCCATCTAATAATGGTGTTTGAGCAAGCCCCCCGATATATAATTAATTGAATCGATGCAGCAGCAGCAGCAGCACCTCGTCATATGGCCCCTGCTTCTTGGCAAAGCCGCACTTGTACACGCCATTGTTTATGGCGTCGTACACCAGCTCATTGATCTCGTCGATGGATTCCCGGAGGTGAGGCGGGTAGAGGTCCAGCCCGGGGTTCCCGGCGACGTCGTTGAACTCGGTGTTGAGCATCCGGATGATCTCGGAGCTCTCATTGTTCACCACCGTCTTGAGCTGCTTGTCCCACAGCACCTGCAACATTGGATTGATTGGAGGAGAAACAGTCAAAGAAAAGAAGCATATGCCGTCGTGTTGGTTCCTTGTCTGGTGGGCCGGGGAAACAGGGAGATCAAGACTCACGGGGACGGTTGGCTTCCCGGCGTAGTTGCTGGGGCCGGACCCGGCGGCGATCTCGTAGAGCTCCCTGACGCTCTTGGCGCCGTTGAAGGGGTCGGGCTCGGCGCCGGGCTCCTCGTCGGCGGTGGCGGGGAACACCCACCCCAGGTGGTCGTCGGTGTCCTTGGTCCGCTCAAAGATGGGCTTCACGGCCTACGACGAATACGACGAAACGGAAATCGATCGATGCACGGTTGAGCGAGGTCGGATTCCTCACGTCCGCTCAAAGATGAGTGAGCAAGAGGGTTACGGACCGTGACGCCGATGGCGCTGTCGAGGCCCTTGAGCTTGAGGAAGGCGAGGCACCTGGACGCCCAGGGGCACGCGTAGGAGACGTAGAGGTGGTAGCGGCCCGGCACGGCGGGGAAGCGGGCGGAGGCGTCCTCCCTGGACACGGAGCTCCGGAAGGTGGACGGCGACCGGTCGAAGGCGCCGGTGTCGGTGACCTCGTCCAGCGCCGACCGCGCCATCTGAGGAGAGCACATGGGTCATGGGTGCAAGAGTCAACAGTCAACGACGCCAGCCAGCAGCTAGGCAGACGAACAAACAAACAAGCCTCAGCGTCCAGCCTCAAAATAAGCGATGGAGAGGTACCTTGACGGTGGTTGTGGTGGAGGAGGAGCCGACGGCGGTGGAGAAGGAGAGCGTCCGGGCGGCGCAGAGGCGGAGCGAGGAAGGCGCGGCGAGAGTGGGCATGCGGGGTTGTTGCCGGCAAGGCAATGTATAGAGTGATGAAGCAAAGCGGTGGCGGCTACCGGCTGGGGCGGGATATATTTTAATCTATCTACCAATCAAAGGATCGCGGAAGCAGGTGGGATGTTCGGTGGCGACTGCCGGCGAGGCGCGGACGGGGAAAGTGCTGGCGGCGGCTCTGCTTGAGGTGGCGATGCCGCGATGATGAATGCATGAGGCCAGGAGAAATGAAAGTTTGAACGGTGCGGTGTTGTGTGTTGTCTCTCCCCACGCCTGTCGATCAAAGCAGCGGGTGTGCTGGCTGCTGGCTATTCGACCAAATAACTGGACACGCGTCGTCGGGGCTCACCGCTCACGGCTAGAGAGGCTGAGGCATGAGACTCCGAGCTGACGTGACGGTGGCGGCTACGGGGATTTCGTGGCTGCTTTGATGATCTGATGTGTTGACTTTTTTTTTTTTCCTTCGGTTCGAGTCGGCAGCTTCCTCCGGACTGCAGACGCGTCACAAAGTGCATCCACGTATGTGGGCGCCATGTCTTGAAATCTCTATGTATTTTTCTTTTTCTTTCAAGGAATTATTTTATTTTCATTCCTCACCTATTTTAAATCTATTTTAGAATGCAGAATTTTTAAAATACAGGAATAGAAAAAAAAACATAAGAATAGAGTTGCACGTCACTCGTTTGGATGCTCTACATTGGAAAAACGTATAGGAATTGGACGAGAGATAGAGATAATGAAAAGTTTCCAAGAGCTGGAACTTCATCTTAAAATTTCTCCAAAATCTCACAGCAACGAGCCATTCTATAATAATTTCACAGAAATTCAATCATTTTTTCCAAAGAATCACGTAGGAAAATTTCTTTAGGATTTGAATCCTACGAAATCCCTCCGTATCTATCCTTGGTTCCAAAGAAGGCCTCGATAGTCCAAATTCAAGCACTTAAAGTCCTTAGACCGGTTACTTTTGGCCATAGAACAGTTCCGATTAGTTTTGAGATTACGTGATTGTGGTTTTGACAGGTCAAGGAGGCATTGACCAGCGACCATGTCACCCTATGGTAGACCAGCCAGCTCTCTCCCCCACCTCTTGTCTCCTCTCCCTTGGCAAGATAAAAGAGAGGGAGCGGAGAGAGACACGAAGATGTCCCTCCCCCCCAACAAAACCACTCCATACCATCTCAAATTATTGTTGAAACATGAGAAATCATCTATAATAACGCTTGTATATTCAAATAATTGGTACTTTCCAAGAGGAAGAAGCCCATTTTGACCCCTTCAACTCTTCTGTTTATCCAAATTTTTTTTTGAACGTAACTGTTTATCCAATTTTAACCCCCAACTATACTTAATTTGAGAGAGCATTGTAATGGATGGCATAGTGAGTGGTTTCACATGTGGAACCTCGGCGGGAGCATCCCTCATTCATAGGGCGCCTGCCTCTTGTGAGCTACTTGTGGTCATAAGGTGGCCTCACTGGTCAAGGAGATCGGCAAGCTAAAGGCGCTAGGAATCAGCAGGGTGGGGTGATCTTGGTCTTCATGGAGTGGCTCGGGTCGGACGTCGAGGCCCGCGTGTTGCACATGGTGTCGGGCTCGATTTTGAGCGTGATGAGAAATGAACAAGAAAATGAGTTGCTCAAGTATATATACAAAGTTACAACATATGTGAGCCTGTTCCCACGCCCAGGGCGGCTACTATGGCAACTAGCCCCTGTAGGGTCTACTTGCAAAAGGACGACACAAGATTATTTCACCCTAAGCCTCTGTCATAACACTCACAACATAAGTGATAGGGAGATAATTTTGTAATTTGTAGGATAAAGGTATATATCTAAATGAAAAATATGTTTAGTTTCCACTCGCTTTTCTTTCAGCTCTTGAATTGGGAAGTATTGGAGGGATTGGAGAAATACTCAACCCCTTCTTAATCAACTCAGGGTTCGTTGGACGCTGCGGCGTTGTGATCTTTGCTGGTCCACCTCTCATGGTTGGATGCGTCTGATGGACACATCCCAAAGCGCCGCATAGTAACTCAATCCCTTAAATGTGAACCTAAAAAACTTTTTGATCCGCTTTTCCCTTTAGGGTAAAGTCTGGACCTTGTGTTTGTCATAGTTGTCCAATTTTGGACCTAAAACCAAACAAAATACACCATGAACTATCCAAATCCAAGAAAAACACCCCCTGTCAACAGTTTTTGAGTGGTTCTGATAACGTGGGCACCGTGGGCCCCACATTTTAGCACCGACAAGTGGCCCTGTGTTTGCTTCTCTCCCTCCCTCTCCTCTCCTCTCCTCTCCTCTCACATGCCACTGCTAGCTGCTCGCCAGCCACCTAATCGCCAGCTCCCGCCCCAGCTGTCGACCTCCTCATGGATGTCCTAGACCTACTAAAGTTCAGGAGCTTGGTAGAAGTGGTGCATGAGCAAGGGAGGGGCAGAGGAGGCAACACGTGCTGCAAAAAAAAGGAGGGGGAGTGATAGGTGTAAGCCCGATCTTCCGTAAGGTATGTCGGTTTAGGGGTGGAGAACTCGACGTTGATGAAGAAGGCTCCGAGCCAGGAGGTTCGAATCCTTGCAATCACTACACCACTGCTCCGATGGTTATCGACGGCGTGACGCGCGCAATCGACCTCGCCAAGAAGGCTATCGTTCCTGCAATGCAACCGAAGAACACCAGCAAGAACGAGGAAGGAACGCAATCAAGAATTAACTTGTGCTCACAAAGTTGGGGTTTCACAAACCGATACACGAACGCCGAATTGTTCTCGAAAGAAAACTTCTAAGCAAAACCCAAACCCTAACTCGTGCAGCGGCTACTGTTTATATAGAGTTTAGGGTGACCATATGAAGCCTAGACGCGTCCGTGATGGACTCCAAGACGATACATGGGCCAAAAGCCCGAATAGGAAAAAAAACAACCCTTGGACAGATTCTGTCCGCTAATTCCAAAGTGAATTCCTGATGACTCTGAACTCCAAATGACCTCAAACCAGTGGCATTGGAAAGGTTATCTTCTTAGCTTTCCAGGCATATGTGGATTGTCAAAATCGGAATCCGTTTGCGGCCTGGGCGACGATTTTAGTGAAGACTGGTCCTAAAGGCCGAGAAAGTCGTCTCCGAGTAGAATTGGGCCTCCATCTTGACTTAGACGCCCCTTTGGTCCTTCTCCTGGTCCGTGCTGGTCTCCAAGGCCTTCATGGTCCTCTACTAAATTCCTAAGTACAATATAATCAATAATATCATTAGGTAGCATACCATCCTTATAAGTAAAATTACGGGCACCTAGAAACGAGCTCACCTGTTGATTTAATTGTTTTGCACGTGCTCTTGATATTGGTCCTTGCATAACCATAGGAGTGATGTCCTCATCATCCTCCCCCTCTTGAAGTGAAGTCGTCCTCGACGCTAGATCATCCTCTTCTCCCAAGTATGGTTTCAAATCTGCAATGTTAAAGGTGGGACTAACCCCAAAATCTGCAGGCAACTCAATCTTGTATGCATTATCATTAATCTTTTCAAGCACCTTAAAAGGACCAGCAGCTCGAGGCATAAGTTTGGACTTCCTCAAATCTGGAAAACGTTCTTTGCGCAAGTGTAACCACACCAAATCACCCGGTTCAAAAAGCACTTGTTTTCTACCTTTACTGCCAACAAATTTGTACTTCTCATTCATGTTTTCAATATTACTCTTAGTTGTTTCATGTAAGCTTTTTATAAAATTAGCACGTTGTGACGCATCTAAATGCAAAGGTTCCTCAAAAGGCATAGATATCAAATCAATAGGAGCACGAGGATTAAAACCATAAACCACTTGGAAAGGGCTAAGCTTTGTGGTAGAGTGAACGGATCTGTTGTAAGTAAACTCAATATGAGGCAAACACCTCCCACATTTTCAAATTTGTTTTAAGAACAGCCCTCAGCATAGTAGACAAAGTTCGATTAACAACTTCAGTTTGACCATCAGTTTGGGGATAACATGTAGTAGAAAATAAAAGCTTCGTCCCCAATTTATTCCATAAGCTTCGCCAAAAGTGACTCAAAAATTTAGCATCACGATCCGAAACAATAGTAGTTGGCATCCCATGTAAACGAAAGATCTCATGAAAAAACAAATTAGCAATGTGAGAAGCATCATCCGTTTTATGACAAGGTATAAAATGTGCCATCTTTGAAAAATCCACCACAACAAAAATACTATCTCTCCCCCTCTTAGTCCGCGGCAAACCCAAAACAAAGTCCATAGAAATATCAGCCCAAGGAACACTAGCAACTGGGAGAGGCAAATAAAGTGTAACACCCTAAATTTAATCCCAGAATTTCACAATAAATTAAATATGGTTTATTTAATTTTCTAGAATTTTATATGCTTAGCCATACATTTAATGATTTATTTTATCTACAATAATTAAAATTTATCATAGGTCAACTTTTGTTGTACATTCATGCTGTGCATTGATTTATTTTTTGTATGGTCTAAGATTTGAAATTCAAATTTATTTGGATATTTAAATTTTGTTTTTGACCTTGGTTTTGAAAAAGAGAAAAGAAAAGGAAAAAAAAAGAGCAGAGGGGCCGGCCACGCCGAACCGGCCCAGCCAACCCCTCCCTCTTCGGCCCAGTCACCCCCACACCACCGGGCCCAATCGGCCGGACCCGCCCAGCAGACCACCGGCCCAGCAGTGCCCCTCACCCGCCTCCCTCTCTCACCTTCACTGCGCAGTGGCCCCGGCGCCTATGTGCCAATGACGGGAGGGAGCCACCGGTCAGAGCCATCCCCAACCTTCTACCGCTGGCAATGGACCGAGGCCACCACTTCCTCTCCTCGTGGCCCTGCCACTGAGCCGGACGCCGCCATCTCTGACCTATGGCCCCGAGCCGCCACAAACAGGGCCTGCCTGCCAGCCTCTCCTCCTAGGCGCACCAGGACTCCACACGAGTCCGACCCGAGACCGAGCGGAATCGGACCCCGGACGATGTGCACCAAACTCCATCGAACTCGGCTCGAAACCGTGGCTGCGCCGCCCTATAAAGCCCTTTCTGAGGCCGCCGCTGCACCCCTTTCGTCCCACGCGCAGGCCCTAGCTAGCCCTAGCTCCCTCCGCCGTCTTCAATTTCCATCACCAGAGCTCACAAGCGAGCTTGGCCGCCGCCAAATTGGCCGCCTACGGGGCTCCTTCGGTCTTCTAACCACCGCTGGTTCTTGGGCCTCGAGTCCTCTCCTCGACGCCGCTCCACGCGTGCCCGACGCCGCCATCCGCACCCGCTCGCCGTCGGCTTTCTCCAGTGCGTCTCCGCCCTACCCGATCCCCTGGATGAGTTCGCCGTCTCCATCTCTCTCTCCTGAGCTAACCCTAGTCGCGCGCCATGCCCTGGAGCCTCTCCGCGGAAGCGCTCCGGCGAGCCACCGCCGGAGGCACGCACAGCGCCGCCGCCCCTGGAAGTCGTCGTTGGCCTGTCTCTCCCTTTGGTTGGAGCCGTCCGATCATGATCCTAGGGCCACCCAAGACCGGTGACTTGGTCAATACCGGTCAACTGGGTCAAACCACCGGTCAGCCGTCGACGTTTTGCAAAAGAGGCCCTCAGTTTCTCTGGATTTAACCCGCCGTCCAGGCCAGTAGTAGAGAAGGGCCTGTTTTATCGTTTTAATCCAAAATTTTGGAAAATATTTACATTTCAGTCCTAACAGCATTCAAAAGGCCATAACTTCACCGTTTTAAATCCGATTTCGGCGATTCTCGCACCCACGCGATCGTATAAATGAGTAGAATAATTTTAAATACGTTTTACCTTCTGTTTTTATGTTATGATGTACTGTTTCTTATCTTTTGCATTTGTTTGCTTGCGTGTGTGATCATGTGAATGCTTGTTTGGTGCCGTGTATCATGCGTAGACGTTGATCCGCTTGTTGAGTTCGAAGAGCAACTTCCAGAAGCCTCTGAGCAGCAGCAAGGAATAAATTTTGAGAAAGGCAAGTATAACATAAACAACACCCAATAATCTTTTTAATTACTGCATGTGCATTTTAATTTATATGCCATAAGGTTTACCTAGCTACTTTTATCCTTTTATATCTACCTTGTGGGATGCATATGGTTAAGTTGTGCTAGGTGCTGCGCAAACTCACCTCTTTTGTTAACTTAATTTTGATTAATGATTCTATGCAATTAATTGTTGAGCTTGACCCTGATCGGTTCATGTCCATTTTAATATAGCTTTTTAGCAACATGGTTTAGGGAGCTTGAGCAATGTGCTCGTGTGCTTTTGCTGGTTCTCTCCCTAAGGACCGAATCACAAAGCGACCACCTGGGACAACAGTGTTACCACAAGGCTAGAATGGGACAGACTTAGCTGATTAATTAGGTTGTTTTGGTTTGGGAGTAACTTACCTGCGGGGCAAGAGGGGAGGTGAGCTTCTGTGGCCCTCGCGCTGCTTGGGTTGAGTGTGCTTTTTACGTTATATGTATGTGGCCCTCGCGCTGCTTGGGTTGAGTGTGCTTTTTACGTTATATGTATGTGCTTCTCCTCTTGAGGCTTGCTCCACGGTTGCGGAACCTGAAACCTTAGCGGTTACACCTTACCAACGTGATCTTTGTAAATGCTTCGTAGTGCGCTTGCTAGTCATCTCATCTCCGGTAATGTGGTGAATTCCTAGCGTTGCTCACGACTTGTGGGTAAAGATGTGCAACATCTCGAGAGTGTAAAACTAACATGTTAGCCGTGCTCACGGTTATGAGCGGCCCAGACCCTTCCCAGTGATCAGTAAAGGACCCTTGGCTGAGATTCCTTGGTTATGGTTTTGATAATTGTTATATCTATTTAATCTTATTAAATTCTTATGCAATATCTTTTGGGCTAATGGTGTTGTTACTAATTCATAGTAATTAGGCCTTAATAAATGTTTTAAATTAAAAGCTTATGCAGATGTCAGCTAACTATAGAGCCTCATGGTTTATGTTATATTTGTTGGGTATTCTGTACTCAAACTTATTTCTTTATATTTATTCCTTGTTGGGGGGAAAATCCAACCGCTGCTCAGATGATGGTGGTAATGAAGACTATGTGCAAGACTACGACGAGTATTAGGCGTTTCGTTCACCAGTTGACGTCCCTGTGGCGCCCGTTATGTTTATGTGTTATGCTTCCGCTATGCTACGTTATATTCTGAGTTAAATACTTGTGTCACAGTGTAATAAACGATATGTTCAATGTTATGCACGTTTTTATCTTTGGTATGTGTGATGGTATTCTGTAATTTGTCATGTATATGCGAGACGTTTCCTTGCGCATATATGTATTGCACGATTTTGTTCGTTGAAACCGGGCGTGACAAATTTGGTATCAGAGCCGTGTTGGCTGTAGGACGAAAGCCTAGTTAGAACTGGTCGTGTCTAAGGACTTCACTTTCCTTTGTCTTATCTGCTGATTTTTTTAAAATGCTTTGTCTTTATTTTATTTTAGTTTTACTGATTAATTGCTCACATTATGTTCGAAAATTTTTATTTATTCATTATGTATTTCTATCGTTTCTATAGATGTCATCATTAGGGTGTGTTTACATATTAGATCATACCCTTATTATATCTCGTTAGCACGCTTTGTGTTGGTGTGTGAATGCTTGTCATGGTGAACTATGTTTGATTTGGTTCTTTGATTGATTGATAGTCTAGCTGTGAAATATGTCCATAGTAAAAACAACTATGAAGATTAATTTATTTATATAAATTAATTAATAAAGATTAGATCGTTTGGGGTTATAAATAGCCATCTACTCCTTTTCTCTTTACTTTATCGATCACCGTTATTCATCATCCTGGATATGTGCAACAATTGCTTACTGATATTGTTTCAACTGCTGCCAACAGATGGTAAACACCAGAAATCAGGCTAATGGCAACCCACCGCAAAACCCACCGCAGAACCCACCGCCGCTGACAGCAGATCAGTCTTTTCAGCTTCAGATGCAGATGATGGCTACTCTCAACAATGCAGTACAAGCTCTGCAGAATGTTCAAGCCAATCCGCAGCGGCAGCAGAGGGACAGGCGTGGAGACTTTATGAAGGGACATCCGCCTACTTTTTTCCATTCTGCTGATCCTCTTCAGGCAGATGACTGGCTCCGTGCAGTGGAGCGACAGCTTGACATTGCGCAGTGCAATGATCAAGAGAGGGTCCTGTATGTAGCAGGACAGCTTCGAGGTGTAGCTCTGGACTAGTGGGAGTCTTACAGTCAGCAGGACAGAGAGCGCTTCACCTGGGCTCAGTTCCGTGAGAGATTCAGAAGCCACCATGTGCCTGCGGGCATAATGAAGATGAAGAAGAAGGAGTTCCTCTCTCTGAAACAGGAGAACATGTCAGTCACGGAGTACCGTGACAAGTTTCTGCAGCTTGCTCGCTATGCTCCCACAGAAGTTGCAGAAAATGGTGACAAGCAGGAGTACTTCCTGGAGGGCCTTAATGACAACCTCTAGTTACAGCTGATGAACAACACGTTCAATAATTTCAATCACTTGGTAGATCGTGCCTTGCTTACAGAGCAGAAGCGCAGGGAGATTGATGAGAAGAAAAGAAAGCTCAACCCTGCATCCTCCAACAGCAACACCCGCCCCCGCTACCCCCAGCTGTACCAGCAGCAGCAGTACCAGCAGCGTCAGCAACCACAGCAGCAGAAGTACCAGCAACAGACAGGTCAGGGTCAGCGTTACCAGAATCAGAACCAACGCCCTTCCTACAGAGCTATGCCACAGGGGCAGTCCAACCCACCTGCCTCAAATCAGGCTACTATTCCCGTGATTCGTAACTGCTACAAGTGTAGCGACAGTGGGCACCTCGCCAACAACTGCCCTCAGAGGGGGCAACAGCAGCAGCAGGGCGCTAGGCAGAACGCCCCACAGTAGCAGCAGGGGCGCCCCAACCAGCAGCATAAGGCACCACTTCAGGGCAAGGTCAATCATGTGACGGCAGAAACTGCAGCAGAAGCCCCAAACGTTGTGCTTGGTACGTTTACAGTCAACTCCAACACTGCTACAAATACTTTTTGATACTGGTGCTACGCATTCTTTTATTACAAGATCTTTTGCTAAAAAACATAACCTCCCCTTAAGCTGCATGAAAAGGCCTATGGTAATTAATTCACCGGGGGAAAAGATAACTACCAACACAGTCTGTACCAGAGTTAGTATCAACATAAGGGGGGTAGAGTTTCGCACTGGGTTGCTAGTTATTGATTCCATGGATATTGATATAATCTTGGGCATGGACACTCTGGAGAAATGGGGTGTCAAAATTGATTGTGCTCAACGGATAGTTCACCTAGCAGCATTAGATGGCCAGGAAGTGGGAATCAGCGCATCAAGTCCTTCAGGTTATTTGCACCAGATAGAGGTTTGACCTACAGACGGTATTCGGATAGTGTGTGATTATCCAGATGTCTTCCCTGATGAATTGCCAGGTATGCCGCCTGACAGAGATATTGAGTTTTTAATAGAGCTTTTATCTGGCACTGCACCCATAGCAATGAGGCAATATAGAATGGCACCTATAGAGCATGAGGAGGTTAAAAAGAATATAGATGAATTGCTAGCTAAAGGATATATCCGCCCTAGTTCCTCTCCCTGGGCTTTTCCAGTCTTGCTTGTTGAGAAAAAGGATACTGATGTGAAAAGGATGTGTGTGTATTACCGAGCTCTAAATAAAGTCACCATTAAAAACAAGTACCCGCTCCCCCGCATTGATGATTTGTTTGATCAGCTTCAGGGTGCTTGTGTTTTCTCCAAGATTGACTTGAGATCTGGTTATCATCAGTTAAAAATTCGTCCCTCAGATATTTCTAAAACAGCCTTCATCACCAAGTACGGCTTGTATGAGTATACAGTAATATCCTTCGGCCTCACCAATGCTCCTGCCTATTTTATGCAACTGATGAATTCAGTATTTATGGATTATTTAGACAAGTTTGTGGTGGTTTTCATTGATGACATTTTGATTTATTCCAAGACTGAAGCAGAACATGAGGAGCATTTAAGGTTAGTTCTTCAGAGATTGAGAGAACACAAGCTGTACGCCAAGTTCAGCAAATATGAATTTTGGATTGATGAAGTGCATTTCCTTGGTCACGTTGTCTCCAAAGGAGGAATTGTAGTAGATCCAAGCAAGGTCAGTACGGTAACGAACTGGAAGGTGCCGGAAATACCAAAAGAGGTTCGTGGATTTTTGGGTTTAGCTGGTTATTATCGGAGATTTATTGAGAATTTTCAAGAATTGCGAAGCCCATGACTTCCCTAATAGAGAAGGATGCAGAATTTAGATGGACAAATGCACAGCAAGCTGTTTTTGATGAGTTGAAGAAAAGATTGACTACAGCACCTATGTTGACATTGCGTGACCAACAGAAGAAATTCATAGTTTATTGTGATGCCTCCAGAGATGGTTTGGGATCTGTTCTGATGCAGGAAGGCAAAGTGATTGCCTACGCTTCACGGCAGTTGCGCAAGTATGAGTTGAATTATTCGACACATGACCTGGAACTTGCAGCAGTGGTGCACGCACTGAAGATTTGGCGTCACTATTTGTACGGGCAGCGTTGTGAAATTTATACTGATCACAAGAGTCTCAAATATATCTTCACACAGAACGAGTTGAATATGCGGCAGCGAAGATGGCTGGAATTAATTAAGGATTATGATATGGAAATTCATTATCATCCTGGCAAGGCTAATGTGGTGGTAGACGCTCTGAGTAGGAAGATTTATGCTAATATGGCTTTGGGTTTCATGATGCCGCATGAGTTATGTGAAGAGTTTGAAAGATTGAGCTTGGGTTTTCTACATCACACTACAGCCGCAGCATTTGAGGCAGAGCCGACATTAGAACAAGAGATTCGGTAGCACCAGAAGGATGATGAGAAATTGCAGGAAATTCGTGAGTTGCTCAAATGAGGCAAGGCACCTCACTTTCGGGAAGATGAATATGGAACTTTATGGTACAAGAACAGAATATGTGTGCCTAATGTGGACAGCATCAGAAAATTAATTTTGAGTGAGGCTCATGATACGGCTTATTCTATTCATCCCGGCAGCACTAAGATGTACTATGATCTGAAGGAAAGATTTTGGTGGTACGGTATGAAGCGTGCCATGGCCGAGTATGTAGCTATTTGTGATACATGTCAGCGTGTGAAGGCTGAATATCAGAGACCCGCAGGTTTATTACAGCCGTTGAACGTACCAGAATGGAAGTGGGAAGAAATAACCATAGATTTTATTGTGGGTTTGCCTCGTACTCAGAAAGGTTATAATTCGATATGGGTAGTAGTGGATCGTTTAACCAAGGTAGCTCATTTTATACCGGTTAACACTACTTCTTCAGGTGCCAAGTTAGCTGAGCTGTACATCTCCATAATTGTCTGTTTGCACGGCGTGCCTAAGAGAATTATATCTGATCGAGGTTCGCAGTTTACTTCTCGCTTTTGGGAGCAGTTGCATAATTCTTTGGACACAAAGCTCAAATTCAGTACAGCTTACCATCCTTAGACAGACGGGCAAACAGAAAGAACTAATCAGATACTTGAGGATATGTTGAGAGCTTGTGCCATACAGTACGGCACTAGTTGGGATAAGTGTTTGCCATATGCTGAGTTTTCTTATAATAACGGCTATCAAGCTAGTCTGAAGAAGTCGCCGTTTGAAGCATTGTACGGCAAGAGGTGCAGAACGCCATTATTCTGGAATCAGACCGGTGAGAAGCAGGTATTTGGACCTGACATAGTACAGGATGCTGAACAACAATTGCGGATTGTTCAGAAAAATTTGAGAGTTGCCCAGTCCAGGCAGAGAAGCTATGCTGATGTTCGCAGGAGGGATTTGTCCTTTAAAGTGGATGATCATGTGTACTTGAAGGTGTCACCAATGAGAGGTATTCGCCGTTTCAATATGAAAGGAAAGCTAGCGCCAAGATACATTGGGCCATTTAAAATACTGGAAAAGAAAGGTGAAGTAGCTTACCGTCTGGAATTACCTCCCAGTTTGTCAGGTGTGCATGATGTGTTTCATGTGTCTCAGTTGAAGAAGTGTTTGAGAGTGCCTGAAGAGCAAGCGCCGCTAGAAGGATTGGCTTACACAGAGCATCCAGTGAAAATTTTAGACACATCTGAGAGGAATACCAGAAACAAAAAGATCAACATGTGCCGTGTGCAGTGGAGTCATCATACAGAGGTAAAGGCAACATGGGAACGAGTGGATGAAATAATCTCTTTGCTAAGTAGCCTATCTGAATCTCGTGGCGAGATTCTTGTTAAGGGGGTAGGTTTGTAACACCCTAAATTTAATTCCAGAATTTTACAATAAATTAAATATGGTTTATTTAATTTTCTAGTATTTTATATGCTTAGCCATGCATTTAATGATTTATTTTATCTACAATAATTAAAATTTATCATAGGTCAACTTTTGTTGTACATTCATGCTGGTGCATTGCTTTATTTTTTGTATGGTCTAAGGTTTGAAATTCAAATTTATTTGGATATTTAAATTTTGTTTTTGATCTTGGTTTTGAAAAAGAGAAAAGAAAAGGAAAAAAAGAGAGCAGAGGGGCCGGCCAGGCCGAACCGGCCCAGCCAACCCCTCCCTCTTCGGCCGAGTCACCCCCACACCACCGGGCCCAATCGGCCGGACCGGCCCAGCAGACCATCGGCCCAGCAGTGCCCCTCACCCGCCTCCCTCTCTCACCTTCACTGCGCAGTGGCCCCGGCGCCTATGTGCCAATGACGGGAGGGAGCCACCGGTCAGAGCCATCCCCAACCTTCTGCCGCTGGCAATGGACCGAGGCCACCACTGCCTCTGCTCGTGGCCCTGCCACCGAGCCGGACGCCGCCATCTCTGACCTATGGCCCCGAGCCGCCACAAACAGGGCTTGCCTGCCAGCCTCTCCTCCTGGGCGCACCAGGACTCCACACGAGTCCGACCCGAGACCGAGCGGATTCGGACCCCGGACGATGTGCACCAAACTCCATCGAACTCGGCTCGAAACCGTGGCTGCGCCGCCCTATAAAGCCCTTTCCGAGGCCGCCGCCGCACCCCTTTCGTCCCATGCGCAGGCCCTATCTAACCCTAGCTCCCTCTGCCGTCTTCAATTTCCATTACCAGAGCTCACAGGCGAGCTTGGCCGCCGCCAAATTGGCCGCCTACGGGGCTCCTCCGGTCTTCTAACCACCGCAGCCTCCATCGCAGTGACTTGGCGACCCTGTCCCGCTGGTTCTTGGGCCTCGATTCCTCTCCTCGACGCCGCTCCACGTGTGCCCGACGCCGCCATCCGCACCTGCTCGCCGTCGGCTTTCTCCAGTGCGTCTCCGCCCTACCCAATCCCCTGGGTGAGTTCGACGTCTCCATCTCTCTCTCCTGAGCTAACCCTAGTTGCGCGCCATGCCCTGGAGCCTCTCCGCGCAAGCGCTCCGGCGAGCCACCGCCGGAGGCACGCACAGCGCCGCCGCCCCTGGAAGTTGTCGTTGGCCTGTCTCTCCCTTTGGTTGGAGCCGTCCGATCATGATCCAAGGGCCACCCAAGACCGATGACTTGGTCAATACCGGTCAACTGGGTCAAACCACCGGTCAGCCGTTGACGTTTTGCAAAAGAGACCCTCAGTTTCTCTGGATTTAACCCGCCGTCCAGGCCAGTAGTAGAGAAGGGCCTGTTTTATCGTTTTAATCCAAAATTTTGGAAAATATTTACATTTCAGTCCTAACAGCTTTCAAAAGGCCATAACTTCACTGTTTTAAATCCGATTTCGGCGATTCTCGCACCCACGCGATCGTATAAATGAGTAGAATAATTTTAAATACGTTTTACCTTCTGTTTTTATGTTATGATGTACTGTTTCTTATCTTTTGCATTTGTTTGCTTGCATGTGTGATCATGTGAAAGCTTGTTTGGTGCCGTGTATCATGCGTAGACGTTGATCCGCTTGTTGAGTTCGAAGAGCAACTTCCAGAAGCCTCTAAGCAGCAGCAAGGAATAAATTTTGAGGAAGGCAAGTATAACATAAACAACATCCAATAATCTTTTTAATTACTGCATGTGCATTTTAATTTATATGCCATAAGGTTTACCTAGCTACTTTTATCCTTTTATATCTACCTTGTGGTATGCATATGGTTAAGTTGTGCTAGGTGCTGCGCAAACTCACCTCTTTTGTTAACTTAATTTTGATTAATGATCCTATGCAATTAATTGTTGGGCTTGACCCTGATCGGTTCATGTCCATTTTAATATATCTTTTTAGCAACATGGTTTAGTGAGCTTGAGCAATGTGCTCGTGTGCTTTTGCTGGTTCTCTCCCTAAGGACTGAATCACAAAGCGACCACCTGGGACAACAGTGCTACCACAAGGCTGGAATGGGACAGACTTAGCTGATTAATTAGGTTGTTTTGGTTTGGGAGTAATTTACCTGCGGGGCAAGAGGGGAGGTGAGCTTCTGTGGCCCTCGCGCTGCTTGGGTTGAGTGTGCTCTACGTTATATGTATGTGCTTCTCCCCTTGAGGCTTGCTCCACGGTTGCGGAACCTGAAACCTTAGCGGTTACACCTTACCAACGTGATCTTTGTAAAGGCTTCGTAGTGCACTTGCTAGTCTTCTCATCTCCGGTAATGTGGTGAATTCCTAGCGTAGCTCACGACTTGTGGGTAAAGATGTGCAACTTCTCGAGAGTGTAAAACTAACATGTTAGCCGTGCTCACGGTTATGAGCGGCCCAGACCCTTCCCAGTGATTAGTAAAGGACCCTTGGCTGAGATTCCTTGGTTATGGTTTTGATAATTGTTATATCTGTTTAATCTTATTAAATTCTTATGCAATATCTTTTGGGCTAATGGTGTTGTTACTAATTCATAGTAATTAGGCCTTAATAAATGTTTTAAATTAAAAGCTTATGCAGATGTCAGCTAACCATAGAGCCTCGTGGTTTATGTTATATTTATATTATGTTATAATGCAACGAAGGCCCATTCAAATTTTCACTAAAGTACGCAACAGGTTTACCTTCTCGTAGAAGCACACCTCCAATCCCAATTCCGCTCGCATCACATTCAAGCTCAAAAGTCTTACCAAAATTCGGAAGTTGTAGTAGAGGTGCATGTGTCAACTTATCTTTCAATGTGTTGAAGGCTTTTTCTTGCGTTGTACCCCAATGAAACGTCACACCTTTCTTCGTCAATTCATTAAGTGGGGCAGCGATGGTGCTAAAATCCTTCACGAAGCGCCGACAGAAACCTGCAAGACCAAGAAAACTGCGCACCTGTGTAATAGTAATCGGTGTCGGCCAGCTCCAAATAGCATCAATCTTTGTCTCATCCACTTCAATGTCCTGTGGAGTAACAATATAGCCAAGAAATCCAACTCGATTAGTGCAAAAGGTGCACTTCTCAAGGTTAGCAAATAAGCGCGCATCGCGTAGCGCAACAAAAACAACACGTAGATGATCAAGATGTTCATCAAAAGATTTGCTATAGATTAATATGTCATCAAAATAAACCACCACAAATTTCCCAACAAAAGAACGGAGAACCTCATTCATTAAGCGCATGAAAGTACTAGGTGCATTAGTTAACCCAAAAGGCATGACCAACCACTCATACAAGCCAAACTTTGTTTTGAAAGTTGTTTTCCACTCATCACCTGGTTTCATTCTAATTTGATGGTAGCCACTACGCAAATCCATTTTGGTAAACATGACAGAGCCACTTAATTCATCAAGCATGTCATCTAAACAAGGAATAGGATGACGATAACGAATGGTTATATTATTAATGGCTCGACAGTCAACACACATACGCCACGTACCATTTTTTTTAGGAACCAAAATGACAGGAACAGCACAAGGACTAAGACTTTCACGTACGTACCCATGGTCCAGTAGCTCTTGGACTTGTCTCTGTATCTCCTTAGCCTCCTCTGGATTGGTCCTATATGCAGCACGGTTGGGCAAAGTAGCACCCGGGATCAAATCAATTTGATGCTCAATTCCTCGCAAGGGTGGTAGGCCGGGTGGAATCTCAGCAGGAAAGACATCCTTAAACTCCTGCAAAAGGTTAGCAATAGCAGACGGCAACGAGGGAGGCATATCATCAAGCGAAAATAGAACCCTCTTGCACAATAAAGCATATCCGAAAACATCATCAAAGGCAGACGCAGCAAGATCAGATTTTGTTGCAAGCATAGCACCATCCTTTAACTTAATAGCAGGAGAACTAGTAGGTGGTGTAGACGGTTCAGTTTTAAGAGGAACAATAGATTTTGATGCTCGCTGATTTTCAGAAGCTAAAGCCTTATCACGTTCTGCAGTTTCAGCTATAGCCCTATCAAATTTTACAATTTCAGCAGGGGTCAAAGGAAGCAAAGTAATTTTCTTGCCTTTATGCACAAAAGTGTATGTATTAGTTCTACCATGGTGTGTTGCATTAGTATCAAATTCCCAAGGTCTACCCAACAAAAGAGAACATGCTTGCATAGAAACAACATCACAATCTGCATAGTCATGGTAGGTACCAATAGAAAAATGTACACGTGCAGTATGTGTTACCTTGGCCTTACCGCTGTTGTTAAGCCATTGAATATGATATGGATGAGTGTGGGCACGTGTCGAAAGACCAAATTTTTTGACAAAATCAGCACTCACCAAATTATTGCAACTTCCACCATCAATGATAGTACGAACACGGTACTTGTTGATGATAAAATAAATCTAAAATAGATTATGCCGCTGTAACTTGTCCTCATGTTCCACCTGTGCACTCAAAACACCCTGAACAACATAGGTGCCATTGTGAGTGTAGTCTTCCGCATCATCTCCGCCAAATGCTGCTGACTCCTTCTCTGAAGCTGTACATCCTCCTCAGCTTCACTAGTGCTGATGTAACCACCATTATCTGTAGCAATGTAGGCTCGCTTGCTAGGACACTCCCTCATGACATGTCCCATCCCTTTGCACCGATGGCACACAATGTTTGCTGATGTGGTAAGTGTTGTAGCAGAGATAGTGTCGGTCTTCCCTGTTTTTGGCACAAAAACAGATTTGCTCACCTCGGGCGTAGAAGGCGTCGCTGGTGGTGGTAAAGTACGTCTCGTGTCAGGCGGTACTGCACGTCCCTTGCTCGATTGCAACCTGGAAGAAGATGAAATACCAAAAGTATTGCGCGAAGATTGCGCACGGTCCTGCAATTCTTGTTCAGCCAAAACAGCAATATGGAACAACTGGTCTGTGGTGTTATAGTCTTTGTAAGCATCAATATTTTGAATATCTTTGCGCAGCCCAGAATAAAAACGTGTTATAGTATCATCATCTTCCTCATCAATATCACAACGCAACATGACAACATGCAAATCATTATAGTATTCATGAACAGAACGATTGCCTTGATCAAAACGTTGCAATTTCTTTTTCAAATCACGCTTATAAGAAAGAGGAATAAAACGACTACGCATAGAACGTTTAAGCTTAGACCATGTAGCTGGGTCTTGACCTCGTTTAACTAAATCATTCCACCAAAGTATAGCATAGCCAGTATATTCACTAGTAGCATATCGAACACGCTGATTAGCAGGAATCATATGAGAGTTAAATTTTTGTTCAACCGTCATCTCCCAATCTAAGTAAGCATCAGCATCATATGAGGAATTTTAAATTTAACCCTAGCAAACTGGTTATCATTATCACCTCTATTATCTTTGTTGCCTTTGTTGCCGCGACGTGGAGGTGGTGGAGGTGGTCGATGTGGTTTCTTACCCTGTTTATCAGACCGCCAATCTTGTTTACTATATGCTTCGTCATCCCCTTCCTCACTGGAAACCTCGGACTGGGACTTCTCGGACGGCGAAGAAGAAGTAGAAGTAGCAACCTTGTTTTCAACGGCGTCGAGTCGCGTCGACAAATCATCCATCACATGTCGTATATCGTGCAAAGCTGGAGAGACGTCCGCCCTGAAATCACCAAGAAGCTTGTTTTGCGCAGCAATAAGTCTTTTTAGTTCGCCCTTTGAGACATAGCCATCGTCGTTGCCTTGAAAGAAGGGATCAAGTCCTGCCATGGTTAGTGACACAAGACAGAGAAAAAGAAACAAGATTATCCGTAACAAGTAGGAAGGTGGGATCGCTCACACTCCAAGCGTATACCAAGCGCTTGCAAATGTTCTTACCGTGCACAGCAAAAGACAATGACGATCCTAGAAGAGGCAAAGACGGTCAAGAGACAATAACACACCTGAACAGTGGGATGATTGCAAGAGATCGACCTGTACTGCTCAAGAGAAATATAGTGGAGCTTGGGATGGCTCAATATGTGGCTAAGCAAAAACAATATCATAACAGATTAGCAAAACTGAATAATGATCCAATGCAGGAGGTCGTTGCTGGCCAAAAGCTATTCAAAATCAAAGCACCCAAGTATGACA
The DNA here is from genome assembly GCA_022530915.1 of Paspalum notatum. Lineage (NCBI taxonomy): Eukaryota > Viridiplantae > Streptophyta > Magnoliopsida > Poales > Poaceae > Paspalum > Paspalum notatum. Next base: position 35,606,501 of record CM039687.1, on the reverse strand, counting down.
AATTGAAAGGTGGAAGGTGGAGAGGTGAAAGAGGAAACGAAAACTTGCTGAATCTTTTCTATATATTTTTTTTACACTGTTTTTTTCACTCCTTTTTTTTCACCTTTGTTCACAGCAGAGAAAGACCACAGAAAATTTCAGAACAAACAGAAACAGGATATGGACTATAGAAGGAAAACAGCGAGAACAAGCACGTCAAACACAAGCGTGCCGAAACTTCGATGTCCGAAATCCCGATTTTCTGGGCCGATTTTTGCAAAAATACGATTGCCGAACCCGGCAAAGCCGGGGAGAACCAGATGCGAAAATTTTTGCAGATTTCCAAAATGTACTTATTTGCCCTATTCCGAGTTCCGAGCGAAAAGTTACGGACGTTTTACTGAGGATACCTCAAATTAGGGTTTCAACAGCGGCAGAAAAGACGAACGTGGTGTGAACGATGGAAAACAGATGGATGATGATGGAAACAGGGACACTACGATGATGAACAAACCCTAACCAGCAACAAACTCAACCACAGGGGATGAAAACTTAGCAAAGCAACTGAAAACGAATATTGCGGCACTATGGTTATGGGACAGCGGAAATTTTTTTTTGGCTTTTTGTGGACTCTAGGTATGAAAAACAAATCTAATCTAAAGGATACAAGGGATTACCTAACGGGCAACCTGAAAACTGATACCAATTGATAGGTGTAAGCCCAATCTTCCGTAAGGTACGTCGGTTTAGGGGTGGAGAACTCGACGTTGATGAAGAAGGCTCCGAGTCAGGAGGTTCGAATCCTTGCAATCACTACACCACTGCTCCGATGGTTATCGACCGCGTGACGTGCGCAATCGACCTCGCCAAGAAGGCTATCATTCCTGCAATGCAACCGAAGAACACTAGTAAGAACGAGGAAGGAACGCAATCAAGAATTAACTTGTGCTCACAAAGTTGGGGTTTCACAAACCGATACACGAACGGCGAATTGTTCTTGAAAGAAAACTTCTAAGCAAAACCCAAACCCTAACTCGTGCAGCGGCTACTGTTTATATAGAGTTTAGGGTGACCATATGAAGCCTAGACGCGTCCGTGATGGACTCCAAGACGATACATGGGCCAAAAGCCTGAATAGGAAAAAAAATAGCCCCTGGACAGATTCTGTCCGCTAACTTCCGAAGTGAATTCCTGATGACTCTGAACTCCAAATGGGCATTGGAAAGGTTATCTTCTTAGCTTTCCAGGCATATGTGGATCGTCAAAATCGGAGTCCGTTTGCGGCCTGGGCGACGATTTTAGTGAAGACTGGTCCTGAAGGCCGAGAAAGTCGTCTCCGAGTAGAATTGGGCCTCCATCTTGATTTGGACGCCCCTTTGGTCCTCCTGGTCCATGCTGGTCTCCAAGGCCTTCATGGTCCTCTCCTAAATTCCTAAGTACAACATAATCAATAATATCATTAGGTAGCATACCATCTTTATAAGTAAAATTACGGGCACCTAGAAACGAGCTTACCTGTTGATTCAATTGTTTTGCACTTGCTCTTGTAATTAGTCCTTGCACAACCATAGGAGTGATGTCCTCATCAGGGAGGAGATGGCGGCGACGTGCATGAGGTGGAGAAGGTGGTGCTTATGAGTTAGTGAGCGGTGGTTGACAATTGTGGCGGCTAGTGAATATGGGCTGTAATTACCTAGCGTAGCATGCGGCGACAATGAGCCGAGGCGGCGGTGAGCAGCACACGAGGGCATGCAAGAGGAGAGGAGAGAGATTAAATAGGGAGAGTTCAGGGTGTATTTTGTTTAGTTTCACGGTTTTAGGTCCTGAATTAGACAACTATGATGACAAGTACATAGCCTATGTACTTTCATAGTTTCAGTGTAAAATCATGGTATTTGGGTATTTTATTGTATTCTAGCGGAAAGGGTGATCAATTGTCCTTCAAAAAATTTTGTTTTGAACACTATGGACTATGGTATTGACAATACTATGATATTTTGGGAATATTGTAAGATCCACACCATACTAAAGTTTTTTCATCTAAGTGAACAAGAGATGAGTAAAAACATAGTATTACTATGAAATGTGCTGTTTGGTTGGGCATTTTTGTCCCGTGCTTGGTTCACCGCATGAATGGATTCGTTGTTTTGTGTTTGGTTGGGTGAGTAGAACCTCAATACGACTAACTTCTTGCCATTAGCCAAACCCGCTTCCCACAACTGCTTCCCTCGCAAGCTCCGTCGTCCTGCTATTACCACTTCATCCACATCAGCAGTGTTGCTGCGCAGGGCCTTGTTTCCCACCGCGTCAAGCTTCTCTGCAGGCAACACAGGGGATTAGGGGTGTAAATGGTACATGTAAGGAAAATGGGCCCTAAGCCTTGTGCTTAGTTCCCTAATGTGATTTTGGTGGTTAAAGTGACAAATTGTGCCAAGGGACTAATATTTGTGTACAAATGTTTTTGTTTAAATCATAGGGTGCAAGTAGAGAACTTAGGGAACAAACACCTCAAAGAAGGTCTAAAAGATCACAAGAGAAGAGAAGGCCAAGATTGAAGATTCAAGACCCGGTGCGGTTTACATGCACCTAACGGTCTGGTGGTCTTACCACTGGACGTTTTAGGCCGAAGATGAAGAAAAGGCTGTGTCCTAGTGCTTCAACGCATACCACCAGACCGTCCGGTGAACCACTAGACGTTCTAGACAGAACAAGATGCAAATCAAGACCTCAAGCTTCAGCATGCACTGGACGGTTTGGTGGTTCCAAAAGTCGGATTCCAAGTCCAACGGTCGACTCAGCGGCTAGCTAAATGCACGCACCAGACAGTCCGGTGGTGCTAGCACCGGACCATCCGGTGGTTGCGTAGAAAAGGAAAGAAATCTTTCAACGGTTAGTTTTGAGGATTGTGCTATAAATACCCCCTTGCCCGGTCTCCACTTTGTGGTTGGAGACTTTTGAAGTAACACAAGTGTAGAGACACCATCTTGATCCATCCAAAGAGCCAAATAGACACATTTGAGAGCCCAACCACCACAAGAGCTAACAGATATATCCCAACATAGCTAGAGCTTCATTGCATCTTTGCTTAGGCCTATTTGTCTATATTTGTGCCTGTGTGCATGTCCTTGGTGTATCAAGTGTGACGGTAAGTCTTGCGAGACCCCCAGAGTGTGGAATGGCCGCCACCATCTTGTGAGAGGGAGGAAGGCCCTCGGCGGTTTAGCCAAAAGCTTCCCATAGTGGAAACAGTGGGGTGGCTCCATGAGAAGGCATGCGGAAGACCCCAGTGGCCTTATCGATCCTCTACCCTTGCGTGGGTGAGGCCATAGTCCGTGGAGGACTACGTGAGAGATAGGCTCGGGTGGGTGTGTACCGGGGATATCCGGAGACCCGACCGAGTGGCTTGATCGCTGCGGAGTGTCACTTTGCCATCCTCTACCCTTGTGAGGGTGTTGAGGACTACACGAGGGCAAAGCCCTTTGTGGAGCGCCGACAAGGAGTAAGGGGTAGAGACCACGAGTCTCCTCGAACCTCGGGAATAAAATCTCCGTGTCTTCATTCGTGTGCCATCGTCGATATCGTCTCCGAGAGTTTGCATATCTCTACCCATCTCTTTAGCTTCTGTATTTACGTTCGTGCTATTGCGTGCTTACTTTTCTAGACTAGCTTAATAAGTTAGTTTCTAGGTGGAACTAGGTTGCAAGACTTGGGCACGGTAGAGTTAGCAACACTTTAGCAAAACCTTAGTGCACATAGTTAGTTTTATCTTGCATAGGTTTTGCTTAGTAGTTGTAGTTTTAGTGAGCCTTAGTTTTAGAAATCCTAATTCACCCCCTCTTAGGCATTATCCGTCCGTATTCAAGTTCTCATCTGTCTAGAAGGGTTAAGATCAGATTAGTATTTGAATCCGGGCATTTAGTATTTGATCCATATCTGAGTACTCAAAGTTGGATAAATATGATGTCGATAACCTTTTAAGTCTTATCCGACATATTTGATCAATATCTATATCTGATCCGAATCCGAAGAAAAAAAATAATACAGTATCAACAATATCCGTTCATATTCGATCTGATTACACCCCTAATGTGGCGGAACCGCCGATTTAATCCAAGCTAAGCACACCTGCCACCTCTGACTCACAGTGCACTTAGGCCGAACTAAACCCGGTCGTCCGCGAGCTACCCGAAAGGGCACTCGATGTAACCATCGCCTAAGGATACCAACATCACACACATCCAGCCCTCGATGGAGGCACAACAGTTACATCATCGCAGACAGTTGACAGTAGAAATTAAGTTACAATGCTTACAAACCAAATATAGGTAGTCAAATACATCTTAAAACCAAAAGCGGAAGCGATTTTTAAAACAACTCGTAGCGGAAACAAAATACTTAAGTAGCATCGAGCCCACCGGTACTACCCTCCTCCAAGCAATTTTCCAGATGTCAATGGTACCTGCGCTTCAAAAATGGGGGCAAACCCAGAGTACTAATTGCTCAGTAGGACTTAATGGAATGGCTTACGGCTGACGCAAAGCTTGCTTACTAGCATGTGGGTCCTTAGCCATTGATTTTAGAAAAATGATGAATTAATCATAAAATAACAAGTTCCATCATTTGCATATAACATCATACTAATAACAACTTGCAGGAATAAAATGTAAGCATACATATACAAGCATATGGAATTTGAAATCATGAGTGATAAGCATAATGTATTCAAGTGGTTACTACGTTGCCCGTCAGTGATATTGGCATTCTCACATCTGGTGAACATCAACGATTCGAATCGATTTTAATTCCCAAGAATAACTAGAAATGCCAGGGGTATATGCTTACTGGCCATCGCGTTCCCACATATATCCCCCATCTCCACCTGTCCCATCCCAAGTTCGATTCACTCCCGCCTGACCCTTGGGTTGTGTTTCCATGGTGAGCCTGCCGACATCTCGGTCTCCCCGCCATGAGCACCAAGCTCCCCCGGGCCACCTTCTTCACAACCAGTGGGTAGGAACGTGTCTCTGTTCTTCGGATGGCACAAGTAAGACTTTCACCGATCCATTATCTCAGATAAGCACTCTAGCAATGTTATGCCGATCAGCAGGCGAACAGCGGACAGACCTTATGCGACTCGGGCGGAGTCCACCAAACCATCCACATCATCATCGTCATTTTTCTTATATATATATCCATACCCGACCGGTCTCCACTTAGTTCCTAAACATAATACTAACTTCCATAATAGTAAGATTTCTGTGATTTTTTTAAATTAATCACCTACGCGATGAGTGACTCCATTCACTCGTGTTTACTCGTACCTAACATTACTAAGCATACTCGTCCTATGTTCTCTATTGTAGGTGCTAGGGCCAGGGCGGCCAAGGAGTCTAATGCAAGTGGTTTCAACCAACTTCTAATGCAGATGCGTACTCATCAATCATATCATATTAGCTGGAAAAAGCATAGTCCTGCCTACCATTGCTTTACTTTAAGAAAACAATAAACTAAGCTAATGTTAGTTCGCCGGGTTGCGAGGCTTTGCTCCAGGCAACCCCTTGATCTCTTGGACAACTCCTTCTTCCAAACACGAGTGATGGGCTCTCTACGTCGTGAGTGGGTCTTAGTTGGACTTCTGGACCACCGTTGCTTGATGTAGCTCCACGCGCTCGCTTCTTGATCACGTATTTGCAATAGGCGTCACTATATGAATGATATGCATGATGCAATCCATGAGATGCATAAGTGTTAAGCACACACATGAATAACCATTTCATGGATGGGCCGAAAAGTGATTGATAACTACTTTAACAAGAAGTGCGTTTATGCCTCTAGGACAAGTATACACTTATGCAATCAATCATCCACAAGAGAACATAGAATTTATTATATGATCAAGTACTAAATTAAGTTGTCCTTTTTCATACCTCATGCAAGCAAAACAAGCATATAATTATTCATGTAATGAACAGCTAGTAACATCACTCTAGTACTAGTGACATAACAGTACTTTTATGAGCCTATAGTAAGCGTACATTTAAACACGCACATTTACATTTAACAAATTGTACATCATGAAAGGAACATGTCTAAGTGTAGTAACATGTAGATGAAAGATACACAAGGATGATGCGAAAACAAACAAATCAACATTAAGTGTTTCACTTGGGAACAAGTCATTTAACATTAATTATTTGTTTCAGCTATGACATACATGCCCAAGGTGTGGAGTAACTTATTATGCAGCAAGTAACCAGGTTAAAACATGTAACATTAAGCGCTCATAGGAAACGTACTACGATCTTAATATGCAACATGTTTATCTATTGCATTAAACTACTCATGTGGAGTCCTAAGTTTTAGAAAATACCAAATGTGCCCTAATATTTATGACATGTAGAAACTTACTATGCAAGGTCACTAACGAAATTTCAGCCATAAAGGAGTTATAATCTGGTTACAGTAATTCTAGCAATATACAAGGTATTTAACTTCGCGAACTAATTATAAATGATAGAAAATGTTTCTGGACATGAATTTTACTGAGCAAGAAACTTAGATCATGAGCATCCTGTACAAAAATCATCAAGCAAAATATACATGGTTTGACAGGACATCTATTTTCCATATATTTTTTTAGTATATATTAGATGAAAAATAGAACAGTGACCATAAATCCTATACAAATGATTTCTGAAACCAGCAACTGACTAGAACACTACCAAATTATCCATGGAATTTGTTATGCACCCTATCATCGTTTTTCCTATTATTTAGTAAATCAAGCCATATTTTGTCATTTTCAAATCACCATGCACATCTCCATATTTTACTAGTGATCTATTTACACTATGTAGAGCATATGAAAAATACCAGGATGTCATTTTAAGCATATTTTATGTAACATCCATTTTCCATGTTAAATAAATACACAAAGCACACGTATAATAGCAAAATAGTGATTAACCAGCCAATGCTGGGCTACCAAAATTTACATCGAGTCAAGACACCCTAAACAAGCTACTGCTCAAGTTTTAGCATTCTAGGATTTCATTTAGGCCATGTTTCCCATTTAAGTAGATTTAACATGCATGCAACAAAACAGTGGGCAAAACCATCTTTTCATGCATCCACATCATAACCATTCAATAGATCTACTCAAGAGAAGTCCAATGCAACTGAGTTTGCCTTTTTAGAAATTTTCGTTGATTTATTATGATTTTCCAAAGTTCATAGCTGAAATATGCATATTATCCCTAGATCTAGAACTTAAACGTAAATAAATGTAACACCCTAATTTTGCTATATAAAAATCCCTTCATAAAATAATTTAATTTTTGCTTATAGCTTGATTTATCTATGCATAGCATCATAATGTTTCATTTATTTCTAATATTAATCCAGTAAAATAAATCATAGGTCCAACTTGTTTGAGCATACATGCAGTTGTATAGCATCATAATACTTTGATTTGAATTTGAATCCATTTAAACTCATCAAAATTTCTCAAACTCTAGAACAATTTTGGAAAAGTTCGCTTTTCCCCTTCTCTTCTTTTCTTCACTTTCGGCCCGCTTCCAATTTCAAGCCATCAAGCGCAGCGCGCCCCGCCCTCCTCCCGCTGCCATGTGGGGCCCGCCTGTCGGCGCCTCCCTTCCGAGCTGGCGCCCCTCTCCTTCTCACTGACGCGTCGGGCCCCGCTGTCATCTTCCTCCCCTCCGTCCTTTCCTTCTGTGCGCGCACGGACAGCGCCCGTGGCGAGCAAGCCACCCGGCCAAGCCGGACTTCGTCTCTCCCTTTCCAAGCCGCGCGACTTTGCCATCTCCCCACGCCCGCATCCGCGCATCTCCATCCTTTTCCGTGCCGCGCCATTCCTTTCCTTAGCTTGTGCACATGCCATAGGCGACGTGGACTCTGAGTCCAACTTGACATGGACTCCGCCGCGCACCGCCTTCCCTTTTGCTCCTCCCACAAGCTTCGGCCCCGAGCTATAAAAGGCGCCGACCCCCAACGCCTAGAGCACCAAACCCGAGCCCTAAATCCACCGCCGTGCACCCTAGCTTGCGCCGCTCGCTACGAGTTCACAGCGAGTTCACCGTCGGGTTTTGCCTCTACACGCCCCCATCGCAGACGACGTCTAGCTCACGACCATCATCGTAAGGTAACCAACTTAAACACCTAATCCTAGCTTTTCTCGTGTTTTGGTTCGCTGGCTTTGAGCTCACCGCACCGCCGGTTCGCACTGGTCACCGCCGCACCTCGCCATCCGCCGTCGCCGCCCCTCCGACCAAGCCGCCTACACCCGTAGCTTCGCTTTGAGGTAAGAAAGCTCCCTAGCTAGCTCTAGTCCCTAATTGCGCTCCACCCCGACGGCAATTGCTCATCGGAGTTGCTCCGCCGCCCCGCCCCGTCGCTAGCCGCCGTAGGCCGATGCGCCGCCACCCGAGCCGCTCCGCCCGCTTCGCAGCACCGCCAGGTCGCTCACGCGCCCTGTTCCGCTAGCCCTAGGCCACCGGAGCCGCGAAATCGCGTCTCTCCGACGAGCCTCCGCCGCGCGCCGTTGTTGCCGCTGGCCAAACCCGCCGTCGGATCCTCCTTTCTTTCCCCGATCCAATCCGAACCGTTGGATCAAGATCCAACCATCCACAGCGAACGCGACCTGGTCAATACCAGTCAGCGACGTAGGTTTTTCAAAAGAGCCCCTAGAGTTTCCCTTAATCAACCCGCAGTCCAGATCTATTACTTCTAAGTCCCTAGTTTTCGTAGTTTAGCCCCCCTGGAGATTCAAATCTTCTTTATTTTGAACCTTTAAACTTGTTTTAATCATACCTTTTGGATTATAACTCCGATTTGAGCAATTTTCGAACCTACGGAATCGTGATGATGTGTAGATTAGTTTTAAATCCTTTTTACCCTCCGTTTATGATATTTGGTATACTGTTTTAGTTAATTTGTACTCATTGCTTGTATGTGTGTAACGTGTAGCCGACGTTCCATCCGAGTTTGCTGAAAATCCATCTTGGAAAGTTACTGAGCAAGTTTTTGCTGAGTAAGGCAAGTATTCTTTTACCTATGTCCTATTTACTTTAGTCACATGATCTAGAGCCTAAATTTTTATGCTCCTATTAAGGATGACTAGCTTGATATTCCTTTACATGTTTGTTAACCTGGGAGGGCTGTGATGTTGTAAATTAATTGCTTCCGCTTAACTCACTTTAATTATGTTGTTAATATTGATTAATTAATGATGCAATGATGATAAAAGTTTGGTTTTAGCAACATGGAGACTTGGGCATGTTTTTGTTGGTTTTTCTCAAGTGTTTCACCCTAAAGATCGGTTCGCCGAGCGACTACCCAGGAAAACAGTACAACCCCAGGACTCACATGGGCATTGGGCTTGACTGATTAATTAGATGAACTAAAGTTTTAGCTTACTTTCCTGAAACATGGCGTATGAGGGGTCTGGGGGATATGGGACTTTGCCCTTTGCCAATGTGGTGCAGTTTGATTTATTTGTCACCCTTTGGAACGGAACTCTCATATCTTTAGTTGACTGGAGTAACTTGTAACGAGTGGGCCATAACTCTAGGAATTCTTTGTAAAGGTCTCGTAATGAAACCCTGCCGATTCATCTAAGGTATGAATAAATGGGGCGTTGCAAACCTCGGGCATAATGGGAATCATGGCTCGTGGGTAAAGTTGTACAACCTCTCGAGAGTGTTTAAAACTGATGTATCAGCCGTGCTCACGGTTAAGAGCGGCCTGGACCCTTACAGATTAGAGTTTTTTGTTCAAGGTAAATGGCTCATGGTGATCATGGTAATGATGGTGGTCCTAACAACGGTTATGGTTATGGTTCATACTTATTTATTTAGTATGTTTTACTGCCTTTATAATAAAGGGATGGGTTATGCTAATCATTGCTAGTAATAAAATTTGACCAACTAAAAGCAATTGCTATGCCTGTCCACTATAAAGCCAGTTCACTTTTATCCTAAACGGAATACTTGCTGAGTGCGTCATGTACTCATTCGTGCTTATTTTACACCACATTGCATCCATTGCAACCGCTGCTCAGATCCAGAAGGGAGTTGCGGTGATCCTAATTAGGAGTTCTAGGACTAGACGAGTTCTAGGCTGGTGTGCCATCCATCAGTTGCCTGTGGAGCATGGTGGTCTTCCACTGTCATTTAGTTATTTCGTTTTCGTTAAGTTACTCGGTTTCGTTAAAGGCATTTATGGTCTGTAATATTGGTTATTACTCTTAAGTTAAAGTACTGGTTGTGCTATTACTTCTGTTTATGCTGTGTATGTGGTTAAACTGATTCTGGCACATACACGGTTAGCACTTGATTTTATTTCTAAAACTGGGTGTGACAAAAGTGGTATCAGAGCCAGGCTGACCGTAGGACGCAAGCATAGAGTAGAACTGGTCGTTTTTAAGGATTTTGCTTACCTTTTCTTGCTTTTTCCATTCAAATACTTGCAATATATGCTATTTTAATATCTGTACTTGTCTATTTCAATTATGGCTTTCTGTATCTACTTATCTATCCAATAATAGAGCTATTTCTTAGGTTTGCTTCTGTTGTGGGCCTGCAGATGTCGAGTTTCAAGCACACTGCCCGCATGCGTGTTGGTGGACGTGGCTATGGCGAACCTAACAGGATCAGGTTGCTGACCCCAACACCACCTTCTCCACTGCCACAAGAGTGGGTAGACCTGACTGAATCCGAGGAGGAGGACCTAGAAGAGCTTGTCCCTAATCTGTCCGAGGATGAGCAAGAAGAAGAGCAGCAGGAAGAACCACTGGAGAAGCAGCCGCCAGTACCCCCTTCGGCGCCACCGCAATTGCAACCCAAGGAGGAGCCAGAAGATCCAGCCGTTGATCCTGACGACCCAGATCAAGACCCGGACGATGGAGACGCACCCCCATCGGATGATGACGAGGACGACGATGAAGCCGGACCCGTGTCATCACTACCCACCGCTGGTTCGACTACCCGCTACCTGTTCCTCGGATGCTGAGGAAGACGTTGGAGATGCTTCACTACGATCAACCATGGATCACCTATGTGGGGACTCGCTACCGCCACCCCGTCCTACACGATGATTGGGACATGACAGTGGAGATCAGCATCCAGGATGAGTTCGGATACCGCCGGGACGTCTACGTCAGGCATGCACCTACCCGTCGCAACAGCTTCGAGGCTGCCATCAGTGATGCTGCAAGGGAGACCTTGACGACGCTGTGCCATACTCACCGTGATGATGTGGCCTTGACTTTACGCCGGTACTACCCCTGCCATTCGACTGAAAGACTTGATGCTTGGATGGCCAACCTGGAGGCTGAACAGAACCCACGTCTAGAGTCTACTATTGAGTACCTCGCTACGCTCAACATCGACTACAACGCTGCCCTGGACGAGTTGGACATGGCGAGGTATGAGAACCGAAAGCTTCGAGCATGGGTTGCACATGGCGTTGAGCCTGCAGATGAAGAACCTGTAGAAGACCCCGCTGATGCTCCGCGTAGGAAGAAGGCCCGCTACAACGATCCAAAAGCTAGGACCTATATACGGCATCATGAGGATTATGATGTTTCCCCTTTTGTTATAGGTTCAATTAGTATCGCTTAGTTAGTTTTGGTTAGGCTTAGAACGATTAAGAGTGTGCTCGTTTGCTTATGCTTGTGTCTCACGGATGATTTGGTTCTTTGTAATGAGTGCTTAAGTTGTGGGGTGATGTCCGCAACTTAGTCTTTTGGTTGAATGCTTAAAAAAAATTTAATAAAGTTAGTTAGTTTGGGAAAAAGGCCTTGATCTATCAATATTTATGATTAGATCTTTTATCTTATCTATCTTGGTTACTAATGTTGAATGAGATGTATGGCCTAGGATAAGAACTAACGGTATATTTGGTCCATCAGATGAGTACGGGACGTGGTCGTGGTCGTGGCTGTGGCTGTGGAGGTTGCGGAGGTGGAGGACTCCTGAATCCACCGCCGCCAATGACTATGGAACAGCTGATCATGAACCAAACCCAAGTGATACAAGCTCTCGGTCAAGCCGTGGCGGCCATGCACCAGGTGCAACAGCAACCACCGCCGCCACCGCCGCCGCAACCGCGTGACAGACACGCAGAATTTCTAAAAGGACACCCATCTGTGTTTACTCACTCTGCTGACCCCATGGATGCAGAAGACTGGCTCCGCGCAGTAGAGCGGGAGCTGGACGTCGCTCAGTGCACCGACCAGGAGAAAGTTCTCTACGGTCCTCACCAACTACGGGGTGCCGCTCAGCAATGGTGGAAATCGTATCGTCTGGCTCATAATAACCCCAACACCATCACCTGGCAGGAGTTCACAGAGAGATTCAGAGCGCATCATGTTCCAGCTGGTTTGATGTCACTGAAGAAAGAGGAGTTCCTAGCGCTCCCTAGGGCGCCATGTCTGTCAGTGAGTATCGGGACAAATTCCTACAGCTGTCCCGCTACTATCCCGAGGCGGTTAATACCGATCCCAAGAAGCAGTACCGTTTTCTCAAAGGCTTGGTCGATCCACTCAGGTACCAGCTCATGAACCACACTTTCCCTAACTGTCAACTCCTGATAGATCGAGTTATCGTGACGGAAAATACTCATCGCGAGATGGAGGAAAAGAAGCGCAAGCAGAGGGCACAGCAGTCTAGCAGCAACACCCGTCCGCTATTTTCTGGGCCGCAGAATTTTCAGAACCGCTCTGCACAGAATCCCGGACAGCAGCAACCACAGTTCCAATGCTACAACAATAATGGCAATTATCAGTATCAGCGCCTGAACTATCAGCCCCCGCAGAACAATGGCCAGATGCAGCGCTCGAACAATCAAGCTTCACGCCAACCAACTCCTACCAATACCCCAGTGAACACAGGCACACCAGTACCGCCAGGGAGTGCTAATTGCTTCAAATGCGGAGGAACGGGTCACTGGTCTAAGCAATGCCCACATAGAGGGACGCCGCAAAAGACTCCGCAACATAATTCCAAGATGGGCACCCCCAACCAAGCTTCCAGGCATGCCAAGATCAACCACGTCACCGCGGAGGCTGCCCAGGATGGTTCAAATGCTGTCGTAGGTACGTTCCTGGTCAACTCCCATCCCGCCTTGGTACTTTTTGATACTGGTGCTACGCATTTCTTCGTTACTGCTCAGCATGTAGAGAAGTATAATCTGCCTGTGATAAAGATGGTAAAAACTATGCTAGTTAGGTTGCCTAGAGGAAACATGCGATCAGAGTTTGCTTGTGACGATGCATCCATTAAAATAAGGGGGGTAGAATTTCCAGCATCATTAATAGTTATGAAGGCACAAGGAGTAGATGTTATTCTGGGTATGAATTGGCTGCAAAGACACAACGGGGTAATCTCATGTGCTGAGAGGAAGGTAACTTTGACTACGCCAGCCAGGGAGAACATGGAGGTTCTGATAGACCCATCTCAAGCAGGAGTTAATGCTATTGATGCTACAGCCCTCGAGAATATCAGAGTAGTGTCGGAATATCTGGATGTCTTTCCAGATTTGTTGCCACGTATGCCAACTGAACGTGACATTGAATTTTCTATTGAATTAGTGCCTGTAACTGCACCTATCTATAAGAAAGCTTATAGAATAGCTGGTGTCGAATTGCTTGAAGTTAAGAAATAAATAGATGAACTGTTGGAAAAAGGGTTTATTTGCAAGAGCACTTCACCTTGGGCCTCGCCAGTATTGCTTACTGAGAAGAAAGATGGAACGTTGCGAATGTGCGTTGATTATAGGGGTCTCAATGCTGTTACAGTAAAGAATAAGTATCCGCTGCCCAGAATTGAAGTTATTTGATCAGCTCAAAGGTGCCTGTGTTTTCTCCAAAATTGATTTACGGTCTGGTTATTATCAACTAAGAATTAGACCTTCAGATATACCAAAGACAGCGTTTATCAGTCGTTATGGGTTATATGAATATACAGTTATGTCTTTTGGTTTGAAAAATGCTCCCGCCTTCTTTATGTATATGATGGATAGTGTGTTCATGGAATATCTTGATAAGTTTGTCGTGATATTTATCGATGACATTTTGATTTATTCCAAGACGGAAGAGGAACACAAAGAACATCTGAGACTAGTGTTGCAGAAGCTTAGAGATCATAAACTTTATGCTAAGTTTAGCAAGTGCGAGTTTTGGATAGAGGAGGTTAAATTTCTAGGTCATGTTATATCCAATGGAGGAATTGCTGTTGATCAGAGTAAGGTATCTGAAGTACAGAACTGGAAGATCCCAGGAGATGTAAAAGACATCAGGAGTTTTTTCGGATTAGCTGGTTACTACCGGCGTTTTATTGAGGGATTTTCCAAGATTGCTAAACCAATGACATCTTTATTAGAAAAGAATATTAAATTCAAGTGGACGCCAGCATGTCAGGAAGCCTTTGAGAAGTTGGAAAAAAGGTTAACGACCACTCCAGTCCTAACTTTTTCAGATATGCGTAAGCCTTTCTCAGTATATTGTGATGCTTCACGGCTAGGTTTGGGATGTATTCTTACGCAGTAAGGCAAGGTTATTGCCTATGCCTCTAGGCAGCTGAGGGATCATGAGAAAAATTACCCAACTTATGATTTGGAATTAGCCGAAGTGGTGCATGCATTAAAAGTATGGAAGCATTATTTATTCGGGCAGAAGTGCGACATCTATACTGATCACAAGAGCTTAAAGTATATATTTACCTAGACTGAGCTGAATATGAGGCAAAGATGGTGGCTAGAATTAATCAAGGAGTATGATCTGGAGATACATTACCATCCTGGCAAGGCAAATGTAGTGGCAGATGCTTTGAGCAGAAAAAGCCAGATCAGTTTGTTGTGGACAAGAGAGTTGCCGGATGAGTTAACCATAGAGTTTGACCGACTAAGTTTAGATTTTCTTAATAATACAGAAGGCATTGTCTCCATGGAATTCGAACCTACATTGGAGCAAGAAATCAAGAAGGGACAACTTAATGATGAGAAGATCAAGGAAATAAGGGAGTTAATCAAGTTAGATAAGGCACCGGGATTTTGAGTGGATGCCGACGGCACGGTATGGCATGGGAGATAGGATCTGTGTTCCCAACATAAGGTCCATATGGGAATTAATTCTGAAGGAAGCACATGAAACAGCTTACTCTATTCATCCTGGAAGTGAGAAGATGTACCAAGATCTGAAGCAGAAATTTTGGTGGTACGGCATGAAACGTGAAGTGGCAGAATATGTAGCCTTGTGTGATGTTTGTCAGAGGGTGAAAGCTGAGCATCAGAATTCCGCCTGATTGTTACACCCGCTCAAGATTCCGGAGTGGAAGTGGGAGGAAATTTGTATGGATTTTATTGTCGGCCTACCGCGTACACAAAGTGGTTTTGATTCTATATGGGTAGTGGTGGACAAATTAACCAAAGTTGCTCACTTTATTCCTGTCAATACCACTTATTCGGGAGCCAAGTTAGCTGAATTGTATATGTCCAGAATTGTGTGTTTGCATGGTGCACCAAAGAAGATTGTGTCTGACCGTGGAACTCAGTTTACGTCTCACTTTTGGAAGCGTTTGCATGAGTCAATGGACACTAAATTAAACTTCAGTTCAGCGTATCATCCACAGACCGATGGGCAGACAGAAAGAACCAAACTAGATATTAGAAGACATGTTGAGAGCTTGTCCAATACAATATGGTACTAGTTGGGATAAAAGTTTGCCGTATGCCGAATTTTCTTACAACAATAGCTATCAGGCTAGTATCAAGATGTCACCTTTTCAGGCTTTGTATGGTAGACGGTGCAGGACGGCTTTACATTGGGATCAACCTGGTGAGAAGCAGTTATTTGGCCCTGAAATCATAGATGATGCCGAACGTCAAGTACGGATGATTCGGGAGAACTTGAGGATTGCTCAAACTAGGCAGAAGAGTTATGCAGACCACCGCCGGAGGGATTTAGAATTTGCCGTGGGAGATTATGTGTATTTGAAAGTATCACCTATTTGTGGCCTACGTCGATTCAAGGTGAAGGGGAAATTAGCTCCTCGGTATATCGGTCCTTTCAAAATAATTGATCGTAAGGGAGAGGTTGCATATCAACTGGAATTGCCCGACAGATTATCAGGAGTGCATGATGTGTTTCATGTGTCTCAATTGAAGAAGTGTTTGCGGGTACCTGAAGAGCAGTTGCAGGTAAATGACCTTAATGTGCAGGATAATTTGACCTATACAGAGATTCCAGTTCAGATGTTGGAATCGGCAGAAAGGGCTACTACGAACAGGGTATTAAAGATGTGCAAAGTTAAATGGAACTATCACACGGCAGAGGAATCTACTTGGAAAAGAGAGGATGACCTCAGAGCAGATTACCCGGAACTCTTTGCTAGCCAAACCTAAAATCTTGGGGCGAGATTTCTTTAAGGGTTTAGCTTTGTAACACCCTAATTTTGCTATATAAAAATCCCTTCATAAAATAATTTAATTTTTGCTTATAGCTTGATTTATCTATGCATAGCATCATAATGTTTTATTTATTTCTAATTCCCCTTTCGGCCCAACAAGCGCAGCGCGCCCCGCCCTCCTCCCGCTGCCATGTGGGGCCCGCCTGTCCGCGCCTCCCTTCCGAGCCGGCGCCCCTCTCCTTCTCACTGACGCTCCGGGCCCAGCTGTCGTCTTCCTTCCCTCCCTCCTTTTCTTGTGTGCGCGCACGGACGGCGCCCGTGGCGAGCAAGCCGCCCGGCCGAGCTGGACTCGTCTCCCCCCTTCCAAGCCGCACGACTTCGCCATCTCCCCACGCCCGCACCTGCGCATCTCCTTCCTTTTCCACGCCGCGCCTTTCCTTTCCCTAGCTTGTGCACATGCCGTAGGCGACGTGGACTCCGAGTCCAACTTGACATGGACTCCGCCGCGCGCCGCCTTCCCTTTTGCTCCTCCCCTAAGCTTCGGCCTCGGGCTATAAAAGGCGCCGACCCCCAACACCTAGAGCACCAAACCCAAGCCCTAAATCCACCGCCGTGCACCTTAGCTTGCGCCACTCGCCACGAGTTCACGGTGAGTTCACCGTCGGGTTTTGCCTCTACACGCCCTCATCGCCGACGACGTCTAGCTCACGACCATCACCGTGAGGTAACCAACTTAAACGCCTAATCTCGACTTTTCTCGTGTTTTGGTTCGCCGGCTTTGAGGTCACCGCGTCGCCGGTTCGCACAGGTCGCCGCCGCAAGTCGCCGTCCGCCGTCGCCGCCCCTCTGACCAAGTCGCCTACTCCCGTAGCTTCGCTTTGAGGTAAGAAAGCTCCCTAGCTAGCTCTAGTCCCTAATTGCGCTCCACCGCGATGGCAATTGCTCGTCAGAGTTGCTCCACCGCCCCGCCCCGTCGCTAGCCACCGTATGCCGATGCGCTGCCACCCGAGCCGCTCCGCCCGCTTCGTAGCACCGCCCACTCGCTCACATGCCCTGTTCCGCTAGCCCTAGGCCACCGGAGACAGGAAATCGCATCTCTCCGGCGAACCTCCACCGCGTGCCGTAGCTGCCGCCGGCCAAACCCGCCGTCGGATCCTCCCTTCTTTCCCCGATCCAATCTGAACCGTTGGATCAAGATCCAACCATCCACAGCGAACGCGACCTGGTCAATACCGGTCAGCGCCGTAGGTTTTGCAAAAGAGCCCCCGGAGTTTCCCTTAATCAACCCGCAGTCCAGATCTATTACTTCTAAGTCCCTGGTTTTCGTAGTTTAGCCCCTGGAGATTCAAATCTTCTTTATTTTGAACCTTTAAACTTGTTTTAATCATATCTTTTGCATTATAACTCCGATTTGAGCGATTTTCAAACCTACAGAATCGTGATGATGGGTAGATTAGTTTTAAATCCTTTTTACCCGCTGTTTATGATGTTTGGTTTACTGTTTTAGTCAATTTGTACTCATTGCTTGTATGTGTGTAACGTGTAGCTGACGTTCCGTCCGAGTTTGCTGAAAATCCATCTTGGGAAGTTCCTGAGCAAGTTTTTGCTGAGAAAGGTAAGTATTCTTTGACCTATGTCCTATTTATTTTAATCACATGATCTAGAGCCTAAATTTGCATGCTCCTATTAAGGATGACTAGCTTGATATTCCTTTATATGTTTGTTAACCTGGGAGGGCTGTGATGTTGTAAATTAATTGCTACCGCTTAACTCACATTAATTATGTTGCTAATATTGATTAATTAATGATACAATGATGATAAAAGTTTGGTTTTAGCAACATGGAGACTTGGGCATGTTTTTGTTGGTTTTGCTCAAGTGTTTCACCCTAAGGGTCGGTTCGCCGAGCGACTACCCAGAAAAACAGTACAACCACAGGACTCACATAGGCACTGGTCTTGACTGATTAATTAGATGTTGTTTAGTAGATGGTGATCAAACTATTATAGGGGATGAGGCTCTAAAAGCTCATATTACCCATTATTACAAAGGGTTGTTTGGCCGATCAGAGGAGAATAATATATCTTTGATTGAATCAAGAACCGAGGATATACCTCAAGTTAGTGTTGCTAAAAATGAAATGCTGACCGATACCTTCACAGAAAAAGAAGTCAAACAAGCCATTTTCTAGATGGAACAAAATAAAGCACCAGGTCCGGATGGTTTCCCGGCTGAATTCTACTAGTTTTTCTGGGAAACTATTAAGGTTGACCTCATGATGCTCTTTGTAGAATTCCATAAAGGTTGTTTACCTCTTTATAATCTTAATTTTGGCATAATAACTCTTCTACAAAAAAAAAAGATGCTAAGCATATCAAGCATTTTCGCCTGATTTGCCTTCTTAATGTAAGTTTTAAAATCTTTACAAAGGTCACTTGTAATAGGCTAGATAGAGTTGCAAATAATATAATTAGACCTACCCAAACCGCTTTCATGTCAGGGAGATACATTATGGAAAGAGTGGTTATACTCCATGAAACCTTACATGAAATGCATAGGAAAAAGTTCGACGGTGTCATTCTGAAATTAGATTTTGAAAAAGCTTATGATAAGGTGAAATGGTCTTTCCTTCAACAAACTTTGCGAATGAAAGGTTTTTCACCCAAGTGGTGTAATTGGATACATCACAAGGTGACAAATGGGTGTTTGGGAGTCAAAGTCAATGACAATGTTGGAGAATTCTTCCATACAAAAAAAGACTTAGACAAGGTGATCCAATGTCCCCTATATTATTCAACCTGATTGCTGATATGTTGGCAATTCTAATTGCCCGAGCAAAAGTGAATGGTCAATTTGGGGGCTTGGTACCACACCTTGTGGACAAGGGGCTTTCAATATTACAATATGCTGATGATACTATAATTTTTATGGGTCACGATGTCGAGAAAGCAAAGAATATGAAACTTATTTTATGCGCTTTTGAACATTTATCTGGGCTCAAAATAAACTACCATAAAAGCGAATTATTTTGTTATGGAGAAGCCTCTAAATTTCAAGAATAATATTCGCAGTTATTCGGTTGTGGAATGGGTAGCTATCCTTTCAGATACCTTGGCATTCCTATGCATCATAGGAGAATTAATAACAAGGACTGGAGAGAAGTAGAGAATAGATTTGAAAAGAAACTTAGTTCTTAGAAATGCAAACATTTATCATATAGAGGAAGGTTAGTTCTAATCAATTCATGCTTAACAAGCTTGGCACTGTTTATGCTATCCTTTTTTGAGATACCAAGAGGAGTTCTTAAAAAGTTGGATTATTATAGATCCAGATTTTTCTGGCAGGATGATGGCCCAAAGAAAAAGTATAGACTAGCTAAATGGAAAATTCTTTGTACCCCTAAAGAACAAGGTGGTCTAGGGATACAAGATCTCGATGTCCAAAATAAATGTCTTCTTAGCAAATGGCTTTCTCGTCTAATTAATGAGGATGGAGTATGGTAACAGTTGCTAAAAAATAAATATTTGGGAACCAAACCACTCTCCCAAGTAGAAAAGAAACCTGGCGATTCACAATTTTGGTCGGGGCTAATGAAAGTTAAGCCTATTTTTCTTAATGGGGGAGTCTATAAAGTTAATAGTGGATCACAAGTGAGATTTTAGGAGGATAACTGGCTAGGAAATATTCCTTTAAGTGAACAATATCCAGTTCTTTAAAACATTGTTCATAGGAAACATGATACGGTAGCCACAGTGATGAGTATAAGTCCGTTAAACATATCTTTTCGAAGAGCACTGGTAGGTAACAAGCTAGAAGCTGTCTAGCTTGGCATGATTTGGTTGGTAAAATTAGCAATATCATCCTAAATGCTCAACCTGATCAGTTTAGATGGCTTCTGACAAAAAACGGGTTGTTTACGGTACATTCCATGTATAAGCAATTAACCAGTATTGATGTGTTTGTTTCTAATCGGTTTGTATGGCAGCTAAAAGTTCCTCTCAAGATAAAATTTTTTATTTGCCTGCTTTTTAGAGGTGTCATACTAACAAAAGATAACTTAATTCGAAGACATTGGCAAGATACAAGCAATGTTGTTTTTGTTCTGCAGATGAGACCATTCAACATTTGTTTTTTGCTTGTCCTTGTGCAAAATTTCTTTAGAGAATCGTGTTAATTACTTTTTGGCATTCACCCTCCCAATAACGTTGCGCATATGTTTGGTTCTTGGCTCCATGGAGTAAACAAAAAAAATTAAAAACCAAATTTTGGTCGGAGTTTGTGCTCTATGTTGGGCAATTT
Organism: Paspalum notatum; assembly: GCA_022530915.1. Lineage (NCBI taxonomy): Eukaryota > Viridiplantae > Streptophyta > Magnoliopsida > Poales > Poaceae > Paspalum > Paspalum notatum. The sequence continues at coordinate 35,585,799 of CM039687.1, read as the reverse complement.
GGCTATGTCGAAATGACATAATTTTTTACAACCCTAAAGAACAATCTTATATGCAGATTTTATTCAAGACGACACATTGAACAAGATTTTGGGTGCTACTACGAAAGGAGGAGGAGCGAGATTTTGTGCGAAAGGCATGTTGTGCTTTGGAGACCACCGCAATGGAGATTTTTCCAAACATGGATGGAGGTTTAGCAATAGATTTCGTTAAGGCTCTTTTGGTCTCTTTTTTAAGCATTCGTTCTTCGAGAACTATAAATTTGCTTTTACGGTGGATGCTGCTATTGTAATAATTTTAGGCTAAAGCATCTTGCGATGTAGAGGCCGGAATGTTTCTATTCCATCATCTAAAAAAATATAAATGTTGATAGCCAATTGATACGGTACACTCAAATACTCAAATAACTGTGGACCGTCCATTCTGTTAGATCTAGATGGTTAAAATAAAGTATAACGTCTTAAAAAATAATTCCTAAAAACAATTAGAAATACTTTTAATCCTAATATCAAATTGATGAGGATAATGATCGACCGGACGCGCCGGCTTGGACAGAGACGTGGTCTCCTTTTGCATGAACGTGATTCCTTGATATTCGATGGAGACGTGACCGATGAACCGGACGTGCCGGCTTGGACGGAGACATGGTCTCCTTTTGCATGAACGTGATTCCTTGATATTGGATGGAGACGTGACCAAAAATATTTTGTTTGAATGTTTTTTTTTTCTTTTGAACATGAGATACACAACTCCTACGTGAGATAATGAATCAATGTGTCATATCATCTTTTGTATTGAACAAGTGATCTCGAATGCGAATCAACATGTCATCTCCTTAACTTTAACAAACAGTGATTTTTTGAATAAACGTAGCAGGCCTGGCAGCCCATTAACATGAGTACGTGACATATTTATTGAACATGGATGATCTCAAAAAAAAAAAAAAATTGAACATGGCTGTCAGCCCTCGTACAGCGAAGAGCGGTGACTCCTAATCCTTTTTTACCACGTGACTCCTAATCTCGATTGCTTGCACATGTACGAAACGGAGTCGATATATTCTCGGAGTCACGGAGTGCAGTTGTTGCATGCAGCGAAGAACGCTGGCGCCGCATTGAGCGAGGATATAGAGAACTGCTGCACGTCGTGGGATGAGATCAGCCACGACGCCGCGAGGAGTGCACAGCCCATGTTGATAAATCTGTTGAGGAACAAACAAAGGCAGTGATCTCATCCATAGATAACAAGAATAATCCAGAAGATTAGCGGTTACTAATTTCCCCCTAATCATGATTAGCATATTGTAAACGTGATTAAAGGCCGGACGGACGCGTCGTTCGCCATGTATATATATTCATACACCATTAATGGAAATACAGAGGATCATCTGATCGATTCATTGACTCAAACTCTCGATTCTCCAAATCTAAACATGTTATCAGCGCTTGCTCTTGTTAGGAGGAGTGGAATAAACAGCTCATCTATTCCATAGGGCCCAAAAGGCAAATGTACACTTGGTAACCTTACAAGGAGACCCCTACACTTTAGGGTAAATACACAACCTATGTATAAACACTATACACACTAACACCCCCCCCCTCAAACTCATGGTGGATCAACAACACTGAGTTTGGAGAGAAGAAAACCATGTTGAGCTCAAGTATGACCCTTGGTAAGCAAATCTGCAAGCTGCAGCTCCGAAGGCACATACTAGAGAGAAACCACACAATCCTGAACTGCTGACCGAATGAAGAAGCAGTCGATGCCAATGTGCTTGGTGAGTTGATGCTTCACCGGATCCTAAGCAATGCTTATGGCACCAGCACTGTCACAATGCACAGGCGTGGAAGAAGTGATGGCAACCCCAAAGTCAGCCAACAGCCACTGAAGCCAAGTCACCTCAGCTGTGACACAAGCCAAGGCACGCAGCTCAGCCTCAGCACTAGAACGAGCAACAGCAGTCTGCTTTTTGGTCTTCCATGAAATCAAGGAGGACCCAAGGAAGACACAATAGGTAGAGATGGACTTGAAATCTGAAGGATCAGTACCCCGAGTTGCATCAGAGTAAGCATAGAGCTGAAGAGAACTGGAGCTAGAAAAGAACAGGCATTGATCAATGTTACCTCGAAGATACCGAAGGATACGAAGAAGGTGACCATAGTGGATGCTAGTGGGGGCTGACATGAACTGACTCAGGATGTGGATGTCATAGGAGATATCAGGACGAGTGATGCCAAGGTAGACAATACTGCCAACAAGATGGCGATAGCGAGTCGGATCCTCAAGAGGAACGCCATCTGTGGCACGAAGGCGAAGGTGAAGATCCATGGGAGTGTCCGTGGAGTGCTGATCAGTGAGACCAGCATGGTCAAAATGTCCTGAATGTATTTTCGTTGGGAGAGGTAATAGCCGTCAGATGTGGAGCTGACCTCAATCCCAAGAAAATAGCTAAGGGAGCCCAAAACAGACATGTGGAACTGCTCACTGAGACATGCCTTGACAAAAGCAATGTTCTCAAGATCATCACTCGTGATCAACATATCATCAACATAGAGAAGAATAAGGGTGCGACCTCGAGGTAAAGTGTGGACAAAGAGAGCAGGATCATGCTGACTAGCAACAAACCCAGCAGCAGTGACAACAGAGGTGAAGCGCTCAAACCAGGCACGAGGAGCCTGCTTGAGGCCATAGAGAGAACGACGAAGCCGGCACACATGACCATCAGGGACAGTGTAAACAGGAGGAGGATGCATATAGACCTCCTCATGCAGCTCACCATGAAGAAAGGCATTTTTGATATCAAGCTGCGAAATGGCCCATCGGCGAACAGAGGCAACAGCCACAAGAGTGTGAACGGTGGTGTGGTGGGCAACAGGAGCAAAGGTCTACTCATAGTCACGCCCATACTCCTGCTGAAACCCACGTGCAACAAGTCGCGCCTTATAGCGCTCAATGGAACCATCAGAGCGAGTCTTAATCTTGTATACCCACTTGCACGTGATAGGAGCAGTAGAAGACGGAAGAGGAACAATATCCCAAGTACCAGTGTGCTCAAGAGCAGCAATCTCCTCAGCCATAGTAAATTGCCACTCGGAATGTGAAAGCACATCACAGTAGGAGGTAGGCTCAGAGAGAATAGAAGCAGAAGCGGAAAAACCAAGACGATCAGGACGACAGAGCGTACTTTGATCACGAAGGTCATATCGCGGAGGAGGCACACCAACAGTGGATGAAGAGGGACTGGATGGTGGCGGAGGACGCGAGCGTCGAGTGTAGCAAAAGAGAATGGGAGGACGTGACGGAGGTGATGCAGGTGGAGGTGATGGAGGTGGAGGTGGTGAAAATGGCGGGGATGGAGGCAATGGAGGTGGAGATGGAGGAAGTGGAGGTGAAGGTGGTGAAGGTGACAAAGGTGGAATAGATGGAATAGTCGAGAACGATGGAGACAAGGTGGTGGAGGGTGGCCCATCTATACTGAGAAAGTCAACAAACTCAGATGAATGAGTGGAAGAAAAGGACGAATCAGTAGCAAAGAATGGGCGAGACTCATCAAAGGTGACATCTTGAGAGACTCGAATGCGACGAGCAACATGATCCCAACAACGATAGTCCTTGCGCTCAGAGTCATAGCCAAGGAAGACACACCGCACTGATTGTTTAGTGAGTTTCGTCCTCTCACGAGGCTAAAGAAGACAAAGGCAATACAACCGAAAGCACGAAGATGACTATATTGGGGTGGTCGACCAAAATGACGCTCAAGAGGAGTGTCACCATGAAGAGCTGTGGAAGGCTGAATGTTCACAAGGTAAACAGCTGTAGAGACTGCTTCAGCCCAAAACCGAGGCAGAACTGAGGAGGACAACAACAACGCACGAGCAGTCTCAAGAAGGTGACGGTGCTTGCGTTCAGCAACACCATTTTGAGCATGAGCATCAGTGCAAGAATACTGAGGAAGGGTACCCTGCTCTGAGAGAACCTGCCGAAGAGAGCGAGACAAATACTCGCAGAGTCAGCTCGAAAAACACGAATGGGAGAATCGAACTAGGTGCGAACCATAGTAGCAAAGGCCTGATATGCAGTGAGCACCTGAGCTCTAGAATCCAAGAAGTACACCCATGTGAAACGAGAGAAATCATCAATAAAGATCACATAATTACGATGTCCTCCTTTCAAAACAAAAGGAGCAGGGCCCCATACACCAGAGTGAACAAGATCAAAAGGTCGAGTGGATATAGTCTGACTACTAGGATATGGAATCTGTAGCTGCTTGCCAAGCTTACAACCCATACAAGGGAGGGAGGTATCACCAGAAACCTTCCCAAGAACACCACTACAACCGGGACCCATGCATGTGACCTAAGCGATGGTGCCACTGAGCGAAGATGACTGATGTGGTGGTGGCAAAAGTTGTGGCATCATCAGTGGAGGAAGACCGGCAACGAGTAGAAGCTGGAAGACGAAGCCAATCAAGCTCCCAAAGACGAGGAGGATCACGGAGCCGGTGGCCAGTACCAACCAAAGTCCCCGTACGACGATCCTAAACAGAGCAAGAGTCAGACTCAAGAATGATACGACAATCATAATCAGTGATCTGGCCAGCTGACAACAACTGCAAATTAAGATAAGGAGCATGAGAAATAGAAGGAACATGAAACTGAGGAGTGTGAAGTGTGCCATGACTAAGAACAGGATGTGAAGTACCATCGGAAGTGTTGACAAATAGAGAAGCCGATGACGGACTCAAGGAGCAAAGATGAGTAGAATCAGGTGTCATATGAAAAGAAGCTCTAGAGTCAAGAATCCAAGGCAGAGTACCTGACTGAGACGACTGGGCCCCTGGCTGTGGCACACGAGTAGCAACTGAGGAGACCACTGAGGGAGCGGATGGTGCAGTGTAAAGATGCTCCATGCGCTCCATGCGCCGAGTCCAAGCAGGAGGTGACTGGTGCAAAGCAGGCGGTGACTGGTGCGAAGTAGGGGCACCACCCTTGCGACGTGGAGGTCGCTTCTTGCATTGCTCAATGTTGTGAGTTCTTGCCTTGCAGTAGTTGCAGTAGAGAGCAGCAGCAGTGCCCGTCTGAGCAGTAGATCCAACAGCCGATGTAGAAACCGAGGAAGGTGTCGGAGCGGCTGGAGGAAGTGTGGTAGCCGGAGCAGCCAAAACAGTAGAGGGCAACGAAAGCACACCCTGAAGCTGGATCTCCTCAGGCCAAACCAAGGTGACCACCTCTACTTGTGAGGGTAGAGGGGAACGGGCTAGTAACTGTGCCCGAAGCTACTCAAACTCTGGATGCAGGCGCCATAGGAACTCATGGAGACGTAGAACACCCTCGTGCTCCCGACGAAGGTCACAACAAGAGCAACTGTGGCAGTAAGGAGGCTCCAAGGAGTCAAGCTAACACCACACATCAGCCAGCTAGCGATAGAAGTGGTCGACGGAGGAGTCCTGCTGACGAAGCGAGCTAGCAAGCTCCAAGGTGGATGGGAGCAGAGCATAGCTGCGTGGCTAGTAGAGAACCTGAGCATGCTCCCACATCGCCTGAGTGGACGGTAGACCAGTGAGATCCATAGCAAACTCAACCTTCATGCTAGCAAGGAGGATCTGCTTCGCACGGGCCTCCTCAGCACACCAATCCTCATAATCTCCCATCTCGGACACATACCGATCGACTGCCTGTAGGTAGGCATCCATAGCCTCAACAGCAGGAGGAGCACCATCCTCTTCAGCAGCAGGCTCCACAGGGCGATTCGAAACAACCGGGCATGGGGAAGAACCAGTAAGATGGCCCCATAGCCGCTGGCTGTCCAGACAGACCTCAAGCATCGCCGACCACTCCCGGTAGTTGGAGCCGTCGAAGGTGACAGAGGGAAGTTGCACAGCAGGAGCAGATCGAGGAGCAGCAGCCATGTTGAGGACACCCGGGGGCGGGAACTGTGTGTGGGTGCGGGGAGCGACAAGGTCCGACAGCGAGCCGACGCGAGACAGGCCCGGCGTGGCGCGGCAGCGGCGTGCAGGGGCGGGGCCACGCGGGGGAGGCGGCCGACGAGGTGCGGGCGTGAGGGAGGCGGCCCATGAGGCGCGGCGGCGACGTGCGGGCGCAAGGGAGGCGGCCGACGAGGCGCGGCGCGTGGCGCGCGGCGGCGACGTGCAGGGAAGCCGGCCGCGGGCGTGGCGCGCACGGCGATGCACGGGGAAGGCGGCCGCGGGCGCGGCGCGCGGGGAAGGAGAGCCACTCGGGGCCGGCGGCCGGCGGCAGCCGGCGGCCGGCAGCGCGGGGGGAGCTGGAGGAGGAGAGGAGGGACGAAACCCTAGCTCTGTACCATGTTAGGAGGAGTGGAATAAATAGCTCATCTATTCTACAGGGCCCAAAGGGCAAATGTACACTTGGTAACCTTACAAGGAGACCCCTACACTTTAGCGTAAATACACAACCTATATATAAACACTATACACACCAACAACTCTAAACGAGTAATCGACCAAGAAGAAGAGATCACTAGAACGCCGGCGAGACGAAGCCTCCAACCGCTGAGATCGACGACGGAGTGACAACTCAAAGTAGTGAACTCGACCAAACCGACAAAGGAAGAAAAGAACAGTAAGCACTTCCGACGAACTCCGGCAAACTTTGACGAACGAAATCATTTTAAGTTAAAGAAGCAAACTTACCCCATGAATGAAGATGAAGGACGAGTCACTCCTTGGCACGCCGTCTTCAACCCGCAAGCTCTGGCTCCCTCGACCCCGCCTCCGGCCACCCCCTCTGTTGTTGACCCACGCCGCAACGCTCGTACGGCAACCGCTCGCCACCCCGGAGTCCGTCTCTTCACCGACATCGATCCGGGTCTCGGCAATATGGGGTCGTCCTCCAACCTCGCCAACGGCTTTGCCCCAAGGTTGGGGCCGCGAATCAAGCAGGCCTATCAAACAGCCATGGCAGACAGGGGAGTTCTCTTCCACCGAAGAGGACGACTTCCTCGTCTAGGCGAACGACGTTGAGGGGGGAACAGGACCGGAGCTCTTGGATCCGGGCTCAGAGCGGATGGATGTAACACCCTAATTTTTGTTATATGAAAATATTTTCATAAAATAATTTAATTTTTGCTTAGAGCTTGATTTACCTATGCATGATATCATAATATTTTATTTATTTCTAATATTAACCCAGTAAAATTAATCATAGGACCAACTTGTTTGAGCATACATGCAGTTGCATATTTTTCTTGATTGATTTGCATTGCTTTGATTTGAATTCAAATCCATTTAAACTCACCAAAATTTCTCAAATCCCAAAACAAGTTCTGGAAAAGATTTTTTTTCCCTCCCTCCTACTGCAGCAGCCCATTTGGCCCATCCTCGCCTTTCGGCCCAGTCCAGCACAGTGCGCCCGGCCTCCTCTCACCGCCAGGTGGGGCCCATCTGTCGGCGCCTCCATTCCCACAGCGCCCCACCCTCACCTCAATGACGCGCCGGGCCCGCTGTCAGGAGCTCCCTCTTCCTCTCGCTGCCGTCCGCTTCGCCCGGAGGAAAGCTCCGTCCGAGCCGCGCCTTGACCCCGGACCCGCCCGCCTCGCGCCCGCGTTCTCCGCCCCGTCTCCACAAATCCCACGCCTGCGCCTTCCCTTCCCTTCTCCGCGCCCTCTTCTTTCCTTATCTGAGCACATCCGGACAGAGACCGTGGCGGACTCCAAGTCGAGGCCGAGCTGGACTCCGCCCTTGCGCCGCCTTCCCTTTGCACCTCCCGCAAGCCTCGGCTCCGGGCTATAAAAGGCGTCGATCCCCAATGCCTAGGGCACCAAAGCCGAGCCCTAGATCAAAGCCTTGTGCCCTAGCTCGTACACCCGAGCGCCGCGCCGCTGCGGAGTTCACCTTCGGGTTTTGCCTCTATACGCCCTCATCGCCGACGACGTCTAGCCCACGACCATCACCGAGAGGTAACAAACCTAAACGCCTAATCCCGACCGTTCTAGTGCTTTGGTTCGCCGTTTTGAGCTCACCGCGCCACCGCCCGTTCACGCAGGACACCGCCAGTTGCCGCCGTCGTCGCCGTACGCCGCCGCTGCCCCTCCGACGTCCACACCTACACCGCTAGCTTCGCCTTGAGGTGAGGATCCTCCCTAGCTAGCTCTAGTCCCTAACCGCGCTCTACACCGGCGGGAATTTCTCGCCGGAGTTGTGCCTCCGACCCGCTCCGCCGCCCGCCACCTTCGGCCGATGCGCCGCCGCCTAGACCCCCCTACCCACTTCACCGTAGTCCCTACTCACTCGCGTGCCCTTTCCGCTCGTCCTACGCCCACCGGAGCCGCGGATACGCCGGTCTCCGGCGATCCTCCGCCGCGCCCATGACGCCGCGGGTCAACCCGCCACCGAAGTCCTTCCCCTCTTCCTTCGATCTAACCTGGACGGTCCGATTAAGATCTAACGACCGTAAGCCGCGCGACCCGGAGTCAATACCGGTCAGCGCTTGCACTTTGCAAAAGAGCCCCTATGCTTTCTGAAAATCAACACGCAATCCAGATCTATTACTTTTAAGTCCCTGGTTTTTGCAGTTTAGCCCCTGTAGATTTAAATCTTCTTCATTTTGAACCTTTAAACTTGTTTTAACCATATCTTTTGCGTTATAACTCTGATTTAAACGATTTTCGAACCTACGGAATCGTGATAATGCGTAAATTAGTTTTAAAACCTTTTTAATCTCTGTTCATGATGTTTGGTGTACTGTTTTAGTTATTTTGTGCTTATTGCCTGTATGTGTGCAACGTGTAGGAGACGAACTGGTTGTGTTTGCCGAAAATCAATCTTGAAAAGTTCCTGAGCAAGTTTTTGCTGAGGAAGGCAAGTATTCTTTGACCTATGTCCTATTTACTTTAATCACATGATTTAGAGCCTAAATTTGCATGCTCCTATTAAGGATGACTAGCTTGATATTCCTTTACATGGTTATAAACCTGGGAGGGTTGTGATGTTGTAAATCAATTGCTACCGCTCAACTCATTTTATTTATGTTGCTAATATTGATTAATTAATGATGAATTTGATGATAAGGGTATTGTTTTGGCAACATGGGGATTTGAGCATGTTTTGGAAGTTTGCTCGATGGCCTCACCCTAAGGATCGGTTCGTCGAGTGACCACCCAGGAAAAGAGTACAATCACAAGACTCACATGGGCACTGGGCTTGACTGATTAAATAGATAAACTAGAGTTTTGGCTTTTGAGGGGTCAGGGGGATATGGGACTTTGCCCTTTGCCAATGTGGTGCAGTTTGATTTATTTGTCACCCGTTGGAACTCTAGGAATTCTTTGTAAAGGTCTCGTAGTGAAACCCTGCCGACTCACCAAAGGTCAGTGTTTGAGGGCCTGTACAGCCCGAGGCAAATGGGAATCACGACTTGTAGGTAAAGTTGTACAACCTCTCGAGAGTGTTTAAAACTGATATATCAGCTGTGCTCACAGTTAAGAGCGGCCTGGACCCTCACAGATTAGAGTTTTTAGAGAAAGTGGCTCGTGGTGATCATGGTAATGATGATGGTAATGACAAGAGTTATAGTTATGGTTCATGCTTATTTATTCAATATGTTTTACTAAAAGGATAGGTTACGCTAATCATTGCTAGTAATAAAATTTGACCAACTAAAAGCAATTGCTATGCCTGTCCAATATAAAGCCAGTCCACTTTTAACCTAAACGGAACATGTACTCATTCTAGCTTATTTTATACCACGTTGCATCCATTGCTACCGCTGCTCAGATCCAGAAGGGAGTCGTGATGAATCCTAATCAGGAGTTCCAAGACTACGATGAGTTCTAGGCTGGTGTGCCATCCGTCAGTTGTCTGTGGGGCATTGGTCATCTTCCACTGTCGTTTAGTTATTTCGTTTTCGTTAAGTTACTCGATTTCGATAAAGACATTATGGTCTGTAATATTGGTTATTACTCTTAAGTTAAAGTACCGGTTGTATTATTACGTCTGTTTATGCTGTGTATGTGGTTAAACTGATCTTGGCACATACATGGTTAGCACTTGGTTTTGTTTCTAAAACCGGGTGTGACAATGGATCTGGTGGCTGACGGCATAAGCGAATTGGCGGTGGACCGAGGACCAGTGGTGGCATGGCTGCGATGACGGCCAGGGGAAGAGACGATTTAGGGTTGGAAACCCTAACCGCCCCCTTTTATCCATGCGGATCAGGCCGCCCTGCCATGCCCTAACCAGCCCAGCCGTGGGTTGTCGGGCAGCAGGCAGGCCGCGCTCCATCATGGGCCACCAAGCCGACTCGGGCTGCCTCGCCCTAAGTAGGCCGCCACCTGGCAGGCTGCACTTCTTCAAGCGCGCAGGCCTAGTAGGCCGCCGCACCAAGGCTCGCCGCCTCCAAAATCGGCCCGTTATTTTCTGTATCTATTTATAGTTTTATGGATTTTCAGTAATTCTAGCAGTTTTGCGTTTTCGTCCATATATTTATTGATTTTGCATTCTGTAAGTTATCAGCATGTGTCTTTATTATTTAGACCCCTGATATACATATCATTATCATATGTGATGTATATATTGTGTTTACATATATCTTTTGCATTTTATGTATGTATTTTTTATTTGGCATACTTGCTATTTTGTTCTTGCAATTGAATTTTTTTATATACCCTTACAATTAGAAACAGAACTTAGTTGTCTTAGAGTTATCTATGTGTTTAGAACTCGCATGATTAAGTTAAAGGGTAGAAAATTCACATATAACATATGAATTAATAAATAAGAGTATGTCACATTTACATACTATACCTCTTTTAAGTTTGTAATTTGACCACTTGCAATTTAATCATGTAACAACCCTCACAATATAATTATCTTAAGGGTTATTAGCTACAACTCTCACAAAATAGAAATGAGACTTAATTATCAAAAGGGTTTACAACAAAACTCTCCCAATTAAGTTAACATTTGTCAATGGGTTTTATGATAAATCTCCCACGGTTAAAAATAGTACTTAATTGTCAATAAGAGAAATCTGTGAGGAAACCTAGATTTTTCGCAAATTATGGCTCTTTTGCGGCGAATAAAAATAGATTTCGCAAAACTATAGCCCTATCCAATTATTGTACTATGTATTTAGTGCAATTTGTTTCGGTCTATGACTTGAATAATATATCGACCTTGCCAATTTTTGCAATTCCTTCAGAAAATGCATTTTAACAAAAACAAATTCTCTCAATTAAGTGCTCATTAATTGGCTTAGGATTGGATGCAGAATTTCTCAATAAAATCTTGTATCATTTTGGGATGAAAACACAAGGTGATAGAGTCATAGGCATTGGGTGCGTTTATTCTTATGAATAATTCTGCCTAGAGATCATGCCTAATGCAACGAATTATTCGTTGTCACTGAGAGGTCTACATTATGTTTATCCAAATTTGATGATTACCTGCGTTGTGTTTCCATTGAATTAACATTTTGGATCTATGGTTTACATCTTTATGGTGATAACCATTATTTCTGGTAATTTTGGTTATACACAGGGTAGTGGAGTCTTAGACATTGACTGCAGTACGTTCTTATCTGAATATATCAGCCCAGAGACCATGTCTATAGCAGCAGTTTAATTGCCTACTATTAAGTGATCTACTCTATGTTTCAGATGTAGAGATTATATAATCAAAGTGTATACCATTATTGATAATGATATTTCTTTATGAAGTCGACATTTTATGTAAGGCTTTTACTGATCCAAATACATTGACAAGATATGATCCATGATGAATTTAGCGTTTGAGATTATTACAACATTACCATTAAACAAATGGATTTACACCATGCTACGGACAATAGATACGAAGTTCTATGAACTCGCCTTATGGGCATCTTTAATCCCCTTGAATAATGAACATTAATATAAGTTTCATCCTATGAACTAGTAGAAGCATATACTGAAACCCAATCAGGGGAAGATTTCACAAAAAGATCAAATTAATTGGTATCTTTGCTATTGCTAAGAAACCATACGATGCCATTGAGATATTCGATAAGAATATTTCATGTTGCAATTTTATGCATTTAGACTTATTATTCTCATTTGATGAATACAAATCATTGCACAAAGTGGAACAATTAATGGCAATAGAACCTAGAATGACAAGTAATTGTCATAATTGTGGTTTTGGTTTAGAATTTTGTTTAATATGCTTTAATCATAAAGTTCCAATTTGATCTATACCAAAAAGTTTAAGGATGACATACGAGTATACTTCAAATACTTAAAGTTATAGGTTGGTTGTTTATCACTGATCTTATATATGGATTGTTGTTTATCGCGTGGCATCATTTCTCTTCTAAAATAAGAGAACCTCACAAGAATGGACAATATACTTCAGATGATTCAGTTTTGGAATTCCTAGTAGTCTTAATGTCTATTCACATTAAAAATTGTCCAATAAAAATGTGTTGCAATAATTAATGTTGTCAAGGCATGTTGGTTGTATATATCATAGTTATGTATTTGATACTCAACAATATGTCATAAATTATTGTATATTTCATATAAATGTATATTGGCATCATTATTATAGGAGATGGATGCCACAAACTCTATTATTAGGTCTACACGAAACTTCAAAAGTTCTTCTAAATTGACGATGTCAAGTTTTGGCAATTACTACATGTGATATGACAGTTGGAATGGTCGTACCAATATCATGCCTGCTTAAATAGTGAGTGATGCTCATTCTTGTTGAATTATAGAAATATCCATAAGCTGTGTTTCCTATGGGAGTATAAGATGACAACAACGGATATGGCATATACATCAAGCCCATAAAACATGTTGCATATAAGGTAATTTTTAGAATGTCGATGCATTTGAAACTTGGCATGATCGACTTGGGCACCCAGAATCGGAAAAAAAATTACCACCAATTCTATTGGTTATGGTTTGACATTGCAAAATTTCCCAAAAATAATGGTTATGTATGCATTGCATGTGCTATAGAGAAATTGATTTTAAGACCTACACATCTTGAAATTCGAGTAGAAGCAAAGTTCCTTGAAAGAATTCAAGGTGATATTTGTGGTCCGATTAAACCATTCTTTGGACTATTCATATAATTTATGGTTTTAATTGACGCATCTGTGAGATGGTCACATGTGCACTTATATCCACTAGAAACCATGCCTTTGCCAAAATAATGTTTCAAATTATAAAGCTTAAGGCACGTTATCCTGAACATTGGATTCAATCAATCCGAATGGACAATGCTGCTGAATTTTCCTCCCGGGCTTTTAATGAGTACTGCATGGCTTTAGGAATCCAGATTCAGCGCTCAGTTCCATATATGGTTTGGCTGAATCTTTAATCAAAAGAATAAAGGTCGTTGCACGTCCATTACTAATGAATTGTTCTTTGCCTATGTCGTGTTGGGGTCATGCGGTATTATATGCTGTTGATCTAACTTAACAATGACAAACTGCATATCATGACTCCTCTCCCTTGCAACTAGTACAAGGGGACCCTCTAAGGATTTTTCCATTGCATAAATTCGGAGGATTTCCTATTGCGTAAATTCAGATGTGTTGTTTACATACCTATATCACCACCACAACGTACCTCTATGGGCCCCCACAGAATGTTAGGGAATTCCATCAATAATAAAGTATTTAGAACATCTAACGGGTGATCTATTTATGGCGTGGTTCGCTGATTGTATTTTTAACGAGGAACATTTACCTGCGTTAGGGGGGAGATTTTAAGTACCAGAAAGGAGAATGCTGAGAAATTGATTGGGATGAGAAGAGTATCTCCTTCTCAGATCTCCATACTAAAAAACTGAACTTCAAGTTCAGAGAATTATTGATTTGCAAAATATTGCAAATAACTGCCTGATGCATTTACTAATTATAAAAAATATAATAAAGTTTTTCATTCCTGCTAGAAACAAGCCTGAAAAAGTGGATGTACCAAATAAAACCACTCAAAATTCCACTAATAAAAGGGGAGAAGTAAGGCACCTAATAAGGATTTATGTCCTTCAAAGAAAAGAAAGACAGTGAATGCACATCAACAATAGTTGATGAATCTTAGTATGGACCTAATCCACAACCCTCTTCGAATGCGCGCATGGTCGAAGTAGGGATATCGGAAAACCCAAAGACCATGGATAAGGAAAATCCTAATAAGTTCTTAAAGGTGAATGAATTTGCTACCAATTACATTGAGACTGGCGAAACCTTTAACCGCAAGGCTACTATTGTCAACACATAGAAAAAGAGATTACCTCGCTTTATAAAATAGAAGTATTCTCAGAAGGGATGTTAACACCTCGAGGCACTTTTCCCGAAGGATACAAGTGGATTTTTTGTTAGTGAGCGAAACAAAAATAAACAAGTGGTGAGATATAAAACAACGCTAGTAGTACAAGGCTTTACGCAAAAACCCATCATTGATTATAATAAAAATGTATTCCCCAGTAATGAGTGGCATAACCTTCCGATACTTAATATCACCGGCAGTACAAAACCGTCTATCTTTGCAGTTGATGGACGCAGTAACCCGCATATTTATATGGGTAACTGAATTACGATATTTACATGATGGTTCCAGATGGAATCAATGTTCTAAATTCAAAGGCAAATCATAACATGTATTATGTAAAATTGCAGAAGTCATTATATGGCTTAAAACAATCAGAGCGCATGTGGTATAAATGATTGAGTGAATTCCTTTCATTCAAAGGATACAGTAATAATGATACTGCACATGTGTTTTCATAAGAAATCCTCTACAAGATTTTGTATTATCTCAGTATGCGTTGATGATCTTAACATAACTGAAACGAAATCGATATCAATGGAGCACATTATCATTTAAAGACGAAATTTGAAATGAAGGATTTGGATAAACTAAATTTTGCTTAGGTTTGCAACTTAAGCATTTGCCTTTAGAAATATTTATATAAAAATCAACTTATATCCAAAAGTATTAGAGAAATTGAATATGGATAAATTTTATCCATCCAGAACCTCTATGGTAGTCTGATTGCTGGACATGGAAAAGGATACTTTTCGACGTAGAGGTGATGGAGAAGAGATTTTGGGACCAGAGTACCCATATCTTAGTACCATTGATGCACTAATGTATTTGTATCTAGTAAATAGTATCCGGCCGGATATTGCATTTACAGTGAATCTACTTGCCAGATATGGTGCAACTCCCATCAAACGTCGTTGATCTGGAATAAAGAGTATTCTTTAGGTATCTCAATGGTACACGAAATCTTGGTCTTTTATATGAAGAAACCGAGATTAAACTTTGATTGGATATACAGATGCTGGCTATTAATGAAATCACCACAATGCTAGATCTCAAACCGGGTTCGTATACTTATAGGGTGGAACATACATCTCTTAGAAATCATCCAAACAAATTTTTGGTGCCTACTTCCACAAATCATTCTGAAATAATCATATTATACGAAGCCACAAAAAGAAAAGTGTTTGGCTTCGCAGAATGATAAACCACATACTCAAGTCATGTGGTGTTGATTGTATTCAATCACCTACCATTATCTATGAAGATAATGTTGCCTATATTGTTCAGATGGAGACCGGTTATTTTAAGAACAATACTACAAAATGTATTGACCCAAAAATTGTTTTATCCTCGTGGGTTACAAAAGAATGGGTAGATAAACATACTGCAAACTAAGTCTCGTGATAATATTGTTGATTTATTCAATAAATCATTACCATATTCCACATTTTTGATATATGTTGAAGGAATAGGAGCGAGACAACTTAGAGATTTGCAGGTTTCAGAGGAGTGTCATTCTCCAAAATATAACTCCGTTAACATTATATTATACTCTTTTCTTTCTATGGATTTTTCCTCAATGAGGTTTTACCATATAAAGTTTTAAATGAGGTAATATCCACGTACCAAATATGTCGTATAGTCTATTTTTTTCACTGGGGTTTTTAAGGTGATAATAGACATAATAGGATAGGTGTAGAATAATTTATGTATTCCTGGATAATGTAATCTTACTATCACTAATTGGAGGTTTTAAAAGTTGCACCAATTTCAAAAAACGCTAGAAAAAAAGATAAATCCTAAAAATTCTTACAATAATCAGAAACATCCGACTATCAATTGGCAGATTGGAATATTAATAACCATTAGATCTGTTTTCTAAGTAATTACCCATCTCTGCCATTATGAAAGGTTTTGAGTTCAACTCTCAACGAAAACAAATATCCTCTTTTTTTCATTATATATATTTTCTAAGTAATTACCCACCTCTGCCATTACGAATAATCTTAGAGTTCAATTCTCAAAGAAAGCAAATATCTTCTTTTTTTTAGATTTTTTCCATTTTTAAATTTACCTTTAGTTTTTGTCTTTTTTTTCATTAAAGATGCTATAAACCTTTCCATGAAATAGATATTTTGTAGACTATTTTTGAAATTTCCATGTCAATCCTCACGAGATGCGCTAGAAAAAAAATAAAATCATAGAAATTCTCACAATAATTAAAAAATACTCTATCATCAATTGGCAGGTTGGAATCTTAATAGCCATTAAATCTGTTTTCTAATTAGGTAATCACCCACCTTAGCCATTACCAAAATAATATTAAATAACCCCTAAAACTACATATTAATTACCCATTCTGCCAATATAAAAGAAAAAAATGAAATAACACCCTAAATTTATATCTAATTGCTCACATTTGCTATTTTGATAGGATAATACCAAATATCCCTTTTAATTTATACTAGGAAAAATACCCGTGCGTTGCACTGGGTGTGACGTTATAGATATATTTGTTTGTCTTTTTAGTTTATTTTAATTATTTTTAAAAGGAATTTTTTTGGAATATCTACATAGTTTATATGCAATTTATATGTTTCAACTGGGTCTATAGTCGCATTGATTGTTGTTTTCTTTTTTTTTTTCATTTTTAAACTGCATGGTATTGGGATCTTTCAACAAATTATGTCAGCACATTTCCATTGGAGGTGTAATTTTAGTTTATTTTCGTCAAATTCTATAACACATATTTGTTAACATGGCAAGATAATTATGAAGAGATAGATAAATAAAAGATTTATGTAGATAAAACTCAGTATATAAAAT
Organism: Paspalum notatum; assembly: GCA_022530915.1. Classification (NCBI taxonomy): domain Eukaryota; kingdom Viridiplantae; phylum Streptophyta; class Magnoliopsida; order Poales; family Poaceae; genus Paspalum; species Paspalum notatum. The sequence goes on along the minus strand of CM039687.1, from coordinate 35,568,677 downwards.
TTTTAGATTAAAAGAGTGAACTCCCATGTTTCCCTCGTTGTTGCAAGTATCTCAAACCATGGTAAACAATTTGGTATTATACTGGAGATATGTGCGTTTTGTTCATAGAGTTTTTTTTTTAATTGGGCCAATGGGAGACTTCTCATGCGCTGAGGCCCAATCGAATTTACTCTGATGTGCCACCGCGCTCGCTTGCTCCTGGACGCCTCTTCTATCTCCCTAGCTGATTCGGCTGCCGCCGTGGAAGCCGACGATGGGACGGAATCGGAGTCCGCGTTCAGAGAAGACGCCTGACGTACGAAACGGTCTGGCAAGGAGACGGACGAAAGTTTTGGCAGAAAAAAATATAGGGGGTAACAGAGAATCAACTTATACCGGAGAGGAGGTGGTCACGTGGAATATGTGTTGGCATAGGACGCCCGTGGTGTTACCGTATACACTCAATTGCTAGCTTCCGGAAGGCAGGAGTCATATCGGGAGTCGCACAACGTGATCGATTTGGAAATTACCATGGACAAGCCAGTACTTCGTGTCTTGTTTGGATTGGAATAAATGAAATTTGGATCAGCGGTATCCTATTTGTATTGGATCAGACTATAGGAATAATAGACCCACAATATTATTTAAAGCTAGCCCACATGTCATAACGTGAGACGACGGACTAAGAAACCTTATTCTCTTTAATATTAGGTAGAGATTTGAATTGTTCACCTTGGTTATTATGATTGGTAATATGATGAAAATAACCTCTCAAAATTATATTAAAAACACCTATTTTTGCAATCGATCAAAGATTATCTAAATCAATTAAGGATATATATAAAGTAGCAAGATATGCTATTATAAAAACCTAAGTATGAAAATAGATCTATATTTGTTATATGGTTAATAACCCGTGCTTCGATTTACTAGTAGGATATAAATGGATTCAATAAGGGGGAGTGTTGAGGAACAAACAAAGATGGTGATCTCATCCAAAGATAACAAGAACAATCCATGAGATTAGTGGTTACTAATCTCTCCCTAATCATAATTAGCATATTGTAAACGTGATTAAAGGCCGATCGGACGCGTTGCCATCCGTTCGCTATGTATATATTCATACACAGTTAATGAAAATACACGTAGGATCATTAGATCGATTCATTCACTCAAACTCTCGATTCTCCAAATCTAAACAAAATATTTGCCTCTTGATTGACTATGCCGAGTTTGTCGGATCTTGATTCTTGATAGCTCCAATAATCCCGTCTCCCTAGCTCCAATCCTGCCTCCCAGGCGCGTGGGGACCCAGATCGGCTGCCGTAGTACCAGCTACGGCAACGGGAGGTTGAATGAATCTGACACGTTCTATGTGCATCCCACGACGAGAACAAACAAACAAGAGAAGATGATAGCTCATTCGGTCTAGGTTAACGAGTCCTCTCGTCTCATACATACGGTGATACGGATGGTTCACCGTCCATGCACAGGATTTTGATTTTTCATTTCAATATTAAAAACATCCAATAAAATGGTCACGTACACAAATTTCAAATGACATTATTCTAAAATTATATCACTTAGATTGACATCGTATTTTATAACTGAATTTGATATTCTTTCACAATTTGTCAGCCGCTATCCGGATAGATCCACAACAAGAGTTGCTAGAGAGAGAGCCTCACCCTCACTTACCCAACGCTAGTGTTGTCGTAAATAGTTGTGTAGCTTGTGTACTTATCGTATACTCCTTCCAGGTCCAAAATAAATGTCGTTTTGGATATAGTCTAAGTCAAAAATTTTAAACTTTGACTATGAATAACTTATAAATTATTTAGTTTGAAACTTGAAAGTCACATGTTTAAATTTGTTTTAAAGAGTACTTTCATAAAAATACAAATATATTATAATGTTAATTTATGTTTTAATAGAAAATAATAGTCAAAGATATATCTTGAAGACCTTATTGTTGTCCAAAACGACATTTATTTTGGATCTAGAGGGAGTACACGTTACTCAATCCTCAATCATGTTAACCGTGTAGTAGTCTGTTTAATTTGTTTTTGTCCATTTAATATTTCGTGTAGTCTGACTACTCACTAACGATGTGTGACTGACTGTTTAGCATTAATTTTGCCGGTGCGAACGATGAAGCCCCACCTAAGTCCGCCTAAAATTTCTCGACATCGATAAAAAATGAAGAAGAAAAAAATATACGTAAAGAAAAGAAAGTAACCCGATACCGCTCGCTTCCTGGCGTTATCGATACCCCTCCTCCGCTGCCGCCATAGCTCCCTCGCAAGCTCCATGTCTCCGCCGCCGCTTGGTCCGCATCAGCAACGTCCCTATTCCTGACGAACGGACTTGTGTCTTGTGCCACATCTCGCCAGTAAGCACCACCTCCCTGTTGTCCTTTACCCCTCCTCTAACCCAACCAAACAAATCACGTTAAGGATTCCCATGGTAACATATAGCACCGCGATAGATTTCGTTGCCGTTAAGGATTCCCATGGTAACATATAGCACCGCGATAGATTTCGTTGCCGTTGGCACCCCATTTGCTGAACCAAACAGCACCTAAGTTCAGCATCATCGTCTATTTCAAATTTTATTTTATGTACAGTGTAGATACAATGTTTTTTTTTACTATAGATGACCATTTATACGATCTACTGGACAACTCGGTTAGTGGCAGACTAGCAGTTGACAAATCATGAAAAAATATCAAACTCAATTGTAAAATACGACAACAATCTAAGTGATATAAATATAGAATAATATCAATTTGTCACTTGTGTATGTGAACATTTATTGGATGTTTTTAATATTAAAATGAAAAATCAAAATCTGCTGGACCGATGGTCTGTACGCATGAGACGAGAACACTCGTTAATCTAGCTAAATGAGCTTGTTCGTTTATTCTCGCCGTGGGATACGGATCGAACGTCTCACGTTGGTTTAACCTCCCGCTGCCGTAGCTGGTACTAGACCTGGGCATGGGCCGCCCGACCCGACCCGCCCGAAAAAAGCCCGGCCCAACCCGACCCGGTCAGATCAACGGGCGGACACGGGCCAAAAATCCCAACCCGGTGGAAATTTCGGGTCGGGTCCGGGCTGGAATTTTAGCCCACGGGCCGGCCCGGTGACCCGACAAAACTACCAGCAAGCTCAACACCTCTACTCCCGGCCTGGCCCAGAACCACCCCTTCCCTCCAATCCTGGCCTGGCCCAGCGCCTTCCCTCCCCCAGGCCTGGCCCAGCAACTCCCCTCCCCTCCCGGCCTATCCCAACAGCCCAGCCTCTTCCCCTAACCCTACCCCTCTCGTCTCCCCGCTCCCGCAACGCGCCGCCGCCCACTCCCGCTACTCGCCACCACCCAGCTCCCGCGAGGCGCCGACGGCAACGCGCCGCCGCCCGCTCCCGGCATGGAAGCGACACCCCGCTCTCCAGCCTTGGCCCGTCGTCGCCTTTCTCTTCCTCGCCACCACCGCCGAAGCCATCGCCCCATTCGCCCTGCCGCAGGTACGCCCCGTCTTCCTCTTCCTCGCCGCCACTGCCGAAGTCGTCGCCCCGCTCGTAGCCAGAGCCGCCGCGCAACAGCCCCCTGCTTGCCTACTCTCCACCTCCTCCGCGCCGCCTGCACCACCGCCTCGGCATCACGCCGCCGCCGAAGCCGTCCACGTCGGGCTGACGGGCCGACCCGCGGGCCGTTGGGCCAGACGACGGGCGGGCTCGGGCTAGGAATTCCAACCCGATGCTCGGGTCGGGTCGGGCTCGGGCCAACACAAGGTAACGTCGGGTCGGCTTCGACCCGACCCGAACCCGGCCCGACCCGGTGGATGCCCAGGTCTAGCTGGTACTACGGCAGCCGATCTGGTTCCGGCGCGTGGAGGCCAGCATGCCGTGCGGTGGACACGGATGCTCTGCATCTGTCCCCTGCTGCGGACCTCCATCAAGCTAAGGAATCACTTTGGTACCACAAAGACATCGTATTGTGGACTACTAATTACTTTATATTGTTGTCAAAGTTCGAATCTTAGTAAAACACGCTTGCATTACTTGTGTAAAACTAAAAGTAGTACTAGTAAGTAGAAATTGCCGGTTAATTAATCTTGCTAAACAAATCCTTAGATGCCCGGTGTAGGTTTCAATTTTTCAGTGTGAAGAAAAGAAACTAATTAGGAAATTTCAGCACAAACCGGCAGATAGCACTAGCGTCACAAATGACGGCATACGGCTGTTAGGCCTGACGCTACAATGCGAAGACATGTTGCTGGATTTAACTAGGCAATATGGTGAACGCTTGTCTGTCGATTCCAAAGAGATCCCAATTAACCTGTTGTGGTAAAACATATGGTTTTCTCCCATTACAATATGTTAGTTATGACGCAGTGTGACGCACCTACATGCATCTCCTCCTGCACATCATCAGCTATAAAATCATGGAACGTGCATGGTGGCTGCTGCACAGCGCAAGCACGCATGCAAATCTAATAGTAGCGCCAATATATACCATTTGATCATGGCCTTGCAAGACGAGGCGCCTCCACAGGCTATACTGTTCCTCGTGCTTTTCGTAGCCTTCCTCGCGTTGCTACACCTCGCGACGAAGCAGAGTGCGGCTAGAAGATCAAAGCAGCAGCAAACGGCGGCTGGTGATGGTGATACACATGCTCGCCTTCCTCCTTCGCCCCCAGGGCTACCGGTGATCGGGCACCTTCACCTCGTCGGCTTCCTCCCGCACGTCTCCCTCCGCCGGCTTGACGCCAGCTACGGCCGCGACGGCCTCATGCTCGTCCGCCTTGGCTCCGTGCCCACGCTTGTCGTCTCCTCCCCGCGCGCCGCCGAGGCGGTCATGCGCACGCACGACCACCTCCTCGCCTCGCGGCCGCCGTCCACCTCCGCCCACGCGCTCCTCAACGGCACCCTGGACGTCGCCTTCGCCGCCTACGGCGAGCACTGGCGGCAGGCCAAGAAGCTTCTCACCACGCACCTGCTCACCGTCAAGAAGGTGCAGTCGTACCGTGCAGGCCGCGAGGAGGAGGTGCGGCTCGCCATGGCCAAGGTTCGCGGAGCAGCGGCCGCTGGACAGGCCGTGGACATGAGCGAACTGCTCTACGCCTTCACCACCGACGTCATGTGCCGCGCCGTGTCGGGCAGGTTCTTCAAGGTCGACGGCCGGACGGAGCTCTTCCGTGAGCTTCTCGACGCGACGGCCGCCCTCATCGGCGGTTTCAACGCCGAGGACTACTTCCCGTGGTTGCTCCGAGTTGGCCTGTTCAGGAGAACCATATTCACAAAGGCGGACAAGGTGAGGAAGAGATGGGACGAGTTGCTTGACAGGGTGATCGACGACCATGAAGGCAGGCTGGTGCAGCAGCAGGAGCCTGACTTCATTGAGATTCTGCTCTCTCATCACCAACACTACGGCCTCACCAGAAACCACCTGAAGGCCATGCTCATTGTAAGGAACGCCTTTAAAATCTACATCTGCTAAACCACTACAAACTTGTATAATATTGAGAAAAATCCATTTCACAACTCTGTACTATTCAAGTCATCTGATTTTGAAACCCTGAACTACAAAACTGGACATCAAACACCTTGAACTATCAAAAATAGGACAAATTAGACCTTTACTTGGTTTTGAAAACGGTTTTATATCTAAAATAATAAAATCTTATTTATTCTCTAAAAATTCATAATAAATTTATTTAAATTATACAAATATAAAATCTATACCAAAATTTTGCTAAAAATATAACCTGTATACTTGTGATCTATTTGGAGTCATTTTGGTTTTTTATATTTATATGTCCATTGTTTTGTTTCATTAAATAAAACACGAAAAATATGAACAAATAAATTTCAAATAACCATGAGAAAACAATTATTAGATAGACTATATTTCTAGAAAGAATATGGTATAAGTTTCACATTTTTTTAATTTAAAATGTATTAATTGTAAATTTATAGAGATAAAATAATTAAGCTATTATTATTTTTTAAAAATATAAAAACAACAGTTCAAGGTGTTTGATGTCCGGTTTTGTAGTACATGGTTGAAAATTGAACGGTTTGGATAGTTTGAGGTTGACAAATGGACTTTTCCCTATAATATTTGTTAGCTCAACAAATATGTAATTTCGCGTGATTATTTCCTCCGTGATCTCTTCTTTGCATATCTTGTTACAGGAACCTCGTTGTTTGTAATATTGACTAGTATTTCACATTGGAAATGAGAAAAATAGCTCTAGTGTCTAACCAAATTCGCCAAAATTTGTTCTTTTTTAGGGCACCTCCAGGTGTCTTACCAGGAAAAAAATATATGAATATCAGAAAAGTCTCATAAAAATAACAAATGTGAGGCCTTCAAGGCTCTGTTTGTTCCATTAGGCATAATAATTTGCTAGCTAATATCTCTTATTTAAAATTATCTAGCTAATTATTAGCCATCAACCAATTAGCTAAGTGGCATTTGGTTTCTACAGCTAATATATCAGCTAATAGGTATAAGATATTTTTATGTGCCATTGGTTGCTATTAGCTAAATTAGCTGGGTTTTGCCAACTAATGAGATAATTGTTAGGTAGGATCCAGCTAATAGTTAGCTGATTTACTAGTTGGCTACTTTTAGCAGCTAACTATTACCTACCGGGAATCAAACAGGCACAGGCCGTAACTTGGTTGATATAATAACAATAACACAATAGTATGCATTTTGTTTCGGAAGGAAAAAAGGATTATCCACTTGTTGCGCACTGATCTACATGGATGGACACGTATTGTAATTTAATTTGAAGCAAGGGCGAAGCCGGGACACAATCATAGGAGAGACAAAATACACTAAATGTAAACTAAATTATTAATACTAAATTATCAAGATCATTAGATGATGTTTTGGAAAATCAAAAGTATTTGTGGTGGGGGGGGGGGGGGGGGGGCATTGGCCCACTATGCCCTCCCTAGAATCGCTACTGATTTGCAGTCCAAGGAAACATTCTAACAATAAACTTTTATTTTATTGCTCCGAGCAGGACATATTTTTTGGAGGCACCGACACATCGTACATCGTCCTAGAATTTGTCATGGCGGAGCTGCTGAGAAACCCACACGTCATGTCAATCCTACAAGCTGAGATAAGAAACGGTGTCCCGAGCAGGCAACAGATGGTGACCGAACACGACCTTGCCGGCCTGCCATATCTCAAGGCCGTCATCAACGAGACGCTTCGACTACATCCCCCGGCTCCCCTCCTCGCGCCCCACTTCTCCATGACCGATGTGCTCATTGACGGCTACATGGTTCCAGCTAAAATTCCTATTCTCGTCAACGCATGGGCTCTTGGTAGGGACAAGAGTGTTTGGGATGACGCGGAGGAGTTCAAACCCAAGAGGTTTTTGGCCACCACAGGAAACGATGATGCGACCATCAACTTTAAGGGGAACGACTTCGAGTTCCTACCGTTTGGAGCTGGACGAAGGATGTGTCCCGGGATGAACTTTTCAATCTCTACCCTCGAGATCATGGTGGCTAACCTCATGTACCATTTCAACTGGTACATGCCAGTTGGGACGGGATGCGTTGATATGACGGAGGTGTTTTCGCTGACGGTGCATCGCAAGAACAAGCTGATCCTAGTCCCACAAATTCATACCGTGGAGTGACTACGCAAAAACAGAGTTAATATTTATAGTATGTTGTTAAAGAAGGTACATGTTTCTTTTCAGTCTAATTTAACCAGCGAGGGTGAATTTCCCTAGAGGCGAAGTCAGCTAAAAATTTTATTGGGGTCAGCTCCATTTCAGGGCATGGTGAAAATTAAATCTAAACACTAATTACTAAAGGATTTTTTTGAGTTTATCAGGGTCAGCTAACCCCAACAAATAGGCTTGGCTCCGCCCCTAATTTTTCCTCTATCTGGTATTTTCTTCTTACTTATATACTCCTTTCGTCCTAAAAAAACAAGGTATAACTACGGTTATATAGAATACTAGCTCCCTCCGTCCTCCCTCTATTAGGATTTTTCCTTTAGTTTTCCTTAAATCATTTTAGAAAAACCCAAATGTTATATAGAAAATTCAGTACCGGAGAAACGACCAAGAGTGTGTTGTTAAAGAAGGTATATGTTCTGTTGTATGTGTTCTGAAAATATATTTCACTGCGGAGTCTAATTTAACGTGAATTTTCCCCAGAGGCAAAGTCAACTGAAAATTTCATTGGGTCAGCTCCAGTTCAGAGCATGGTGAAGATCAAATCTAAACACTAATTACTAAAGGAATTTTTGAGTTTATCAGGGTCAGCTGACCCCGACAAACAGGCTGGGCTCCGCCCCTGATTGTCCTTATATTTGGTATTTCTTCTTACTTATATACTTCTTCCGTCCTAAAAAAACAAGTATAACTACGATTATCTACACTATAAACACTATAAAAGAGCGAGTTTTTAAAAGTCTTTTTTACCTACAAAGGCATAGGAATACCCCTCACGTTGACCCCACTGCGCTGTTTGGAAAAGGTTGGAAATTGGTGAAAAAACCCAAAACCCATAGATGCAAAATGTTTCATCCACTTTCTCTCTTTATTTCTCATCTAATTTTATACCCATACCCATTTGTTATTTTTCTTCTCTTGGTTTTAATGAGAAAGGAATAACGCTAATCAACCATGACTCCTTCCTTTTAATTCTATTTTTCTTTTTTTCTTGCTATGGTCCGCTTGATTATCTCACAACACGTGCATGTTGTACGTATATCTATGCTAGTACAGAATAAGCTCCCTCCATCCTCCCTCTATTAGGATTTTCTATAACCAATGTTATACAGAAAATTCAGTACTAGAGAAACGACCATAAATACCAGTTTAAAACCCCTTAAACATGCAATCGACACTAATGTCGGAGGGCATAGAAACCTTGTAATACGTGACATACATATTTCGTCACAAGTCACTCGAAAACCACCTTCAAATTTTGTGGTATATTGAGCATCATAGACTATCCTGTGTGACATTTGCACAAAATTGCCACAAATTGACATGATCCATGACGCTCCTTAGGAGCCATAAAACACCTTGAGGCCCTCGCACCTCAACCCAAGCCCAGAGCTAGTAACGAAAATAAAGGTCACGAACTGTCCTGGTCCATTTTGCCTAGGCCCATATTATTTTTGGAAAAAAATCTACGTCACCTCCCCCAAACTTTCATAGGCTCATTTCAGATATGTACAATTTGAAGCTTAATTTTCAGCAATATACAAAAATTCTCATTCATACCAACAATTCCAATCATACATATAAGAGGAAGAATCCCCAAACGTAGACCTAGTTTTTTTTGTTCTTTTAGGCCCCGTTTGGAATGCGGGATTTTCTTCCCGTTCATGCGTTTTTCCTGTGAAATTGAACTGATTCCTGTGAAATTTCTACACAATTCATGTGGAATTTCTGCGTTCCAAACAAGACCTTAGCCTTTTAGGTACATAGCGACATAGATTCCAAAAGGAACATTTGAGTGTATTGCTCAGGACGGCCATCTGTATCCTTGTCAAAATGAAAATGTGCATATATGCAAGTATCAAAACACGTCTATAAATATACACAGAATTTGGCAGCAAATAAACTGATGGTCGACTTCACGATATAAAAGTCCAATGAGTTGCTGTAAAGTACTATAAAGCAAAACTTGATAAACTAGAATAACGCTGATGTAGGGGTTAAATAAATCAACATTTAATGATTCGACATCCTATTTACATCAATGATCCGATCTAAACCCGTAATACAGCATGTTTTTATTCAAAGTTCTTATAAACATGAACTACTCTCCATTATTCTCTCATTTTTAGTATACCTCCGGACCAGGGTGGGCTCATCATGAAGCTGGTCACTCAGTGATCTTATTTATGCCTCTCATCTTTCGGCCTGCAGGTTGAGCTTCGGAATTTAAAACTGATCTGGCTCCTCTCCATCCGTACTTTGAGATGGCCACTGGGTGAAGAAAACCATGGATAAGGAGTGTGCTGCAGGAAATTATTGCTGATTTCGTGAAAGTACTGGGTGTGCAGATATAGATTACAACAAGCATTTATCAAATTTTGACTCCCACCTACAAAAACAAATAATGAACATCAGTTTTAATAATTTATGATCTAAAAATGTACTCAGATTGGAATTAAGGGGTCTAAACTGCTAGGCACACTGCCATTTCCATCTGGTTGCCTGTCAATCAAGTATATGGATTCATTTTTCTTCCGCATCAATAAGGACATATGTATGACACAACAGCTGTTACAAGTCCAACTCAAGTAAAATCTGGTAGAAGCGCGAAAGCAGGAAGTGCAATCTTTACACTCCAGGCACAACTTCATTTAAGAAAAGAAAACACCAACAAATGCTGCAACAAGGAACAAATTGATGTCTTAACTAGCCTAACAATGCAACCAGACAAGAAATATTGCTTCCAGCCTTCCACCTACATTACACAATTGCATAGGTACAATACCAAGGTGGGTCACTCTACAGAAGGTTCTGTAGTCACCAACAATAAAGCCCTGCCATTTTTTCCAGCACTTGGGCTATTGCTTTGCATTTATTCAAACATCTACCACAGATATATCCATTGTTTACATTGTGAACTAAATACATAGACCAGTCAAACTAAGCAGATCAGGAAACATGATAAACAAAGAAGGCATTAACACAAAGCAGAATGCAAAACATCATAAACTGGATAGGGGACAATGATATACTACAAGGAACCAAGAAACAAACCTTGCAGAGTTGCATCATCCCATTTGATCATCTGATTCCTTCAGCTGAGGGAAAACAGGAGGCCATATCAACATCAAGGGACAGACAATGACCAACTCTTTATCCTCGGGTGTAAGCTCATACACCTTCTCTGCTTGCCTTGTTGTAATATCTAAGAATACGATACAACCAAAAACCTCCAAGAGCACAAACTTTGCATCGTCCCCAACAGCGCATATCTTAACACCAGCACTAGTTCCATCCACAGATGGCCAAGATGCCATATCCAGATTAGAGCACACCTGACGCAAACAAACATGATTCACCAGGAACCAGTTGCCTAGATCATCGCCACCCTTTCTGTGGCAGAAGATGCGAAGCTGGGACTCTTTAACATAGATCAGGTAGATTCCAGAACCTTCTCTCCGGGAGAGCATGATGCAACCACCGTGCTTGTTCTCCACCCCGTTGGGGAGGTCTATGACTGAGATACTGGAGGATGAGAAATCGCACACGAGAATCTTGTTGGTTGTGGACAACATACAGTAGAATTTGGCGTTATCGAAGAGCATAACCCTCGATTTCGGTGGTGACAAAGGGAGCAGCGCTGACGCCGAGGCTTTGACAACCCAGTCCATGCCCCGCAACTCGTACAGGTACACGGTGGTCTGCAGCTCGCTGTACCCCATCACAACGCAGAAGTAGGACCGGCCATCGCCATCGTCGGGAAGGAACTCACCGTAGTGATAGATGAGGCACTCCTCATCGTCATCGTTGAGCTCGATCGGCGGCGGCGGTGGGGGAGGTGGAACCACGGTCGTGTCCCTCGCAGGGGACAGGGGACTGCAGACCTGGTACGTGGAGTCGTGTCGGTCGTCGAAGGTGCTGACGAGGAGGCGGCCGCCGCGGCTGTCGCGAACTGTCGCCGAGGATCCCTTGAAGGCGTCGAAGAAGGAGCCGGCGCGGCGGGCGGCGGCGGCGAGCTCCGGGACCGGGTTGATCGGGAGGAACCGCAGGCGCGGAGGGGGGCGGGCCGAGGTGGAGAGGTATGCACCGAGGATGCGGGGCGGGTTGAGGTCGCGGAATCGGCGGAGCAAGGATGGGTCGGAGGCGTGGCAGAGCCAGCGCCGGCAGACGAGGGCAGCGCGGAGAAGGCTGGTGGGCAGACCGAGGCGGACGAGGATCTCGCGCAGGAGGTCGTCGTCGCCGAGCACCGAGGAAATGGCGGCTGCCGCAGCCACAGCAGCGGCGACAGGGGGCGGCGGAGATAGGGGCGGGGGACGCAGCGGCCTCCCGATTTCCATTCCGTGCGGCAATGCGGTGCGATGACGGACGGGTCTGGGAATCTCAGATGGGCCAGATACCCTGGGGAACGAGAAGGCCCTACGCCACGGGAATTCAACGAGTTAAAAAGATAACACGGTCTTTTTTATAACCAGTCAAAATACGCCTACATCCCGCACGTGACTAAATAAAAACATTATTAAATTTATTAATTGAAATATTTATTTAAGTAAAAAATAAAGGTGTGTAAGTTTGTACGAAATATTATGGTATATTTTTTCTTTTATAGTCGTGATAAATAGTTTTTAGTAGAACTATTAATTTAAATTATAATTATTAATCTTGGTGCTAAAAAAAGAAAACATCTATTATTAATTTTTTATGTGCAAATTAGCCCAATTGTAGAAATCAGCCCAGCCCACCAGCGTCCGCCTTCATCTTAACCATTCATTCTGATCCAACGATTGACAAGCAGCAGGTTCATCAGTATATAACGCGCCGAAACCCTAACCCTATCCATTCCCTCTCCCCCACTCACCGCTCTCTCGGCAGACAGAGGCAGGCGCCACCCCGCCCCCCTTTCTTCGCTCCCTCGACTCCTCGACGTCCCTCCACCACGACGTGCTCACCGGCGGTGCACGCCTTGTGGCTACCGGATACGCCGTCGCGGCTGCGTCCTGGCGCGCCGATGCGCTCACCGGCTTCCGCGGCGTCCGCGCCTCCGCCCCGGCTCCGGGCTCGCACGGACGGATCCTGCCCTATACGGCTCCCCGGATCTATCCGTCCGGACTCTGGTGCTGGCCGCCGCTCCTGATGCCACACCGCCCCCTTTTCTTCGCTCCCTCGACTCCTCGACGTCCCTCCACCACGACGTGCTCGCCGGCGGTGCACGCCTTGTGGCTACCGGATACGCCGTCACGGCCGCGTCTCGGCGCACCGACGCGCTCACCTGCTTCCGCGGCGTTCGCGCCTCCGCCCCGGCTCCGGGCTCGCACGGATGGATCCCGCCCTATCCGGCTCCCCGGATCCATCCGTCCGGACTCACGGCGGGCTCCTCCGCCGCTTCGACCCGCCCTAGCTCGGGGCCACCTCGTCCTCCCCCCGCTGCAATATGGTGGCCCTTAAGGTTTTGTGCTTGGTCTTGGATCCGGCCTCTTGATTCATTCTTTCATCATCTTCTTTTCTCCACAGCAATATTATCAATTTTTCTTTTCCTGCAGGTCGTTGTCTGGATTCGCCAAGTGCTGAGTTGACATTGTTCAATGTTTATGAGCTAGCCTATTTTGATTCTTAATGAGCTTGTATATTGATGTTAGGCTTGTACCATATACGTGATGTTATTTTTCATTGTTGGGCCCTCATCGGTTTGGATTTTGGACCAGATTGTTGGGCCTTTGTTGATTTGGATTTTGGACCGGATGGGTTGAGGTATTTATACATGTTTAACGATCTGTTTAATTCGGATGTGGGGACTGGAACTCTTGAACTCGCTATACACCCGTGGGTAAAAACGTTGGTGAAACAAATTTCGATGTTAGTTACCAAACGAGCGGAAGACAATGGCAGAAAGTTTTTGCCGATGTTATGTGGCGGGCCCAGCTTGGATTTGTGGGCCATATTAAATTTACCATTAGATGTCTATTATGTATTAGATCTAACGGTAGCCATCGTGGGTGGGTAGAAATGCATGAGGTCAAAATCGGCTTTGGGCTAAAGAGAAGCTGTCCAAGGAAGTGACAACGGATGGTTAAGCTGGTCAACGGGCCTTGTATCGTAGAATAGAGAGTCCAGTTTAAGTTAGTTAGGGTTTGTAACTTAATTATAGAAGGGCAGGCTTGCCGCCCGAGTCTACGGACTATAAATATGTACCCGTGTTATCGAAATAAAGTTGACGACATACGTTCATCGAGCAGCGATTGTCTCCACATCCCCTCGGCGCATTGCCACCTCTAGTGACTAGAGTTTCATGTAATCGTCGTGCTGCCTTAATGATTTATTTCGTTATAGGTATTACCACGTTAGTCGCCTGACAAATCGTGTACTGAAGCGTTTTTGATGGCACGGTTTGCTAGTTACCATGATGAATCTCGCGATAAGCTTAGCTTAGCGCAGATCCATTAGTTATCCCAATGAATCTCATGACAAGCCTGGCTTGGCATGAGATCCATCACGTGTATGAGCCGATATGCTTGCACGTCGGCTCATACACAACTTGCTGTTATGCTAATATCTCTTATGGTGCATGCTATCACGTTGCCGATTTGTCATTAGATTAGCATATCACAAGGCTTAAGGTATAGATTAGATCTGTTCTCACAGTTTTATCTACAGATTATGGTCATTAGGAAGATCTGATGTATACCCTGCCTTGCCTTTTATCGTTTTGTCAAAGATGCATCTGCTTTCATATCGTTTCTACATAATCTTTGGTATAATAATAGATTTAAGGCATGTTTGATGTTCATCTGGATGTTTTAGCTGACTAGAATAGATCTAGTCATGTTTCCTCTTCCTTTATTTAAGTACTTTTATATATTATATTTGGATATACAATTGGTAAGATAGCAGGGCCTTGCCGACGAAGAAGATCCGATGCAGGATGAGCCGATCCGAGCGATCCGGCTAGTATTTAACGTTTGATCTGTTTTGTCTGCTTGTATAGGGGAAACAGGAGTCAACGAACGCCATCACCACCACCATAACCTTCCTGGCTAGGTCATAAGCTAGGTGGCATGCCCGACTAAGACCAAGCCAGAGACGATCGGCTGATCCATTCAGCGGATCGTGGGTCGCAGCAAGGAGGAGCGATCCCTATGGTCCACATACACCTCTCGGCCCTATTGTGTGAAGCTCTCCAGGGTGTTACATGCCGGTTTCCTGGTGCAACACATTTTTGGCACGCCTGGTGGGACAACATCTCAACTCATTTGCATGGCTGGCAAAGGACGCGGTGCCAACACCGATGAGAGCGGTGAAGAGTTTTCCTCCATCGACAAACCCGAAGATCTCCCCGAGATTCACCAAAGGCGCTACACTGAAATCATAGATGAACTCAAGACCAAAGTGCTCGCCACGTACAGGAGGTCTCATCACGGTGGCTTTGTGCTACGTGGAGTCTCTTCGTCACTTCTTGACGAAGTCGACCTCATGACTTCCTCGCAGCGGCGTACTGAAGCGCTTCGCGAGTAGATACACAGGATCACCGCACACGCTTTCATCAGACAGTCCGAGGCGGTCATAAACCGCATGGATACCATCGTGGTCAAGACGATTAGAGCAGCGTTGGCCGGTGAGCCCCTCCACATCTCCGGCCCCAAGTTGAACGGCCACGTTGGAGAAGCAATGTTCTACTCCAGGCCGCTCACTCCAAACCGCATCGAGGTACAGGGGGATAATATCGCAGAGTTCGTCATGCATCCTCCGTGTGATACTCCCTCTAGAGACCAAGGTATACTCGACTCCACCCTTAATCATACCTGACGGTTTTGTGTGCCAGATGAGGTATCGATAGTTGGAGGAAGGAGAAGCACCTCCTCCCCCGTACCCTAACCCATGTAGGACCGAGATGTGCGACTAGGGGGGTGAATAGGAGCACTTAAAAACTCAAACTCACAAACCCCTGGTGCAAACTGACAGCTACTTCACACAACAAGCACTAGACACCGTCCACTGAAAGGAAACATGTCTAGCAGCACTTGGTGTCGCCCACTGAACGGGTACACATCAAGCGAGCGGAAGCACAAGACTCAACGATCACAAGATCGCAAGTGAAGTGAAATAACGACTCACCCACTAGTGACTTATTCGCTACTCAACGCACCGAAATGCGCCCTACTGGATCACATTAGGTTAAGAGTATGGGCAGCAACAAGAAACACTAACAGCGAGGTCGAAGCAAAAGCTGGGCAGCGAAAACCTCAACGGAAAAACACACAACCACCTATAGGCGTCTGCCGGACTCACCGGACTGTCCAGTAGAACCGGATGGTCCGGTGACTGGATCGGATGGCCCGGTAGTAGCTGGGCTAGAACTCCCAACGCCGAACTGTTCGGTGGCGGGCGCTGGACTGTCCGGTGCGCCGGATGATTCGATAGCAGAACCGGATGATCCGGTGGGAGGCTGGAACTTGGGTTTCCAAACCCTAAACCTGACCAATCCTTGTCCAATCTTCACGAAATTTGACACAGGCTATCTGAGCCCTATTCCAAAGCTATTCCCAAAAGATCAACTCAAAATGATCACGAGATTAGCGAGAATTTCAGATCGCGTGAAGAGGCAAGATTTGGGCAAGAAAAGAGAAAAACTCAAATTCGACTTGCTCGTGGCAAACCTGCTGGTTTGTGATGCACTAGGGCACAATCTCTAGGTCCTTGCAAGTCCAAAACGCCAACAAAAGAAAGGATTCACCCATGGCCAAAGCAAACACCGAAAAGCCAAGGATTGAACCCAAAAACCAAACTAGAAAGGGGAGGAGAAGAGGGCTGCACACATGAGTTCGAATTTCTGCTGAATCTTGATGGATTAATCATGAAATTGAGTTCATGAAATTGAGTTCATACAAAGTTTCTACAGCCTACCACCCTTCATCCTTCCCTCTTGTATGAAGAATACTAGCTAGAGGACTCAAATCCTAGCCCTAATGCTCTCTCTTCTCTCTTTGTCACATGGCTGTATGGAAATGAAGCCTAGGGTTTTCTAATAGTGGGAGAGCCACCTAAATGACCAGCCACTTAGGTATTTATAGCCCTAGTCCTGACGACCCAATTAACACCAAGACCCTTACTCTAAAAATGCCCGGAAGGGGCTGAAATGTAAAAGATACAATCGGACGACTACGATGACGCTTTGATCTTCTTCTTCTCCACGCCTCGCTTGGATGTACGCCATGTAGCCAGTTGTTCGGAAGCTTCCCCCGGTTTTAAAGTCAAAAACCGGAAAACTTTATTCTGCAGGCTTTCTGGGCCGGGTCTTGGCCCAATCTTCTATCTTGGCGAGTCGGAGCCCAACCCACCAAGTCATGTGAACTTGGGTGGCAGTTTTGAGCCGAAGCCGCCAAAGCCTCCCTCGCACGTCTTCGCGCCATGCACTTGGGTTGGAGCACCATGGTGGCACCCGGCTTTTCCAGTCCATCGGAGTCGCCTCGCGGTCCATCGGAGGGCTTACACCACCGTTGCCGAACCGCCCCTCCGTGTACCAAGCTCCCATGGCCGACCGACACCGAGCATTGCCTTCGGTCCATTTGAGGGCTTTTGCCTCAGTCCATCGAGGTCTTCATCATCTATCTTCAGTCCATCGGAGGGCCTCCAGTCCATCAAAGGGCTTAAGCTCGTTGACAATCACTCATCACACCAGGAGAGCAATGAAGCCGGTCCATTGGCTCTCAATCCAGTCCCCGTTAATCCACCACGAGGGCCAAAGCAAAGTCCGCCAGAAGATAGGCCTATGCACCGAGCGGTTCCACATGAAGCAGCAAAGACGGCGGACCAAGAGGTGATTGATTGGCAAAACACCTATGGAACTGGGCCGATCCATAGCGATTAGGCCATGTATACTGTAGGGGCAGGCCTCGACATGTCTCGGAAAGACCTTTCTGAGATTTTGAAGAGCTAGTACGGTATTACACGGGTGCCGTCACCTACGCGAAGCCGTATCCGGAGGTGTATGATCATCTTGAGGCGCCCCCCAAGTTTAGGATCCCTGACTTTACCAAGTTCAGTGGCAACGACGGGGCTAGTACTGTGGAGCACGTCAACCAGTACCTCACACAGCTAGGGATCGCGTCAAGGGCCGAACATATGAAAATTCGGCTGTTTTCTCTATCGCTAATCGGGCCAGCTTTCGGTTGGTACACTACGTTGGCCCCTAGGTCCATTACTACGTGGAAACAACTGGAGGAGAGTTTCCACGCACAGTTCTTTTCTGGATCTGATGAAGCTACGTTCACGGACCTAAATAGCATCCATCAGCTCCCAGAGGAACCAGTTCACAAGTATATCCAACGGTTCCGTGAGTCGAGGAACCGATGCTACTCTCTCCATCTTGATGAGAGGATCCTGGCCCAGATAGCTTACAATGGGCTGAACAAGGCTATCAAGGCAATATACAGGCCGACTGATTTCGATTCCATCGGCCATTTAGTGTCAAAAGTTTCTGCTTATGAGCGGAGCCATCCGGAGGTTCTGCAGGAAAGGCAAAGATAGAGCATCGGCTGTATTCAGACCGAGGAAGACGACGCCCTAGACGATGCCGACGCCTACCTCGTTCAGTGGGCAAGGGCCAACAAGCCTCTGCAGTGCCAGTGGGTGAAACAACCTGAACCCATCCCAGGCTATGACTTCGATGTCTCAAAGACCGAAGACATTTTCGACATGCTCATCAAGGAAAAGCTATTGGTGCCACTCCCTGGGCATCAAACCCCTACGATCGAGGAGATGCGTGGCCGCAAGTACGGCAAGTGGCATAATAAGCTAGACAGGCACAATACGGGTGACTGCAGGATTTTGCGGTTTGAGATCTAGAAGGCCATAGAATAAGGAAGACTGGTCTTTGCTCGCGCTCCGATGAAAATAGACACGACGCCTTTCCCGGTCAATGCCATCTATGCTGCGAGTCTGTTGCCCGACGGGTGCTACTCAGAATTCGTATCCGAGTCGATGTGCCGAGCGCGCTTGGGCAGGGCTATTTCTACGGGCTGGATCCTACACTGGGGCAATCAACATCAGTATTCCCATCTCCTCTGAGGTTCTACCGCGTCAATCAACATGGTTCACGCATCCAAGGACGAGAAGGGAAAAGCCAAGGCGGATCCTCTCGACGACATCCCTCTAGAGTTTAGAGCCGAAGAGCATACTTCGGTTAGAACGATTCAGAGGAAGGGCATGTACGCGCGCCATCATCAGCGGAACGAGGAGCGACGGCGAGCTAAAGAGGAGGAAGCCTACCATCGCGAACGTGGCCGTCATCTTGAAGAACGATGTCACCAAGACCAATGGCGTGAGGAACGGCGCCGCGAGGAACAGCGGCGATACAAAGCATGCCGTGATGCCATGAACTGCGAGGAGCATTGGCGCTACCCCTATTTTCACTTCTGCTGGTCGCAAGGTATGGAGAGACTCCTCACCCTTGATGATTGTCCAGAATGTTCCGATCGCAGGAGTCGCCATGGCAAGGCATCTGTGTTAGAACGTTTGGAACACGCACCATCACCGCGACGACATCGCACGGCCTCGCCACACTGTCGCCGCGACCCTACTCCTCCGACACGACGACCTCCGTCTCCACCACCAAAGCGGTGATCCGCGTCTTCACCGCCGGCGCGCTCACCCCCTCTAGCGAAGCAGGACGACCCAGAGGACATTAGACGTCGCGTAGAGTGCCACCTGGAGAGGTGGTGCCCTGAGGGTTTGACAAAGACGCAAAAGCGTAGGGTTCAGCGCTTATGCTGCCTAGAACAGGCCGAAGAGGAGTATCTTCGGCAGCTCAAGAAGATTGGGGGCATCATGCAGATTCCAAGCTTATGCCCCGAACGTAATCTCGTTTGGAAACAGAAGCCCCAACTCGACATTGCTGAGACGTCGACAAAGCCAGCACCAGCTGAGCCGTCTAAACAAGACGCACGAGAAGGTTCGTCGCACATGGTTAGTGGTGATTCCTTCAACGATGACGATGATATTGAAGACGAAGTCAACGAGGTGATTAAGAAGGCCGCAGAAGGGGTGGATATGGTCTTCTATCTCGCTGAAGATTTTCGTCCTCCCAGCAGCGAACAGATGGCCGAGTCGATGGCACAGCTCACCCTCAGCCCTGCTGCTATGATTTTTGAAAAGCTGATCGAGAAAAACTATCGGCACCTTAAGCCTCTCAACGTGAAGGGTTTCATCAACGGCAAGCCAGTTGGCGGGATACTCGTCGATGCGGGTGCGACTGTCAACATCATGCCGTATTCCTTATGCCACAAGATTGGGAGATCTGTCGAAGATCTTGTGAAGACCAACGTCACCCTCAACGATTTCAAGGGCACTTCGTCTTAGGTCAAAGGGGTCCTAATGTCGAGCAAACAGTTGGCCACAAGACGCTGAACACTTCCTTTTTTGTGGTCGATGATCATGGTCCTTACTCGGCCCTCCTTGACCGAGACTGGATTCATGTCAACTGTTGCGTGCCTTCCTCAATGCACCAATGTTTGATCCAGTGGGATGCTGACAACATTGAGGTGGTGCCTGCAGACGACTCTCGCAGCATTGCACAATCATCCACATCAGATGAAGCAGAGTGTCTGTCGGACTGGCAGGAGTTGAACTGGAGTTTCGTATATGTAACACCCTAAATTTTATTTTCTGAATTTAAAATATTTAAAATTCTTTTCTCAATTTAGTAAGGATTTTGTTGTTTAGAATGAGCATTTAAATTATTTTATAAAATAAAGTTTAAAGCAAATAAAATGAATTTAGGTCAACTTGTTGTTGCATTCATGCCGATGAATAGTTTTATTTCCTGTATGAACTAAGGATGAAAATTCAAATTTATTTCGAT
Source organism: Paspalum notatum (assembly GCA_022530915.1). Lineage (NCBI taxonomy): Eukaryota > Viridiplantae > Streptophyta > Magnoliopsida > Poales > Poaceae > Paspalum > Paspalum notatum. The sequence goes on along the minus strand of CM039687.1, from coordinate 35,548,133 downwards.
TTTAGATTTTTTTTTGACTTTGGTTTTGGAAAAAATAAAAGAAAAAGAAAAAAAAGAGAAGAAGGCCAGCCGAGCCAACAGGCCCAGGCTCGGCCGGCCTTTCGCTTCCCCTCGGCCCGCTAGCGTAGTCAAGCGGCGGCCCAGCCGCGCGCTCCCTCCCCTTCCCCCTTCGGCCCAGTTCGGCCAGGCCCAAGCGGAGCAGGCCCGCTCGCCAGTCCCCTCTCTCGTTTCCTCTCTCTGCGCCGCAGGCTCCGCTTTGTCAGCTCCTTCTTCCTCCCCACTCCCTCTCTCTGCCGGTGGACTGAACGCCGCCGCCTCTCTGTGCCATGGCCCGACGGCTCTCCATCTCTGCCCATGGGCCTGCGCCCCGCGTCCCCTCCTCAGGCACGTCCTGAGCACCAGCCCTTTTCCCCGACGCGGACCCGAGGTGATCAGTGTGGACTCAAGCCCGAACCGCATCCCCTGCTCGAGTCGGATTCGAGTTGAACTCGCGTCAATATCCTAGCTCCACCCCTATAAAAGGGCCCCTTAGACCCGCCGCCACAATCTTTCCATCTCCAGAAGCTCTAGCCCACACCCTAGCATCCGCGCCGCCGTCGATTTCCGCCATCTGTGCCCGCACGGTGAGCCCCGCCGCCGCTCAAATCGCCGCCATCGAGGTTTCTCCGGCCCAATTGACCTCTGTGTCGATGTTGCAGGACCTCAACAAGGCCTTCCCACCGGTTCTTGGACGCCAAAATCGTCCCTTGGCGCCGCTCCACGCGCACCGCCCACCGCCGTCCGCCTACACCCGTGGACAGCCGCTTCCGGCCGTCCTCGAGCCGCAGGTAAGGTTCACCGCACCCTCCTCTTGCTCCCCGACCTTCTCTCTTCCCGCGCGGTGCTCTACGGCGCCCGGAGCGCTTTGCTTCGGCGATGCCACCGCCGCAGCTGGAGACCCGCCGCCGTGGTTCGTGGTCGTCGTCAGTCAAATCCCTGCCCTCTTGTTCGAAGCCGTCGGATCCCGATCGAACGGCCGTCATCCGCCAATGATCAGTCAAGGACGGTCAACCGGAGTCAAACGCCGGTCAGCCGATGGCATTTTGCTAAAGAGCCCCTGTCCTTTCCTTTAATTAACCCGCAGTCCAAGCTTTAGACGAGTAGGCCCTGTTTTTTATCTTTTAAACCCGGGTTTTCGAAAAATAATTACAGATAGGTCCTATCATCTTCAAGAAGCCATATCTTTCACGTTTTAAATCCGTTTTCGGCGATTCTCGCGCCCACGCGACCGTAGCAATGAGTAGAATAATTTTAAATACGTTTTACCTTCTATTTTTATGTTATGATGTACTGTTTCTTACCTTTTGTATTTGTTTGCTTGCATGTGTGATCATGTGGATGCTTGTTTGGTGCCGTATATCGTGCGTAGACGTTGATCCGCCTGTTGAGTTCGAAGAGCAACCTCCAGAAGCCTCTGAGCAGCAGCAAAGAATAAGTTTTGAACAAGGCAAGTATAACATAAACAACACCTAATAATCTTTTTATTTACTGCACGTGCATTTTAATTTATATGCCTGTAAGGTTCACCTAGCTACTTTTATCCCTTTATATCTAACTTTTGGGATGCATATGGTTAAGTTGTGCTAGGTGCTGCGCAAACTCACAACTTTTGCTAATTTAATTTTGATTAATAATCCTATGCAATTAATTGTTGGGCCTGACCTTAATCGGTTCATGTCCATTTTAATATGGCTTTTTAGCAACATGGTTTAGGGAGCTTGAGCAATGTGCTCGTGTGCTTTTGCTGGTTCTCTCCCTAAGGACCGAATCACAAAGCGACCACCTGGGACAATAGTGCTACCACAAGGCTGGAATGGGACGGACTTAGCTGATTAATTAGGTTGTTTTGGTTTGGGAGTAACTTACCTGCGGGGCAAGAGGGGAGGTGAGCTTCTGTGGCACTCGCGCTGCTTGGGTTGAGTGTGCTTTACGTTATATGTATGTGCTTCTCCCCTTGAGGCTTGCCCCACGGTTGCGGAACCTGAAACCTTAGCGGTTAAACCTTACCAACATGATCTTTGTAAAGGCTTCGTAGTGCGCTTGCTGGTCATCTCATCTCCGCTAATGTGATGAATTCCTAGCATAGCTCACGACTTGTGGGTAAAGATGTACAACCTCTCGAGAGTGTAAAACTAACATGTTAGCCGTGCTCACGGTTATGAGCGGCCCAGACCCTTCCCAGTGATTAGAAGGACCCTTAGCTAGCTGAGGTTCCTTGGTTATGGTTATGATAATGGTTATATCTGTTTAATCTTATTTAATTTCTTATGCAATATCTTTTGGGCTAATGGTTTTGTCATTAATTCATAGTAAATAGGCTTTAAATAAATGTTTTACACTAAAAGCTTATGCAGTTGTCTGCTAACCATAGAGCCTCATGGTTTATGTTATATTTGTTGGGTATTCTATACTCAAGCTTGCTTCTTTATATTTATTCCTTGTTGGAGGGAAAATTCCAACAGCTGCTCAGAGAGATGAAGGCCTGAAGGTTTACAAATGAAGGTTCGTGAAGTTCTAGGTGTGCGACCCCTAGTTGGTTTCCCTGTGGATGGCTCGAAGATTTAGTTACGCTTCCGCTACTTTGTGTATGTCTTATGTTATATGTTGTTTACCGTTATATAATAAAGCATGTTCTGTTATATCATTGTATATTGTCTCTGTATGTGTGAGATTAGATACTGACACACATATAGTTTTGCTCTGGTTTGTCTTTTTAAAACCAGGGTGTGACAGTATAGGAGGCAAAAAACGTGATCATGCCAATTCTGGTAATCGGCATTCACCTGTAGACAGTAGGCTGCTTCAGCCAATGGCATCGGCCGATCCTCATCGGCTAACAGATGCTAATAGCGTATCTACGGATGCATGGGCCGTAGTGGCCGGTCTGCGCGATCGGCCCCTGTTGATGGTCGTAATCTCATGATATCTACCATCAATTACCAACCAAATGGAGCTATGCAAGTAAATAAATATGGACTAACCCCTCTACTAATGAGTTCTACAAGTTTTGTATGAATATTTGGATGCAGGTACCAAAATGCACATAAAATAGATGAAAACATGCCAAGTATCGAATATGTGGCACACTGGCCAAAGTGGCCAGGTCGGCCGACCAAGATTCAGGCCTGCCTGGTGCAACCAGGTCGGTCGACCTAGGGGCTGGCCGCCCGACCCAGTGACAGGGTCAGCCGACCCCTGGTTAGGCTGTCCGACCTCCCAAGTCAGCCATGTGCCACCTCATTGATCCACATCATGAAGAAAACACAAGTGCACTCAAATCCAACCTCAAGACCAAGCATCCAATGTATCCAAAGGCCGAAAATGCACCAAGTCACGGATCCACAACGTCATTAATCCGAGGGAGAAGCAAAATGGTCAATGCAGGCCTGACACGTGGTCGCCTGACCTCCTACAAGGTTGGCCGACCTACCCTCGGAGGCATTTTACACGTGCAACAACCGTCCTAACCGTCAACCGCCATGGGGAAGCAAGATCAAGCCGTTGGAGTGCAAAGGCGGTCGATCGGGTGGTCGCCCGACCTCGGAGTAGGTCGGCCGACCTCCCCCTAGGTCGGCCGACCACCGACTTCGGTCTCCCACCGACCTAAGCCTCCTACAAGTACCCCCCTCTCATATGGGACTATAAATAGGCCTGTAGAGCTTATTTGTAAAGGTGTGGAGAAGTGGAGAGCCATATCCTACCTTAGAGAGTGTCACTTTCCACATCTTAGTAGTTAGGATAGTCTTGGGAGTTAGAGTGAGTCGAGCTTTGCGTCAGAGTTCTCGGAGATTCTTCTGAGTCTGCGGTAACAGCTCTTGTATCTTTAGTACTCAATCTTCAATATAATTCAGTTATGTTTTACTTTACTTCTATCTCTTGCAAGTGTGGTGTACCCTTTATTTTGCATACTTGCTAGGCTTAGACTTGTGGTTATCTTAATTAGTTAGTCAAGTCCCGTTATTCTTGCTGGTGCTATAATCCAACCTGTACGCCAGGCTCTGGTTAGGTCCTCTCCTCTGATCAAGGATGATCTATTATTACTTAAGCTTCGCTTGAGTACGTTTATAGCGTGCCAGCCTATCCACGCAGATTTGCTTGGTAGCCCCACTTGGTGACAGCGTGTGGTGTGCCTGTGTAGTCCAGGCCCGTTCGTTCGGTAGGCCCGTAGGCGTTAGCCGGGTCTCCTTCGGTTGTCTACTATCTACCCCCTGACTCCTCGAGGCGCCGGAATTTCGCTCGACGCAAGACCCTGACTTGCTACTTGAGTTTCTTAGTTAACCACGATAAAGTCTTTGCAGCCGAATAGAATAGAGTTTGGGAACTTTATCTCACTCATTTTCCTCCCAGGCAACTATACCTTTCTACGTGTATCTTAGGTAGTTTCATTTACTTCTTTCCACAATACACCTATCCGTTTACCAGACTTACCCCTGTCTAGTGACTAACTGGTATATTTATTTAAGTACAGTTCATTCGATTTGAGTCTATTCAACTATACTCTCTCGCCTGCCGCTTCCCTGTGGATAAAAATACGATACTCGGAATACTCTAAGTGAAAAGCTACAGCGGTCTCCGTGCGGTTGCGGAGTAAAACCTTATAAGGCTAAGAGACGCCAACAGCCCCAAAAAATTTGTAATCATATTTTTATAACAATTTTGAATTGGCTAATCTGGGCGATTGGCCGCGAAACATCAATGTAATTTATACTTTTTCTAACCAAGATGTTTTGACATGCGATGATCAATCGCCCCATGATGAGGAAAAACCTAAGATCGGACCTCCCCATCCATCTCCGGCATCATCGAGCATTACCCAGGAATTCGCCGAGTAGGGTAAACTCGGTTTTGGTTTCACTCCTTCCGACGAGCTTGAAGCGGTTGACATCGGTCCAGGCGATCGTCCTAGGCTAACATGGGTAAGTAAAAACCTTGACCTAGAATTTAAGACTAAATTGGTAGAACTGCTTAGGGTGTTTCCTGATTGTTTTGCCTAGGAGTACCATGAGATGCCTGATCTTGATCGATCTATCGCTGAACATCGGTTACTGTAGCCTGGGTTTCGTCCATTTGCACAACACCCCAGAAAGATCGATGCGAAGATTGTAGATACGGCCAAAGAGGAAATAGAGAAGATGATTTGTACTGGGTTCATTCGCCCTTGCCGATACGCCACTTGGATATCGAGCATTGTTCCTATATGGAAGAAAAACGGGAAGCTTAGGATCTGTATTGATTTCAGAGATTTGAACAGAGCTACCCCAAAGGATGAATATCCCATGCCTATTGCCGAATCACTTGTTGATGCTGCAGCCGGCCACAAAATGACGAGTTTTCTTGATGGTAATGCCGGGTATAACTAGATATTCATGACCGAAGAAGACGTCTACAAGACAACTTTTTGTTGCCCTCAAGGTTTATTCGAGTTCGTGGTTATGACTTTTGGCTTGCGTAATGTTGGAGCTACTTGCCAGCGAGCCATGAATTATATTTTTCATGACTTGATCAGCCGGCTTGTAGAAGTTTACATCGACGACGTGGTGGTGAAATCGATCTTACAAGAAAATCATCTAGCCGATATTCGCCAAGTTCTCGAGCGCACTCGGAAGCACGGGATGAGGATGAATCCTGATAAGTGCACGTTTGGTGTCACAGTTGGCCAATTTCTTGGTTTTATGATCCATGAAAGAGAAATTGAAATTGGCTCAAAAAGTAAGGACGCCATCGAGATGATGATGCCACCAAAGACCAAGAACGAGCTTCAGAAGTTGATTGGCAAGATCAGGTATATCAGAAGATTTATCCCTAATCTGTCCGCCCAAGCTTGAAGCATTCATGCCGTTAATCAGGACGCAAAAAAGTAAAGAATTTATATATGTCACACCCGGTTCCAACGAACAAAAGCGTGCAACATATATATGCGCCAGGAAACGTCTCGCATATACATGACAAATTACCATTGGCCTGATTGTGATCCTCCGGTCCATTGCCTCTGTTCCTGGTGTTTACCATCTGTTGGCAGCAGTTGAGAGAACATCAGTAAGCAATTGTTGCACATATCCAGGATGATAAACAATGGTGACTGATAAAGTAAAGAGAAAAGAGTAGATGGCTATTTATAACCCCTAACGATCTAATCTTTATTAATTAATTTATTTAATTAATTTAATCTTCATAGTTGTTTATACTGTGGACATATAACACAACTAGACTATCAATCTAACAAAGAACCAAATCAAGCATAGTTCATCATGACAAGCATTCACACACCAAAGCAAAACGTGCTAACGAGACATTATAAGGGTAATCTGATTCTCATATAAGGACACACTAATGATGTCATCTAAAGAAACGATAGAAATACTTGAGTTAAGTTCTATATGACACAAGGAATAAATAAAAATTTTCGAACATAATGTAAGCAATTAATCAGTAAAAATAAAATAAAGACAAATCATTTAAAAATCAGTAGGTAAGACAAAGGGAAGTGAAGTCCTTAAACACGACCAGTTCTAACTAGGCTTTCGTCCTACAGTCAACACGGCTCTGGTACCAAATTTGTCACACCCGGTTCCAACGAACAAAACCGTGCAACATATATATGCGCCAGGAAACGTCTCGCATATACATGACAAATTACAAAGTACCACAACACATGCCAAAGATAAAAACGTGCATAACATTAAATATATCATTATTACACTGTGACACAAGTATTTAACTCAGAGTATAACGTAACATAGCGGAAGCATAAAACATAAATATAACGGGCGCCACAGGGACGTCAACTAGTAAACGAAACGCCTAATATTCGTCGTAGTCTTGCACATAGTCTTCATTACCTCCATCATCTGAGCAGCGGTCGGATTTTCCCCCCCCCCAACAAGGAATAAATATAAAGAAACAAGCGTGAGTACATAATACCCAACAAATATAACATAAACCATGAGGCTCTATGTTTAGCTGACAAACTGCATTAGCTTATAATTTTAAAACTTTCATTGAAGCCTAATTTCTATGAATTAGTAACAAAACCATTAGCCCAAAAGATATTACATAAGAATTAAATAAGATTAAACAGATATAACCATTATCAAAACCATAACCAAAACCAAGGAACCTCAGCCAAGGGTCTTTCTAATCACTGGGAAGGGTCTGTGCCGCTCATAACCGTGAGCACGGCTAACACGTTAGTTTTACACTCTTGAGAGGTTGTACATCTTTACCCAAAAGTCATGAGCTACGCTAGGAATTCATCACATTACCGGAGATGAGATGACTAGCAAGCGCACTACGAAGCCTTTACAAAGATCACGTTGGTAAGGTGTAACCGCTAAGGTTTCAGGGTTGCAACGGTGGTGTCCGCCTCCAAAGGGAGAAGCACATACATATAACGTAAAGCACACTCAACCATGAGGTAGTGCAGAGACCATTGATGCTAGCCTCCCCTCTTGCCCCGCAGGTAAGTTACTCCTAAACCAAAACAACCTAATTAATCAGCTAAGATCGTCCCATTCCAATCTTGTGGTAGCACTGTTGTCCCAGGTGGTCGCTTTGTGATTCGGTCCATAGGGAGAGAACCAGCAAAAGCACACGAGCACATTGCTCAAGCTCTCTAAACCATGTTGCTAAAAAGCCATATTAAAATGGACATGAACCGATCAGGGTCAAGCCCAACAATTAATTTGTCACACTCAGTTTTAGGAACAAAACCAAGTACTAACCATGTATGTGCCAGGATCAGTTTAACCACATAAACAGCATAAACAAAAGTAATAACACAACCATACTTTAAACTTAAGAGTAATAACCAATATTACAGACCATAAATGTCTTTAACGAAACCGAGTATCTGAACGAAAACGAGTTAACTAAACGACAGCAGAAGACGACCGTGATCCACAGGCAACTGACGGATGGCACACCAGCCTAGAACTCGTCGTAGTCCTGGAACTCCTGGTTAGGATCACCACAACTTCCTTCTGGATCTAAGCAGCGGTTGCAATGGATGCAACGGATATAAAACAAGCAAGAATGAGTACATGACGCACTCAGCAAGTATTCCGTTTAGGATAAAAGTGGACTGGCTTTATAGTGGACAGGCATAGCAATTGCTTTTAGTTAGTCAAGTTTTAATTACTAGCAATGATTAGCATAACCCATCCCTTTATTGTAAAGACAGTAAAACATATTAAAAAGATAAGCATGAACCATAACCATATCCATCATCATTACCATGATCACCATGAGCCATTTACTTTGAACATGAAACTCTAATCTGTGAGGGTCCAGGCCGCTCTTAACCGTGAGCACGGCTGATATATCAGTTTTAAACACTCTCGAGAGGTTGTACAACTTTACCCACAAGTCATGATTCCCAGTATGCCCGAGGTTTGCAAAGCCCCATTTATTCATACCTTAGATGAATCGGCAGGGTTTCATTACGAGACCTTTACAAAGAATTCCTAGAGTTATGGCCCACTCGTTACAGGTTACTCCAGTTGACTAAAGATATGAGAGTTCCGTTCCAAAGGGTGACAAATAAAATTGCACCACATTGGCAAAGGGCAAAGTCCCATATCCCCCAGACCCCTCATACGCCATGTTTCAGGAAAGTAAGCCAAAACTCTAGTTCATCTAGTTAATCAGTCAAGCTCAGTGCCCATGTGAGTCTTGTGGTTGTACTGTTTTCCTGGGTGGTCGCTCGGCGAACCGATCCTTATGGTGAAGCACTTGAGCAAAACCAACAAAACATGCCCAAGCCTCCATGTTGTTAAAACCAAACTTTTATCATCAGGTTCATCATTACTTGATCAATATTAGCAACATAAGTAAAGTGAGTTGAGCGGAAGCAATTAATTTACAACATCACAGCCCTCCCAGGTTATGAAACTTGTAAAGGTATATGAGGCTAGTCATCCTTATTAGGAGCATGCAAAATTAGGCTCTAGATCATGTAATTAAAGTAAATAGGACATAGGTCAAAGAATACTTGCCTTCCTCAGCAAAAACTTGCTCAGGAACTTCCCAAGATGGATTCTCGACAAACTCGGACGGAACATCGGCTACACGTTACACACATACAAGCAATGAGCATTAACTGACTAAAACAGTACATCAAACATCATGAACAGAGGTTAAAAAGGTTTTAGAATTAATCTACACATTACTACGATTCCGTAGGTTCAAGAATCGTTCAAATCGGAGTTAAAACGAAAAAGTTATGCATAAAATAATGAAAAGAGTTTAAAATAAAAGATATTTGAAACTCCAGGGGCTAAACTGCGAAAACCAAGGACCTAACCGTGAAAATCTGGACCGCGGGTTAATTCTCGGAAAGCTCAGGGGCTCTTTAGCAAAAATGCGGCCGCTGACCGGTATTGAACCGGGTCGCGCGGGGCTCCGGCCGTTAGATCTTGATCCGACGGCTTGGATTAGATCAGAGGAGAGAGAGGGAGCGGTGGCGGCGGGTCTGACTGGCTCAGCCGGCTGGCGCGGCGGCGGGTCGCCGGAGACACACGGATCCCGCGGTCCCGGGGCGTAGAGCTGGCGGGACGAGGCGCACGGGAGAGCGGGCGGCGGTGCGAAGCTGGCGGGGCGGTCGCGGTGGTGGCGCATCGGCCGTAGGTGGCGGGCGGTGAAGCGGGGCGAAGGCGGAGCTCCGGCGAGCAATTCCCGCCGGTGTAGAGCGCGGTTAGGGACTAGAGTTAGCTAGAGAGCTTCCTCACCTCACGACGAAGCTCCGAGCGTAGACGTAGTCGACGAAGAGGCGGCGACGGTGGGTGGCGACGTGCGGCGGCGACGGAGAAGTCCTGCGTGCACGGGCGACGGCGAGATTGAGCTCAATCCGAGGAAACAGTCCACAAGAAGGTTCGAAATTAGGCGTTTAGGTGTTCTACCTTGCGACGAAACTGGAGGGATTGATCTCGTCGTCGATGAAAGCTTGTAGAGGCGGAACCCAACGCAAACTCGAGATGAACTCGCGGCGAGCGGGCGCAACAAGCTAGGGCAAAGGTCGGCTAGGGCTCGAGCTTTTGGTGCGCAGGGCATCGGGGTCGGGCGCTTTTATAGGGGCGGAGGCCGAAGCTTGCGGGAGGGGCAAGGCAAGGCGGCGCAGTGGGGGCAAGTCCAGTTCGGGTCGGACTCGACGTCAGCGTCGCCCACGGCGCAAGCGAAGGCAGAGAAAGGAAGGCGCGGGCGCGGAAAGGAAGGGCGGAGGCGCGGCGCGTGATCCTCGGAGGTTGGGCGAAGGACGCGGATGCAGGCAGAGCCCGGCTTGTCCGGGCGGCGAGCGGCGAGTCCGCTCCGGACTCTGTCCTCGGCGCGCGTCGGAAGAGAAAGAAGGGAGGGAGGGGATGACAGGTGGGCCGTGCCTGTCAGCGGCTGAGGAGGAGAGGGAGATGGCCGGCTGGGCCGTTCCGGCTGGTGGGCCGTGGCTGGGCCGCGCGGTGTGCCGGGCGGGAGTGAAAAGAAGGAGGAGGAGGGAAGGAGCTGGGCCGGCGGCGGGGTTGGGCCGAAAGAGGGAAAGGAAAGGAAAAGGGAAAAAGGAAAAAAATTTCCTGGGTTGTTTGGAGTTTGGGAAACTTTGGAGAGATGCCAAAGGTTTTGAATTCAAACTTTGAACACTGCAAATCACCCAATAAAATATGCAAGGGCATGAATGCTCACACACGTGGTTCCTATGATTCTTTTTAATTAATTATTTTGAAATCACATTAAATCAAATAGGTGTCATGTATGATCAAGCAATATGAATAAATTAAATTGGTTCCAAAAGATTTTATTTGTGGCAAAATTTAGGGTGTTACATAATTGCATAGGATTATTAATCAAAATTAAATTAACAAAAGATATGTGTTTGCGCAACACCTGGCACAACTTAACCATATGCATCCCAAAAGGTAGATATATAAGGACAAAAGTAGCTAGGTAAACCTTACTGGCATATAAATTAAAATGCACAGCAGTAAATAAAAAGATTATTAGGTGTTGTTTATGCTATACTTGCCTTCCTCAAAATTTATTCCTTGCTGCAGCTCAGAGGCTTCTGGAGGTTGCTCTTCGAACTCAATAGGCGGATCAACGTCTACTCACGATACACGGCACCAACAAGCATACACACGACCACACATGCAAGTAAACAATTGCAAAAGGGTAAGAAACAATACATCATTACACAAAAACAGAAGGTAAAACGTATATAAAATTATTCTACTCATTGCTACGGTCGCGTAGGCGCGAGAATCATCGAAAACGGATTTAAAACGGAGAAGTTATGGCCGAAACAGGGTTTCAGGGGCATAACTACGAAGAAAAACTAACTACGGGGGTTTAGTTTGGAAAACCAAGGGCCCAAACGTGATTAAACTTAACCGCCGAGGGCTAACATGCGAAACTAGCAGCCCTGGGACGGTGGGTTCAAATTTACTAAAGCACAGGGGCTAAACTGTAAAGAACTGGGCCTAGATCTAATTATTTTTGAACTAGGATGGACCGCGGGTTGATTCCATGGAAACCGAGGGCCTCTTTTGCAAAATTGCCACGGCTGACGGCGGTTGACCAGTATTGACTAGCGTTTTACCGGTCTCCGGTGGATAGGGGGCGTCGGATCAAGATCCTACAGCGAGGGTTAAACGGAGAGGGGGCTTGGCCGGGGTGACTAGAGGCCATGGCGGCGAGTTGCTCCACCGCAGCGGCACCTCGCCGGAGCGCGGTGCTCCGAGCGCTGCAGGGCATGGCGGGGAATGAGAAACGGCCGAGAAGGAAGAGCGCGCGATGGGGATGCTCACCGTGGCCTTGGTGGCGTCGGGCGGCGACCGGAACGGGCTGGCGGCGAAGCGAGGCGGATGGCGAGGTCGGTGCTCGCCGGGGAGGTGTTGAGGGGCGGCTTCGATGTCCAAGAAACGGTGGAAAGGGGTCGCCAAGGACCTACGAAGCCAAAGAACGGTTCAAGAGGGCCGGAACACCACCAACGGCGACCAATTTGGGGAGGCAGCGGTGGAGCTCACCTTCGGCTCCAATGGCGGGATTCAACGGCGGCAGGGAGCTCTAGGGCTTGGGCGGCGGCTTGGATGCGAAAAGATCGTGGTGGCGGGTCTCGTGACCCCTTTTACAGGGCGGCGGAGGCGGAATCGAGTCGAGTTCGACTCGAATCAGAGATGGTGACTCGGGCTCCTCCGACTCGTCTCAAGCTCGAGCCCGCGTAGGGCGGTGCGGCGGCACTAGCGAGCGGGCCATGCGCGCGGGAAAGGCGGAGGCGCAGGTCCACAGCCAGAGGGCGGGGCCACGGCGCAGAGAGAGGCGGCAACGGCGAGGGGAGCGGGCGGCGCCGGCGAGAGGTGGGAGGGAGTGAGGAGGAAGAAGGGGTTGACAGGGAGGGCCCGCGACGCAGAGAGAGAGAAGAGAGGGTAGGCGGAACTGGGCCAGAACGGCCTGTTGGGCCCAGTGGGCGCGAGATGGGCCAGAGGGGGAAGAGAGAGGTTGGAGGGCTGGCGGATTCGGCCTGGGGCTGGGGTTGGGTTTGTTTTTTTTTTCTTTTCTATTTCTCTTCCTTTCTCCTTTTAAAACCGAAACCAAACCAAATCTAAAATTCAAATAAATTTGAATTCCCATCCTTAGTTCATAAAAGAAATAAAACATTGCACCAGCATGGATGCACAACAAAGTTGACCTATGATTATTTTAAATTACTTACTTAATAAAATAAATCATGAAAATGCATGCATAGGCATATTAAACCTTAGAAAATTAAATAAACCATATTAAATTTATTGTAAAAAAAACTGGAATTAAAATTCGGGTGTTACAATATGGAGGCCTGATCAACAGCTGGCGTTTGATAACTTGAAGAAGTATCTAACAACGCCACCAATGATGGCTCCGCCTTGTCTTAATGTCCCGTTTATTATTTATCTATCAACTGCCGAGACAACCATCGGCTCTGTGCTGATTCAAGAAGTCGATGGGAAGGAGCAGGTTGTGTACTATCTGAGACGACGATTGCTTGACGCTGAAACCAGGTACTCTGAGATGGAGTGTTTATGCTTATGTTTGTACTTTACATACACCAAACTATGACATTACTTGCTTAATGCTGAAACTTGGGTAGTATGTAAAGCCGATGTTATTAAGCATATGCTATCATCCCCTATTCTTAAAGGAAGGCTCGACAAATGGATGTTTGCTCTCTCGGAGTTTGATATCAGGTACAAACTAGCCAGGGCTGTGAAAGGCCAAGCATTAGCCGATCTTATTACTGAACGATCGGCTCCACAACAAAATTTCGTCGGCATATCGTCTTGAGCTTTGTTCTTTGATGGTTCTGCATATGACGCTGGCTGCGGTGTTGGGCTCCTTATTATTTCCCCTCGGGGGGCACAATATGAGTTTGCCTTTCGCCTCAGCAAGCGGCGCACTAACAACCAGACAGAATATGAAGCTTTGTGCAAAGGCCTTGAGTTGTTACTAGAAGCAGGAGCCGAAGTAGTGGAAGCTGTCGGTGATTCTAGAGTTACCATCAATCAGTCAACGGAAGATTTTAATTGTGCCAGTGATTTATTATATCCTTATCTCCTGCGTTGTCAAGAATTGATGGCGAAGTTCAGATTTGTTCGACTAACATGGATACAAAGGAAGAACAATCTTGATGCCAATAAGCTAGCATAAATAGCTTCTGGATACGCGGAACAAGACTATAGCATTTGTGTTGATGTCATGCCGATTGATACAAACGACTGGAGAGCCGGTCTCCTCAATTACTTGAGGGATCTGGCTCGGGGGCAGATAAGAAGACAAGACATCGTGCTTTGAAACCCGTGCTTATTGGTGATGAATTATACTTTAGGACCATGGAAGGGCTATTGCTAAAATGCTTGGGACCGACAGAAGCACTTAAAGTTATGCACGATGTCCATGAGGGAGTGTGTGGTACCCACCAATCGGCTCATAAAATGAAGTGGCTGATTAGGAGGTCAGGGTATTATTGGCCAACCATGTTGGAGGATTGCTTCAAATACTATAAAGGTTGCCAAGAGTGTCAGAGGTTCGGAGCCGTCCAGATGGCGCCGGCTGGACCGTTGAATCCTATTGTCAAACAATGGCCATTCAGAGGCTGGGGCATAGATATGATCGGTCAAGTTAACCCTCCGACCAGCAAGGGACACAAGTGGATCCTAGTTGCCACTGATTACTTTACCAAATGGGTAGAGGTTGTTCCAATGAAGAACGTCACGGACAAGGATGTGGTGAATTTTGTCAAGGAACACATCATCTACCGGTTTGGCATTCCACAAACTATCACCACGGATCAAGGGACTGTCTTTTTGGCTGAAGAGTTCAAAAATTTTGCCAAAGAGATAGGTATCATGCTGCTGCAGTCGTCCTCTTACTACGCTCAGGCTAACGGATAGGCCAAAGCGTCGAACAAGAGTCTCATCAAGCTGATCAAAAGAAAGATAAATGAATATCCTAAGCAGTGGCATGATCGGCTTGCAGAGGCGTTATGGACATACAGGATGTCATGTCACGGGGTGACTAAGTGCACTCCATATCAGTTGGTGTACGGCCAGGAGGCCGTTATGCCATGGGAAGTTAACATCGGTTCTCGAAGAGTTCAGTTTCAGAATGATCTGACGGCCGATGAGTATGCGTTTCTCATGAACATCAACACAGATGATTTAATAGAGCTTCAGTTATGGGCTTTCGAAAAAATTAGAGACAACAAAGCCAGGGTAGCAAAAGCCTACAACAAGAAATTGAAGCCGAAGAATTTCAAAATAGGTGATCTCGTATGGGAGTTAGTCTTGCCAGTTGGAACGAAAGATCTGGCATTTGGAAAGTGGTCACCTAACTGGCACAGGCCCTATCGCATAGTGGAGACTGCCCTAGGCAATTCATATATACTGGAGACGCTAGAAGGGGTCCGGTTTTTTAGAAACGTCAATGGTAAATATTTGAAGAAATATTATCCTAGTCTGTGGATCGGATTTGATTTATGTGAGAACCGATGTGGTAACATCCGGATTAGAACAGCCAATGCCTTGACATCGCCTCTAAAGAAAATGTGACCGATGCGTTGCCATCCGGTCCTAACAGGAGCCGATGTATTAAAACATCGCCTTTAGAAAAAATATAATATAAACAGGCAACTATGAGTAGCAGGGCCAGCGTGGGTCATTGGCCATAGATAATAGCCGATGCTAGGCATCGCCTTTAGTAAAAAATACAAAAAATCATAATGTTCTTGACCAAGCTACGTGCTTGGGGGGGGCACAACTGACAATGTTCAAGTAATTGAATGAAATCATGCAGAGGAAGATGCTGGGAGCCTTTGAAGGTATCGGTGGATTGCAGTTAAAGCCTTTGTTTTGATCGCATCGGCAGAGTTGATGATTTGCCGATCTGGTTCGTCAGAGCCGACTATCAATCCCTTGTTGAGCTCTCGGATATGCGTGATGCGGGCTTTGAGCGACTTTGATAGATTTTGCGTGTTATCAACAAGCGTCTTCATGCTTGCATCATTGGCCAGAATGGCGGCGTCAACTTGAGATAGCTCTTCCTCAAGACGCTTGATTTCGTCAGTTATCTTTGTCCTCTTTGCATCAAGCGCTTGCCTGGACGTCATCCAAGTCCGCGTTCAATTTGTTCGCTACAGCACATGCCTTGGTAATCTCCTCTTTCAGGGCCGGCTGGTTGTTACAGGAAGCTAAGCGTGACGCAGTGGCCAACACATCTTCACGGAGGAATCCAAGGTGAGCTGTGGGCCAAAGCACCTGCTTCAGGCTTGAAGGCAGCACATCGGCTATCAACTCGAGGGCCGTGCGGATTCCGTCGCATGCAACAACCAATTTTTCAATTGAAGCTTCTAGTTGCTTGGCGATTTCTTTTAGGTTCGAGGTCACATCGGTCGGAGGAGTTGTGGGAGGGCTCTCAGTTACCAAAGATTCACCGATGGTTGAAGGGTCGAAGTTTAGCAAGGTTGCAGCATCAAAGGTCTGGCAACAGCGAGGTTAGTGCATAAAATATAAGCAAAATTGGAGACAACAAAGCCAGGGTAGCAAAAGCCTACAACAAGAAATTGAAGCCGAAGAATTTCAAAATAGGTGATCTCGTATGGGAGTTAGTCTTGCCAGTTGGAACGAAAGATCTGGCATTTGGAAAGTGGTCACCTAACTGGCACGGGCCCTATCGCATAGTGGAGACTGCCCTAGGCAATTCATATATACTGGAGACGCTAGAAGGGGTCCGGTTTTTTAGAAACGTCAATGGTAAATATTTGAAGAAATATTATCCTAGTCTGTGGATCGGATTTGATTTATGTGAGAACCGATGTGGTAACATCCGGATTAGAACAGCCAATGCCTTGACATCGCCTCTAAAGAAAATGTGACCGATGCGTTGCCATCCGGTCCTAACAGGAGCCGATGTATTAAAACATCGCCTTTAGAAAAAAATATAATATAAACAGGCAACTATGAGTAGCAGGGCCAGCGTGGGTCATTGGCCATAGATAATAGCCGATGCTAGGCATCGCCTTTAGTAAAAAATACAAAAAATCATAATGTTCTTGACCAAGCTACGTGCTTGGGGGGGGCACAACTGACAATGTTCAAGTAATTGAATGAAATCATGCAGAGGAAGATGCTGGGAGCCTTTGAAGGTATCGGTGGATTGCAGTTAAAGCCTTTGTTTTGATCGCATCGGCAGAGTTGATGATTTGCCGATCTGGTTCGTCAGAGCCGACTATCAATCCCTTGTTGAGCTCTCGGATATGCGTGATGCGGGCTTTGAGCGACTTTGATAGATTTTGCGTGTTATCAACAAGCGTCTTCATGCTTGCATCATTGGCCAGAATGGCGGCGTCAACTTGAGATAGCTCTTCCTCAAGACGCTTGATTTCGTCAGTTATCTTTGTCCTCTTTGCATCAAGCGCTTGCCTGGACGTCATCCAAGTCCGCGTTCAATTTGTTCGCTACAGCACATGCCTTGGTAATCTCCTCTTTCAGGGCCGGCTGGTTGTTACAGGAAGCTAAGCGTGACGCAGTGGCCAACACATCTTCACGGAGGAATCCAAGGTGAGCTGTGGGCCAAAGCACCTGCTTCAGGCTTGAAGGCAGCACATCGGCTATCAACTCGAGGGCCGTGCGGATTCCGTCGCATGCAACAACCAATTTTTCTATTGAAGCTTCTAGTTGCTTGGCGATTTCTTTTAGGTTCGAGGTCACATCGGTCGGAGGAGTTGTGGGAGGGCTCTCAGTTACCAAAGATTCACCGATGGTTGAAGGGTCGAAGTTTAGCAAGGTTGCAGCATCAAAGGTCTGGCAACAGCGAGGTTAGTGCATAAAATATAAGCAAAATTAGAGACAACAAAGCCAGGGTAGCAAAAGCCTACAACAAGAAATTGGAGCCGAAGAATTTCAAAATAGGTGATCTCGTCTGGGAGTTAGTCTTGCCAGTTGGAACGAAAGATCCGGCATTTGGAAAGCGGTCACCTAACTGGCACGGGCCCTATCACATAGTGGAGACTGCCCTAGGCAATTCATATATACTGGAGACGTTAGAAGGGGTCCGGTTTTTTAGAAACGTCAATGGTAAATATTTGAAGAAATATTATCCTAGTCTGTGGATTGGATTTGATTTATGTGAGAACCGATGTGGTAACATCCGGATTGGAACAGCCGATGCCTTGACATCGCCTCTAAAGAAAATGTGACCGATGCGTTGCCATCCGGTCCTAACAGGAGCCGATGTATTAAAACATCGCCTTTAGAAAAAATATAATATAAACAGGCAACTATGAGTAGCAGGGCCAAGCCGATGCTAGGCATCGCCTTTAGTAAAAAATACAAAAAATCATAATGTTCTTGACCAAGCTACGTGCTTGGGGAGGGCACAACTGACAATGTTCAAGTAATTGAATGAAATCATGCAGAGGAAGATGCTGGGAGCCTTTGAAGGTATCGGTGGATTGCAGTTAAAGCCTTTGTTTTGATCGCATCGGCAGAGTTGATGATTTGCCGATCTGGTTCATCAGAGCCGACTATCAATCCCTTGTTGAGCTCTCGGATATGCGTGATGCTGGCTTTGAGCGACTTTGATATATTTTGCGTGTTATCAACAAGCGTCTTCATGCTTGCATCATTGGCTAGAATGGCGGCATCAACTTGAGATAGCTCTTCCTCAAGACGCTTGATTTCGTCAGTTATCTTTGTCCTCTTTGCATCAAGCGCTTGCCTGGACGTCATCCAAGTCCGCCTTGAATTGGTTTGCTACAGCACATGCCTTGGTAATCTCCTCTTTCAGGGCCGGCTGGTTGTTACAGGAAGCTAAGCGTGACGCAGTGGCCAACACATCTTCACGGAGGAATCCAAGGTGAGCTGTGGGCCAGAGCACCTGCTTCAGGCTTGAACGCAGCACATCGGCTGTCAACTCGAGGGCCGTGCGGATTCCGTTGCATGCAACAACCAATTTTTCAATTGAAGCTTCTAGTTGCTTGGCGATTTCTTTTAGGTTCGAGGTCACATCGGTCGGAGGAGTTGTGGGAGGGCTCTCAGTTACCAAAGATTCACCGATGGTTGAAGGGTTGAAGTTTAGCAAGGATGCAGCATCAAAGGTCTGGCAACAGCGAGGTTAGTGCATAAAATATAAGCAAAAGGAACATGCAGTTAGAGAAATACCTCTGGAGAGCTGACTTCCATGCTGCAAGCTTCGTCTGTCCGGCCGGATGTATCCCTAGGAGAAGAACTGGGAGGTTCAGGAGAATTCTCTTTTTCGGCTCCTTCCTGCTCCTAGCCGTGAAAGCTGTGATCCTGCATATAGAAAATGGTCAATACAACTCTCATTGCTGAATCCAAGACAAGGTGGAGCTTACTGGTGATTTAAAGGGAAGGGGTTGAGCCAAGGCGGTAGGTTTGGGCTTGATGGTGGCTTTCTTAAACCTCGGTTGGCGAAACACTTTTCCCTCCCTCGTGCGCTTCATCCCAGGGGATCAAAAGATGGCCTTGTCCAGTGAGCGCATGTTGGCCTGGTATAACGACAGTGGTGCCTTTTGCAAATACTTGAATGGTTGCCGTGCATCGTCAGTGGAGATAGGTCCTGCTTGCATCTGTAAAGCAAGAAGTTCAGTTGTATCATAAGGCAACAATGCAAGAGAAGGCTGAATCAAGTGAAAAGTTACCTCTTCTAGTGTGGTTTCATGCTCTGGATCGATGGCTAGAAGAGCCGATGCCACAACATTATGGAAGAGGTGGGGCCTCCAGAAATTCCACCAGCGGTTGAAGCCATCGGTTGTATACACGAATTCCATCGTGTTGGGTACGCTCAGCTCCAAGTTAGAAAAGATGGAGTACGCTTTGGTGGCTACCACGGAGGCGGTTATATCAGCTCGGCTTTGGATTTTTTCGTGGATAATCAGGCGAGCAGCTAGAACAGGTTGGTATGCTTCATATCCTGGTTTGTTAATTCTGTTGCTAGTACTCATGCTGACTTGGAGGCGACAAGGAGTAGCCACAATGCCGAATATAGCACGGGTTTCTTCATCAGTACTAAAGATTTCTAGTCTGAAGAAAGATGGGTTCTCGAATTGCTCAGATTCGGCATACGCATTATATACATGGGTGGTTTGTGAGCTATAGAAACATTTGTACATTTGGCTGTTTCAGCTGCGTAGGTTTAGGTTATTGGCAATTGATGCAAAGCCTGGCCAAATGAGGTACAATAGATGGATCTGCCTGAGAGGTTTGGGAAGGACTGAGACTCGAGTGGTGGAAAGTTTGGGATTTCATTACGGAAGTACAGTTGACTCCAGAGCTGAACAAACCACCAAGGGCTGCCTGTCTTGATACGTTGTCCAGCCAGTATGCGCTGGGTGTTCAAAGAAAGATGGCGGTACAGTACGCCTAGAAAAAGCTTTCCTAGGGCGATGGTCCGGCCTTGAGCCAGGGCAGTGGCCAGGTTGAGATAATTTTTGGTCGGAGCCAGAGAAGGACCATTGAAGAGGAAATGGTCAAGCCACAAGTTCAAGAAGCCACAAGTTCTCTGAAACTGAGCCAGACTGCTTGTTGTGCTGGGCGATATATTGGCTCCAGTTTCGGGTACTGCTCTTCTCCACTATTTTTTATGAGGACATTCAGCTAGATGGAAGGGAGAAGGACAGGTGGACTGCACATCTAGCGCTAAGATCATGACAACGTCCATGAGAGTGGGTGTCATAGGACCAGAACCGAAAAAGAAACAGTTCAGGCTGTCTGACTAGAAATAGCCGATGGATCTAAGCAGATTGTCATCCATCTCCATGGGAGAAAGAGATAGAGTAAGAGCATCGGTTATGCGGACAGTTTCCCAAGTGGAATTGTATGCGTGCTCAACACGTTTGTACCAATCAACCCACCCGTCCACGGGGAATGGCCAGGCGCGGAGTTGGTCTGTCCATAGATCTAGGTCTGGGCCGACATGGACAAAAGGTAAGCGTGTGGTCTCTGTTCTAACAAGGTCATATGGGGGCTCATAGGATTTGGGTCCTAGATTGATAGAATTGGAATTGGCCGAGGTTGGGATCAGTATCTCGTTGGCCTGAATGATTAAAGAACAAGTGCAAGGTAAAGATGACAGCTTTATGAGAGGCGTAATTGCAGAAATGGCTAGGGTCTTTTACCTTCAATCCGAACACGCGCCCACAGAGAGTTTGTTCTTCTGTTATGCTGCTTGACGCCGCCATTTCGCAAATCGCTCGAGATAGGGGATGGTGGAAAAGTGTTCGTCAGCGGCAAGAGGAAGGAAGACATGCTTTGGTTTGGTATATATGCCTTTATAAGGTGCTGACTTGCGCGGGGTTTGGAAATTTCGGTCGGAGGAAGCATGTCCTCTGGCTTATCGGCCTGTCGCATTATGATTGACTAAGACAATGAGACAGAGGTGATTCGATGTTGACCAGCGAGTCGATTATTTTACTAGAAATCGGCTAAGTGAGCAGATTGGCTTGTCACATTGAATTAGAGCCGATTGTGGGACTTCTTGAGTCAGCGCGATGCTACTGAGCCGATTTTCGTGTAAAGGGGATCGACAAAAGGAAGAACAGAAAGAAACAAAAGTTTAGAAAGGGAAACTTCATTAATATACATAGCAAAATATATTTACATTCCAAAAGTTAGGGACTTTTTTCCAGAAGAGCCGATGCAACGGCTAACATTAAAACCTAAGCTAAATCCTACTAATACTAAGATAGGATGCTCTAAGCATCACTATCATCAGCCGATTCTCCATCGGCTTCCTCGTCCTCGTCGTCTACTTCGTCGTCGGCATCCTCGCTCTCGGTGGGAGCGAGATCAGACGAGCTTTCCTCGTACTACGCCGCGAGGTCTTCATCCTCATTCGGCTCCTCTAGCTCAGCTTCATCGGAGGAGTACTCCGGCTCGTCGGCGTTGTCCTCCTCGTCTCTGGCCTCCTCATCGTCTTCCTCGTCGCCCTCTTCTTCATCGTCGGAGGGTGGCATCCCCAGGCGCCTCCTCTTGGCTGGGCGCTTAGGCAACTGATGGTCCAGAGGAAGGGCCCATGGAGGGGATGCGACCGCATCCTCCGGGTCTTCAGCGCAGCCGAGGTTGATCCTCACTCCGAATGGAGGGGATGGGATGTCCTCGCCCCAGACCTTTAGCCAAGCTTTGGTGTGTTGGTCCGGGGATCGCCCCTCATCGGCCGTTTGGGACGGCTGGAGGAGCCTGATCGGCTCCTGCCGCTGGCAATGGAGCAAAGCTCGGTAGTACGGCCGGGCAGGGCGGCAGCGGTGCTGGCGCATTAGCCGCCGCGCCTGGAGCAGAGGCGACGGAGGGGGAAGAAGGTGGAGTGGGAGCTCGTGGCGCTGTCACAGAGGGGGAGGAAAGTGGCGATGGTGGGTTGTTGCTGCCGAGGGATGATATGGCTAGAAGGGGGTTTTCTCGGCTCTTTTCTGGCTGAAGGAAGAAGAAGGGTGGATGCCGATTGGGGGGAACAGGGAGCCCTACCTTTTATTAAGCATGAGGCAATGGAAGGCGAAGGAACGCTGTACGGGAAACTGAATGGTCACACGGGTCATCATGGCGGTTTCCATGGAAGACCGTGTTGTAGTGCAGGATGATGGGACGTGCCTGGCCAGGTTTCACACTCGGCTGGTTTTGAAATAAATAAATCTTTATTTGCTAAAACCAGGGGGGCATGTGTTGACAACGGAATTTTGCCATCCCTGTTAATGGGCCAAAATCGGCTTTGGGCTAAAGAGAAGCTGTCCAAGGAAGTGACAGCGGATGGTTAAGCAGGCCAGCAGGCCTTGTATCGTAGAATAGAGAGTCCAGTTTAAGTCAGTTGGGTTTGTAACTTAATTATAGAAGGAAAGGCTTGCCGCTCGAGTCTACGGACTATAAATATGTACCCGTGTTATCGAAATAAAGTTGACGACATACGTTTATCAAGCAGCGATTGTCTCCACATCCCCTCGGCGCATCGCCACCTCTAGCGACTAGAGTTTTAGGTAATCGTTATGCTACCTTAACGATTTATTTCGTTATAGGCATTACCACGTTAGTCGCCTGGCAAATCGTGTACTGAAGCGTTTTTGATGGCACGGTTTGCTAGTTACCATGATGAATCTCGCGATAAGCTTAGCTTAGCGTGAGATCCATTAGTTATCCCGATGAATCTCATGACAAGCCTGGCTTGGCATGAGATCCATCACGTGTATGAGCCGATATGCTTGCACGTCGGCTCATACACAACTTGATGTTATGCTAATATCTCTTTTGGTGCATGCTATCACGTTGCCGGTTTGTCATTAGATTAGCATATCACAAGGCTTAAGGTATAGATTAGATCTGTTCTCACAGTTTTATCTACATATTATGGTCATTAGGAAGATCCGATGTATACCCTACCTTGCCTTTTATCGTTTTGTCAAAGATGTATCTGCTTTCATATCGTTTCTACATAATCTTTGGTATAATAATAGATTTAAGGCATGTTTGACGTTCATCTGGATGTTTTAGCTGACTAGAATAGATCTAGTCGTGTTTCCTCTTCCTTTATTTAAGCACTTTTATATATTATATCTAGATATACTATTGGTAAGATAGCAGGGCCTTGCCAACGAAGAAGATCCGATGCAGGATGAGCCGATCTGCTAGTATTTAACGTTTGATCTGTTTTGTCTGCTTGTACAAGGGAAACAGGAGTCAACCAACGCTATCACCAACACCATAACCTTCATAGGTAGGTCATAAGCCAGGTGGCACGCCCGACTAACACCGAGCCAGAGACGATCGATTGATCCGTTCAGCTAATCGTGGTCGCAGTAAGGAGGAGCGATCCCTACTGTCCACATACACCTCCCACATATACCTGTCAGTTTCCTGGTGCAACAATAACACGGTTACATAGCCCTGTTCGGAACAGCTGAAGCTTTTGCAGAAGCTAGCTTTTTATTAGCTGAATCTTTTTACCACTTATAGAAAAGCTATAAAAAACAAACTTGTGATGTTTGGCACACAGCTTCTCAACATCTACAACCTAGAGGAGGACCTCGCTGCCATGGTCGAAGGAGCGAGAGAGGAGGGCATCACTGCATGGCTCAAGGCGCAAGGGAGGCCACCACTGCCAGGTCTGGAGGTGAGAGGGCCCCGTGTCGGGATTTAGTCCGGCAATACACCACGGGATAGGTCACGGGGTGCTTTTGTGGGCCAGCGAGGTTGACTGTAGCTTGATGGTTCGCATGATACGCGAGGTGAAACGATGTTTATACAGGTTCGGGCCGCGTAATGCGTAATACCCTACGTCTTGTTTGCTGCTAATTGTATTGATGGCGAGTACTCGAGATTACAATGAGCGCTAGGGGTTTGGTATACTAGATTGCGAGGGGTTGCGAGAGTTTTGTAGGGGTCCCTCACCCGCCTTATTTAGGCTGACGGGTTCTTGGGATACAAGTCGAGTTCCTTCTATATCTCCCTACGGTTTAGATTACAACAGATCTCATAGAATCCGTACTTAATTCTATCTCTATCTTCGAGATCCTTGATTCCCGATAATCCTTCTCCGAGCCACGCATGCCATAGAACATTCCTAGATTACGACTTCCTTGCCTTGACCTCCAAGCTTGATGACAATCGCGCCACCTTTATGGGCCTAAACCGATCAGTCGGCTGGAGCCAGCCGACTAATGGTTTTGAGCCCTCCAATGACCCATGCCTTGAATCCAAGTCATGAGGAGCCAGGGGATATTTATCCCCCACAAGCCCCCGAGACTCGAGTTAATTCTGAGAACAATTAACTCGAGACTCTAAATAGAAGCAATGCTCCGAATCAAAACACCCTGAACTCTTCAGAAGTCCTTTTCCATTGGTTGCACCGACCAGGTGCACCAAATGGGTGTAGCCCTCGAGCTTCGAATTGACTTGAGTAACAATCAACTCGAATATTCAAAAAATGATCCACTCCAAATTACTTTACTTTAAACATTGGTTGCACCGACTAGGTGCACCCAATGGGTGTAGCCCCTGAGCTTTGAGTTGAATTGAGTAACAATCAGCTCGAAGATCCAGAATCCAGAGAAAATTTCCTCCCGAATCATCTCAATCATGAATTTTTGACTTATCCTGATTTCCGACTCATCCTGTCAATCAACTGAATAACTGTCACCCAATGGGTGTGTTAAAAACACTCTTTAGAAAAGAAACCCAATGGGTGTAACAAATCCATTCTCGCATAGAGAAAACCCAATGGGTGTACCGCAGACACTATTTGAAAAAGAAACCCAATGGGTGAATTGAATCCTTTCTCGCATAGAGAAAACCTAATGGGTGTGCACTAAGTAAAACTGCCTAGAATACGGATCGTCATGCTTTACCACGCCTGGAATTTGTGCAACCGCCATTGAAATCCCTTTAGAGGCCTAGAATTACCGACGCGTGGTCCCAGAATACGAAGCGGCTCCTCCACGCGAACTTGGAATCCGAAAGGGCGCGACTTCCCCTATATAACTAAGGCATGACCCCGCCTTCTGCACATCATCTCTTGCCTTCAAAACTTCCAGTTACCAAAAAAAAAAAACCAGCGACCAGAAAAACTTCCAACTCCTTCACCAAAGCCATGGCCGGCGATAAGGTCAAGAAGGCTGCAGGCCCCGCCAAGGCAAAGAAGAATGAGTACTCCGACTCGGAGGATGAGTACCTCCAAGGAACTTCAGTAACAGCGGCGAATCCGGCGCCCACCGACCTTGAGGACAAGGGGGAACGCTTCCAAAACTTCTCCTCCGACTCCGACCAATACAACGAGGAGGAGAAGGCCTACCTCAAGGCCCTCGAGAACCCAGGCCTCGATGGTCCTGATGGCAGCAGCAATGAAGACAAGGACGATGACGACGACGACAGCGGTGATGACGGCAATGATGACGACGGTGACGGCAGCAACGACAGCGACGACAATGGCGACGATGGCGATGATGACGAGCCAGTCGACCCATGCCCTTTGAAGTGCCGCCGCCTCCATGCATAGGAATAGGATTAGCTATAGGACATGCCGTAGCTTCTATGTATCTGTCGCCAAGTATCTTTTTTATGTGTTTTAATGAAATCCGTTGGAACTTTGAAGAAACTCTTCTATTTATATGATCTTCTTGTGCATGCTATCTTGTCTGAAACATCCCGACTTACATTGCTTTCACAAATCTCGAATGAAGAAACTGCCTCCCGCAGAAGATGTTGAAAATATGACGAATTAAATCCTCAATCCGACTTATCTAATTCGGAACAACCAGTTGGAAAACCTCACCTGAATCAACTCAAATTCAGAATTGCCATCGTACCGAGAAAACTTCCTGTGATGCGATGTTGAAAAGATACCCGACTGACTACACCAATGTCAAATAACATAGTGCCCTGTTTTGACCGGAAGGGCAGCCCCCGAGTTAACTCACTGACGCCATCCATCATTATGACGACTTTCGAACAAGCGCCGTTAGGGTGCACACAAAGTCATCAATACCCTAACAGTAACCCCTTCGAAGCCAGTTCACTTGAGTTCCTCATTCAAGCCGCCGCCACTGCTCTCAAGCAGAAAGAGATTACCCACGACTGCCCATCCCAGAAATTGCCTGATTCCACATGGCACCGAAGAAGAAGACGATAGCCAATGGACCGGCCTCATTGCTCTCTTGGTGTGATGAGTGATTGTCAACGAGCTCAAACCCACCGATGGACTGGAGGTAGATGATGAAGACCTCGATGGATTGAGGCAAAAGCCCTCCAATGGACCGGAGGCAATGCTCGGCGTCGGTCCTCCGATGGACTGGAGGCCCTTCGATGGACTAGAGTTAGATGGTGAAGATCTCGATGGACTGAGGCAAAAGCCCTGCAATGGACCAGAGGCAATGCTCGGCGTTAGTCGGCCATGGAAGCTCGGTACACGAAGGGGCGGCTCGACAACGGTGGTGTAAGCCTTCCGATGGACTGCGAGGCGACTCCGATGGACTGGAGAAGCCGGGTGCCACCGTGGTGCTCCAGCCTGAGTGCATGGCGCGAAGGCGTGCGAGGGAAGCTTTGGCGGCTTCGGCTCAAAACCACCACCCAAGTTCGAATGACTTGTGGGTTGGGCTCTGACTCGCCAAGATAGAAGATTGGGCCAAGAGTCGACCTAGGAAGCCCGCAGAATAAAGTTTTTCGGTTTCTGACTTCAAAACCGGGGGAAGCATCTGGACACTGGCTACGTGGCGTACATCCAAGTGAGGCGTGGAGAAGAAGATCAAAACATCATCGTAGTCGTCCGATTGTATTATTTTCATTTCAGCCCCTTTTGGGCTTTCTAGAGTAGGGGTATTAGTGTTAAATGGTGTCGTTAGGCCTGGGCTATATATACCTAAGTGACTGGTCATTTAGGTGACTCTCCAATTATTAGAAAACTCTAGGATTATTAGAAAACTCTAGGCTTAGTTTCCATACAGTCATGTGCCAAAGTGAGAAAGGAGAGCTTTAGGCTAGGATTTGAGTCCCCTAGCTAGGGTTCTTCATAACAAGAGGGAGGATGAAGGGTGGTAGGCTGTAGGAACCTTTGTATGCACTCAATTTTGTGATTAATCCAGCAATATTCCTCTGAAATTGGTGTGCTTGTGTGCAGCTCTCTCCCTCCCCCCTCTCTAGTTTGGTTTTTGGGTGATTTCTCAAAGGCTTTTGGTGCTTTGCTTTGCCTATGAGTTTTCCCCACTTCTTTTGGTGTTTTGGACTTGCAAGGACATGGAGATTATGACTTAGATCATCCCAAACCTGCAGGTTTGTCACGAGCAAGTCGAATTTGAGTTTTTCCCTTTTCTTGCCCAAAGCTTGCCTCTTCACGAGATCTGAAATTCCCGCTAATCTCCTGATCTTTTTCCATGGATCTTTTGGGAATAGCTTTGGAATAGTTCTCAGATAGCATGTGTCAATTTTTGTGAAGATTGGACAAGGTTTGGTCAGGTTTAGGGTTTGACAGGCTCAAGTTCCAGCCTTTACCGGACAGTCCGGCTCTACCACCGGATAGTCCAACGCAGGCCACTGGATAGTCTGGCAGGCGTCCCTGCCTTGGTTCCTACCAGATAGTCCGGCGTGTTCCACCGGACTGTCCGGCAGTCTGGGAGGTGGCTGTGTGCTTTTCTCGTTGGAGTTTTTGATGTCCGGTTCTTTGCTTCGACCTCGCTTTTAGTGTTCCTTGCTGCTGCCCATACTCTTAACTTGCTGTGAACCAGTGAGGTGCATTTAAGTGCGTTGAGTGGCGGGCAAGATGGTAGTGCATGAGTCATTGTTTCACTTGACTTGCGATTTCGTAATCGTTGAGTCTTTTGCTTCCGCTCGCTTGGTGTGTTCCCGTTCAGTGGGCGACACCAAGTGCCTGCTAGACACGTTTCCTTTCAGTGGACTGTGTCTAGCGTTTGTTGTGTGTAGTGTGTCGGTTTGCACCAGAGGGTTGTGAGTTTGAGTTTTTAAGTGCTACTATTTACCTCCTCTAGTCGCACGTCTCGGTCCTACATAGGCCACCGGACAGTCTGGTGGTATGAAACAGGGCAGCCCGAGGAGAGAAAACAGCCCGAGAATCCTCAAAATCGATCCAAAACCTGACCAAATGGACTCCAAACTTCACCAAACTTTGCAAGGACTTTATCTAGGCCATGAAGAAGCTCTTCCCAATAGATCAAGCCCTAGGCTTGAGATTTGCTCCACGAGATAAATGAAATCTTGGTAAATTATACTCTAAGTCATGAAATGTTGGTGGTCGAAATGGGTTTTATTGACCGCCAACACTCGTGTCTACTCGTACCTAGCCAATTCTAGGCACTCGTCCATAGTATAGGTGCTAGGGCCAGGGCAGCCAAGGATCTAATGCATTTGCTTTCAACCAACTCCTAATGCAGATGCGTAATCATCATTCATATTATAATAGCTGGGAAAAACATGGTCCTTCCTACCTTCTTCACTAGGGTCAGTTGCTGCCTTTGGTGCGAAGTCAGGTACTGGCTGCTGGTCCTCCTGACAAAATAGTAGAAACAATTTACACTGTGAGGGAGAGTGAGGTTTCTGGGGAACCACTGGAACCTTTTGAAGTAAGAGCAAAGTTTCGCAACGCCGTGGGGGTGGTAGCGAGGACTTGGATGGAACCCACGTGGACTGATTGTCGGGATGTACCAAGTGCAAGGAAGGATTTCTTATCGGCAGAACTGAAGAAATGGTTCCAGTTCCCACATGGTACCGAGAAGAAGGCAAAGTCATACGCTCTTAAGCAGATAGGGTGTTCTTATCATAAATGGAAAACAGACCTCACTAACAAATATTTGAAGAACAACCTTAATCCATTTGAGGAATACAGTAAGATCACCAAAGCCCAATGGGATGAGTTCAAGAGACAAAGGACAACTGAGAAAGCCATAAAGCTTAGCAAAGCGAACTCAGTGCTTGCAAAGAGAGATGTGCACAAGCAGCATCTTGGGCCTGGTGGGTACACCGCGAAAGGTGAGAAATGACAGAAAGAAAGGGAAGATTTGATAGCTAAAGGGCTACCTGACCCATACGAAGGCTTAAATGAACGGATGTTCCAATGGGTCAAGGGCCGAGAGGTCAAGGTGCCTGGGAGACGAAAAGATTTTGCTAAACCTGAGACCCAAGAGGTGGTGGAAAGAATCAAGTTTTGGGCAGAGAAAGAGAAGGAGGGCAAATTTGTTAGTGATTAGGAGCAAGATTGTTTGACCCGAGGATTAGGCACAAAAGAGCATGGAGGCCGAGTGCGAGGGCTCTCGTCCAAGATGAAATGGAAGGAGAGGTTCACCGCGGACAAACACAAATATAAAAAACATGATCGCTATAAGCAAGAGATGAGAGAAACTGTAAAGCAGGTGTTCATGGAAGAGGTCAAAAGTTTCTTGTTGTCTGAGGGTAAACTTTCTGTACCGGGCAGCCCAGCTGGTCCTGAGATCGAACTACCCCCAAGTTTTCCAGTTGACGGCCTCAAATCTCCGACTCTTGCGAGATGCACATCCCACTTGGAATACATGGAAGGATAGAGGAGGTAGCGAAGGCAATAGCGTTTCCTGGCAGCGGTCTTTTCCATGGCACTCCAATCCCGCCGGAATATGCATGGGACGAGGTCCTTAGCGTTGAAGCAAAACACACAGAAGAAATGATAGACATCCCCACGCTAGAGGGGATCCACTTCCTCAGCTAGTCTGTGAAACAGTTCATCTTGTGCAATAAGAAGTACATTCTCAACCTGGCACCACAAGAACAACTACAGGAACCCGAACAAGGACAACTAGCAATCGAACATGTCAACATAGAGGAAGAACACATAGTGCACTATTGGGATTATGCAGATCTAGTTTCTTCGGAACATGTCGTTGAGAAGCCGGCTACACCTCTGGATGCCGTTGAGAAGCCGGCTACACCTCCAGATGTCATTGAGAAGCACGCTCCAGAACAAAAATAGACATCCGATCCAAAGCCTGCAACAGAAAAATTAGACACATCTGCAAAGCAGGCCGAGGAGCAAGCAGCAGCACCGACATGCGATACACATGTGGTGCCAACAATGGTACACGCATATGAAAAAGCTACGACACCGGAGGTGGACAAGTGGTTGAAGCAAAAACAGACAGGAAAGAAAAAGGAGCTGACAACTAAAACAGATCTGATTCCCGACCTAAAAGACTACAAATCCTTCATTGGACTTGACGAAATTGTCAATTTGCCAGATTGTCCCTTGAGATACGAACATGACAAACCCTTCTTGCCAGATTGGGCTCTAAATAGTGAATACATGCCAGGGGAGATGAAAAGATTTCAGAGTTGGTACCTGAGGGCTTGTAGACTTAGGGTTTCAGTAGTAAGCGCCTTCATTCCCAGTCAATGTTTCAACACACTGTCCAAGACCACAGTCGTTGACTTCTTGGAGTTTCATAACATGTTCCGCCTAGGACAGGTGGACATTGGTGCAATGACCCTTTGGTGCATGTAAGTCTCCCTGCCAATCCCATTATGTGTGCATAATTAACGTAATATACTCTCGTATTTAACATCCATTCGCTGTATAATATTCCTTTTAGGATGCAGTATCAAATGGCTAAAAGTATGGGCGATAAAAGAGTCGGGTTCTTAGACCCTTCATTAATTAATCAGGATAGCCAAGACTGGCCACTAAACCTAAAGGGCGATAGCGACAAACTGGCAGGGCAAACAAAAGGGGAGATGGAGGCAATCCGGCACAAGTTACACAAACAGGCGCAGAGGACC
This sequence comes from Paspalum notatum, assembly GCA_022530915.1. Classification (NCBI taxonomy): domain Eukaryota; kingdom Viridiplantae; phylum Streptophyta; class Magnoliopsida; order Poales; family Poaceae; genus Paspalum; species Paspalum notatum. The sequence continues at coordinate 35,517,339 of CM039687.1, read as the reverse complement.
GTTGCCTCATATATTGTCACTGCCCTAAGGTTCTTCTATGAAGAAAACCAAGACCAAATCCTTGCTCCATACAACTTTGAGTATGTCAAAAACCTTTCCATTGATACTAAGTGAAAATTAAACACGCACGATCATCTATATAACTTCATGCGCTTTGCTATTTGCAGCAGACACTGGATCTGTCTATATACATCATGCCTAAAGAAAGCAAAGTATTGGTCTTGGACTCATTGGATGTCGATCCCAAGAGATATAAGACCATGATGAGTATACTACAGTGTAAGATATATACCTACCATATTGGGTTCTTATATATGTCCTTTAGTCCTACTAATCTGAGTTTCTATATATGTTCTAATGATAATAGAGCCTTCAAACTTGCCATGGAAAAGTATGGATTGTTGTTTCATCCAAAGCGCAAGTACATGATCGTCTATAGAGCCTACTTCCTGGTATACTCTATAGATCCTAATTCCCGACATACGTTCAAATAATGTATTATAAATCTAAAACTAATTAAACTGTTGTGAAGAAAATAGTGCCACAAGCAACCAAGGGGAACCGGATACTTTGGATACTATGTATTTGAGTTCCTCAAGGTCGATGGGAGGTACAGAACTAATCCTAAAGATGTAAGTGCTCAAAAAGACATCTCATTATCTCCTTTCATTGTATGTCATGTGTGCATATAATGAAGAACACCTTGGCACATACACCCATATAATCTTTTTTTGGTTCAAGCCCTGCTATCCCTTTGCAAGATCGTCTTCTCAACGAGATAGATATCATGAACAACATTGGCGACCTATGCTGTTTCACGATGCACGAGATATTCAATCGGCGAGGGGAATTCTTCGATCATGATGATATTTTAACAATAGATGAAAAATTTCTTCCATTGATCGAGTGGGAGTGTCACCATGCCTAATTAAGTTGTTGTGTACGATGTATAAACATATACTGATTTATGTGTGTGATGTGTTTTGTAACTTGGTAGAACGCACAACAAGCTTCACAAACTTGAATATGTATGTAAATGTGGCTCGATAATTAATGTATATATATGTGTGGATTTATATATAGCGGGAAAGCATTAGGACTCGAGAAATATGGCAGGAAAGAAACGGGGCTTTTTTCAAATATGGCGGGAAAGAAACAGGGCTTTTTTTCAAATATGGTGGGAAAGAAATAGGAGCATTCAAAAAATATGCAGGAGCGATGGAAACCATAAACCACTCCTGCTAAGGATATTTACAGGAGTGGCTCATATTGTTAGCCGCTCCTGCTAATATCCTCAGCAGGAGCGGTTGGAAACAGGGCCGCTCCTTGTTGACGGTCGTTATTTCACGATTTCAACCGTCAATCCCTCGGTGAATAAATGGGGTATACATAAATTTTCATGCATTATTTACCTAACACTGACGAATTCCACGAGTTTTAGTGGTTTTCGATGAATCATAGGGAGAAGCTCACATTCCATATAAAAGTATATCATATGGAGCAAGAGAGAATTAGCACATAAAAGGGCTTGAGAAAGAATTGCAAATTCCATAACTATAAAGTATCTCAAATGCCCTCAAGACTTACACCATGGAAATAAATTATTCGACATATTTGGAGCTTGGATCATGGAAATAAAAGAGAAAGAATAAAAAGTCAACATTGTTGACGTCATCGCTGACGTCAGTAGCGTTGACTGCCTTCCCACCGTACCAGTGCTGGTCGGGAAAGTCCCAGCCTCCCAGGCGATGCATGGTGGTTAGACTTATTGCAATGACTTTTCAGTGTATAGAAATTCGCCACTTAGACTTATTTATACATTATTTCAATAGTTTTAGTTTTGTCAGTATGGTTCATATAGAATTATGGGCACTTCATCAGATTCAAATTGATTTATCCTATTGGGATATGGATTAGCCATTGAGGACAAACACTGCATCTCAAGATATCTATGTGAGTACAACTTTGCTCGTGCCCTCTTGTAAATACTGTGAAACATTTCATATTAGAATTATTTACTTCAATCCGTTTGTATCACTCAGGATAAGTCTATATCTAGACTGAGTGAAAGAGAAACAGAGCAGGGAGGAAGTAACTTTACATGCGAAGAGAGAAATGATATTTTCTAGAAAACCTATAAGAAAGTCATAGGATGCAAGACAACCAGAATTTATGGTCATGGAGCTTTGGCAAAATACTCAACAAGAGCACAACTGATGGTTGCTCAAATTGAACATTCCCGTGTTTCTGCTGTAGACCAACAAAAAAGGATAGAGCTTGAAGCTGAGGTTCAGAAATTAAAAGAACAGGTTGCAAGAGACGCTGCTGAAAGGGAAAGGCTTGTCCAAGAGGTTAGGACAAATATTGAAGAGCGAGAGCAGCTTAAAAGGGAGGAATTAAGGACACAACTCAGGGAAGAATTTAGAGCACAGCTCAGTGAGGAGATGCAGTCAATGTTTGCAGCAACACAACAGGTAAAAATGCAACATGTAATATTTCTCGCTGTTTCATGCACTATATGGTTCGTATTGGGGCTAAAAATAGTTTTTTTTCCCTATGTAGAGTAACCCACCTAGCAATACTGAGATTGGTGGCAAACCTGTGGCACCTGTGGGTAACAATAATAACAAGAACCAATTGGCTCGCAATTTGTTCAACAACAAGAATAGCAATAGCAATGTGACACCGACTTTTATATCTACGGAACAATTGAGAAAATCAGCAAGGACAAGGAATTGTCAGGTAGTAATTGACCGAATCTTTTTCTTTCAGCATGATCTTGGTTTCATTTTCTGCTTTGTTAGACTGATTTTCTAATTTCAAAAGTTTCCATGGACAGTAAGATACAGATTGAGTGGAGCACTAGGTGATCATGCATCACATTTTGCTATTATTTTGTGGGTAAGCCCTTTATAGTTTAGCTCTAAAAGCTTCATAATTAATTATTGATTTACTGTACATCCAGAATAAATGAAACAAGCAAATAACTAGGTAAAAATATTGAGATTAGATCATGACCATGTTTTTGTTAACATTGATAATTTCCTTTCACTCTTTACGGCATCCAGTAAGAAATGGCAAAATAACGCTGCAGTTGAGTAATTGCAGACTTGGATGAGGCTTCTAAGTTCTAATAGTACTCTAGTGTACTGCAAAAGCCATATCCAAAATCTATCCCTCCATCATTATGAAGTTATCAATAGATAGTTAGATACTACCATACTAGAACGGCCTCCAAAACCAAAAGCTAAAAAAAACTAGGAACATCCATCTTCCAGGTTCCAATTAAGTTCTCACATCAACTACCCAAAAAGCCAAAAAGCAGTAGCTGTCAAATGAAACTAAAAAATGAAAAGATCGTAAACAACCCAAGGAAACAACAAAGATCAAACTAAAAAATTGAAATTAGAAATAAAACTAATTTTACTTTGGATACCTTTCAACTTGTTTCTCTTAGCTGTCTTGATTTATGAGTAGTTACTCCAGTTTTTGTCGCCACAAGATGAAGAGGTTGGCTGCCAAATCAACTTGCAAATTTGTTTATCATCGATATTGAGTACTAATTATACAATTCTAGCATCTATTCATCTTCACATTTTGTGTCCTGCAGCAAACCTAATTGGTTCTTCCCATTTTGTGTCCTGCAGCAAACCTAATTGGTGGGCTTGTAGTTTTGATATATGATCGAATATGTTCAACTTTATATTCTCTTATCTGTGTAGGTGCATTTAGTTATCAAGCCTTGTTGCTAACTTGCATGCAAAACATCTTCTCAAATGTGTTATGTTGATTTAGCTTCATAATGTAAGTGATAATCAGTTTCCATATTGCACTTGAATATAATGATCACAAAGGCTTATATCTTATCCCCAAGAATCAAGATAAATCTCCTTACTTTTCAGTGAATTATCAATTTATAATAAATTAGATCATTTTTGTCAATTGCAGTAAGGTACATGTTGGATGTGGATGACTCTTAACAACGTTAAGCAAAGGAGCTGCACAATAGGGGGCTAAGATATTGCCAAGTCTTTAGTTGATAGTTAATTACTTTAGTCATAATCTTAGTTACGGCCTCTATTATTGCAGTTCGTGCATTGTTTTACTTCATGTTTGTATCAGCTAATTGAACGGTTGTTACAATACTCTTTTATATGCGATAATGGATTTCTGATTGGTACTGTGTGCCAATTATAATTAAATGTATGAGCACAGCAATAATATTAATAGCTTGCTTGAAAGGTATATTAAAGCGGCGCTATTTGTTTGGTTGCAATATTGTTTTTTTTCCAATGAATTATTTGTGTTTGCAAAATTGTTTTCTTGTAACTATTTAATTATGGCCACAATATAGGTTTTGACTTTTACTTATTAGTGGTTGCAACATGAGCTTTTCACCATTAGTTAAAAGTGGTGGCAATATTCTTTTATCACCGCGAATTTGTTATGGTTGCAACATCGTTCTTGTAGGACCAAGACGTGCGACTAGAGGGGGTGAATAGGAGCACTTAAAAACTCAAACTCAAACCCCCACCGCAGTGCAAAACGGAAACAACACCCACAACGAAGCTAGACACCGTCCACTGAGAGGATACGTATCTAGCTCACAACACGTATTTGGTACCGTCCACTGAACAGATACGTACCAAGCACCAAGCGGAAGCACACGCTTGAATGGCTAAAAAAAAGCGCAAAAGGAACCAACTCCGGGAAACTGCAGATTTCAGACAGACAGGGCTGTAAAGACAAATCTCAAAACCCTAGAAGCAAAGCTCCAAACCATACTAAAAAATTACCACACCTTCACAAGACAATAGGGAATAGCTTCAGAAAAATTCATACCAAAAGGAGAAAGTTTAGACCATTGGACCGTCCAATGATTAGAGCATCGGACCGTCCGATGGTCATAGACGAACACCCTGAGAAGAGTTGATCAAAAACCCTATCAAACCAGCTCATAGGGTATTTATACACCGGTTCAGTTTTGGCATTTTTACACATAGACCCCTAACACTAGAAAGGCCCGGAGGGGCTAAAACAGAAAAGAATCCGAAATATCGGGGACGGACGACCACGATGAAGACTTCATCTTCTGAGCTTCCACGCAATCTTCGGATGTCCTCCACGTGGCTAATAGTCCAATCCACCTTAGCACCCCCGGTTTTGAAGTCAGAAACTGGGAAACTTTAGTAAGTCTTCGTCTGGGCCGGACTTGGCCTATCTTCTCTATCTTGGCGAGTCGTAGCCCAACTCACCAAGAATTGGGTAGCTTGGGTGGCGGTTTTGAGCCGAAGCCGCTAAAGTCTCCCTCGCATGCCTTCTCGCCATGCACTCGGGTTGGAGCACCACGGTGGCACCCGGCTTCTCCAGTCCATCAGAGTCGCCTCGCGGTCCATCGGAGGGCTTACACCACCGTTGCCGAACCGCCCCTCCGTGTACCGAGCTCCCATGGCCGACCGACGCTGAGCATTGCCTCCAGTCCATTGGAGGGCTTTTGCCTCAGTCCATCGAGGTTTTCATCATCTACCTCCAGTCCATCGGAGGGCCTTCTGTCCATCGGAGGGTTTGATCTCGTTGATAATCACTCATCACACTAGGAAAGCAATAGGCCGATCCATTGGCTCTCAATCTCTCCCTTGATGAGTGCATTATCAACACCTTCAACCTGTAACCTGAAATAGAACAAAGACAAGAGAAAAGCGTAAAACCGAAAAAAGAAAGAAAGAAAGAAAGAAGAAAGTTACTCAAAATGCCCAAGAACCAAATACAAGCAAAGAAATAGGCACAATAAGATAACAAAAGAAAACAAAGCATCGGCACCTCAAGACAGAGGCAAAAGGCTCAACGCACCAATGCAAAGAGCATGCCAAAAGCTCAACTCCCCCTGAAATACATCTTTATAAATGCAAAAATGAATACAAAGATCCCCTCAACTAAATCTCTCCCGAGTCTTGCACAATACTTCTCCCCCTTGTTGACAATGGACACATCAAGGGTTCATAGGACTCCCCCTAAACTAGACAATTCCCCTTCAAAATATGCCATGAGATGCAGAGAGTGTACGAAAAAAAGCTCAGAAGGGATGGAAAGCTAGTATTCACAAGTTCTAGCATACAGAGCAAGTGAGGGCAAGAAAGCATGCAACAAGCTTAAATGAATCTATCTTACACATATCAAGAGCTAGCATGTTTTCAGGGTAGTTTAAAAGAAAGCATCACCAACATGAATAGCACCTAGCAAGATAGGCATGAACAACAAGATGATAGCATTGCATACAAGGTATGCTACTCTCAACCAAAGCATACATAAACAGCCATAAGCATTTTAGAGACTTGCATATTTCAGATTTAATCATTTGTATTACATGAGCAAGTTCCATATTGTGCCAGGGTTATTTACTTGTCTTTTGCCACTTCTTACCAACCAATGCCAAGCCTAGGTTAAAAGAAACATCAGAAGCTTAAAACAAGGTTTTGGTCATACACAGCCTAGTCCAAGTTCATGCCAAAGTGCAAAGGCAAGCTATCTCGAACTAGATCAGTGTGACAAGCAAACCCACCTGGATCTTTCTCATATCAGCACAAGAAACACCACTTGTAAATATTGTAAATCAGATTTCAATTTAAGCAAGATATCATAAAAGTTTAGGCATTAACTTAGCAAAGGCATACAACTAGCATATCCAGGTATAAAAAGATAGCATAACATTCAACACTGCTACACATGCTAGGTAGCCAAGTCAAGTGGTGATCATGTTTTTGATTTTTAGGAAAGCAGAAGACTTAGCTCACAATTAGTATTCAACAGACTCAAGAGAGCTTAGCCAACCATGATCAAGCAAGCATCTGTACAATCTAGCACAAGCAAGTACTAACTCATCATTCCAAAAGAGCTCTAGTGCTAGTGAAGTAAAAATGCATATGATATAATGCAATGCAATATATGATACAATATGCAAAAGAACCAAAGAGAAATAAAAGTAAGACAGAAGCTATTCTTTACTAAAAGGAATATCATACTATCCCTGACTAAAAGGGATAGCTCACTCCAACCTCACCTCTCAGACGCGTAAAAGCGTCAAACTCTAGGGGCTTGGTAAAGATATCGGCCAACTGGTTTGCAAATACTACATGGACTAATTCTATGTCCCCCTTCTCATAGTGATCTCTCAGAAAGTAAAACCTCACGTCTATGTATTTGGTTCTAAAGTGCAAGACGGGGTTCTTAGCTACAGAAATAGCAGAAGTAGAGTCAACAAGAAGAGGAATTTTTCCAAACCTAAGGCCGAAATCACTAAGGGTGGCTTTCATCCATAAAAGCTGGGAACAACAACTAGCAGCAGCAACATATTCTGCCTCAAGGGTGAAAAGAGCTACACTACCTTGCTTGCGGGAGGACCAAGAGACAAGAGAGGTTTCTAAGAGTTGGCATGTGGCGGAGGTTGACTTGCAATCAATCCGGCAGCCAGCATGGTCAGCATCTGGAACCCTCTAAGAGAAAGAGAAGAACCCGAGGAATACCAAAGACCAAGCTCAGTAGTGAATTTCAGATAACTGAAAATGTGCTTCACCCCTTGACGATGAGAAGTCCTAGGAGAAGCCTGGTAGCGCGCACAAAGGCAAACTGCGAACTGAATGTCCGGTCTGGTCGCCGTTAGGTACAAAAGTGAGCCGATCATCCCTCGAAATTCCTTCTGGTCCACCGCCTCTCCATCTTCATCCGCATCAAGCGCCGTGTTTGTACTCATAGGAGTTGTTATGGGTTTAGAGTCACCCATGTTAAACTTCTTGAGTATGTCCCTTGTGTACTTTACTTGATCGACGAAGGTACCCTCAAGGCCTTGCTTGATCTGCAACCCGAGGAAGAACTAGAGCTCACCCATAAGACTCATCTCAAATTCCCTGCTTATCTGTTCAGCAAAACTAGACACCAAAGCGTTTGATGAACCACCAAATATTATGTCATCAACATATATCTGAACTATCAGGGTGTCACCGCCACGACTTAACAAAAACAAGGTCTTGTCTACTGAACTCATCACAAACCCAGACTTGAGTAGGAAACTCTTCAACCTAGCATACCAAGCTCTAGGAGCTTGCTTCAGACCATAAAGGGCTTTCCTCAACTTATACACCCGGTCTGGAAATCTAGCACTCTCAAAGCTAGGAGGTTGTCTCACGTATACCTCCTCCTCTATGAACACATTCAGGAAAGCAGACTTGACATCAATTTGCTGCAGTTTGAAGCCTTTAGAGGCTGCAAAGGCAAGCAAAATCCTAATGGCTTCCGAAGGAGCTATAGGGGCAAAGGTCTCCTCATAATCTATCCACTCCTTCTGATAGAAACCCTGGGCTACCAATCTCGCTTTGTTCCTCACACCATCTCGTTCTCACCCTGTTTGTTCTTGAAAACCCACTTGGTACCTATAGGGCGACAGTTTGGTAGAGGTTCAACTAAATCCCAGACATGGTTTCTCTCAAAGTTCTCCAACTCCTCATGCATGGCGTTCAACTAGTTAGGATCAGATAATGCATGTGACACATCCTGGGGCTCAAAAGAAGCAACATATGCAGAGTGGGAGAAAAAGGCTAGAGAAGCAACCGACGAGAGTGTAACACGCTGGTGAATGTCTCCAATCATCCTGTGTGAAGGGTGATCCCGCTGGACCTGCCGAGAAGGAACAATCTCGGAGGTCACCTCCCCTGCGTCCTCAGCAGGGCCAGCCTCTGCTTGAGCTTGTTGTCGGGGGAGTGAGGAGAAAGCCGTAGGCAAGGGTCCTCCATCATCATCAGAGCTCGTAGCAGAGGGGACAGGAGTTGCATTCGGTGCAGTGGCTCCTGCATCACCAACATCATATGCACCATCCTCATCTTCAAAGATAGGCGTGCCTTCTTCATCATCACCTGAAAGCTCAAAGGCAGGGGTTGTGCAGGGCATAGTTTCATCAAAAAATATCTCACAAGTCTCAACAACTTGTTTGGCCTCCAAAATCCACACACGAAAAGCCCTAGAACTAGAAGCATACCCCAGAAAAATCCCATCCAGACAACGAGACTCAAACTTATCCAAATGCCCCACCTTCTTAAGCACAAAACACCTGCAGCCAAATGCACGCAAGTGCTTGATGCTGGGCTGCCTACCAAACCGAAGTTCATACGAGGTCTTCCCAAAAAAAAGCTCGCAAGAAGATCCGGTTCGCAATGTAACAGGCCGTATTCACTGCCTCAGCCCAAAAGCACCTCGTAGTCCTATGCTCATCGTGCATCGTCCATGCCATCTCAACAAGTGTTTGGTTCTTGCGTTCCACAACATCGTTCTGCGGAGGGGTATATGGAGAAGCAAACTGGTGCTCAAGACCTAGGTCACGACAGAAGTTTTCAAAACGAGAGTTTTTGAACTCCGTCATTATCACTGCGGATAGCCCTCATGGCCTTATGACTCTCGTTTTTCAACCTCAGTACCAGATCCTGAACAAAACCAAACGCCTCATCCTTAAACTCCATGAAAAATACCCACTAGAACCGCGAAAAATCATCCATAATGACAAGCACGTACCACTACCCACTGATCGACGCTACCCGAGCGGGACCTACTGTATCCACATGGAGTAACTCACCCGGATAGGAGGTCATAACCTGAGACACAAGAATGTGAGAAGCGGCAACCATCTTGCCATGACCACAGGGGTGGCATACTAAGTCCTTCTCAGCTTTCAACTTGGGCAATCCTCGGATTAGGCCCATTGAACTCAACCTGACGAGCAGATCAAAGCTCAAGTGACCAAGCCTCCTATGCCACTTCCAAATATCAGCAGAAAGACTAGCAACCAAATAGCGAGCAGGGCCAGAAACAAATGTGAGGTCAACCCTAAAAACCTGACCAAAAGGCAGCAAAGAGCAAACAAGGGTCTCCTCAGCATCAAGAACGCAGCACGCACCCTTCTTAAAACGAACCTCAAATCCTTCATCGAGAAGTTGCGAAACAGAAACCAAATTGAACCCCAGATTCAGGACAAAAGCAACTTCTCTCAGGGAAAGCTTAGTAGAGAGCGAAACAGAACCAACACCTAGCACTTTACCTTGACCATTGTCCCCGAATGTGATGTACTCCTTGGTGCTCACGGGGTTGAGGCTGGAGAACCAATTGCGGTGCCCTGTCATGTGCCTAGAGCAACCGGAGTCCATGATCCACACGTCCTCCATGCCTCGATCCTGCAAAGTCAAGTAAAGTGATGATGAGCAAACGGTCCGGCACTGGGGTTAGTACCAAAACTTTGTACCAGTGCCGAGCCATCTGCTCAAAAGTGGGGTAAGCACAATCATCAACAAAACCATCACGTCGATCAGGGTAACCACGACCTCCAAAGCGTGAACCCTCAAAAGCTCTCTCAAAGCCTCGGTCACGAGGTCCATAGCCGCGCTGAAAACGACTAGGAGCTCGACCAACAAAGCGTCTCTCACCACCAGGAGCATGGGCCTGAAAGCCGCCTCCTCTCTCACCACCAGCAAAGCAGTCGCTCATCTCACCGCGGTGGGGAGGATCTTGCCTACCACCCTGGTAGAACTGATCCTGGTTCTCCCAAGCTCTCTTCTGCCTCTCAACCCACTTCCTTCTGAAGGAAAACTCCTCTAGGTGGCCATTCCGCTGGCAAAACTCACAGTGGTAGACAGGCCTCCTAGGAACTGGGTTAAGCTAGGACTTAGGCTTAGGTGGTGTGGCCTTGGGTGGCTCAGGATGTTGGACCGGCTTCTTGCCCTTAGGCTTAAGCTCCTCCTTAACAATCTTGTCTAGCTTAGCTTTTGAGGGCTTGGGTGTCCAGTACTGCTTCTTTGGGGCAGCCTTGGGTGGCTCATGGTAAACCCCATCAACAGTCTCTCCTAGTTGGGTAGGTGCAGTCTTGATCTTAGCTGGGGCACTCTTCTTACCCAAAGTGCTGCACTCTCCAAACCCAACACCATTCATCTCACCCTCGGCTCTCTTGGTGCTCTCTATGATCATCTCTAGTTGAGGTTGCCTAGCATATACCCAACTGAGCACCTCTCTCAACCTGTTGTTGTCATTTTGCAAAGACAACATCTCCTCCCTCAGATCCTCCAGAACCACAGCCTGGGTAGGACAAGTGTCACAGTCTAGGGAGGGAACCACAGCAGCTTTCTCCAACTTCCTAATGGTGGCATCCCTATCCACTAGCTGCATCCTAAGGGTTAGGCAGTTCTCACAAGTGTCAGTAGGTGCTGAAAGCACCTCAAAGTCAGCTCTCAACTGCTCTAACTCGCCTCTCAAAGTAGGACAGACCATACACGCACCCAAAAGCGTAGGTCTAGCCCTAACCTCCTCAAGCTCCATGAGCTGCCCCTCAAACTTCTCCTTCAGCACAGCTAGCTCTCTAGCTAGATAGAGGCAAGACTCATACTCGAGCTCTCCACTCAATGTAGGCTCATCCAGTTTGGACTGGAGTTTGCCTAGCTCATCCTTCAGCTCATCTATCTCCTCTACCCGCTTGGCATATCTATCTCTCTGGTCACCAAGCTCCGTCATGAAAGACTTGCAGGTAGGGCACTCAATCTCACTAGGTTGGGGTCTCACACTCCTCAACCTCTCATTCTCCTCTAAAGCCTCAGCAAGTTGGGCTTTCAACTTCTGCAGCTTCTTAGCTGCCTTCTCCAGCATCTTATCTTGGGCTTTCAACTCTCGGCTGTTCTGCTCTAACATCTCAAGGATTTCGGCTTGCTCAGGAGTTACCTCATCATCGAAAGAAGAGTTGTTGCCGTCATCCTTGTTCTCCTTGTCCTCAAGTGCCATGGAGCAAACCGAGCTCCTCTTGTCCTTGTTCTTGCGCCTGGACTTGGTGGAGACGAAGCACAAGCCAGCTGGACCTCCTTGATCGTTCTTCTTGTCCTTCCTGTACGTGATCTCCTCATCGCTTAAGCTCGACGAGGACGAAGAGGAAGAAGATCCGTTGCTGCAAAACCCGATCTCGGCGAAGAAGGCCTTGCCCCGCTTCTGGTTGTCCTTCCGGTAGCTCTTGAAAGCCTTCCAGAAGTTCTTCTTGCCGAAGGGGCGCTTGCCGAAGCCGTGCTTGCTGGAGCGGTGCTTGTCAAAGCTGGGTTTGCCGGAGTGATACTTGTCGAAGTCGCGGGAGTAGCTCTTGCCCTTCTTGTCGTAGTCGTTCTTGTTGGGGCACTCGGCGATGAAGTGGCCGACCTCTCCGCACTCGAAGCATTTGGGCCGCTCGCCCCTCTTCTTGCTCATCCGGTTATCATAGACGCGCTGAAAGCGACTAGACACCAGACATAGCTCCTCATCCCCAAGCGATGCCAACTGCTCCTCTATCACAAACATCAAAGCAGAAAATGAGAAGTTGTGCATAAGGGGGTAGCAACAGACTCACTAGAGGGGGTAGCCAAGGCCAGACTCTTAGAACCTGTACAAGCAAGGGAATCCCTCAACTTGTAATTTACTTCTGTGGCCTTGAGCTTGCTATAGAGCGCATCTACTCCTATCATATCATACCCTGCCGACTCAATGATCGAGTTCACCTTGATCTCCCACACTTTTCTGTCCAAAGCATACAGCAACTTGACAGCCTGCTGATGATCGGTGTATGGGAGCTCAGCGGGGTAGAGTTGACACGCAACTTGTATTCGCGCCGGTAAGTCTCCACAAGCCTAGCCTTAATCATCGCAGTACCCTCATGGTGTGCACTAAGCAGTGACCATATCTCACGCGCAGTCTTAAGGTGACTCACTCTCTCATAATCCATGGGACCAAGCCCGATGCAAACTGACAGCTACTTCACACAACAAGCGCTAGACACCGACCACTGAAAGGAAACATGTCTAGCAGCACTTGGTGTCGCCCACTGAATGGGTACACACCAAGCAAGCGGAAGCACGAGACTCAACGATCACGAGACCGCAAGTCAAGCGAAACAACGACTCACGCACTAGCGTCTTGTTCGCCACTCAACGCACCAAAATGCGCCCGACTGATTCACAGCAGGTTAAGAGTATGGGTAGCAACAAGGAACACTAAAAGCTAGGTCGAAGCAAAAGACAGGCAGCGAAAACCTCGACGAGAAAGCACACAGCCACCTACAGGCTACTGCTGGACTGTCCGGTAGCGGTCACCGGACTGTCCGGTGGAACCGGATGGTCCGGTGACTGAGCTAGATGGTCCGGTAGTAGCGGGGCTGGAAACCCAACGTTGGACTATCCGGTGGCCTGCGCTGGACTGTCCGGTGACGCCGGATAGTCCGGCAGTAGAATCGGACTGTCCGGTGGGCACAGAAAAATGAGCTTCCCAAACCCTAAACTTGACCAAACCTTGTCCAATCTTCACGAAATTTGACACAGGCTATCTGAGCACTATTCCAAAGCTATTCCCAAAAGATCAACTCAAAATGATCACAGGATTAGCGGGAATTTCAGATCGCATGAAGAGGCAAGTTTTGGCAAGAAAAGTGGAAAACTCAAATACAACTTGCTCGTGGCAAACCTGCAGGTTTGTGATGCACTAGAGCATAATCTCCACATACTTGCAAGTCCAAAACACCGGCAAAAGAAAGGATTCACCAATGGCCAAAGCAAACACCCAAAAGCCAAGGATTGAACCCAAAAACCAAACTAGAAAGGGGAGGAGGAGAGGGCTGCACACATGAGCTCAAAATTCAGTGGAATCTTGATGTATTGAAGATGGGAAATCAGTTCATACAAGGTTCCTACAGCCTACCACCCTTCATCCTTCCCTCTTGTGATAAGAACACTAGCTAAGGGACTCAAATCCTAGCCCTAATGCTCTCTCTTCTCTCTTAGGCACATGGCTGTATGGAAATGAAGCCTAGGGTTTTCTAATGGTGGGAGAGTCACTAAATGACCAGCCACTTAGGTATTTGTAGCCCTAGGCCTGATGACACAATTAACACTAAGACCCTTACTCTAGAATGCCCAAAAGGGGCTGAAATGTAAAAGATACAATCGGATGACTACGATGACGCTTTGATCTTCTGTTTCTCCACGCCTCGCTTGGATATACGCCACATAGCCAGTAGTCCAGAAGCTTCCCCCGGTTTTGAAGTCAGAAACTGGGAAACTTTAGGAAGTCTCTGTCTGGGCCGGACTTGGCCCATCTTCTCTATCTTGGCGAGTCGTGGCCTAACTCACCAAGCCTTGGGTAGGTTGGGTGGCGGTTTTGAGCTGAAGCCGCCAAAGCCTCCCTCTCACGCCTTTGCACCATGCACTCGGGTTGGAGCACCACGGTGGCACCCGGCTTCTCCAGTCCATCGGAGTCGCCTCGCGGTCCATCGGAGGGCTTACACCACCGTTGCCGAACCGCCCCTTTGTTTACCGAGCTTCCATGGCCAACCGAAGCCGAGCATTGCCTCCGGTCCATTGGAGGGCTTTTGTCTCAGTCCATCGAGGTCTTCATCATCTACCTCCAGTCCATCGGAGGGCCTCCTGTTATCGGAGGGCTTGATCTCGTTGACAATCACTCATCACACCAGGAGAGCAATGAGGTCGGTCCATTAGCTCTCTGTTTTTTGGCCATTAATTATTTGTGGTTGCAATATTTGTTTCTGGCCATGGCTTTATTTTGGTTGCTAACCTTATTTTTTTCCCTCACTATATTTTGGTTGCATGATGACTAATTGCACTGAAAAAGCCTTAATAGCATTATGTATTATTACCACTCCTTTTATCGTGACAACTAAATACTACATGATTGCAATACATATTATTGCCAAGCCTTTCATCGTGGCGAGTAAAGACTGCATGGTTGCAATAAATATTATTGTCACGACAGTCATCATGGCAACTAAAGGTTACATGGTTGCAATACATAATATTGCCACAAATTTCATCGCAGCAAGTAAAGACTACATGGTTGCAATACATGTTATTGCCACGACATTGGTCGTGGTAATTGATGACCGAGCCCGTGGCAATATAATCTATTGTAACGCTATCTTTGGTTGTAATTAGTGTATAATGCAACATGTAATTTGGTGGCAATTACTATATCTAATGCTACGAAACATCAGTTCGTCACGTGAACTTTAGACACTCCTGTTAATTGCAACGGCTCCCAACGAACTTCATTTGGTAGCTAATTGTACTTATTGCAACCACTGGGCACATATTGCAACCATTTTGAAGCGTTGCAACAGACCTTATTTCTAGTAGTGTTGGCTTCATGCTTTCTTAGTTGGCGGGAAGCGTAAGCAATTACTCTCCCTTCTTGCATTAAGAAACAGCCAAGCCCATTGCCGGAGGCATCACAGTACACATCGAAAGGCTTAGCGATGTTCGGTTGCGCTAGCACTGGTGCAGAGGTTAACAATTTCTTCAGTGTTTGAAACCCTTCCTCACACTTTGGTTAGTGAAGTCATTGGCTTTGCAATTTTGGAGAAGTCCTTGATGAAGCGGCGGTAGTAGCTTGCTAAACCATGGAAACTCTGGATCTCAGTCACTGTCTTTCCAGTTCAAAACATCCTCTACTTTGCTAGGGTCGACTGCTACTCCCTTTTCTGACAAAATGTGACCTAAGAAACCCACTTCTTTTAGCCAAATTGCACACTTGGTAAACTTGGCATAGAGCTTGTGTTCTAAGCCGAGTGAGCACTATCCGCAAGTGTTCTTCATGTTCTTTCTCATTTTTAGAGTAGATCAATATGTCATCAATGAACAGCACCACGAACTTGTCGAATTCATTCATGAACACTGAATTCATCATGTACATGAAGAAGGCCGGTGCATTGGTTAACCCAAAAGACATGACCAGATACTCATACAAGCCATATCTGGTTGAGAAGGCTGTCTTGGGCATATCTTCCTCCCTGGTTTTTATTTCATAGTAGCCAGATCTCAGATCAATTTTTGAGAAGACCATAGCCCCAGCTAGCTGATCAAACAGGATGTCAATGTGTGGTAATGGGTATTTATTTTTTACGGCGACTGCATTCAAAGGTCGGTGATCAACACAGAGCCTTTTACAACCTTGGTCCTTCTTTTCAACAAAGACGGCCAGACAACCCCAAGGTGACGAGCTGGGCCGAATGAATCCATTATCTAACTGTTCTTGCAATTGTGTTTTCAACTCTTTTAGTTCATCAGGCGCCATTCTGTAAGGTCTCCTAGAGACAGGTGCTATGCTTGGGACAAGTTCTATGCTGAATTCTACATCCCTATCTGGTGGAAGTCCCGAAAGCTCATCCGGAAACACATCCAGTAAGTCACACACTACCGGGATCTTCCTAATCTCTTGTATTTCAGTTGCATATACTATGGGTGACATGTGTTTCTGACTTGGCATGTATATTTGTAGAATCTTGCCACTGACACTAGACCTCAATTGTACTGTCCTGCTGCCAATGTCCAAGACTGCATTATTTTCTGTCATCCAATTCATTTCCAAAATAATATCGATCCCTTGGTGTGGTAGCACCACTGGGTTGATAATAAATTCTTCATCTCCTATGCTTAATCGTAACCTCATCACTATCAGATTGGTATTGATTAGGTTCCCGGTGCGGTGATATGGTATTTCTCTTTTATGCATGAAGTCTTTATCCCATGCTTAGATGCATATGATTGGCTAATAAATGAATGAGAGGCCCTAGAATCGAATAGCACAACGGTTGGGCGACCGTTGAGCATGAATGTACCAGCAAGTACCGGCTCTCCGGTGGGGATCTGATCCAAGTGAATGTTGTGAACATGACCCGTCTTTTGTGCGGACCCCTTCTGCTTGCCCTGCTGACTGCAACCTGCAAGTGTCGGACCCTAAATATTGCGAGGAGCGTGGCAATCCCGACCGAAATGTCTAGTATTGTCATAGTTGAAGCAAGGATTCCCAGGCCCTGGAGTGGCGGAAGCACGGGGTGCAGGGAGTTGTGCTGGTTCTCCGTAAGAGGGATATTGCTGCTGTTGTGGCGCCCTGTGGACCCAACCCGGCTGATTGGGCCGGATCACAAAGCGAGGCTGCTAGTACTATGGAGGCTGATAGGTGGGCTTCTGTTTCTGAGAAGAACCAGCAGCAGAATTGTCGGCTTGATGCTTGTGCTTCTGGTCCTCGTTGGCAACACGGAAGCGATTCTCCATGTTAAGTGCCGTGTCCACCAAGTCAGTGAAACTTTGGTAACGGCGCCCCAAGTGTGTCAGAAGAGTGGGGTCAAAGCCGTTCAAGAGTCTGGCTGCTCGGCGAGGATTATCCGCAACGTCCTCGGGCGAGTACTGCGAGAGGTGAATAAAAGACTGCACATACTGCATCATAGTCTTGTTGCCTTGCTTGAGCTCTCTGAACTCATGTTGCTTTTGTTCCATCAAACTTGCTGGGATATAGTGAGCCCGCAAAGCCTGACGAAACTCCTGCTAGGTGGGCACATGATCCCACTCCTGCATGGAGAGAAATGTGGCGCCCGTTGGCCCCTGTAGTAACTGAGCCTTCTCTCGCTTGGTCAGTCCTGGTAGGAGCGTGAACTTGGACTCAATAGTGTGGAGCCAGTCATCTGCAGCAAGTGGCTCAGGACATGTGTTGAAGATGGGAGGGCGTAGCCCCTCGAAGTCCTGGTAGGAGATGCTGTGGGGTTGATTCTCCCGTGGTTGTTGCTGACCATGAGCCTGGCGCTCCTCTGCCAGCAGGCGAATTAGCTTAGCCTGCTGCACAACTAGGGTGACTAGCTCCGGTGGTGGTGGGGCACCCTGCGCCTGTGGCCCCGACCTAGAATTTTGCACATTGCGAGTGTTCACCATCTGCAAGGATGAGGCCAACCATGTTTAGTCCAATAGTTTTCGTGCAACACATGCAAATGATAAAGAGACCATAGCATCCAAGATACATTCTGAATACATGAAGGCATGTAAATAAACAGAACCATTTAATTGCACATAAAGCGTTAGCCATCATCTTAGAGTGTTGGACAATCGCATATACTAAATGACAACCATGTGTGCAGTTTTGAAATGCAGGACAACACTTCTTAATTTCGTCGATATGGGTGTCAAAATGATCGATCCAGGTGAAAATCCATATGCAAAAGTTGTTCTAAATTTAGTTTCCCTACAACTCTCATATGTATCCTTTTTACCAATCTGATTGGGATAGTGGTGCAAAAGTCGATTTACTAACTGTACATAGGTTTTCAACCAAACCTGGAACAGCCACCAGTTTAAAAACCAAACTGTTCTAAATCTGTACATTTTCACGCTATGACACCCATAGAAAAGTTGTTCCTTGCCTTAATCTCTGTAACTTTGTTATATAAAGTTTTGATTGATTCTTCTTGCAACTTGGTCGAATTTCACCGTTTATAAATACATGTCAATTCTGTCCAGATTTCTGAACCTGAATGTTTTCGACTATAACTCTCGAACGAAACACTTTTAGGAAAAACTTTCTTCATAAAGCAAAGTTGTCCTACACATTACCCTCTACAAGTTTTGTATATAACGCCTAGATCAAAGCCTTCGCTAAATGTGCGCAAAGTGCACTTTTCCTGCAGGTGCTGCTTTAGTTCAGATCACAAGTTCAAAGAGATCTGATCATAACTTTGAAACAAAGCACTTTCAGAAGAAACTCCAATTGGAAAAGTTGTGCATGCAGAAGTGCTTTACAAGTTTGGTATGCAACACTTGGCTCAATTCCTCTCAGATTTCAAGATACACCCCAATTTAGCTGCTGCTATACAGAATTTCAGAATGCAAGTTGAAACCGAAATTGAAGTGCAGTTTCAAGCTCGTTGCCACGTCATCCATTTCAGATTACACCTGAACACGGAGTACATCCTAGATGCCTACTTAAAAGGTTCTAACATCACCAAAGGTCTTCCCCTAAATCAGTCACTAAACGACGCACCACATAGTGTTCGATCAACTACTTAAATGGTGTACATGAATGAGCCCTCTTGACCTCACAATGTTTAGTACAACCATGAATAAAAGTGCGGAGCGGAACTTACAAAACATCGCTCTCAAACACGCTACATATACAAAAGAACGCCTACACCCATCCACTCATCAAAGTCGGAGTCGTACGGTAGTGCGTCCTCCATCTGTGTGGCCACATTGAGCTCGACCGGATCGTCCTGCCCAAGTGGTGGGTGCAGCTGCTCCATCACGTCCAGTCGTGCCTGCAGCTGCCCAATGAGCTCCAGGACCTCTTGCTGGTGTTCATCATGTGCAATACGGGCAGCCTGGTCAACCTGTAATTCAAGAATCTCGTGATGAGCCTCGACCAACTGGTCCTGAACGTCACCCAACTGCTGCTGTACTTCCTCAAGCTGCTCACGTAACTGCACAGTCTCCTCACGACGAGGGACCTCCCGATCCTCCATGTCGCGGTACCGCAGGAACAAGATCTGAGCAAGAGACATGGCTGCCCCTATGTCCATGGTCCCGTCCTGCTCCAGCATGTCTGCCACCCACCGCTCCCTATCATTATCCTGAGCATTGGTGTGCAAATAGCGTAACACCGTTTTCTCTGCAGGAATGAGGTTGCTCATATCAGCAATGACCTTCAAAGCCACCCTATCAAGAGCCTCCTCCATGTCCTCTCCAACAGCGGTGTAATCATCATCATCTGTGTAGGGACCCGGTGGAACCTTGACCCTGGCCTCGCACCTGCCCACCTCATATCCCGTCTGAACGGAATATCGAGGGCAACCTTGATGGTGCATCTGTCGCAAGGCCAGGCACAGGATCTTCATGAGCACGCTAGTGTCCTGACAACTCATCTGACGCCACCCATTCTCCTGAACCGTAGGCAAGTGAACCGGCTCTGGGATAGGTGGTTGCCCCTGACCGTGCACGTTCGGATTGTTCTCGGCCATCTGTTTTAATAAGGGAGGCTTTTAGTTAGTGGAGTGAGACAGTTCAGAATTACAATAGTGAGACATGCAGAAACTATACTTAAGTTACAATTTATTTCATTTGTATTTTAGTAATACCCCAAAATAATTAAAAACAAATAGTACGATGCATGATTCGTCCTATTCGGTCTCATATCACACATCCTATGTATGTTATATATAACTGGCGATATTTGGGTGAGATATATGCACGTCTCTCCCTATTGCAACTAGTCATTTTTAATTTAGTACGTAGTTAGTGTACCTGCAAAAAAAATGCATGCTCACATCATCATCACACATTACCACTCTAAACCTAAAAGTGGCATCCACGCTATTTGCGCTGCGTAGACAACACATCTGTAGGGTCCTCTGCTAGACCGGGCTGGTACCCACGCAAGCAAATTGAATTCTTGCCGCATCATGACAAAAGAATGGTCACAAACACACCAAATGGGTGACCACCCCCCCTTAAATTTCTATCCTACCAGCATTAATGCAGGGTTCAGAACAGTCCATAAAATCCCAATAGCGTTCTTCTAGTACTGGGGATGGCTATGGCCGAAAAGTTGCTTCCTAAAGCGCTGAATATGCATATGAGTTCTATCCAGGTCAGAGTGTTAGCGATGTCGCCTGATATCCACTAACATCCTTAATATGAGCATATCGTATACTCTCATATTTGAATTACTTGAAAGGGGTTTTTAAAAATAGGTTTGTAAATCAAAACTCGATGATATGACTATTGTCTGTGTATGATCGGCTCTGATACCAGCTGTGGCAGAACCACTAATTTAATCCGGGCTAAGCACACCTGCCACCTCAGTTCAGAGTGTTAGAGATTGTTGACACGGCTTATGAACGAATATTTTGTATCATTTTACATGGTTTTTCACTGATTTTATGCGTCAACTATATCTTTTACTAACAATTATCACCGATTATTGTGAATTTTGCAACATTGTCTTGGAATTTTGCTATATGCTATACTTATTTTTTACAGGTTTTTGAGCTATTTTCGCAAAATTCATCGTAATCTACGTCGAGTAAGAAGAGACCTCTGAGATGGCATTCTAGAAGGTGACAAAGAAGGAAGGTTTGGTTGACTCACGAACCCTTCTGTGTTAATGAAGGCTTTCTATTTGGAAACTTCTGTAAGACGTCATATACTACAAGCTTCTGGAAGATTATGCGGGAAAGACACTTCATATCTATCCAAAACTAGATGACTTCATCAACTCTCGGCCAATACCGAAGATTCCAGAGTTTTCCAAGACGAGTCCAGAACCAACACTTGATCCCCAAGCAATGAGGAACGACTCAGCGGAAGATGGAAGGAAACATCCAGAGGAAGGGCAGCAGTCGGCCAACCCTACCCCTCCAAGTCGGTCGACCGCCCCTTACGACGCCGTCTCGTGTACCCCTTTCTACCGTGCATCATCTAGAAGATTCCAAAGAGATAAGGATTACTAGGGTACGAAGGAATTGAAGGTAAGGAAGGTATATCACGAGATCCATCCAAACTCAAATTAAATCTCGAGATATTCTCGGATTTCAGAACATAGTACCTTGCGGGCCCGATTCGGAGACATAAACGATGTCAAATAAATGAAGTTTGAATACCAAAGTTGTAGATATCTTCGAGCTCTACAATTTAGAGTCTGAGTTTGCCTTATTTGGAGTCCGGATGACAGAGATATGGTCAAAATACAAAAGGTGCAGAAAACAGAAAAATCCAGTTTCGGGATAAACAAGAATCCTACTCCAACTCAACCAAGAGGAAGGTGGAGGGTGCCCCGAGGCACCTCCGGGGTATAAATACAAACACCCATGAGATCCCCAAGGCCATCCAATTCAATCCAATTCATTCCAATTCATTATCAAGGCGACACGATGTAGAGGGACCACAACTAGAGGAGAGCTGAGGGTCGAGTTTCTAGTCTAGGATTAAAGTTCTTCCAGTTTATAGAGGTGATTAGAGGCCCTGCGCGGTACTCTAATTACCTAGCTCCAAAGGTCTAATTGTATCATCAAGGAAAGGTGTGGCCATGGTTGTAAGTATGATACAATTTATTAATGAAGCATTGTTCTTGTCTAATTATCATCTTCTTACTCTAAATATGTTTGTTCTAGCTCTAACTAACTTTAGGTCTAGATGCATGTTAATTAGAGCATGTCATTAAGGGTTATATTCTTCTAGCGTTCTTGATCTTCAATCTTGCTTACTAATGATATAGTTGTATATCTAGTTCTTTTGATCATGGTGATTAGAGGTTCTAGTTGTGCTAATTATGTTATTAGACTATGTGAAGTAATTAGAAGTGCATTCTCTAATTATATATGCCTGTTGAGAGTTTCTCGTCGATTAACTGGTTCTAGTGATAGTAGGGCCGGAGAAAGGTTAAACTCGATCTAGGGGGTTAGGTTGATTGATCTTGATTTAATCATGCTATGAAGTTTATGCTTGATCGTGCTTTTCTACCTTGAGCTACTAGTTATCTTGTTGCTCTTATCTATTTGTAACGCCCATATCATACATGTCTTGGATCCAATTAGAGCTTGATTAGACTCTAGTAAATACCCCTTAATTAGTATTCTAGTTCGGTTCTAATTGCTTATCTTATAGTATTAGTATAGTCCAAACGTAGATTAGATATAGTTTAGGTCTCCTTTAGAGATAGATTAGAACCCTGTTTATATCTTTAGTTTAACTTAAACTCTTGTTTATTAGTTGTCAATTAGTCCGTTTTCTGGATTGACAAAACCCATGATAGTCATTCTAGGAAAAAGCTACACACGATACTGTCGCTTACAGTATAAGGTTTGCCACGCTTAATTGCTGTCAATAGCGATGTCACCGGATATCCACTAACATCCTTAATATGAGCATATCTTATACTCTCATTTTTTAATTACTTGAAAGGGGTTTTCAAAAATAGGTTTGTAAATCAAAACTCGATGATATGACTATTGTCTGTGTATGATCGGCTCTAATACCAGCTGTGGCGGAACCACCAATTTAATTCGGGCTAAGCACACTTGCCACCTCTGATTTTCAGTGCACTTAAACCAAATTAAACCCAGCAGTCTGTCGAGAGTCCTTCGGCTCTCGGTAACACCAAACCCAGAGGAACCGACATCATACACATCCAACTCTCGATGGAACCACAGCAGTTACGTCATCACAGACAGTTGAAATAGAGAATAAATGGACTTAATTTACAAACCATTTCAAAATAAAATACAAGTTCTAACGTAGTGCCATACGGTAGCAAGTTTAAAAGTATCTCGCAGCGGAATTTTAAGTTCAAAGTTAATGATAACTTAAAAGACTTGCAACGATGAAACAACATTGAACCCACCGATATTGCTCCTCTGCCACTCATGATGACGGTCAACCCTAATGGAGACATGCACCTCCTCCAACAAAGGTGCATACAAAGAACTCCAAATCTGTGGCTCAAAAGGTGGGGGCAAACTCTGAGTACTAATTACTCAGTAGGACTTAATAAAAATGGTTTAAGACTGATGCAAAACTTGCTTACTAACAAGTGGATCCTTAGCCTTTGTTTTTAAACAGCGATGAGTTAAACATAGAGCAGCATGTTCCATCATTTGCATATATCATAACAATAAGAACTTGCATTAATGTAAGCATATAAATACAAGTATGTGGAATTTGAAATCATGAATAATAAGCATAATGTATTCAAGTAGTTACTATGTTGCCAGGTAGTGATACTGGCATTTCCACACCTGGTGGGCATAAGCGATTCGAATCGATTTTTAATTCCCGGGAATAACTAAAAATGCTAGGGGATATATGCTTACTGGCCATCACATTCCACATATATCCCCCACCTCCACTTGTCCCATCCCAAGATTCAAAGCGGCTCCACTTAACCCTTGGGTTGTGCCCCCATGGCGAGCCTGCCGACATTTCGGTCTCCCCACCACGAGCACAAAGCTCTCCCAAGACATCTACCTCCATCAAGTGGATGGGGTGGCACCTTGAAAGCTTCGGACGGCATAAGTAAGGTTTCACCAGTCCCACGGTCTGGATAAGCACTATAGCATGTCATGCCGATCCCAAAAGAACAGCGGACGGGCCTTATACAATACGGGTGGAGTCCATGGTGCGGCATCATGAAAAGTAAATACTGAAATAAAATATCCGCCCGGTCTCCATTTAAATCATGAGCACAAATAAATTACCACCACAATGTTAAGATTTCTTTGATTTTGAAACCACCTACGCGACGAGTGACTCCATTCACTCGTGTTTACTCATACATATCCAATTCTAGACACTTGTCCTATGAACTCTATGTATATGTGCTAAAGCCGGGACGGCCAGGGATCTACAACCAACTCCTAATGCTGATGCGTAATCATCATTCATATTATATTAACTGGAAAAAACATAGTCGTGCCTACCTTCTTCACTAGGGTCAGTTGCAGCCTCTGGTGCGAAGCTGGGTACCGGCTGCTGGTCCTCCTGCTTCTGGTTCACTTGCTCTTGATGCGGCTCGTCGTCTGGCTCCTCGATCAATGGCTGCTCCTGTGTCGGTCCTTCGTTCACAGGGTCTATATACATGACATAATGCAAGTGAGTGCAAACGAATGCAAATGCATGCATGGGGTACCAGTATAATGTAAATAACAGTATTCAACAACCAATTGGATGAATATTTGAAAAAGTTTGTAGGTTTAAGTTAAATTGAGCATATACACTTCTCAATGTAACATATTCCTTTTTATGAATAAAAACTCCTACCTAAATTCAGACTGATAGAAACTGCCAATTGATCTCAATTACTTATGACACGCAGAGACTTACTACACAATATTACTATCAAAATTTTAGCCACAAAGGAGTTATAAATTAATTTTGAAAAATCCAGCAAGTTATCAGCCTAGATCTCCCCTGATTTTTCATAAACCACAGAAAGTGTTTCTGGCAATGAAATTTATTCAGCAAGCAATACATAGCACAAACACCTTGTATAAAAATTAGCAAGCAAAATATTCACGGTTTGATAGGACATCTATTTTTCATATGTTTGCTTTAGCTCATTTTATATGCAAGTTAAAACAGTATTGATAAATATACAAAAATACTTTGTGGGACCTAAACATATTAGCATATCACCAAATTTTTCTAGGAATTTATTATGCACTCTACAACCACTTTTTCCTCTTATTCATTTAAGCAAGTAACAATTTGTCATTTTCAAATCACCAATCAAACCTTACATGCAGAGATTCAAACTTTACCAAAAAGTTAAATAAAACATAAAGATTGTCCAAAAAGCCCAGTACAGTATTTGGAACAAATTTCATGTGACAAGTATTTCCCTATACATTTTTATCACCAAAATCAAGCTTAGGGTAGACTAGTAATTATAAGTGCTACTGTTACCCAAAAATCCAACAGAGCATAAACATCACCCTAAAGCTATCGAAGTTTCATACCATTTGAAGCTCATTTGTACTCTCTCCGTCCACAAAAAATGAAATCCTGGCTTTGTCCTAAGTCAAATTTTCGTAACTTTGACCAAATTTATATCAAAATATATTAAAAGTTATGCTACTAAATTAGTATCATTAGATTCGTGTTGAAATGTATTTTCATATCATACATAATTGATATCATAAATGTTATTACATTTCTATATAAATTTGGTCAAACTTGCGATAGTTTGACTTAGGATAAACTCAGGATTTCATTCTTTTGTGGATGGAGGGAGTACCACTTTTGCATTTATCTTTTTTTAACAAGCATGCAAAAAACCGAGGGCAAAACTGCCTTTTCACGGATCCACATCATACCAAGCCGGTAGATCTACAAAAGAGGAACACAACGCAACAAAGCATTTTTAGGATTTTTATTTAATTTGTTATGATTTTCCAAAATTCACAGCTGAAAATGCATATTAAACCCTAGATCTAGGACTTACACGTGATTAACTATAACTTCCAGGGGCTAAAACGTGAGATTCGCAAGACACAGTGAATAGCGCACGGGACCAAAACATAAAGACAAAGAAACGCAGGGGCCAGATCTAAAGAATCCTGGCCCCCGTCTTCAACCTCCCGCGGGCCGCAGCCGCGCGAGGAGGCGCGCGCACCGGCGAGCCTGGGCTCGCCGCGGCTGCGACGCGGGTCGGGGAAGGTGTACCCCACCCTGGCGCACTACCTTAGGGTGTCGTCGGCGATGGAGATGGTGCAAACGAGGCGGGCGGCAGTGGTGAGCTGAGGTGGCGACGACGTGAACCGGCAGCGTGCGGCGGTCGGAACCGGCGAGGGAGAGGCTAAACGGTGACGAGATCTAGGGCGTCGGATGCGCGGTGACGAGGTGAGGTGGTGATGGCAGCCTAGTGGTGCGGGGAGGTCAGATGGTGGCTCGGCCATGGCCGCGTCCGCGAATCGCGGGCCCACCCGTCAGCTAGATGGAAAAGGAAAAAAAAAAGAAAAATGAGAAACACACTTTGACTGATTTTCTACCTCTCTGAAAATCGTCTATTTGGTCCATTTAGAAGCTGAACTTAGAAAAACTTCAATTGGAAGAATTGTTGTACTCTTTGAGACCTACAATTTTGTAAAACACTTGAAGCCATGTTCTATTTAGAAATATGGTTTAAATTTGAATTTAACCTGCTGACTCCAGTTTGACCAACAGACCCTTCCTGTTAAAAAATTCCAAAAACCTATTTTTTGATCACTTTCATACAAAGAATTTTATACAAATCTTGTTCAGAATTGTATTTGCTACAACTTTCTCAATAAAAGCATTGCAATATTATGGCCGTAAGATCAAGGAAATTTGAATTTACTACACAGGTCAAGTTTGGATTGATTTCATATGCTGACAGAAAAAGCCCCAAAACTCTATGCAAACCTTACTGCATGTCAATGCACCAATTATCAAAAATGTTCTACTGGTTTGGTATAAAAGTTTCACCTAATTCACAGCAGAACTAAAGTTATGACCACAACTACTGTAGCATACAGGCATTTCAATCAATTTTGATCATATAGGTCAAATGTAAGCCATGTCAAGATGAATAAGATGGATGCTGCATGTATGAATGATAGAAATGCACTTGATCATATAGTTCAATTTTGATACATTTTTTTGTTATTAGTTGGCCGTGTTTGAGTTTTGGCTTACTATGCTCTGTTGATGCCTCTTTTGTACAGCAAACTTTTCACACACATCTAAACATTTTGGTACTAGGACTTTTTATTAAAGGAAGATTAAATGATGTCAACAATAGGTTGAAAGTCCAGAACCATGGCCACCAAGCCTACCAAATGTCATCCCTGTAACCACCTCAACCTCCACACCGACCTACCTTGAGTACATATAACCCCACTCACTTGGAGGCTATAAATACCCCCAGAAGGATCAATTGCAAAGTGTGGAAAGTGTACGAAAAGTGAAGAGCACACTTTTATCTTAGTCTTGTAGCAATAGGATAGTCTTGGAAGTTAGATTTGAGTATGATCTTTTGCCTCAGGGATTCTGGAGTAAGCTTCGAGTTTCGGTAAAAACTCATATATCTTTTGTATCTTTGCTACTCTTGTATAATTTATATTTCTTGCTCTACTTTCAATTATATTTTACTTTATTTCTTATACTTACCTACTGTGGTGTACCTTCTTGCACACTAGACCGAAGCTTTGGGTTATGTTGTTATAAGTTATTTGAATCTTGCTAGACTTGCCAGTGCTATAAGCTTTCCTCAGGCTTTGATCTAAGGCTAAGTTACTTCTCACCCTCTGATCAAGATAAACTTTAGTGATCAAGCTTCGCTTGACCACTAGTATAGTGTGTCATCTTGTCCATGCAGCTTTGGTTGGTAGGTCCTCTCGGTGACAGCGGGAGTGTATCCTATGTGCTCCAACCCCATCGTTCGGCAAGCCCATAGGCGTTAGCTAGTTGTTGCTCGGTGGGCCTCCTATCTACCCCTTGGCCTCCTAAAATGAAGTCTGGAATTTCGCTCGATGCAAGATCATAGCCTGCTGTTTGATAATTTAGTGCGACCACGAATAATCCTCTGAAGTAGTTAAGAAAAGAGTTAAGGTATCTTTCTCGCTTGTTGTCCTCCCAGATAGCTATACCTAGTTGCTGACTACTTTGGTCACTTCTTTCTCTCATCCCACCGTACACTATCTTTTTTTATCTTATCCTTGCATAAGAATAGCTGATATTTATCTAGTTTACAGTTTACTTAGTTCAAACGCTACATCATTCTACCTATTTGCCACTGTTTCCCTTTGGATTTTTACGATACTCGGAATACGTGAAAAAACTACATCGAATCTTCATGCGCTTGCAGAGTAAAATCTATTACTCTAAGTGATGTCAATAGTGGCACACAGAAGCTTCAATTCCTATAACTTCAGGAAGATTAGAAGATCAAAAACACTAATGGCGCATAACATGGCAAAAAGAGCTAGGCAATCTCTACCTAACCCATGTAATTTCCAGTGCTTTAATCCACAGCATGGAGAATCTGCAATCCTATGCTCTGAGTAGGGACAATCAAACATCCAGCTTGTATCTTGTCTGTGATCCAATAAAGCTAACATTGGTTATAAAAAACATTTGCTGGCCTCCACTTCGCCGGTGGTGCCTCTCGCAACTTTGCCTAGCTGGCACCTGACTCTCCTCTCCCTCCCTCCTTCCTCCCCTCACTCGGTCCCCTCACTACCGTGGGTGTAGAAGTCGGATAGGATGGTTAAGACTGACTACTCGCGATTTTGTCTCAGCGCATTGGCAATCCGGCAGCAGGGACGACCACCGCGGGCAAGGCTTGGATGCACAGGCATCAATGCTAGGCAGAGCCATTGTGAGAAACATGACCCTAAGAGGTAGACGTTTGGTGATTAATGACAACTTAATCTTGTTACTAATTAGTTCATGACATGAAGGGATTAGATTCTAAATCGTGCTCATTGGTTAACCAAAAGAGACCTCTCAACTCAAATTTCATAAAGCACGGCTATTGGATGAACTATCTAGCGAGAAGATCAAAGGATCGATAGCTCTAAATGCTGTACAGTCGAAAGAAGGGCATTTGGAGGTTCTTTTGCTAGTTTTCGATGGGCCGTACTATTAAGGAGGGTCGAGGTGAGTAGCTCGATGGACTTCATTCAATTAGTTCTACTTATTCGCGAGTCTAACTTGGTCCTAAAGCTCATATACTTAAAATGTGGTAAAATACACTCGCCAACACTTGCTTTCAACCAAAGGAACTCCCTAAAATCAATTCCATATCTTTCCGATTCAAAACAACGTAAAAAAACCTAAGTTTTTGTACTCACCAAACCATCCAATGTGTTATAAACACTGTAGTTTTTAACGTTTGCGGTCTTACGCCTTTGTGCGCATCGGACCGTCCGGTGGTTCCACCACCAGACCGTCCGGTGCTTCACCGGACATAGTATATAGAGGGAGTTGTCTAGGCATCCTTGTGCTGTTTGTATGCACCGGACCGTCCGGTGGTTCAACGGACATTGTAGACAGGGAGGGGTGTTTGTGCTCGATCCGAGGCGTTTGTTCGCACCGAACCGTCCGGTGCTCAAAACGGCACTTGGCGGCTCTTTTTGAGGTTTAAACATAGTACACACCGGACCATCCGATGGTCGCGCAGAAAACTATTTCATACAGTAATGGCTAGTTTTGGAGCCTTACTCTATAAAAAGGAACTCCCTCCCTCCATTTCATACCTTTGCGACCAGAAAACATTCACACACCTTCAAAGGTCACTCCTCCACCAAAAATCATAAACTCTAAGAGCTTTGGGTCAAGAGACTTGTAAGTGAGAGAACTTCTTGAGAGATGTTGAAATCAAGTGAAGACCAATGCTTGTTACTCTTGGTGATCGTGATCACCTAGACAACTACGTGTCGTGCCTCTAGAGATTGTGGGAGAAGTGGAGGAAGGTCCTTGGGAGGACATTGTGCACAGTTTGGAGCCCACCGTTTCCGAGTGGAGAAGGGCATCCCAAAGAGAGCACTTGGTCCGCGGATCAAGGGATTGTTTGACCTTTGCTAAGGTCACCTTGCCATCCTCTTTACCTTGTGAGGGAGAGGTCGTAGCCACTTGTGAGCTACGCGTGAGCAAGGCTCTGCGAGGGGAGCCAAACGAGGATTAGGGGGGAGTCACGACTCCTCTATACCTCGGGAAAAAGATCGCGGAGTCATCTCTTCTTATTTACATTCCACACCTACTTTCCACATTTACTTTGTGCCTTTACTTTCCTAGAATTGCATGCTTGGCTCTAAGTTGCAAAACTTTTGTGGTGTGTAGCTCTGTAGACACACTTACTTAGGAGCTAGGGTGAATTGGGACTTGGTTGATAGGATTTAATTTCAAGTTTCGAAATTAGAAGTCCAACTCACCCCCTGGACATCTTGATACTTTCAGTCGTGGCGGTAGAACACCAACTTAGGCTAAACCGAGTTTTCCACAGCTCTCTACCTACCTCCTCCTATTTGGTATTCATTTTTTTAGATAATGGAAACTTATTTCTGGCTTCATCTAAAAAGAGAATCAGACCTAGATTATTACAAACCAAGGGAACGACCAAAGTTGACCAATATAGAGTTGACCAAATTAGACCTAGCTTGTGCTAAACCTATGTGATATTCAGGTAATCTGGTTGGGTTGCTATTAGAATTGTCTCAGGAAACTTTAATATTACTAAATTAATTATACATTGCCATTAATCCCCCTGGTCTCCTGTTTGTTTCCTCTTGCTGGTGGCTCTTGTTGGGTTTCCACTCTAGTTTACCCCAACTACGTCTGAGATCTCTACCACCTCCCTCTCATCCTCCTGGCAAGAACACCTATCCCAACTCCTATTCATATTCCTCGCTTGCCTCCCGCCGATCACAACCTCTGGTACAGTAAACTTCATAGTGCATGGTGCGGCTGTGCTCTTGTTGTCTTGCCTTCATCCTGCTACCCACCTCTAGCATCGGCTGGTGGCCTTCCCCAGCAACTTCCTCATGCCAAGCGGCCACAGATAACCGTAAGGCCATGTTTGGATCACCCAAATGTGGGGGATAAATATCCCCTGGCTCCTCATGACATGGATTCAAGGCATGGGCCATTGGAGTGCCCAAGACCATCAGTCGGCTGGCTTCTGGGCCAACTGATCGGTTTAAGCCCATAAAGGTGGCGCAATTTCATCAAGCTTGGAGGTCAAGGCAAGGAAGACGTAATCCGAGAAAGTTCTATGGCATGCGTGGCTTGGAGAAGGATTATTGAGAATCAAGGACCTCGAAGATAGAGATAGAGTTAAGTGCGGATTCTATGGGATCTGTTGTAATCTAAACCATAGGGAGATATAGAAGCAATTCGACTTGTAACCCAAGAACCCGTCAGCCTATATAAGGCGGGTGAGGGACCCCTATGAAACTCTCGCAACTCCCCGCAATCTAGCATACCAAAGCCCTAGCACTCATTGTAACCTCAAGTACTCGCAATCAATACAATCAACAGCAAATAGGACGTAGGGTATTACGCATTACGCGGCCCGAACCTGTATAAACCTCATCTCACCTCGTGTATCACGCGAACCATCGAGCTACGGTCAAACTCCTGGCCCACAAAAGCACCCCATGACCTATCCCGTGGTGCACTGCCGGACTAAACCCTGACACCAAACTAATTTTTAGTTCTAACTAAAAATAGCTAGCTCAAAAAATAGTTTGACGCGTTTAGATTCCTAGTACATAAAGTTATTTTTCTCAATTAGCTTCAGTAGCTAGGTTATTTCAGCTAAGAACTATTTTTAACTAGAGTGTAGGTCAAAAATTAGCTACCAATTAGCTGGGCTTTTATATAGTTACTAGCAGGAATCCCCGCGCTGCGCGCGGGGCAGGACCGCGCCGGTACCGGGCGCCGTCGGCCGTCGGGCTGGGGCGGCACTAGCTGGTTTGGAGGCAGGGGTACGTACCTCGAGGTAGCGGCAGGAGGCGGCGACAGTGTCCTCGGTGGCGGCGGCGACCCGGCCAGAGGAGTGGCGGTGAGGGGCGGCGTCGACGGATCCGGACGGAGAAGGAACAGAAAGAGCCAGCCCCGGTGGATTCAGTCGGAGGAAAAGCAAAGAGGGCCTGAGAGAGGCGGCAGAGGAGGCGAGGCGGAGATCCGCCTAGAGCCTCAACGCCACACACCTTGACTTGCGGGTATGGCGATGGCTGCGCGTGGGTCCGGCGGGGTCGACGCGTCAGCGTTCCGGCGGGCGTGGCGCGTCGGCGCTGCCGCGCGGTGGCACGTGGGGTTTTGGAGGGCGCGGCCCGGCAGCGCGGCGCAGCGCGCTTGGTCCGCCTCCGGGCGGACGGGTAGTGGCGGGCGCGCGGCGCTCCCAGCCCGCCCATGGGAGTTGGGGTCTACTACTGCATCGATCTATAAGGGAGGAGGAGGAAGGTGGTGGCACAATGGTTAGGGAGCCGCTAATGCAAGGCACGCAGGTGGATAGAGAGTAGGTGCGCTCACCATGGAAAGGATTTGCTGCTGCTTGAGGTGGGCATGGAGTGCAGGGAACGATTTGGGGCCTCCTTGCCTTGCGCTGGTTCCCTGGAAAGGCCGACACCAGAGCCACATCGCCATAGAGGAGGGGGATACGCTGCGGGGAGTCGCACGCTTGGAAGCCAGGCGGTGAGGTCATAGCCGGTACCGCCGCAACCGAGGAAGACGCAGGGGCATCGCGTGCCGAAGGTCGAGGGAGGAGTCGGCGTCTAGAGGAGCAGGAGAGGGCACCGGCGTGGAGGAGCGGAGGGGGCTTGCAGCCTTGGAGTTGCCGGAGCGGGAGGTGGAGGCGCCATGGAGGTGAAAGCTTGCTGCCTGCTTGGGCCATGCCTGGAGGTGCTGGATGGGGCATCGAGGTGAACATGGGATTAGGGAGATTTTTTCCCCCACCAGTGGATAGGGACTGCAGGCGGCGGCGAGGGGCGTCTGTGGAGCGGTGGGGCGAGTGAGAAGGATAGAGATAGACGACGTGCGAGCGCGAGCGTGGCACGCATCAGGCGGCTCGGGGAGATGGATGAAGGGCCAAACGCGCTGGACTGTGGATCTACAGGTATGTTAGAGGGGAGAAGGAGCTGTTGATCAACAGTGCCCAAAGATTCTCTACTGGCGTAAAGGTTTCTATAGATTTTAGGAGCTAATTTTTAGTTTGGTGTATCCAAACAGAGCCTAAAACTGGTATTCTTATCTACCCACCACATCTTCCTCCATGCTTATAACCTGAACATATTCTCTCCACTGCTATCCAATCGCTATTCTATCTGCATTATAAAAGAACGAGTTTGCTCAGAATCTTTTTTTTCTACATTGGCCTACGATACCTTTCACGCTGATCCCACTATGTAGTTTGAAAAAAGTTGAAAAGAGACGGAAAAAACCAAAAAATATTATAAAAATAAAATGTTTTCACCTTTCCACCTTTTTTTTTCTCCCCCAATTCCTATGCTGTACCCACCGAATACCCACCAACTAGCGCAGCACCATTCACCATCGTCAATTCCCTTTTTATTTAGCTTTCCTTACTTGAGGTTAACCTTTCCTTAATTCATTCCCTTTCTTAATTAACAAACAACAGAGACGCGGGATGGCAAATCATCGAGCGTGATTCATCTCCACACTTAGAGATGCAAACGCATTGGATCAGAACAGAAAATGCATTTTTAATATCCTAATCCTATTTCTTTTGTCGGATTCGGAGCGGAACGGATATTACTCGGTTACGGATACAGATTTTTTTAGATATCGGAAATAGTGCAAAATCATATCGGTGTCGAAGCAGAAGCAGATTTAAAACTATCGGATAATACATGTTACATATAGCTTTTTTTTACTATGATCAACAAATTATAAACCAAAGTATAATCGTTCACGTCATAGTTTACATATCAGTAGTGACGGTATTTTTGGTACGAATCAATCATCGTTGACTCTTATGTACTTGTCAAACTAATCGGATTATCATATTATAAACATCGGATAATCCACGTTTAAATTTCGGATATTCCATGTCCGTCGGATTTTGGTGATACCATATCCTACTCCGCGTCCATAGATCGGATTCGGATTATCCATATCTGCATAATTAGGATTCGGATCGGATAATTATCCACACCACTTGCACCCCTGTCCACACCCTGCTGCCCCCCCACACCGCTCCGGCCCAAGCGTACACTATAAAAGAACGAGTTTGCTGAAAATCTTTTTTACCTGCGTTGGCCCTACGATACTTCTTACGCCGGTCCCACTGTGCAATTTAGAGAAGGTTTAAAAAGGGTAGAAAAGCAAAAAAACCAATAAAAGTAAAATGTTTTCACCTTTCTACTGATTTACTCCACATCAGTCGCCTGATATTTGTTTATCCATTAGTCAAATGGTTTTGTGTGTGTTTTGTGTCTGTTCTGTTAAATTACTGCATACATATATAAAAATTACATTTATTGTTGCACTGTAATTTTGTGTGTGTTATGTAATTTTGATACGTGACTGATGGATCAGTCACGTTGTGTAAAAAGTGATCGATAGATTGAATTCTTTCAGTCATCATAGGAACCACATCGAATGGTTATAAAATGTGACCGATAAAAAGCCAAATATCAATCACCTGATGTGGAGACGTTTTTTTTTTCTCACCCAATTCCTACCCTGTAGCCACTGAATACCCACCGAGCAGTGCAGCACCATTCACCATCGTTAAGTATATAAATTTTCCGCGCATTGCTGCGGAAATTTGAGGTACACCCTGCGTGTAAATCACAAAAAAGTATTGCATGCATAAGGCTATAGAAAATCGTTGGAAGATATAAACAGATGAGTTAGCGGATGGTGATGTGGGGAGTCAGTGGATGGTAATGTGGTATGGTTGCATAGTGAGAGAAATAGGCAGTGGGTGTTTTCTATTTATTTAGATACAGAAGATTCCCATTTATTTATTTAGCTTTCCTTACTTGAGGCTAACCTTTCCTTAATTCATTCCCTTTCTTAATTAACAAACAACAGAGACGCGGATGGTAAATCACCGAGCGTGATTCATCTCCACACTCTGCCGCCCCCACTCCGCTCCGGCACTAGCGCCGCCACGCCTCGCCGCCACCCTACCACGCGGCAGCTCGCCCTCGCCTGCAGCCGCCCCTCTCTCCTTCCCCAGTCCACCAGCTCCTCCGCGCGAGCGAGCGGCGAGCCTGGGTCCGGCGGCCGACGCAGGCGAGCGGCCCCCCTCCGCTCCGCCCCCAGTGCCGCCCGGACGCGTCTCACGCCGGCGCCGCACTCCGCCGCCCGGCCGCCCCCTCTTGATACAGATTATATCCGGTGTTGAGTATTGCCATAGAAACATGGTGGCGCATCGTGATCTAAAGCTATTCAAAGTGCAATGTTAAAATTGCAGATTTTGGCTTAAGTAATGTTATACGAGAGATGATCATTTTCTTAAGACAAGTTGTGGTAGCCCGAATTATGCTGCTCCTCAGGTATAAGTTGAAGATAAAAGGAGGAACCATTAGATCAGTATGGTTGTATTTCCAATCCCTTGGTTGCCAGGTATTACAATGCCCTTTTATTTTCTGTAGTTGATATCTGGTAAACTATATGCTGGACCTGAAGTTGATGTGTGGTGTGGTACTCTGCCATTTGATGATGAGAACATGCCGAACCTTTTTATGAAAATAAAGGTTAGCAAGTATCTGCAGTTTTCTGCATTAGAAATGCTCATTGTTACTTTTTCCTGCTTATTTAGAGCTTATCTATATCTCCCCTTTTCTCTTGCATTTTAGGGTGGAATATATACCCTTCCCAGTCATTTGTCAGGTGCAGCAAGGATTTGATTCCAAGAATGCTGGTTCTTGATCCTATGAAGCAGATCACCATTCGTGAAATCCGTGAACACGATTGGTTCAAAATTCATCTCCCACGCTATCTGACTGCCTCCTCCAGATAGTGCACAGCAAGTTAAAAAGGAATACTATGTTTTACATTGACATACTATGGAGTATGGACAAAGCTAATAAGTTACCAACTCTTGTTTCTCTAGGCAGTGCTTATGCTAATTTCTCCTTATGATACCTGAAGTTCTGAACGAAACCCCAAATGGGCACATGTGGCAACATTCTTGAATTGGGATCACTAAATAGTATCTGCCATTTAGTTCTAGTTCCTCCCCATATGAGGCTAAATATGGACGTCATCTTCAGCTAGCAAGAATGTTGAACCAGAAAAATATCCCGTCTCTATGTTTACACTGTATGTGTCTGTACATCTCTCATTATGTTGTCTATATTTTTGTTACACATTATGTTCAAATAGTATTCACAATATTTTCTACCCATTTTTAGAGAAAATTATGTATTGTGTGATGGTTAATAGTTTGAGACCGTGATCAATTTTTGCACTTATGGGTCTGCAGTGTGGGAGTGTGGGGCCTTTTCTTTTGGTCACGTGGTTTTAATTAAGGTAATGGTTGAATTTGCTCCCATTTTGTAGGTTGATGAGGAAACTCTCCGTGAGGTTATAGGTATGGGATAGTTGGTGGAATCAATCCAAAACAGACTGCAAAATGAGGTATTATTTCTTTTGCACTTTGTTGTGTCCAACTATCTATACATCATATTTTAATTGTAATGGTCATGACTGGATCACTAGACTTGTATGTACAGGCAACTGTTGCTTATTATTTACTCTTGGACAATAGGCTTCGTACAACCAGTTGCTATCTTGGAGCTGAATGTCAAGAAGCAATGGTGAGCAGCTGAGTCATGTTATATTTGTTCCCTTGATGCAATGATACTTTGGCTTCCTTTGTTGAGAAATTCATGTTCCGCCTCATATTATCTGTTTGTCATTCATTTGAATTGAAACTAATTTCTGTTTTGATTTCTTGTCACATAGGACTCCTCGTTCTCAAACATCGCATCATATGAAAACACCTAGTTCAGCACGTGGGAATAGACAGCAAATATTTGTGGAGTCTCCAGTTGGCTTGAGACCGCATCTTCCAGCTGAAAGGAAATTGGCTCTTGGGCTTCAGGTAATCTAATTTCAAGATGCCTCCATATTTTATTATTCTCTTGCCTCTTCCATTCAACATTTCTTTGTTTTGTGTTAGTCGCGAGCACATCGAAGAGAAATAATGCTGAAAGCTGTACGAGAATTAAACGTTAGATACTGCTCTGGTCTAATTCACTGTATTTATACGATCCCAAGTATTTATAATCCCATGCTCCCTTTCTCTACAAATTTTCAGTTCCAACTGTCGGCGGCAACGCCGACCGGCGGTAGCCCAGCCCCAGCCCCCCCCCCCCCCCCCCCCCCCCGGAAAGGCACGGTGTGGCCCTGAGGAGCAGCGGGCTAACTATTATTCCTTTGGTCAGAGGGAGACACACGCCTTCAAGGAGTCTGAGGAGGAGCTGAGTGTGCACCGTCGGCATCAGGTCCCAGTGATGGTCTCGCTTCTTCTGTTTCTTGCAGGGGTCATTGACTCTGTCTTTCTTCTTCCTTGGTTCTGCAGACACTACCGGCCAATTTGTGTTCCTCTGGTTGCAGGAAATAGCTGTCTTCAATGAACTGGAGGAGGCTTCGGCCTTAGAGGCTGTGCGGACGGAACCTCTGGTTGCAGGAAGCAGCTTGCTATCAATGCCTACGACCAATTTTATTCAGTAGATTCAAAGTAAAAAGCTCCAAAATCTAAGTTTAGCTGTATCTGAACTTTGAATTTTTTTTCAGTGTTTTCAAGCATTCTTTGGTATTACCAAGGTTCTGCCCACAAGCTGGAATGCTGATGAGAAAAGGCAAAGCTAAGTGAAGTAACAAGTCTTATTCAGCTTCAGTCACTTTGTACATATGTTTCAGTCCTATATATCTACTGGCAGCGATCATTTTGATTTATGCACACTAAAATTCTATAATGCCAAACATGACTATTTATGCACATGCCATCAAATATATATTTTTTCTATTTTGTTTTTAATATTTTTAGGAATGGTTGGACGGGAGTCATCAAAAAGCCTAGGCCTAGGTGATAGAATCACATGTTATCCCTTGGGATGACAACATCGACTAACTTCTCCAAGCAAAGACAACCCAGATGAAAATATAAACTCTATCAACACTGACGATTATTAGGCTTAGAGCACATTTGGTCGAAAATCGCCATATCACTCCAGTTTTATTATTCTTCTTCCATTATGAATATTTTTCCCAATGGATATGTGTGGCATGCTCATGCATATTTATTGTTATACATTTCAATTATGTTGTAAAAATATGATATCTAGTATCAAACAACCATGGATCTTGATTTTTTGAATTCTGAATGTTCTTCATATTTTAAATCAGCGGCTAAGTGACTACATTACAAATGAATACTTTTTAGAAAAATTATACGGGCGTGTTGTCCGTGCATGACTACTATAATAGTATAAATGTATAATAGTAAGACATGACATTATGAAGTATAATTTGAAATAACCAGACTGAAATTCACCCAACTATGCTATCGTCCAGTCACTGTTTTTGGACTGCCCTAATATTTATCGGCACAAAAATGCTCACTCTCTATCTATTATTCCATCTCCTGTTCGTATCTCTTACATGGAAAGTATAGCAGAAAGTATAAGGCCATGAAATTTATAATTCATAAAGTACTACTAAATTCTCCGCCCATTATTTCCCTATACGGCTCCCTCTTTATTCGTGGCAGGAATCGAAATTAAAATCTCCCGAATAGAAATGCAAAACCAGAACAGAAACGAAAGCATGAAGTCTTACCTTGGTTTCTCAACCAGATTGCCGTCCCCAAGCCCAAGTTCCTCGCCGCTTCCGATTGGCCTCATTTCCTAGCGTTATTACGCACTGGCAGGGCTGATCGAGCACTGCACTATAGCTAGCTTGCCATGCCGGAGGGCATGCTAATAAGAGCCGCACGGGAGAGCCGAGAGGGATAACGACACGGGAGGTAGACGGAGAGACAGAGGTGAGGCTGTCTGTCGTGGAATGATCTAATCGAGGGCCTGACGTGAGACATGGTCCTAGAAGACAAAGGGATACAGTGAAAGGGCATCACAGTCTTTTCATCTTTTTTTTTAAAAAAAAAATCTTTTGCAAGCCGGCCGCAAACACCAGCAATGTTTCAAGCAAGCAAGAACAAATACCCTTTAAAAAAAAGCAAGCAACAAATTATCAGCCTGTATTGATAAAATACTTATATGTATGTACTTGATCATCGTGATTTTACGACTTTTTTTAGACTGATTGTGATTTTACGATCTACCCTATAAAAGAGCGAGTTTAAAGAAAATAACCTGTACTCAACTATAGCCTACCCAATAGCCGTTGGACGAGTTTGATTAAGTTTTTCTGGCCCACAGCTTCGTTAATAGTCGATTGCTACGTAGTGTTTTTTAATTGTCAGATCTGATTTTTTTTCACCTTCTACGGTTAGATTTCAATCTAGATGGGCATTGTTATGCGAAACTATTACGCGTTTCTGCC
Source organism: Paspalum notatum (assembly GCA_022530915.1). NCBI lineage: Eukaryota > Viridiplantae > Streptophyta > Magnoliopsida > Poales > Poaceae > Paspalum > Paspalum notatum. The sequence goes on along the minus strand of CM039687.1, from coordinate 35,477,974 downwards.
ATCAATCGCTATTTTTTTTCACCGGTATCGTCTTACCCGCTAGGGTGTACCCACTCTTGATAAATCAATTCTCAGAAGAATTCAAGTCGTAACAGCGTAGGATTAATACAAGCAAATCATTTGGCATCCATAGAGGCCCCTTATCAATAAGGCCCAACAACGAGAAAAAATTATACATCATGAACATAGACTATAATCCCAAATCGCGATGTGTGAACAAATCTATTCATAAACTTTGTTCAACAAGCTTGATTGACAGATTATATAGGTCAATTGACAGATCGGAGAGAAGAGGGAAAAACAGGACAACGGGAAACATTAGGGAGAGGAGCTGTGTTGCCGCCGCGGCAGGAGGCGATGGATCTGGCTAGGAGGAGAGGCGACCCGCGACGGGGGAGAAATTGCGTCGCGGCGGATCCCTCCAAGGAGGAGATGCGGCGGCGTGTGGCGGTTAGGAGAGTACGAGGAGGGGCGGGGGGCGGCAGAGGGCACGCGCGGGATCCCCCGCCGCGGCGCCGATGGTCAGGGGCACGCCCTGAGCTGTGGCAGAGGCTAAGGGCGTTGGTGTCAAGGTGTGTGCGCAAACAAGGAGAAGGCGAGGAGAGCAGCTAGGGTTGCTTGGTGGTGTTTGCAAGTTTTATAATAGAGTCCGGTGGCGCACTCATGCCATTTGATCTCAGCATCCCAACGGCTGAGGTGGCACATGTATTGCGTCGTGGGGGCCGAGGGCCGCACAACACTGAGCCGACGACAACCCACCTTCAGGCTAGGCTATTGCGTATTTGCGAAAAATAATTTTTAGTTGTAGACTTTCTCCTTTATTTAGTGCAATGAAAATTTTAACCGTTCATAACTTTGTTATTTCAGAATAAATTGTAAGTCAAGTGTTAAGTTTAAGCATGAGTTCCCTAAATTAGTCCAACATTAAATTGTTGTGGCGACCCTAGATACAATCAGATGCTTTGGTGTATTAGTATAAGTTTTCCTCATGAAAAATATATCTGTTCGTTCGCTATGAAGACTTTTTCGATAGACATGACTCACATGAGTGTTCTGCTCGTGTATAGCCACAATAAACTATGCACTTAATTTACCATAGAATGATATTTATATTTATTTAATCCTATATTTATCCAACTTAAAAACCTAGGCATCAAAAGCTTTATTATCATCTTTGCATTTCAAAGCATTTTGAGAACCATTCATGATGTTCCACGACTACTGATTACTATATAGTGTCCGAAAAATAAGGTACAGACTTTTGAAAAATTGAGTCAAATACACAAATTTTTAGTATATGCATGTTATATGTTTGGAATCATATTCAAAAGCTACTTAATATGATGATAATTTTGTATTTATTCATAACATATTTTATGAAATTTATTGGTTAAAGTTCTGCTTTAAAGGTTGTGTTAAAAATCTATATGCCTGATTTTTTAAGAAAGAGAGAGTAGAATAATTTAAAAAATTATTTATTCGTAAGTGAATATTTCAATCGATAACATTCCAAACAATTTGTTTTTTAATAATATAAATTTTCTTAGGACAAGCATCCATATAGGTGCAATGCACATATTTTCTATAAATTATTTTGTAATGGATAATATATTGTTTTTAAGAAAAAATTATATATATTTTGACTAAATAATAATAATCATGGCAAAACTATTTGATTGAAAATTTTAAGCATGTGCTATTATAGATAATATGAAAAGTATTTTTCATATTGTAGTAATTTTGTTACACGTGCGGGACTTACGTGCATGCTAGCTAGTCTAATAAAATAACATAGTGCAACAGGCAACAGATCATTTTTCATAATTGATGCTGTGTTACGTTGTCACAATCACAACTATGTTCTGTGAACCATGTAAACCAGATAACAGAGCAACCAAGCTGACCAAGGACATCAGGAAAAATCATAAATCATTAAAGGGACTAACACTATGGGCAAAGTAAAACATCATAAACTGGGCAAGAGAATCCTGTTTTGGAGTGTCCAACACACATGGGAAATCAAGACGCCGACTACGCATCACTCTCTTTTCCTATCATATATCGTTCCTTCGATCAGTAGAGCAAGGGAAAACAGGAGGCCACATCAGCGTTAAAGGATGGACACTGACCAACTCCTTGTCCTCTGGTGTGACCTAATACATCTTATTTGCTTGCTTGCTTGTAATATCCAAGAGCACAACGGCCTGACACATCTCCAAGAACACAAACCTGGCATTGTCGCCAACCGCGTGTATCTTCACAGCAGCATCAGAACCATTTCCTTCCACAGGTGGACTGGCTGCCATTCCCAGATTCGTGCGCACCTCACGCAAACAAATCCTGTCAGCCAGGAACCAGTTCCCCGCATTACCGCTGTGGAAGACACGAAGCTGGGATTCTTCAACATGGACAAGATAAACTCCAGAGCCATCCGCCCTCGACAGCGCGATGCGTCCGGTATGGCCTTCTTCCAGTTCCACCCCATCCGGGAGCTCCATGGCAGAGATTGTAGACGATGTAAAATCACATACGAGGATTTTGTTGATGGTGGACAACATGTAGAACTTGTTGTCGTCAACCAGTACAACCTTCGATCTTGGCGTGGACACCGAGAGCTGCGCCGCGGCCGATGCTCTGAGGACCCAGTGCATGTCCTGCAGCTCGTACAGGTTCACTGCGGTCTGCTGATTGCTGTAGCCCATAAGCACGCAGGAGTATGACCGGCCGTCGCCGTCGCCGTCGTCGGGAAGGAACTCGTGGTAGTAGTAGACGACGCTGTCCTCGGAGCTGCTGACGACCTTGATCGGGACCTGCGGCGGGGCGACGACCACCGTGTTACCCGCGGGCGAGGGGGACAGCGGGGTGCACACCAGGTGCGTGGACTCGGAGTGGCCGTAGTGCGTCTCGAAGGTGGTGACGAGGAGGCGGCCGCCGAGGCTGTCGCGGATAGAGGCCGAGGACCGCGGAAGGCGTCGAAGAAGGAGCCCGCACGCCGTGCGGCCGTCGCGAGCTCGCGGGGCAGCTCGTGGATCGGGAGGAAACGAGGGCGCTCGGAAGCGTCGCCCGCGGTGGAGACGTAGGCGCCGAGGAGGTGGGGAGAGTGGCGGGCGTGGAAGCGGCCGAGGAAGTCCGGCTCGGCGGCGTGGCGGAGCCAGCGCCTGCAGACCAGAGCAGCGCGGAGGAGGCTGGTGGGAAGGCCGACGCGGAGGAGGATCTCGCGCAGGAGGTCGTCGTCACCGAGCACCAGCGACATGGAAGCTAACATCGCCGCCGCTGCAGCGGCGTCCGGCTGCCGCGGAGTTGGTGGGTAGCGTCGCGGAGGTTTGGTTTCCATTCCGTGCGGCAGCGGGCTCTGACCTCTGAAACTTGGAAATATGCAGTGTGAAAACCAGAGGCAGGCACGAGCACGGGGGAATACACTACAAATCTACATTGAAATTAAAAGATGTTGGGTAGCAGCTTCCAGAAACCAATACCATACTAAAAAATAGCAAAGGTCTCCTAGGACGAGCAGTCAAACTTGACAAAACACACCAAAGGTTTGACTATAAGTCAGGATGACTGTTGGGCCTTAGTCTTACCTCACCGGTCCATGTAACTCACTATCTACATTTAAAAGGGACTTCATTTTGTCTACTGTGTCCGTACAATTTTAAGGTCTGTTTGTAACGCAGGAATTTCACAGAAATTGTACAGAAATTTCATATGAATCAGTTCAATTTCACAGAAAAAACGCAGGTACGGAAAAATTTTCCCGTGTTCCAAACAAAGCCTAAGTGTTTGTTGGACACCAAATAAATAGTCTCGTAACCTTAGCCTTAAAAATATCACACAGACACACACATAATATGACCTCATTGCCTACAGACCAAATAAACAAGTGAGCACTGAACTGTGTACAATGCTAGAACTGTTCACACCAACATAAGATATATAATGCCATGACTGACCTGTGAAATATGGTAACTTCTCGGTAAAGCTATCAATGCTCGTCATGCTCCAGATTTCTACTAAAAATTATTATACTCATAATCAAAATTCTTTCCTCCATACCACAATACGCACTAACGTTACTCTATATTCATACTCTACCGACTAGCACATATTTATATTACTAGCAAACATGTCCGTGTGTTGCAACGGAAAGAAACATCTCATAGCCCTAGCCCAATAATCTTGCCATGATCCGGTTGTTTTTTACTGTAAGAAAAATTAGCCCTAAGTCATGTGCTTAGTTGTAATGTGATTTTGGTGGTTGGAAGTGACAACATGACCGGTCATCACGCTGGATTTTTGCATGCACTAGATGGTCCAGTGATGCAAACCAGATGGTCACGCCTCTGAGGAAATACGACCAACTGAAGACTCAAGACCCGGTGCAAAATACATGAACCGGACGATTCGATGTGTACACCGGATGGTCCCGTGGTCCACCACCAGACAAAATCCATAGAGAACAGGAGTGACTGCGTGCAAGTTTGCACGCACCAGACGGTCCGGTGTTGCTCACAATGGATGGTGAAGGTAGAACCGATGCCTAAGAGGGGATGAATTAGAATTTCTAAAAACTAAGACTCACTAAGAACTATAACTACTAAGCAAAACCTATGCAACATAACACTAGCTATGTGCATTAAGGTTTTGCTAAGTGTTGCTAACTCTACCGTAGCCAAGTCTTCCAACCTAGTTCCACCTATAAACTAACCTATCAGCAAGTCTAGGAATGTAAGCATACAATTTCAAGAATGTAAATGCGAAAGCTAAAGAGATATGATAGAGTATGCAAACTTCCGGTGACAATATCGACGATGGCACACGATGTTGACACGTAGAATTTTTTCCCAAGGTTCGGGGAGGCCAATGTGCTTCTACCCCCTACTCCTCGTTAGGTGCCCCCGTAGGCTTTGCTCTCGCGCAATCCTCAAAGGAGTGCGGCCTCACCCACGCAAGGGTAGAGGATGGCAAAGTGACTTCTTCGGAAGTCAATCAACCTCGGTCGGGTCTCCGGATATCCCCGGTACACACCCACACAAGCCCTTCTCTCGCGTAGTCTGCAACTACGGCCTCACCCACACAAGGGTAGTGGATTGTCGGGGCTGTTGGGGTCTTCCGAGTCCTCGCGGAGCTCCCCCGCCGTCTCCACTATGGGAAGCTTTTGGCCAAAACGTCGAGGGCCTTCCTCCCTCTCACAAGGTGGTGGCGGCCACTCCACACTCCGGAGGGTCTCGCAAGACTTACAGCCGCACATCACAAGGGATAGACATGCATGCAGGCACGGATACTAGACAAATAGGTCTAAACCAAGATGCTAACTAGCTCTCGCTATGCAGGGATGTGTCTATTCGCTCATATGGTGGTTGGGCTTACAACTGTGGTTGCTACCCTTCGAATGGGCATGGAAAATGTGTATCAACACTAGTGTGAGCTTAGGAGTTAGCAACCACAATGTGGAGGCTGGCCATGGGGGTATATATAGGCCAAGCCTCAAAACTAGCCGTTGGGAGCAACTTGATCTGCTCTGTCGCGACCATCAGACCGTACGATGGTGGGACCATTGGACCGTCTGATGCGTACCCCAACTAGCCGTAGGAGTCGAACGTTGGAACTTCTGCCGACCATTGAGACCATCGGACTGTCTGATGCTTAGGACGCCCACGGTCTTGAGTTGTTGAGTCTCCTGTCCAGATCGTCTGATGGACCGTCCGATGGTGGGACCATCGGACCGTCCGATGCATTGAAGCATCGGGACTTGGTCTTCTCCTTCCTTGCTGCCCAGTTCGTCCGATGGACCATCGGACCGTCCAATGGTGGTGTTTTGCATTGCATCTTGAATCTTCAACTTTGGGCTTTTTCTTCTCGCCGGACTTGTCGATGGGGCTTTTCCGGACTTCTTGATGCTCTAAAAATCGACCCGCTGGCCTGCTGAGTTAGGGCAACCGCTTGCAACTTGATGGCGGCTTGGGTCTTTTCTTGTGTTTTTTAATTCTTACTTTGAGGTGTTTGTACCCCAAGTCCACCTCTTGCACCCTAGGACTTAACCAAAAAAACACTTCACATAAATATTAGTCCCATGGCACGTGTTGTCAACTCAACCACCAAAATCATATTAGGGAACTAAGCACAAGGCTTAAGGCCCATTTTACTTACAGATGGTTTGGTGAAGCACACCAGACGGGCACGACTCTGAAGAAACACCGCCAACTAAAGACTCAAGACCCGGTGCAAAATTCATGCACCGAACATAAGTGGCAGAGAGGAGAAGTAGTGACCACGTGCAAGCTTGCACACACGATGGTCATCACTCACACCATATGGTTTGATGTTCACACCAAACAATATAAGAGGTGTTCCAATCCAATACCTCAAGAGATTATATGCACCGGATGGTTCGATGATCACAATGGTCAAAATGAAGATCCAATGGTTGACTTCAAGCAATAGTTTTAGAGTGTGCACCGGACTGTCTATGGGTGTACACATCATATGGATTGGTGTGTAAATCGGACTGCCCGGTGAGAATAGTCTGTGAGCTGCATCTTTCTTCTAGTGGCTAGGTTAGAGGTTTGGCCTATTTATACCCCTTTCTCAGTCTCCACCTAATGGTTGGTGACTCTTGAGTTCATTCTAATATTGAGACACTTATTTGAGATCCCAATTCATCAAGAAAGCTAATAGTGCATTTTAGGCATAGCTAGTGCTTTGAGCTCTTGCATAGGCCTTGCTTTGCTTAGGCCTTCCTTAACACGTAGCCCTTGGTTGCAACTAATTGTTGCAGTGAGATTTGTGAATCTCTTAGCATTTATACTTGCACACACAAAGGCTTGTAATCTTGCAAGACCCTCTAGGTTGCGGAGTGGCCGCCACCTCGCTTGTGAAAGGGAGGAAGGCCCTCGGCATTTTGTCCAAAGCTCACCTTAGTTGGGACAACGGTGAGCTTTGTGAGAGACCCGCAGAAGGCCCCACTTGAGGGTGGTGTGTATCAGGGATACCCGAAGTTACCTAGATAGGAAGCTTCACCCTTGTATAGGTCACCTTACCAACCTTGTGATGGAGATGTGCCCGGCACGGCAATTTCTAGGTCTGACCATGAACCCGATTCGGTTCAGGCAGCCAATGCAGAGTCCAATCGGGACTCGACCTGCCAGGTTTGGTTTGGAAGCTCGCATATGGTATGCACAGTTGGACCTCTATCGGGACTTAGATAAATGATCCGCAAGCAATTAGAATCCTGATTGGCCTTTATGTGGTCAAGGCCCATCAGTGGAGACTATATATATGCATGAGGGGGCACGACTTCAAGAAGACCTAATTGGTGCGCGTGAGGGCCATCGTAGAAAAGGTTTATGTGAAACCCTAGCCATGCTCCAGTCCAATCTCTCAAGATCCTCCGCCAAGTTCGTGGTGCTAGCACTCCAAAACTCGCGTCGCCTTCCCGCACGTGTGGATACCATAGAGGAGTTGCTGCGACTGCTACGCTGATCAACCGATTGGTTTCGAGGGCGGCCGAGTGGTTCCCGATCGAGATCACCTGGATGAATAAGCATCGGCTCTTCTTCGTCGCATCGACTCGGCGCGCACGAATCGGCACTCGACTGCCTCAGCTCGGCACTGGGCTTCCTTGACATATCTTCTGCTGCACTACGCGTCTAGCGGTAACGACCTATGATCCCTTGCTTGTATGAGTTTCTGTGTTTACACGGTAGTAGAAAAATGTTTTCATGCTATGGTAACCTACCCCTTAGCCCTATAGTGGTATCAGAGCCGATGGTACGTAACTTTTTGGACTAGATCGATGTAATAGATTGGATCCATCCGTAGTAGATTGGATCTATTGAGGCTCCATGATAACAGATTGGATCTGTTGTAGACTCTATGCATCAATTCATTGGATGGATTGATAGTAACAGAATGGATCTGTTACAGGCCCCGCATACTAGTTCATTGGATGAGCCGATCTGGTCGGCATAGATGTAACTTGCACTCGGCTTGATTGGATCAACCCGATGAGTTATCATAGATTTGATATGTGGTCTATAGTTTTTGTTATCACTACCTATTCTTTCTTGCATTGGATGTGTTAGAGTAGATTCCCTTAGAAAAACTCAATAATTCTTGATGCCCTTCCAATTACAACACCTATAAGGATTTCTATCGTTGTTAGGTGGGTCTACCAAAGCTGCCTTCAACTATCTTAATCAAATAGGGTGGATGTTGGACATACACACATATGGGATTGGTTTACTTGACAAGACTATCAAATCGGATTTGGGCCTCAGGCATGATGTTGGATGTTTCGACATGGGATGCCACCCAACAAACGAGAATCACATAGGATGTGATTGACAATGCCTGTCTACCGGTTTTGCTAAACTTCTAGCATTGATGCCAAAGCTCAGTAGAGGCTTAGATAAATATGGATCTCGTCCACTATGTGTCGTGAAAGGGAATACGATTGCAAACATATAGTGGGAGTATCTTTCGTTAAATTATTTAATGAAAGATCTATATAAAACATTGTAATGAGACTTTGCATATTTACTTCATGTTGTAGTTGATCATGGCCACTAATCCTGCTCTGAGTTCTGGCTTTAATTTGCGATCTATTCTTGATAAAGAAAAGTTGTTTGGAATAAATTTTACTAATTGGTATCGAAACTTGAGAATTGTTCTCAAGCAAGAGAAAAAGGAATATGTTCTTGAGCAGACCTATCCTGAGAAGCCTGAGGATGGTGCTAGTGCAGCTGACCAAATGGCTTATTGTAACACCCTAATTTTATTTTCAGTATTTTATAATAAATTTAATATGGTTTATTTAATTTTCTAGGATTTTATATGCTTAGCCATGCATTTAATGATTTATTTTATCTACAATAATTAAAATTAATCATAGGTCAACTTTTGTTGTACATTCGTGCTGGTGCATTGCTTTATTTCTTGTATGAACTGAGGATGGGAATTCAAATTTACTTGAATTTTAGTTTTGTTTTGGCTTTGGTTAAAAAAAAGAGAATGGCGAGCAGGCCAGCCAGTCAAGCCAGCCCGGCCTGCTCCTCCCTTTTCCCCTCTGGCCCAACTCGCGCCATCAGGGCACTAGGCCCAGCCCAACGGCCCAGCCGGCCTGCATCTGCCTCTCCCTCTCTCTTTCACTGCGCAGTGGGCTCGTGGCCACAGTGCCACCGACAGGTGGGGCCCGGCAGTCAGAGCCTTCCTCCACCTCCCGCCTCTTCCATGGCCACGCGCCATTCCCTCTCTCTGCCGCTGGCCCCTCGCCCGTCTTCTTCGCGTGCGAGGCCCGCCTGCCAGCGCCAACACTTCTCCCTTCAATGCGGACTCCGCGTGGGGTCAAGACTGACCCGAGTCCGGGTCGAGTTTCCCCCACGCACGCCGCCAAGAACTCCGATTCGAGCCGAACTCTGGCTCATACCGCCGCCCTAATCCCGCTCTATAAAAGGCTTCCATAGACCCGCCGCCGCTCCCTTTTGCCTCCAATCGCCCGCGCCAAAGCCCTAGCGTCGTGCTCGTCTCCCATCTTGCTACCGGAGCTCACGGTGAGTTCCGCCGCCGCCCTCGATTCCCCGCGTTTAAGTTTCCTCGGGCCAAATTGAGCTCTGTGCCACGTTCGCAGGACCCCCACGAAGCTTCCTCACCGTTTCTTGGACGCCGGTTCCGCCCACCGACGTCTCTCCACGCGCGTCCACCTCCGCCGTCCGCCTGTGCTCGTCGCCAGCCCTCTCCACCGAGCCACTGTCGCCTCCAAGGCCCTGGGTGAGTTCGCCGCACTCTTCTCTCACTCTCCGGCCCGTTTGCACCCCGCCTCGCGTACCAGAGCGCCTCTGCGCACTTGCTCCGACGACACACCGCCGCGGAGGTTGGTCGCCGCCGGCCATCTCTCCCTTTCCCTTCCCCTCTGTTCTGAACCATCCGATCTCGATCTGATGGCCCAGGAGCACCGGTGATCGGTCAACACGGTCAATATCCGGTCGGCCGCCGTCGATTTGCACAAAAGCCCTCCATTTTTGACAAAATTAAACCGCAGTCCATCCCCGTAGAAGCCAGGCCCTGTTTTTATCTTTTTAGACCTCGGTTTTCGAAATATAATTGCAGATAGGTCCTATCATCTTTAAAAGGTCATATCTTTCACGTTTTAAATCCGTTTTCGGCGATTCTCGCGCCCACGCGACCGTAGCAATGAGTAGAATAATTTTAAATACGTTTTACCTTCTGTTTTTATGTCATGATGTACTGTTTCTTACCTTTTGCATTTGTTTACTTGCATGTGTGATCGTGTGTATGCTTGTTTGGTGCCGTGTATCATGCGTAGACGTTGATCCACCTGTTGAGTTCGAAGAGCAACCTACAGAAGTCTCTGAGCAGCAGCAAGAAATAAATTTTGAGAAATGCAAGTATAACATAAACAACACCTAATAACCTTTTATTTACTGCATGTGCATTTTAATTTATATGCCTGTAAGGTTTACCTAGCTACTTTTATCCTTATATATTTTACCTTCTGGAATGCATATGGTTAAGTTGTGCTAGTTGCTGCGCAAACTCACATCCTTTGTTAATTTAATTTTGTTTAATAATCCTATGCAATTAGTTGTTGGGCTTCACCCTGGTCGGTTCATGTCTATTTTAATATGGCTTTTTAGCAACATGGTTTAGGGAGCTTGGGCAATGTGCTCGTGTGCTTTTGCTAGTTTTCTCCCTAAGGACCGAATCACAAAGCGACCACCTGTGACAACAGTGCTATCACAAGGCTGGAATGGGACAGACTTAGCTGTTTAATTTGGTTGTTTTGGTTTGGGAGTAACTTACCTGCGGGGCAAGAGGGGAGGTGAGCTTCTGTGGCCCTCGCGCTGTTTGGGTTGAGTGTGCTTTACGTTATATGTATGTGCTTCTCCCCTTGAGGCTTGCTCCACGGTTGCGGAACCTGAAATCTTAGCGGTTACACCTTACCAACATGATCTTTGTAAAGGCTTCGTAGTGCGCTTGCTAGTCATCTCAACTCCGATAATGTGATAAACTCCTAGCGTAGCTCACGACTTGTGGGTAAAGATGTATAACCTCTCGAGAGTGTAAAACTAACATGTTAGCCGTGCTCACGGTTATGAGCGGCCCAGACCCTTTCTAGTGATTAAAAGGACCCTTGGCTGAGATTCCTTTGTTTTGGGTTATTATGATAATGTTTATATCTGTTTAATCTTATTTAATTCTTATGCTTAATCTTTTGGGATAATGGCTTTGTTATTAATTCGTAGTAATTAAGCCTTAATAAATGTTTTAAATTAAAAGCTTATGCAGTTGTCAGCTAACCATAGAGCCTCATGGTTTATGTTATGTTTGTTGGGTATTTTGTAGTCACGCTTGTTTCTTTATATTTATTCCTTGTTGGAGAAAAAAATCCAACCGCTGCTCAGATGATGGAGGTAATGAAGACTACGTGCAAAACTACGACGAGTATTAGGTATTTCGTTCACCAGTTGATGTCTCTGTGGCGCCCGTTATATTTATGTTTTATGCTTCCGCTATGCTACGTTGTACTCTGAGTTAAACACTTGTGTCACAGTGTAATAATGATATATTTAATGTTATGTACGTTTTTGTCTTTGGCATGTGTTGTGGTACTTTGTAATTTGTCATGTATATGCGAGACGTTTCCTGGCGCATATATATGTTGCACGGTTTTGTTCGTTGAAACCGGGTGTGACACTTATGAGAAGCACTGTAATGACTCGCTTGATGTTGGTTGTCTCATGCTTGCCATTATGTCCCCTGAGCTTCAGAAGCAATATGAGGACCTGAATGCCTACAATATGATTGAAGGGCTCAGTGGCATGCTTGAGAACCAAGCAAAGGTCCAGAAGTTTAACACCTCAAGGCCTTGTTTGGTAGTAAGCTAGCTGAGGGGAGTTCTGTCAGCCCTCATGTGATCAAGATGATTGGTCACATTGAGGCCCTCAACAGACTTGGTTTTCAGCTTGATCCAGAGCTTGCGACATATGTGATCCTCCAATCTCTGCCTCCTAGCTTCGAGCCATTCATCATGAACTATCATATGAATGGTTTGGATAAGACCTTAACCGAGTTGCATGGGATGCTGAAAACTGCCGAGGATAGCATAAGAAAACCTCGAATCATGTGATGATGGTCCAAAGGGATAGCAAGAAGAGGAAGCGTAAGGGCAAGGGCAAAGGTAAGGCTGAGATAGGATCTAAAAGCCTAAGCGTGATGCTAAGCCTAAGGCTGGTCCCTCTCCCTCGGACAAGTGCTTCCACTGTGGGGACAATGGGCATTGGTCGAGAAACTACTAGAAGTATTTGGTAGAGAAGAAGAAGGGAAGTGAGACTTTCACTTTAGATATTAATGTTATTGTAATTAATCTTGCAACTTCTTCCAGTGAATCATGAGTATTTGATATCGGGTCGATGATTCATACCTGCAAATCATTGCAGGGACTAAAACAGACTAGAAGTTTTGCGAAAGGCGAGTTGGACGTGTGTGTCGGCAATAGAGAAAATGTTGTTGTGTTGGCAGTCGGCACATATCACTTGTCATTTCCTTTAGGATTAGTGATGGAGTTAAATATTTGTTATTTTATTCCATCATTGAGCAAAAACATTATTTCCTTATCATGTTTGAAGGAGGATGGTGGTTATGATAGAATAAGAAAGAACAAGTGTTGTTCTATTTATTTGAATAACATGTTCTATGTGCATTGTCCATTAGTGAATGGATTGTATGTTCTTGATCTTTAGGATGGGCCGATTCTTAACATTAACGCTAAACGGCTCAAGCCGAGTGGTTTGAATCCTGCTTATGTCTAGCATTGTCATTTGAGCCATATAAACAAGAAACGTGTAGAGAAACTCTATAGAGATGGACTACTCGACTCATTTGATTATGAATCACTTGAGACATGTGAATCTTGTTTACTTCGCAAGATGACAAAGACACCTTTTTGTGAGAGGGTGTCCGAGTTGTTGGCCCTTGTACATACCGAAATATGCGGTCCAATGAGCTCTATTGCCTGAGGCAGTTTTCATTATTTCATTACTTTTACTGGTGACTTTAGTAGGTATGGCTATATCTACTTAATGCGACATAAGTCCGAATTGTTTGAAAGGTTCAAACAATATCAGTATGAAGTGCAAAGCCACTCGGGCACGATGATAAAATTCCTACGATCATATCGTAGTGGAGAATATCTGAGCCAAGATTCTGAAGAGTTGTGGAATTGTTCCACAGCTGACTCCACCTGGAACACCTCAGTGGAATGGTGTGTCCGAGAGGAGGAACCGAACCTTGTTGGACATGGTGAGGTCAATGATGAGTCAAACTAATCTTCCGTTATCCTTTTGGGGTTATGCTTTAGAAACTGCTATGGTTACACTGAACCAAGTCCCATCGAAGTCAGTGGAGAAGACACTATATGAGATATGGACTGGGAAGAGTCCAGTCCTAGGTTATCTTTTCTTAAGATTTAGGGTTGTGAGGCTAATGTCAAACTTTTGACGTCAGATAAGCTCCATTCTAAGTCGGACAAATCCTACTTTGTGGGCTATCCTAGGAAAACCAAATGATATTATTTTTATAAGCGGGAGGAAACAATAGTGTTTGTTGTCCGGAATGGTGTCTTTTTGGGGAAAGAGTTTCTCTTAAAAGATGAAACTAGTCGGAACCATGTGCAACTCTAAGAAGTTCGAGAAATGTTGGAGAATGGTTCTGATCCGACTGCTTTCCAATAGGATGAGTCAAACATTGAGCACTCTGTTGAAACAACATGAGCCCCACGTAGGTAATAGAGGGCACATCGTGCACCCGACCGCTACATGTTCCTCACCATGGGTCGGCATGATGTATTGTTGTTAGACAACGATGAGCCTAAGACTTACAAAGAAGCTGTGATGGGACCCGAATCTGAGAAATGGTTGGAGGCCATGCGATCCGAGTTGAAATCCAAGGTTAACAATCAAGTTTGGAACTTGGCCGAGCCACTTGATGAGGCATGACCTATCGAGTGCAAGTGGGTTTTCAAGAAAAAAGATAGAAGCTGATGAAAATGTTTACATCTATAAAGCACGACTTGTGGCAAAAGGGTTTCGTCAGATTCAAGGAGTTGATTGTGATGAAACATTTTTGCCCGTAGAGCATGCTAAAGTATATCCGGATCCTCCTAGCGATTGATGCATATCATGACTATGAGGTGTGGCAAATGGATGTCAAGACAACTTTTCTTAATGGAAACCTAAGCGAGGATGTGTACATGACACAGCCTAAAGGTTTTGTCGATCCTGAGAATGCTAGAAAGGTATGCAAACTTTTAAAGTCCATTTATGGACTTAAGCAAGCATCTCGGAGTTGGAATCCACGTTTTTATGAAGTGATCAAAGGATTTGGTTTCATTGAGAACATAAAAGAACCTTGTGTATACAAGAAGGTTAGTGGGAGCGCACTAATCTTTCTGGTTGGAAGCTGTGAAGAACACGTTGATAAAGAGTTTCTCGATGGACTTGGGAGAAGCAGCTTACATCTTGGGCATAAAGATCTATAAAAATAGATCTAAGCACTTAAATGGATTAAGCCAAAGTATATATATCGATGAGGTGTTAAAATGGTTCAACATACATGATTTCAAGAAAGGTTTTTTTGCCCATGTCACCTGGCACGATAATGAGCAAGACTCAGAGTCTGTCGACTGCTGATGAGCACAAGAGGATGAGTGAGATCCCGTATGCCTCCACAATCGAATCCATTATGTATGCCATGATATATACTCGCCCAAATATTTCTTTTGCTCTAAGTGTTACGAGCAGATACGAGTCATGTCCAAGTGAAGGTCCCTGGATTGATATAAAGAATATCTTTAAGTAGTTGAGAAAGACTAATGATGCGTTCTTAGTATTTGGAGGTGAGGAAGACCTCGTTGTAAAGGATTACAACGATGCTGGTTTCTAAACACACAAAGATAACAGTAGACTGCAAGCCGGATTCGTATTCTGCCTCAATGGTGGAGCGGTTGGTTGGAAGAGTTCCAAGCAAGATACGGTGGTCGATTCTGCAATAGAAGCCGAATATATTGCATCTTCGAAAGTTGCAAAGGAGACAGTTTGGATCAGAAAATTTGTTTCTGCGTTGGGTGTTGTTCTAGGTGCTTTGCGCCCCTTGAAACTTTACTGTGATAATATCGGTGCCATTGTATAATCTAAGGAATCTAGGTTACATAAAAAAATCCAAACATATACTCAAGCGATGTCATTTGATCAGAGAGATTATTAATAGAGGTGATGTGAAAATATGCAAAGTGCACACGGATCCAAATATAGTATTACAAAAACAATTTGTATTATTTCATGGTGTTTTAATACCATTTATTAGTATTATGGATTTTGATTTAGTGTAAAGACAAAAGAGATGGTAGTTGGAGGTGGATAAATAAAATATTGGGTAGTTTGATGTGAAGGAGAAATAGAAGTGCGGGAGAAGTTGATATTGAGAAAAAAAATAATATTGATTGGGATGGAATATTCAATTTGGAGGAATAAGAGTCTTATACGTCACGGAAAAAACATCCAAGCGATCGTTTTGAAATGGTCTAAGTATGGTTAGCTGTCCAGTTTTTAAAGTTGAGACGTTGATGTGTGTATTCGGGTTCAAGGACGTTTTTAAAATCCAGCGATAAGTTTAGTGGTCAAACGAAGTTACTCTTTCATAAACCATGGTTCGAACTAGAATCACAAATGAACAGAGTTCGAGACGTTGACTAGCATGGGGTCGCCCAAGGTGGGCAGGACCATGGGGAAGCAGCGCATCTGCCGTCGCCGGTTCAGCGGGCCGTTCGCTGCCGTCCTCGTCGCGGCCGTCCTCGCCGTCGTCGTCTTCTCCAACCTGTTCGCGCAGTATCCAATAGGTGACTTTTCCATGCTTACTGAGCTAAATGACATCTAGTACGGAGTACATCTTTCTTTGCTTCCCCTATCACCGAATGTGCATGTGTGTTCTTACTAAAAGTTTGTTGGAACTCGTAGCCTCCTCGCAGTTCACTGCCGTAAATGTGGATGACAACCTCCGGCCAGTGCGCGATAATTCAGACTCCACGGGTCCTTGGAGAAAAAGAAAATCGAATTTTATGTGGCTTCAATGTTCTTATTTATCAGACTTGTTCATGATATGGAACAGCAGGGCTTCTCAAAGCAAGGAAGAGGTCTTTTTGGTATTGGAGGCATTGGAGTGCGTTTAAATCCACGATAGATCAAAATCCCTTCAAATCCACTTCAACTCCCTTCAAACCAATAGTTGCGAAACTATGCCTTAGTTGTAGGGTTTGGGTTTTGGAATCCAGAGCAGATGGGTCGGATTTGATATTTTGGTTTCCGATGTGCAGACACCAGAGGATCTCCCAACAAAGAGGATCGTGCAGCAATATCTAATCAAGAATTGGATGCTGGAAATTCTGGTGTGTCACTGTTACTTCTCGTCTTACTGCTTCATGCTGCCAACCTGAGGGGATCAATTAGCTAATTTGAAGTTCTGAATCTCGTGAGTTGCCAAGCCCAATGGAGCATTCCAAGGCACCATGCCTGCAGTGGGAGAAGGAGGGATGACAACTGCAGCGCCGTCCCAAGGAGGAAGAAGCACTGGAGGATCTGGTACGCCTCCCTGATCTCACTATGAAGTAGTAGTTTGGAGATGCTATTAATGCAACTCACATTGCCTATTCTTCTTTTATTGTTGTTGTTTGGACTCATCTAGAACCTGCAGAGAAGCAATTTCCCCTGGAGTATCAGGAAGGCGAAGAAACCACTACTAAGTCTGGTACTGAGCAGATATATCTCTAATTGAAGTGAATACACTGCTGGTTTGATGCAAATACTCCCTATGACAAGTTCGGAACTAGTATAGCACAGACATTGTGTTTCAACCTGACGTGTGCTATCTAGCACTCAGAGAGTAAAAAGGGCAGTTAAAGGAGGTACCGGTTCTTGGGATTGACTCGAAGAGCTCTCCCTTGCAATGGAGTAAAGATAAATAAAGATAAAAGATAGTGATATGTTTTAAATGGGCCATAGGAGAAATTATCATATTTTGGGACATTTCTTACATTTAGTAGCTAATTTGTACTGGTGGTTTACGTCTTGGAAGGCTTGTGCTGGACACAGCCAAAAAGTTATTCTACGAAAATAACTATGAAAACTAAACAAGTTAAAAAGTTTCATGGTTCCATCTTCCAAGATACATTGGCATAAAGAATAGGAGGAAAGATTGCAACAAATTTTCTTTATGTCTATCTATAGGAGCGGACTTTAGATGTAATCATGCAGCCAGTCACCTAGTTACCTCAGGGTGATAATTCAATTACTGTAGGATTAACATTTGTTTATGAGTAATATTCATGGCTGGTCCTTAAACTCGCTGGAGTGTCACATGCCAGTCCTTAAATAAACTCACAAAATGTGTCACGCCTAAACTTGTTTGGGTCTCATTGCGGTCCATTCGGATCATGGTCTCACCCTGTTGGCCTATAACTGACATACAGGTCCACGTGTCAGCCCCTTTAACTTCCTTTTCATACCTCTCTCTCATCCCCACTTTTGACACCATGGATACCCCCTCACCACCAACAACCATGGTCGGCACCAAGCGCCTCACTTGCCACCGTTGCCCACGACCTCACCACTTCCCATGCTGACCTCGCCGCCACCTGGCTTGTGTCTGCCGCACGATATTGCGCCCCTTGCTCTATGGCCATGACCGCTGCCGCCTCATCCCTTCCTCTTTCCAACTCGCGCCGCCTCCACACTTATCCTCCCTTTCTCCAGCGCACCTCCCCTTTCTCTAGCTCACAGAGCTACCGGTCTGCTCCTTCCTTCCTCATTCTAGCTCTACTACAGCTTGTGGCGCTGCATGCCTGCTCCCTCTCTCCATCCCGCGGCGCCGCCGGCCTCACCACTTCCTCACTTCATCCACAGTGCGGTCCCTAAGTCCCTTTCTCCACTTTGCCGGTGCTCCCCGCACAAAGGCCTTGCACGGCGGCGGCGGCAAGGTGACTGCGCGTAGTGGCAGCCAGAGAGGCCGGCGTGTGCAATGACACACACGACGATTGCATCCGGCGAGGTGGGGTGCGTGCATGACGACAGTCGGCAGTGACGTAGGTAGGGAGTTGGCTACGCTCGAACATGGCGCAATGGCGCCCCTCTTCCCACCAAGGTGGCTATGGGAGAGGAGGGGAGAGGGAGGATGGAGGGATGGCGATGACTATGAGTGGAAGGTAAGGATGCTATGAGGAGAGATGGAACGGCGGGTAGGGCCGCGGTGAGGAGAGAGAAAGCAGTGGGAAGGATGGTAGCAGTGACAAAAAGAGAGGGAATAGGGGACATGTGTCAAGGAGGAGAGAGGGAGCGGCAGGCAGGATGGCGACAATGAGGAGACATGGAGCAAGGTGATGACAAGGTGGATCCACATC
Organism: Paspalum notatum; assembly: GCA_022530915.1. Lineage (NCBI taxonomy): Eukaryota > Viridiplantae > Streptophyta > Magnoliopsida > Poales > Poaceae > Paspalum > Paspalum notatum. Next base: position 35,459,511 of record CM039687.1, on the reverse strand, counting down.
GTAGTGAGAGGTGGGAGATGATGGTGCCTAGCTAGCATTCCACGTCACCAAATGGAGTAGGTCGGGACCCATTTGGACCTATGATGAGACCTGAAATAAGTTTACGAATCCTTACGACACTTTAGGAGTACAGGGACCAGCATGACACAACGTGACAAATTTAAGGACTGGCCATATATTTTTACTCTTTATTTACATTTGCTTTAGATCCTCAATAAAGGTTGTGCCTTAGCATATAGCAGAAGGCTTAGAATTAACTTGCCACTAGTGATTGCAAAAAAACAAAGAAACAGAAAACGCCGATTGGCAACTAAATGTACATCGTATGAAGTTATTTTGTGACATTATAACAGCAAAACATACTTGTGTTTTCTTTTAGTTTTTATTTCTAACTGTACCACAAGCTTCACTTATCATGCTTCCTAGTAGACAAGAACATATTCAATTATTTATTGCTAGTTTTTTGCATATTCTACTAGTAGTATCCCACTAGCACCCATGCTTTGCTGGTTTCTTGGATTTATAATTAGCATGTTCAATTATTTATTGCTTCCTAATATATTTGTACTTTCTAAAGGATGCCATTGAAATGTCTTCTCTGTGAATGATTTCTTTTAAGAACAATGCAACTTGCTTCACAAACTATGTCTACTGTTTGATGTGGCATGAAGAGGATGTTGCATTTTGAGCTGTTTTGGTGTAAAGGATATCTTACTTTATACTATCCTATCAACTCCAGTCTTTTTTTAGCAGAGTCCCTTCATCACTTGTGTCTATTTTGGTATCTAAGTATTTGTTAAAAAATATTAATAAATCATAGTGATATAGAAGTACCTTTGACAATGAGCTTATTGATATCATTCTCATATGACTTATCTACATATTTTCATCTATAATAGTAATCAAGATTTAGAAGCTCCATTGCACACAATCTAAGTTTGGAATGTGGGTCTTTCCCCCTATTCCTGTGTTTTTCATGTTAAATTGAACTGTTTTCTATGAAATTTCTGCACAATTCCTCTGAAAATCATGCGTTCTAAACGAGCCCTAATGTATTTTTATCCTATCCAAGTCCAGCTGTACATTTTGGTTTATTTTGGTTGTGATCTACTTAGCATTAGCACTACTCGCTTCTTTTGAGATATTTATAATCTTTCATGATATTGCACAATGGAACCAAATCATGCATCATAAGATGTTTTGTTGCCGATGTGATCTGATGATCATTAAAGTACATGGCAATTTTGTCCTGAACTGGACACAGATCCAATCAGCACACAGGTTGGTTGTTGTCAACACCAACATGCACGGTACACCATTAGACCTTATTCCATCTAGTTCCCCCTTCTTTTCCTAGATGAGCCAACCTGGGTAATTAATTTTCTTATTTCTGTCTGGGTAATTAGGGCCCGACCCTACCCAAGCTCTTGCCCAGATATAGACCCTGCCCAGCCCAACCTATTGTTCAGATTCATGCTCCTCACCCATTCCTTCGGAGTCAACAGACCTGAGTTCTGAGTTGACTCCGAAGCATGGGTGCGGAGCATGTTACTCACAAGTTGCAATAGACCTGAGTTCTGAACGATAAGGTGGATTGGGTTGGGTCTACATCTGGGCAAGGGTTTGGGTAGGGTCAGACCCTAATTACCCATACGAATATAACTAATATTAATTACCCAAGTTGCTTTATAATATTCGTGAACTTTGAGAAAGAGGACTACTAGAGCATTTCTCTTTATTTTATAGCACTTTAATGGAACAACTGTGTAGCACCCAGACACTTTCTTTTCCCTCAGTTACAATTGCAATTGTTTATCAAATGGTCAAAAGAAACCATCAATTATTTCACAATGACATGTACTTACATCTAAAACTGGCAATTTCATTTTGTTTACCAACAGGTTTAGTTCAGTACACTAAATGCACACCTGGAACTGGAACAACCATCTGTGATCTCTCGAACCAACGCTATGACATCTGTGAGCTCTGTGGTGATGCTCGCACCATTGGCCACTCCTCCACTGTAATGTATTTCCCTCAATCCCTCGCCTCCAGTGGAGAAGAGTGGAGCATTCCGGCACAGTCTCGGAAAAGCCTTCCATGGATCAAGAAGGTGACTGTTGAATCCCAGAACTCTTCCCAACTGGAGCCAAGTTGCACATCCAGACATGCTATACCGGCCATTGTTTTTGCATTAGGTGGGTTTACAGGGAATGTCTGGCATGACTTCAGTGATGTTCTTGTCCCTCTGTTTCTTACGGCCCACCAGTTCGACCGAGATGTCCAACTACTTATCACCAACAATCAGCCCTGGTTCATCAAGAAGTACTCAGCAATCTTTAGCCGCCTCACGAGGCATGCCATTATTGATTTTGATGCAGACAACAAGGTCAGGTGCTATCCACAAGTCATTGTTGGACTCAGGAGCCACCGGGATCTTGGTATTGATCCGAACTCTATGCCGCAGAACTACACAATGACTGATTTCCGTTTGTTCGTCCGTGAAGCCTATGGATTGCCTGCACCCGAAATGGACATACCATACAAGGCTAACAAAGATGACCCTGAGAAGAAACCCCGGATAATGCTCATTGACCGGGGCAAGACGCGGAGGTTCATGAATATGCCTGATGTTATTCAAGGGCTTGAATGGTTTGGTTTTGAGGTGGTCAAGGCAGACCCAAGGATGGACTCTAATCTTGATGAATTTGTCCCCTTGGTCGACTCATGTGATGCAATCATGGGTGTTCACGGTGCAGGCTTGACCAACATGGTCTTCCTGCGGTCAGGGGCAGTGTTGGTTCACATTGTACCATACGGGATTGAGTTCATGGCCAGCGGATTCTATGGTACACCTGCAATGGACATGGGCCTCAGACACGTGCAGTACAGCATCAGTCGGGATGAGAGCACACTACTTGATAAGTATGGTGAGAACCATACGGTGATAAAAGATCCAGAAGCCATCAGGAAAAGTGGATGGGAGAAGGTTGGGGAGTTCTATATGACCAAGCAGGACATTGAACTCAACATGACAAGGTTTGGACCTAGCTTGTTGAAGGCAATAGAGTTCATTACATAGGTACATGACACGAGATTTCTGTTAGCTGCAGAATTATGTCAATTTTACTGAAAAAGAAGCAAATATAAACTTTGTTTTTTATAGGGTTTATTCTTCTAGGGCTGTTGTTTGTAGAGTTGAAAAATGTATGATACCCTTGCTCGACAGTGCTCTGGATGTTACAGAAAAGATGGTACTGAGTCTCTATTTTAGTCTAATGTTCAGTTTTTATCTTGGTACTTTGTAGTCTGCTTGCCTTGCTTTATCGGCTTGCACGACGAGGAGCTTGCTCAGCCAGGCGAGCCAATTTTGCTCTCTTTCAAAAGCAAGGCAAGGCTTGCCAGCACGGTCTCCAAAGCACACTAGCCTTCCATCCAAACAGGCATGTTTCTTGCCTATCCTTGCTAGACAAGACAAAACAGGAGCTGGCAAAGGTACCAAACAGCACCTTGGAGAACCAAACGTGACCACAACGTCTTCCTCAACCTCTAGCACGCGCAGATCCTTGTGCGTTCAGGTGCGTTTATGCTGCTATCCTTGTGCCTGTATCCGTGAATCCAATGATACTCAAGGTTCACTATGATAGTCCAATTTAGATTCTGGGGTTTATTGTTTGCGATTAGTATGCATGTCCTATTAATGTCATGGTGGTTGTTGGTGGCTTCGTGTTGCAGTATCGCTGATCCACTGTATTTAATTCTTCTATGTTTGTTCAGGATCACCTTTTTTTCGTTCGCTCTGTGGGTACGCTTACTGTGGATTTGACGTAGCTGTCGTGGTGGGCAATGCCTTCAACGGTTTTAACAACGGCAGATGAGACTGGGAATATTCGTGGAAACTTAGTTTTTACTGTGTTCAATGTGCAAGTGCTAGCACGTATGTTTGTTTATAATCAGGGAATTCATCGAATCGCCGGCACATGGTAATGACAACATAGACTGACAAATGTTTCTGCCAACGTTTTCTCCAGCCTAAATTTTGTAGACCACACCTGGAAATGAATTTAGAACCTGCTCTTTTCATTTCCATGAAGTTCAAATGTGAATGACTAAATTCAATACAGTGATGTTTCCTTAGCCCAGAGAAAAAGGGGGTGTGGTGCATAACCAAAATCCAATAAAAAGGATAGTGACATATGACCTGAAATGGAAATGGTGACATGGAGATGTGTATTCCATTCCTTCAGGGTATATCTTTCTGACAACGCTTTTGTGCCTCATTTTCAGAGTGCAATATCTCAATACCCATGCATCTTCCTAGATTTCATCGAAAATCACATCTCTCCTTTGTTTAGCTGTTCTAATTAATTGCATGTTGCCTTAGTTATCCTCTAAGCTTAGCTGTGCTTAAATGATAACCAAAGGGGTGGGCCAAAAAACACTACCGATTTACCATCTGAAACGTTTGTTCCTTCTCTTTTTCCATTCAAACATCTCAGAAAATAAAAGAGAAAAGGGGAAAATGACATAAATAAGGTGGCCCTCTGATCCCCGAGAATTATCACTCCTAAAGCACATCAGAAACTATTACAGAAACAAGAAACTGCAAAAGAATAACAAACAACATCTCCACATTACTTTGTGATATGAAAGGTAACCTCACGAGTCACAACGCGATATCACATTTAGAAATGGGCCTGCTGAAAGGTAACCTCACAAGTCACAACGCGATATCACATTTAGAAATGGCCCTGCAATTGCATAGTTATACGTTATACTGCTCCATAGGAACCTCATAGGAGAGTGATGGGGACAGCATTGCAAAGTAACGATTGAGTCAAAAACATGATTTTACCATCTTTTAACGTTTCCGCACCACATCAAATCTATTGACGCCGGGTATAGAAAGCAAATGCACGTAGCTATATGGCCAAATAATCTGTTTTGTATTTTGTTTGCTATAAGTGCTTCTGTCATGCTTCATGCTGGCGATGTCTACTCTAACCAAACAATCCAGCGCCGTAGATAACAGCTTCCAATCTATGGTTTGTGCCTGTGGTTTGTATATTACTAATGTTCTATCTGTGTATATATTCAATTTTACATACTCTTTGGAATGACATCTATCAACCTATACAGTTCATGCATGTATCTATATCCTGTTTGTTTGCCCACTCCTACTGCGGTGCCATCCTGTTTGTTTGCCCACTCCTACTGCGGTGCCGATGAATATAATAAATTCTCTGTAAAGCAACATTGCCTACAAACTGTGCAATATGCGAATTGTATCGTCGGCATTCGTATCATATACTATGCATAAACTCAACCATTGATAAACAAAATGTTCTATTCATTGATCGACCAACCATATACCATATTCTGTTTCGCACCAGTGCGCCTGCACAGCTGGTGACCAAACTTCCCGTTCAAAGATGCATCAACGCCAATAGGCCATAAAAAGAAGAAACAATGCTTATTGATTCTTCGTTTACCAACGTAGGTTGTTATCTTCTTATCAAAAAAATAATCATCGATTTTCCTGTTTACTTATCAAACATCTAAATTATGTTTTATCGGCAGGCTCAAAAAAAGAAACGTCCACTTTTATGGGATCAACTTTTTTCTCCACACCAGATCCTAATCAAACTGAGATGCTACGTAGTGAGGTAACCACCGAATTATCGTGCTTTACACGTCCTAAATACCGAACTCATTAACCACGCCACAAACATATGCATATGAAACGTTATCGTGAACAACGCTGTGTAACTTACATGTTACCTATGCCAAACATAATGGTGTGGCCCCCTGCTGTGACCGCTGCCGATTTCAGAACATGTGTCTCCGATGGAGATGTGCGCGACACCATGTTATTTAGATGTAATTTATATGCGTTTTCAATCGGTGTTGCCAATCATAATGGTCTTGTGCAACATTCAGATTGCCCAACAGTTTCATCTTCACGGTCAGCACTACTGACAATTTTAATGCGTACATATACACGAGAGCGGCAACGCGCGCCTTTCGTGCTAGTACATATAAATATGGACAGATATAACGAGGGCTACAGCCTCAGGTGCCTTTAAAATGTCAAAACAGATAAATTGATAAACATATCATATAAACAAAGGTGCCTTTAAGATTTTATTCCAACACAAGACTTTTTTTTGTATAGAATCCATTCTTCAAAAAAGAACGAACATCTATCCAAGTCAGTCAAAATTGGGTACAATAACGATGCCTGCAAGCTTATCCATTTCCTGGGCATCAACCTACCATAAATGAGGCTGTCAAATGGCAAAGGCAATCCCAAAATATTACTAAGGCCCCCTTTGGAACATAGGATTTTCACAGAAAATATCAAAAAATTTATAGAAAACATTAAAAAACACAGTAAAATGCAGCATTAAGGAAACATTTTACAAACTACATAGCAACAGCATCGTTCCTGAATAACTAAAATGACTAAAGTAAATTCTTAAGGGCGTGTTGCAGTGCTGCGGCCATGGCAACTTCCACATCTTGAGGCAAACAGAACTACAGGGGAAAACAAGAACTACTTGCTTGAAGAGCAATGAAACATAGTCTTCAAGTAATATCTATAGACCACCTGGGGTTTCCTCCAAGAGCAACAGACCCACAGGGATCTTTCTCAATCCCTACGACGGTTATCAATACACACATGTTTAAGAGTGAATCTGTGACTAGATATGAATTCTTGCATTACCTACCATCATTGATGCTCCAGCCCTCTTTCACTCTTGTTTCTTGAGATTCATATTACTAGTCACTAGTGTAACCTTCTCTTCTTTCAGAGAACAGCATAATAGGCCTCTTAAAGAGCCATTTTTATCGAATACTGTGTACTAACAAGAACTCAACGCTTCCTCTCATTTCTTCTGACCATCTCAACTTGGGTCAGAACCTGATGCCGTGGGTCCACTACCAGACCCTTGGGTGCCAGCAGGCACAGTGCGCTGAGCAAAACTGAGCAACTGCTTGCGCTGATCCTCATTCGTATGGGGGAGGCTGGCTCGCAGAAGATCTACTGGCATTTCCCTGCTTATAACTGCAGCAGCGGCAGCAGGTTGCAACTGGGCAGTATGAACAACACTATCAAATTTACTCATGCAGTACTGTGTAAGCAGCCCAAAGAAGGCGTCAAATGATGCCTGCCATAGAGCTCGGTTCTGCATACTATAGGTAGCAGCCACATGCTGATCAGTGAGCAGAACTGTTGCTCTGTCCAGTACAGACTTTATGATGACAGAAGCCCAATCACCTGCTGGGGATCCAAGAGGTCGAAGAGGTGGTTGCAATGACGAACACACAATAGCTGCAAGGCAAGCACTGAGATCACCCAACTCCATCCGAACAACACATCTGGAAATAGCTCTTGCAAGTCTAGTCATTGTCTCAGCTGCACTAGTATCAGATGGCACATTCCCAAATATGGATCTTAGATGCCGGAAGACTGCCATGCAAACGATCCTTGCAAGCTCACTGCCTGAAGTCACAAGTTCAAGGAAACGGGAAAGCAGTTTCCGCCCCTTCGGTAGAGTGACTATGCGGAGAAACACCAGATCATCATATGAAGACAGAGGTGAATTCTTGTTAGGTGCAAGGGGATCAACTAATTGCAGTGATTCTGCAAGCTGCTCGAGGAGAGCCTGTCTTCTGCTTCTCAGTTGCAAACCACCATCTTGCTGCTGGCTGAATTGCAGCAGACGATCAATATCATCAACATCAAGTAGTTGGCAAAGTCCATCTTCAATTGTTATCCTAGCAGCCAACATTGGTTCTTGGTCAAGAGGTTTTGATACAGATTTTTCAGTGTTATCACTTGGTGCAGAGGCTTGTTCAACATCAAGAAGCGGTCGAGGCCTGCGGATCGAAGAAAATGGGAGCCTCCCAAGAGCATCAACCTGTAGATACGCATGTGGCTCATCTTTACTGCGTGCACGGGAAGATGGATCTCTAATCAAGGTTGGACAGAAGTGGTGCTTTAGCTGAGCACCTGCTGATTTCTTGGCTAAACAAGATTGATGATAGTAATCATCAATATATGGGTCATTGATGTGTGTGGCAGCTTGCTGCATCCTTGCAATGTTCTCAATTTCTTCAGTGGACATGTACTTGGATCTGAACCGTGGCCACCCATTATCCATTCTCATATTATTGAGCTCATAACCTTGGTGAGGATATCGCTGTCCCAGCCTTCCATGTTGCAACATTGATCTTGCTCTTGGATCATTCATGTCCGGCATAGCAAAGTTTGCATCGAATCTACCCATCACTTGCAAAGGAGGATGCTGAGGTCCAAACATTTGCATGCTTTGTGGTGGGGAATGATGGGGACCAAGCATCTGTGCATGTAGTTGTGAGAAATGTGGAGGAGACTGTTGTATTGGCAGCATTCCATGTTGACGAGGTTGCTGCATTTGAGGTGGCATCAATCCATTGGGACGTTGTAATTGATGCTGCATCAAACCTGGCATAAGCCTGGCACTGTTCCCATGCATTGGTCCACTATTTAAAACATGATTTTGTTGCACATTTTTAGTTGTCACTCCCATCGAACCCATATGAGCCAGCTCCCTACCAAAAGGAGGTCCTGGAGGTGTAGCACCATGATGGAACTGGGGAAGGGGTAGATCATTTTGTGCGGACACGGGCATCTGGAACGCAGTGGGGGGAGATGGCATGTTCATATGATGTGGCTGACTAGGTGAAGAATGAGATGCCGCACCAGATGGGGGGTATGAAATGAATGATGACTTATTAGGCACAGGAATTGGTTCAGAATTACTGTACTGAGGCTCTTGCTGTGGGTATGATGATGTCCTGTGCAAAGGAGATGGCTTTGCTCCATGAACAGGTTCGATAGGATTGTATTGAGCATCTTGTTGTGGGGATGAGGATGTTCTGTGCAGTCTAGAATCAATGAAATTGACTGAATGGGGCGGTGGTTGGGACCACTGATTCTTCTTATCCAGCCCATGATCAGTGTCCAATACAGGCTGCGTAGGCCAATATGAAGATCCAGACTCTTGAGGCCAGTCTGCATTAGAACCTACGTATTGTAGCATAAGAAGTTAAGAACAAGTATTAATCAACTAAAGAAAACAGAGCAATGCATAGTGCTTAGAAACAGACAAGAGAACAAAAATTACCCTGATCACTGTTCAACTGAAATTGACATTCTAGCTATAAAAGATAAACAGATCATAACTGTATATGTTTCTTTTTACAAGGCATATCCAGGTTCAGTAGGATTAAAAAACAAAAGCAAAAGACTGGTGGTGAAAATTGACCATATTATTCACGGTTCATTGTCTTGGGAACAAGAGAGGATATACTTATCCAGGTGTTCACTCATGATTGTTGAGGCCTTGAGGGGGAGAAAATAGATGAGACAAAAGCTTGAAACTACATTCATGCATTATAACTTCGAAGTAAAAAAAGACGGCAAAAACCTAGATGCCATTATAATAACAGTGGCTGTTGTAGAGTTGCAGCGGATTCACAGAAATATACGAACTATGCGGTATTGGCCAGTCATGGAACAAAAGGAGATAGTTCTGCGAGTTATGATTCATTTTTCTAAAGTACATGTTCATTCTTACACAAATTTGCAATTTCATAATACATTGAGCAATAATATCCACAAACCATGGGAAAACGAACCCTGAAGCACATGGACTAACGAATCATGCCAGCAACAACCGAAGAATAGGCAATTCAATGATAAAGACAGCTACTTACTTTGTCTAGAAACTGATCCCCTATGACTAACTACAGCTGGTTGCTTTGGTTGGTTGACAATTCTGGACAGCTGAAAATGGATACATAAACAATAAAAAGTGAGTAAAGGCAACAAGACTAATATGCAAATTAGGTACACAATTGTTGAGGTACAAGTAGAAGCAAATTTTTTGCAGATGTGATGTCTCAAATACTTAAAAACATATATGCTATTATCTTTTGAAAGAACTTAAGAACATCATTCTGTCAAATATATCTCAAGAGCTACATGTTTTACTTGTGCATGTACAATAAACAAATGCAAGGATTTAACAAAGAAGACACACCTTCGAGAATGTTCCAGCAAGATCATCAATATCAGTAAATGAACCTACACCTTCATCCTGCAAAAGCAAGTTTGATCAAAATAAGTGGCCAATTTTTTATTTTTATTTCTTATGTTTATTTGCGACGGACAAGTAGTAGATACATTCCTGTCACAGAAAGAAATGATGCTGCCAGTATGCAGCCTGAAATCTTTTAAACAAATAGCAGTACATCTACACCATGTCTAAAACATTACTCAATGCAAATTCAGATTCCAAGTGTAATGAACAAAGGCAGAACAATGGTTCATAGGACACAGCTTAAATGATAATTTGCAATATTCCCTTCCTGACATAATATACGGATAAAAATTTCTTATGTATGATCTCAGTATAATGCAGTCACCATCATCATAAGCTAGGTTATGTCCGGATTTAGCTCCCTGCTTTCTGTAATGGTTAATGATTGTATTATTGCAAAAGGCATAATGCCAACTTCCTAGATTTCAAGGCTATATACTTTTGGTGATGTAATAGCAAACCCTAAATGTAGTTGACTGTGTATCTTCCAGGCTTTCGGTTGTAGCAGCGTAAAGTGTTTTTCGGAATCACAAAATGTGAATCATTTGACTATTAGGATGCATTAGCTCCCCCAACAATTTGATTGTATCCTCCAACATGCTCCTGATAACATGAACTTAATGATAACAAGACAGTAAGAATAGAATGGTCGAACTAATTTCTGTGATAATCACCCCTCAAGTTTTGAAACTCAAAAGAGATTGCTACCTTCTCACGTCAAACAAAGCTTGATAGTGCTATCTAACATTTATTAGCTTATAAAAGTCACAATAGCACTTGCACATTGCAGCATCTTTGTTTTTAAGAAAAACACAGAACTTGGATGACATTTATCATTAAAATATAATAGCTTTGCACTCTGCAGAAGCATAAAAAAAGATCTATTATCTATGTTACCTCCAATGTATTATCCCTCCCATATAGAGGGTACTCTTCATCAAAATGCCCAGCAAATGCCGCATCACCATCATCCTCATCATCCAATCCACCTAGCTCAACCTCCTCCACAGCATTGTTGCCAAAGAAAGCATATTGTGATGCATCAAATTTGGTATCGCCTGTACATGGATATCAAAGAATCCAGCGATCACCATAAAGATGTCATACAGTAGCAAGCAAAAACATAACTAGATATAATAGAATAGGAAAATTGTTAGCATTACAACAGTTTCAAATGAGTTCACAACAGTAAGGCCGCTTAAAATGAGCGATCACCATATGATGCCATACAGTAGCAACCAAAAACATGTAACAAGATATAATAGAATAGGAAAATTGTTAAGATTACAAGTTTCAAATGAGTTCACAACAATAAGGCAGCTTAAAATGAGCTTGAAACAGAACTACAGAAGTCGACAAAAGAATGTTAATCATGGAGCAAGTGCACCTAAGCAATCATGAAAAACAGTGATTACAACTTCAAGTCTGCAACTACTACCAAAGGATAAACATGTACAGGCCACCAAAAAGACAACATCTTGTTTCTTCAACAAGACTTCCGAACTGCACAACACCACAAATCAATTGTAAAACAGAATAACCAGTTCATTAACTGGTATAGTTCAATTGATACTGCATATATGAGCCACCAAATAACTAAAAGGTAGGAAAGGCGAACAGCAGAATAGCTGGAGTGGAGATACGCAAGCTTCACTGATTCCCTCACTCGACTAAATACCTAATCCGAACAGCGGTGGAAAACAGAGCTAACTCCAACAGGTGTAATCAATTTGGCCACCGTGAGAAAATTAATTAATCAATCAATCAATTAGCATAATTTCCGTTGCTAAGAAACCCCATGGTAAAATCTCAGCTGGTTGATTTCAAAATCACCGTTTATGCACTATAAATAATCTGAAAACACAAACCAAAAGAATCGAGGGTAAACGAACATAGTTTACCAGAACAACCCGAGTTGCTATCAGAAGAACCAAATGAATAATGTAAACTCTTGGAAATCTAAACAAAGGTAAACGGAGGATTGATTCAGCACCTGATTCCATGGCAGGGTCGGCGTGAACCACCAAAATTTCTGGGAAACAAGCTGCTACGAGCAGAACATCCCCGCGAAGATCTCCAATGGCCCGAATTCACCACCCGCAAGGGTTGGATTAGCACCGGGTCGCAAACAAATCCGAAGCTACCTGCACAGAGAGCAAGCGAGACACGGATCTGACTACATGGACTCGCAACAGAGGGAGAGCGGAACGAAAGTTCCTACTAAAACAATTCCTTACCAGCAAGACGAACCGGATGGATCTCCCGTCCGCGGCCACACCAATCCAGGGGAGAGTTGAATTCGAGGTGCCGCGCGACGGTGGTAGGAGGTCGTAGGGCGCGTACGGCGGCGGCGGCGGCGGCCAATAGAGGGTGCGGCGGCCCTCTTTTGGTATCCTGGCGTGGGAAAGAGCCCCAGCCCTAGAATAGGGCATTATTATCACTGTATTATTTATTTTTCCAGTTACTCCTATAAAATAGCGTGGCACATATCGTTTTCTTAATATTATTCACAGATACAGAGAAAGGAAATGTAGACTCCCGTCACATGCACCCGTTTGGAACGCAGAAATTTCACAGAAAATACATAGAATTTTACAGAAATCAGTTTAATTTCACAGAAAAAACGCATAAACGGGAAAGTTTTTCCACGTTCCAAACAGACCCAGCCATTTACGATACCTGCGGGAAATACCCATCGCCCATGTGCTGCGTGCTGCCGACACCATTAGGCGTCAAAAGAAAATGAGAAAATTACTTGCTTGGTTTCGAAAAAATTGATCCTTATTTTTTTCTAAAAATTTTACAACTTATCTCTGTGACTCAAAACTTTTCACTCTTCCTTTTTAGTCTTTCCGTCTGCTTGGAGACTTATAACACCACTAAGTAAAGAGTAAAAAGACGACTTTACCTTTCCTGTACATACGTTGTTGTCCAGTTTTTAATGCCATATATTTAAATTAGTTGAACTCATAAATGTATATTAGAGTTGAAATACATCACGAATACGAATTTTGGCATGATATTTCATATTACTATGAATATAAATACGCCACTATCATAAAAAAAACATACCAAACCAGATGAGTGCTCATCATGCATAAAATTGCACATAGTCCACATACAACATTTAAGCTATCTACTAATTCACCAAGAACAATCTGACCTAAGTACTTGTGATTGTGAATCTGTAATAATCACTAGCAGTACAAGATCTCTCACTTTCACAATCCACATGCATCATGATCCATTTAGAAAACTCGCCACCGGCAAAGTTTGCCAAGATGGTCAAGTCTAAACACACGAGGCAGGCGCGCGTGTGCGGCGCGGACCCGCATTTGCCGAGCTCCCTGGCGGGCAGCGCGGCGGAGGTGATGGTCACCATCCCTAATGAGTAGCTGGAGCACATCACCGAGTTCCAAGAGGAGGCCGACCTGTGGGTCGTCGCCCACGTGGCGCGCTTCCTCCCATCGACCCGGATCACGCACGTCGTGGCGGGCGACAATGCACCGCGGGCGCGCTCCCCAGGCTCTGCCCACTTCCTCATCCCAGCGATGCTCAACGCCTCAACCTCTGTGCCGCGCTCGTCCCCGTAGGGCTCAACGCCCGCGCCAAGGTGTCCATGGCGCTGTTTGCCAGCACGATGGCAGCCCTAGCCTAGTCCGGCGGCGTCGCGCACGCCCTATGCTTCCTTAGGTCTACCGGCTCACCGTTGTTCCTATGCTCACGCACGTCCGAGGCCAGCGACGCCAAGGCCGACGCCGCGTACGCCGCGATGTGCACGCTCGGCATCCCAGTCATTGTTGCGGACCTCGTGGCCTGCAGTGAAGTTGCCGCGTACTACTACGGCTACGGCTACCCGGGTGGTGAGCAGACGGGCAAGCGCTGGTCGCTAGCGACGGGGACGTTCTGTGTGGCGCTGCAGAACGCGGACCCGACGACGCGGCAGGCCGGGCTCAACTGGGCGTGCGGCTCTGGCCAAGCTGACTGCTCCGCCATCCAGGCATCCAGCCCAGCAGGCCTTGCTACAAGCAGAACGACCTGCGAGTCTGTACCGTGGGTCGATGGAGTGAGGGGCAAATTGTCTTTTTACCTCTTTATTTAACTGTGTTAAATCTCAAATCTGACGGAAAGGCGAAGAAAGAAACGAATGGAAAGTTTTCGGTTAGATAGGTAAGCTGTAAAATTTTTAGTCCAAATAAATAAGAGGCTAAGGAAGTAATTTTCACAAAGAAAATTGAGGTGAACATGTACTGAGGAAGGGACAAAAAAAAATCTAAACCGTGGCATCGCCATGCGTTAGTTTGGTAGCTTTGGATTCGAGCGAATTTGAAGGGTTGTGGTATATTCAAATTCATAAAGGCTTATTTGATTGAATGGCATTGAGATATGAGTCAAATTTAAATATAAAAATATTTTAATCCTCAATCTCTTTGAAACTGAACAAAGCCTAGTAGATCAAAATTCGGTAGTTTCTCCCAATCCAGTATCTCTTTTCCCTCTCCCGAATCCAAATCGTGTGGTGTCTTGTCCCTTCCGCCTCCACAACCCATCCTCTATCGCGTGACATCGCGTCATCCTCTCCCGACCGGGCCTAAGGCCAGTCCAGCACTCACAGCCGAACCGACCAACTCGGCCACCTCGGGTCCTTCCGTGGCGCAGGCCAAGCCCCCCGTCGAAGGTCACCGCACCGGCCTCGGCTGCCACTCCCCATTGCTGCCGACTTGCCGGTCGCACCGACAACCTCCCCCTGTTGCGCCGGAGTTTCCCTCCGCCGCACCGGTATGGGAGACCAAGCCCATAGTTAAGGCATCCCTCGCCAAGAATCCATGTCCTCCGAGACCAAGGCGCCTGAGCCCAACGTCAACGACATCGACACCTCGAGGAAGCATGGCCTCACACAAGCAGAGATAGAGCGAGGAATATCATAGGGCGATGCCAACGTGGTAGGAGAAGGCAACGGTGCACCCAAGGCCAGCCCAGCACTCACAGCCACACCAACCAACTCGGCCACCTCGGGTCCTTCCGTGGCGCAGACCAAGCCCCCCATCCAAGGTCACCGCACCGGCCTAGGTTGCCACTCCCTGTTGTTGCCGACTTGCCAGTCGCACCGACAACCTTCCCCTGTTGTGCCGAAGTTTCCCTCCGCCGCACCGGTACGGGAGACAAAGCCCATCGTTAAGGCATCCCTCGCCAAAAATCCACGTCCTCCGAGACCAAGGCGCCCGAGCCCAATGTCAACGCCACCGACACTGTGAGGAAGCATGGCCTCACACAAACAGAGATGGAGCCAGGAATATCACAGGGCAATGCCGACGTAGTTGAGAAGGCAACGGTACCATTGGCGGAGCTGGAGAGGGAGAGAGCGGCGCGCGGGGTAGCCGTAAGGACCGTGCTGGGATATCCAACCCAAGAAGGAGAAGGGGTGAATTAATTGGGTCGCTAATTCGCTCTTCTAAAACCTAGGGATTTCTAATACATAAGATAAACCTATCGCATCCTACGCATGCTAGTTAAGTCTAAGGTTTATCTATGCATTCTTTAACTTACCCAAAAGAGTAAACCTAGAGCCAAACTTAACAAACTAACTAGGAAAGCTGAAGGCACACAAAAAAGTAAATGTGGAAACATAAATGCGATAAGTAAAAAGATTAGGGTGGGGGATGCAAATTCCCAAGGAGACACGAAGATTTAACATGATTTACCACTAAAAAGCTATGTCCACTGACTCATCACCAAATACAATATCCGAGCTGGATACCAAGACTCTTCCGATCACGTCTTGCGCTTGCCAAGTGGCTCTCGAAAAGCAAAGACAAAGTGCCACCAAACTACCAAGGTTTGGCGACTGTTGCATCTCTTAGTCTAAACAGATTTTACTCCGCAACTGCATAGAGACCATTGTAGCCTTTCACTCGGAGTATTCTAAGGTATCGTATTTATCCACAGGAGAGCAGCAGGCAAGAGAGTATAATTGAATAAACTCAAGTCGAAAGAACCGTAGACTTAGATAAATATACCACTAGTGATTTAGACAGGGGTAAGTTAATGAAAGATAGGTATATGGTGGAGAAGCAAAATAAACGACCAAAGATATCGGCAGAAAGGTATAGTTGCCTAGGAGGACATCGAGATAAAGTTCCCAAACTCTATTTGATTCGGCTGCAAATAAAGACTATGTTGTGACTAACTAAAGAAATTCAAGAAAACAAGTCAAGGTCTTGCGTCGAGCGAACTTCTAGCGCCCTCAAGGAGCTAGGGGTAGATAGTTGGCCACCGAAAGAGAACCTAGCTAACGCCTACGGACCTCCGAACGATGGGCCCAGGATACACAGGTACACCACACGCTGTCACTGAGTAGGACTACCAAGCAAGTCTACATGGAGCCATGGAGAGGATGGCATGCTATAAACGTGCTTGAGCAAAGCTCAAGTAAGAATAGATCGTCCTTGATCAAAGGAGAAGATCTAACCAGAGCCTAGCATATGTTGGCGGTCATTAAAACCCATTTTGACCACCAACATTTCATGTTTGAGAGCATCATTTATCAAGATTTCATGTATTATTAACTAGTTTCACGAGTTGTGTACAATAGTGTGATGCAGGAGCATTTCATGACCAAAACAATGAAAAGATGCACAAAATGTGGGCAAATAAGCAAGGAGGAGCTACTGGGCTCAGGAGAATGCCCGACCGGCCATGTTCCATGGCCGCTCGGCCACCTACCAAGGCCGGCCGACCACCTCCCTTGGCCGCCCGGCCACCAAAGGAGCCCAGAAAGCCTCCAAGCCCAAGACAGCCCAAGATGTTGGCCGCTCGGCCATGACAAGTGGTCACCCGGCCACGTCACCAATCAATCTTTCGATCTGCATGCAAAGAAGCACAAAAAGAGTTAAATGCAACTGTTGGATCAGGAATCCAATGCATCCAAGAGTCGAAAGGCCATCATACAACAGATCGGTGATGTCAGCAATCCAGGGACTGGCTGCCCGACCAATAAGAGTGGTCGGCCGACCACCCCTCCGACTCATTTTTCACGTGCACCGACTCAACCGACTTACAACCGACACTAAGAGCAAGGATCAACCGGCCGATGGCCAAAATCGGCACATCGGGTGGCCGCCCGACCACCCTTAATGGTCGGCCGGCCACCCCCTGGCCTCTCGGCCCCCGACCTACACCCACTACCAACCTAGAGTACCTACAAGTACCCCCCTCGGTCTCCAAGCTATAAATACCCCCTTGAGGTCACTTGCAAGGTGTGGTGGATCAAGAGACAAGTGTGGTTGTGTAGTTGAGTGTAGAGTATAGTAGTGAAGCCACCCTTGGCATTGTAGAGAGAGCCAAGTTGTATCAAGAGTGAGTAGTGAGTTGTAGAGTAAAGGAGTCAGATTTCTCTTCGGTATTCTATTTCTGAGCTTTAAGCCTCAGAAGAACTATACTCTATTTTCAGGATTCAGTAAAGTTCCTTGCTCCCTTCTTTATTTTTTTCATACTTACTTTATTTACATACTCAGTACTTTGCTCAGTAGTTTATGGGTGCCAAGTGTGCTTTGTGTAGTTTAGCTATACAGTTGTGCTTGCCCTCTGACTTCGAATCAGAGTAGTAGTAAACTCAGTTGTGTAGACGTGGTGTCTAGATTAGAGTTTACCTTGCAAGGTGTCTTGTCCCACGCAGTTTTGGTTGGTAGTCCCACCTGGTGACAGCAGGTATGTGTCCTGTGTAGTCCAACCCGTCGTTCGAATAAGACGCATAGCTAAGTTCTATAGTACCTGCCTTTCTCGTTTGGGTTATCAGTACTCTGGTGCCCGGAAGTGGTTCTATAGTCTTAGTGTCCCAATAAACCTGTTGAGTAGAATACTAGTTTGTTTAGTAAAGTTAAGTAGTTTTATTTAAAGTTGCGAACCTGCTCTGCTCTGTCTTTTGTCTCTGCAATTGCTGGTTTTACTGTTCGTTTCTAACTTTCTACGCTGAGTTACTCCTCGTTCCTCGTGGATTTCGATACCCTGGAATACTCTTGGGTGAAAAGCTACAACGTGTTTTCGTGCGCTTGCGGAATTTATTCAGTAGGCTAAGAAACGCCAACAACATACATGTTGGATTATAGCAATGACAAAAATAACAAGACTTGAATAACCATAGTAATCACAGGGTAAGCCTAGCAATTATGTAAAGAAAGGTATATCACACTTGTAGGAGATAAATGTAAAGTAAAATAAAGTATATATATATTATACTGAAGATAACAAAGGTACAAAGATACAAGGCGATTTTACCATAGACTTGAAGATATCCCCTAGAACTCTGAGGCAAAGCTTAGACTCACTCTAACTCTTAGGACTATACTAACTGTAATACTCTAAATTTTATTTTCAGAATTTAAAATAAATAAAATGCTTTCTTAATTTATTAAGGATTTTTTCGTGTTTAGAATGAGCATTTAAATGATTTTATAATGTAAATAAAATGAATTTAGGCCAACTTATTGTTGCATTTATGTCGTTGCATCAGTTTTATGTTGAGTGGTTGCTTAAGGATTCAAATTCAAATTCTATTTGAATTTATAGAGCGTTTAACCCTTAAGTAAAATAGTCCAAAAAATCCCCTTGTCTCTTCACCATCGCTTTTGGCCCAGCCCTCATTCTCCTTCTGGGCTCGGCTTACCGCCTTTTCCTCTCTTACTCCCTTCTCTCTTTTGGGAGTTGAAATTGCCCACCTATCCTTGCCCTCTTCTTCTCTCCCACCCAGGCCAAACAACATAGCTTTCCACCCCTTCACCAAGCGACTCAGCTCCCCATCATTTCTCTCTCTGACCAGTGGCCTTATCACCCTTCTTGCCACCATGAAGTGGAACCACCATGATTGAGTTAGTCTCCCTTCTCACTCTTTTCTTTATCATGCGAGCCCTGCTCATCATGCTTTATCCTTCTACTCGTCATTCCAATCCTATCGATCATCTCATCCCACCATACCAAGCTGGCATGCTTAGTGGTGACAACCTTTCTAAATGCGTTTCGTCATCGTCATGTTGTTTCTAGGAATTTTCCGAATTTATTTGGAAACTATGAGCTCTAAACATTTTATTTGAGTTCACTGGGTCCAAAAACATTTATAGGATTTTTCCTATAATTTTTGGAATATTTGGAATATTTTTGGGCCAAGGCCCATTTAATTCCCGAGCCACCTCGTCCATCAGGACCATGCTGCACCGTTTGGCCCATATCTCCCTCATACGGAGTCCGTTTGGGCTATTCCACCACTTTTTGCAAAGCTAACGACGGGGCCTTTCCAACCCAAGTGGAATCACATCGAAAGCCCTTCTAGATCGACGGGAATTCGAGAAACAATACTGCCATCGACTTTTGCCCAGTTTTGTCCCACCTTGCTTTTGATGGAAAAGTGAAGGCTTCACAACCCTATATATTTGGACCACCTCCAAGTGAATAAGTGCACCAAAAACTCCTTTGCAGGGCCCCCCTAGTTTGGGAACCCTAAGGTATTTTCCCCCATTCCCCATATTTTGGACGCACAGCCGGGTGCTGCACCTCAGCTGTGGCAATCTGCGCGCCTCTTCATCTTACTGTCCTTGGTTTGGTGAGGAGATCTTCGATTCGCCGTAAATCTACAAGTTTCTTTTTTAGGTAAGGTGTTTCTATCTCATCCATATTCTTATTCAACTTTGATGAGCAATTAATTCATATTATTTCATCTCTAGTGAAATCTAAAATTTACTAAGGTGTTCTTTTCGTCATTGTCTACGCCGTGCTGATCTTCTTTTGAAAGATCCATTGCTGCGTCGTCAACGCCACATTATTCTTTGTCAACCCTAGCGATGCCTCCATTTGTGAGCTCTCTCACACTCTCATCCTGTCTGCAACTTTACATATTCATCCTTTATTCCTCGTAGATTGGTCCCTTACACCTTCAAATGCTCATATCTTTCACGTTTTAGATCCGATTAGAGTGATTCTTGCACTCATATGTTCATAGCAGTACGTAGATTAGTTTTGCATGCGTTTTATGTTTTGTTTTTATGTAATGGTATACTGTTTCTTATCGTTTTGCCATTGCTTGCATGTATGTATGTACGTGGATGTTTGTATGGTGCTATGTTCGCAAGTAGACGTTGATCAGTCCATGGAGTTTGCAGAGCCACCTCCTGAATTCTTTGAGCAGCAGCAGGATAACTCTGATGAAGGCAAGTATAACTTAGACAACACCTAATAACTGTTGTTTACTGCATGTGCATTTAATTTTGTGTACCCTTAAGGTCTACCTAACTACCATGATCCTTTATATCTACCTTTTGGAATGCATTTGGGTTAAGTTATGCTAGGTGCAGCGCGAACTGTTACACCTTTGTTAATTAATCCTGATTAATAGTTATATGCAATATATCTCTTTTAAAACTTGTTTTTTAGCAACATGGTTTAGGGAACCTGAGCAATGTGTTCGTGTGCTTTTGCGGTTCTCTCCGTTACAACCTGGGACAACCGCGCTACCACAAGACTGGGATGGGGCAGTCTTAGCTCAGTAATTAGGTCATTTTTGTTTCGGGTAACTTACCTGTGGGGCAAGAGGGGGAGTAAGCTTCAGTGGTCCCTGCGCTCCTCATGGTTTGTAGGACCGAGACGTGCGACTAGAGGGGGGTGAATAGGAGCACTTGAAAAACTCAAACTCAAACCCCCAAAGTGCGCTCTCACGAAAACACACGCACAACCGATACCGTCCACTGAACAGATACGTATCGGATGCAAAGCGGAAGCACTCGAATTAACGCCCAAAGAACCAGACGTAAGACGAGTAACCAAACTACACCTAAACGAACAAACATACTACACCTAGACGAACACACAACACCTAAAACTACAACTCTCTAATGTGCAGAGTTGCGTAGCATGGACAAGCTACCAACCCTAGGACACATTGAGGAACCCTAAACGGAAAAACACTAAAGCACGCAACAAAACAAGCGACAAGACACAACGAAAACAAGACAAGCTACAAAGCTTGCAAGTGTCGCACACTAGCCACTCAACACATCGAAGCGTGCCTCACTTAAGATCAGCGAGTGAAGAGTCTGAGCATGCAGTGGTTGACACAAAAACAAGTTCGAAGCAAACACCAACACTCCAAAGACCAAAGAAACCAAGAAAAACAAACCCCAAAGCAAGCGGAGCAAAGAACACGCAAAAACAGCCCCAAACACACTAGACCGGACAGTACTCTCTCAACCAAAAGAACTGACCGGACAAACCTAAAGAAAGGGGCTAAAACAGCCCTAAAAACCTACAGACCGGACAATACTAAGTCTATAGATCAGAAAATCCTAAGTATAGGGTTCGGACAAACCTAAGGACAAACAATTAGTACTGTCAGTTCTCCGAAAAACTGCGCGCAGAAAACAGCCCGACACCTCAACGAAAAACGATCGAAACGGGGTCAAATCTCAACGAAACTTCATGAAAATTTGTATGGACAATCCTAAGTACCTTCCCTAGCAAATCCCAAAAGATCAGCTCCAAAAGATCAAGAGATGCACGGGAATTGCAAATCTCGTGAGGTAGGTGAGTTGACTCCGAAAAACCGAAAACCGTCAAGAACGGCCCTTGCTCGTGGTTGGAGGATTCTAGCACTTGGCTAGTGTGATGCACCACGTCCTAGCAAGGCAAAATACCAGCAAAAGAAAGGTCTCATCCTTGGACAACACAAAACGAGCCAAAATCCAAGAAACGGGACCAAAAACGAAACTAGAAAAGGGGAAAAAGTGGGAGGGGCGAAATTGCTGCTCTAGGACATCGAATTTCTCAACAAGGAGCCTTGAATTGATCACACAATCTGAGTACACAAGTTCCCTAGAGCCTACCTCCCATCATCCTCCCACTAATGACGAGATTAGACTAAACTAGGCACTCATCTCCTAGCTAATCCTCTCTCTTTCTCTCTTTGGACCTTGGCTGCTAGGGTTAGGAAATCCTAGGGTTTGTGGCTGCCAAGATGAGCTCCAAGGGAGCCTCTCAAGTTTATTTATGCCCTAGACCCTAAATGACACAATTACATTAAGACCCCTACTCTAAAAATGCCCAGAGAGGGCCAAACCGAAAAGATACAATCGGACGACTACGATGACGGCTTGATCTTCTTCTTCTCCACGCCTCGCTTGGATGTTCGCCACGTAGCCAGTAGTCCGGAAGCTTCCCCCGGTTTTGAAGTCAGAAACCGGGAAACTTTATTCTGCGGGCTTCCTGGGCCAGGTCTTGGCTCAATCTTCTATCTTGGCGAGTCGGAGCCCAACCCACCAAATCATTTGAACTTGGGTGGCGGTTTTGAGCCGAAGCCGCCAAAGCCTCTCTCGCACGCCTTCGCGCCATGCACTCGGGTTGGAGCACCACGGTGGCACCCGGCTTCTCCAGTCCATCGGATTTGCCTTGCGGTCCATCGGAGGGCTTACACCACCGTCGCCGAACCGCCCCTCCGTGTACCGAGCTTCCATGACCGATCGACGCCGAGCATTGCCTCCGGTCCATTGGAGGACTTTTGCCTCAGTCCATCGAGGTCTTCGTCATCCTCTACCTCCAGTCCATCGGAGGGCCTCCAGTCCATCGGAGGACTTGTGCCGTTGACAATCACTCATCACAGCAGGAGAGCAATGAGGCCGATCCATTGGCTCTCAATCTCCCCCTTGATGAGTGCATTGTCGATACATCTCCAACCTGTAGCCTGAAATAGAACAAAGACAAGAGAAAAGCGTAAAACCGAAAAAGAAATAAAGAAAGAAGAAAGTTGCTCAAAATGCCCAACAACCAAATACAAGCAAAGAAACAGGGCACAATGAGACAACAAAAGAAAGCAAAGCATCGGCTCCTCAAGACAGAGGCAAAAGGCTCAATGCACCGATGCAAAGAGCATGCTAAAAGCTCAAACTCCCCCTGAAATGCATCCTCATAAATGCAATATGAATGCAAAGCTCTCCCTCAACAAAATCTCTCCTGAGTTCTCCCCCTTGTCCATATTTTTAAATTTCTTCCCTTTGGAGAAGTACACTAATCTCTCTCCAAATTTCTCCCCCTTGTTGACAATGGACACATCAGGGGTTCCGTGAACTCAACTCCCCCTGAACTAGACAACTCCCCCTCAAAATATGCTATGAAATGCAAGGAGTGTAACTGAAAGAGCTCAGAAGGGATAGAAAGCTAGTAATCACAAGTTCTAGCATACAGAGCAAGTGAGGGCAAGGAAGCATACAACAAGGTCAAATGAATCTATCTTACACATATCAAGAGTAAGCTTGTTTTTCAGGGTTAATGAAAAGAAAGCATCACCAACATGAATAGCACCTAGCAAGATAGGCATGAACAACAAAATGCTAGCAATGCATACAAGGTGTGCTACTCTCAACCAAAGCATATACAACTAGCCATAAGCATTTTAGAGACTTGCAAATTTCAGATTTAGACATTTGTAGTCAAAAGCAAGTTCTTTTTGTGTCAGGGGTTATTTACTTGTCTTTTGCCACTTCTTACCAGCCAATGCCAAGCCTAGGTTATATAATCATCAAAAGCTTAAGACAAGGTTTTGGTCATACACAGCCTAGTCCAAGTTCATGCCAAAGTGCAAAGGCAAGCTGTCTCGAACTAGATCAGTGTGACAAGTAAACCCACCTGGATCTTTCTCAATTCATCATATAAGACACTTGTAAGCATTTTGATTCAGATTTCAATTTAAGCAAGATGTCAGAAAAGCTTTGGCATTTACTTAGCAAAGGCATACAACTAGCATATCCAGGTATGAAAAGATAACATAGCATTCAACAATCCTACACATGCGAGGTAGCCAAATCAAGTGGTGATCATGGTTTTTGATTTACAAAGAATAAAATGACTTAGCTCACAATTAGTATTCAATAGACTGAAGAGAGCTTAGCCAACCATGATCAAGCAAGCACTGTACCATCTAGCACAAGCAAGTACTAACTCTGCATTCCAAAAGAGCTCTAGTGCTAGTGAAGTAAAAATGCATATGATACAATGCAATGCATGATATGATACAATATGCAAAAGAGACAAAGAGAAATAAAAGTAAGATAAAAGCAAAATTTAAACTACAGAAATCCCTGACTAAAAGGGATAGCACACTCCAAGCTCACCTCTTAGACGCCTAAAAGCGTCAAACTCTAGGGGCTTAGTAAAGATATCGGCCAACTGTTTTGCTGATACTACATGGATCAAGTCTATATCTCCCTTCTCATAGTGATCTCTTAGAAAGTGAAACCTCACGTCTATGTGTTTGGTTCTAGAGTGCAAAACGGGGTTCTTAGCTACAGAAATAGCAGAAGTAGAGTCAACTAGGAGAGGGATTCTACCAAACCTAAGGCCGAAATCACTAAGGGTGGCTTTCATCCATAAAAGCTGGGAGCAGCAACTACCAGTAGCAACATATTCTGCTTCAGTGGTGGAAAGAGCTATACTAGCTTGCTTGCGGGAGGACCAAGAGACAAGAGAGGTTCTTAAGAGTTGGCATGTGCTAGAGGTTGACTTGCGATCAATCCGGCAGCCAGCATGGTCAGCATATGAGAACCCTCTAAGAGAAAGAGAAGAACCCGAGGAATACCAAAGACCAAGCTCAGGAGTGAATTTCAGATACCTGAAAATGCGCTTCACCGCTTGACAGTGAGAAGTCCTAGGAGAAGCTTGGTAACAGGCACAAAGACAGACCGCGAACTGAATGTCCGGCCTGGTCGCCGTCAGGTACAGAAGTGAGCCGATCATCCCTCGAAATTCTTTCTGGTCCACCGCCTCCCCATCTTCATCAGCATCAAGCGCCGTGTTTGTACTCATAGGAGTTGTCATGGGTTTAGAGTCACCCATGTTAAACTTCTTGAGTATGTCCCTTGGCTTGATGGACGAAGGTACCCTCAAGGCCTTGCTTGATCTGCAGCATGAGGAAGAACTGGAGCTCACCCATAAGACTCATCTCAAATTCCCTGCTCATCTGTTCAGCAAAACTAGACACCAAAGCGTGAGATGAACCACCAAAGATTATGTCATCAACATATATCTGAACTATCAGGGTGTCACCGCCACGACTCAACAAAAACAAGGTCTTGTCTACTGAACCCATCACAAACCCAGACTTAAGCAGGAAACTCTTCAACTTAGCATACTAAGCTCTAGGAGCTTGCTTCAGGCCATAAAGGGCTTTCCTCAACTTATACACCCGGTCTAGAAATCTAGCACTCTCAAAGCCAGGAGGTTGTCTCACATATACCTCCTCCTCTATGAATCCGTTCAGGAAAGCAGACTTGACATCCATTTGCTGCAGTTTGAAGCCTTTAGAGGCCGCAAAGGCAAGCAAAATCCTAATGGCTTCCAAACGAGCTACAGGGGCAAAGGTCTCCTCATAATCTATCCTCTCCTTCTGACAGAAACCCTGGGCTACCAATCTCGCTTTGTTCCTCACAACCATCCCATCCTCACCCTATTTGTTCTTGAAAACCCACTTGGTACCTATAGGACGACAGTTTGGTGGAGGTTCAACTAAATCCCAGACATGGTTTCTCTCAAAGTTCTCCAACTCCTCATGCATGGCGTTCACCCAGTTAGTATCAGATAATGCATTGACACATCCCGTGGCTCAAAAGAAGCAACATATGCAGAGTGGGAGAAAAAGGCTAGAGAGTTAACCGAAGAGCGTGTGACACGCTGGTGAATATCTCCAATCATCCTGTGTGGAGGGTGATCCCGCTGGACCTGCCAAGATGGTACAATCTCGGAGGTCACCTCCCCTGCGTCCTCAGCGGGTCCAGCCTCTGCATGAGCTTGCTGTCGGGGGAGTAAGGAGGAAGCCATGGGCAAGGGTCCTCCTTCATCATCTGAGCTCGTAGCAGAGGGGGCAGGAGCTGCAGCCGGTGTAGTGGCTCCTGTATCACCATCATTAACTGCACCTTCCTCATCCTCAAAGATGGGGCGCCTTCTTCATCATCACCTGAAAGCTCAAAGGCAGGGGTTGTGCAGGGCATAGTCTCATCAAAAGAAACCTCACAAGTCTCAACAACTTGCTTGGCCTCTAAAATCCACACACGAAAAGCCCTATAACTAGAAGCATACCCCAGAAAAATCCCATCCAAACAACGAGACTCAAACTTGTCCAAATGCCCCGCCTTCTTCAGCATAAAGCACCTGCAGCCAAACGCTCGCAAATGCTTGACGCTGGGCTGCTTACCAAACCGAAGTTCATACGAGGTCTTCCTATGGAAAGCTCGCAAGAAAATCCGGTTCGCAATGTAACAAGCCGTATTCACTGCCTCAGCCCAAAAGCGCCTCGGAGTCCCATGCTCATCGAGCATCGTCCGTGCCATCTCTACAAGTGTGCGGTTCTTGCATTCCACAACACCGTTCTGCGGAGGGGTATATGGAGAAGAGAACTGGTGTTCAAGACCTAGGTCACGACAGAAGTTTTCGAAACGAGAGTTTTTGAATTCTCCGCCATTGTCACTGCGGATAGCCCTCATGGCCTTATGACTCTCGTTTCTCAATCTCAGTACCAGATGACGAACAAAACCAAACGCCTCATCCTTAAACTCCATGAAAAATACCCACAAGAACCGCGAAAAATCGTCCACAACGACAAGAACGTACTACTTCCCACTGACCGACGCTACCCGAGGGGGACCTACTGTATCCATATGGAGTAGCTCACCTGGATAGGAGGTCATAACCTGAGACACAGGAATGTGAGAGGCGGCAACCATCTTGCCATGACGACAGGGGTGGCAAACTAAGTCCTTCTCAGCTCTTAATTTGGTCAATCCTCGGATTAGGCTCATTGAACTTAACCTGACTAGCAGATCAAAGCTCAAGTGACCAAGTCTCCTATGCCACTTCCAAATATCAGCAGAAGGACTAGCAACCAAACAGCGTGCAGGGCCAGAAACAGATGTGAGGTCGACCCTAAAAACCTGACCAAAAGGCAGCAAAGAGAAAACAAGGGTCTCCTCAGCATCAAGAACGCAACACTCACCTTTCTTAAAACGAACCTCAAATCCTTCATCGAGAAGTTGCGAAACAGAAACCAAATTGAACCCCAAATTCCGGACAAAGGCAACTTCTCTCAGGGAAAGCTTAGCAGGGAGCGAAACAGAACCAACACCCATCACTTTACCTTGACCATTGTCCTCGAATGTGATGTACTCCTTGGTGCTTATGGGGTTGAGGCTGGAGAACCACTTGCGGTGCCATGTCATGTGCCTAGAGCAACCGGAGTCCATGATCCACATGTCCTCCATGCCTCGATCCTGCAAAGTCAAGTAAAGCGACGGTGAGCAAACGGTCCGGCACTGGGGTTAGTCGTAAAACTGCTGTACTAGT
Source organism: Paspalum notatum (assembly GCA_022530915.1). NCBI lineage: Eukaryota > Viridiplantae > Streptophyta > Magnoliopsida > Poales > Poaceae > Paspalum > Paspalum notatum. Next base: position 35,431,996 of record CM039687.1, on the reverse strand, counting down.
GCCGAGCCATCTGCTCAAAAGTGGGGTAAGCACAATCAAAGAAATCAACACGACGATCAGGGTAACCACGACCTCCAAAGCGTGAACCCTCGAAAGCTCTCTCAAAGCCTCAGTCACAAGGTCCATAGCCGCGCTGAAAACGACTAGGAGCTCGACCGGTAAAGCGTCTCTCACCACCAGGAGCACGAGCCTGAAAGCCGCCTCCTCTCTCACCACCGGCAAAGCGGTCTCTCATCTCTCCGCGGTGGGGAGGATCTTGCCTACCACCCTGGTAGAACTGATCCTGGTTCCCCCAAGTTCTCTCCTGCCTCTCAACCCGCTTCCTCCTGAAGCAAAACTCCTCTAGGTGGCCATTCCGCTGGCAAAACTCACAGTGGTAGACAGGCCTCCTAGGAACTGGGTTAGGCTGGAACTTGGGCTTAGGTGGTGTGGCCTTGGGTGGCTCAGGCTGCTGGACTGGCTTCTTTCCCTTGGCTTAAACTCTTCCTCAACAATCTTGTCCAGCTTATCCTTAGAAGGTTTGGGTGTCCAGTACTGCTTCTTTGGGGCAGCCTTGGGTGGCTCATAGTAAACCCCATCAACTGTCTCTCCTGGCTGGGTAGGTGCAGTCTTGACCTTAATTGGGGCGCTCTTCTGACCCGAAGTGCTGCACTCTCCAAACCCAACACCACTCGTCTCACCCTCAGCTCTCTTGGTGCTCTCTATGATCATCTCTAGTTGGGGTTGCCTCGCATATACCCAATTGAGCACCTCTCTCAACCTGTTGTTGTTATTCTGCAAAGACAACACCTCCTCCCTTAGATCCTCCAGAACTACAGTCTGGATAGCACAAGTGTCACCGTCTAGGGAGGGAACCACAACAGCTTTCTCCAACTTCCTAATGGTGGCATCCCTATCCATCAGCTGCATCCTAAGGGTTAGGCAGTTCTCACAAGTGTCAGTAGGTGTTGAAAGCACCTCAAAGTCAGCTCTCAACTGTTCTAACTCACTTCTCAAGGTAGGACAGACTGTACACGCACCCAAAAGCGTAGGTCTAGCCCTAAGCTCCTCAAGCTCCATGAGCTGCCCCTCAAACTTCTCCTTCAGAACAGCTAGCTCTCTAGCTAGACACGGCAAGACTCACACTCAAGCTCTTCACTCAAAGTAGGCTCATCCAGTTTGGACTGGAGTCTGCCTAGCTCAGTCTTCAGCTCATCTATCTCCTCTACCCACTTGGCATACCTATCTCTCTAGTCACCAAGCTCCGTCATGAAAGACTCGCAGGAAGGGCACTCAATCTCACTGGGTTGGGGTCTCACACTCCTCAACCTCTCATTCTCCTCTAAAGCCTCAACAAGTTGGGCTTTCAACTTCTGCAGCTTCTTAGCTGCCTTCTCCAGCATCTTATCCTGGGCCTTAAGCTCCTGGCTGTTCTGCTCTAGCATCTCAAGGATTTCGGCTTGCTCAGGAGTTACCTCATCATCGGAAGAAGAGTTGCTGCCGTCATCCTTGTTCTCCTTGTCCTCAAGCGCCATGGAGCAAACCGACCTCCTCTTGTCCTTGTTCTTGCGCCTAGACTTGGTGGAGACGAAGCACAAGCCAACTGGACCGCCTTGATCGTTCCTCTTGTCCTTCCTGTATGTGATTTCCTCATCGGTTGAGCTCGACGAGGACGAAGAGAAAGAAGATCCGCTTCTACAGAACCCGATCTCGGCGAAGAAGGCCTTGTCCCGCTTTCGGTTGTCCTTCTAGTAGCTCTTGAAAGGCTTTCGGAAGTTCTTCTTGTAATCTACCTCGGTGGCCTTGAGCTTATTATAGAGCGCCTCTACTCCAATCGTATCATACCCTGCCGACTCAATGATTGAGTTCACCTTGATCTCCCATATTTTCTGTCCAAAGCATACAGCAACTTAACAGTCTGCTGATGATCGGTATATGGGAGGGCAGCGAGGGCAGAGTTGACACGCAACTTGTTGATGATCGACTGAAAGCGACCAAACAAGTCGTCTACTGACTCTCCCGGCTTCTGGATGAAATTCTCATATTCGCGCAGGTAAGTCTCCACAAGCCTAGCCTTAATCGTCGCAGTACCCTCATGGTGTGCACTAAGCAGTGACCATATCTCACGCGCAGTCTTAAGGTGACTCACTCTCTCATAATCCATAGGACCAAGCCCGGAGAAGAGAAAGTTAACAGCCTTGGCATTCGCCTCATGCTGAGCCACGATATCCTGCGTAGTACGCTCAGCGACTGGAAGCACCACAAAAGTCGTACTCTGAGTAGCATCCCATATGTCCTGACTCTGGCTAACAAGGAACGCCTCCATTCTACCCTTTCAGTAGGGATAGCCATCGGAGCCAAGGACGGGTATTTTCCCAGAGTAAGTCATAGTCGCTACGGTTTCTTCACCGGTTAAGGTATAGGAAACCTAACCTGGCTCTGATACCACTTGTAGGACCGAGACGTGCGACTAGAGGGGGGTGAATAGGAGCACTTGAAAAACTCAAACTCAAACCCCCAAAGTGCGCTCTCACGAAAACACACGCACAACCGATACCGTCCACTGAACAGATACGTATCGGATGCAAAGCGGAAGCACTCGAATTAACGCCCAAAGAACCGGACGTAAGATGAGTAACCAAACTACACCTAAACGAACAAACACACTACACCTAGACGAACACACAACACCTAAAACTACAACTCTCTAATGTGCAGAGTTGCGTAGTATGGACAAGCTACCAACCCTAGGACATATTGAGAAACCCTAAACAGAAAAACACTAAAGCACGCAACAAAACAAGCGACAAGACACAACGAAAACAAGACAAGCTACAAAGCTTGCAAGTGTCGCACACTAGCCACTCAACACACCGAAGCGTGCCTCACTTAAGATCAGTGAGTGAAGAGTCTGGGCATGCAGTGGTTGACACAAAAACAAGTTTGAAGCAAACACCAACACTCCAAAGACCAAAGAAACCAAGAAAAACAAACCCCAAAGCAAGCGAAGCAAAGAACACGCAAAAACAGCCCCAAACACACTAGACCGGACAATACTCTCTCAACCAAAAGAACTGACCGGACAAACCTAAAAAAAGGGGCTGAAACAGCCCTAAAAACCTACAGACCGGACAATACTAAGTCTATAGATCAGACAATCCTAAGTATAGGGTTCGGACAAACCTAAGGACAAACAATTAGTACTGTCAGTTCTTCGAAAAACTGCGCGCAGAAAACAGCCCGACACCTCAACGAAAAACGATCGAAACGGGGTCAAATCTCAACGAAACTTCACAAAAATTTGTATGGACAATCCTAAGGACCTTCCCTAGCAACTCCCAAAAGATCAGCTCCAAAAGACCAAGGGATGCGCGGGAATTGCAAATCTCGTGAGGTAGGTGAGTTGACTCCGAAAAACCGAAAACCGTCAAGAACGGCCCTAGCTCGTGGTTGGAGGATTCTAGCACTTGGCTAGTGTGATGCACCATGTCCTAGCAAGGCAAAATACCGGCAAAAGAAAGGTATCATCCTTGGACAACACAAAACGAGCCAAAATCCAAGAAACGGGACCAAAAACGAAACTAGAAAAGGGGGGAAAGAGGGAGGGACGAAATTGCTGCTCTAGGACATCGAATTTCTCAACAAGGAGCCTTGAATTGATCACACAATCTGAGTACACAAGTTCCCTAGAGCCTACCTCCCATCATCCTCCCACTAATGACGAGATTAGACTAAACTAGGCACTCATCTCCTAGCTAATCCTCTCTCTTTCTCTCTTTGGACCTTGGCTGCTAGGGTTAGGAAATCCTAGGGTTTGTGGCTGCCAAGATGAGCTCCAAGGGAGCCTCTCAAGTCTATTTATACCCTAGGCCCTAAACAACACAATTACATTAAGACCCCTACTTTAAAAATGCCCGGAGGGGGCCAAACCGAAAAGATACAATCGGACGACTACGATGACGGCTTGATCTTCTTCTTCTCCACGCCTCGCTTGGATGTGCGCCACGTAGCCAGTAGTCCGGAAGCTTCCCCCGGTTTTGAAGTTAGAAACCGGGAAACTTTATTCTGCGGGCTTCCTGGGCCATGTCTTGGCCCAATCTTCTATCTGGGCGAGTCGGAGCCCAACCCACCAAGTCATTTGAACTTGGGTGGCGGTTTTGAGCCGAAGCCGCCAAAGCCTCCCTCGCACGCCTTCGCGCCATGCACTCGGGTTGGAGCACCACGGTGGCACCCGGCTTCTCCAATCCATCGGAGTCATTTGAACTTGGGTGGCGGTTTTGAGCCGAAGCCGCCAAAGCCTCCCTCGCACGCCTTCGCGCCATGCACTCGGGTTGGAGCACCACGGTGGCACCCGGCTTCTCCAATCCATCGGAGTTGCCTCGCGGTCCATTGGAGGGCTTACACCACCGTCGCCGAACCACCCCTCCGTGTACCGAGCTTCCATGACCGATCGACGCCGAGCATTGCCTTCGGTCCATTGGAGGACTTTTGCCTCAGTCCATCGATGTCTTCGTCATCCTCTACCTCCAGTCCATCGGAGGGTCTCCAGTCCATCGGAGGACTTGTGCCGTTGACAATCGCTCATCACACCAGGAGAGCAATGAGGCCGATCCATTGGCTCTCATGGTTGAGTGTGCTTTATGTTACCTGTATGTGCATCTCCCTTTGGAGGTGGGCTCCACCGTTGCGACGCTTGATTCCTTGCGGTTACTCTTTACTAACGTGATGTTTGGAAAGGCTTCGTAGTGTGCTTGCTAGTCATCTCATCTCCGGTAATGTGATGAACACCTAGCGTAGCTCATGACTTATGGGTAAAGATGTGCAACCTCTCGAGAGTGTAAAAGTAACATGTCAGCCGTGCTCACGGTTATGAGCGGCCCGGATCCTCCTTTTGATTAGTGGTTCCTTGGTTATGGTTTTGTTTTTGGTTATGTTCTTTAATATGGTTAATCTTTCTTTATGCAATAACTTTGGGCTAACGGTTTCTTCTACTCAACTTTTTTAACTAGGCTGAAATAAAAATTTACTTAATTAAAAGCTCATGCAGTTTGTCAGCTAACCTTAGAGCCTCATGGTTTATGTTATACTTGTTGAGTGCGAGATGTACTCACGCTTGCTTCTTTATATTTATTCCTTGTTGGGGGGACAAATCCAACCGCTGCTTAGAAAGACGAAGGCATGATGGAGTACAAATGAAGTTTCTTGAAGTTATAGGCGTGTGACCCCCAGTCAGTTTCCCTATGGATGGCTCGAAGATTTAGTTACGCTTCCGCTACTCTTTGTTAAAGACTTAATGTCTTGATGTAAATGTTGTTTAATGATATATAATAAAACATGTTATGTGATATCACTGTTTATTGTCTCTATATGTGTGAGATTAGATCCTTGCACACATGTAGGTTTGCTCTGGTTTGTCTTTTTTAAAACCGTGAAATAACGACTATTAACACCCACTGGCACCATCTCTCTCGATCACACGGTGCCAGATGTTTCACTATGGAGTTTGTAGGGTCTCCTCGTCCTTGCACAATGTGTCGTTGCCTCTCCACACCAAGAAGAGGGTCTAACAACAAGTACAATGTGGCTTGACTGTGGCAAAGGCTTCCTAATAACTCACGCAGGAGCTACACTCAAGAAGAGCTCGCAAGCTCACTCTCTTTTAGCTCTAAACTAGCTTGGATTATGCACTAAGCACACTTTTGGTGGTTGGAGTGTATGATATGTTTGGACGCAGATGCTTGATGTTACATGGGTACGGGAGCTCTTCACCGCTCTCCGTCGCTAAACGTATGCAGCTTCCTCGAGAAACCTCGATCACACGATAGGGACCTTCCCAGGTGGGGGAAAGTTTGTTGATCCCCATCCGAGTCTGAATGTGTTTGAGCACAAGGTCACCTACAGCTAGTGACCGAGGCCTCACTCGGCGCTAGTGGTAATGGCGCAAGGGCTGCTGATATTTTGCAGCACGGAGCACAGCTACTAGTCGCTTTTCTTCCAATAGGTCGACGTCGTCTCATCGAAGTTATTCATGTAGTTCTTCGTCAAAAGCGTTTACCCTGGAGCTCCCGTTTATAACTTCTAGGGGAAGCACTACTTCAGCCCCGAAAACTAAGAAGAACGGGGTTTCCCCAGTAGGTCGACTTGGTGTTGTCTGATTCGCCCAAAGCATGGGCTTGAGGTGGTCTACCCATTTTTTGCCATATTTCTCCAAGCTTTCGAAAGTTTGGGTCTTGAGCCCCTTGAGGATTTTTGCGTTTGCCCTCTCTGCCTACCCATTGCTTTGGGGGGTGGTGCGAAGAGGCATAGCAGATCTTGATGCGCAGGCCGTCATAGTATCCTTGAAAAACAGCACTGGTGAAAGTTGTGCCATTATCAGTGATAATGCAGCTTGGGACTCCGAACCGGGAGACGATCCCCTGGTGGAATTTGGTTGCAGAGTGCCTATCAATTGTCCTAACAGGAACTGCTTCAGGCCACTTGGTGAACTTGTCGATGGCAACGTAGAGGTACTCATAGCCACCAACAGCTTTGGGCAACGGACCGAGAGCATGAATCTCCCAGACCGCGAAAGGCCATGACAAGGGAATGAGATGCACAAGCTGAGATGGGGTATGGATTTGTTTCGCATGAAATTGACATGCTTTACATTTTTGACCATGTTAGCCGCGTCCTTGCGGGCTGTCGTCCAGTAGAAGCCATGCCGGAATGCTTTCTTGACCATCATGCGAGATGTTGAGTGACTCCCATAGTCGCTCTTATGGATATCCATGAGAATTTTGTGGCCTTCTTACCGGGAGACGCACTTGAGCAGAACGTCGTTTGATGAGTGACGGTAGAGGTCCCCTTCTACCATCGCATATCTTTTTGCTTGGCGGGTGACACGTTCTTTGGCCGCTTCATCCCCGGGAAGGATATTGTCTTTCAGGAAACCCCAGATCTCCTGGGTCCAGTTTTTGGGGTTCACCTGAGCTTCCTCCGCATTGGGAGGGTGATCACGCTCCGGGGCTCGGAGTTGCTCGGGGTTTGGATTATTAACCCTTGAGGCTTGTGGTTGCCCGGAGTTAGAGTGCCGGCATCTTGATCTCCAGGCTGAGGGATGACGCTGTCCCCCGGCTCGGTAATCATAGTTACTTGTATGAAGTCATCCACAGGTTGTTGCTCCAAGGGCTCCGCGGAAGGCCGGAGCACTCGGTTGTGGAAGACCCCACTTGGAGAAGGGGCCCTTGCTAAAGCGAGGCTGGAAAGTTCCTCTGCGTGGGTGTTTTCTTCTCGTGGAATGTATCTGAATTCAATGGCGTCAAAAGAAAGCTCCTCTTCTTGACTTTCATAAGGTATGCTGCCAAATGAGCCTTGTTACAAGCGCACATGCCATTGGCTTGATTGATGGCTAGCTGTGAGTCTCCCCTAACCTGGAGTTGCCGAACCCCAAAGCTGAGGGCATTCTTGAGTCCCTCAATCAGAGCTTCATATTTTGTTGCATTGTTTGAAGTTTTAAACATGATGTAGAACATGTACTGCAGGAGCTCCTCCTCAGGAGATATGAGGACTACTCTAGCCCCCGAGTACTTGTGGGTACATGAGCCATCAAACCGCAGCTCCCAGGGTTTCTCAGTGAATTGGACGCATGGATCTTCGGGTGAGGTGGGTTATGGGGCTTCAGGATCAGCAACTTCGGCCCCCTGCGTCCATTCAGCGAGAAAGTCGGCTAGGACTTGGCTCTTGATTGAATGCCGTGGAACAAACTCAAGCTCAAATTCAGCTAATTCCCACCCACTTGGCTATCGGCCAGGTAGCGTGTCGATTTCTCAACACTGTCCTGAGCAGGTAGGAAGTAACGACAGAGATCTTGTGGCCTTGAAAGTAGTGATGCAATTTCCTCGACGCTAGCAGAACATCGTAGAGTAGTTTCTGAACTTCGGAATACCTCGTTTGGGCATCTTGTAGGACTTCACTCATGAAGTAGACCGGGTGTTGGACCCTTCGGGGTTAAGGGGGTTCTTCATCGGGTTCTGTGTGGGGTAGGGCGGACCTCGGAGGAATAGGGGTATCTGCGCTAGGCGCAGACTCCACTCTTGTTTCTACTTCCATATGGTCAAATGCCTCACTAATCACTGCTTGGCTCGGCTCTCCCCCTAGGGTTGCCACCGGAGGGGCTCGCCCGAGCTGAGGGAGTTCCTCTCATTCGGCAACGAGTACCATGCTGACCACATTATTAGTGGTTGTGATATAGAGGAGCAAGGGCTCCCCCTCCCGTGGTGGGACCAGCACCGGCAGGGAAGAGAGATACTTCTTCAACACTTCAAAGGCTTTTTGCGCTTCTTCCGTCCTTTCAAACGGGTTATTCTTCCTGAGGAGCTTGAAGAATGGAAGGGCTCATTCTCCAAGCCTTGAGATAAATTGGCTGAGGGCAACCATGCTGCTAGTCAACTTCTGAACCTCCTTGATGCGAGTGGGGGGTTGCATCCTCTTAATGGGTTGGATCTTCTTGGGATTCGCCTCGATCCCTTGGTGTGAAACCAGGAAACCAAGGAGCTTTCCCACATCAAGCCCAAACACACACTGTTAATGTCTCTTAGCGTAACAAATTTTACTCTACTAGCGCTCGGAGATTCGTTGTAGCTTTTCACTCGGAGTATTTTGAGTATCGTAAAAATCCACAGGGTAGCAAGGGCGAATAGATGGAATGATATGTTGAACTTTCAACAGTACTGTATAACTTAGATAAACTCCTGGCTATTCTTACAATGGGGCTAAGAGATAACGAGATAGTGTACGGTGGGAAGAGTAAATAGGGACCAAAGCAGTAAACAACTAGATAGTTGCCTAGGAGGACAACGAGTGAGATTAAGACATCCAAACTCTATTTCTTAACCGCTGCAAAGGAGTATTCGTGGTTGAACTGAGTTAACCAAACACAAACTAGGGTCTTGCGTCGAGCAAAATTCCAGACTACACCGAGGAGGCCAGGGGGCAAATAGGAGGCCAATCGAACGGCAACTTACTAATGCCTATAGGCTTACCGAACGACGGGATTGGAATACTGAAACCTCTAAAGCTATCATCTATAGAGACTAGCAACCAGAGCTGTGTGGGTAAAGTGTCACACTAAACTAGAGTTCAAGTGAGAACTTGAACTCTAAAGTTGTTCCTTGATCAGAGGGTTAGAACTAGGTGCGTTTGGTTGGAGAGCAAGGTAGGATGGAGTGGCTCCGTTCCTATATTCTAGGATGGAGCGGCTCCATCCCATGTTTGGTTGGAGGATGGAGCGGCTCCATTTCTGCATTTGGTTGGAGGGACGAGGACAGGAATAGATCCAACCTCGTTAACCACCATTAGAGGTGGGACCACCAATTATAGACAAAGTATTATCATCCCTTTCCTCGGAGTCGAGCTCCCATGGCCACCGCCGCCCACTGCAAATCCATCCCGACTGCCGCACCCCCACGCGACGCCCATCCCGACCACTCATCGATGCTTCGCCCGGTCTGCTTCCTCCCTCATCGACGCTCTGCCACGCCGCGCCCCCACCTCTGCGTGGTCGCCTACTTTGTCACCTCCCCCACCAACGCACGGGAGAGAAACGAAGGCGAGGACGCCGCTTGGCTCGAGCTCCGGCGGGTGGGCGAGAGGGAGCGGCCCGTGGCTCAAGCTCCGGTGGGTGGGCGAGAGGGAGCGGCGGTGATGCTGTGGCTCAAGCTCCGATGGGCGGGCGCGAGCCACTAGCTCCTTTGCTACCGCCGCCGTGGGATCCAGCTCCTCCTCCGCCGCCAGCTCCCGTCCTCGCCTCGGCACACCCCAAGCTCCTCTTCCATAGACGCACGGCCTCCAGCTCCCCCTACTCTGCGTGTCGCCAGCTCAGTCTCCGTGTGCGCGTGGGCTGCCATCGTCGTGCGCTTGGAGACAGGCAGCCGGGAGAGAGACGGAGAGACACGCCGTCGATGTGGGACGAGCACGTCCAGTGGATTTTTTGGAGCACGCTCGTCCCGCATCTCGTGGGAATATTCCCATTTGAGAGCGGCTCCATCCTCGTGTCCACGAACCAAACAACCTCAAAACTAGGATAGAACGGCTCCATGCTATGACATTCCTCCAACCAAACAGACCCTAACTTAATCTTAGATCAGAGCCTAAGACAAGTTTATAGCACCAGCTAGTCTAGCAAGATTCAGATAACTTAAGGATGACTCAAACCTAAGCCTTGGTCTAGTATGCAAAGAAGGCACACCAAACTAGGCAAGTGTAAGAAATAAAGTAAAGTATAACTCAAAGGATAGGTCAACGATGTATATTATACTAGAGTAGTAAGAGTACAAAAGATAGAAAGATACAAGAGCTTTACCAAGACTCGAAGCTAACTCCGGAATCGCTAAGGCAAAGACTCAGACTCAACTCTCACTCCTAGGACTTACCTAGTGCTACTAAACTAAGCAATGGTATGTTCCACTCAACTTCCACACTTTACAAGTGAGCACTCGGGGGTATTTATAGCTACTAAGGGAGTGAGGGGTCTTATAGGGTCAGTATGGCGGTTGCGGAGGCGGTTGCGGAGGCGGTTACCATGCTGAGCGACCTGGTGGGGAGCCGAGCGACCCACCCCAGCTCGGGCGGCCTGGAGGACCGTCGGATCCACCGCCTTTCTCCATCTTGCGGTCCATTTTCACTCCCCAAGTCGGTTGCATGGCGGTTGGCAGTTAAAACGTGTCTTTTCTCCCGAGTCATTGGATCCCACTTGTGTTTCTTCCTTAGTCGCAGGATTGAAGTCCCTTGGATTGCTGACTTCACCAATCCATGTGTTGGATCGATGAGGTGGCAAGCCTTCCAGTCCTTTGCACGTTGGTTTCATGGCTTACACCTTGGAGTTGTGTTGACACGTCATTTATGTGCATGCAGGTCGAAGATGGGCTCATTTGGGCACTTTGTCAGGCCGGGCGGCTTGGGTGGAGTCGGGTGGCCTGGTCCTCTGGTCAGGGTGTTCCTGACTTAGCCATATTTCACCTGTTTTTAGCTGATCTTGTACCTGCAATCAAATATTCAATATAACTCATGGAACTATGTTTGTAGCAACGGTTATTCTACATTTGATGTATTTTCCTTCATGTTCATGGATAGTTGATGGTCGTAGGTAGTGCAATAACGATCGTCAACACCCCCCAAGCTTAGACCTTTGCTCATCCTCGAGTAAAGCCAAGATGAGTTGTTATAGATTAGGAGTTGCTGCAAATATCAATGTCCAAGAATAGAAGCTATGATAGTCAACACTTATGCTTTGGTCTCGAACCATAGTGTAAGTATTGATTACCATTTCTCATACCTGTGGTGCATCTTTTTGACTTACCATGTCTTGGGCGGTTGAGAGAAAGAACGACTCAGTTGCAGGCTTCAGCTCATGACATCTCTTTTGGGACTTCTATCTCAGGCATTTTTAAAGATTTTCAAAACAAAAGCTTCCTATTCTAAGGTTTTTAGAGAAAGAATGTATTCTCCATCGCTCAAAAGTGTATCCTTACCATTAAGGCCAAGGGTGCGGCCAAAAACTTCCTATTCTAAGGTTTATGTGGAGCTCAGGGTATTGGAAGAACTTAGCTTACTTAGGTTGTTTGATTTGCAAAGCCAAAGATTGGACCAAAGAAATGTACTGCATCAATTAGCCAAAGATTGGAGCTTATTTGGTGGTTGGATGGATGGATCTCCTTGTTTCCTTTCCTTCTCCTCCTTTTTGATAGATATGAGTATGGAGCCTTTTTGTATTTTTCTCTTTCATTTTTGCCATGCTTGACTAGCATGCTTTTATTTTTCTTTTTGATGGCTCCATTCCCTCATTTTGACCTGGAAGGAGTAAGGTCAAAGGTATTGATTTGGAGATATATGGATGCATACCCAATGTAGGTAAATGCATATGCGGTGGTGGTATTTTGCTCCAACAATTCACAAGATAGAGATGATTCCATTCAATGAGACTGAAATTTGACAAAGCTCAAAACAACACTAAGTAGCTTAAACAAGCGGCTCAGATAAATACAGTCTATTTGGCTCTGGTAGCTGTTTCAAACCAACGTGGGAACTTCGTTTTCATTTTTCAAAAGAATAAACCTGAGATGTCCATCTTACTAAGAAAATGTACAACTGGCCTAGTACTTAGTCATATCATCTCTCACAACAACTTAGACAAAGTTTATGCAAATGGCATCCACTAAGTAAAATATCAGGTTCACATGTTATACCCACAAGCTCGAAATTAAGCTAAGCATGGTTTCTGTAAAGACAACAAAACAAGACATGACAGAGCAACTATTCATCATTTTCATATGAAGGGAATATATCATAGTTGGGAGTTGACTTTATTGACACCCTTTTTTTAGGTCAACATAAAATAGGACAAATGATACAAAATAATTAAACATATTTATTTATTACTTACTCTCGGGTAGGACGGGTGTTGTTGGCGGATTGCTGCTAGAAGGACTAGTACATGTGGGACTGGTCAGGCTGGTGGTGGTGTTGCGGCACAGGAAAAACAAGGATGGGAATTGGGGGCCTTACTCTGAGAAAGGGGCATGAGAAGCATGCTCGTGTCGGTCTACCATCCCCCCAAGCTTCAATGAAGCTAGGAGTTTTGGTAGTAGTAGCTATAGAAGTCCTGAGCATTGACGAAGCCGGCTTCAACCATCTCGTTCAGGTTCTGGAGCGCTTGGCTATTGTCCTGAAGCTATTGGTCCATCGTCTCGGTACACCAGTAGATGTCGTTCATCTGCTGGTACAACCTCTGGCTGTACTGGCCCAAGCTCATCCCCTCCATAGCGGAGTTGAGGCCGGCCATGTTGTTAGTGTGGAATCGGGCTGATGCAAAGGGACCTTGGTCTCTACCGAACTGCCGAGATGCACCCCCATCCCCATGGTACTAAGTGTCATGCGATGGGTGGTATGAGCTTTGACCACCGCTGCTGGTAGTGTACCATGGTTCAGGTTGAGCGTACTGACGAAGCCATGATAGCTCCGAGTCAGTGTACTCGGATGGAGTGGCAGCTTGATGTGCCCAGGATGGACCTGCTTCTTCTCCTCATGCCTCTCGTAGGCATTCTTCTACTCATCGTCGTTGGCCTCTAGTCATGACGCCTCCAATACTTTGGCGTGGTGCTTCCACGTCGAACTGCATGGTTAGGCTCCTAACAGTGTATCGGTCGTACTACGGCGCTGGAAGCGGCAGTTCAAAGTTACGCCCAAACCAAGTCATGACTAAGTTCCTGTATTCATCCCTTTTCATGAAGTGTGCTTGGATGAAGTGCTACTCCCCGATGATGTGTGACATATCATTAGGAATGTATTCAACCTGGGCATTTTCTAAGACGCCCAAGTTGGATGCAATCCTGGTGACTAGTGACGTGATATTGATAGGGGTGTTGGTCTTTGTTGACGGTCGTAATCTCATGATATCAACCGTCAATTATCCGCCAAATGAAGCGAAATTTGTGAAATATATGGACTAACCCTTGCTACTAATGAGTTCCACAAGATTTACTTGAATATTTGGATGCAGTATCAACCACCGAATGGTCAAAGACGGCAACCGACAGTGGGAAGCCGTATCAACCACCGGATGGTCACAGACGGCAAATCGGGTGGCCGCCCGACCGCCCCCTATGGTCGGCCGGCCACCGACCTTTGCACCCAACCGACCTACTCTGTCTACAAATACTCCCTCACTTGTGCAAGCTATAAATAGACCCCTAGAGCTCATTTGCATGGTGTGGTGTTGAGTTCAAGAGCTATCTTAGAGTGCCACACTCTTACTTTAGTAGTTAGGATAGTCCTGAGAGTTTGAGTTGAGTCGAGCTTTGCCTCGGAGTCTCTGAAGTTATCTTTGAGTCTGTGGTAAACTCTTGTATCTTTTGGATTCAGATTATCTTTAATATAATTTCAGTTATATTTTACTTTGGTTCTTTGCAAGTGTGGTGTACTTTTCTTTGCATACTTGTTAGGCTTAGATTGTGTTTCACTTAGTTATTCAAATCTTGTTATTCTTGCCGGTGCTATAACTCAACCCTAGACTTAGATGCTAGGCTCTGGCTAGATCCTCTCCTCTGATCCAAAAAGATCTATCGCTGTTCAAGCTTCGCTTGAACACGTTTATAGCGTGCCATCCTCTCCACGTGCTTTGCTTGGTAGCCCCACTCAGTGATAGCATGTGGTGTGCCTGTGTAGTCCAGGGCCGTCGTTCGGGAGGCCCATAGGTGTTAGGCAGACTCTCTTTCGGGACCTACTATTACCCCCTAGTACCCCCGAGAATCTAGAATTTCGCTCGACGCAAGACCCTGACTTGTTGTTTGAATAGCTTAGTTTGACACAGAAAATCTCTTCAGCCGAATAGACTAGAGTTTGGTGACTTATATCTCACTCGTTGTCCTCCCAGGCAACTATACCTTTCTACAGATTCTTTGATACGCTTATCCTCCACCATACACCTATCTGTATCACGTTTACCCATGTAAACTACTAGTTTGTATAATTTATCCAAGTTTACAGTTCATTCGATTTGACTTTATTCAATTACACTCTTAAGCCTACCGCTTCCCTGTGGATATTTACGATACTCGGAATACTCTGAGTGAAAGGCTACAACGGTCTCCGTGCGCTTGCGGAGTAAAACCTGTAAAGGCTAAGAGACGCAAACAGTCTTCAACATTTTCGTCCAATGACTGGCTATGTCGAGGACCGGGGCATAGAGCTTCTTCTTGCACATGGCATAGATGCACTTAAGGTCTTCATTTGGTGCACAACGAACTTCACTACGTGGGAAGACAACAAGGGAGACACAGCGAGCTAGAAGTCTCAGAGTAGGGTTGTGGATTTTTGTGGTGCTGTGTTTTCCCCTCCCGTACTCTCCGCAGATTTCTGTCCAAAAAGTTTTCATGCCATACCCTGTTGTTCAGCCTAGGAGATCGCTAAACCTCCTCAGGGTGACAAAATAATTAGTGTTAAATAGATGGAAACAGATAGTGTGTGCACCTGAGGTGCGTCTCTCCGTGTGAAGAGTTATCAGGAATTCCATTGTGAGAAGGGTTGATCCTTCTTATGTGATGTTCACGAACTCCAGCCATCCCGCATAATTGTAACACCCTAGTTTAAATTCCAGCATTTTACAATTAAATTCAAGTAATTTATTTATTTTCCTAAGGCTCATATGTTTAGTTTGCATTTAACAGGTTTTATTCAAAATAAATACTTGTATAAAATTAATCATAGGCCTAACTTTCCTGTGCATACATGCTGGTGCATTGTTTCTTGATCGTTGGAATTAAGGATTCAAATTCAAATTTCATTTGAGTTTTAGAACCATTTCTATCTCCATTCAAAAGAATTCAAAAACAGAAAAAAAAGGGGGCCAAGCCAAGCGGCCGGCCCAAGCCGACCGGCTCGGCCCGGCCAACCCCGCCCCCACTCCTTCCCGCTTGGGCCGGATGGCCGCTCGGCCAAGCCAACCCCGCCTCCCTTTCCCGCGTGGGCCGAAAGGCCGGCCCACTCGGCCGCGCCTTCCTCAGCGAGCCGCACCCGCAGCACCTCCCCCTCCCTCACGCCGCTGACCGCCTGATCCCACCTGTCAGTCTCGTCTCCCTCCTCTCGCCGCAATTCCCGCCGTCCCTGCCTCCCTCTCCGCTCGGCCACGTCGGCACACCGGTGAAGGAAAGCCGAAACCGAGCCCCACTACCCCTTCCTTAATCGCTCCTCCGTCAATCCCCCGACTCCCGCACCGGTTTCCCCCCTCTCCCTCGCTTTCCCTCGCTGGTCGACGCGAGCTTTCAAGGTGCGGGCGGAATCGCCGCGTTCGCGTCACACCGCCCCGCCTAGCCTCCTATAAAACCCACCCCGAGGCTCGCCTCCGTCCCCTTTACCACGCCTCCACACCAATTTCACTTCCGTGCACCGACGCGCTTGCAATTCGCGGCCGGAGTTTCACCTCGGTAAGACGCTCCACCGTTCAATTCATCGACGTGGATCCATCTCCGGCCCTCTAACCACCCCATCACGCTCGCAAGGTCTTCGCGGAGCCGTTCCAGGAGGTCTTGACGCGAGGCCGAGCCTCCGACGCTCTCGTCCGCGAGCGCCGCTCGAGCCCGTCCGCCGGCCTACGTCGCCATGCCCCGCCGTCCGCTCTCCGTCTCCCTCGATCCCTCGGTGAGCTCCGCCTCGGCCCCCTCTCCCTTGTCCGCTAGCTCTAGTCCAGCCAGACCCACCCTAGGCCCCGGCGTGCGCCACACCGGCGAGCCGCCGCCGCGCGGGCCGAACCCCGCCGTGGGTTTTGGTCGCCGCCGGCACCTCACCGTCCCCATGCACCCTGGTCGTCCGATCTGTCGCCAACGGCCACGATTAGAACACAGCATACCCCTTCGCGGGCCAATCAGAACGCGCCACGTCGCCCTCACTTAAACCCGACAGCGGGGACCCCCCCGCCAGGCCGACGTGTCGCGCCACGTGCGCGCCGCGTCAGCGCCGCGTCGGCGTAGACCCGGTCAGCGCGGAACTTTCGCAGAAAAGTCCACGCGTTTCTCTGGAATCAACCCGCGGTCCACCGGCTTTGAAAAATAATTAGATTTAGGTCCTGTTTTCTTCGGTTTGGCCCCTGGGCTTTTCGGTTTTTGAACCCGCGGTCCAGGTCTCGGCGGTTTTGCCTGGAAACCCTCGGCGGCTATAGTTAATTACGTATAAGTCCTCAGTTTTTCAAATCTAGCCCCTGGTTTCAATGTTTTTATCACAGTTATGCCCCTAGGAGCCCGTTTTATGCATAACTTTCGCGTTTTAACTCCGATTTGAGTGATTCTTGCGCTCACGCGATCGTGGTAATGTGTAGAATGTTTTTAAGACAGTTTTATCTTTTGTTTTTATGATATGATGTACTGTTTCTCACCTTTTGTTAATTGTTTGCATGTATGTATGCGTGGAAATGCTTGTATGTTGCCGTGTACGTGTTTAGACGGTGAGCAGTTTGTTGGTGAAGAAGAGCAGCAGTTTGAGGGTGTTGAGCAGCAGCCTCAAGACCAGTTTGAGCAAGGCAAGTATAACCTGGACAACTTAATAACCATTTAATCAGTTCATATGCATGTGTCTAAACTTGTATGCCAATAAGGACTGTACCTAGCCTCTTTTATTGCAATGTTCACCTATGGAATGCATGTTGGTTAAGTTTTGCTAGTTGCTGCGCGAACACATGTTACTTTTGTTAATAATCTTGTTAATGGATCTATGCAATTTATCTCGGAGCGTGACCCTCTGTGCTGTGTGCTTGAGTGGTTCATGTCTCTTTAAAAATGGCTTTTTAGCAACATTGGTTTAGAGGGCATGAGCATGTGCTTAGTGGTTTGCTCATAGTCGCTCTCTATAAGGACCGGTTCGCAAAGCGACAACCTGGAACAACCGTGCTACCATGAGACTGGAATGGGACGGTCTTAGCTGATTAATTAGATCGTTTTGGTTTGGAGTAACTTACCTGCGGGGCAAGAGGGGAAGTAAGCTTTTGTGGTCGCTGCACTACCTTAGGTTGAGTGTGCTGTGTGCTTCTCCCTTTGTGAGGCGGACACCACAATTGCGGCGCTTGATTCCTTGCGGTTACTTTTTACCAACGTGATCTTTGTAAAGGCTTCGTAGTGTGCTTGCTAGTCATCTCATCTCAGGCAATGTGATGAACTCCTAGCGTAGTACACGGCTTGTGGGTAAAGATGTACAACCTCTCGAGAGTGTAAAACTGACATGTCAGCCGTGCTCACGGTTATGAGCGGCCCAGATCCTTTATGCAGATTAGTGGTTCCTGGTTGGGTTTGGGAAGTTGGTTCTAATGCTAATGTTGTTGTTTAAATCTTTTATGTGGTACCTTGGGTTAATGGTTTATCAACACACCTGTAGCAATTAGTCGCTTAATAAAACTTGACCAACTAAAAGCTCATGCTAAGTGTCAGCCAACCCTAGATGCCTCATAGTTCATGTTATGCTTGTTGAGTATGAAATACTCACGCTTGCTTTACTTTAAGCCTACTGTTGGCTGGAACCCAACCGCTGCTCAGCTCCAGAAGACCTCGAAGAGTATGTTCAGGACTTCAACGAGTTCTAGGCGTACCCGTCCACCAGTCGACGTCCCTGTGGCGGCTCGTTTATCTTCATTTACGCTTCCGCTATGACTCTGGTTTAAAGACATGTTGTCTTATTGTAATAAAGTGATGTTATACTCTATGTAAACGTTTTATTTATCGTTTATGCACGTTCTGTGATGTCACTATTGTCATGATATATGTGAGACACGTTCCTGGCACATATATGTTGTTCCGGTTCCGTTGGTTGAGAACTGGGTGTGACAATAATCGAATGCCTGCGTATACGAGTCCAGCATACCTATGGAGATGAGGAAGTAGGCGTTAATGTATCTTGTTCGTCCAAAGGTTTTGGAGGCATGATTTCAAGTGCATCTATGTCCTGAAGCTCAAACCTATTAAATTGTGCTAAAAACCACTCACCTCTATCGTTTAAATCTAAAGAAAAACCATCGAAAAATCTCACAATTTTTGTTTGAAAATAGCGCTGAAAAACAAGGTTTTATATACCAATGGACTGTCCTGTGGCCAGACACCGAACCGTCCAGTGGTGTCAAAATGGCGTTGTAGTCTTACAGTCTGGTCTGTGCTCAAACACACCCTCTGGACAGTCCGGTGGCTTGCCACTAGATCGTCTGGTACCCCCACCGGGCAGTATAGACTGAGGGCTTATCTATAGCGTGCAAGGCTTCAAATGCACCGTCAAACTGTCCGGTGGGTCACCACCGAACCATCTGACACCTCCGTCGGACGTTATAAACTGAGGACGTGTTTGTGGGATTGTGCTAAAACACCCTACCAGACTGTCCGGTGACTCTTTGTAAGGAAAATGGCCTCATGTGCCATATTTTCATGGTTGTGTTTTGGTGATTGATTGATAGACCGTCCTTGGACCGTACCAAATAACTTGTGGGTACCAAACCTTTGAACTGGAAGTAATATATAGTACTCTCTATAAGACTGTCCAAAGACCGTACCAAATAACCCAAAGCTATGGACTTGGAGGGAAATCAGAAATACATGGACCGTATAGTACTCTCCCAAAGACCGTACTAAACTCCGTACCAAGTTACCCGAGGCTGTGATTTTGGATGGAAAATCAAGAACCCATGGACCTTATAGTACTCACCTACAGACCGTACCATTTCCAACGGCTAGTTCAACAGCTAGTTGGCAAGTACATAGACCGTACTAAGACCGTGCTTAGACCGTACCATGATGTCTATGCATTTTTTGGTAGCCTTTTGGCCAACGGGTAGTTCGTGTTTGGGGGCTATATAAGCCACCCCACCTGGCCATTTGAAGGTTGTTGGAGCTACTAAAGACCACAACAAGTGTAGAGGTGTATTCCAAGCATATCATCCACTCCAACCACCTAATGAGAGCTTAGTGCATCATCCAAGCTAGTTAGAGCTTAGAGAGAGTGGGCTTGTGAGCTCTTCTTGAGTGTTGCTCCTATGGGAGCAATTGGAGAAGCCTTGGTTGCGGTCAAGCCACATTGTATTCGTTGCTAGACCCTCCTTGTTAATGTGGATCAGCGGCGATACCTTGTGCGGGGACGAGGAGACCCTTCAAACTCCGTAGTGAAGATTCCAGCGCCTTGTGACCAAGAGAGATGGTGGCGGTGGCTAAGCCTTGGTGGCTTGGTGGCATTTAGCTTTTGCTTGCCGTGAGCCTTGTATGGCGAGCGCAAGATGGTGATCGAAAGATTCTTGGTGCTTGGCTCAGATATTGCCTTTGGTGGCGAGCCCGTGGACGTAGCCCTTTGGGGTGAACCACGTTAAATCTCCGCGTCTCCCCGGGAGTTTGCATCCCCTTGCCTTTACCTCTTTACTTACCGCATTTATGTTTCCACACTTGCTTTCTTGTGTGCCTTTAGCTTTTCTAGTTAGTTTGATTAGGTTTGGCTCTAGGTTGTGAGAGCTAATGGACCGGCCTCATTGCTCTCCTAGTGTGATGAGTGATTGTTAATGGTACAAGTCCTCCAATGGACTGGAGGCCCTCCGATGGACTGGAGGTAGATGATGAAGGCCTCGATGGACTGAGGCAAAGCCCTCCAATGGACCAGTGGCAATGCTCAGCGTCGGTAGGCCATGGAAGCTCGGTACACGGAGGGGCGGTTCGGCAACGGTGGTGTAAGCCCTCCAATGGACTGCAAGGGAACTCCGATGGACTGGAGAAGCCGGGTGCCACCGTGGTGCTCCAACCTGAGTGCATGGTGTGAAGGTGTGCAATGGAGGCTTCCACTCAAAACTGCCACCCAAGCTACCCAAGCCTTGGTGAGTTGGGCACGACTCGCCAAGATAGAGAAGATGGGCCAAGTCCGGCCCCAATGGAGGCTTCCTAAAGTTTCTCGGTTTCTGACTTCAAAACCGGGGGGTGCAAAGGCGGATTGGACTACTGGCCACATGAAGGACATCCGAAGATTGCGTGGAAGCTAAGGAGATCAAGTCTTCATCGTGGTCATCCGTCCCCGATATTTTGGGTCCTTTTCTGTTTTAGCCCCTCCGGGCGTTTCTAGTGTTAGGGGTCTATGTGTAAACATGCCAAAACTGAACCGGTGTATAAATAGCCTAAGAGCTGGTCATTAGGACTCCTCTTGGCTGCTAGGTTTTCATTTCCTTAGGGTAATTGTTATCCTCAAGCCTTAAACACAAAGTTTAGGAGGGTTAGGGTGAGATCTAGCCTCCAGATCAGGAGGGAAGGAGAGGGTGGTTGCTTAGGACGAATTCCTTGGTTGTAATCTGATCTTGAGACCCATCTTGGGCCATTAATCCAAGTGATTTCATGCATCAACTTGTGTGCTTGTTCTTCCCCCTTTTCCCTTTCGTTCTTTGATTCAATTCTTGGCTTTTCGGGTTTTTGATTTGGCCGATGTTGCATTCTTTGATTTGCTTGTGTTTTGGACTTGCTAGGATGTGGTGTATCTCACTATCCAAGTGCTAGAATCATTGAACCACGAGCAAGGGCTGTTCTTGTCGAATCTCGGTTTTTCGGGTTCAACTCACCTACCTCACGAGATTTGCAATTCTTGTGCATCCCTTGATCTTTTCAAGTGGATCTTTTGGGGTTTGCTAGGGAAGGTCCTTAGGATGTCCATGCAAAATTTTCGTGAAGTTTCGTTGAGATTTGACCCCGTTTCGATCGATTTTTCGATGGGATGTCGGGCTGTTTTTCTGCGCAGTTTTTCAGAAAACTAACAGGACAAATGGTTTGTCCTTAGGTTTGTCCGAACCCTAGACTTAGGATTGTCCGATCTATAGACTTAGGATTGTCCAGTTAGTAGTGTTTTTGGGCTGTTTCAACCCCTTCTTTGGGTTTGTCCGGTCAAGTCTTTTGGAGGGTGTTAGGATTGTCCAGTCTAGTGTTTCTAGTGCTGTTTCCTCGTGTTTGTTGCACCGCTTGTTGTGGGGATCGGTTTTCTTGTTTTCTTTGGTGTTTGGTGTGTTTGTTTTTGCTGCGTCTTCGTGTTTGAGTGCTTCCACCTCTGGTCAATACTCTTCACTTGCTATTCTTCGGCAAGACGCACTTAAGTGTGGAGTGGCTATGTGGTTTCCTCATTGCGTGAGGTGTTGCTTGGTTTGTCTTGCTCTTCATTGTTTGGTTTGTGTCTTGTGCTTTTGTGTGTGCTTCCACTTAGTTTTCCTCGATGTGTCCTTGGGTTGGTAGCGTGTCTATGCTACGCAACTTTGCATGTTAGAGAAGAGAGGATCTAGGTGTAGTGTGTTTGTTTGTCTAGGCGTAGCGTGTTTACTCATTTTGTGTTCGGTTCTTTAGGCATTAATTTGAGTACTTCCGCTTGTCACCTGATACATATCTGTTCAGTGGATGGTATCGGGTGTGTGTGTTTTGTGAGAGCGCACCTTGTAGGGTTTGAGTTGGAGTTTTTCAAGTGCTCCTATTCATCCCCCTTTAGTCGCACGTCTCGGTCCTACAGGTTGCAAGTCTTTTGGGTAAGATAGAGCGTATAGATAAACCATAAACTTAACTAGCATGTGTAGGGTGAACTAGGTTTATCTTATGCACTAGATAGCCCTAGGTTTTAGTTGAGCAACTAGTGACCAAATTCACCTCTCCCCCTCTTGGGTCGGATACCCCGGCACATTCCTTACAATTGGTATCAGAGCTAGGGCTCACATCTCTTGCGAGAATAGCCGATTTAATTGGCAAATTTGTGAGATAGCTCTTAGGAGTGCCGTTGGCTTCACCGCCAAGTGAGTTTCTATGTCCGGGGAAGGAAGGAGTACCGATAGGGCTCTGTTTTTCGATGGGAAGGGCTTCCCTCGAAGAAAGGTGCTCATGGGAGCACATCTTCAAGCCCGAGAGCTTGATGTTTGGCGTGTCACTAAAGAGGGCACCCGTAGCAACTCCGCTCGCGAGAGATAATTTGATGCGATTGCAAAATCAACTCTTTTGTCTTCTCTTTGTGATGATGTGTTCAACCGTGTGTTTGCTTCACCTAATGCTCATGAGCCATGGAGGCAAATTAATGAGAATCATGAGGGCTCAATGGATGTGGCCAACAAAAAATATCATGTTCTCGCCAATGAGCTTACTAGCTTTAAGCAAGTTGATAATGAAAGTGCTCATGATATGTTCTCATGCTTGAACACACTAGTGAATGAAATCAATAATCGGTCTCAAGCAAGTGACGAATGGAGAGGTGAACTGCAAGATCATCCATTGCCTTCGCAAGCCCGACTATGACATCATCAGGACCGTCTTGCTCAAGGAAGACTTGAATAACAAAACACCCAACCAAGTCATCAACACCATTGTTGCCCATGAGTACTCCATCGGGATAATAAAGCAAGAGTCCACTCCACTTCAAGCCAAAAGAGTCTTGCCGTCAAGCACACATGCAAGCATCAACCAAGGCGGCAAGAGCAAAGCTCAAGTGAAGAAGAAGAGGAGGATGAGGATGAATCCTCAAGCTCAAGCTCAAGTGAAGATGAAGTTACATCGAGGGCCATAATCTTCCACCAAATAAAGGTAGCCAAACATGTGAGGAAACTCTACATGCTAGGCTATGAAACTCACATAAGAGAAGATGTGGTGGGAGTATCCAAGACGGCGGGCATGAAAAACAAGAGCAAGCAAAGGAGACATCAAGCTTGCCCCGCCATTATCAAGGAGAAAAAGGGTGGCAAAGGGAGTTTAGGTGATGAATCAAGCAAGGCCTTCACCACTCGGTCATCACATGTATGCCTCATGACCAAAGGTAATAGCGATGTAAGTGACTCCTCCTCCTCCGATGATGAGCCCAATGATGTTTGTGAGATGATGAGCTTAATTAAAGAGCAACAAGATTATATGCTAAAACAAAAGGAAGAAATCAAGGCCCTCAAAAGCTAATGAAGAGCTCCATGCCTCCTTTGTCTCAAGATATGAGAACTTGCTTAACAAATTCAATTTGTTAGACAAGGAGCATGGGGAGCTCAAGAAGCAAGTTGAGGACCTTGAACTAAATTATGAATCTCTCACAAGCTCATTGGATGCATCTATTCCTTGTGCTATTCCATATGCAATTCCAATTGTCAAGGTAGATGCATCTACATCTTGTGATCTAACTCCTTGCAATGAGAATGCGGTTGTAGAAACATTGAATAACCTCATTGCTAGTGAAAATGAAGAACTCGGCTGACTTAAGGCGGCTTAAAGGCAAAGAGGCACAAGATCAAGTCCAACCTCCTCAAGATAACCCCTCTAAGGGCGTGAAGAAGCTTGAGAAGGGAGAAACCGTGACTTGCTTCAAGTGTCACAAAGAAGGCCACAAGTCCTATCAATGCAAGGAGGAGATGGCCCAACAAACGAACAAGAGCAAGAGCAAGAACACGGCCAAAAACAATTCTAAGGGCATGAAGAAGGCAATGGAGAACAAGAACTCTACAAAATTGAAGGCCTCTCTAGTGTACACCAAGCCCACCTATAAGGTAAAGCAAAAGAGCAACCACTACATACTTGAGAAGAAGAAGAATGGTAAGGTGGTGGCTCATAGCATGGGGCGGAGTAATAAAGGATGGATCCGACCTATTTTGGTGCCAAAGGAATTAATTCAAACCATGGAAGGCTCCCAAAAGGTTTAGGTCCCAAAGACTTAGAAGAAGAAAGTGGAATGGGGAATTTGGAGAATTGGCAAGTTTTGGGGTGCATAAGTAGGGATGCATCATGCAATTGGATTGGAGCCAAGTATGGGATTAAAAATTAGACACCCAAATTCCCCTCCTCTACATATGAGGTAAAGAGCAAAGTAAAACAATCATGAATCATTGTAGCTCAATATTTCTCTAGGATTGCATGAGCATGTTTATTTATTGTGTTGGTATCTAGTCTTGTGCTTTCCTAGGTTTACAATTGGTTCATTGCTTGTGCTAGCCATCTATCTTTGAAGCAACTTACAGGAGCTTAACTTGTGGTGTGTGGAATGCACCATTTCGACCATGCCACATGCTTCGCAAAGACAAAGGGCTACAAGTGGTAACACTTTCCAATTCTTGGTATCCTTTCATTTGGTGTCATGTTTTCAAGTTGTAGATGTTGACCCCCTCATGTTGTGAATTACAAGTGCATACAATTGGTTATGTGATTCAAACAGTATTGCATACATTTAGGGGGGAGCAACTCTATAACTTGTGTTTGTATGACTAACATGCTTTCAAGTGATATTTGTTGTAGTCACTAGGCTCTACCTCCAATAAGCTTCATTTACAATTGGTGACCATCCCCTACAATATTGCCACAAGTCACATTGGATATCTTGATGATTCAAGGCTACAAGTCCATGACAAAGGGGAAGATATGGGCACTACAAGTAATTGCTTCAATTGGTACCATCAATTAAGGAGGAGAGCAAGAAAAGGGTAAAATGGCCTCACTAGTAATTTTCCCTTACTACTAATGCTTTTCTTTGCTAGTGGTTGTGTTTAGGTCTTTTAGGTGCTCGATGACAAAGGGGGAGAGAAATCCCATGCAAGCAAGATGTATAATATATGGGGGAGCGAAGTCCCAAGCAAGCATTGCATATCTTAAAGGGGAAGAAAAGGTCAAGCACCAAGGGGAAGAAATATGAAGATTGTTGGCATCGGGAAGATGAGGTGAAAACAAGAAGGCAAGGTGATAGGGGGTAATACTAGTTTAAATATGGGGGAGATTTGCTAAATCAGTGATCCCATTAATTAAAGGTACCAAATTCAGTGTTCAATGTGTGCTTAAATCCCAAAGGTGGATATAAAGCCGGAAGCATCAATTGGAACATATGCCGGTGCCAAATGAAGTTGAGCATTGAAAAATCCTTCCAAGCAAGCTAAGTTGATTCTAACTCATCAAAATTTACATTTGGTATTATTTCTTGCTTTTATCTTGCTTGCTTTGGTTGTGTTGTTGTTGGCGGTTCTTAGCCTACCAGATTTCACTCCGCAAGCACACGGAGACCGCTGTAGCCTTTCACCGGGAGTATTCCAAGGTATCGTATTTATCCACAGGGAAGCATTGAGATAGAGATATTAAACAATCATTCATCCAGTTGTTACTACTCTTTTACGTCAACCGATAGCTAGGAAAGTTTGACACCAAACACCATGGGATACAAGCCAAGCACCGTTGGCAAAAAAACAGGTAAAGCTAGAAGGACAACGAGACAGGGCCTGCTATACGGTCTTCTATCTATGCTAGCATACAAGAGTTATCCGTGCTAAGGGTCGAAACGATCTCAACAGAGTTGTGACTTGCGTCGAGCAAAATTCTGGCGCCTCGAGGGGTCAGGGGGTAGATAGTAGACCACCGAAGGAGACCCGGCTAACGCCTACGGGCCTACCGAACGAACGGGCCAAGGATACACAGGCACACCACACGCTGTCACCAAGTGGAGTTACCAAGCAAATCTGCGTGGGTAGGATGGCACGCTACAAACGTGTTCAAGCGAAGCTTGAACAACAATAGTTCATCCTTGGCCAAAGGAGAGGAACTAACCAGAGCCTAGCGTCTAAGTCTAGGGTTGAATTGTAACACCGGCAAGCACAACAACGATCAATCTATTCTAGTTTAGCACAACTCAGGCTTCAACTTGGTATGCCCAAAAGGAAAAAGGTGCTTAACGGCTGCATACATATCAAGCGAGTAACTAACTAGAGAAGAAAGATAAGTGCATAAAGTAGGAAAGTAAAGTACTTGCACTAGTCAATAATCAGAAAGTAATGCTTAAAATATCAAAAGAGAATACGTTACCGAATATTCCGACCTACCCCGATACAGCAAACCTTCTCTAACTCCTAAACTAAACACTGCTTTCAGAATGGAAGCCCCTCCCATGGGGAGCCACCTAGAGGGTAAGAAAGAGAGTTCACATGGTGTGAAATGGTACATTTTGGAGAGGGAGGACTGCCCCTCTACTTATAGCAGTCACAAGGTCGGTGGGGAAGCAAATATGGTTGGTCGGGCATCCACATGGGTGGTCGGCCGACCATCACGGAGGTCGGCCGACCAAGCCCATGGTCGGCCGACCTTCCACCAAGGAGCCCGACTGTCCAATGCACCGCCTCACTTCTCCAATGCCTAGGATGCCTTCTGGAAGGCGGTTTCCGTTGATAAACGTGTTGAACATGTTCGGGCATCCAACGTGGTAACCGTGCAGGCCAAGTAATGGGCTGGGCGACCAATTAAGGTGGTCGGCCAGCCAAGCCTAGGGTCGGCCGACCAAGCCCAAGGTCGGCCGACCATCATTTTAGCCTTTCAGCAATTCCTCGGCCCGTGTGGTGGCCTTCCGACGTTGGATTCGACTTGGGCTTGTTCCACCTTGTGTATTTGGGCGCCTAGTGACTTCCTTGGATGAATAAGATGAAGTATGACGCATTTTGGAAGAGTAGGTGGTCGGCCGGCCATGCCTTTGGTCGCCCGACCAAGGTCATGGTCGCCCGACCATCTCTCACAGCCCATGTTGTCAACCTTGCGACGGCCATAACTTTAGTGTCCGGACTCCAAATTGAGTGAACCAAAACTCTATTTTGATTGTTTCGACGAGATCTTTGAAATGGCTTGGTCCAGGAGGGCATTTGAGATACTTCATAATGATGTTATTTCCCATTCATTCTCAAGCCCTTTTATGTGATGATTCTCTCTTGCTCCATATGATGTTCTTTTGCATGGAATGTGAGCTTCTCCCTGTGATACATCGAAAACTACCAAAACTCGTGGAATTCGTCAGTGTTAGGTAAATAATGCATGGAACTTTATGTATACCCCATTTATTCACCGAGGGATTGACGGTCGAAATGGGAAAATAACGACCGTCAACACCCCTCCCAAGCTTGAACTTTTGCTTGTCCTCAAGCAAAGCTAAGACTTTGGCTGTCACACCCCAAAATTTCTGATTTTGGGATGTGAATAGATAACAATGAATAAAATGAAGGATTTCTTAATTTTCTAAATTTTTCGAACTTATAAGTTTGTTGGATTAAAAGAATGGTGTGCTTTTAAGAAAAATTCAAATGGAATTTGTTTGTTTGTTGCATTCATGCCGAAGTGCATAAGTGTTTATGTGTGTAAAATGAGGTTTCAAGTATTTCAAAAAAAACCGGCTAGGTTTCGAGTCTATCTCAATCCATATCTCTAAAATCCTAATCCTTTTCCTCTTTGCCAACGCACGTTGAATCTCATAAGTTTCACCGACTCAAAACCCTAATCCGGTCACGTTGACCCTTCTCCATACCAAGCCAATTATTTCTATTGATCCAAGTCAAATTCTGAAAACCCTAGATGATTGCACTCGGAATTCACTATTTTTCCCTCTTTCGTAGATCTTCGACACCTCATCCTCAAGTTTACCTGTTCATCATTTCTTTCCATTAACATCATTCTCTATTGTATAACTCAGTGTCATTCTCGAGCTCATGTCCCATTGATGTTATCTTCCCTTTCTCTTTCCATAGACCCGAGAAATTCCTAATTCAGATCCAACCGTCAAATTTTGTTCTTTTTTTTTCTTGTGTGCATGACAAGCACAAGACCCATGCCCATATGACTAATTGGTCAAGGCCCGACATTCCTCTCATTTTGACCTTGGATCAAGGCCCGGAATTCTTTCTTTTATTTCCCACTTCTGTCCATAGCTTGGGCCAGCCCTAAGCAAGCCCAAAACAGCCCAAACTAACCCTAATCCTTCTCTCCCTAGCTGCTCCTCCTCTCCTGGTCGCCCCTCCCCTCCCTTGGCCGCCCCTTCCCCTATCTCTCATGAGGAAACAGAAGAGGGAAACCCTCCTGGTCGTCCCTCTCCAGCCCATGGCGCCCCCCTCTCCTCTCTCAACCTCTCCCACCTCCAAGATGCAGAACGGACTGTGCACGACAAGGTGAATTCATTTTGCTGCTGTGTTCTTTGTTTTGAGCCCTCAAGTTCCCATGGAGGAGATCCCTAATCTTGCTGCACATGAAGGGCACTGCTGAAGAGGCCGCGCCAATGATCCCCGATGACATACAAGGCTGCAACCCTACTACGCAGCGTGTTCTGCCATCGTCGCTCATCATCAGCCCCAGCCACTGTCATGTGCTCCGTTGCTCGCCATCAAACCCTAACCCTAGGTGATGAAATCCCACATATATATCTATGTTTACATGTTTCCTGCTGCAATCCATGACCCATAAATCGATGTCCATCAAGTTCCAACGAAGTTCCAGCGTGAGATATGTTGCTCACTAGCGGACAGCCATGCTGCCCTACTTGGCATGTGTGTTCCCTAGTGATTTGTTGGCCCAAATGACAAATCCTTTTATGGAACCATGATACTAACCACGGAGACTAACTTTTTGTTGGTCGACATGCCCGATGTTCCTACTGTCCTGACAGTCGAGCTGCCACCAAATGGCAAGGGCACTGCCACCAATCCATGTCTCTGGTCATCGGATCCTTTATACCATCTTGTGTATATTATAGCTGCACATATCTCTGTAAAAATTGGTGGCCATTGGATGAGTGTAGATCATACTTTTGCTGGTCTTTTTACATTGCTGTCCTGCTGTCTAGACAGCCTTCGTGCCCTGACTGGCATCTGCATTCCCGGGAAAATCAGCGCTCCAATAGCTGAACACACCCCTGTAAAATTCCTTGGTTATAGGTGCAGTGATGTGAGGGTTACGTCCATCTAGATGCTCGTTGCCGCTGCTGCCCAAGACAGCCGTGTTGCTGCCTTTGGTTAATGTTTTGCTGGTGATACGGCGGTCTAATGGCCGAGCCCTTAGACTGAGATGTACCTAATACCCTTGTACACACCTCCATAAAATGGTTTGTCCATAAGTTTAGCAGTGCAAGAGTAACGGCCGTCGCCGTGCTCGCTGTCACTGTAATCCAGACAGCAGCAGTGCTGCCACTTTGGCGCATGTTTTCTCAATGATCCGGAGGTCCAATCAGCGAGCCCTTCGACCGATATGTGTATTATATCATCGATTATGCCCCTCTGAATTGGTTTGGCCATAGGAGTCACAGGTCTGGAGATTTAAGCGTTACCGCGAACACATATCTGCAGCCCAGACAGCCGAGTTTATACCAGATGCAAGGGTCTTTTCTATTAATCATCTTCTCCAATCATCGAATGCTTTTGTCACATCATGTATATCATAGTACCACACATTTCTGTAAATTTTGGCAGACTTTGGATCAGTTTAGGCCAGGTATTGGATGGTCTTTCTGATCGGTGCACTTGCTGTCCCTCCTGTAGAAAAGAGGCTACATAACTCTACGTTGCGCCTTCTTTTGTCATTGACCCGTTGGTCGAATCTCAGCACCCTTTGGTCAGAATTTAGTCCACATATCTCATATCAATTCCACAAATAAGGTCCTTAAATGGTGTGGCATGGGAAGGGTTCTGGTGCCCACATTACCATTGTCTTATCGTGTGCAGTTTCAGCACAAACACCACGGCGAGATCAACCGTATTCCTCTCTTAATTCCACCCTAGTTCCTTCTCACCCCTCATATTCTCCACCACAATAATATCTCTATGCAAACCATGCCCTGGCAACATCTTTCACCTTTTCATGTTTATATCTCTTAACACCTAGCCCTACCATAATTAGTTCCTACCTTCATATCCTTCATCATGAGTTTATTCTTTTCTAGCCACCTTTATATCCTTGTTAAATATTGTTCCAGTTGTTGCGCTCCCATGTTAGTAGTAACGACCAGTGTTCTTTTTATATTCTTTATAAAATTATTTATTTGTATGGTGTATTGTTCTTAGTTCCCCTTTATTTGTTGTTTCAGTTGTTTGCGCTGAGAATCAACGTGTGTGAGCAGCAGTAAGAGTACTTTTTGAGGAAGGCAAGTATAGCATGAACACAACCTAATAACCATTTAATCACTCCATATGCATGTGTCTAATTTTGTATGCCCTAAGGACTGTACCGTAGCCTCTTTTATCGATATGTTTACCTATGGGAATGCATGTTGGTTAAGTTTTGCTAATTGCTGCGCGAACTCATGTGTCTTTTGTTAATAATTTTGAATAATGGATCTATGCAATCAAATATTGAGCTTGACCCTTTGTGGTTCATGTTCCTTTAAAATTGGCTTTTTAGCAACTTGGTTTAGGGGGCATGAGCATGTGTTTTGCTTATAGCCACTCTCCATAAGGACCGGTTCACAAAGCGACAACCTGGGACAACAGTGCTACCATGAGACTGGAATGGGACGGTCTTGGCTAACTAATTAGGTTGCATTGGTTTGGGAGTAACTTACCGACGGGGCAAGAGGGGAGGTGAGCTTCTGTGGCCCTTGCGCTACTTGGGTTGAGTGCGTTTATCTCCCCTTGAGGCTTGCTCCACAGTTGTGGACCCTGAAACCTTAGCGGTTACACCTTACCAACGTGATCTTTGTAAAGGCCTCGTAGTGTGCTTGCTAGCCATCTCATCTAAGGTAATGTGGTGGACCACTAGCGTAGCCCACGACTCATAGGTAAAGATGTACGACCTCTCGAGAGTGTAAAACTGACATGTCAGCCGTGCTCACGGTTACGAGCGGCTCAGATCCTTTATGCAGATTAGTGGTTCCTGGTTGGGTTTGGAAGTGGATTTTATGTTAAAATTGTTGTCTAAAGTTCTTATGCAATATCTTGGGCTTAATGGTTTATCTACTCACTTGTAGTAACTAGTTGTTTAATAAAACTTGACCAACTAAAAGCTCATGCATTGTGTCAGCCAACCTTAAAGCCTCATGGTTCATGTTATGCTTGTTGAGTACAGTTGGGTACTCATGCCTGTTTCTTTTAATTTTCCCTACTGTTGGCTGGAACCCAACCGCTGCTCAGTTCAAGAAGACTTCGAGGAGTATGTTCAGGACTTTAATGAGTTCTAGGCGTACCCGTCCCCTAGTCGACGTCCCTGTGGCGGCTCGTTTTGTTCCGTTTACGCTTCCTCTATGACTCTGGTTTAAAGACATGTTGTCTTATTGTAATAAAGTGATGATATACGCTATGTAAACGTTTTATTTTATCTTTTATGCATGTTCTGTGATGTCACTATTGTCATAATATATGTGAGACACGTTCCTGGCACATATATGTTGTTCCGGTTCCGTTGGTTGAGAACTGGGCGTGACATAGGCTTGATGGATCAGGAGTTGCGTCGATGTCAATGCCCTGCAAGTATTAAGTGCACAACCCAACATTCTACCTTTATGTTCGAACAAACTGGCATAAGTATACCCCGACCCTTTATCCATACCTGTGGGGTTTCTGGCATTTCTTACCTTGTCTTTGGCGGTTGAGAGATGGAACAGTCTTAGCAGAGTGTCACTGAACTCTATCTCCTTTCTGGTTTCATGCTCAGAGGGTTTTGAAAATTTTGAAAAGAAAGCACTAAGTTCCTCAAGTGGTACCTCGATCACTCAAGTGGTTGTATATTCCTCACTAGGCCATTGGCCAAACTTTTCTCTATCAACTAAAAGGCTTATGTGGAGCTCAAGGTAGGGATAAAGTTAGCTTACCTATGCCATGTATTTTGTTAAGTCAAAGATTTGTCCTAGCGAAGTTTGTGATACCTCTCATCCCGATCAAAGGAGAATGGATTGGTTTTGTAGGTGGATATGGTCTATGGATGAAAATTCATTATTTGATGAATCCCCTCTTGAAGCTTTGAAGCATTTGAGTACATGGATCTGTCATTTTTTTCTCTTTTTTTTTTCACTTTTTTCCCTTTTTTTTGATAGCTCCATGTCTCTTTTTTTTAATGAGAACTTTGGGGATATTGTTGGAATATGACTGGAGTATTTATTTGGAAGACCATATTTATGGATAGGTATGTGGATGATGGATATGGTGGAGAAATATCTGGTGCAAGAGGATGCTTGAATCTAGTGTAGATTGAAGCATGACCAGATGAAGAAAGGCTAGCAAATGGATGTGGATGTGACGGTTTTTTTTTTGATCGGGACTTGAAATACCATTACCTCATAAGAACTCAAAATTTGACAAAACTCAACATCACAATAGGAAGCATATGCATAAGTTTCATCATGTAAGCATTTGCTCTGGATAGGTATTTAAACCACTGAGGAACTTTCTCATTTTAACTTTCAAAAAGAAAACTCCGAGAATTCACCTTACTAGGAACAAGATGGGTTAAACTCAAACTATGATTATATCACATCTCACAACAACTTAGACTTGGTTTGAAAGCACTTGCTCCCACAAGGTTAAAGATTAATGGTAGGATCACGACAAATGCCAATAAGTTCAAATTTCAGGAGAGTGTCAAGTTGTATACGAAATACTTACGTGAAATTAAAAGAGCAAATGTTCATCATTTCCTTTAAGCAAGGGTATAAACAAAGTTTTAGCATTATAGGAGTTAGTTTATTCATGGTAAAAGCAAATCTTTTTGTTGTTTTCGAATTATGCAATTTTTTATAACTTTTCTTTTATTTGGGATAACAAGAAGTAAATATTTTTGGTGCCATGGCAGTTTTCAGGATTTAAGATATCAAATAGATACAGAGTATTCGGGGTACTCACCGGGTGATCTTCCCCCAAGCTTAGTTCTTGCAAGTTATTGCCAAGAAACTGAGCTTCAGCATTACCTGGCATTGCCTCCCGCAAGTTTGTTTGTTCCCTGGGTGACGACGATGCTGCTTTTGTTGCTCACTTGTGTTAGGCGAATTCGCTTCTCTCTCTACTCTTGTTTTGCCTCCTCTATTTCTAAAATGACTGTTTGATGAGCAATTCTCGTGTTGCTATTTGGACCGTCTGCAAAGTGTTGAGAGCTTGGATTTATCCGATCTGATGATACTACCCCCGTGGATGAATGTCTCTTGTTGGATCTCCCATTCCAACATCATATTTTTGCCTTTAGCCTGATATTCTTCCAAAGTGACACCGTTTCGGTCGCGGCCAGCTGTTTATTCCCAACAGACTACGTGGAATGATAGAGGTGGATGTTTGTTGGAGTTGATTCCTTTGCATCTTCGGGAAATGGCTACTCGCCATGTTTGTGATTGGCATGCTGACTCATGTTGTGCCATGCTTGTGATGTCAGGTGGCTCATTGGCACATTGACTCATGAGTAGAGGAGATCAACTTGACCTCTGGTAAACTGCTTTGTCTTTTTGTGTGTCCAGCCAGGGGAAGGGAATTAAGGAATGCTCACTCGTAGCGTTCCTCCATACTTGGGTGATGTCACTACATAGATCTTAAGCCAGTTGCAACCTCATACTATAGTGACATCTCGTCTTGTGGTGTTCCAGAAGTACTCTCGGGATGAGAGATAGCTTTATTTTTCGCTTCCCAAGTGATGCAGAGCATGGTCAATGTCTTGCAGCGATCAACCACTGTTGTAGGTTGAATATCGAAGTCCTTCCTCTCAGGGGTTGGGTTGGAGGATGTATGATATCACTTGGTATATCCTCCCCCAAGCTTGATTCTTGAGTTGTCATGAAACAATCCTTCTGTTGAAGTTTTCATGTTCCGCTTGACCTTTGTTCAGATTCCAGTGGAAGGCATTGTCCAATCATGGCGCGAAGAGATACTCAAGATCGAGAGTGGATGCGTGATGGCATTTTCGTTCCTCCACTCCGATCTCCGAAAACCTCCTTCTACATTTCCCTGCATGTTAGGGTTCGACACACGTGCTTGTCTACCTAACAAGATTTTTCCTAGGTTGGGCAAAGTAGAGGGCTAGCTTAACTGATCAGGATAAGCTAACCTAAGATAGCACTATTGGAAGATATCATGGTAGCAGGATCTTAGCATGAAAGTTTGGTTTCAAGTGTTACCATGATAGCACTACTTGAAGATCCTAGCACGATGAAAGCTTTGTTCCAAGAGCTATTTGAGAGCCAATGGATCGGCCTCATTGCTCTCCTGGTGTGATGAGTGGTTGTCAACGAGCTTAAGCCCTCCGATGGACTGGAGGCCCTCCGATGGACTGGAGGTAGATGATGAAGACCTCGATGGACTGAGGCAAAAGTCCTCCAATGGACCGGAGGCAATGCTCGGCGTCGATCGGTCATGGAAGCTCGGTACACGGAGGGGCGGTTCGGCAACGGTGGTGTAAGCCCTCCGATGGACTGCGAGGCAACTCCGATGGACTGGAGAAGCCGGGTGCCACCGTGGTGCTCCAACCCGAGTGCATGGCGCGAAGGCGTGCGGGGGAGGCTTTGGCGGCTTCGGCTCAAAACCGTCACCCAAGCTACGAAGACTTGGCGAGTGGACCGAAACATGTCAAGATAGAAGATGGGCCCAAGACTCGGCCCAAGAAGCCCGCAAAATAAAGTTTCCCGGTTTCTGACTTCAAAACCAGGGGAAGCTTCCGAACTACTGGCTACGTGGCGCACATCCAAGCGAGGCGGAGAAACCGAAGATGATCAAGACGTCATCGTAGTCGTCCGATTGTATCTTTTCGGTTTGGCCCCCTCCGGGCATTTTTAGAGTAGGGGTCTTAATGTAATTGTGTCGTTTAGGGCCTAGGGTATAAATAGACTTGAGAGGCTCCCTTGGAGCTCATCTTGGCAGCCACAAACCCTAGGATTTCCTAACCCTAGCAGCCAAGGTCCAAAGAGAAGAAATAGAGAGGATTAGCTAGGAGATGAGTGCCTAGTTTAGTCTAATCTTGTCATTAGTGGGAGGATGAAGGGAGGTAGGCTCTAGGGAACTCTTGTAACCTGAATTTCGTGGTTAATTCAAGGTTCTTTATTGTGAAATTCCAAGTCTTGAGCAGCAATCTCGTCCCTCCCTCTTTGCCCCTTTTCTAGTTTCGTTTTTGGTCCCGTTTCTTGGATTTCGGCTCGTTATGTGTTGTCCAAGGATGAGACCTTTCTTTTGCCGGTATTTTTTCTTGCTAGGACGTGGTGCATCTCACTAGCCAAGTGCTAGAATCATCCAACCACGAGCAAGGGCCGTTCTTGACGTTTCTAGGTTTTTGGGTTCAACTCACCAACCTCACGAGATCTGAAATTCCCGTCCAACCCTTGATCTATTCAAGTGGATCTTTTGGAGTTTGCTAGGGAAGGTACTTAGGATCATCCATGCAAAATTTTGTGAAGTTTTGTTGAGAATTGACCCGGTTTTGGTTCGGTTTTTGGACTGCCTGCGTGCAGTTTTTTTTCGGTTGTCAACTCACCAACCTCACGAGATTTGTAATTCCCGTGCATCCCTTGATCTTTTGGAGCTGATCTTTTGGGATTTGCTAGGGAATGACCTTAGGATTGTACATGCAAATTTCCATGAAGTTTCGGTGAGATTTGACCCCGTTTCGATCGTTTTTCGTAGAGGTGTCGGGCTGTTTTCTGCGCGCAGTTTTTCGGAGAACTGACAGTACTAATCGTTTGTCCTTAGGTTTGTCCGAACCCTATACTTCGGATTGTCCGATCCCCTTCCCTCGGATTGTCCGGTCTATAGGTTTTTAGGGCTGTTTCAGCCCCTTTCTTTGGGTTTGTCCGGTCAGTTCTTTTGGTTGAGACAGTATTGTCCGGTCTAGTGTATTTAGGGCTGTTTTTGCGTGTTTCTTGCTCCGCTTGCTTTGGGGTTTGTTTTTCTTGGTTTTTTGGAGTGTTGTGGTTTGCTTCAAGCTTGTTTTGTGTCAACCACTGCATGCCCATACTCTTCACTCACTGTTCTTAAGTGAGGCACGCTTCGGTGTGTTGAGTGGCTAGTGTGCGACGCTTGCAAGCTTTGTAGCTTGTCTTGTTTTGTTTGTGCCTTGTTGTTCTTGCTTGCTTTGATGGTGCTTTAGTGTTTTCAGTTTAGGGTTTCTCAATGTGTCCTAGGGTTAGTAGCTTGTCTATGCTACGTAACTCTGCACATTAGAGAGGTGTAGTTTTAGGTGTTGTGTGTGTTTGTCTGGGTGTAGTGTGTTTGCTCGTTTAGGTGTAGTTTGGTTGCTCATCTTACGTCCTTTTCTTTGGGCGTTATTTCGAGTGCTTCCGCTTTCCACCCGATACGTATCTGTTCAGTGGACGGTATCGGGTGTGCGTGTGCTTTCATGAGAGCGCACTTTGGGGGGTTTGAGTTTGAGTTTTTCAAGTGCTCCTATTCATCCCCCCTCTAGTCGCACGTCTCGGTCCTACAAGTGGTATCAGAGCCGGTTAGGTTTCCTATACCTTAACCGGTGATGAAACCGTAGCGACGATGACTTACTCCGGGAAAATTTCCGTCCTTGGCTCCGATGGCTATCCCTACTGGAAAGGTAGGATGGAGGCGTTCCTTGTTAGCCAGAGTCAGGACATATGGGATGCTACTCAGAGTACGACTTTTGTAGTGCTTCCAGTTGCTGAGCGTACTACGCAGGACATCGTGGCTCAGCATGAGGCGAATGCCAAGGCTGTTAACTTTCTCTTCTCCGGGCTTGGTCCCTTGGATTATGAGAGAGTGAGTCACCTTAAGACTGCACGTGAGATATGGTCACTGCTTAGTGCACACCATGAGGGTACTGCGACAATTAAGGCTAGACTTGTGGAGACTTACCGGAGCGAATATGAGAATTTCGTCCAGAAGCCGGGAGAGTCAGTAGACGACTTGTTTGGTCGCTTTCAGTCGATCATCAACAAGTTGCGTGTCAACTCTGCCCCCGCTGCCCTCCCATATACCGATCATCAGCAGGCTGTCAAGTTGCTGTATGTTTTGGACAGAAAAATATGGGAGATCAAGGTGAACTCAATCATTGAGTCGGCAGGGTATGATACGATTGGAGTAGAGGCGCTCTATAGTAAGCTCAAGGCCACCGAGGTAGATTACAAGATGAGGGATTCCCTTGCTTGTACAGGTTCCAAGAGTCTGGCCTTGGCTACCCCCTCTAGTGAGTCTGTCACTAACCCCATGTTACACAACTTCTCGTTTTCTGCTTTGATGTCTGTTACAGAGGAGCAGCTAGCGACGCTTGGGGATGATGAGTTGTGTCTGGTGTCTAGTCGCTTTCAGCGCGCCTATGACAACCGGATGAGCAAGAAGAGGGGAGAGCGGCCCAAGTGCTTCGAGTGCGGAGAGGTCGGCCACTTCATCGCCGAGTGCCCCAACAAGAACGACTACTACAAGAAGGGCAAGAGCTACTTCCGCGACTCCGACAAGTACCACCCCGGCAAGGCAGGCTTTGACAAGCACCGCTCCAGCAAGCACGGCTCCGGCAAGCGTCCCTTCGGCAAGAAGAACTTCCGGAAGGCTTTCAAGAGCTACCAGAAGGACAACCGAAAGCGGGACAAGGCCTTCTTCGTCGAGATCGGGTTCTGCAGCAGCGGATCTTCTTCCTCTTTGTCCTCGTCGAGCTCAAGCGATGAGGAGATCACGTACAGGAAGGACAAGAGGAATGATCAAGGCGGTCCAGCTGGCTTGTGCTTCGTCTCCACCAAGTCTAGGCACAAGAACAAGGACAAGAGGAGCTCGGTTTGCTCCATGGCGCTTGAGGACAAGGAGAACAAGGATGACGGCAGCAACTCTTCTTCCAATGATGAGGTAACTCCTGAGCAAGCCGAAATCCTTGAGATGCTAGAGTAGAACAGCCGGAAACTTAAGGCCCAGGATAAGATGCTGGAGAAGGCAGCTAAGAAGCTGCAGAAGTTGAAAGCCCAACTTGCTGAGGCTTTAGAGGAGAATGAGAGGTTGAGGAGTGTGAGACCCCAACCCAGTGAGATTGAGTGCCCTACCTGCGAGTCTTTCATGATGGAGCTTGGTGACCAGAGAGATAGGTATGCCAAGCGGGTAGAGGAGATAGATGAGCTGAAGGCTGAGCTGGGCAAACTCCAGTCCAAACTGGATGGGCCTACTTTGAGTGGAGAGCTTGAGTGTGAGTCTTGCCCCTGTCTAGCTAGAGAGCTAGCTGTTCTGAAGGAGAAGCTTGAGGGGCAGCTCATGGAGCTTGAGGAGCTTAGGGCTAGACCTACGCTTTTGGGTGCGTGTATGGTCTGTCCTACTTTGAGAGGTGAGTTAGAGCAGTTGAGAGCTGACTTTGAGGTGCTTTCAGCACCTACTGATACTTGTGAGAACTGCCTAACCCTTAGGATGCAGCTGGTGAATAGGGATGCCACCATTAGGAAGTTGGAGAAAGCTGTTGTGGTTCCCTCCCTAGACTGTGATACCTGTGCTGCCCAGACTGTGATTCTGGAGGATCTGAGGGAGGAGATGTTGTCTTTGCAAAATGACAACAACAGGTTGAGAAAGGTGCTCAGTTAGGTATATGCGAGGCAACCTCAACTAGAGATGATCATAGAGAGCACCAAAAGAGTTGAGGGTGAGACAAGTGGTGTTGGGTTTGGAGAGTGCAGCATTTTGGGTGAGAAGAGTGCCCCAATTAAGGTCAAGACTGCGCCTACCCAGCCAGGAGAGACTGTTGATGGGGTTTACCATGAGCCACCCAAGGCTGCCCCAAAGAAGCTGTACTGGACACCCAAGCCTTCTAAGGCTAAGCTGGACAAGATTGTTGAGGAAGAGCTTAAGCCCAAGGGCAAGAAGCTAGTCCAGCAGCCTGAGCCACCCAAGGCCACACCACCTAAGCCCAAGTCCTAGCCTAACCCAGTTCCTAGGAGGCCTGTCTACCACTGTGAGTTTTGCCAGC
This sequence comes from Paspalum notatum, assembly GCA_022530915.1. Lineage (NCBI taxonomy): Eukaryota > Viridiplantae > Streptophyta > Magnoliopsida > Poales > Poaceae > Paspalum > Paspalum notatum. The sequence continues at coordinate 35,392,925 of CM039687.1, read as the reverse complement.
GGAATGGCCACCTAGAGGAGTTTTGCTTCAGGAGGAAGCGGGTTGAGAGGCAGGAGAGAGCTTGGGGGAACCAGGATCAGTTCTACCAGGGTGGTAGGCAAGATCCTCCCCACTGCGGTGAGATGAGAGACCGCTTTGCCGGTGGTGAGAGAGGAGGCGGCTTTCAGGCTCGTGCTCCTGGTGGTGAGAGACGCTTTACCGGCCGAGCTCCTAGTCGTTTTCAGCGTGGCTATGGACCTCGTGACCGAGGCTTTGAGAGAGCTTTCGAGGATTCACGCTTTGGAGGTCGTGGTTACCCTGATCGTCGTGATGATTTCTTTGATTGTGCTTACCCCACTTTTGAGCAGATGGCTTGGCACTGGTACAGCAGTTTTGGGACTAACCCCAGTGCCGGACCGTTTGCTCACCGTCGCTTTACTTGACTTTGCAGGATCGAGGCATGGAGGACGTGTGGATCATGGACTCCGGTTGCTCTAGGCACATGACAGGGCACCGCAAGTGGTTCTCCAGCCTCAACCCCATAAGCACCAAGGAGTACATCACATTCGGGGACAATGGTCAAGGTAAAGTGATGGGTGTTGGTTCTGTTTCGCTCTCCGCTAAGCTTTCCCTGAGAGAAGTTGCCTTTGTCCGGAATTTGGGGTTCAATTTGGTTTCTGTTTCGCAACTTCTCGATGAAGGATTTGAGGTTCGTTTTAAGAAAGGTACGTGCTGTGTTCTTGATGCTGAGGAGACCCTTGTTTGCTCTTTGCTGCCTTTTGGTCAGGTTTTTAGGGTCGACCTCACATCTGTTTCTGGCCCTGCTCGCTGTTTGGTTGCTAGTCCTTCTGCTGATATTTGGAAGTGGCATAGGAGGCTTGGTCACTTGAGCTTTGATCTGCTAGTCAGATTGAGTTCAATGGGCCTAATCCGAGGATTGCCCAAGTTGAGAGCTGAGAAGGACTTAGTATGCCACCCCTGTTGTCATGGCAAGATGGTTGCCGCTTCTCACATTCCTATGTCTCAGGTTATGACCTCCTATCCAGGTGAGCTACTCCATATGGATATAGTAGGTTCCGCTCGGGTAGCATCAGTCAGTGGGAAGTGGTACGTGCTTGTCGTTGTGGACGATTTTTCGCGGTTCTCGTGGGTATATTTCATGGAGTCTAAGGATGAGGCGTTTGGTTTTGTTCGGGATCTGGTATTGAGGTTGAGAAACGAGAGTCATAAGGCCATGAGGGCTATCCGCAGTGACAATGGTGGAGAATTCAGAAATCTCGGTTCGAAAACTTCTGTCGTGACCTAGGTCTTGAACACCAGTTTTCTTCTCCATATACCCCTCCGCAGAACGGTGTTGTGGAACACAAGAACCGCACACTTGTTGAGATGGCACGGACGATGCTCGATGAGCATAGGACTCCGAGGCGCTTTTGGGCTGAGGCAATGAATACGGCCTGTTACATTGCGAATCGGATTTTCTTGCGAGCTTTCCTTGGGAAGACCTCGTATGAACTTCGATTTGGTAGGCAGCCCAATGTCAAGCATTTGCGAGCGTTTGGCTGCAGGTGCTTTGTGCTGAAGAAGGCCGGGCATTTGGACAAGTTTGAGTCTCGTTGTTTGGATGGGATTTTTCTGGGGTATGCTTCTAATTCTAGGGCTTTTCGTGTGTGGATTTTAGAGGCCAAGCAAGTTGTTGAGACTTGTGAGGTTTCTTTTGATGAGACTATGCCCTGCACAACCCCTGCCTTTGAGCTTTCAGGTGATGATGAAGAAGGCACTCCCATCTTTGAGGATGAGGAAGGTGTGGTTAATGATGGTGATGCAGGAGCCACTGCACCGGCTGCAGCTCCTACCCCCTCTGGTACGAGTTCAGATGATGAAGGGGGACCCCTGCCCACAGCTTCCTCCTCACTCCCCCGGCAGCAAGCTCAAGCAGAGACTGGACCCGCTGAGGACGTAGGGGAGGTGACTTCCGAGATTGTTCCATCTCGGCAAGTCCAACGGGATCACCCTCCACACAGGATGATTGGAGATATTCACCAGCGTGTCACATGCTCTTCGGTTAACTCTCTAGCCTTTTTCTCCCACTCTGCATATGTTGCTTCTTTTGAGCCCCGGGATGTGTCACATGCATTACCTGATCCTAACTGGGTGAACGCCATGCATGAGGAGTTGGAGAACTTTGAGAGAAACCATGTCTGGGATTTAGTTGAACCTCTGCCAAACTGTCGCCCTATAGGTACCAAGTGGGTTTTCAAGAACAAACAGGGTGAGGATGGGATGGTTGTGAGGAACAAAGCGAGATTGGTAGCCCAGGGTTTCTGTCAGAAGGAGGGGATAGATTATGATGAGACCTTTGCCCCTGTAGCTCGTTTGGAAGCCATTAGGATTTTGCTTGCCTTTGCGGCCTCTAAAGGCTTCAAACTGCAGCAAATGGATGTCAAGTCTGCTTTCCTAAACGGGTTCATAGAGGAGGAAGTATATGTGAGACAACCTCCTGGCTTTGAGAGTGCTAGATTTCCAGACCGGGTGTATAAGTTGAGAAAAGCCCTTTATGGTCTGAAGCAAGCTCCTAGAGCTTGGTATGCTAGGTTGAAGAGTTTCCTGCTAAAGTCTGGGTTTGTGATAGGTTCAGTAGACAAGACCTTGTTTTTGTTGAGTCGTGGCGGTGACACCCTGATAGTTCAGATATATGTTGATGACATTATCTTTGGTGGTTCAGCTCACGCTTTGGTGTCTAGTTTTGCTGAACAGATGAGCAGAGAATTTGAGATGAGTCTTATGGGTGAGCTCCAGTTCTTCCTCGGGCTGCAGATCAAGCAAGGCCTTGAGGGTACCTTCGTCCATCAAGCCAAGTACACAAGGGACATACTCAAGAAGTTTAACATGGGTGACTCTAAACCCATGACAACCCCTATGAGTACAAACACGGCGCTTGATGCTGATGAAGATGGGGAGGCGGTGGACCAGAAGGAATTTCGAGGGATGATCGGCTCACTTCTGTACCTGACGGCGACTAGGCCGGACATTCAGTTCACGGTCTGTCTTTGTGCGCGTTACCAGGCGTCTCCTAGGACTTCTCACCGTCAAGCGGTGAAGCGCATTTTTAGGTATCTGAAATTCACTCCTGAGCTTGGTCTTTGGTATTCCTCGGGTTCTTCTCTTTTTCTTAGAGGGTTCTCAGATGCTGACCATGCTAGCTGCCGGATTGACCGCAAGTCAACCTCCGGCACATGCCAACTCTTAGGAACCTCTCTTGTCTCTTGGTCCTCTCGCAAGCAAGCTAGCGTATCTTTGTCTACCACAGAAGCAGAGTATATAGCTGCTGCTAGTTGCTGCTCCCAGCTTTTATGGATGAAAGCCACCCTTAGTGATTTCGGCCTTAGGTTTGGAAAAATCCCTCTTCTAGTTGATTCTACTTCTGCTATTTCTGTAGCTAAGAACCCCGTCTTGCACTCTAGAACTAAATACATAGACGTGAGGTTTCACTTTCTGAGAAATCACTATGAGAAGGGGGACATAGACTTAGTCCACGTAGCATCTGAAAACCAGTTGGCCGATATCTTTACCAAGCCCCTAGAATTTGGCCCTTTTGTGCGCTTGAGAGGTGAGCTTGGAGTGTGCTATCCCTTTTAGTCAGGGATAATACGCTATTCCTTTTAGTAAGGAATAACTTCTATAGTCTAGAATTTGCTTTTATCTTGCTTTTATTTCTCTTTGCTTCTTTTGCATATTGTATCATATCATGCATCGCATTGTATCATTTGCATTTTCACTTCACGAGTACTAGAGCTCTTTTGGAATGATGAGTTAGTACTTGCTTGTGCTAGATTGTACAGATGCATGCTTGATCATGGTTGGCTAAGCTCTCTTGAGTCTGTTGAATACTAATTGTGAGCTAAGTCATTTTATTCTTTGCAAATCAAAAACCATGATCACCACTTGTTTTGGCTACCTAGCATGTGTAGGAATGTTGAATGCTATGCTATCTTTTCATACCTGGATATGCTAGTTGTATGCCTTTGCCATGATTATGCCTAAGCTTTTATGACACCTTGCTTAAATTGAAATCTGAATCAAAATGCTTACAAGTGGTGTCTTATGTGCTGAATTGAGAAAGATCCAGGTGGATTTGCCTGTCTCACTGATCTAGTTCGAGACAGCTTGCCTTTACACTTTGGCATGAACTTGGACTAGACTGTGTATGACCAAAACCTTGTCTTAAGCTTCTAATGGTTATATAACCTAGGCTTGGCATTGGTTGGTAAGAAGTGGCAAAAGACAAGTAAATAACCCCTGGCACAAAAAGAACTTGCTTATGAATACAAATGTCTAAATCTAAAATTTGCAAGTCTCTAAAATGCTTATGGCTGGCTGTATATGCTTTGGTTGAGAGTAGCACACCTTGTATGCATTGCTAGCATCTTGCTGTTCATGCCTATCTTGCTAGGTGCTATTCATGTCGGTGATGCTTTCTTTTCGATAACCCTAAAAAATAAGCTTGCTCTTGATATGTGTGAGATAGATTCATTTGAGCGTGTTGTATGCTTCTTTGCCCTCACTTGCTCTGTATGCTAGAACTTGTGATTACTAGCTTTACATCCCTTCTGAGCTCTTTCAATTACACTTCTTGCATTTCATGGCATATTTTGAGGGGGAGTTGTCTAGTTTAGGGGGAGTTGAGTTCAAAGAACCTTTGATGTGTCCATTGTCAACAAGGAGGAGAAATTTCGGGAGAGATTATTGTACTTCTCCAAGGGGTTCTCCAAGGGGAAGAAATTTAAAATATGGACAAAGGGGGAGAACTCAGGAGAGTTTTAGTTGAGGGGGAGCTTTGCATTCATTTTGCATTTGTGAGGATGCATTTCAGGGGGAGTTGAGCTTTTAGCATGCTCTTTGCATCGGTGCGTTGAGCCTTTTGCCTCTGTCTTGAGGAGCCGATGTTTTGTTTTTCGTTTTGCTTCAAGCTGCCTTGTGTTTTGCCTTTGTTTGGTTTTGGGCAGCTTGAGCATTTCTTTTCTTTTTCCTTTCTTTTTCGGTTTTACGCTTTTCTTTTGTCTTTGCTCTATTTCAGGTTACAAGTTGGAGATGTGTTGACAATGCACTCATCAAGGGGGAGATTGAGAGCCAATGGATCGGCATCATTGCTCTCCTGGTGTGATGAGTGATTGTCAACGAGCTCAAGCCCTCCGATGGACTGGAGGCCCTTCGATGGAGTGGAGGTAGATGATGAAGACCTCGATGGACTGAGGCAAAAGTCCTCCAATGGACCGGAGGTAATGCTCGGCGTCGATCGGTCATGGAAGCTCGGTACACGGAGGGGCGGTTCGGCAACGGTGGTGTAAGCCCTCCGATGGACTGCGAGGCAACTCTGATGGACTGGAGAAGCCGGGTGCCACCGTGGTGCTCCAACCCGAGTGCATGGCGCGAAGGCGTGCGGGGGAGGCTTTGGCGGCTTCGGCTCAAAACCGTCACCCAAGCTACGAAGACTTGGCGAGTGGACCGAAACTCGTCAAGATAGAAGATGGGCCCAAGACTCGGCCCAAGAAGCCCGCAAAATAAAGTTTCCCGGTTTCTGACTTCAAAACCGGGGGAAGGTTCCGAACTACTGGCTACGTGGCGCACATCCAAGCGAGGCGGAGAAACCGAAGATGATCAAGACGTCATCGTAGTCGTCCGATTGTATCTTTTCGGTTTGGCCCCCTCCGGGCATTTTTAGAGTAGGGGTCTTAATGTAATTGTGTCGTTTAGGGCCTAGGGTATAAATAGACTTGAGAGGCTCCCTTGGAGCTCATCTTGGCAGCCACAAACCCTAGGATTTCCTAACCCTAGCAGCCAAGGTCCAAAGAGAAGAAATAGAGAGGATTATCTAGGAGATGAGTGCCTAGTTTAGTCTAATCTTGTCATTAGTGGGAGGATGAAGGGAGGTAGGCTCTAGGAAACTCTTGTAACCTGAATTTCGTGGTTAATTCAAGGTTCTTTGTTGTGAAATTCCAAGTCTTGAGCAGCAATCTCGTTCCTCCCTCTTTGTCCCTTTTCTAGTTTCGTTTTTGGTCCCGTTTCTTGGATTTTGACTCGTTTTGTGTTGTCCAAGGATGAGACCTTTCTTTTGCCGGTATTTTTCCTTGCTAGGACGTGGTGCATCTCACTAGCCAAGTGCTAGAATCATCCAACCACGAGCAAGGGCCACTCTTGACGTTTCTAGGTTTTTCGGGTTCAACTCACCAACCTCACGAGATCTGAAATTCCCGTGCAACCCTTGATCTATTCAAGTGGATCTTTTGGAGTTTGCTAGGGAAGGTACTTAGGATCATCCATGCAAATTTTCGTGAAGTTTCGTTGAGAATTGACCAGGTTTTGGTTCGGTTTTTGGAGTGCCTGCGTGCAGTTTTTTTCGGTTGTCAACTCACCTACCTCACGAGATTTGCAATTCCCGTGCATCCCTTGATCTTTTGGAGCTGATCTTTTGGGATTTGCTAGGGAATGTCCTTAGGATTGTCCATGCAAATTTTCATGAAGTTTTGTTGAGTTTTGACCCCGTTTCGATCGTTTTTCGTAGAGGTGTCGGGCTGTTTTGCGCGCGCAGTTTTTCGGAGAACTGACAGTACTAATCGTTTGTCCTTAGGTTTGTCCGAACCCTATACTTCGGATTGTCCGATCCCCTTCCCTCGGATTGTCCGGTCTATAGGTTTTTAGGGCTGTTTCAGCCCCTTTCTTTGGATTTGTCTGGTCAGTTCTTTTGGTTGAGACAGTATTGTCCGGTCTAGTGTATTTAGGGCTGTTTTTGCATGTTTCTTGCTCCGCTTGCTTTGGGGTTTGTTTTTCTTGGTTTCTTTGGTTTTTTGGAGTGTTGTGGTTTGCTTCATGCTTGTTTTGTGTCAACCACTGCATGCCCATACTCTTCACTCACTGTTCATAAGTGAGGCACGCTTCGGTGTGTTGAGTGGCTAGTGTGCGACGCTTGCAAGCTTTGTAGCTTGTCTTGTTTTGTTTGTGCCTTGTTGTTCTTGCTTGCTTTGATGGTGCTTTAGTGTTTTCAGTTTAGGGTTTCTCAATGTGTCCTAGGGTTAGTAGCTTGTCTATGCTACGTAACTCTGCACATTAGAGAGGTGTAGTTTTAGGTGTTGTGTGTGTTTGTCTAGGTGTAGTGTGTTTGCTCGTTTAGGTGTAGTTTGGTTGCTCATCTTACGTCCTTTTCTTTGGGCGTTATTTCGAGTGCTTCCGCTTTCCACCCGATACGTATCTGTTCAGTGGACGGTATCGGGTGTGCGTGTGTTTTCGTGAGAGCGCACTTTGGGGGTTTGAGTTTGAGTTTTTCAAGTGCTCCTATTCACCCCCCTCTAGTCGCACGTCTCGGTCCTACACTATTGCTAACAGGCATTTGATTTAAAACAACCTCTAAAAAGAGAATGTTGAAAACAACCGTTAGAGGGGGTTACCTTCATTGACGTTGGGAGTAACGATGCTGAAAATTCCATCTCGGCAGTAGGTACATCGGGTTCTTGCTCCATGGTTGGTTAATGGAATGTATTGTAACGGACATTCAATAGGTGCTGCTTCGTTGACTTGAAAATTTTGGTTGTTTCTCTTGAAGCTTGTCAAATGCCAGACAATTTTCTCCCCCAAGCTTGGTTTCTGCACTGAATGCTAATTCCAAACTTGCTCCCTATCATGCTCTTGTTGGGCTTGATACTTGTCAAACATGACATGTGCCACCAGTCGTTGCCTGCCTTTGTACCACAAAGCCATTGACTGCACATCATGACCTCGACGTTCTCACCATGCTTGTAGGTATTGGTTTGTGTTTGCCTTTGTGGTGCTTAAGATGGAGCTCTCCCGCAATGAGAGACGTCTATGCCTGTCGATTTTGGGATCTACACCACAACTCCATCGGGTATGCAACTTTCCCGTGGGGCAGTAGACCAGTGGCCTACTAGCTGTGCAAATTCAAGCATGGAAGATAGCATAATGTGATATAGAATTTTCATGCCAACCTTGATATGATGCTCTTTTGTGATGAGGACAGTCGTGTCACACCACTTCATCAGTCATCCATGTCACAATGCTATCATTTCCCAAAAAGGCCAAGAGGTTGAGCACGAGAATGTCGGCCATGGGGCCTCTCTTCTCGTGTGGGGAATGAATGCCTCCTGCAACAGGTTAGTGTACAACATATACAAGGGACCAAAATATGCATGAAGAGCATTAACTACCGGGCCCGTTGTTCACAAAGTGCTAGCAAAATATTTCAATCAAAACATAGCACAAAATATGTTGTTAAACCATGACTTCTATCCCTTCAACTTTACTCAAAATCCTCGGTCTAAAAAAAACGGGTATATTTTTGAAACATCACCGAGATTTTTGTGTCTCCATGAAACTTAAGAGATCCAGCTAGCTCAAGGATCGCGGTTCAAGAACTAGCATGGAACATCACTACCAAAGTCTACACATAGCTAATTTATCCCGACACATCGTTTGATAAAAAGAGGCTAATCCAACCTAAGCACCACGCTTAATTTGAAAATTAGCCTCTGGGCACACAATGGCCCAAGCTATGCTTTCATGGTAAACTTTGGGCAGCATGAACAAGCATGATCAAGATTTACTTAACGGATAGAGCAAAATTGAAGACAAGGTTTTCTATTTTTCTATTTTTTTGGATTTTCAAAGAAAGAGAAAGAGCAATAGCAAAAGGATGAACAACAGAATAATACTCTAACTCGGCGCTTCCCAGGCAACGGTGCTAGAAAAGCTTGTTGGCGGTTCTTAGCCTACCAGATTTCACTCCGCAAGCGTACGGAGGCCGCTGTAGCCTTTCACCCGGGAGTATTCCAAGGTATCGTATTTATCCACAGGGAAGCATTAAGATAGAGATATTAAACAATCATTCATCCAGTTGTTACTACTCTTTCATGTCAACCGATAGCTAGGAAAGGTTGACACCAAACACCATGGGATACAAGCCAAGCACCATTGGCAAGAAAACAGGTAAAGCTAGGAGGACAACGAGACAGGGCCTGCTATACGGTCTTCTATCTCTGCTAGCATACAAGAGCTATCCGTGCTAAGGGTCAAAAGGATCTCAACAGATTTGTGACTTGCGTCGAGCGAAATTCCAGCGCCTCGAGGGGTCAAGGGGTACATAGTAGACCACCCAAGGAGACCCGGCTAACGCCTACGGGCCTACCGAACGAACGGGCCTCGGATACACAAGCACACCACACGATGTCACCGAGTGGGATTACCAAGCAAATCTGCGTGGATAGGATGGCACGCTACAAACATGTTCAAGCGAAGCTTGAACAATAGTAGTTCATCCTTGGCCAAAGGAGAGGAACTAACTAGAGCCTAGCATCTAAGTCTAGGGTTGAATTGTAGCACCGGCAAGCACAACTACGATCAATCTATTCTACTTTAGCACAACTCAGGCCTTAACTTGGTATGCCCAAAAGGAAAAAGGTGCTTAACAGCTGCATACATACCAAGCGAGTAACTAACTAGAGTAGAAAGATAAGTGCATAAAGTAGGAAAGTAAAGTACTTGCACTAGTCAATAATCGGAAAGTAATGCTTAAAATATCAAAAGAGAATACATTACCGAAAATTCCGACCGACCCCAATACAGCAGACCTTCTCTAACTCCTAAACTAAACACTGCTTTCAGAATGGAAACCCCTCCCATGGGGAGCCTCCTAGAGGAAGAAAGAGAGTTCACATGGTGTGAAATGGTATATTTTGGAGTGGGGGGAGTGCCCCTCTACTTATAGCAGTCACAAGGTCGGTGGGGGAACAAAGACGGTTGGTCGGGTGGCCATGTGGGTGGTTGGCCGACCATCACGGAGGTCGGCCGACCAAGCCCATGGTCGGCCAACCTCCCCCCAAGGAGCCCGACCGTCCGATGCACCGCCTCACTTCTCCAACGCCTAGGATGCCTTCTGGAAGCCGGTTTCCATTGATACACGTGTTGAACATGTCCGGGCATCCAACGTGGTAACCATGCAGGCCAAGTAATGGGCTGGGCGACCAATTGAGGTGGTCGGCCAGCCAAGCCTAAGGTCGTCCGACCAAGCCCAAGGTCGGCCGGCCTAGCCCAAGGTCGGCCGACCATCATTTCAGCCTTTCAGCAGTTCCTCGGCCCATGTGGTGGCCTTCCGACGTTGGATTCGACTTGGGCTTGTTCCACCTTGTGTATTTGGGCTCCTAGTGACTTCCTTGGATGAATAAGATGAAGTATGACGCATTTTAGGAGAGTAGGTGGTCGGCCGGCCATGCCTTTGGTCGCCCGACCAAGGTCATGTTCGCCCGACCATCTCTCACAACCCATGTTGTCAACCTTGCGACGGCCATAACTTTAGCATCTGGACTCTAAATTGAGTGAACCAAAACAGCATTTTGATTGTTTCGACGAGATCTTTGAAATGGCTTGGTCCATGAGGGCATTTGAGATACTTCATAATGATGTTATTTTCCATTCATTCTCAAGCCCTTTTATGTGATGATTCTCTCTTGCTCCATATGATGTTCTTTTGCACGGAATGTGAGCTTCTCCCTATGATACATCGAAAACCACCAAAACTCATGGAATTCATCAATGTTAGGTAAATAATGCATGAAACTTTATGTATACCCCATTTATTCACCAAGGGATTGACGGTCGAAATGGGAAAATAACGACCGTCAACAGTTGTCATCAATCACCAAAAAGGGGGAGATTATAAGGAAGATGGCCTCATGTGCCATATTTTTATGGTTGTGTTTTGGTGATTGATTGACAACCAACACTTGGACTAATGAACTTGTCTAGATGTACATTCTCAGGTATTTAGGTCCAAGGGATGAAGAAGAAAAATATGTGAAGGATTTAGAAGATGTGAAGACCGTCCTTGGACCGTACCAAATTACCTGTGGGTGCCAAACCTTTGGACTAGAGCAAGAATAGTGTGGTTTGTACAGACCATACTTAGACCGTACCAAATAACCCGCAGGTACCAAAACTTCAGATTGGAAGTAATATAGTACTCTCCAGAAGACCGTCCAAAGACCGTAACAAATAACCCAAAGCTATGGACTTAGAGGGAAATCAGGACTACATGGACAATATAGTACTCTTACCCAAGGCTGTGATTTTGGAAGGAAAATCAAGAGCACATGGACCGTACAATACTCTCCTACAGATCGTACCATTGACCGTATGATTTCCAATGGCTAGTTGGCAAGTACATAGACCGTACTTAGACCGTACCATCCTGTCTATGCATTTTCTGGCAGCCTTTGGGCCAATGGATAGTTCGTGTTTGGGGGCTATATAAGCCACCCCACCCGGCCATTTGAACGGTGTTGTAGCTACTGAAGACCACAACAAGTGTAGAGGTGTATTCCAAGCATATCATCCACTCCAACCACCATAGGAGAGCTTAGTGCATCATCCAAGCTAGTTAGAGCTTAGACCCTCCTTGTTGGTGTGGAGCGGTGGTGACACCTTGTGCGGGGATGAGGAGACCTTTCAAACTCCATAGTGAAGAATCTGACACCTTGTGACTGAGAGAGATGATGGCGGTGGCTAAGCCTTGGTGGCTTGGTGGCACTTAGCCTTTGCTTGCCATGAGCCTTTTGTGGCAAGCGCAAGATGTTGATCAGAAGAGTCTTGGTGCTTGGCTCAGATATTGTCTTTCGTGGCGAGCCCGTGGACGTAGCCCTTTGTGGTGAACCAAGTTAAATCTCCATGTCTCCTCGGGAGTTTGCATCCCCTTGCCCTTACCTCTTTACTTACCGCATTTACGTTTCCGCACTTGCTTTCTTGTGTGCCATTGGCTTTTCTAGTTAGTTTGATTTGGTTTGGCTCTAGGTTGCAAGTTTTTTGGGTAAGATAGAGAGCACATAGATAAACCAAAGACTTAACTAGCATGTGTAGGGTGAACCAGGTTCATCTTATGCACTAGATAGCCACAGGTTTTAGTTAAGCGATTAGCGACCCAATTCACCCCCTCGCCCTCTTGTGCCGAATACCCGGCACATTCCTTACACTCTTACAGCCCATGGCGCAAAAAACGGGGATTTGAAAATAAAAAGCACCGAACTGTCCGGTGGGTACGCAGGAAATTGATATAAAGGACTCCCCCTCCCTCATTTTACCACTTCCCCTTCTTGTGGCTAGTTTTTGAGCTGGCCTCTATATAAAGGACTCCCCCTCCCTCATTTTACCACCTTTGTGACCTAAGAACACTTCCATACACTCAAAGGTCACCAGCACCCACCAATACACACAATCTTTGAGCTTTGGGCAAGAGACTTGAAAGGAGAGAACTTCTTGAGTGAGATTGAATCAAGTGAAGCCAAACCTTGTTACTCTTGGTGATCGCGAAACACCTAGAGGGTTGTGGTCGTGCCTTCCGCGAGCTCTCCGGAGATTGTGGGAGAAGCAGAGGAAGGCCTTTGCGAAGGCATTATACACAGTTTGAGCTCACCATTCCGGAGTGGAGAAGAGCATCAAGAAGAGAGTGCTTGATATTTGTGAAGGCCAAGAGGTAGCTTGATTCCTGCGGGAATGACTTTGCCAACCCTTCTCGTTGCGAGGAGCCCGCGGGAGCAAAGCCTTGCGAGGGGCACCAAACGAGGACTAGGGCGGAGTCGCGACTCCTCGATACATTGGGAAAAAGATCATCGTGTTAGTTCTTGCTCTCTTTACTTGCCGCATTTATATTCCGCAATTTACATTGCTAGACTTGCATGCTTGGCTCTAGGTTGCAAAACTATTGTATCGAGTAGAACTCTAGACACACCTTTTAGGCACTAGGGTGAATTTAGACTTGATCGATAGGATTTAATTTCAAGTTTTGAAATTAGAAGTCCAATTTGCCCCTTTCCTAGATATCTTGATCCTTTCACCACTCACTCGAGTCCCCATGGTTGAGACTCAGGATTTGACTTCAGGACAACCTCCATTCAGTGGAGCAGCTTTCCTTCGCATAGAGCCAGAGGTGTCTGTGCCATCAATGCATGTTTTAGAGTCGTAGACAGCCGCTCAATTGGCCAAGATGAGTTTTCACCCTGCTTCTACCACGTGCTCGATAACTAATGCTACTGTGCCGGCCACGATGGCGACGACCACTCTTACCGTCTTTGCGCTGCTTGCTGCACCAGGCACCTCCATAGCTTCAGAGGTCAAGATGGCATTTTACGAGGCTACAGCAGAGGGCTCCAATGATGATATTCAATTGGATTACCACATCTCGATAGCTTCTCTTCATTTTCCCTTTGATGCTACAGATTCTCTGAGTTCTTGGATTTTCCCTCGTTGGTACTTGATGCCAAATGGGGAGAGTATCTTAGGAGGAGCTTAGGGGAGAGTGAGAGTAAATCTAGGAGGAGCTAGCAGCTAGGGAGAGCTATGAGAGCTTATCTTTTGATGTATAGGTAGGACCCCAGCTGGATGTATATTTTGGATATTAAATCATGGACATGATGTTTGGATCTTGTGCTTGACTCTTGTTATCATGTCTTTGGACCCCTTTGGTTGATATATTTGTTATTGTGTTTTACTTTTATGTCATTTACTTTAAGCGTTGTACTTAATTTCCTTTACTTTATTTACTCTACTCTTGTGTTGTCATCAATCACCAAAAAAAGGGAGATTGTGAGAAACATGGCCCTTCGAGGTAATAATTTCGGTGATTAATGACAACTCTAATTGTGTTACTAATGAGTTCATGATATGAAGGTTAAGTTAATTATGAACGTGCTCATCGGTTGACCAAAAGGGATCCCTCAACTTTGAATTCTTGAAGGAACACTATGGATAATATCATCTAGTGAGAAGATAAAAAATGGCTAGCTCTATGTGCGGAAAATTCGAAAGAAGGACACTTAGAGGTTTCTTTGCTAGTTATTAGATAAGCGGTACTATCTAGGGGGGCCAACGTGAGTAGCTAAATGCACCTAGCTCAAAGTTATATTCTATTTTGAGAGCATCATAGTCCTAAAGTTCAAATAGTTAAAATGTGCTAAAACACACTCACCTTTTCTCAAACAAACCAAAGAAACTCCCTCAAACTCACTCCAAATCAAAACAGTTCAAAAACAGTGTTTTAGTGTGCATCAGACCCTCCAATGGTTGGGCCTTCGGATCGTCCGGTGCACCATCAGACTAGTTAGATAGGGGAGTTGTTCAAGGCATCCATGTACTTAATAGTGCATCAGAACATCCAATGGTTGGACCATCGGACAATCTAGATAGGGAGGTACGCTATCCCTTGATCTCACCATTTAAGTGCATCGGACCATCCGATGGTCTCTTAGGCAGTGGCGTGAAACGGGGTACTTTAATTTAACACGTATCGGACTGTCAGACAGGTGTTGGTGGTCATTATAAACCATTTTGACCACCAACAATTGCAAATATAGATGGAATTTGAGATGGTAACAATGTGCCTTTATTATATGAACTCACAAGTTCCACAACTTTTGTGCATCTACAAGTTTTGAAAGGTGAAAGGAATATAGGTCATTTGGTGTACAAATACCTTCAATGGTGAATGAGCAACGAAAGCCACAGAAACGAGGGTCCATCTCGATTGAACTCTAAGGAAGAAATAAAGAATCACATGTACATGGTACAAAGGTTATCCAAATCACATATTTCAATGCACAGCTCGTCGAGATGATCGAAATGGACTTTTGGTTCACCTAATTTGGAGTCCGGACGCAAAAGTTATGGCCATTGCAAGTTTGACAGAAAAGCTGGCAAGGTCGGGCGGCCATGACAGTGGTCGGGCAACCAGAAAGAGGGTCAGCCGACCTAAGGGGTGGTCGGCCGACCCCATACTCCACCCAAATGGGCCACTCTCCACTTTTATGACCCAAGGAAGTCACCAAGGTCCCATATACGGCCAAGGGAACATGCCCAAGACGAGCCCAAGGTCGAAAGGCCAACATATGGATCAATTAGCCCACCTTACGACATTTACCGACTCCAACCGACTGTCAACCGCCACTAGGAGTACATCCACATCATCCAACATCAAAGGCGATGTATACGAGGGTCGGCCGACCTAAGGGAGTGGTCGGCCGACCTAGTCTCTACGACCAATTTGCACCCACCGCCTTGGACAGCATGCAACCGACTTGGGAAGGCCAAATCACGAGCGCAGGATTGAAAGTCGGTGCATCCAAGTGTCGGGCGACCTTGAGGGTGGTCGGCCGACCACGAGGGGTGGCCGGGCGGCCTAACCGCCTTACCCACTTCACCTACAAGTACCCCCCTCTCAAGCACCGACCTTGGAAGGCTATATTAAGGACCCGGGGGCTCATTTGGAGGACATAACGAAGTAGGAAGAAGAAGGGCGACCATAGGATTAGTCCTATCCACCTTATACTTAGAGTAAGGAGAGTGGCGAGGTGAGAGTGAGGGAGAGAAGCCCGGTGTTCGCTTCTCTCTTCTAGCTTGTACCTCGGAGGAATGAAATTTAGGTTCAAATAAAGTTCCTTGTTCTCTACTTTCAGCTTTTACTTAGTTTTAAGTCTTACTTTCAATCTTTGCTTTAGCTTGTCCATCTACCGGTTCCTTGTTCACTCCATATAGTTAAGTCTATCTACAGTGCTTACTTCTATTTTGCATGAAAGTAGAAGTAGTAAGCCACTAGAAGTAGACGTGGTGTCTAATCTAGAGGTTTACCCTTGTTAGTGTGCAATCCCACCCAACTTTGGTGGTAGGTCCATTTGGTGACAGCGAGCGTGTACCCTATGTATTCCACCTCGTCATCCTAGTTGTTCATTTACGCATAGCCTTTACCTATATAACCTGCCTTTTTCGTCTGAGTTATCAGCACTCTAGTACTCGGAAGTGGTTATATAGTCTTGGTGTCCAAAGTAGTTTGGCAAGCTAGGTTAAGGATTTGTTAGTATAGACTTGCTAGTAAGACTAAAGTAGAAAACCCTCTCTACCCTCCTACCTTTTTTATCCTTTCGTTCGTCCCGGTCAAACTAGAATTGTGCTTAATATAGTTCTCGTTCCCTGTGGAAATCGATACCTTGGAAAACTACCGGGTGAAACCTACATCGGTATCCGTACGCTTGCGGATTTATATGTGTTAGGCTAAGGAATGCCAACAAGCTTTCTGGCGCCGTTGTCGGGGAACGGTAGCTATATTGATCTGAATCTAGTTTGTCCATGTATCACTCCACCCATCATATGGATTCAACGCCTGTCTATCAGTTCTCTGCTCTAAAGGGCACATATTTGGAGCCTCCACCTTCATCACAACCCATCATCACTGAAGGCTATGACATAGCCCAGGTTTCATAGCCTTGGTTTGGGAACTTTCCTTCAAGGGGAGAGAAGATGAAAACCCATACACCTACCTACATGAGTTCTTACACTTGTGCATGTGCATAGCCATACCAGGGCTGTCACACGGGAAAAGCAAGAAAGTGGTATGATCTCACAGTAGGTAGTGTAGAGGGGAGCTGGGAACCTTTGCAGATTAAATTTTGAACTTACTTCTTCCCCCTCTTCAAGGTTGTTGATCTCAGAATGGATGTCTTGACCTTCCGCCAACAGGAGAAGGAATCCTTGGGGAATGCTTGGGCTCGTGTCACGACCCTAGCATCTTCAGGCCCTGACCTAGATATACCAGAACCAATATTCTTGGAGCATTTCTATTTCGGCCTTAACCCTATGACTAAAGAATTCCTTGATGGAGCATCGAGAGGGTCCTTTTTGCACTTGATACCGAAAGAAGGAAGAGCCATCCTTGAGAGAATCCTTGAGAACACTCCAAAAACCCGCTGAACCTTCACAGCCCGTTGAGGAAGATGCTCATAATTCTACCACAAATCTGACTTCCGACCCCTCCTATCCACCGAAAGCAAACAAAATTCCCAAACCACCACAACCTTTTGACTCAGGCCTAAACATCTCACAATCCCCACCTTCCCTCTATGATCTTCATGAAAAGTTTGATTTATCAAGAGGAACTAGGTGGAGACATGAAGTTCCTGAGCTAGGAACTCCCAACTTGAAGAAGGCCAGGGCAATCCACAGTGTGGGGGAGCCCATTGACAAAAAGATTGGCTGCAAGCACTCAGAGTACATATCCCAACCAGAGCAAGTCAAGGTTGACCCACAATTTCTTAATCCAAATCCTAGAATCTCTCCCAATCTTGTTGATGACGAATTCAAGATCCCTGAACTATATCCTGATTGGGCTAGAAAAATTCTTGATCTTGGTCCTGACTTTGGAGGAGCCTATGAGGAGCTTTCTCACCTCAACCCGAAACCACATGATCACTTCTATGTCGAGAAAGATGACATAAATAGTCTTGATGGTAGAGATACTCCCCACAAACACCATAGGCATGAGCCTAACTTTGAATATGTTTGGTCTATGGGCACACGTGAAAATACAAGCTTTCTCCCAAGTGAGGAGAATCTTGAGGAGCAGGAGAGTTTCATTCTTGAAGAACCTCAAATACCTCCTAGCTCAGTGGAAAAGGGTGACAGCTTGCATGAGGCCTACAACCATGAACTTCTTTATCATAATCTCTTCAAGCTAATGGTTGTAGATGCATTTGTTTACCACAAATATTACAAATCCCGCTTTGGTGCTAGCACAAGTCTTGCAGCTAGAAAGGCAAAATCACAGAAAGTTGGTGATGAAGGGAGCCACATCATCACACTAGCTGCAAGCACGAAAGGCTCCCAAGGTCAAGCTTTTGACTTTGAACAAGCACTATCGGGAGGTAGCCCGGATCTTTAGTTTATTTCACTCTTTTTTCATTAATCTAAAAAGAAATATACTTTGTTTCATTGAATAAAATTTCTTTGAGATGTAAGTGTATGCATAATTGTTGCCCTGGTCGGTGTAATCCAACACGAGCCAGTCTTTTTATCTCACTCTCTTTGCGAGTCAATGTATTTCAGGTACCAAACATCAATATGACTCAATGAGCGACTACAACATGACAACCGGCATAAACTCTCACATGCTTGTCCAACCACTTCTCGTCCATGCCGGTTTGCACTTCTCTCCCTGTTGAGGTTGATTCAATTCTTACCACTTGGTTTAATGCACATCCATGTATAAAATTTTATCAAACCAACATAACCTCATGAATTAGCTTGAGCACAGCTTGTTTCTCACATGTTAGCCTGCATAAATTTTATTCCTTAATCAGTGCTCATATGCTTGTGGGACCATTTATTATTTAGGAACTCCTTGCCTAAGTTGTTGAAAAATGTGAGACAGTAAGAATGAAGCAATTCTTCCTTTCTTGATTAAGTGTTACTTGGAGAATTTGATTTGAAAAAAAAATTCAAAACCTTTAACTTCACAATTCCTCAGTGATTTGACATACCTATCCAGAGCCAAATGCTTTACATGATCAAACTTTTTAAAGTGTTGACTAATATTATGTTGAGTTTTGTCAAACTTTGAGTCCTTATGAGGTAGTGACACTTCAAATTCCGATCAATTCTCCTTCGCATTTACCTTTACATGCTAGCCTTCCTTTTTCTGGTTACACTCAAATCCCACATTGGGGTTTAGCATACACACCCACCAGATATTTCCTCCGCCATACCCAAATGATATCTATCCCTTGTAAATCCTCGATCCCATCCACCACCAATATGGTCTTTCAAAATAAATACTCCATTCATATTTCAAACATCCCCCCAAATCCCTTACATGAGGCATGGAGCTGTTAAAAAAAGGAAACAAAAAGAGAAACAAAAGGAAAAGAAAAAAAATGATGATAGCTCCATGTGCTCAAATGCTTCAAAGTTTCAAAAGGGGGTCCATAAAAAATAAGGAGTTTTGTCCAAGACCATATTCTTCCACAAACACAAGTTTTGTACGATGGATTTTATTATTCCACATAACTTTTTGCTTGTGTTCTTTCTATCCTCATGTGTGTATCCATCTTCTCTCTCCTACCACAAAATATCCATTGTCATTGATCGGAATGAGAGGTGTCACAATCCTTCACTAGGACCAATTTTTGACTTAGCAAAATATACAACATAGTTAAGCTTTCTTTATCCCTACCTTGAGCTCCGCATAAGCCTTTAGTAGTAGGGGAAAAGAATGGCTAATGGCCATGGTGAGGAATGAGAACTACCACTTGAGTGATCTGAGTGTACAGAAGTCTAAGGTCTTGATTTTTGAGAACTTAAAAAAAAACTCCAAGTATACTTAAAAGAGAGGGGAGATTTGTTTTCATTTTGAATTGTTCCATCTTTCAACCGCCAAAGGCAAGGTCATAGCCACTTCAAACCCCACAGGTATGAGGAACATTTTGGAATATACTTTATGCTAGCTTAATATCTTGAGAAGTTGTGCATCAAGTCCACCTTAGTTCATTCTTTGTCCCTTTTTCATAATTCTAACCTTTGCTCGGGATGAGCAAAGTCCTAAGCGTGGGGTGTGTTGGTGGTCATTATAAACCATTTTGACCACCAACAATTGCAAATATAGATGGAATATGAGATGGTAACAATGTGCTTTTATTATATGAACTCACAAGTTCCATAAGTTTTGTGCATCTACATGTTTTGCATGGAATATAAGTCATTTGGTGTACAAATACCTTCAATGGTGAATGAGCAACGAAAGCCACAGAAACGAGGGCCCATCTCGATTGAACTCTAAGGAAAAAAAAAGAATCACATGTAGGTTATCCAAATCACATATTTCAATGCACCATGTCGTAGAGTTCGTCGAGATGATCGAAATGGACTTTTGGTTCACCTAATTTGGAGTCCGGACGCAAAAGTTATGGCCATTGCAAGTTTGACGGAAAAGCTAGCAAGGTCGGGCGGCCATGACAGTGGTCGGGCGACCAGAAAGAGGGCCGGCCACCCGGCCGATCCCATACTCCACCCAAATGGGCCACTCTCCACTTTTATGACCCAAGGGAGTCACCAAGGTCCCATATACGCCCAAGGGAACAAGCCCAAGACGAGCCCAAGGTTGAAAGGCCAACATATGGATCAATTAGCCCACCTTTCGACATTTACCGACTCCAACCGACTGTCAACTGCCACTAGGAGTACATCCACACCATCCAACATCAAAGGCGGTGTATCCGAGGGTCAGCCGACCTAAGGAAGTGGTTCGCCAACCTAGTCTCCACGGCCAATTCGCACCCACCGCCTTGGACGGCATGCAACCGACTTGGGAAGGCCAAATCACCAGCGCAGGATTGAAAGACGGTGCATACAAGGGTCGGGCGACCTTGAGGGTGGTCGGCCTACCTCGAGGGGTGGCCGGGCGGCTAACCGCCTTACCCACTTCACCTACAAGTACCCCCCTCTGAAGCACCGACCTTGGAAGGCTATATTAAGGACCCCAGGGGCTCATTTGGAGGACACAACAAAGCAGGAAGAAGAGGGCGACCATAGGATTAGTCATATCCACCTTATACTTAGAATAGGGAGAGTGGAAAGGCGAGAGTGAGGGAGAGAAGCCTGGTGTTGGCTTCTCTCTTCTAGCTTGTACCTCGGAGAAATGAAATTCAGGTTCAAATAAAGTTCCTTGTTCTCTACTTTCGGCTTTTACTTAGTTTAAGTCTTACTTTCAATCTTTGCTTTAGCTTGCCCATCTGCCAGTTCCTTGTTCACTCCATATAGTTAAGTCTATCTACAATGCTTACTTCTATTTTGCATGAAAGTAGAAGTAGTAAGCCACTAGAAGTAGACGTGGTGTCTAATCTAGAGGTTTACCTTGGTTAGTGTGCTATCCCACGCAGCTTTGGTGGTAGGTCCGCTTGGTGACAGCAAGCGTGTACCCTGTGTATTCCAACCTGTCGTCCAGGTTGTTCATCAACGCATAGCCTTTACCTATATAACCCGCCTTTCTCGTCTGAGTTATTAGCACTCTGGTACTCGGAAGTGGTTATATAGCCTTGGTGTCCGAAGTAGTTTGGCAAGCTAGGTTAAGGATTTGTTAGTATAGACTTGCTAGTAAGACTAAAGTAGAAAACCCTCTCTACCCTCCTACCTTCTTTATCCTCTCATTCGTCCCGGTCAAGCTAGAATTGTGCTTAATATACTTCTCGTTCCCTGTGGAAATCGATACCTTGGAATACTACTGGGTGAAACCTACATCGGTATCTGTACGCTTGCAGATTTATATCTGTTAGGCTAAGAAACGCCAACAACTGGTCCAACCATCGGGTTATCCGATGGTCTTGCAGAAAAGCGTTTTCTGATAGTAACGGCTAGTTTTTTGAGCTAGCATCTATAAAAAGGTACCCCCTCCCTCATTCACCACCTCTGTGACCAAGAAGAATATATACACACACAAAGGTCACTTGAGCACCACATTCCATACTTTGAGTTTTGGGGTAAGGGACTTGAGAGAGAGAGAGAGATAACTCCTTAAGTGGGTTGAATCAAGTGAAGACCAAGGCTTGTTACTCTTGCTGATCGCGGTCACCTAGACGGCTTGCGAGCCGTGCCTTCCGTGAACTTCCCGAAGATTGTGGAAGAAGCAGGATAAGATCCTTGTGAGGGCATTGTACGTGGTTCATAGTCCACCACTCCGGAGTGGAGAAAGACATCTGAGAAGAGATCACTTATCTATGCAAAGGTCAAGGGGGTAGCTTGACTCTTGTGAGAGTCACCTTGCCATCCCCGTTTTTCTCGTGAGAAAGAACGGGGCCTTAGTCCTTACGAGGGCTAAGCGTGAGCGGGGCCTTGAGAGGGGCACCAAACGAGGACCAGGGGGAGTCGCGACTCCTCTGTACCTCAAGAAAAAGATCGTCGTGTCTTCTCATTTCTTTTACATTCCACATTACTTTCTTGGAATTTACTTTCTGTTTTTATTTTCCTAGACTTGCATACTTAGCTCTAGGTTGCAAAACTTTTGTTATCGGGTAGCAACTCTAGACACACTTTCTAAACACTAGGGTGTGTTGGGACTTGGACGATAGGATTTGATTTCAAGTTTCAAAATTAAAAGTCTAATTCACCACCTTCTTGAACATCTTGATCTTTTCAACGACGTATGTGTGATAGCTATCCTTTGCTTGCTTGCTCATAAACCTCGACGTTCATCACCATGTAAGCGTAACAGTTATCTCACTCGGGCGCCGCTAGTTTTTTCTGTGCTCTCTGCCTGTACCAGACAGTCCGACGCTACGCACAGGACAATCCGGTGCAAGGCTTGTAGCGGACCCTGAACCGAGGCTCCAGGGTTCATTAGTATTTGGACCACAACTGCACCAACAAGATAGTACTTTTCCGCTGCCGGAGAGTTTGTCAGCAGATGATAGAAGTACCTCTGATCTTGGATGGAGATGACGTGGTGAAATATTTCAAAACCCGACGAACATCCATTGATGTTTGGTTCCGTATAGAGGTTCAAACGAGTGTGAGATATGCCCATCAGTATTGTTTATAGATGATTCTAGCTGCTACTTTGAATTCCTTTGCCACGAGTATATATATGTTCGACTTGTCATATGTGTATGCATCATGCGATTGGATTTTATTTGACTTTAATTTAGACATGTATAAACTTTGATAAATTTAAATTATGTGGTTGTGTATGTATATATGTATATAGATTCTATATGGATGAATGCAAATAATATTTGTGTGGATGTGGCATGCTTTGGTTTTGAAACTGTAATGCATAAATACAGAAACAAAAAACAAAAAACAGATTTTTTATAGACAAGCCTAGAAAAAAGACCCACGAAAATATTTGCTCTATGACAAGTAATTTCATGTGCTAACCTAGCCCATGAAAATAACTGCCACTTAATCAGTCCTTTCTTAGGCTGACATGCCTCTATGAAAATATCGGTCAACGTAGTAGTAATTTCACGAAAAATGATAATTTTGTGGGTTTTAGTCTACTTTTGTGAGTTTTTGGCTTAAAAAATTATCCAGTTCCAATAGTAAACGTAGTGAAAACACTTGCTATTGCCATAGGTAAAACTAAGCTATACAACAATGACATACATCGATTCATCGATTGCCCCTCCTCATTGGACGCCGCTAGAGGAGAGGAATCGGCGACATCGGAGTTGGAGTTGGTCCTCTTTGCTCGACCCTCTCCTGTTGCAAGGGAAGGGAAAAGGAGAAGCTGGCTAAGTTCAGCTCTCGTTTTCTTTCCTTTCCACCGGAAAAATGTGACCTTGAAGAGGGATTGCCTTGGACCAAGAAACAGGGAAGATCAGCGGAAAGCACACCACGCTTCACGCAAATCGTGGAAGCCATTTTATCGTATTAGCTTGCCTGTGCAGGTTTCACGGGTTGAAAATCGTAACATGGAAGACAAGTGAATTGGCATACGCTATGTGCGATAGCCAATTAACTGATATAGATATACGACAGCCACGTACGCCCCAAGCGGCCAAGCCCCTGCCTCTGACATGGTGATGGTCATGCTAAATTTTAACTATATCTAATATTAAAACAAATAAATTTTTCTGGTCTATCGGTTTTCTGATCCGTCATAACATGTGGATCCAGCTAGTCAGTCCCTCCCCGTCACGTATCCGATCAGTGGTGGATCCAAGATTTGGCCAAGACTGGGGTCTAAATTTAACGGCTACTGTTATAGCTTTGACCATAAATATCTTTTTATATATTTCAGTTCACATTATCAAATTAGTATGGTTGGATTCGTCTTCGATAGTAGTTTTAAAGAATTTATAAATTTGGTACATTTTGAATATACATAGTAATATTAATTAGTGGTCAAATTGATGTTTTGGTGACTATATCACTGTCCAAAACATCTATTATATTATTTTGATACTAGAGGGAGTAAAAAATAGCATAGAACACTTACAAATTCGTGGTTTAGAGAATAGTTGATCATCATGGTTCAGAGAATAGTTGATCATCGTGTGGAATGGATTATACGATGCCAAAATTCGTGGCCTCTTCATTTTCTACATATTTATATACATAATAAATTATAAATCTGTCACTCCATGAACTAAATTGACAAGAATTAATCAATTGCATACACAAAGAGTGCCTTGGCGGTTGCCGGAGTGCTGGCTGGGGGCTCACCGTGCATGGACGCGCCCACATGGCCATGCCTGCGCTTGCAGGCTTCTGGCGCTCCTTTCGGCCTTCTGGGCTCCCGGCTCCGGCTACTGTTTGGCCACACCTCGGCAGACGGCGGACGGGCGGATGGCGGCTTCTCTCTGCCTCCACGCCAGCTGCTGGCGAATCGGAGCAGGTCCAGGAGGGCGGAGGCAGGGACGGGCAAAGGGAGACGATGGGGGAGGGGGTGGAGTCACCGGAGACGGACGATGAGAGGAGGGGAAGCCGGGAGGCAGGACAGGTGACGGGATGCATCGGCGGCTCCCTGAGCCTTGCTTGCGTGCAGGGCGCCCCTGCCCTCTGCCCTAGCTCGCCCTTGGCCTGCGGGGCCAAAAACAAATGGAGGCCATGGGCTTATTGGGCCCAAAACTAGGGCCGTGGCACTAGGGGCCCTAGGCCTGGGTCCGTCCCTATATCCGATAATTCAAATCACAGCTACAATACGAACCATATTCGGACAGCAGAAATAGCCCATGCGAAAACGGGCACCCAAGTGGCATGCAGACTCCATTTTCAATGTTCTATATATCGATGGAAAGCTAAAATAATAACCTTTCCAATCAAACTGAAACCACTTTAAAATTCGGTCTCAGTCGACGGAAATCTTTGAAACAATATGATGTAAAATTTATTCGCGAGCTCGGAATGCAGGAGCCGCCCACACGAAAACGAATGCCCAAATACGGACTCCATTTTTTAGTCCCTGGTTTTCCGGTCCGTCGTGACAACCAAATAAAGATTTCCGGTCCACCTGATACGTGGGACCTGCCAATCCAGCTCTGTGTGCGCCTCGATCGCGTCCGCCTGGTTCGAGTTCGACTCCACCAGGAACGGCGCCCAGTAGAACTAACATTTACATGCACGCAAATATGTCCGTCCGATCCATCGATGGAGTCAGCTGTTTGTTGGTAAGTTAATATCGTGCTCGATCGTGCATCTACTAATAAACAAGTCTAGCTCTAGCTGGCAGCCGGGTTAGAAACTAACGACCCGTGAAGCCCACAAATATATTTCGATCAAGAAAATAAACTAAGAAGGCAATCCGTGAGTAGGCTGCAGACTACCAAAACCCGCGTGCCGCGTGCGCAAGAGCATGATTAGGTCAGTCGACATGAGCACCTGTGCCGTCCATGCATGCATGTATAAAGCGGATCTGTTTTTTTGTGTCTGTTAGAACGTGTGCAGGTTGAGAGAAGTCGAAGACAATGGATCCATTGAAGAAGTGGGAAGCTGAGGAGCACAAAGAGGTTGTAAGTTGGAGATGGAGTCCGACGAGCGGGTCGAGAAAGTTGGGCATGGCCCTGAGAGTTTGGTGACACACACGGCTGGCGATGGCAGTAGATGCAGATACTTGAGATGGAGTCCGATGGGCAGATCGAGAAAGCCAATCATGCGCATGGCACTGGGTGACACACGGCCGATGATGCAGTAGATTAGACATATGAACGAAAGCCGTGTGGCAATGCTGGTAGGGCTGATCCTGTGCCGTGAACACTATCCCTAAGGTGTGATGCCCCAGGCAGCTCAAGTGCATAATTATTCATCATACATGAGCATTCATCCTTAAGTATCATGGCATAGTATGTGTGTGTGCATTTGGAAACAAAGTTGGTTTAAACTACAAGTCAAAACCTTGTTCATTTCATGTGTAATGCTATATTTTTAGTTATAACTTTGATTCTGTTAAGATCTGGGAAAAACTCATATTGATAAACTTGTAGATAATTTAAGGATGAACAACTTTGTTAATTGGTGCTTTGACATGCATGAAGGTTTGCATAGAGTTTTGGGGCTTTTTCTGTCAACATATGATTTCTGTCCAAACTTGACTTGTTTAGTAATTTCAAATTTTAATTGGTCTACAGCCATAATCTTGCAAAACTCCAATTAAATAAGTTGTAGATCATGAAATTATGAACAACATTGGTATAAAACTCCTTGGATGAATGTGGTTAGAAAATGGATTTTTAGAATTTCTAAACTGGAAGGTTCTGTTGGTCAAACCTTGGTCAGCAGCTTAAATTCAAATTTAAACCATATTTTTGAATATAATATGGTACACAAGTCTATAAAGAAAATGTAGAAAAACAAATTTAGAACATTTCATTTAATTAGGGTATTTTCAAATTCGGTCTCTAACCTGTTCAAAACCGCGAAATACAAACAAAGGTCCTGGCAATTAAATTGGGGTTTTCCAATTTCGGGTATAGACAAAGGTCTGTTTTGCCCCTAGTCTAATGCATTCATGTGGAGGGTTAATAAATGAAAAAAGTGGACTAAATGAACTTCAAAAATTGTAAATCTTGGATAGTATCCTTCTTATGGTATTATAGCACTGTGTAAATTTTTGTAGCCCTAACACTGGCTATTTAATTACCCCTTTGCCATTATGCATGTAAATTGTGTATTTACTTAGCTTAAAAATGGAGGCTACATAAAAGATGCTCAAAGTGACTCTCTGGTATTTTTCGTAGACCTTGCTTATCGTAAGTAGCTCACTGGTCCAACATGAAGTCATGCATGTTAAATTTGAATGGAAATTTGAAAATGATAAAATGCTACTAGTTGAAAAAAAGAAAATAGGAAAAAGTGTATTCGAACTGCTAGGAAAATTATGGGAAAAAAAATCTAGTAGCCTACCAGTGATGTCTTGATTCCAGAAAGTAATTTTGTGCATTTTATTACTGCTGTAACTTAGTTGCTTAGATTAATTCACCAATGAGAATAAATTACCTTAATTGAATGCATATACACGTGTTAGACTACTATACCATGTATTTTGTTGAAAGTTTCTGATTAGTTAAGTATGATAGATTATACTAGGCTTGAGTGATGGTTTGTACGATTTCTTGGTGATGGTTTGTATGATTTTTAGTGATGGATTGTATGATTTCTCAATAAAAAGTTTGCAGGGTTTCCTTTCTTGTGGTATAAATTAGAATGGGAACACTCACGTCTTTTGTCACATATCTACTCACCATGAATTACTTTTCACCTGCACCATATGCATGTCAATACATTTCTTTGCACTCATGTTGCATTTTATCATGCATATAGACCCCGCGTGCAAGGAGCTATCAACGCAGGAGAAACCAGTGATCAAGGAACCGGACGACAGGCTATATCCAGAACAAAAAGACGAAGAGTCACTGATTAAATCCGTCCCTGCTTCAAGGGGTTGCCTAGGGCAAAACCCCACAACCCGGCAAACTAACTTAGATTAGTTTGTTGGTTTTCACAAAAATACTCAAAGGTAGGCAGGACCATGCTTTACCCAGCAAATATATTTGATGAATTGCTTACGCATCTGCATTAGGAGTTGTTTAGAACCAATTGCATTAGACTCTTTGGCCGCCCTGGCCCTAGCACCTATATATTAGAGTTCGTAGGACGAGTTTCCTAGAATTGCTAGGTACGAGTAGACACGAGTAAATGGAGTCACTCGTCGCATAGGTGATTTTCAAAACAGAAATCTTATGGAAATTATTATAGGCTATGTTTGAAATAGAGACCGGGCGGAGTTATGGGAATATTGTGAAAAAAGATGTGGACTCCGCCCGAGTCATTTAAGGTCCGTCCGTTGTTCGCCTATTGGTCGGCATAACATTGCTAAGGTGCTTATCCGGGATAATGGACCGGTAAAAGTCTTACTTGTGCCATCCGAAGAACCGAGACTTGTTCCTACCATGGAACTGGGGGCGCTTATCTCATGGGAGGGCTGGACCCGACGTACCGTGGTAACGCTCCATGGGGGCTAAACCCGGGGAAGTGGCGGGTTGGAATCGAACTTGGGATGGGACAAGTGGAGATGGGGGCTATATGTGGGAACGCGATGGCTGAGATGGGGGCTATATGTGGGAACGCGATGGCTAGTAAGCATATATCTCTGGCATTTTTAGTTATTCATGGGAATTAACAAATCGATTCGAATCGCTGATGCTCACCAGGTGTGAGAATACCAATGCCTTTGACGTTTGAACATAGTAATAACTTAAATACTTTATGCTTATTTTCATGTTTTTCAATACAATATGCTTGGATGTGTATGATCCGTCCCACTACTTATGATGCTGCCCATCCACTGATAGGAGGCCGATGGACTTGGGATGTGCTTTGAGGTCGAGGGAGGGCTGACCTGACGTACCGTGGTATCGCTCCTGAGACGGCTACTTCCAAAGGTTAGGTGGGGGCGCTATGAATCTTGGGATAGGATATGTGTAGATGAAGGGTATATCTTGGATGTGTATGATATACTATTATGCAAGTTACTGATGGGCTCTCATGTTTTACTTTCATGCAGGTATTTACTTTAAGATATCGATGACCTTCATAGTTAATGGATAGCATCTGTCAAATCCTGCTATCTTATGTCAACATAACCTAGTATAAAATCAATGGCTAAGGATCCACCTTACTAGTAAGCTATTCTTTGCGTCAGCCGTAAGCCCCGTCCATTAAGTCCTACTGAGTAATTAGTACTCAGGGTTTACCCCCACTTTTGGCTTACAGGCACTGAAGACTATTGGACAATTGCTTGAAGAAGGATAGAACCGGTGGGCTCGGTGCTACTCACCTTGTTTATCTCTACATGAAGACTATTGAGTTGTTTCCGCTGCGAGATGATTGAAAATGATTCCGCTATATATGTATATTTTGAAATCGCTTCCGCTATAATTGAACATGTATTTGACTATCTATCTTCGGTTTGTAAACTAAGTTTACCTATTCTCTGCTTCAACTGCCTGTGATGATGTAACTGTTGTGGCTCTTTCGAGGGCTGAATGTGTGTGATGTCGGTATCCTCGGGCGATGGCTACATCAAGTGCCCTTTTGGGTAGCTCGACGGACTACCGGGTTTAGTCTGGCCTAAGTGCGCTGCGAGTCAGAGGTGGCAGGTGTGCTTAGTCTGGATTAAGCAGGGCAGTTTCGCCACATAAGGCCCGCCCGATAGCTGTAAGAAAAATGGGTCCTAAGCCTTGTGCTTAGTTACCTAATGTGGTTTTGGTGATTGAAGTGACAACACGTGCCATAGGACTAATACTTGTGTACAAGTGTTTTTATCTAAATCCTAGGGTGCAAAAGGTGGACTTGGGGTACAAAACACCTCAAAGGAGATTCTAAAAGACACAAGAAAAGACCCAAACCACCATCAAGCTGCAAGCGAGGGTCCTGACTCAGTGGGCCAATTTTTTAGGGCACCAAGAAGTCCGGAGAAGCCCCATCGAGTGCACCGGCGAGAAGAAAAAGCCCAAAGTCAAAGATACAAGACCTAGCACAAAACTCCACCATCGGACGGTCCGATGGTCCCACCATCGGACGGTCTGATGGTCCATCGGACCAGTTGGGCAGCAGAAGAAAGAAAGACCAAGTCCCAGCGTTTCAGAGCATCGGACGGTCCGATGGTCCTACCATCGGACGAGTTGGACAGAACAACCAACATAACCAAGACCGCGGTGATTCCACGCATCGGACGGTCCGATGGTCTCACCATCGGACGGTCCGAAGGTCTCAACGGTCGGCTAAAGTTCCAACGATCGACTGCAACGGCTAGTTGGGAGTACCATCGGACGGTCCGATGGTCCCACCATCGGACGGTCCGATGGTCTTGACAGAGCAGAATTCTTTGCTCCCAACGTCTAGTCTTGAGGCTAGGCCTATATATACCCCCTTGGCCGGCCTTCACAGCATGGTTGGAGCATCCTAAGCCTAGCACATCTGTTGAGACACATTTCTATGCCCATTTGAAGTGTAGCAACTACATTTGTAAGCCCAACCACCATATGAGCAAATAGACATATCCCGGTATAGCGAGAGGTTGTTAGCTTCTTGGCTTAGGCCTATTTGTCTAGTATCTGTGCTTGCATGCACGACCTTGTATCAAGTGCGATTGTAAGTCTTGCGAGACCCTTCGGAGTGTGGAGTGGCCGCCACCATCTTGTGAGAGGAAGGAAGGCCCTCGGCTAGTTGGCCGAAGCTTCCCATAGTGGAGACGGCGGGGTAGCTCCGCGAGGAGGACTCGGAAGACCCCAACGACCTATCCATCCTCTACCCTTGCATGGGCGAGGCCATGGTACGGGAGGACCACGCAAGAGATAGGTTCGGGTGGGTGTATACCGAGGATATCCGGAGACCCGACCGTGGTTGCTTAACTTTCGCGGAAGTCACTTTGCCAACCTCCACCCTTGCAAGGGCGAGGCCGTATTCCTTTGAGAACTACGCGAGAGCAAAGCCCTTAGTGGAGCACCAACGAGGAGTAGGGGGTAGAGACGATGAGTCTCCCCAAACCTCGAAAAAAATCTCCGTGTCTTCACCATGTGCCCATCATCGTCATCGGGAGTTTGCATTCTCTATCCCATCTCTTTAGCTTCCGAATTTACATTCTTGCAATTGTGTGCTTACTTTCCTAGACTAGCTTGATAGGTTAGTTTCTAGGTGGAACTAGTTTGCAAGACTTGGCCACGGTAGAAGTAGCAACACTTAGCAAAACCTTAGTGCACATAGCTAGATTTTCTTGCATAGGTTTTGCTTAGTAGTTGTAGTTTTTAGTGAACCTTGTTTTTAGAACTCCTAATTCACCCCCCTTCTTAGGCGTCGGTCCTACCTTCAATAGCCAAATCACTATTTGGCACGCGTGTTGCGAGGGGGGTTGCAATGCGCGTGCCCCAATGGCTGCCACGTGGCGATGGCGCCGGAGTGAGAGGGGGGATCAGAGCGGGCAGAGCGGTGTGGGAGAGGGGGTGGGCGGGAAGGCCAAGGCACCGGCGGCATCTCGGGTGGCGACGGGCGCGGTGGGGGCAGCCGCAGCAGTTAGGGTTCGGGGATGGATGTCGCTGGTGACCCTTCTCCTCCACCTCCGGCGATAAAGGGAGGGCCGGGGGCGGTGGCTGGCCCGACAGAGGTGGCGGGCGGTTGGCGACAGAGAGACCGGCAGCGGGGAGGACATCGGTTGGGGAGGACTAGCAGCGGATGTGAGGCGGCCCCTAGGTTAGCGGCAGCAAGCCGGCGGCGGGTGGAGCGGCGCCGCAGGCAGCTCGCGAGGTGGCGGTCGGGGCGCAAGGAGGAAGATGGGCGCCGTGTGGAGGTTGTTGCGCGCGCGTATAATAAGAGCGGCGGCCCGACAACAGTTATGTTTTCATGGTTACACGTTTCGACCCGCCCCTCCCTATCTCCTCACCCCCTGCTGACAGCAGCCTCTCCTAACTTCGGGGCTCCCTCCACCTATGTTGTCGTCCACTTCTATATCTCACACTATGAACTCCACCTCCTCTCACCTGTCTCCTCCACCCACTGGCTGTCTGCGTGGCTCCAGTGGGACACCCATCGCCTTTGCTCCGCCACCCACTGTTAGCTTCCCCCACCGGCCGGTAACCTCCCCCGACCCCTTCCTCTAGCATTGTCAGACATAGACAAACCCTGCCAACCCTAAACCAGCGAACCATAACCCCAACTACTAAACTCGGTGGCAATGGCGCGGTGGTCGCCACCGCGTTGGTTGGTTGTGGGCTGCACGACACGATGCTGTAACGTTTTTATATTAGAAAGGCACCAGGATTTTTTTTATCCGTTGCAACGCACGGGCACATTTGCTAGTCTATACCTAATTATTAAATTAAAGCAAATAAAGTTTCACGATCCCTCGGTCCATCATGACTGGTGGGACCCGCTCATCAATAATAAATGAGGAGGGTTTTCTTCCTCACTTTCGTGAACCAGATTCGGACTGCAGGAGGAGTCCACGCGAAAACGGATATCCATATCACATATGAATTCCGTTTTCAACGTTCTATATACATTTCAACCCAATTGAAAGCACTTTAAAATTCCCTCTCAGTCAACAGAAATCGTCGGAACAATTTGACGTGAAATTCATTCACGAAATAAATTCGGACTCAGCAAGGAATCCACATGAAAACGGATGCACAGGTCACATATGGACTCCGTTTTCAACGTTCTATATATCGATGGAAAGCTAAAATCATAACCTTTTCAACCCAATTGAAACTATGTCGAAATTATCTCTCAGTCAACGGCAATCGACGAAACAATATGACGTAGAATTTATTTACGAACCAGATTCAGACTGCAAAAGGAGTCCACGCTAAAACGGACGCCTAGGCCACATACGGACTCTGTTTTCAACGTTCTATATATCGATGAAAAGCTAAAATCATAAACTTTACAATCAAATTGAAACCAATTTAAAATTCACTCTCAATAAACAGAAATCGTCAAAATAATGTGACGTAAAATTTATTCGTGAGCCTGATTCAGACTGTAGGAGCAACATACGCGAAAACAGATGCCTAAGTCACATACAGACTCCGTATTCGATGTTCTATATAATGCCAGAAATAAAAAAACTATATTTCTAACTCAACTAACGCCACCCTAAATTTCACTCGTAGGCAACAGGAAAATTCGAAACAATAAAAAATGGAATTTATTCGTGAAGCATATTCTTCTGTATATTGATCTAATCATGTTTAAAGATTTTTTTCTTTCTCCCGTTGCAACGCACGGGCATTTTGCTAGTCTAATATTAAAGAAAATAAGGTTTTCAGTCAAGGTTTCCCGGTCCATCCTAGTAGGTGGACCCTGCAAATAAGGTTTCCTATTTCGTGTGGGCTCCACCTGTCAAGCGACTTCTTCCACTTGACCGCATTGTCATGTGACCGCGCCCATGAGTCTGTCCTGCCGCCGCCCGGACGAGTCCGTAGCTGCCGCCGCTCAGACGAGTCCCCAGTTGTCGCTCCGCCATGGAAGCCGCCGTCACGGTGCCTGTATGCGGCTCCAGCGCCGGCTGCTCCACCCCGCCGTCGTTGACCTGAATGACGTCGTCGGGGTCAAGCCCACGGACGATGACGGCTACCAGCTCTCCACCGCCGTGAGCTATTGTTGTTGCGGATGCGGTTGCTGGCTTCGAGGGTCGCTGGCATCACCAGATGTTTAGGTTTTCGATCGATCTGACAGGAACTCCACACCAATCCAGCGAGAATCTCCACATCGAATCAAATCCATATATGGAGTTTGGTTGGGGCAATGGGCCAAATCGACAAGAACCCAACAACAAAGAGAAAATCATCGGCACAAACTAACATGGATACAAGATCATAGACAATAATACCACATCACCATTAAAGATCAAGATAGGCTAGCTCATAAACATTTAACAAGGACGTCAGAGCACCAAGCATTGGGGAAATCTAGAAAAGAGAAAGCATCGGAGGACTCTCGCTGTTGGCGGGGCGGAGGAGAGAGGAAGAGGAGAGGAGCCGGATCGGGCCTAAAGAGGGTGACGCAAAGGACGATCGGAGGCTGATCCAGCCACCGCAGCTTGGAGCAACGACCATGGTGGGGCCGGCGGGGCGATGGTGAGGACGCCAGAGGATGGGCCACCGCGGTTGGGCTAAGGAGGAACCGGCTGTAGCTCAGCCTGGCCCTTGCGGGGAGGACGAGCGACCGGTGCGGAAGCCAGACAGAGCACCCCACGGCGCCGGAGGATGGGCCGCCGCGTCTGGGCTGAGGAGGATCCGACCGCAGCTTAGAGGATCTAGTGCCAGGGGAAGGGCGAAGTCGGCGAGGTTCCTGGCGGTGGTACTAGGAGAGCGAGGAGCCCGGTGGTGGCAGAGGAGAAGAAGAGTTCGCGCGGTAGAGGAGGAGAGAAAGAGAACCAGGGGGAATGGTGTTACCTGATAGGGTTGGACCGGCCTAACTGTGAGCCGTCCGATTAAATTGGATGGTCCTGGCAAAGCGGCGGGTAGAGACGGGTTAGGCTGGATGTGGCCCACAGCTTGGAATGAAGTTGGGCTGCGATGGAATAAAGTATGGATTTTTTTTCTTTTCAATTCTCCTCAACTCTTGGAGACTAAATAGTTAAACTTATGATGTATATTTCATCTAATTCGACGTTTGAAAACATATTTGCTATCATGTTTAACAATGCATAAACGTAATATATTTAGAGTAAAATGCACTACCGGTCCCTAAACTTATATGGTTGTGTCATCCCGGTCCCTAAACTCTCAAAGTGCCCATCCGGCTCCCTAAACTTGTAAAATTGTATCGACCCGGTCCCTAAACTTTCGACGTGCACATTTTGGTCCCTAAACTTGTAGTGTTGTGTCATATGGGTCCCTATTAGTGTTGTGCCATCTGGGTCCATAAACTTGTCAAGTGGGTCAAAACTATTTGGACCTTCGATGACACAAAAAACAAGTTTATGGACCTATATGACACAATGCTACAAGTTTAGGGACCTAGATGACACAACACTACAAGTTTAAGGACCAAAATGTGCACGTTGAAAGTTTAGGGACTGGGATGATATAATTTTGCAAGTTTAGGGACTTGGATGGGCACTTTGAGAGTTTAGGGACCGGGATGACACACCCCTGCAAGTTTAGGGACCGGCAGTGCATTTTACTCGCATATTTATATAGCCATCACCCGTTATGCACATGGGCATACATGCCCTTGGAGAAGCATGCAACAATAATGTCGAGGAGCTTAGGTTCTCTGTTATTTGTTGTTGCATATTTATCAAAGATGTGGTTAATGTGTATCGTTTTTTCCCTAACTTCTCATCGTAGTTGAAAACATATCGGCTATCACGTTTAGCAATGCATAAACGTAATATATTTATATAGTCATCACCCATTGCAACACACGGGCATATCATGCGGCGTGGTGAGATAAAATATGAGATTCGTGTCTGCTAGCAAGTGATGAGAGGATCCTTAGATGGCACAGGGTCCATTATCCAAACCCTGATCTTTCTTTGTGAAATGAATAGATAGTATTATAAATATTGTGCCATGTGGTGGGCAAGCTCATTACCCTTGGGATAATCTTTTCTCCCCGTTGCGTCGCAAGGGTACTTTTGCTATTAAATTAAAATTTAGTTAAACAACAAATTACTCATTTATATGACTTAAACATAGCCAAATAAACCATATAGATAAAAATTATGTTGTATAATAATTTTAATTTAGAGTCAAACATGGTCAAACTGTGGCCAAACTGGTATGTCCACTTAAGGCTTTGAACCATGTAGGACCGAGACGTGCGACTAGAGGGTGGTGAATAGGAGTACTTAAAACTCAAACTCACGAACCCCCGGTACACACTAACAACTACTACACACAACAAGCGCTAGACACCGTCCACTGAAAGAAAACGTGTCTAGCAGCACTTGGTGTCACCCACTGAACGGGTACACATCAAGCAAGCGGAAGCACGAGACTCAACGATCACAAGATCGCAAGTCAACCGAAACAACGACTCACGCACAAGCGACTTGTTCGCCACTCAACGCACCGAAATGCGCCCTATTGGTTCACAGCAGGTTAAGAGTATGTGCAGCAACAAGAAACACTAACAGCGAGATCGAAGCAAAAGCTGGGCAGCGAAAACCTCAACGAGAAAGCACACAGCCACCTACAGGCTACTGCCGGACTGTCCGGTAGGCGTCACCGGACTGTCCGGTGGCACCGGATTGTCTGGTGACTGGACCGGATGGTCCGATAGTTGCCGGCTGGGAAACCCTACGCCGGACTGTCCGGTGCCTAGCGCCGGACTGTCCGGTGAGCCGGATGTTCCGGTACTGACACCGGATGTTCCGGTGGGAGGTTGGAACTTGAGCTTTCCAACCCTAAACTTAATCAAATCTTGTCCAATCTTCACAAAAATTGACACAAGCTATCTGAGGTCTATTCCAAAGCTTTTCCCAAAAGATCAACTCAAAATGATCGCGGGATTTGTGGGAATTTTAGATCGCGTGAAGAGGCAAGCTTTGGGCAAGAAAAGAGGAAAACTCAAATTCAAATTGCCAATGGCAATGCACTAGGGCATAATCTCCACGTCCTTGCAAGTCCAAAATACCGGCAAAAGAAATGATTCACCCTTGGCCAAAGCAAACACCCAAAAGCCAAAGATTGAACCCAAAAACCAAACTAGAGAGGAGAGGAAGAGAGGGCTGCACACATGAGATCGAATTTCTGCTGAATATTACTGGATTAAACATGAAATTGAGTTCATACAAGGTTCCTACAGCCTACCACCCTTCATCCTTCCCTCTTGTGTGAAGAACACTAGTTAGGGGACTCAAATCCTAGCCATAATGCTCTCTCTTGTCTCTTAGGCACATGGCTGTATGGAAATGAAGCCTAGGGTTTTCTAATGGTGGGAAAGTCACCTAAATGACCAGCCACTTAGGTATTTATAGCCCTAGGCCTAATTACACATTTAACACTAAAACCCTTACTCTAGAATGCCCCGAAAGGGGCTGAAATGAAAAAGATACAATCGGACGACTACGATGACGCTTTGATCTTCTTTTTCTCCACGCCTCGCTTGGATGTACGCCACGTAGCCAGTAGTCTGGAAGCTTTTCCCGGTTTTGAAGTCAGAAACCGGAAAACTTTATTCTGCGGGCTTCCTGGGCCGGGTCTTGGCCCAATCTTCTATATTGGCGAGTCGGAACCCAACCCACCAAATCATGTGAACTTGGGTGGCAGTTTTGAGCCGAAGCCGCCAAAACCTCCCTCGCACGCCTTCGCGTCATGCACTCGGGTTGGAGCACTACAGTGGCACCCGGCTTCTCCAGTCCATCGGAGTCGCTTTGCGGTCCATCGAAGGGCTTACACCACCGTTGCCGAACCGCCTCTCCGTGTACCGAGCTCCCATGGCCGATCGACGCCGAGCATTGCCTCCGGTCCATTAGAGGACTTTTGCCTCCGTCCATCGAGGTCTTCATCATCTACATCCAGTCCATCGAAGGGCCTCCAGTCCATCGGAGGGCTTGAGGTCGTTGACAATCACTCATTACACCAGGAGAGCAATGAGGCCGGTCCATTAGCTCTCAAACCAAACATATAGCTAGCCGAGGGCCGAGGCCGGAGGCGTCTGTCTAGTGGACCAGTCCACGACCAGGAGCCGAGCCGGGCGGTTGCCATTTCCATGCATTTTCTGCCCGCAAACAGTATAGCAATTCTTCACACTGTGGCAGTAGTAATATTATAGGCAAGCACATGGAGATGGTAAAAGGTCTTAAAATTTTGCCTAGCTATTTTATGCATAAAACTCAAAACGAATCGAATCACATTGCTATTCAATTTTGAACTAATAAAAATCATTAAAGCCTTATTCGAATCACATGCCCGCAGTGCAAAGATGGCTACACGTACGAACAGTGGTAAAGACAGATATATGGGTTGGTGAACTTTTTTTTCTCCGCTAAAAAGTTAAAAGATTGGTCAGTGCGCGCAGCAGTTGTGTTTGTCACCTCTCTGCAGACTTCTGTCCGCTGCACACGCATGTTGTCCCATGTATAGCACTCACATGCTCCTCATCAGGGCAACGAGACGTATGGATCGGATCGGATCGGATGGGGTGGGACCAATCTTTCACACATCTCTGTCTGGCAAGGTTGATGGTTCGTTCAATGAATGCCTACCTGTCTGTCACATCTAGTCGGTGTCCGTGTGATCCACCGTTCCATCCTCCATCCAAGATATATTCAAGAACCGAAGGCACCGCGCGTGGGGTGGGCAACAATGGCGATGCTCCAGCCCGTGCTACCCTTCCTCCTCCTGCTCCTTCTTCCGGCAGCGTCCGCGTCGGGGCGCCCCGGCGGCCGGAGGACGATGGTGTTCATCCTGGCAGGGCAGTCCAACATGAGCGGCCGTGGCGGCGCCACCAACGGCACCTGGGACGGCGTCGTCCCGTCCGAGTGCGCCCCGTCGCCGCGCATCCTCCGCCTCTCCCCCGCCCTCCGCTGGGAGGAGGCGCGGGAGCCGCTGCACGACGGCATCGACGTGGGCAACACCGTCGGCATCGGGCCCGGCATGCCCTTCGCCCACGCCGTGCTCGCCGCCTGCGGCAGCAAGGCCGGCGGCGCCGACGTCCAGCTGGGGCTCGTCCCCTGCGCGCAGGGCGGCACGCCCATCGCCAACTGGTCGAGGGGGACGGAGCTGTACGACCGGATGGTGACGCGCGCCAGGGCCGCACTGGCCGAGTCCAGTGCTACCGGAGGCGGCGAGCTCGCCGCCTTGCTGTGGTACCAGGGGGAGGCCGACACCATGAGGCGCGACGACGCCGAGCGCTACCAGGGCCGCATGGAGGCCCTCGTGCGCGACGTCCGCTGCGACCTCGGCCAACCGGACCTCCTCGTCATCCAGGTCGGGATCGCGACGGCGCAGTACAACGGCAAGTTCCTCGACCGTGTCAGGGAAGCGCAAAAGGCAGTCAGGCTACCTAATGTCAAATACGTCGATGCCATGGGGCTGCCCATTGCCAGCGACCATACGCATCTCACCACACAGGCTCAAATCCAGCTCGGCAACATGCTAGGCAAGTCTTACATAGAAACGCTGTAATTTTCCAATGCATCGAGTGAACCTTTACTTCCCAAATCTCTGGGGTTTTAATAAGATTCGCCTGCGCTTATTTCGCTTACAAACGGATATAAAGCCCACTGGCTCTCTGTCTCTGGTGACAACAGTTGTAGATGGACGATGGTCGCTATACTTGTCCATTTCGGGCCGGCCCGCTGGGCGGCACGAGGCCCGGCACGGCGCAGCCCGGCCCGAGCACGGCATGGCCCGTCAAGAGGCCCGTGGCGTGCTTGGGCGGCTAGGCCAGCCCATGGTGCTGGCACAGGCACAGCCCGGTAAAGGTGGCCGGCCCAGCTAGGCCCAGTACAGCGGCTTGGGGTATATAGCCCCTCCCTCCCGGCCCCCGGTCCCCCACCATAACCCTAGTGAGCCATTTCATTCCCCTTCTCCCCCCGCCGCAGCGCAGCCGCCTCACCCACCGTAACCCTAACCATTTGCCTTCACCTCGCCTACCGTCCCGGCGGAGACGGACACTGGCGAGCCGCCATCGACGCCTTCGCTGATCCTCTACCTCTTTCTCTCACCTCTCTCGCTCTATTCTCTTCCCTCTCTCCCTTTCTCGTTGTTTCCGTAACCCTAACCCTAACCTCGATCTGCTCTGGTTCTGTGCCAAGCTCCCCTCCAGTGCATCGGTGTCCCTCGTCAGTGGATCTGGTGCTCCAGCTGCGCAGGTAAGCTGATCCGCTGCCCCCCTCTCTCTAACCCTAACCTTAAATCCGTAACCCTAACCTCTCTGTTCTTGTTTTTGTTCTTGTGTTGTAGGTCACCGGCTAGATCCGGTGCCGCGTAGCCATGAGGGAGCCGGATCCGCTGGCTGAGGCGGCGGCAATGTCCATGGAAGATGATGCTATGGACGACGACTACTATGCTACCGCCGAGGCCGACGACGAGGAGTGGGAGCTTGAGGCACAGAACGAGGCCGAGGATACTCGGCGCTTCATCCTCGGTAGCAGTGCCGCTGCTGCCATCGACGTGGATGGCGCTGGCGTCGGCGCAGGGATGGGGACGCAGACGCGGACCGGATCCACGAGCCCTACGGGCACGGCCACGGTGAGTACATCTAGTAACCGCAGCCGGAGGAGGGGACCAACGTCCAAGGTATGGCTAGACTTTGAGGAGGTTACTGAGATTCATGCGGGTAAGGAAGTTAGAGTATCTGCCATATGCCTCCACTGCAAGAACACTTTCTCTGCTAAATCCTCTTCTGGTACTGGTCACTTGCGCCATCACTTAGACCTTTGCCCTTCTAAGAAGGAGAAAGATAGACACGGTAGAACTCAGTCTTTGCTTAAGTTTAATGCTGATGGTTCTGTTGTGCACTGGGAGTACTCTCCTTCTATTGCTAGAACAGAGCTTTGCCGTTTGATTGCTAGACTGGATCTGCCTCTTTGCTTTGGTGAATCTGATGCTTTTCAAGAGTACATTACCAATGCTCATAATGCTAAGTTTGTGAAGTCCTCTAGGCAAACCACTGCTAGAGACTTGATCGGCCTTTATAATGACCGTGTTGAACATCTTGTTGATGTCCTGAAGAACTCTGTTTCTTCTGTTGCGCTTACATCTGATATTTGGTCTGGTAAAGCTAAAGAGGACTACATCTCTGTGGTCGCTCATTTTGTTAACTCTGATTGGTGTTTAGAAAAGAGGTTGCTTGGTCTAAAACCTATAGAAGTAGCTCATACAGGTGCTAACATTGTTGAGCGTGTTGAAATGGTTGCAAGTGACTATGGTATTACTGATAAAATCTTTGCTATTGTGCTTGACAATACTTCATCTAACAAAACTGCTATGGATGTTCTAAAACCTATATTCTCTGGTTACATTGGTAGTTTGATGCCTAAACCTGCTAGAAATGAAGATGATCTAGCTGCTGTATTCTTGCATCAGCGCTGTGCTTGCCATATCATTAATTTGATTGTTAAGAGTTGCTTGAAATGGTTGTTACCATATCTTGAAGATTTTATGACTGCTATTACATTCTTGAATAGTTCAAATCAACGTATTGCTTCTTATAAACAGTATTGCTTGAGTGTTGGTGTCCGCCCTCGTAAGTTTGGTGTGGACACGGATGTGAGATGGAACTCTACTTATCTGATGCTTAAGCATTTAGTTCCTTATCAAAGTACTTTTTCTGTGTGGATTGAAACAAACCATCCTCGCAAAGAGGATGGCTCCTTTTTACTAACTCCTAATCACTGGGCTGTAGCAGAGAAATTGTTGTGTTTCCTTCAGTTATTCTATGACTCAACTGTTGCATTATCTGGTGTGTATTACTCTACTTCACCCTTAATGTTGCATCATATCTTAAAAATTGCTAGGCATCTTAATGCATATGAGAGCCATGAACTGCTAAGACCTGCTGTTGTTCCTATAAAAACTAAGTTCCTCAAATACTGGAGGGAGATACCCATCCTCTATGCATTTGCTTTCATTCTTGATCCTAGGGCTAAGATGAGGGGGTTTAATAAGGTTTTGCAGAAGTTGAGTGTTCTTAATGGTACTGATTATAGTAGATACCCAACATATATGCGTGCCAAGTTAATTAAGATGTTTCAAGTTTATGAGCGCAAGTTTGGTGATGCTTGCTTGAGCAATCCAATACTGCCAGGAGGTGCTTCTAGTATGGGAACTGAGGAATAGGGGGATATATATGGTGATGAGGTAGCTCCAGGTAATGGTGCATGTGCAGGTGCAGGTGCAGCTACATCTAGTAGTTGAGGTCTATCTGAGCTCTCTTCTTACCTTGATAGTGTCACTGAGGTTAAGTTTGGACCTGATTTCAACATCCTAAACTGGTGGCAGCACCACAATAAGACTTATCCTATCTTATCTATACTTGCTAAAGACGTTTTGATTGTCCCTGTGTCTACTATATCTTCAGAATCCACTTTTAGTCTAGCAAGCAGGGTCCTCGAGGAGCGGCGGCGGCGGCTGAAACTTGACATGGTGAGGTTCTTTCATGCATCAAGGACTGGGAGTTGGCTGACTTGCACAAGCAGCACACTGTAGAGAAGGAATCAAAGGAGCTTGAAGCGGCCTTTGAAGCTATGTACCTAGATGATGAAGGAACATCACCAGGCAGCAAGAGAAAGGAGCAAGAAGGTGGCAATGCAGCTGATGTAGGTGCAAGGAAGAAGTACAAAGGACCAGCAAATGATCCAGGACAGGCACAAAGTGGGAGGACGAATGAGGCACATCCAGAGAGTTCAAGAGGCAAAAGAGCTTGAACTTCTTGCTATCTACTATCTATCTATTTATGTTCTGTAACTGTAATGAACTATGGACATGGACTATGGACTATGGACTATGAACATTAAGGAGCTGGCTGTACTCTTTTCCTTCCTAGGGTTTTCTCACGATGTGTGAGTTTTTACCTAGGAAGGTTTTTAATGAGGCAGCATTGCACTAAGGCTCCATTTATATTTTGAAATTCCTTTGCATTTGCCTGTGATGGTTTGAATGCTGAAATCTGGATGATCTAGCTTAATTTCTGGAATTTTTGGAATGATCTAGCTTAATACCTTTGCCTGTGATGAAATATGAATGCCAGGCCCGGGCACAGCAAGCCACTGCTGGGCTCGTCGGGCCCAGGGCACGGCACGGCCCGTGTAGCCTTAACCGTGCCGTGCCTGGGCAGGAAAGCCGGCATGGCATGCTGGCCCGGCACGGCACGAGCTGGCCCGGCACGCACGATTGGACATGTATAATGGTCGCTAACTCGCTATATAGACGCGCAGTACAATTGGTTTGGTTTGGGAACCGCGGGTACCAGGAAGAAACCATCATTTGCGGCGTCGTGGCAATGCCTCAGAAATTTAATTTGCAAGAGACCCTTCTGGACAAAATGCTCATAAAGAAATTAAAAAAACTGATGAGTCAACCTCATGTAGATCGAAGGTCACCCCCAAGCCACAAGCTTGCCCACAGCAACGCTTTTCAGAATTTAAATCGGTATTTCATCAATGTCTGGTTGGGTTTTTCGGAAGGGTTGGTTTGATCGGCTTAGGTGGGCCATAATATAGGCCTATATTGGAAGTATTTGGCTTGCAAAAGCTTAGGAATAAATGGTTTTATGGCCAATAGCCCAGAATGCCTTTTGGTAGGTTGGGCTCCCTTTTACATACGCTATTTTTTTGTTGCGTCGGCACCATATAATACGTACTTGTGTATGATAATTCCTTTATCCTCCTTTGCTTCGTGGGTGATTATCAGGTCCCCTCCACCATCGTCATGTAGAAATATTGTCCATGATCGGCTCGTCATTGTTGAGTGGATCCTCTGTCGCGCGTCCTTGATGGACAATGTGTTCATCGAGCTGCATTTCAATCGACATAGCAACTTGCGTGTAGTGCGGTGACACAAAATGGAGCATCTTCTTCAAAACACTTGATGAGGACATCACTACCTTGGATGCTCATGAGGACATCACAACTTTGGATGCAATGCAAGGTCCAATCACTTGAGCTCGACCATGACATTGTGGAGGGGACTAACTGGAACAAGGTGAGCTCATTCCTAAGTAACTCTTTACATGATGTTGAGAATATATTACTACTAAATCATATGGTTATGCTTAGGAATTGTGGAGGGGACTTGGAACATGTTGGAGGACAACAAGGAAGCCTAGAGAACAATCAAGGACATGCATATCTAGTTGGAGGCCTAGTCTAACTTGACTTGGAGTCTCCCTCAGCCTCTAGGGGCAGCGTCTACTGAAATCATCGCCTAAGACACATACGGGCTCGGATTTTGATGTTCTCTATGTCCACAGAAAGCTATAAGAATTCCAATGACTCCAGTTTCATTCCCCAATTCCATCGGTAGCAAATGGAATCGCTGGATCAAGTTAGCGTCCAGAATCTTTCAGGGTGTTGTGTCACCGTCTTTTGGGCTCTTGGGATGTGTGTCATGTTGGAGTCCACTAGGGACGTGTCAAGGGGGTTCTTCGCTGACCCTATAGTCTTATATTCTATAGCCATCACCAAAGTTAGGGTAGGGTTATACTTAGATGATTCTATCATCAAACAATTTCACCGTTTGAACGGTTTGTGAGATCCATCTTGTGAGATTAATCTTTCGTCTGCCATTTCAGTTGCGTTATTCCTTATTCTTGCTTGTGTTCTTAGTTGCACTTGCAAGGGCCTTCTTGGCGAGGTCAATTCCTATGTGCACAGATTGATAACCAATAAGTGGTGGTGTAGTGATTGCAAGGGTTCAAACTTGTTGCTCAGAGCCTTCTCCACCAACATCGAGATCTCCACCAAATCGATTTATCTGTACCTATTAGAAGATCAAAAACCATAGTCCCCACCAAGATGTACATCCTCTAA
The DNA here is from genome assembly GCA_022530915.1 of Paspalum notatum. NCBI lineage: Eukaryota > Viridiplantae > Streptophyta > Magnoliopsida > Poales > Poaceae > Paspalum > Paspalum notatum. The sequence continues at coordinate 35,349,157 of CM039687.1, read as the reverse complement.
TGACTCATTCATTGCACAAATGTTGGTGGCAAGGGTGGAAATTTGCATGGTAAAAGCGGATGCACAATGCATGCCTATCATATCAATCGACAACCACACCATTTTTTGCAGTCTTCTTCTTGCGGAATGACGCATACATCTTGGATGGCTTGGCATGGGAATATGGCTAGAGCCATCTGATCATCGTGCTGATCAACCTTGTTAGACTCAATTGTCTTAGAGTCCCTAGGCTTCAAAGTTAACTTGCATTACTCTAGCCCTTTTGCTTTAGTTAGTTTGCATCAGTTTGGGGTATACAATCATTGCACATTATATAGGGTTACAGGGTAGGCTACCATAGCATAAAAACATTTTTCTTCTACCACATAAACACAAGAACTCGTACAAGCAAAAGATCATAGATTGTTACCATTAGACGTGCAGTGCAGTGGAAGACAAGTCGAAGCAGTCGAGTGCCTAACGTCGAGCACCGAGTGGTTGCGGTGAGAAGAGCCAATGCCGATTCCTTCAGTCGATCTCGATCAAGAACCACTTGGCCACCGTCGAGATCATTCGGTTGGTCAGCATAGCAGTCGTAGCAATGCCTATACGGTATCCACACGTGCGGGAAGGTGACACCGAGTTCTGGCGTGCTAGCACCATGAACTTGGTGGAGGATCTTGAGAGATTGGACTAAGGCACAGCTAGTGTTTCGCAGAAACCTTTTTTGTGATGGCTCACGTGCTCAACCGGTACTTTAAGCCGTGCCCTCTCGTGCATATGTATAGACTCCATTAATGGCCCATCAAGATTCTAATTGCTTGCTGATCAAGTATCTGAGTCCGGATTGAGGTCCAACTGCGCAGACCATCAGCGAGCTTCCGAACCAAACCGAGCAGGTTGAGTCCCAGTCAGACTCTGCATCGGCTCATGCATGAGCCGATCGGGTTCAGAGTCAGACCTACAAATTGCCATGTGGGACACATCCTCCATCAATCGCCCACTTGCCCAAGGGCAATATCCTGGTGTCCCGTTCTCTTAAGTGTGTGACCCTATAGGTTCTCATGCAGTCAGCCATGGCGAAAAACCTTTTCTCAAACCAATTAATCAACAACGTCACCTAGCAGCACATTTGACCACCTGAGAGCACAATGATCATATCAACCGAGCCTTGACATACAACTCGTTCTAATTCCTTTTGCCACGCGACGCCAGTTAGACCCAAGGCGAGATTTGTGCCACCCTTGTTTAATAGTTTGACTAATTACCGGCTGGCGGCGAGGTTAGGGCGAGGGACACACAGGTGCTGGGGATCGCGCTGCTGCTGCACTCGTCTCCGTGTCGTGCGGCTCTGATCGGCTTTTGAGGGAGAGCCGATCCGTTGTTGCGTTGTGGTGCGGGCGTGCCACCTGGCTTGACCTTACAGCCAGAAAGGTTGCTGGGATGCTATTGTTGGCTCCTGTTCTCCCTGAAAAGCTTACACAAAGGGTCGTGTACTCCAGTCGGCCGATGTACAGGCATTAGGTGTAGATATAGCATAAAAATAGCTAAAACATGCATCTAGAGTAAAGGAGACATAAAACCCTATCTAAAAGCATGATATAATAGATCTATGGAGCCAGATTGGCTTCAAACCAGGACCTCCAAAGAAGTCCACCTAGCTAGACAGATACAAACTATGACATGTATAGATAGGGTGCGCGATTTACGCTAGTCTATTGGCAAGTCGCGCGTGTAAGGAAAATGGGCCCTAAGCCCTATGCTTAGTTCTCTAATGTGACTTTGGTGGTTGAAGTGACAACACATGCCAAGGGACTAATATTTGTACAAGTGATTTTGTGGCTAAGTCCTAGGGTGCAAAAGGTGGACTTGGGGTACAAAAACCTCAAATGAGAACTTAAAAGACACAAGAAAAGACCCACGCCGACATCAAGTTGCAAGCTAGAGCCCTGACTTGGCAATCCCGATTTATTGGGCCACTGGAAGGTCCGGAGAAGCCCCGTCAAATGATCCGAAGAGAAGTAAAGACCGAATTTGAAGACTCAAGACCTGGTGCAGTTTTACACGCACCGAATGATATAGATAGTGAGTGAAGATTCGACCACGTCTCGGTGCTTTCACGCACCAGACAGTCTGGTGGTCCTACCATCGGATGGTAGGGTGGTCCACCGGATGTCATAAACAAAAGACAGTGCAAGATGAAGACCTAGGCTTCAACACGCACCGGACGGTCCAATGGTCCCAATGGTCGGATTCCAAGTCCAACGATCGACTCAACGGCTAGTCGCTTACATACATTGGACGGTCCAGTGGTGACGCAGAAAAGAGGAGGAAGCTCTTAACGGAAAGTTTTGAGGCTTGGGCTATAAATACCCCTATGCCCGGCCTCCACATTGTGGTGGGTGTATCCTGAGCTAATACAAGTGTTGAGACCCCATTTGATTCATCCCAAGAGCCTCATACACACATTTGAGAGCCCAACCACCATATGAGCATAAGAGACACATCTCGGCATACCTAGAGCCACCATAGCATCTTTGCTTAGGCCTTATTGTCTATCCCCGTGCCTGCATGCACGTCTTTGGTGTATCAAGTGCGGCTGTAAGTCTGCGAGACCCTTCGGAGTGTGGAGTGGCCGCCACCATCTTGTGAGAGTAAGGAAGGCCCTTGGTGGTTTGGCCAAAAGCTTCCCCTAATGGAGACGGCAGGGTAGCTCTGCAAGAAGGCCAACGGAAGACCCCCAACGGCCTTGTCCATCCTCCAACCCCTGCGTGGGGTGGTCGTGAAGGACTACGCATGAGAAAGGCATAGGTGGGTGTATACTGGGGATATCTGGAGACCCCGACCGTGGTTGCTTGGCTTCTGCAGAAGTCACTTTGCCATCCTCCACCCTTGCAAAGGGCGAGGCCTTATTCCTTTGAGGACTACATGAGAGCAAAGCACTTTGAGGAGCACCAACGAGGACTAGGGGTAGAGACCGCGAGTCTTTCCGAACCTCGGGAAAGAAAATCTTCGTGTGCCATCGTCTATATCGTCATCCGAAGTTTGCATTCTCGATCCTAATTCCTTTAGCTTACACATTTATATTCTTGCAATTGTGTGCTTACATTCCTAGACTAGCTTGATAGGTTAGTTTTTTGGTGGAACTAGGTTGCGTCACTTGGCCACGGTAGAATTAGCAACACTTAGCAAAACTTTAGTGCACATAGGTAGATTTACATTGCATAGGTTTTGCTTAGTTGCTGTAGTTTTTAGAAAGCCTTTGTTTTTAGAAAGCCTAATTCAGCCCTCTCTTAGGCGTCGGTCCAACCTTTAGCATGCACACGCTGCAGCGGCATGTCGTTGATTGTAATGGATGATGAGGTAGTGTAGGATGAGCCACACGAAAGACGATCTATATCACGAAAGCATAGAAACAGAAGTAGATCGACAAACGTGCAAAGTAAAAAACGAATCTCGCAACAAACGAGGCTTGTTACGAACTTCGTCGAGTAAATAACGGATCTCGTGCCAAGCAAGGCTCAACACAAGATTCGTTGAGATAACTAGCAAACCATGCCATAAAAAACGCTTCAGTACACGGTTCACCATACGGCTCATGCCCTAATGCCCTAAAGAAATAAATCATTAGAGCAGCATGATAATTACCTTGGAAAACCCTAGTTGTTAGGGTGGCGATGCGCCGAGAAAAGTTGGAGACACGTAGCTACTTGGAGCGTAATGTCGTCAATCTTATTTTGTAGAACATAGGTACATATTTATAGTCTGGAGACTTGGACAACAAATCCGACTCTTGCTAAAACTCTTTCTATATCTAAAAAAATCTATTTTTAGACGAGCTAGTCCCAACTCGACTCAAACTAGGCTAACATACATGGCCTGCTGGCCTTGGCGTCACCTCTTCCTTGGGCAACTTTGTCAACCCATTAGCCGATTTATCTACTCCTGAATCGGCTCTTCTAGCCCATTTAGCCGATCCGACCCATCTGGCACATCAGCTAAATTCTGGTGCTAACACTCATCAATGTGGATTACTGCACTAACCATTAGTCCAAAAATGTGATTAACCTTTAATCACATAGCACAGCCATTCATTCTCTAATCCATCCACCTCGAGGAGCCCAAGGGCAATCTCTCTCGTTATGTGAGAGGGGAAATTCCATCTTGGTGCACTCACATCCTATTCCATGTTTCTCGATGCACCCGAAAGTTACTTTTATAACTACGTAGTTACGAAATAGCATTTAGTAACCCCTAAGTACACCACTACACACAGTGAGAAACAATGGTGATCTAAGGTCAAAAGATTTAGTGGGTATATCACTCGAGAGCGCTTGATGGCACATATGAGCATAACAATCCCAATAACATCTCGGAGTGAGTCAATCCGACACCATGTTCTCTAACGTTTGTCCACATCATTGATTTGATATACAATATCCATGATCCGTGAAACATGATCATCAATCACTCCATGTGCTAGCCCTTGAATCATTACTATCCCACGTAAAGATTACATGCTAGGGACCATTTAGAACACAACATATAAAGAAGAGTCTCACGAACAAGTCATGTACTCGTTGATCCATTGTTTACAGCATCGTGTTCAAGGAACAAGGATGAATACTATTTATTCTATATAAAACATAACACATTCTCATCCCACAACACTAAAGTCAACTTAGATATTCAATGCCCATTGTTTTTGTATGTGCCTCAAACTTAGATTGTGGGAGAGGCTTCATTAACCAACCAACTGTAACAACCCAAATTTTTGTAAACCAAAAATCGCTACTTAAAAATTTCATTTCTATTTTTGCTTGTTGCATTCATATTACCTAGAAAATAGGATAAGAAAATAAAATGAATAATTAACCCTAATTAAAAATTTGATAAATAACTTTGTCTATGATTGTTCCTTGTGCATAAACTTGTGCATCATCATTTGGTTCTTACTTGGATCTTTGATTGAGTGTAAATGAAATCAAATTTCAATTCAAATCAACTCAGTTTAGTTGGGAAAAGAAATAAAAAAAAGAGAGAAATAGAGAAAGGCCTTTCGGCCAGGCTTTCGGCCCAATCACCAAACCAGCCCAACCCAGCCACCCCTCTCCCTTCTGCACTTGGGCCGACGCGCAACCGGACCGGCCCAAGCGAGGTCAACCTCGCGCCCAGCCGCTGCCTTGTGGGTCGCCGCCGCCGCCTCGCTGCCATGTGGGCCCCACGTGCAGTTTTCCCCTTCCTCCATCCTTTTCCCCTGCTCTCTCCGCTCGCGTCCGCACCCGATGCCGAACCGCGCCGGTGTGCTGCCGCTCTGCCGCCTTGCGCGCCAAGAAGATGAGGAAGGGAACTAGGATAGTGTCGCCAGCTCACCCGCTCAACCACCCCGCGCCAGTGGTCCCCGAGTCACGCGCCTTGCGTGACTCTGCCGAACGCTGGCGTGAGAGGGAGAGCTCCGCCACGCCCAATCCGCCTTCGGCCAGGAGGAAATCCGCCTTCCCCTTCAAACCCTAGCCTAGCCGCCGCTATAAGTAGGCCAAGACCCCTTCCTGGAACCCTAGCCAAGCCCTGGGGCTTGCCCAATTCCACCGCCGTCAACCGAGGGACAAGTGAGGAGGGACCGGAGGAGAGGAGGCCAGAGGGCACGCCGGAGCCGGAGGAGAAGAAGCCGTCGCCGGCCCAAGGAGGAGGCCGCGAGTCCGGAGCGGGCTGTGCCACGACCACGCATGGACGCCGCTGTACCCCGACACCGAGCCGACCCCACCGTTCACGCCAAGGGGAAGAGCCGACGACGAAGGGAGCCAGAGCGGAGCTGTACCCCGATGCCGATCATGCCAAGGAAGAGCTGCCGATGCCGCGCCACGCTGTTCCCCTGCTTCCTCTACCCCGACTCGAGTTCATCTTCTCGACCGCAAGCCAAGCTCGGTGAGCAAACCCATCCCCTAGACCAACCCCCGCCACGGACCGGGCTCTCTGAGTCCTTTCTGTCCGTGTGCCGCGCCATGGCTCTCTTGGAGCTCCGCCTTCTAGCAGTGACTCAAGCCACGGTCGCCGTCGTAGATGATGGTAAAGGAGTTGGGTAGGAGCGCCGTTGCGCTGGTCTTGAAGCACCGGGGGCCGGGTCAAAGCCGTGCTACCCGAGCGGGTGTGCCCTGGTACTGCGCATACCGAGCCCGCCGTGCACGGTGCGTCGCGCTGAGTCGCAATGAGCTGCTCGATCGGAAGCCATCACCGCTCCTAGAACTGATCTAGAGACGGCCTTGCTTGATGATCGGAGTTATGGTGAACCAAGCTGAACCCACACCCACGCCCGCTTGTGCCTCAGCTACCAAGTTCAAACCTACGAACGCCGCCAAGCCGAAGGGGACCCGAGTTAGCGCCGCGTCCGGGATCGTCCCGTGCTCGCGCGCGCGTTCATATCACCGTTCCACATCGTCGTGACCAAATCCTCTCGCCGCCAAGCCAAACTGTGGGGAGACTCCGCCTCGCCGTCGCGGCCGGAGTCGATCCGTGCCCGCGCACCCTTCCGCGCCGTCGCGCGCCATGGCCTTGTGTCCCCGTGTACTCAACCCAAGCGTGGCGCCTTCCACGTCCTTGCCGTCGGTCGAGCGATCACCATCGGGAAGCCGGCCTTCGTGCCGCAGTGTGTGCAGGTGGAGAAGGTCGCGCCCTGGCGCGTAGCTTGCCGCCGCAGCAAGCGCCACTGGCGGGGAGTTTCTTGGAGGCATTTTACCGAGCACCTTGTGCACGGGGTGGGAGTCAGAGGAGCTTGAGGAGAGAAAGTGGAGCTTGGGCTCCAGTCGCCGCCATGGCTTCGGCCCCGATCCACGCGTAGCAGGCCGAATGAGCGAGAGAGGGAGCGGGCCGAGCCAGGAGAGAAGGCCGAGTTGGGCCGGGGCCTCGGTCCAAAAAGCCAAGCGAAGTAGGCCGGGCCTGGAGGCTGCTTCAGCCTCTGGGCCGGGTGGCGAAGCAGGCCGAGTGAGGGGGAAAGAAAGAGTTGGGCTGCCTTCGGGCCAAGCCGAAAGGCCGCACAGCGGGCTTGCCAAGTCGAGCCGCTCGGGTGGGAGTGAGTAGGAGGCCGAGAAGGCCGAATTTCGGCCCATGACAAAACCCTGCCTCTGAAAATTCCCAAAAAATACTAAACCCCGTTTTTAACTTAGGAAATTCATAACTAATACAAACGAAGTCCAAATAATATGAAACCAGTTCCTAAATTCATCTAAAATCAAGCTCTATGGGTTAAAGCTATTGTTTGAGTGATGTTGGTTCTTAATGCACTTTATTTGGAGTTTGTGCCGCATGTGGTTTATTCGGTCTTTCGCGTTTAGGTCCGGAGGATCTCTCGGAGGACCCTGATGAGTACAACTACTTCAACTACACTGGAGCTTTAGAGCAGCCAGCTCTACCAAGGTCACCATTCAGACACTTCCCTGCTTCATAACCTATAGACACGCAACTTGCTACTGCTACTTTTATTAATTATGCTCGCTGTTAACCCAAAGATAGGGAGCCTGTTTCCATGTAGCCACTATTACCTTGATTGCTACATCACCACCATTATACTACTATAACTAAGTAAAATGAACATGATGTGAGATTGGGTGATATGTTGGTGGGATGTGATAACTCTTGGCGTGTGTGAAGTGGGTGGCTTTGAGCGAGAGATGGTGTGTGAGATGGGAGGCGAGAGTCGGCACCGGAAACATGGGAGAGACTAAACTCTCTTCAGAGTGGAGAGAGGTGTGTGGAGGTGCGCAGCCCACCGCTGAGGGTGGCAACCGACCTTTGAAAGGCTTGCTCTCGCCGATTTTAAGGACCGAGTAGGGGTGACAGTATCTTGGACTATGACTCGTGCATACCACACGACCTTAGGCCTGATTCTTGACTTTCCCCAATGGCACTGGAACTGTTGGCGTAAGGCGATAGTGTTAGGGGCGATGACGGTTACTGGGGTAATCTCTCGTCCCCGATATACTCGACCCGTGGGGCCCCGGATCAGTCGAGCTCACAGTTCTGAGAGTACGGTGGGTTTGTATCCGCATAGTTTCTAGCTCAGGAAAGCAGGAAAGGTGCCAGAAAGGGAGGGTTATCTATCGGTGTGGTGGGCCCGGGCAGATCGCTACTGCCTCCGTCCCATCTCGTGTGGGTACAGATGTACAACATCCTCTCGAGAGTGTATGATCTATACGTATAGCCGCCGTCCCCGGTCAAAGGACGACCCAAGAGCGGAGTCACTTCATCTAGCATGGGATTTCTTCTCTTTTCCCTCGAGTGTTTGGAATCCGGCTGCGGCCGTTGAGGCATGGACGGGTGGGAGCTGTCATGCCGCAGATGTAGTATGATGAGTGTGGATGATATGGAAGAGGTGTATGGTGGTGAGGTGTGTATGTGTTGGGTTGAGTGATGAGCAGGGGAACTGGTCGTGTGATCGAATTCCCGAATGGAATAATGATATGGTAAACTGGATAATATTATTTACATGCTTGCATAGGAAGCTTAGAGCCTTCCACATGTGCTAGTCCCTTTTATTATTACGCTGCCGCTTAGGGGAGTGTCTCAGGGTGGCCTGTGCTACTGGCGCGCAGGTTTTGGAGTTAAGCTGGATGATGACCTCTTCTTCGACGGAAGGCGATGAGATGGACGATGATTCCCGTAAAGGACGAAACAACGGAGGATCACGGTGCTTCGCTCAAGGATGCCTGTAGAGATGGACCCGAAGACCTACTTTCCGCTGCTAGATTACGATTTCTGCTTGATTCAGTCCTATTGGGCTTGTACCGGCTTAGGCCATTAATGTATAAATGTAATGTTATTCGAAGCTGTGGATGCAATACCGATTGAAACATATGAATTGCGATAGCTTATGTGTATCCTGGGACTATCGCAATGAGTAAAGGCTTGGATTTCGGCATCGCGGAAACCGGGTCGTTTCAGGTGGTATTAGAGCCGAGCTTGACCGTAGCACGTGACCCTAGACTCGGACGAACATAAGGACTAATTTATGAACAAATTATTTTACTTGACTGGCAATTTTGAAAATTTTATCAACCCATGTCTACTTCTTACCCGTAGTCTATTGGAAATTATTTTGATTTTCTCTCTTTCGAATCAAAATCCTTCCCCGGAATTTAAAAAACTTTCAACTGGATTTAAACATTAGAACACGAGACAATCGTTCTCATCATACCTACGTTGCATCAAAAGAGTTCTGGCCAAATGGAAGAGCAATATTAAGTTGAAATGCAATGAAGACTTGAGTGTGCCTACTTGGATTGGATCAGTTATCATCAAAAACAACATCTTGTTGAAAGCAATCGAATGAGCATAAAGCCTATACCGACAAGAGCCTTTGATGGAAAAGGGCGTCACCTTCTCAATTGACCTGTCAAATGACCACGCTTTAGTGACTACCCTCCGTATGCCACGATGTAGAATAATCCGGTAGAAGTGCGATATCTCTAGAGCCATAGAGCCAGCCTAGAGAAAGCACATAATTAGGGTATAATATTATATTGAGTGCCTGGATCTTATGGATTTATTTGGTTCTTATGCTTCTTCTGCTTGAGTGCTCCTAATAAACTATTTTATTATAAGTTAAATAATATTATAGACTCCATCGTAAATGACCACGTAAACACCCAACCCGTTTTAACATCGACTTCCCTCTCATCTTAACAGATGCCGCTAAGAAGGTCAAACCGGTTGATGGCCATGGGTGATGGAATTAGGAGTGGCAATGCACCACCCCTAGAAAGAGGAAGAAGGCACCGAGGAAGAGGAGGCGGAGAAATAGATAGTAGGCATATGCCACAGCCCGAGAACCCAATTCCAGAGCCTGAAATTAACCTACCACCACCTCTAGAACCACAGCCTCCTAATCCTCACACACCTTCCATAGACCAGCTAATATCCAAACAAGACCAGATGATCGCTAACCAGAATCAGCTTATGCAAACCATGGCCAACCTACTACATGCTCAGAAAAACCAAAACCCTCCACCAAACCCAGTCCAGAATGACCATACCCAAGACCCACACCCCGAGAGCCTTACCAAGAAGATTGAGGGATTCATAAAGCTGAAAGCCCCCACCTTTGACTACACCGATGACCCACTCGAGGCTGAGGATTGGCTAAGGGAGATTGAGAAGAAGCTTGATCTTACTACTTGCACGGATGAAGAATGTGTGGCTCTTGCTGTCCACCAGTTGAAAGGCTAAGCGAGCGCTTGGTGGGATAGTTTTTGCGAGACCCATGATGACCCAACCAGTATCGCATGGGAGGAGTTTACGGTTGCTTTCAGGGAGTTCTTTGTGCCAAAGGAAATATTGATGCAAAAGGCAGCAGAATTCCGCAACTTGAAGCAAGGCACCATGAAGGTACAAGAGTATGTGAACCTCTTCATCAAGATGATGAGGTATGCCCCAGATGATACCAGAACCGACGAGAAGAAGCAATATTGGTTCCTACAAGGACTACATCCAGAAATCCGAGTGCTCTTGACCGCAGGTGTCTACCGATCTCTTCGGCACATGATGAACAAGGCCATCTCTGTTGGGAAAGAGGTATCGGACTACCATGGGGGTGAAAGCTCCAAGAGAAAGCGCACCGATCACATGTCTCTACCCGGAACATTTCAGAGACCCTGGTATGACCTTGGTGATAGTGACGATGACCTGGACTACAATGCCGAAGTGCAAAGTCCCATTCGCCAAAGGCAGAGCTACCAGCCCCTTGGGGAGGACTCATGGGAAGAAACACCCACACCGATCCCTACTCCACGTGATTTGGCGTTCACTTGCTTCGTGTGTGGCAGTCTCGATCATGAGGCTGATTTATGCCCATACAAGGAAAAGAAGAAGAGGAAGAGAAAAAGATATGCCAAGGCGCATACACACAGAAGGTCAGATCAATGCACTCAAGTCCGTGCACCGCAGTCAGCTATGCAATGCCAGTTGAACTATGTGACCGCTGAGGATGCTACCAACGCACCAGATGTCGTACTCGGTGAGTTTTTGGTTAACGAGACTAATGCCTTAGTGCTATTTGATTCTGGAGCAGCAAGTTCATATGTGTCATCTAAGTTTGCTACTCAGAATTCTCTGGTTTCTATAACTCGGAAAAGACCCATAATCACTAGCTCACCCTTGGGGAAGATGAGCTGCACTTTGTTTTGCAAAGGTGTGAGTATCCTGATAGCAGGATTGGAGTTCAAGGCAGACTTGACCATTCTCTGTTCTGACGGGATAGATGTAATTTTGGGTATGGACTGGCTCACAAGACACCGAGGTGTGATTTCTTGCTTTCCTCGCTCAGTCAAGCTTGTACACCCTAGTGGACAGGAGGTAGAGTTTGTCCCTGTACAGTCGTCAGTTATCCACCAGTTGCACAGTCTTGTCACCAGGGCTTTGGAGGAGATACCCGTTGTTTGTGAGTATCCGAATGTCTTCCCAGATGATATACCAGGGTTACCACCAGATCGAGCTGTGGAATTTGTGATCAAGCTTGTGCCAGGGACTGCTCCTATAGCAAAGGCGCCCTACAGAATGTCAGGAAAAGAATATGATGAGTCGAAGAGGCAACTGGATGAACTGCTGGAGAAAGGGTTAATTAGATGCAGTATATCACCATGGGGAGCCCCAGTGCTGTTCGTGAAGAAGAAAGACGGATCAATGAGATTGTGCATAGATTACCGCGAGCTAAATGCGGTCACATTAAAGAGCAAGTGCCCGTTGCCCTGAATTGATGATCTGCTTGAAGGGGGCAAAGTATTTTAGTAAGATTGACCTCAGGTCTGGGTACCATCAGATGAAGATCCGAGAGGAGGATATACCAAAGACAGCCTTTGTGACCCGGTATGGTTACCATGAGTTCACTGTTGTGTCATCCGGTCTCACAAATGCCCCAGCATACTTCATGAACATGATGAACTCGATTTTCAAAGAAGAACTTGACCAATTTGTAGACGTTTTCACTGATGAAATCGTGATTTACTCCAAGACACGTGAACAGCATGAGAAGCATCTGCGAGCTGTGTTAGAGAAGCTCCGAAAGAACCAGTTGTATGGGAAGTTTAGCAAGTGTGAGTTTTGGTTGAAGAAAATTTCCTTGCTTGGCCACGTGTTGACAGCAGAAGGTGTGTCAGTGGATCCTGAGAAGATTGAGGCCATGTCCAAATGGAAGACTCCTCGCAATGTGACTGAGATCAGAAGCTTCTTGGGGTTAGCTAAATACTACTGGAGGTTCATCGAGAATTTCTCCAAGATTGCAAGGCCAATGACTGAGCTGCTCAAAGACAAAGTGACATTTGAATGGAATGATAAGCGTGAGAAAAGTTTTCAGTGTCTGAAGGACAAGCTATCTACGACTCCAGTGCTTACTTTGCCGGATCTGCAGAAGGACTTTGTCGTGTACTGCGATGCTTCCAGACAGGGTTTGGGATGTGTGTTAATGCAAGATAATCATGTGATTTCCTATGCCTTCCGCCAGTTGAGAACTCATGAGGAGAACTACCCGACTCACGACTTAGAACTTGCAGCAGTGGTTCATGCGCTGAAGATTTGGAGACACTATCTGTTAGGGAACAAGTGCGATCTCTATACAGATCACAAGAGCTTGAAGTACATCTTTACTCAGTCTGAGCTGAACATGAGGCAGAGAAGATGGTTAGAATTGATCAAAGATTATCAGCTGGAAATCCACTATCACCCTGGAAAAGCAAATGTGGTAACTGATGCTTTGAGCCGCAAGACTTACTGCAACCTTTTGATAGGAGAAGAATTGTCAGCAGAGTTATGTGCAGAAATGGAGCAGTTGAGGCTTGATTTTGTCACTACCGAGCAGTTAAATGAGTTAAGAGTCAGATGCACCCTAGAAGATCAAATCAGACAAGCTCAGAAAGATTGCCCAAGCATAGCAGAATTGAAAGTGGGAATGGAGAAAGGCTTACTTCCGGATTTCAGGATAGATGATCGGGGCGCCATTTGGCTGAAAGGACGCTTGTGCGTTCCACTTGATGAAGGGATCAGAGAATCCATTCTAACTGAGGCTCACTGTACTAAGTACTCGATCCACCTAGGAAGCACCAAGATGTACCAAGACTTGAAGAAGTTGTTCTGGTGGAGAAGAATGAAGCGTGACATCGCTGCCTTCGTTGCTCAGTGTGAAACCTGCAACCGAATAAAAGCAGAAAAGCAGAGGCCTGCTGGATTGTTGAAGCCCTTGGAAATTCCGATGTGGAAATGGGAGAAAATTACCACGGACTTCATAATTGGACTTCCCCGCACTCCAAAGGGGAATGACTCTATCTGGGTAATTGTTGATCGACTGACCAAGTCAGCTCACTTTATACCAGTGAAGGCTACTCACAATGCCCCTAGATTGGCTGAGCTATATACAGAATGTGTTGAGACTCCATGGGGTTCCTATTAGCATCGTCTCCGATAGAGGACCGCAATTCACTGCCAGATTCTGGAAGAGTTTGCATGAAGCCTTGGGCACTAACCTAGACTACAGTACCGCTTACCACCCCCAGACTGATGGGCAGACGGAACGAGTGAATCAACTCCTAGAAGACCTTCTGAGAGCTTGTGTGTTGACTTATGGACCGAATTGGGAAGACAGCTTGCCGTTTGCAGAATTTTCGTACAACAACAGCTATCAAGCCAGCATTGAGATGTCGCCATTCCAGGCCTTGTATGGTCGACAGTGCAGGACTCCCTTGATGTGGGAAGAAGCAGGAGAGAGACAGTTCTTTGGGCCAGCTATGTTTGAAGAAGCAGCAGAAAATGTGGCAAAGGTCAGGGAGAACCTCAGAGTAGCTCAGAGCCGCCAGAAAAGCTATGCAGATAAGCGCAGGCGTGAGCTCACTTTTGAAGCAGGAGAATTTGTGTACTTGAAAGTGTCACCCTTGCGTGGAACCAAGAGATTTCATACGAGAGGGAAACTTGCACCAAGATATGTTGGGCCTTACAGAATCAAGAAAAAGATTGGAGAGCTAGCCTACGAGCTTAAGTTGCCAGAGCACTTGTCCGGTGTGCACCCAGTGTTTCACGTTTCTCAACTTCGCAAGTGTTTGAGATTGCCTGAGGATCAGATATCGCCAGAAGCAATAGACTTGCAAGATAATTTGGAGTACCTGGAGCATCCAGTGCAGATTCTTGACCGGGCAGAGAAAGGAACCAGAAGGACAAGGATTCCAGTGTGCAAAGTGTTGTGGAGTAATCACTCCGAAAGAGAAGCCACTTGGGAGAAGGAGTCCGAGCTTCGAGAGAAGTATCCACACCTCTTCGAGAACGAGTAAGTTACCCCAAATCTCGAGGACGAGATTCTTGTGAGGGGGGGGGAGACTGTAACAACCCAAATTTTTGTAAACCAAAAATCGCTACTTAAAAATTTCATTTCTATTTTTGCTTGTTGCATTCATATTACCTAGAAAATAGGATAAGAAAATAAAATGAATAATTAACCCTAATAAAAAATTTGATAAATAACTTTGTCTATGATTGTTCCTTGTGCATAAACTTGTGCATCATCATTTGGTTCTTACTTGGATCTTTGATTGAGTGTAAATGAAATCAAATTTCAATTCAAATCAACTCAGTTTAGTTGGGAAAAGAAATCAAAAAAAGAGAGAAATAGAGAAAGGCCTTTCGGCCAGGCTTTCGGCTCAATCACCAAGCCAGCCCAACCCAGCCACCCCTCTCCCTTCTGCACTTGGGCCGACGCGCAACCGGACCGGCCCAAGCGAGGTCAACCTCGCGCCCAGCCGCTGCCTTGTGGGTCGCCGCCGCCGCCTCGCTGCCATGTGGGCCCCACGTGCAGTTTTCCCTTCCTCCATCCTTTTCCCCTGCTCTCTCCGCTCGCGTCCGCACCCGATGCTGAACCGCGCCGGTGTGCTGCCGCTCTGCCGCCTTGCGCGCCAAGAAGATAAGGAAGGGAACTAGGATAGCGTCGCCAGCTCACCCGCTCAACCACCCCGCGCCAGTGGTCCCCGGGTCACGCGCCTTGCGTGACTCTGCCGAGCGCTGGCGTGAGAGGGAGAGCTCCGCCACGCCCAATCCGCCTTCGGCCAGGAGGAAATCCGCATTCCCCTTCAAACCCTAGCCTAGCCGCCGCTATAAGTAGGCCAAGACCCCTTCCTGGAACCCTAGCCAAGCCCTGGGGCTTGCCCAATTCCACCGCCGTCGACCGAGGGACAAGTGAGGAGGGACCGGAGGAGAGGAGGCCAGAGGGCGCGCCGGAGCCGGAGGAGAAGAAGCCGTCGCCGGCCCAAGGAGGAGGCCGCGAGTCCGGAGCGGGCTGTGCCACGACCACGCGTGGACGCCGCTGTACCCGGCACCGAGCCGACGCCACCGTTCGCGCCGAGGGAAAGAGCCGACGACAAAGGGAGCCAGAGTGGCGCTGTACCCCGACGCCGATCGTGCCAAGGAAGAGCTGCCGATGCCGCGCCACGCCGTTCCCCTGCTTCCTCTACCCCGACTCGAGTTCGTCTTCTCGACCGCAAGAACAAGCTCGGTGAGCAAACCTATCCCCTAGACCAACCCCCGCCACGGACCGGGCTCTCTGAGTCCTTTCTGTCCGTGTGTCGCGCCATGGCTCTCTTGGAGCTCCGCCTTCGAGCGGTGACTCGAGCCACGGTCGCCGTCGTAGATGATGGTAAAGGAGTTGCGTAGGAGCACCGTTGCGCTGGTCTTGAAGCGCCGAGGGCCGGGTCAAAGCCGTGCTACCTGAGCGGGTGTGCCCTGGTACTGCGCATACCGAGCCCGCCGTGCACAGTGCGCATACCAAACTGTGGGGAGACTCCGCCTCGCCGTCGCGGCCGGAGTCGATCCGTGCCCGCGCACCCTTCCGCGCCGTCGCGCGCCATGGCCTTGTGTCCCCGCGTACTCAACCCAAGCGTGGCGCCTTCCACGTCCTTGCCGTCGGTCGAGCGATCACCATCGGGAAGCCGGCCTTCGTGCCGCAGTGTGTGCAGGTGGAGAAGGTCGTGCCCTGGCGCGTAGCTTGCCGCCGCAGCAAGCGCCGCCGGCGGAGAGTTTCTTGGAGGCATTTTACCGAGCACCTTGTGCATGGGGTGGGAGTCAGAGGAGGTTGAGGAGAGAAAGTGGAGCTTGGGCTCCAGTCGCCGCCGTGGCTTCGGCCCGGATCCACGCGTAGCAAGCCGAATGAGCGAGAGAGGGAGCGGGCCGAGCCTGGAGAGAAGGCCGAGTTGGGCCGGCGCCTCGGTCCAAAAAGCCAAGCGAAGTAGGCCGGGCCTGGCGGCTGCTGCAGCCTCTGGGCCGGGTAGCGAAGCAGGCCGAGTGAGGGGGAAAGAAAGAGTTGGGCTGCCTTCGGCCCAAGCCGAAAGGCCGCGCAGCGGGCTTGCCAAGTCGAGCCGCTCGGGTAGGAGTGAGTAGGAGGCCGAGAAGGCCGAATTTCGGCCCATGACAAAACCCTGCCTCTGAAAATTCCCAGAAAATACTAAACCCCATTTTTAACTTAGGAAATTCATAACTAATACAAACGAAGTCCAAATAATATGAAACCAGTTCCTAAATTCATCTAAAATCAAGCTCTACGGGTTAAAGCTATTGTTTGAGTGATGTTGGTTCTTAATGCACTTTATTTGGAGTTTGTGCCGCATGTGGTTTATTCGGTCTTTCGCGTTTAGGTCCGGAGGATCTCTCGGAGGACCCTGATGAGTACAACTACTTCAACTACATTGGAGCTTTAGAGCAGCCAGCTCTACCGAGGTCACCATTCAGACACTTCCCTGCTTCATAACCTATAGACACGCAACTTGCTACTGCTACTTTTATTAATTATGCTTGCTGTTAACCCAAAGATAGGGAGCCTGTTTCCATGTAGCCACTATTACCTTGCTTGCTAAATCACCACCATTATACTACTATAACTAAGTAAAATGAACATGATGTGAGATTGGGTGATATGTTGGTGGGATGTGATAACTCTTGGCGTGTGTGAAGTGGGTGGATTTGAGCGAGAGATGGTGTGTGAGATGGGTGGCGAGAGTCGGCACCGGAAACATGGGAGAGACTAGAACTCTCTTCAGAGTGGAGAGAGGTGTGTGGAGGTGTGCGGCCCACCGCTGAGGGTGGCAACCGACCTTTGGAAGGCTTGCTCTCGCCGATTAAGGACCGAGTAGGGGTGACAGTATCTTGGACTATGACTCGTGCATACCACACGACCTCAGGCCCGATTCTTGACTTTCCCCAATGGCACTGGAACTGTTGGCGTAAGGCGATAGTGTTAGGAGGCGATGACGGTTGCTGGGGTAATCTCTCGTCCCCGATATACTCGACCCGTGGGGCCCCGGATCAGTCGAGCTTACAGTTCTGAGAGTGCGGTGGGTTTGTATCCGCACACTTTCTAGCTCAGGAAAGCAGGAAAGGTGCCAGAAAGGGAGGGTTATTTATCGGTGTGGTGGGCCCGGGCAGATCGCTACTGCCTCCGTCCCATCTCGTGTGGGTACAGATGTACAACATCCTCTCGAGAGTGTATGATCTATACGTATAGCCGCCGTCCCCGGTCAAAAGATGACCCAAGAGCAGAGTCACTTCATCTAGCATGGGATTTCTTCTCTTCTCCCTCGAGTGTTTGGAATCTGGCTGCGGCCGTTGAGGCATGGACGGGTGGGAGCTGTCATGCCACAGATGTAGTATGATGAGTGTGGATGATATGGAAGAGGTGTATGGTGGTGAGGTGTGTATGTGTTGGGTTGAGTGATGAGCAGGGGAACTTGTCGTGTGATCGAATTCCCGAATGGAATAATGATATGGTAAACTGGATAATATTATTTACATACTTGCTTGCATAGGAAGCCTAGAGCCTTCCACATGTTCCAGTCCCTTTTATTATTACGCTGCCGCTTAGGGGAGTGTCTCAGGGTGGCCTGCGCTACTGGCGCGCAGGTTTTGGAGTTAAGCTGGATGACGACCTCTTCTTCGACGGAAGGCGATGAGATGGACGACGATTCCCATAAAGGACGAAACAACGGAGGATCACGGTGCTTCGCTCAAGGATTCCTGTGGAGATGGACCCGAAGACCTACTTTCCGCTGCTAGATTACGATTTCTGCTTGATTCAGTCCTATTGGGCTTGTACCGGCTTAGGCCATTAATGTATAAATGTAATGTTATTCGAAGCTGTGGATGCAATACCGATTGAAACATATGAATTGCGATAGCTTATGTGTATCCTGGGACTATCGCAATGAGTAAAGGCTTGGATTTCGGCATCGCGGAATCTGGGTCGTTTCAGGTATATTTAGATCTATGTGCACCTTACATATCTTCACATCACATCTATCAATAATCTCTTTGATCATGTGATATTGACTGAGTATATGTTTGGAGTTTTAGTGTACCTAGGTTCCTTAGCTTGAGCAATGGCACCGATATTATTACAGCAAAGGTCTAATGGGCTCGAAGCACTCAGAACAACACCGAACTTAGAAACAAACTTTTTGATCCAAACTGCCTACTTTGCAACTTCCAAAGCTACAATATACTCCATTTCTGTTGCATAATCGACTACCGTATATTGCTTGAAACTCTTCCAACTTACCGTTCCACCATTTAAGTTGATTAAATCATAATTTCATACATGAATTCCACAATTTAACTCAGCTATGTTGACTTTTTTATTGAGTTTATACTTAAATTTGTCCATAAATTATCCATTTAAGTTGATTAAATCATAATTTCGTGCATGAATTCCACACCACATTAATAGATCCATATGAAATAGAAGTCCACATTTTAAACAGGTCAATATCAAGTTTATACATATCCTTTTTTTACCAAAAAAGCAGATAAGCATAATACAGACTCGTTTAACAAAGAAACAACATTATAACCATCACGCAAAGAAAAACATAACTGCAATCAATCTACACAGCCCTAAAAGGGAATACGGATTACAACAAGTTTAGCCATGAAAGGATTGCAGATCGTGAAGTCTCCTTAAGCCTTGGAGTCGAGCTTCTTCCTTTGAAACGTATAATCCACATATTAGTATTGGCCTGTTGCCCAACAAAGACCTTTCCGTTTCTTGTCTTCTAGATTTCCCACATGGCAATAATACATATTTCCATGAAGAATGCTATACTTGAGTTTTGGCTAGCTTGCAACACTCTTTCCTGAATTGGGAGAAGCATATTCCAGTGTATATTGAGAACTTGCCAGTAGCGTGTAGAAAAGGGGCATTGGAACAACAGGTGATCAACATCCTCCTCTATGGCATCCAGGCAAAGGTTGCAGTGAGAACCCTGCTGTTGTAGCATGTTCCTTCTTATTAACATACTTTTGGTGTTAATCCTGTCAACGAGTACTAGCCAGAAGAAGAATTTAGTTCTCATTGTACACTTGCACTACCAAAGCTTGGCGAAGACTCCTGAGGCCTCAATATCATCATGTTTCTTTCCATAATAATTATGACTAATTATGAACTGAGATTTTCTCCACTCCCCCAGACAGAGACCGGGCATTGCATTGCTCAGCATCATACATAGTAGTGGAAAGCACTACATGATATATATGGATATTGTTTATTAGATTGAACGCGTACTTTCTTAGGGGCTATGCAATTTATATACTATAAACTTGTATTACGGTATATGGATTTTAACTATGAACTTATATTATTGTGATAAATTTGGTTTTTATGTATTTTAGGCTGAGTCCAGCAGATCGTGTATATTTAAACTCCACCCTATTTACAACATAGCTATAGTGTCATTTCCATACTATAGACGACCATGTAGACGATCTATTGGACATGGTCTTATGTGTGATTTCATGTGGTACACGTAGGTTTGTATGCATTTTTTATGAATAATTTGTGTGGAATGTATTTGATATATATTGTAAATTGCGATATGCAAAATTACAATAAAATTATATCAGGATATTTAATATTTTTAAACCATTTTACAAGGAAAACACCGGAATTCCGATCGAAAAGAAAACGAAGTTCATTTTCGTCAAATTTAATTTGCTTTCTGTTCTGAAAATTCGAAATTCACAAAATTTCCATCAAAATTTCGTTTTTGCTGCCATGAGAAATTACTGGAAAACGGAAACGTTAACCCTGGATGGCTAGTCGTCGACCAAACTTTGCCCCCCAGAAATACCATGAGGCGAACGAAGCAACAGTCCAACACATACATGATCATTCAATAGTTTGATGACCACCTGTTTGATATCCAACTGACTAGCAGTGTTTGCCGGAGGTGCCAATAGTTCAATTATGGCCATTCCTAAGAAGCAGCACGCATGCAATGCAAGCTGTGCTTGTCCAAAATATATCGCGCTGCTATATTTCTCCATTCCAAAATTAAACATTTCTGGCTAATTTTAGCACTTTTTATAGCCCCATCAGGCATCAGGTTTCCACCCATTGGCCAGTTCCATGCCCGCGCACCTGGTTTGCCAATCTTGAAGTTGCTGTTGCTGTGGTTCGATCGCTGTTCGGTAAGGGAGATGGCGTGGCCTCGCGGCATGACCGTGCCTATCCTCTTGGTCCTTTTCCTCATCGCCCTGGGTATGATCACCATCATCCTCCATCTCAAATAATATCACACTTGGCTTCTAAACTTAACATTTTATCATTTGTCTTATTCAAAACTTGTGTAAAATATTATTTATTCTACGATGGTTTGATTTATTGTCATAGCAATTTTAAGCATGATTTATATTTCAAGCATTATACTATAATGTTTTATAAATAATATGAATAGGCAAACATAGTATCCAAAAGTCAACAGTGAATTATAATTTAGGACAAATGAAATATAAGATACTTACGAAATACGGATGGTTATTTTTCGTACGTATATATTACTATTAAGCGGGATAAAAATGTGATGTTCAGTCTCCTTATATATATGTGTACTGCATGCAGAGACAGTGACAGCGAGGGACGTCGTCGAGGAGAGGCTCTGCCTGTCGCAGAGTCACACATTCAAGGGCATGTGCATAAGCAGCAACAATTGCGCCAATGTGTGCATGACCGAGAACTTCACCAGCGGCGTGTGCAAGATAGAGGGTGCCACGCGAAAGTGCTTCTGCAAGAAGATCTGCTAGACAGTGCACGCTGCCCCGCGTCAGTCTGCATGCCAACTAGCGGAACGGCAGGATCACCACCCATCTATTATGGATAGACATAGACTCCCATTCAACATGCTATCCACATTATCTAAGAATTCACTAAGTTAAATAAATAGTTATGTCATCATCCACTAAAAACATTTACTAATGTCTCTTATTTTTCTTGTTGATAACATCCATACATGCAACTATAAATATGTGAATATCATCCTATAAAATTCCTATATCAGAAATACAAACAATTATTTAAGTGTTGATCTTAAGATGAATGTGCTATCGAGTATAATGTTTTTGAAAAAATATTCTCAGTAATCATGTAGCTATCCACATCAAGTTCACAAAGTCAAAAACCATATCATCATTCAATAGGAAACTTGTGTGATGTCTTCTCACAATTTTTTTTAATAATATTCATACATGCAACTATAAGTCTATGTGAGCAATGTCCTATAAAATTCTTGTGTAAGAAACACGTTCAATCATTTTTCAAGTGTGGATCTCTTAACAAAGACGAAAGTGCTATCACGTATAATATGTTTGAATAAAATATTCTCTGTAATCATATCAATCTTTCTACCATTAATTTTTTTTAGAAAAACCATTTAAGAATTTCCGCAGCAACGCGTGGGCCGTGGGGTACCATGTAATTACATTTATTTGTCATGCCAGCCTTTCATTTTATATGCTACGATTGTTGGGTATCAAGTTCCTCTAAGCTTGCTGGCCTAGGTGCGTTTCTTGCTTCTTTCCTACGTAGGACCGAAAGTTGCGACTAGAGAATGGTGAATAGAAGCACATGAAAACTCAAATTCAAATCCTGTGGGTAAGGCGGTAAGGCCACACGGCCTCCCCTCATCGTCGCCCGGCAACCCTCATGGTCGCCCGGCCATTGGATACACCGACTTTCGCGATCGTGATTTGGCCTTTCCAAGTCGGTTGCATGCTGTCCAAGGCAGTGGGCGCGAATTGGTCACAAAGAATAGGCCGGCCAGCCACTCCCTTAGGTCGTTCATCCCTCGGATACACCGCCTTTGATGTTGGATGGTGTGGATGTACTCCAAGTGGTGGTTGACAGTCGGTAAATGTCGAAAGATGGGCTAATTGATCCAAATGTTGGCCTTCTGACATTGGGCTCGTCTTGGGCTTGTTCCCTTAGGTGTATATGGGATCTTGGTGACTCCCTTGGGTCATAGAAGTGAAGAGTGGGCCATTTGTAGAGATTGTATGGCCGACCGGCCAACCCTTAGGCCGGTCGCCCAGCCAATGTTCTGGCCGCCCGGCCATGCCACTTTTCCCGCCAAACTTGCGATGGCCATAACTTTTGCTTCTGAACTCCGAATTAGGTGAACCAAAAGTCCATTTCAATCATCTCGACGAGCTCTTCAACATGATGCATTGAAACATGTGATTTGAATAACCTGTGCACCATGTCCAAGTGATTCTTAGTTTCTTCATTAGAGTTCTGTTGAAATGGGCCCTCATTTCTATGGCTTTTGTTGCTCATTCACCATTGAAGGTATTTGTGCACCAACCAGTAGGTGGACCTAAGTCCCTACACATGTCTTCCGGAAGCTTTTTCAAGTCTTGGCGTCTCGGGACAAGGATGCCATACTGCTCTCTAATCTTGTTCTTTTGATTCTCAATGAGCCTTGCTCTTTTAGGTTCCAATCAACATAGGGTGCCTTATCTCCTCGAACCACTTTTCCTGACTAGAGAAGTACTCCCAATCACGTCCCGTTCCCTACTACACTAGCAATGGACAATAATCAGGCAAATCATTTCACAAAAAAAAAATATAGGAGTTCAAGAAACTTACCCAAAAGTCTCTAAGGACCGAAAGAGTGACCTAAGGAGGGGTGAATAGGTTGACACCTAAAAACCTACAACCCCCAAAACCCTCTCTTCTCACACCGTGCAAGATCACGCAGCAACAAGTGCTACTGACCCTAGGACACATCGAGGAAAGCCTAATGGAAGGACTCAAATCAATGCCCAAAAGAACGGACGCAAAACGAGCTAGAACACCAAACAAAGCAGGGCTGACTGCAAACACCGGATATTCTGGTAGCACTCACCGGATATTCCGGTAGGTCCCATCGGATATTCCGGTAAGGCCCGCCGGATATTTCGGTAGAGCAGCTGCCAGGCACGGCGCCGGAGTGTTCGGTCCTCGCTGCCGGACTATCCAGTGGGACACCAGATAGTCCGGTGGCAGAGCCGGATAGTCCGGTAAAACAGCCCAGATTTGAGTTTCCAAAGCCAAATCTTGACTAAATCTAATCCAAACTTCATGAGATTTTGCACGGGCTATCTAGGGTCTATTCCAAAGCTATTCCCAAAAGATCTACTGAAAAAGATAACAGGACTAGCAGGAATTTCAAATCTCGTGAAGATGGCAATATTTGGGCAAAAAAAGGGAAAACCCAAACATGACTTGCTCGTGGCAATCCAGCAGGATTGAGATACACTTGGGTGTAATCTCCACGTCCTTGCAAGTCCAAAACACCAAAAGAGAAGGGGAAATCTCGTAGGCAAACCAAAACTCCAAAAGCCCTTGAGATTTCACCCAAAAACCAAAGGGAAGGGGAGGGAGAAGAATTCTGCACTCAAGTACTCAAGACATGGCTATGAAATTCACTCTACTCTACACCAAAACAGGTCACAAGGTCTGAATACAAGAAGAGACCCGATCTCCAAGCAATCTCCCACTTCTTACCCTCTTTCTATGGGGCTAGATCTCTCTAAAACCCACTAATCATCTTGCTCTTGCTTGGATTTCGAAAATGGAGTCCTAACCCTAGGTCTAAGCACTCCAAACCATCCAAGAGAGGGAGCTTAAGGCAGCCACCCTCTTATTTATACTACATGACTCATTACCCTAGAAGTTTTTCACTTAACCCCTATATTACAGATGCTTACACTAAAAAGGCCCGTAGGGGCTAGAAAAGACGCCGGGAAACTCAGATGAATGAACACGATGAAGTCCAAGGCGTCTTCGGTTTCTCTGCCTCGTCCGGATGGTCTCCACGTGTCTAGTAGCCACTGTTTGCCTAAACGGTCGTTTAGCCCGTTTAAACGCTAAACAGTGGCTCACCGTTTTCGTTTAATTGCCATTTACACCGTTTAAACGGCCGTTTAGCACCGAATAATGGCTAAACAGTGGGTGACCGACTATTTACCGTTTACCGTTTAGGCTAACACTGCCAGTAGCTCATCCCTCAGATAATTGTCGATTTTGGGATACCGGCAACCAACCCCTGGTTTTGACGATGGAACCAGGAAACTCTCTTGGGCCCCGGTTTTGACGCTCGAACCGGAAAACGATCTTCATCGGTAGAGTGATTTTACGGCTCACGACACAGTCCCGAGCCCAAGGTCGCACTTATGGGCCGAGCCTAACTTGGACCGCAGCCCAAGCCACCTGCCATTCCACTCGACAAGGCTTTTGTCATGCCAAGTCCACTCTGGTGCTGCCTCTCTGTCCACTTGAGAGGGCTTTTCCTATAGGTCACACTTAGGAGGTGCTCGCTGGTCCTTCAGCAAGTTTCGGTGTTGACAAGCGCTCATCACAGCCAGGACGAAAGACCAGACTCGGTACACTTGAGTCCCTCAGTCTCAATACAAGTTCCCACAATACCATCCTTCCCGAAACTCTAAAGGAACTACGCCTCTCTGCGCCAATATACCGCATTTGCAAGGAAATTTAGGGTAATGGAGGGTAACGCTAGCTCACATGCATGTCCTATTCCTCATTCGCTACGGATATCCTTCAGCTTCCTGCTTCCGCTTCTTCTATATCTGATTCAACCTAAGCCAAGGACGAAAACGACTACGAGGAAGAAAAAGCAATGATGGGCGATTTCCTTTTCCCGGTGGTGGGTACCTCGACTCCAATAACAAAAGAAAAACAGTCTCCCGTACTGCCAATCTAGACTATACGAAGAAGTTTCGATAGCCTGCCCAATCAGGGTTCATCATGGGTAGTACTACTATCTTCTCTTTCCTAAATTCACTACTAATTTTGACTACCTCCATAGTCACCACGCCGAATGAATGCATCTAGGTTACTACTAGGTATATTGAGAGGCCAACCTTTTTGATCGTAATACCTCATCCGATTCAGAGCTTCTAGTGACTTCCCCTGTATCAACGGGAGATGATCAGCCCATCACGCTTTCCATGTTCCAAACCCGTCTTTCCTACCTTTCCGATAGATGCGCCCAGTGAGTAACGTAGGCATGTTACGAACAAAGGGAATAGTAGAATTTCCACTGCCTACTTATTTTTATAGTTGCAAGGCCACTTCTTACTTTTAGAGTTGTATTCCTCAATTTCAACATCTGTTGGCCAAAGAGACTTAGGCCAATAAACGTACTCCTAGAAGTCGCAGATTTGTCCACCCTCCTGCAAGTACAATGTATCAATAGTGCCTAGCACAACCATATAAAAAAAAGTAAACAAAAGCACCAATGGCGCACTCACCTAATCTCTTAGACGGCAACGAAAGGGAATAAAATCAACACCCGGGTTCAGTCTTATGAGCCTCGAAGGACGATTGCAAGGGCAAAGCAGAGGATTCATGATACGCCTAGCACTTGCCTCCTCCTTCTCATCATCTGTCATGGGTGGTGGGTTGGGAGAGGAGGGACCCAACGCCTAAACTTTCAAAAGGATATATTTCCTTACTTCACCACGAGAAGAGCCTTACCCTAGGATCAAATTTTTCAGGACCATCGATCCACTTGAAAAATTGGCAAGGATCAATACACCAGTGATCGCCCCATGTAGACTTCACGTGGCTTGTGTAAAAAGTTCGCCCGGCCATATCTTTAGACCGAGATTGCTTAACCTCTGTGGGAAATCCACAATCACAATATGGCATAGAGAGTGGAGATTCAAGCACCGGAGCATCTTTGTCCCGACAATACGATCCCCAAGGTACCAAATGAGCCCTAATTACACCAAGATTCGGAGGAGGAATATCTACATTACAAGTGACACAAACATTAAACACGGCATATGTGTGACAAACCTAAAAATTTAACCCTACACTTACTTTAACATACACATGTAAATGGAGTATAAACCTAGTCATAATCCTCAAAATGTGCTATGATGATACAACCAAACCCTAACTCAAATTTGTTTGAGAACAACCTAACCCTAACTTCAAATCTTCATCAAAGGATGGTAGCTTTGAGGAAGGAGCCCATGAGCATGAGGAAGAGGACTAAGGGATGGAGGGACTTGCAAAGACGAGGAGAGGACGCACGGGCAACGCCGGAGGAGGCATTGGTGGCGGATTGGCGTGGAGGCAACGGTGGGAGGTGGAGGGAATGGGGAAGGGGAAGGGCAGCGCTCGGGTGGGCAGCGGCCCATTAAGGTACTCGCGCATGCAGCGCCAGGCGGGCCCCACCATGGCCACGCTAGCGCCTAGCAACCGCCAGTGTGGCAAGGCCTGCGGCGCAATTTCTATGAGGGGTTATTTGTGAAATTTTTTTGAGGGGTCAATTTGAAAAAAAAAGTGCCAGTGCCATACTATGGAGTGGATGCTTAAGGAAACAGCGCAGGCGAGAACATGAACATGATCCTGTGACATGATGATGTGAACCAAACGCCCTATAAGTATGAAGTGATGAATAAATTGACTAAAAGCATTTATGGATACTACCTCCATTCTCAAATAATTGTTGCCCAGTTCATTTTTGAACTAAAATGCGAAAAATAAAAAATAATGGAGAGAGTATTAGATAAGCTTTACATGCTTACAAAGCTATGTCATCTCCTTGATTGTGGGGCTACATCCTGAAATGGTAGACAATTTACCAGTTGACATCATCATGACATTACATCCATGTCCGTTGGCGGGTAGCAACCACCAATACACATCTTCACACATATGGCATAGACCAGTGCAAACGAGACTATAGAGCATTCCTTACAAATCAAGGGTCTCCGTTTTCCCTAGGGTGCGCAGAGCAAGCTCATTGCCACAAGGCTGGTTTATCATCTCCGACATCTCATCAAACTTGCGTTTCCTCTTGTTGAACTTATTGAGCAGTTCCTCATGAACCTTTTCTTGCTCCGTTTTCATGGTTTTGATTGTTTCCAAAAGTTTCATTTTACCATCCAGCTCTCTTGTTTTCATGACGATATCTTGATTGGCTTTTAAATCCTCCGGAGTTTTGGGAGAGCCAGAGACAACAGCAAATGTTATCTTTGGATCACTGAAAAAGAACCAGTTAATTTAATACTATACAGTAATAGCATATGCTACCAAAATAAAGAATGATTTGTGTTGTAAATGTTATTTTTTTCTCGAACCATGCAGGAGAGCTGCGCGTCATTTCATTAAGAAAGCAAAGAGGAAGGCCCTCGGTAAAAAGAGTCTCCCATGGCCAAACAGTACAACAACACCACCCTTACATAAAACAAAAGAGAAACACACGACCGACCACGACCTCTAGGAACCAATCCTTAGGACTAAGTCCTGGAGGGCTTTTGCCCCCGCCAAACACCACAAATGACCTTCGGCAGCTACAGTTGAATTACCAATTCCTGGTGGTATAGAGCTGCTAGCTCCCTTCCTAAGGTGATGCGAAAAGGTTTTAACTCCTTGGTGATTCTAGTTTCTTGGGAGCTGTAGAAACACAGGAATGCTTGCATTTTTTAGAATGTGTTGTAAATGTTAGATAACTATTGTATATATGAATTAAATCGTTGCTCTTTTGGAAGGCATGGAGTGATAAGAAAAGTCAACATGCATGCTGAATAAACAGAATTTTCTTTGTGTAATGGCAAAATCTTTTAAATGTTTCAGATTCTTCCTACAACCTCTATAGAAACAAAAGGAATTGTGAAAAACTTAAAATAAAGCCAAATGCATGTCTAATTAGTCCAGAATGCTTCTTTAGCTTTACTGGTGTTCTAGTGGTTCCAAAGCCGAATTAGCTTACAAAAAGTACAGCAGTATGTTGGGATACCGAAAAAGACAAGCACGTTGAGGAGGCTAACACAGACACCAGCATGGTGCGACATCCCTACACATGATTATGGGAGTAATAATACTGACCTGTAACCAAGAAGAAGTTTCCCTTTTCCTTTGATAACGCCACCATCCAATGATATTGCTCCATTGTTCAAATAATTCATGGCTTGGTACATATCATTTCTGGTTTCATAAACTTGAAGCTCTCCAAAGAGACTATAAAATAAAGTTTCACGGAGTCCATGTCCACTATCTGTGGTTACGTTCAAGTTATCATCAGAAAGATTTATCATGTTGACAGCAAATCCTTTGAATCCCTTGGGTTTTTTAACATGTGGATAAGGCCACGGCAGGTCTAATTCCTTTTGTGGACTGTTCTGCAAAACCCCTCCATTGTAGGGCCTGCCGAAGAGATGTGATGTCAACATAACAGCAGAATTTTATAGGACAATTTGCAGACTAGATTTCTATCCCCTTTGGGAAGATTTAATGATTGATATGATAAGAGAGGGTTGATGAAGACCAGACATGTAAACCAAATCAAATGCCCAGAGTTGGGCTAAAACCAGCACCACCTCCATCCTTCCATCCTCCATCACTATTCCACCTACCTCACTCTCTGTCTACAGTGCTGTAACAGTACCGCATTTAATTTTGCAGTCACGATATGCAGTCACCGCTGGTTTTAGCCTTAGTAGTGTAACCCACATAACCAACATGAGGAATTAAAATTTAATATTAATTTGTTAAATAATAGTGTCAGTGGGGCTTCATCATTGGGAATTCTTACTACCGCAGGCAGCAAATACCTTTGGAAGAAAAAAAAAACGAAGATTAAACCCAAGTCTCTAATCAGTTTCTTAGGGGCTCCCTAATAACCCTGAGAGGGTGAATGCCAACTGCTACTATCCTACTGCATAAAATAATAACTAAGAAAAAAAAATGTAGTATGTTTGTTTGCAAAAAGGCTACCCCAACTTGCTTGGGAATAAAAGGCTATGTTGTTGTTGTTGTTTGCAAAAAGTACATGTGATTCCAGAGAAGTTCCTCTTTATGACAACTTAAAAAATATCCAAGAGAAACTTATTTGACCAGGATTAGTTCTGTCCATCTAGATTTACCTGTCGTTATTAAAAACCAATATGCAACCTACACATAATGTTAATAGTACAGGGTAGCATTCTAACCCTATTTTATCACTACATATGTTCTTTGGATTGTCAAGTTACTTGACATTCAAATGGATCTGCCCTATTTTATCACTACATATGTTCTTTGGACTGTCAAATTACTTGACATTCAAATGGATCTGTCGTTATTAAAAACCAATATGCAACCTACACATAATGTTAATAGTGCAGGGTAGCATTCTAACCCTATTTTATCACTACATAAGTTCTTTGGATTGTCAAATTACTTGACATTCAAATGGATAACGATAACCTCAGAAACAACTTAATATTGAAAAATAAAAAAATGGGTCTTACTCTATAGTGTCTAAGCAAATGATAGAAAATCTACTCTTTATTTGAACTCCTAAAGCAGCTGCTTTATAGTGAATGCCATAGCCAACATCCACATCTCCATCAGTGTTGTATTTCTCAATGTACATAGCAGCGTCTAGTGTCTTGCAAACTACTGAGAGCATGTCATCTTTGCCAAGATACACAGCAAGCATCCTACAAAATCAATGCACAAACATCCATAATAAGAAAGTGATGCATCATTTTACAAGAGCTCCAAAAAAACTGCATATAACTTTACAAACTGTTGTTTTCTTTCAAAAAACATAATTTACCTGCCAATTTTCCTGTCTGGCACAGTTCCAAGTAGGGCAACCACACCAACAACATCATCCATGAAACAATGACGATTGGAACAAACAACATAAGCAGCAGTACCAATTTTTTCTGTAATTTTATGACGAGTTAACTCCTTCGCAGAAATGTATGGCCCAACCATGGAGCTGATCTCATCTGGTTAAAAAAATGAAGTTACACAAAGCAGCAAACCAAAAGCCAGTTGCAGTAATCATAGAGATGGTAGCAGACTCCATAAAACAGAACATTGCCAATCGAAGATGAAGCCCAACTCAGGTTATGATTATAGCCAACACTATGTGAGTATGGAAATAGAAATATTTCATAATAAAAAAATGAACACTCACTACACAAATTACAGTACATAGAAAAAAAATCACCTTATAGGGTGTCAACTTCTTCCTCCAGCAAGCTCTCACGAGAATAAATACTTTCAAGAGTCTTTTGTACAGAAACTATCGTCGAATAGGTATCTCCAACTTTATTCTTTGTTTTCTGTAGAAGTCACCAAATATTAATTCACTAGGATCTATCAATGGTCATTATTGTGTTTTCCTTTTAATCTTTCTTCTATGTTTATCATAATTTTAAGAAAAATATATTTAAAAAGTACTAATTAAGTGTAATAAGGGCAACATAGAATGTTCTAGTGCTCTGTACTTCTAAGAATGTCAATGTCTTACCTTAACAACATCTTTTACATATGTGATAAGATGGCTAGGTTGACCAGGACTGGGAAGTAAAAGATTTGAACTTTCTACGTATGAAATTGGATAGCTAAAAATAGGTTCAGATCCATCCTCCAAGCTCATCAACTCCAAATCACAAGATTCAACTTGAAGCTGCAAAGGTTTTTATAGTAGTGCATTTAAAACATGTCATGAAAAATGCCAGAAATCTATAAGGAATTAGTACCTGAATCATCATTTGCAGATTAGGGTAATGAGTGTGAGATGCACAAATAGTGACTGTTCCTTGTTCATGAGGAAGCTGCACACGAGAAAGAACACACCTTCCATTTTTAATGGCATATTGTGCTCCTTCCATTAGTGGTAACTCATTTGATGTGATGTTGAGTGTATGAAGAGGCCCATCTATGGATTCATCAATGCGACCATCACAATCAGAAATTTCAAATATGATGTTCTCCAAGAAGGATCCAGCCAAACAACTTTCAGGAACCTGTCAAATAATACATACAGAAACCCCAAAAGTACCTCAAAATTAAGGGTCAATCACAGAAACAAGTTTTATGGGAAAAATATCTTACATTTACTGCTTTCAACTCTCTTATGAGTATTTGAAAAATTTTGGTGAAAATCTTCTTCTCAAGGTAAGAAATTGTTATAGAAGCTGCACATGACAGGCACGATAAATAGAATTAAAATGTCATAAAATGTTTGTATAAGCACAATATAAAATAAATTACCTTCTGAACCAAAGGCGCCCAAAACTCTTAGTGCTCCACAAAGGTCAATAAATCCCTCGCCATTAACCTACACAACTCTCTCTTCAGTACACATGTTAACAGATGTATAACTACAGAACTATTGATCAACGTAATGGATGCCATACTCTCCAATAAAGGCACGCCATAATGGTCAAAATGAGGCCAGAATAGGAACATTATGTAACTTTTCTCCAACATATCACACTCCTTCGAACACACAATAAAGTTCATTGTCATCCAGTGAAAACACAATTAAACTGTCATTATACCACATTAGTTGCTACCACACATATCATATATGTGAACTGATCTGAACTTTCTCCTTTACCCAAGCCTCTAATAAAGATAGTCTCAGAGCCTCAGTAAGAGGGTGAGTCCTATAATCCATCTGCTATCTACCTTGCTATACAATTCAGCCATAACATCTTTGGTATCAGAGATCCTCACAATCCTGGGCCGTTTTCCCCCAATCCTACAACCAATCCACCCACGATCCTATGCCGTCCCCCCCCCCGGCCACACCTTCCGCCGCCTTCCCTGCCATGAGCGATCAAGCCGTCACCGCCACCAATTCCCAGGACATCATGGACAAGATCATCAACAAGATCACAGAGTTGTCCACCAAGGTCACCGCCATCGACAACGACGTCGCCATCCTGCGTCAAGACCAAGGACGTATGACGTTATCCATCAACAAGGTCCAGACCTAGATGAGCCCGGGGACACCTCCACATCGCCTCCACCTTCACCGCCACCATCACAACCCACAAACTCGTTTTCCCTGCTACGATGGCACGAAAGATTCTCTTGGTTGGTTGCACAAATGCGACCGATACTTCCATTCCTAGGGCACCCCCGACGACCAAAAGGTTTGGGTGGCATCCTTCTACATGGAAGGCGCCACTGGCCAATGGTACTATCGCTAGGAGAAGAACCGCGACGGCCCACCCACCTGGCCGCAAGTCATGGAGGCCATAACCAAGCGATTTGGGACGCAGAAGCGGAGCAATCCCCTTGGCAAACTCACCTATCTACGATGCATGGGCACGGTGACCGAGCCTCAACAGATAAACATCTTCACTGCAGGTTTGTGGATGTTATGACCGGCGTACAGTACCAGAGGCGCAAGCCCACCAGTGGCTAATAGGCGCCTAAGAAGGATTAGGGGCCCAGGCCCAATTTATCTTATTTCGGTCCATTAGCATGTTGAGTCCAGTCCATTAGGCGAGAGTATAAATACTTGTAATAGACTCTGGGGATGATTAAGCAAGAAGCAACTTTTCGTCGCGCACGAACCTCCAGCCACGGCGCTGCACCGCTGCCCCGCTCCTCATCCCTATTCCCTGCGCAACCTCCTCGGTAGGATCCGCAATCCTATCAGTGGACATCTATGCAAATCGACGTAGTGATGCAGAATCTGGAATCCTTGAAGGACGCCATGGCCTTGGCGCGCTCATTCGAACGCCGCGGCCAAGTCAACGATAAATCCGGCCACTCCTAGCCACCCAGCCCGGCCTCGCCAGCCTTCGTCCGGACTCCAATGCCGGCCAGCAAAGCATCGTCCGTGGTGAGCACTCCAGGCGCGCCCATGAAGCCATCGACAGGATCTCAGTTCATGTGGTTGTCCACGGAAGAGTTGGCACAACGCCGCCCTGACGGCATGGCAACCACCTCAAGCATTGCACCATGAAAGGAATCTATCTATTGTAAGTCGCCGAGGAACCATCGCCGGAAGATGAGCCCGCTGAGGGCGATATGGAAATTTCCCTCCAACGCTTACCGGCATCACAATAGGCCAAACGCTCTAGTTATCAACCATGTGCGGCACAATCATCTGCACCACCTTGGTCGACTCCAGCTCCACCCACTCCTTCATCGCCACAGCACATCGGCTGGGCCTCACACTGTCAGCATGGCCAGGCCACAGTATCGGGGTGGCCAACGATGACCGCATACCGTCCACGGGCGTCTGCTGCAACACCACTACGATCAACATTGGGGAGGAATAATTCGACATCGACTTATATGTGGTTCCCCTTCATGGCTATGGACTCGTGCGCGAATGCGATTGGCTCCGAACTTTGGGCCCTGTCTGGGATTTTGAACGCCTCATCATGACGTTCTGACGTCGTGACCACCAGATGCAATGGCGCAGCATCAGCACGACAACGGTACCTCCCCCACTGGCGTTTGATCACTGCATTCACCTCCTGTCGGACATATCGCCAATTGCTATCCAACCATACCGGTACCTGCAGCTCTTGAAAGATGAGATCGGGGCATTATTTGACCCAATACGTTGGCATACTCATCGTCGGTCCTGGTGGTTCGCAAGGACAACTCCTGCCGTTTCTTCGTTGATTACAGAGCTCTCAACACCAAGACCGTTCGCGACAAGTTCCCAATACCTATCGTGGAGGAATTGCTCGATGAACTAAAGGGTGAAAGGTTCTTCCCCAAGCTGGATCTACGCAGTGTCTATCATCAGGTGCGGATGCACGTTGACGACATCGGCAAAATGGCATTCCGCCCCTCCACGGCCACTTCGAGTTCTTGGTGATGCCTTTTGGATTGACCAACGCGCCATCCACCTTCCAAGCGCTAATGAACTCCGTCTTGGGACCGTTTCTTCGCCCATGTGTACTGGTCTTTTTCGATGACATCCTCGTATACAGCAAATCGTGGTCGTCCCACATGCAGCACGTGCGCGCAGTCCTCACCGTCCAGCGAGACAATGTCCTAGTCCTCAAGCGCTCTAAGTGTCTGTTTGGTGAGCAGCGCATGCATTACTTGGGTTATGTCATCACCAACGACAGCATCGCGATGGGCAACGACAAGATGGAAGCAGTGCAAGCTTGGCCTCTACCACGGTCGGTTAAGGCTCTCCGCGGGTTTTTTGGCCTCACAGGTTATCACCGGAAATTTATCTTTAACTACGGCATTATTGAAGCACCACTGACAGCTTTACTGAAGGAGGCTTTTCTCTGGACGGATGAGGCGACGGCGGCATTCAACGCGCTCAAGCAGTCTCTCACCATAGGGCCCGTACTGCAACTTCCGGATTTCAACAGGCCTTTCACGGTGGACTGCGATGCTTCCAGCACAAGTTTTGGTGTCGTCCTTCATCAAGGCGGCGGGTCCATTGCTTTCTTTTCCAAGACGGTGGCACCACAGCATGCCAAATTAGCGGCATACGAGCGTGAACACATCAGTCTCATCCAGGCCATTTGGCATTGGCGTCCCTATCCATGGGCACGGAACACTGCAGCCTAAAGCACCACCTCGACCAACGCTTGACCACCATTCCACAATATACGTGGGTAAGCAAGCTATTTGGCTACACATTTTAGGTGGAATATAAACCGAGCAAGCAGAACGCAGTAGTTGACGCACTGTCGCGCCGCGAGGAGGCCAATTCCGGCATTAGTGCGCTCACTGTGTCATGGCCCAATTTCACTATGTTTGAAACATTTCGATAGGAGGCGGGGCGTCAGGAAATCCAAGACGGCATCGTTGGGGCTGCCTGTTCCATTGTCGATGACCTGATATTGCACAAGAGGTGTGTTTTTGTTCCATCATCATCGTCCTTGAGGTCTCAGCTACTCGATCACGCGCATGGCACCAGTCATGAGGATGTTCAGAAGACTCTGCATCGCCTCCATGCTTCCTGCTACAATCCTCATGCAGGTCGTCTGGTGAAGGAGTTTGTACAAGGTTGTACAGTTTGCCAGCGAAACAAGACAGAGCATCTCCATCCTACTAGTCTTCTGCAGCCTTTGGACGTTCCCAAATCAGTTTGGTGCGACATTGCCATGGATTTTGTGGAAGGTTTTCTGAAGGTTGTCAGTAAATCGGTGATCTCGACGGTCGTTGACTGCTTTTCCAAGATGGCGCATTTTCTACCTTTGGGCCATCCGTATACAGCACTTTCCGTGGCTAAGGTGTTATTTGATGGTGTCATCAAGCTCCACGGTCTGCCTTGCTCTATTGTCAGTGATCGGGACCCCGTGTTCACTAGTGTTGTATGGAATGAGCTATTCTCTTTGGCTGACGTCAAGCTCCGTCTCAGTTCTGCATTTCGAGCACAGACGGATGGCCAGTCAGAGGTTACCAACCGGGTCTTGGGAGCCTACCTTCGCTGTTTGGCGGGCGTCAGCCTCGCAGCTGATTGAGGTGGCTTCCTTGGGCTGAATGCTGCTACAACACTTCTTATCAGTTCATGCTCCAGACTTCACCTTTTTGTGTCATGTTTGGACGCGACCCTCCTTCAGGTCTCACCCATGTTGCAACCATCCGCTCCAAGCCCAATACTACATGAAGATGCTTTTATGGCTGATGTTTGTGACCATCCGCTCCAAGCACAAGACTACATGAAGATGGCCTATGATCGTCATCACCGTGACCTATCATTTGAGGTGGGCGAATGGGCGTGGTTGCGTCTGCATCATCAGATAGCAGACGAGCAGTGGCCCGAGCAAGCTTGCGCTGTGTTATTTTGGACCTTTTCAAGTGGTGAAACGCATTGGGTCTTTGGCATACCGACTACGTCTTCCTCCAAAGGCGCGCATTCAGAATGTTTTTCATGTGGCGTTCCTCAAAAAGTTTCATGGCACACCACCGTAGGAGATTCCTCAACTACCAACCATTGACAACAGCCATGTCGTGCTGCCACGAGCGGCGGTCGTTCGTGCTCGACCACAGCCAGACTCTTGGGAAATCTTGGTGCAATGGGAAGGGCGTTCCCCTGCCGATGCGACCTGGGAGCCACTCGACCGAGGACGAGCTGTTTTCTCAGGGGGCGTAAGTGTTGTGGATTCCTTTGGCAAGAAGTATCGGAGAGACAAGATGTGTCCAGAAGCAGCAACAGATAGTGGCTAGGGTTAGTCGAATTGTTAATCTATTAGATTGTAAGTGGTTTCGTGTTAGCTAATCGGATAAGTTAGTTAGGAGTTTGTTACCAGATGCCGCAAGGCTTATAAATGTAACTCTCATGGTACTTTGTAAGCAAGCAGAAGATTAATAAAGATAATCTCAAAGCCTCAGTAACAGGGCGAGTCCTATAATCCATTTGCTATCTACCTTGCTATACAATTCAACCATAACAACCTCTTTTTCCTTCAAATTCAATTTGAGAGGAGATAACAAGGTGAGTCCTATAATACATTTGCTATCTACCTTGCTATAATACAATTCAACCATATCAGCCTCTTTTTCCTTCAAATTCAATTTGAGAGGAGATAATTGTAAAACAGTGTTTCAGACCAGAGGCATATAGCTATAGGGTAGAAAAATGGACTTTCTGAAAAGTAATAGCAGGTGGCACGGAATTTCTTTTCTTCTTACTATACGTGAGCAGTCAAGAAAAACTCGCTACTACATTTTTCCTTTAGTGTAATGAACGGAATTTTTCTTCTGTGTCAATGGAGTTGTGTGACTTGAAAGGAAAAGCACAAAAGTGATAAGTAAAACACGGTACTATGTTTTTCCTTTAGTGTAATGAATGAAATGTTCAGTCTGTATCAATGCATTTTTGTGTGTAGAAAGGAAATGCGCAAAAGCAGACTAACTATTGTGCCCCTAGTCGCTCAATTGTAACTCGCTCTTTATACAAGGTTCAAACAATGAGATTCCAGGTTTGGGATGCAATTTATCTTTGCCAGGCTTCTGCATCAGCATCACACAGTGGGCATAAGATAGGCTTGGGCTTGGATAGGAATTGGGATGACCTCTCTGGGCTTGCCTGGGTCAGTACTTCTTGCTATTCTCAGGCTGGTCATTAAACATTATTAAAAGTAATATGAGCATTGAGAAAGAAAGAGAAATCTAATGCCATAATACACGACCAATCCAATTCATCATCATGCTTAAAAGATTGATATATGTGCTGGAACCATAAAGAAGTATGTCTAACACTGTTCAGGCATGTTATTATGCATTGGATACATCTGGATAATCAAGCAGTATCGAAAGATTTACCTTCTGAACAGAACTTTTGCTATCTAGAAAGCACATTCCATCAACATGGACATTAAGTTTGGTTCCTTCTTCAACATGATTACCAAATTGATCAAACACCTGCCAAGGGTCTAAGATAAATAAATACCATGCAAGTGCTAAGAAACATGTGGCCCATATTATTAAACCATATATAATGACCAAGTCCTATGGACTAAATAAAACATTATCTCAAATCCCCAAGGTTAGTAACAGTCAGGACTTACTGAACCAGAATGAATATTATATTTTATACAACCTATATGTTTTAGATGTAAGAAATAACCATTTTACATTGTAGGATTATAATTCTTCGTGACTCCAGATTTTAAATAAAAATTAAGCATTTCTATTGTATAAGTATGTTGTCAGCCTTTAGTGTAGTTTGTTCGTCTGAAACACAGTCCTTGCCCTAGATCACAAAAGCTACCTTCTTTTCTTTTATTTGAAAGAAAATAATTGATCTTTTGTTAGATTGATGTACATTTAAAACTATTGATCAAAAGTATCCCCAACAATGTAAATACCTATATAACAATTAAAACGAAATGCAATCAATGCTCAACAAGTTCTGGTGGTTCATAAGGATTTCTAGTACCTATATATGGTGGGTCCTTACTGATCATCAGGAATAACCAATCAACCATGCTTGTTTAGGTAACCAGTAGTCTACAAGTTTGCATAAAAATCAAGTACCTCTAGAAGGACATTATCAATCAATGTTCCAGGAATTAAATTCCCTTCTGAGGACATGTTGATATTAATAGTTGACGGAAGGCCTGGTTTAACTGCATGGGAATATGTTAGCTCCTAGTGAGAACAAGGCTTAGTACTTTAAGAATGATATAAAAAAAAATCCCCATTGGAATAAAGAATAATGTAACTACATAATTGAAAAAGATGAATTAATAGATAAGGTAAACCAAGGTTGCTATCTAACCTTTACAAGGACATATACCAGAGAATTCATTATCAGATGAAGAAATCTTCAACTTCGCTTCATATTTAGGCCGTAGTATATCCAACTTGCTGGTTTCAAACAGAAAATCCTTCATGCACAGCAAGTCAAACATGGTTAATATTGAAACTATTACGGCGTTGGGGTGGAAGAGGTAGAGGGGGAGGCACAGGACCCTTGCTGCGCAGATAGTGGTGATCGCCGGGCCGTCGATCAATGGTGACAGCAGGGAGGGAGACTAGAATGGAGAAGGTAGAGGAGAAAACAGATTGATTCTCATTACTTGATAGATAAGTCGCCCGTAGGCAATACATAGGCCAAGGCCTGACTCGATCTCAACTAAACTCCTAAATTAACTCAACTAACAACCTTATTTAGGTCGTCCGCGAGCTGCCAAGAAGGGTAGTGGCGCTGGAACTCCTCGACGTCCTCCCAAGTCGCCGCTGAAGCTGGCTGGTCCTTCCACTGAATGAGCACTTGACGAACTCCCCTTGCCATCCGTATCTTGATTACCCGTTCAGGAGTAGGAAGTGCTGCACTAAAATGCATCGGCGGCAATGGCGGCGGCGAGGCTGGTGGTGTCCCCACAAACTTCTTGAGGAGGCCGACATGAGTTTGTAAGCGACATTATTGACGACAGCCAGCACCCGGTATGGCCCATAGAAGCGGGGGGCGCAGTTTGCCTTTGACATGCTGGGGCAGGGAAGCAGGCGCTCTGTGTCGTACTCACAGCCAGACCCAATCCCCTACCGCGAAGGACACATCACGGTGACTGCGATCATAAGCGCGCTTGGTGACTTCTTGGGCTTGTGATAGCCGGGCGCGGGCATCTTCCAGCAGCTCATCACGTTCTGCCATGGACTTGGCAACAGCTTGAACTCTGCCTTCCCCAGGGTCGTAGGAACGAACTGCTGGTGGGTCACGGCCATAGACCACCCTGAATGGTGTATCCTTAAGCGAAGAATGAAATGCTGTGTTATAGACAAATTCTGCCCAAGGTAACCAGCGAAGCCACTGCCGTGGACGATCTCCCATCAAACAACACAAATACATACCAATAGCCTTGTTGACAGCCTCCGTTTGTCCGTCCGATTGAGGGTGGAATGTTGAGCTCATATGTAGCTTGGTGCCCATGAGAGTAAACAGCTCTTTCCAAAAGACCGATGTGAAGACTGGGTCCCTGTCGGACACAATGGATGTGGGAATTTCATGAAGACGGACTATCTCAGAGAAGAAGACCCTGGCATCGGCTGAATACAGATGAGCGAGCGCAATGAAATGCGCATATTTAGAGAAACGATCGGCCACTGTTAGAATCACAGATTTGCCTCCAACCTTGGGTAAACTTTCAATAAAATCCATTGAAATGTCAGACCAAACTACAGATGGAACTGGGAGTGGCAGCAAGAGCCCGGCCGGATGAGATGGTCTGTCTTGTTGCGCTGGCAGACGAGGCAGTGGCGCACAAAATCCTGGATCATATGTCATTGCCGCGGAGTGTGGAAATCCCTGCGGAAGCGATGCAGAGTTTTCTTGACATCTTCATGAGCCATGTCATGGATCCCACTGATGACGGTCTGTAGGAGGTCAGAGCCTGGCGGTATATATAGCTTGTTGTTGTAGAGCACCACGCCATCCTTTACTGACCAAGGGTTGCCAAGAGTTCCTACTGTCCGTGCTCAGTAAGTGCTACCAGCGCTGGGTTCGTTGTGGCCGCTTGCCGGAGATCGCCTATAATGTCGAAAGTCGGCCTAGATATGGCCAAGCTAGAGCAGTCCTCTGCGTCCTGGCGGGACAGAGCGTCGGCTGTGACATTGGTGCGCCCGGGCTTGTACTCAACCTGTAAAATCAAACTCCAAGAGCTTCCTCACCCACTGGTGTTGAGGGATCGTCGACAACCGCTGATCTAACAGAAACTTTAGGCTGTAATGATCTGTCTTGACTGTGAACTGACGCCCCCACAGGAAAGGCCTCCAATGGCGCACTGCTTGAACAAGGCCAATGAGCTCACGCTCGTACGTGGCGAGGTCGCGATGACATGGAGCCAGCGGGCGACTGAAGAACACAACTGGTCTGTCCCCTTGATGGAGTACCGCTCCGCAGCCAGCCCCCGACGCATCGCACTCCACCACGAACGGTCGCCCAAAGTTCGGCAATGCCAGAACCGGCGCCGTGGTCAATGCTGTTTTTAGCTGCTGGAACGTCGAGTCAACTTGAGACGTCCACTGGAAGCCATCTTTTTGAAGCAACTGGTTGAGCGGGGCCACAATAGCACCATAGTCCTTCACATATTTGCGGTAGTAGGCCGCAAGCCCCAGGAACCCGCGCAGCGCACGCACAGACTTCGGCGTCGGCCAATCCACCACTGCCTGAACTTTTCCTGCGTCCATAGACACACCAGTGCGGGAAACTACATGTCCCTTATGCAACTGAAGACTCACCAAAGAAACACCTTGATTTCTTGAGGACGAGATTATTGGCGCGCAAGGTGTCGAAAACGGTGCAGACATGCTGCAGGTATTCAGTCCATGTCTTGCTGAAGATAAGGATGTCGTCGAAGAAGACGAGGACAAAGCGACACAGGAATGGCCGGAGCACTTCATTCATCAGTGCCTAGAACGTCGCTGGCGCGTTTGTCAGGCCAAAAGTCATGACGAGGAACTCGTAGGGGCCGTCATGTGTCCAGAATGCCGTCTTGGGCACATCCGCCGGGAACATGCGGACCTGGTGGTACCCGGATCGCAGATCAAGCTTGGTGAAGAATCGCGCTCCGTGTACCTCGTCGAGCAGCTCATCCACGACTGGAATAGGGAACGCGTCGCGGACTGTGCGCTCATTGAGTGCCCTGTAGTCGACGCAGAATCGCCACGTGCCGTCCGCATTCTTGACCAGGAAGACCAGGGACGAAAATGCAGAAGTGCTGCGCCTGATGACGCCGCGTTGCAGCATGTCTTGGCATTGGCTTTGAGCTCATCTTTGTGCAACGCCGGGTAGCGATATGGTCCGACCGCCACGGGAGCCGTTCCTAGTAAAAGGTGGATGCGGTGGTCGCACTCCCGTGGTGGTGGTAGCCCGCGAGGCTCGGTGAAGAGATCTTCGAACTGCAGCAGCGATGTGTTCATCAGATTGTCGCTGGTCACCATTTGCAGGCGAGGCTGTGTCGCGCCGTCCATGTCGTGCCAAACCACCTTGTGGTCACACAGCCAAAACTGCATGGTCAGGTGGCCAAAGTCCCATAGGATAGGACCCAGCGTGGCTATCCACTGCGTCCCGAGCACCATGTCGTAGCCAGCGAGGGGAAGGATGAACAGGTCGGCCTTGAACGTGTCGCCATG
Source organism: Paspalum notatum (assembly GCA_022530915.1). Taxonomy (NCBI): domain Eukaryota; kingdom Viridiplantae; phylum Streptophyta; class Magnoliopsida; order Poales; family Poaceae; genus Paspalum; species Paspalum notatum. Next base: position 35,307,525 of record CM039687.1, on the reverse strand, counting down.
GATGGAGAACGGCGCGCCGGAGTACGATCCCAAACAAGGGACATGTTCGCCGTTGGCCACCATGGCACGCATGCCCGTGCGTCTAGAGAAGGGCAATTGCAGTCATGTCACTGCCCCCTCGGATATGAAATTATGCGTGGAACCGAAATCGAGCCGCGCCTGGAGGTGATTGAAGCCCAGCTGCACAGGGACCTGTATCGTCTGACTTGTACGGATGCCAGATACAGCGTGCAAGGATATTTGAGGTTCCTCGGTGTCGTCGTCTTGTTCATCAGAGTCCTCCTCGAGCTCGTTGACAACTTCCAGCACAAACAGATGTTTGCACTCCTTGTTGTGGCCGCGAACATATTTCTCGTCACAATTGAAGCAAAGTCCTTGCCGACGGCGTTCATCCATCTCGTCCGGCGTGAGGCGCCGAAACTGGCGGGCAGCGGCAGCGGCTGGACGCGCTGTGGCCGGCGGCGCCGTGTCTTGCGTGGCGGCGGCAATAGAGCCAGCGTCGGCAGTAGCCCGCGGCGAGTACTCTTGGAAGACTGTGCCACGGACATCTCCCGCCGTTCGTAAGCCCTCGCCAATCTTCAAGGACATGGGATTATGCATTTGTACATCAATGCTCAACGGTTTTTGCAGTCCGGCGGTGAAGATCTGGACCTGTTGACCTTCCGAGAGAGGCCCTGCTCAAGCGAGGAGTTCCAGGAATTTTTCCCCGTGACGGAGCCCGTGCGACGCAGTGCTGCTAATTCCCCGAGAGGATTGGTGCGGATTGGCGGCCCGAAACGGACGTTGAGGAATTCGCGAACTTGCGCTAGGACGGAGTGCCCTCCTCGCGTTGTAGCTGCATGTACCACTGTTGGGCGGCCCCATCGAGGTTGAAGGAGGCCATCCAGACCTTCTCTTCCTCCATGGTGCGTTGTTGGTGAAAGAACGATTCGCACTTGTTGATAAATAACAGTGGATCGGTCTTGCCATCGAAGAAAGTCTTGTGGAAGCGCGAAGGACGGTCTTCATGGCTGCCGGCTGGATGTCCACAGCCCCGATTCGCGTCGGGCCCATGAGTCACCATTTCCCGATTGTACTGTTCCAGCCGGTCGATTTTGTCTTGCTGTGCGATCTGCTGATGTTCCAATCGTTGGAGGGTGTTGGCCATAATAGGAAGCTGACCCATCTGCTGCGTGATGGTGGCTAAAGCCTTGGTGATGTCGTTAAGCTTGTTGGAGTCGGACATGGTGGCGGAGGTGGAAGAAGGATCGGTGACTTGCGATACCAAGATGTTACGGCGTTGGGGTGGAAGAGGTAGAGGGGAAGGCGCAGGACCCCTGCTGCGCAGATAGTGGTGATCGCCGGCAGGGTGTCGTCGATCAATGGTGACAGCAGGGAAGGAGACTAGAATGGAGAAGGTAGAGGAGATAACAGATTGATTCTCATTACTTGATAAATAAGTCACCCGTAGGCAATACATAGGCCAAGGCCTGACTCGATCTCAACTAAACTCCTAAATTAACTCAACTAACAACCTTATCTAGACTTCCAGGACTCTAGGACTCAACTCTAGGCGGCCTGCGGGTCGCCTGGCTTGGGACGCCGGCTCTAGGTCCGTCCCCACATAACAGAAACATTAAATTAACAGGTTAATGTCAGCAATGTAAAAAAGAATGTTCATAGCATGACATGCCATACCGAAACATTCAATGTTAATGAGTCTGATGAGAGTTCCACTTCAACATTATCGACTTCGGCAAGAACATCATCACCATCAAGTATGGTTGCAATAACGCTAGCTGTATTAAGGAAAGGAATTCTGTTTCCGTATTTGTCAAGGTTTTTAATAGCAAGGCGTCGAACTGGAGACCCAAGCCTGCAATATCAATTCTTATGAAACTGAAATGACAAAACAAATCAACTGTTCTGTATAGAATGACTGGTAATCATTGAAATTTATGGGCAATTTGGCCAAATTGTACTGGCACTGTACATGAGAGGGCTATACAGACACTGCAGAAAACATGTACCAATACAATAATTGAAGTGCATCTTAAAGCATTTCCTTTTTTACAAATCAAAAGGCAAAGAAAATCCTAGTAACAATAATTCAATCAACAAGTTAGAATTAACTCAGTCTCCACTTTCACATAACAAGGACTCTGAAAAACTCGGCCGGAGAAGGAAAAAGACTGCCCTCCCAGTATTATGCCTGGGTCAGCGCAGAAGCATACAACCCATTGGTGGCTAAGAAGGACTGAAACCACGGGTCCCAACCAGGAAAATCCAACGAACCTTGGCCTCCCATCACTAATGGGTCGTACCATAACCTATGCAACTGTCCAGACAGCATGGCTACCCATAGGCCATAGGCAGGGAGCAAGCACCAAGAGCAGGTGATGCACAACAAGGGAACTGAACTGAGGGACCTAGAGGTGCTACTCAGACTGCTGCAACCACTAGGCTACGGTCCCTTTGGCATACTAAGGAATCTGATTGAGAAAGGGCAAAAATTAATTGGCCATGTTTGACCAGACAGAAAGCAACTACTTACAACATATATTACAATGGACCCCAATACATAAGCCTCCTCGAACAAACCTTATGTCCACAGGAGTTTTATCAGTGGGAGAGTGAGAAACACTGAAAATACAATGCCCAGAGTTTGCGTCTGGATAAACTGTTATAGTTGTCTCATGCTGAATGACACGTGAATCTCTGCAACTCTATAAAAAAGTTCAACAAACAGTACAAGGTTAATAAAGGTTAATAGACAATTTTTAGCTGTTATTAATTACATATTTAAACAATACTATACTTACCACAGAGAAAATAAACTGGTAAACTCCAGATTTGGATAAGATGAGTGAAGCTTTTCTCAATGAAAATATGTACAGTCCATCTATGCCATTAAGCGATGAGGGCTTGTTCACCATTTTGTCTATTTGTTTTCCAGGACAGTCTTTAGTTCCAGGAAAATATCTGATCTCCATTACCATCTCCAGCTCTCCATCCTTCAAAATATACTTCTGGTCAAGAAGACCAGTGGATCTAAGCTTATAATTTCCTGGTCGCATAACAGCTATGATTTCTTTTGGAAGTTGATGACCAGCCTTTATGCCATCTTCATGTCGTAGATCCTGTCAAAGTAGTAAGTTTACGGAAAAGCAAAATAACACATAAATGCACGCAGCTCAAAGACATAAGACTGCAAGTCTATGAAATTACTGACCCCTAGTCCATGAATATTGCCCTCCAAATCACTTAGGACTTCTATCCGTGCAGGAGCCTTCTCCTTTCGCTTTTGCAGCATTTGGTTCCAAGAATCATGATCCATTATTTTGCACTGCAAGTATAATAATTAAACAAACACCAAATATCCATAAAATTGCATGCTCTCTACAAGATTTACCATTTTATTATCTATTATGCTGACAGGAAATGAGACCGATTCCTGGATATAGATATTTGGACTTTTGTCTTCAGCTTCATCAATTAAACATCCAAGGTTATCAGCGAACTCAATAGGCCTGGAAATTTTCAATCACCTTCAGAGAAAAGGAGAGGGAAGCAAAAAAAATTACTGCAATAAATGGGTTACAAACAACCTGCATATAAGGCGGGCTTCACCTGTGAGGAAGGCAACCCAACATTAGAAATGAAAGATACAGCAATCTCTTTGCGAATGAGAATACAATTCACATTAGAGCATGAGTGGCTCACCACAAATGTCACCTTGAAGTCCTTCAACAACAATGTACTCCAGAGTGGTAAACAGTGAATTTTTCAGTGAATAGAAATTAGTTTTCATCCTTCCAGTTGCTCCAGGAAGTATTTTCAGATGATCTCCTCTCCTCCACGTTTGCTCTTTTCTGCTAATTGATCTGTGAACTCTAACGACTTGAACTGCAAGATTGTAATAAAAAATACAGAAACATAATTTTAGTCAATTTGATGCTGTTTTAATTGAATAAGCATACGATATGTGCAACATATTTCATCCGTAATCCCTCACCATCATTGGATATTCCAAGTCGTTCCTTGTTAATTGGATTGACGATAAGGGTTGGTTCATCATCTCCATCATCCATTTCCACATCATACTTTTCATGCATTTCCTTGATCCAATTATAATACTGTTTCTCTAACTTCTTGTAACTTAGTGGTTTTCTGTCGTTATCATGTGCTTCCACCTCAACAGTCTCAACTAGTTAGCAAAAGATTTACACCCATCACAATACAACAAGAATTAAATGAAAATTTAGCAATCACACTGTTAGAAGGCAACTGGAGAAGTAAATCAGATTGATCGATGAAGAACTAAACCTGAGTTACTGTTCAGATTATTGCTACCCCAATCACGAAGTGCCTTGGTAAAGGGATTATGTTGTGCTAAATCAGTCTGCAAATTTAACTTACTTCCGGTTAGTAACACAACGTTGCTGAGTGCGTATATAAGGAACAAGTGCCTAACTCATGAATATGGATATATCAATGTGGTAATTGTTGCGTGCATACCATAAATATCAATGCAATACAGTAATACACATAAAGTCTCGAAAACTTCTCATTTCTTAAACAGTAGTTCAGTTCAGTGAAAATATTTATTGTATGAATTTAACAAACTTATATGACAGATATTATATTGTTTTTTTCTTTTCTCAAGACATCAAGAACCACTTGGAACTCATAATTGCAAGGCAACTTTGGCACCATCTGTTGGCCCCACTTGGGTTGAGTGGGATTCTCAAGACATCAAGATCCACTTGGAACTCATAATTGTTTTGTTCAAACTACTTTAGTTGCAAGGCAACTTTGGCACCATCTGCTGGCCCCACTTGGGTTGAGTGGGATAACACCTGACACAACGAGATAAGTTTCACAGAATGGAGGAAAGAAAGGAGAAGGAAAGAAGGAAATGTTTTAATTCTCTCTGTGATTTTGGGCGCTTGGACTCTTTGGGAGGAACAGTTGTGTTTATGAGGGTGCCTCTCCTTCCCTTTCGGCTGCCCAGAACTTCAGTAGAGAAGAAGTCAGATTGTGGTGTTCGGCAGGAGCTTCTAAGAGGCTCTAGTGAGTAGGATTGTTTGTTTTGGTTGTGGAGGGATGTTATAACCCTCTCTCTTATAGAGGTCGGCCTTGTTTGTTCTAGACGCTAAGCTGTTTTGTGTTCACAACCCTTCTTCCTCCCAAGATGGAGATTGAAGTGGGTTTCTTGTACGGGGCTCTTTACCCCCCATTTTTCCTCATATATATAAAGATGTGCAGCTCTGTGTTTGAGAGAGAAAATATGTAATGGTACCGTACCTCAAGTAAAACAAGCAATTATGTACTCCTATAATTTATGCAGGCAAACAAGTTTTATTTTGATAAATAACTTAGTCATGAAAAGAAATAAAATTGCATTGAGTATATGGACAGGTGCATAAAAAGAAAATGAGAATATTTGATTCAAAGATTTTCAACACTATAGTTATAAACTTATAATAGGTTTTACAGATTTTTTATATATATCATTGGAAGCATACTAGATACAGCAATAACTTGTTTTAATACGTCATATCACAGTTTGAAAAACTTCCATTTTTTGTGCCTACGGAGAATTCTTTTAGCCTTTTACATCTTTGATCTACCAAAGTAGCCTCTCATAGATGATATGACAGTAATTTGTAGTTTCAAAAGAATATACCCAATAAAAGCTGATAATTCTATGTGAATTTGAAAACCATATTGATCCCTACATCCAGGTAATATATGAAATAAAAAAAAGGACTAGTAGAAACTGTGTAACAGGAGATAAGGACTACAACATGGCAATTTACCTTTGAAAGTGTTGGACAAAACCCTGCATCTGTTTCTGCAAAAACAGTTACAAAAAAAAAATTATTCATGCAATTAAATAACAATAATTGATAGCTGTTTGATTTAGTTTGAATTAGATTGATTATTGATAGTTTACAGAAAATAAATAAATTATTTAGAGAAAAAACGGTTTAAATTTTTTTATTATATTTTTAAATAGATTTATATAATACTTCTTGTATCCTAAAAGGTAATGGCAGCTTATATCATACATGTCTAGGACTCGTGTCTACGACTGCCATATGTATCCGAGGGATAGTCTTGCCACCGCAAGTCTTATACTCCTTTGTATACCGGTCTGACGGCTCAATGCAATACATCCAACATGGTATCATGAGTTTAGGGTTTCTAATAATAACTAGGCTTACGCTACCACGCCGCCCCGCAAAGATCAATCTCCACCAGGGGCAGCGCCCTTGTAGGATGTGTGGTGGATTCATCTGATTTGTGGCGCCCGTTGTCGTGTCGATAGGCAACAACATATCAGAGTTATGTGAGGCTGCCTCAAGCAGAGGGCACTACTCCGCCGTCTCATACCACTGACCTAGTTGCTCACAGCCCCTTATGCACTCCATCGTGGTGAGGAATGCGGATGGACTGCCGCGACCACATTCCCCCTCCCAAAACTGTCGTGGTGGTGGTTGCGGATGGGTTGCTGCGCCTAAACTCCTCCCCCCCATCTGTGGCCGCCTTGCACTACTGGAGGGAAGGCTCCCTCGCTCCATCATGCCAGGCCACTCTCAGGCGTCGCCTCCAGGAAATCAGTGGCCAACGAATCTGGCTCCTCTGCTCCCATAGGCCTCCTACTCATCGTGGACAAGCTATAGCACCCTGCCACCGCCGGCTAGTTCACGTGTTTGCTGCTGGCCGGACCATGCCCCTTGCAGCAGAGGCGAAGCCAGGTTCCAAAATACAGTGGTGCACATCAAAGCAAAACAGAATAGTTTTAGCGAAAATACATGGTAAATCTTGGTAATTTGCTAGTAAAATCTGCCTTCACCCTGGTGCCAGTGCACCAGGGTAGATGTGCCTGGCGTCGCCACTGCCTTGCAGTGATGCCGAAGGGCCCTCCGCTAGCTGTGCCGTGCCACATCATGGTGGTGCCGCGGGCGGCGAGTCCCTCCACTGCTGGCTGGCTGCATTCGCTGCTGCACCTCTGCTGCCGCCTGGGCAGTGCGCGACTCATCCGCTCATTGTTCCAAGGGCCTCCGCATCACAATCGACTCCGATAACTAATACTACCAATTAACCAATTATACTCTTAACATCCCCCTGCAGATGGTAAGACTAAAAAAGCTGATGAACCAAAAGCATGTGAAACAAAGTTTAAGTTGTACAAATTAGTGAATATCCAAACAGAGCATTCCTGGTTTTTCATCCAAAAACGGTTTCCAGTAAAACCGGTTTTAGCAAAAAGCTATTCAAGAATCACCTAGGGAATTTTCATTTTGGTCTGGTAACGAGTAGTAGGAGCATGTTGAACTTACCTACAAAGCATTTTACCCTCTTGCAGCATCTCCTGAATAATTCAGCCTTTTGGCCTTTTATTTGTCTAGGTACCATGAACGGAAGAGAACCCTATAGTGAATGAATTATGAAGTAGTAGAAGGATTAATGAAAAGACAAATGAAGCAATCTGATGTAGAAGTACTCTGTTAAGGCTCTCTGAGCTTTTCTTATGCATGAATTATACCATCATCCACACAAGATAATCTCTAGGAATATAAAAAAGAGAAATTCTTATAAAATCAGTATCTATTGTGCTGGAAACATATAATGTATTCATTGTATGGTACGATATTCACTACTAGTGGTTTGTGGGATATGGTAAGATTTCATTATGCATCAATCTCGAAATATAAGGAGAATGCTAAAGAGACCAAAAAAAAAAGACCGGTAATGCAAAACATTAGTGTTACCCATCTAGCATCTGGAAGTAGACGTCCAAGTCGTCGAACTGATACACGAGAGAAGCTATCGAAGTTATCTTTCATTTCATAGCCATCGTTTCTTAACTTTTCCAAGATAGATTCTATAGATTCTTTTCCCTGAAAAGAACAGGAAGTTAGTATGGGCAGACTTCAACATATTCATAGTTCATTACAAATTCGCTAATACCTTTGTAATCGGTAAATAGACACACCTTAACCGTGCATGGGCTTTACAAGAAGCTGAACATGCAACATGAGAACAAATTAAGGAGACAAAAACATCATATCCTAGTTTCAACGCAAGAGGGAGTATTACCTGTTATTTCTGAAAATGTTAGGTGAAAAATGAAATCTGGACCATTTGAAGAGTGCAGATTAGTTACTGTGACTTCGCCATCTTGTATCTCTGCTAAATTTAAACCATTAACCTGCAAGATATGATCCACAACATGGCATCTCTCAACAATATAAACTCACAAATAGAAGCTGCAATTTTTCTGTGGCAATGTGGACCACATAAATGCAGTCATGTCATCTTTTCATATAGACCACTTAATGAGGAATGGAAACCCTATGATGATCAAGATCATTGTTAGATATATAACAATCATCACTCACATAAATGACTTAAAATGCTACATGAGAGTGAAAATAATTATTTATGAGGCTCTCGGATTCCCATCAACCAGTAAACTTGTTGCATTCACCACTCACCTAATGGTACATATGAGCTTTAAGTACATTTGCACTGATATATGTATGCAACGGACCTATGGATATCATGCAGAGTAATAGATGATGTAACATCTAAGATTAAATATGTTCATGAAGTTAACACGGCAATCAGTATAAGCTGGCTTATGTTTAAATGATTTCCACAAATTGCCAAAATTTTGTTACACATTTTGCTTCGACACTCACTTGCGTGTAATTTTACACACAACTTAAAGCATATTAAATGTGGAAAGTAAACTTATAACACTTCTATAAAAAAAACTGTAAAATTCAAAGGATAATATTATCAAATGTCAAAAATATCAATACTGGCCACCATCAGATCGAAACAAAGCATAGTTGTGATGATTTGCTGCCCATGAAATCATCTATTCCACACAGAGAGAAAAGGTGCCAATCTTACCAAACAATTAAAACCAAATGGAATTTCTTGTCAATTTTAATGTTCCAAGAATGGAAACTATTATGGATCTGGTTATTTGTAGATAGATTGACCAAGTTGATAATTTCCTATAAACTAAGACTTGTTCCGGAGCATAGGAGAACTTATCCAGTGCTCCCATGTCTTAGTGCTCCTGTACTCCCACAGAAATACCTACAAAACATACATAAAAATTCAACTAAAATATAGAAAATAGATGATGAAAGCATCTATGTTCATGAAAAATGTGAGGTTGAGCATAATTTTGTGCAAGGAGAAACAAAAAGGAGAAAATAAGCATGTTATTGGCTCACAGAATACTGTTAATCCAGATCCACAACCCAATAATTACATGCTGATATTCTTTTTTTCATTTCTCCTTGCGCAAAATGTTCCACAACCTCAAATTTCACATGAATTTAGATATTTGCTTCATCTATCCATTTGTATTTTGGTTGATTTTTACATGTACTCTTTTGGTGCACTTCTTAAAATGGGAGTATGGGAGAACAGGATACATCCGTTTAGAGTATGCTTTTGTGCTCTTTATGTTATTTGTCTGCTGGTTTAGTTACACATGCTGCCATGCAACAGAGCCCAAGTCTTTGCATGGGTCCTTTACTCCTTTTCGACAACCCAGTTATTTATTTCCCTGCCACCACCTATATAAATTACCAATAGGCAATATATGATCATTTGAATGTTGTAATAACTGTTGTATCAGATTACAAGGTCCAGTAGGGCAACATATAAACGTGAGAAGGAAATGTGCATGTAGCACCCTACAAAAGAGACTATTTACAGGTATATTCTATACTGTTTACACTACAAAGTTACAATGAAATCCACAAATCCGGCACTAAGAAATCTCCGATTCAGGTTTATAACACTGGCAGCGAATATTGACATGGAGCCAACAACTTGAAAGAAATCTAATCCAATTTTTTAGATTTAACTATTGAATAGTGGTCTGATATCAAGATTATTTATAGGGAATAGTGGACAAACCTCGAATTCAACTAGATTCCTTGTATTCATTGATTCACTATCCTCGTCATACTGAACAAAATGAAAAATAAATCCCATTAGTATGACTGTACCAATTAGGGTAATCCTAATTTGCAAATAGAAACATTACCAAATTCTCCACATGTTCTAATCGATCAGTAAAACAAGTAAACGTGAAGTTCATCATGACAGCAGTCAAAATATGGATAATCTTGAATTCAGAAATTCAATTTGCAGCCCAGCCACAGCTTTAGACCAGTGTTAATGAAATTGTTTTTAAATAAGAGCATAGGACCCACCAATAAGACCTGTAAGGCCGGTAACCAGATGCCTGATCTCAAACTTATTTTCAAGCTTGTGCTTACTTTAATTGGATCTTGAGAAAGACACTAGTTAATCTTGGTTAATAAAAAAAGTTCCCAAATGGCAACACTGTATAAGCCTGTTTCTGTTGTAGATTGAATGGAGAGGTGCAAGGGGTGGTGGCGTGTTCGCCCTCCACTAGGAGGCTCTGAACAACTGATTAAATTGATATATTTATTCCTTACTTGCCAATAGTTCTGTGTGCCTGATATATATAGCAGCTGCAGTAACAACCCTCCTAAAAATACTCAATCTCTATAGCCCTAACTTATCAAAAGGATGGACTCTAGCTAACTGAAGATAAGCAGAGCTAACTAAACTATAGAACACTTTAGCCATCCAAACGAACTGGGATCACGCGGGCCGGGGCGGTTCTGCTCAAGGCATATTATGACGCCTGCGCTGAGCTCTCATATGTAGGAGGCCATCCAAACCCTTTCCTCATCTAACGTTTGGTGAATCCGGAAAAATTGCTCGCATTTGTAGGCCCAACCGATGGGGCTGTCTCTGCTGTCGTACTTTGGAAAGCAGAGCTTGTGGGTTGTGGGAGGTGGATGCGGAGGTTGTTGCGAACTGTTCTCCACCATGCCCTTGGTCAAGCCCACCGATGATCCAATCATGATATTGTGTTCCTCGGACTGCATGCAGTTGATGCTGATGGTCAAGCGACTCTGGTAGCCTTTCATCGTGACCACCTCATCCTTAACCGATGTGATCTCAACAAGGAGACATGGCAGCAGAGATGGCATCGCCGATGGTCGAAAGGTTTCGATAACAAAGATGTTGTGGTAGATTGAAATGTCTTTCATACCAAAGATGTTGTGGTAGAATGCTAGAATGAATGGAGGGGCAAGGAGCAGTGGCGTATTCGCCACCCTCCGCTAGGAGGCTCTGGACAATCAATTAAGTGGATTGATTTATTCCTTGCTTGCCAATAGTTCTGCGGTGCTTGACATATGTAGTAGCAGCCGTAACCATACTCAATGTCTAAAAAAACACTTATCAAAAGGATTACTCCAGCTAAATGATTTATTCCTTGCTTGCCAATAGTTCTGCGGTGCTTGACATATGTAGTAGCAGCCGTAACCATACTCAATGTCTAAAAAAACACTTATCAAAAGGATTACTCCAGCTAACTGAACATAAGCAGCACTAATTGGACATGACAATGCTTCAGCCACTAGTAGATGTTTGTGCACGTGTCTTTGTCCGACACTCGTACGTCTTACTCAGGAAAGCATCCACAACATCCATGGCAGAGATTAATTACAGTGGTATCATTGCAAAGATTAGTTTCCAGAAGTTTTTTTTTTTATCGAACACGCAGGAGAGCTGCGTATCATTTATATTAAGAAGAATAAAAAGGGTACAACAAAACCCCAACGCTCCAGCACACACTCTCTAACAGCCTAGCACAATGACAGACGCGCCTGTTACAGATACATCAAGAGGATCGACCAACACATCAAGTGCCCAACTCTAGAGCCCGGGTAGCTAGGTGGGAGATACCCTTTGCCCCTGCTAAGCACCAAAGCTCTAGCTCCTCTGAGACCTGGTTCACAAGGCCTGCAAGGCTAGGCGAAACTCCATCGAACACACATCTATTGCGAAGCTTCCAGAGAGACCAAGCCCCTAGAATAACCACAGAATTCAGACCTTGTTTGATGGGACCAGAGACTGCCTCATTTAAATTCCGCCACCAATCGCCAAAGGAAACCACTCCAGGCTCAGGGTAGAGAGACTGGAGACCAAACTTCTGAAGAAGCTGGAACCAGAACTGCCGGGAGAAGACACAGGAAGCGAGCAGATGGTCAATGGTCTCAAAATCCTGGTCACAAAGAAGACATCTAGGATGATGTTGCAGCCCTCTCCGAGCAAGTCGGTCGGCCGTCCAACATCGATCATGAGCAACCAACCACATGAAGAAGCGGCAATTCCCCGGTGCCCAGGATTTCCAAATGCGCTCCCAAGGGTCAAAGAGGATCCCTCCCTGGAAGAAACCCTCATAGGCTGACTTTGCAGAGTACTGCCCAGAGGAAGAGAACCACCAAATGTGTCTATCTTCAACTTCCGGGTCCAGCACAATCTGAGAGAGAATATCCCAAAGCTGCAAATATTCAACTAAGGCAGCAACACCAAGGGCGCCTTTGAGGTCCGAGATCCAATTATTTTGATTCAGAGCATCAAGAACCGTTCTTTTGTTGGCTCTTCGCTTGGGAACCAGCCGGAATAACTGCGGTGCAATGTCAGCAATACACTGTCCATGGAGCCATTTATCTGTCCAAAAGAGCGTATTAGCTCCATTCCCAATCTCGCTACACATAGCGACCGAGAAGAAGGACTACACCATCTTTGGAACTTGAACTGGAAGTGAAGCCCAAGGCTTATCCGGCTCTATTTTTTGAAGCCAAAGCCATCTCATGCGCAACGCCCAACTTAGCTTCTGAAGATCAGTGATGCCCAGACCACCAAGCTCCTAGGGTCGACACACTTTTAACAAAGCAACCAGACAATGGCCACCGTTGAGCTGTTTCCTTCCTCTCCACAAAAACCTCCTCCTGATCTTATCTATTTCTTTGAATGCCCACGGCGGAAGATCTACAGCCATTAGCAAATATACCAACATGGAGATCAGAACTGATTGCACTAGAATTCTTCTACCTTCCCGAGTTAACAAATCAGCCTTCCAACCAGGCAGATGGTCCGCAATCCGGTCAACAAACGGCTGAATTTGGTCCCTTGTCAACTTACGCAGGGAAAGGGGCACGCCGAGATATTTATAGGGGAATTCTTTCAGCTCACATGGAAGAGCGTTCTAAACCACTGCCACATCCGCTTCTGCACATTGGATGGGGAAAACATTGCTTTTATGTAGGTTGGCCTTTAAACCAGAGGCTTCACCAAAAAGTTCCAGCATATCCATGGTTAGGTTCAAATCCGAGGCAGCAAGATGAAGGAAAACAACCACGTCGTCGGCGTAAAGGGACACCCTGTGTTGCAGCGCCCTTGTGGATAGGGGCTGTAGCAGTCCAGCAGCAGAAGCTTTAGCAAAAATCAGACTCAGTACATCCATAACCAGGATGAATAACATAGGGGAGAGAGGGTCCCCTTGTCGCAGCCCTCTTCTATGAAAGATGGTACTTCCGGGGATTCCATTCAGTAAGACCTGTGTAGTTGAGGATGACTGCAAACCACTGAGAACATCCCGCCAGACCAGTCCAAAGCCTAGCTTCTGGAGGACCTCTAGTAAAAAGGGCCAGGAAACTGAATCAAAGGCTTCTGTAATGTCTAGCTTGAGGAGAATACGAGCCTGCTTCTGAAGATGAAGGAACCTGGCTGTTTGTTTGACAAGCAAAAAATTGTCCTGAATGGATCGGCCCTTGATGAAAGCACTTTGATTCGGGGAGACCAACTCATGTAACCGTCCTGCCAATCTATTGGCAAGAATTTTGCTGATAAGCTTTGCAAAACTGTGAACTAGGCTAATTAGACGGAAATCTTTAACATGATCCGCCCCCTCTTTTTTTGGTATGAGAGTTATGAAAGCAGAGTTGAGGGATTTCAAATTGTCAAGCTTCCTGCTCCAAATCGCCGAGATAGCCAACATAATATCCTCTTTTATGATCGACCAACAGACCTTATAAAAGCGTCCAGTAAACCCGTCGGGTCCGGGAGCTTTATCAGACGGCGGCTAGGATATTGTTCTCCACACTTCTTCCACGGGAATCGGTCTGTCCAAATCAGCCAAGTCATGTGAGATAACCTCAAGCTCCTCAAGGTTGACTGCATACTCCCTGGACAGATTAGTACCTAGGAGGCTGAAATAAAAATCATGAAAAGCCTTCTCTTTATCCTCATGCTTTGTGAGAATGAGATCCTCTTCCACCAGACTACCAATAAAGTTCCTTTGCTTGCGATACCGGGCATGGGCATGAAAGAGAGCGGTATTTGCATCCTCTTCCTTAAGCCACGAGATCCGAGATCGACTCCTTGCAATGGTACGCTTGAGAGAAGACAGAGCCAGAAGGTGCTTCTTGAGGTGGTTTCGCAACCAGATTTCCCTGTCAGAGAGAGAGCGCATGTCCAGAGCAATCTCAAACTGATGTAAAATCTCCCTTGCAAGGCCAAGCTGGAACTCCACGTGCCCAATACACTTCTGACTCCAACTCTGAAGTGCTTTCGAGGTAGCTCTGAATTTTTTTGCTAGAGACTCAAAGGGGCAATTACCCCGCGGAACCGAATTCCATGCCTCTGCCACTACATCCTGAAACCCCGGCACCTTTGTCCAATAAGACTCAAAATGAAATCTCATCTTCCCTTTTTTGTTATCATGCAGCCCAAGCAGCAGCGGGCAGTGATCAGATCCATCAGAGGAAGAACTGAGGAGGAGACAGTCCGGGAAGAGCTGCTCCCATCCAGGTGAGCATAGCATCCGATCAAGCCTCACTAAAGTAGGATCATCTTGACCATTAGTCCAGGTGTACTTGCGACCCAACAGAGGGATGTCTTTCAGCCCAAGATCATTAATTAGCCTCCTGAAACGACCCATCATAGCTCTGTTAACCAGCGAGTTATTTTTGTCCTCATCCTTATAGATGAGATTAAAATCTCCCAAGATGATCCACGGTCCCTGACACTCGTCTCTGATTGTTCTCAACTCCTGCAGAAAAACCAGCTTGTCTTCATTGGTCTGAGGGCCATAAACACAGGTGAGCCACCAAGCCTGATCATCGGAGGGATGCAGCTGGACAGAAACACTAAAGGAATCAACTCTGTGGACTCCAGAAAACCCAATGCGGTGTCGCCAAGCAACCAGCACTCCACCAGCACTTCCAGCCACCGGCAAGGTGACAAAATTGTCAAAATCAGAGCCGAGCGAGGAGAGAATGACCCCTTGGGAAATAACAGCCATTTTTGTTTCTTGTAAACACACGATGTCTGCTCGCGAGGAATCCACGAGATTACGGACAGCATCCTGACAGGCCCTAGAATTTAGGCCCCGCACATTCCAACACAAAATATTTGATGGATTCATTAAACAGAAACTCAAACGACCAATCACCACTAAAAAATACCTAGGATAGATCAGCCTGTAGGCACACATCCTCAGGTGGAGCCCAACCGAACAGAGCCGCTAAGGCTTGAACATGGGACTCTAAAAGTTGATGAGTAAACAGTTGAGCATAAGCATCCAGAGCTTGTTGGCCCAGTCCACCGTTGTCAACAATGATATCCAGCGATCGCACCACCCGCTTACGAATTCTCGTCGAATCCTTGAGAAAGGACCGGTCAGGCCCGAGACCAGCAATCCTACGGCTGCGGCGTGGGGGCGCAGCCGGCAAGCGCGAAGGGGCTCTAGCAGGCGGAGGAGTCGATAGGATCGCAGACGTCTTCTTGCGGAGCTTCTTCATGAAGCAGCTCTGTCTCGGGGAGGATCGTCTTGGTGAGGCAGCACCTCCGGTGCTGAACTGCGCTGGACGCCGGGGGCGTCTCGAGTAGACATGAGGGAACACATCCCCGCCGATGGGCCTGTAGTCCACCGCAGGAGGAGCCAGCGTGGGGTCTTGCACGGGCCTGGCACAGGGAGTAGAGGGCAGACTGGGCTCCAGTCCACCCACGCCCGGCCCATCCTGCGCCAGCCCGTCGTCAAGAGGCAGAGGGGCGTCCTCTAACTCCAGAGGCCCAGCAGGCGCCCACGGGACCGGGGAACAAGCAGCCGCCGCCGAGGGTAAATCCTCGTTGAGTCCCGAGGTCAGATCCTGGGGCGCCGCGCGAGCCGAGGTCACTCGTGTCGCCTCGGGAAGGGTGGACGTCATGCACGGCACCGCGATATCTGAACAATCGGGAGCCAATGGAGAAACCGAGCATTCCACTCGCGTCATCAACTCCCGCGACGCCTGGGGAGAGGGAGACGGCGCGTGCGGCTTCGCGACCAGCGAAGCGTCCTGAGCCAATGGAGAAGCAGGGCACGTCGGGTCCACAACCGCCGTGTGGCCACGCGGTCCTAGGCGGGAGTGAACGGGAGGCCGGGAATCGCCATCCGCCGCAGCCGAGCCATCCCCGGGCCCAGGCAAAGGAGCAGAGCTAGGGGGACCACGCCGGCGCCGCCAGCGTCGCTGGCGACGACCACCCGCAGCCGGTGGAGGGGGAGGGGCCGCCGCCACAACCGGCACATGGTCAGGCGCAGCAGCAGAGATGGAGATTGGGTAGGCAAGGCCGCGTACCGCCGGAGGCACCCCCTCGACAGCGATCCGCGGTTCCTCAATGACAAGGTTCATGGCCGGAGGAATTTGATCCGGCCGCGAGCACCAGGCACGGAGACGGAAGACATCACGACGGTCCTCGGCATCCTGATACACCTCGCTGATCAGGCAGACCTCATCTAGGAGCAGGGCCACTGTATCCACACCCCAGGCGTGAGCCAGGATTCCTCTGAGCTCGACGTCGACAACTTGTGATAGAGCGGTGCTGGAAGAACGGTAGAATCGCGTCCATCGAGCGAGGTGAAGGCGGAACGCTGGAGCGACCACCGGCCGGCCACTATCGTAGACCCGAACGGCAGTAGCCTCATCTAGAAGGAGGAGTAGGAGCTCGGACAAGGAGATACGCTTGAACACCAGGTCCTCTGCCACGAGATCAAACCTTCGGGCGAGCAGGCTGGATACGTCTTCCACTGGAACGTCGCCGCAATTACCGATGCAAGTGATGATCAAGGCTCGTCGCAGGTCATCCTCGACGTCGAGCAAGCGGGCCGTCCGTGCCAGAACATGACTGGGCACTTGAACCTTGCCGTCATCGGAGAGCTTTTCAGAGGACGAGCCCCCCTCGGATGAGCACAACGGAGGTGGTGAAGGGCCGCTTGGCCCAGATGAGCGACGACGCCTCCTCCGGTGGCGGCGCGACCACCCTTCACCAGCCTCGGCCCCGCCGTCACAACGCGGCTCGCCATCATCAGCCGACGGGCCAGAGACGGCCATAGCCACGCGAGGCGGGGCGGGGCAGGAGGCGTGAACGACCGGGCGCCACTCCAACCGCCGCGAGGCAACCGGGGGACGCGGGCACGCCACCGGGGTGGCCCTCAGCCAAGCACCGGAAGCAGCGGGAGCGGCGATGGCAGGAGACCGCCCGATGGGAGGTCGAAAGGCAGTTGAAACACCTCCCCCGCAAATCTTCCGGGACAGGCCGACGGGGCCGGGAAGGGCGAGAGCGCCGGCGACGATTTTTGCGCCTCACGTACACTTGCCAACCGGAGCCAGCGTCCTCGTCCCGGGGCACCGCAGGAGGCGCCGCAAGGCCCGCAGACTTCAAGGTCTCAACCAAGGTAGGGGAGGTGTCCGCCGGAGACGCAAGAAGCGCGTCGCGGTAGGAGGTAGGCTTGGGGCTCCGACCGTCACGGGAAACAGCGCTGGAATCGCTCCACCGCTGCGCCTTGGACCTTCCTGACGGCGGAGGGTAAGGCAATAGGGTGTCTGGCGCCTCCAAGGTTGGGGAGGCCGCGCGGGGGTGGGGGCGCGCGACCTTGGGGGTGGCTGCCGGCGCCGGAGTGGTCGCCGGCGTGGGGCTGTGGGGTCTGGCGGAGGCGCCAGGGAGCGGGAGACGAGGAGGCGGGAGAGGGAGGCGAGACCGGGTCACCACTTGCTCCATTCTGTACCTAGTTTCTAGAAGTTATTCAAAATGTTTAATGGCTTTGCACGTCTGGCTGTAGTCTTAGTATTTTCCTACAAACAATTAAACAGTTCAACTATGTACCTCTTGCTGGTATTAGAAAAACTCGGCACGAAAATCTTTCACATAATGATTTCAAAGAACAAGTGCACCTATTCTTGTTAAGGCTAGACCTACAAAATATAGTGCAAAAATGGAAACTTCAAGCTTACTGCCTTGAGAGAACAAACCTAAACTTGGATAGAAAAAATAAATACATTATTTAAGTATGTTGCTAGTTTCTAGTATGGAATGAATTCACATCAGAACCTGTATATATGGAAAATAGATGTCCTTCAAAAAACCAAGAAGTCTAGCTGCTTCCAAGTGTCTTTTCAGCCCAAAGATCTCCACCTGTGAATGTGAATAGAAACATAAGTGCAGCAAGGATTATAGGTTTACAGACTTGGAAGTTAACAAGGGATCCATCTATTTTCTCTACACAAACTTGAAAAACATTATCAAACTACACAAAGCTCCAACATGGATTCATTTCTTGAAACTCATTGTACGGAACAATCAATGGTGCAAATGGGCTGCAAAATGGACACATGATTCGAAAAAAAAATGGACACATGGAGAAGTACATATCACTAGTAAACTAATGAGTAAAATACTTTACCAACCAGTCATCACAGTGTTGAAATATGTAAATCAAACTCTCCAAACGGTATGAAAGCTTCACTCCCATTTCGTCTGCACCGGTGGGCGTGGGAATTCACGCCTTACAAAACACAACACAGCATTGCTGATATTGACGGATGCCCATGTTGTATTAAGTAAGCACATATATCTTAGAAAAGTGATACGGAGATTATCTATATTTTGAGTTATGATTATAAACTATCAAATAAGTTTTTTGTAGATTCTCGACACAGTATACTTCCAGGGTGAACATGCATAAAGTAGTTAAAAAATGCAACCCAACCACCTGGGTAAAACTTCCGTGTGGCGACAGGATGATCTCCTCTTTAGATGGATCCCTAACTCCTCCAGCAGTCTGCAATCCAGAGGTACCGATTTCATCTACTTTGCAATGTACAGCCAATATAATAGCAAAAAATGCAATTGGAGAGACAAAGAGATAGAACCTTCCAATTGTGTTTGGAATTATTAAATGATGTTTTTTTCAGCAAGGCCTCCCTTGAAAGCTGCAAGGTAAACACTTTCTTCGATTCTTTTGTCTTGGAAGAGACAACAGCAAGTCAGTTGCACAGAATAGACAGAATAAGCTCATCAAGCACAAAAAACTACAATTTTCTATCTAAAATACATGATAAACGCATACCTTCCAAGATGCATTGAGGCAATAGTTCCACCATAACCAAACATACCAAAGAAGGGCTGCAAATATTTAACAGAATTAATACATAAGTACAGCAGAAACAGCAGCAGCAACTACAACAACAACAAAGACTTTCAAATTGACACAGTGCACACATGACACCATTAAGCTCAGTACAAAGAGTCCAAGACACAGACCCACATGAGACTGAAGTACATCATCCACTGACTTCTCATCACGTACTCACATGAGCAAATAGCCATGAGCCAAATTAATGCAACAAAAAAACTGCCAAAGTGTCAAACAGTGAACATGCTTACACACTAGTGCTACATAGTTCAATACAAAGTACAAGACTGAGGGAGACCGACAATAACAAATCAATAGTCCACTCCAGCGACATCATCATTCATCTAATCATTTGTGCATACTCCGGGTATTTCAGGATAATCAGGTACCGGTGGGTAGAACCCAAAATCCCGAAATAACTTGAGACTTGCCACCAGAAATTCCTGAACTAACTTTGGGTATCAGGCAATCTGGGTCCGGGGTTTGGGAGTTGGGTTATGGGTTTTTTTGCCCGCCCCTACTTTCAATCCAAGCAACTTGGATACAATACAAGTGAAACCCAACATAAGCCGGCAACAAGATGGGAAAAAAGAAAAATATATAAAATACAAATGAATCAATTATAGTAAATATTTTAGGGAATCTAAAATTCTAGTTTGGGCACATGGATAGCTGATTCATTTAATACTTAAGCACCCTATATATTAAATTTGCTGTTTGTACTGCAATTTTTCAAGTTAAGTATTCATGAAGTCTTCTATCCAAAATATAAAAGGTATTTATATAGAAGTACCGCATATTTCCATATGAAAAGGCAGATGCAAAGGTAAAGTGTAAATATGAAGCTAAGCCATTTCTTTAACTCATGCCAGTGACATCAAAAACTATGTAACGGTGATCAGTGTCAGCAAAGGACTACACTGCATGATCTTTCAACAAATAAATGTGGAGAACATGCAAGTATTGGAAGCTGGACTGCAGGAACTTCTAAGTTAAGCAATTTGAAAAAGATAGACTGCCCAATATGCTTCCATAAATTTGGATATACCTAAATAACAAACATAATCAATATTAGAGAGGCAACTGTTCCCCATGTGCAAAAGTTAATCCCCCAATTTCCAAACCATCCACTTTACAACCCTAGAACACCATAAGCAGTAAATATCAGCCTCACTTGTGCTTATCCATCATGGTTTTGCGTTGCGTGGCAGCAACGTGCCTATATTTATCTGACGTGGTGTCCACTTCAACATCCATGTCCTCATTCCTCATCCATGTATCTCTCGCATCTCATGCCCCACCGTATTTGGCCTTACTTGATAGCTATAGAAGTGTCAACAAGTACACAACCGACTGCCCAACCACGGTAGCTTCCCTCAAACAGTCAAACCAACCAACCACTACAAAATTGACTGCCACAGCCAAGTTAGGATGCTCTTCATGCTAGCAGAGCAACATAAAATATGATAAGTACTAACACTCTAGAAGAGACTCTCTTCTGCAAAATAATTAAGAAAGAGAAAAAAAGACGTGTGATTTAGGGGTGGGGCAGCCAGGTTATGGTTTTGGTTCCTAATCTGATTTCCGGAACCCTAATCCAAATAACCAAATGTGGATGCAATTTTACTTCATACGAATTTGGTCAACTTCAAAGATCTGCACAGTCAGGATATCCAAGCAGTAATAGCCTTACTTTTTCATATACAATGCAAAGAACTGAAAGAAGTTAATGTGCTTGAATCGGTAAAGTATTCTCACCAACAGGTATGGTGCTTTCCCACCAATACCTTTTTCTCTAAATACTCTATGATTAGAAGAACCCATCGTTCCCCTGTACAATGTCAGATTAATTATTAACAAACTATTATTATATGGAAGAAAATGGTATGAACAAGCATAAATGTAAGTACTAGTGGCGGTCCATATATTTCATAAATTGAAACTTGGAACAATGCTATAAAATTGTTCATAGCTTAAACGAACCCCCATCTCTTCACAAGGCTACTTCCAACAGACATAGATCTGTTGAGAATCAAATAAAGCGACGAGTTAAGAACTCTTGCATATTAGCTCTTGTTCCTATTAATTGGGTCAAACAATTCATGGAACTGTATAATCTATATATAATAGTTTTAGAACTTCAATCAGCTGTGCAGAGGCATAACTGCTCAGCCACTGCAACATTGGAGATTTTGCTGTCTTTGATCATCAACTATTGAAGTTTAAAGAAACCTGAATACTACGAGGCATGTACGGATGTACCCAATGTTATTCAGTGACGCACTCACTAAACCACCCCCATGTACAAGGCATGTATTCCCATCATGGTTCACGGAATGAAAAATGACCAATCATATATGACGTCTGAGCTTCACATTACCATTTAGAGATAGAGTTACCATCTGAACCATCCATTCCCCTACCGGTGTCAAAAATAATAATTTTTTCTCTATCAAGAGTTATCCTGCAATGAATATTCAAGTTTTAGTAACAATACCAAGTCTGTGTGGTCTGAAGTCATGTATGACCTAGAAAATAAATACTATAGTAATGCACAAAAAGTAATAATAGTATTTCTCACACAAGGTGGATAAAATGTATTGTACGGCTGAGGTCACCTGACCATGAATATGGGAGAGTGGAGTTTGAAATATAGATAGTGGGATAGGTTGTCCGGTGCCTAAGCCTAACGATGGGACTTGGGAGTAAACTTGAAGCTGAAAAACCACTCCCTCTGTCCAGTGGAAGGTTTCATATTTGTGTTTCCTAGGCGCTATGCAAGCAAGAAGAGATTTGAGATTATAGTTGAAACAGGTCCTCACAATGTGAAGTTTCATTTAGTGTGGTTTCATAGGCAGCATGCAAGACATAGCATGTGCAGAAAACAGTTTAGACATGGTTTCATCTAGATGAAATTTATTTCATCACTTTTTCATTAACACCTTGCCACATCATCCTGATCGTTGGCATGGCACCTCATTTGATGAGATTGAAACTCCCACTAAGAATGGCCTAAGGCCTCACAATCTTTAAGACAACTTTAAGCTAGATGAGAAATGAGACATGTCATTAAAGCCGAATTACTTACAACATTACATTAAAGAGTCTATGAATTACTCAAACAACCAATGTAGACTCAAGGAGTTAAGGAGTTTTCACGTCTAACCAAGGCCATTAATGAAAACACCAACAACCAATGTCGATAGTGTTCTAGTGCACTAGGATGTCTTATATTTTAGGACAAATTTTGAATGGTAAGATGACTTATATTTCAAGACAGGGGGAGCAAACAATGTAAGACTACAAAACTAACATCATAAAAACTGATAACAGAGAGCATCATGATGTCTGAATATCATGAAAATAATGCAACTCAATGTATATTTTTATGATAATACAAACGAACAATGACACCTCTACATACCAAAAAAACTTGATATGCTTACATCTTTTTTTGTGTGTTTATTTTCTGCACTTTAATACCCTCACATTTCATTTAGAGCCTTTCCTTTATAATACACCACAAATAACAAAATTTCTCCTCAGATATTCCTTGTGAACTTTTTTCTAAGCCGCCATCATTTTTTTCCTTTTCATTGCCTTTCCTAGATGCTATTTTCATTTGGATTAAGTTTTAAACCCAACACTGAACTCCTTGGCTTCACTTGAATACTAATGGGGGGAGGAGGGTGCTAAAAAGGATTGCAGCATAGCAACATTTTTGAGCCGTTATCCTAGCACCTTAAGAAAACAACCCTACATGCTTCTTCTAACACTAGTACCTTCTATAATGTTTAACTCATTCTTTCTATTTATTTCTATTTGTAGACATGGCGATACTCCCAGCATACCAATAAGTTTTTTTTAAGCATTTCATGCCAGATGCAGATTATAAGTTAGAAATGGGTATAGATAGTTGTAGTGACAGGTTAGTCTGTCAGTGGAACAGATAAAGAAAAAAAATATCAAAGACCAGTTCTTTTAGACCTTAGGACTTCGATGGGTAATAATAAAAACGCATGTGTTAGTGTTACTAACTTTATCAACTTCCTTTCTCTTTTTCCATTTGACCACACTGCTTGAAGTGCATTATCCTGTAAAAGGGAAAAGGATAAAATCATAGGTGGAGGGGGCACCATCAGAAAGTGTGACCAACCAGAAAATTAGTAAAATATAGTATTCTAACAAGAAAACTAACAATAAGGTCAACAAGAGCGCTCTCGGTGCTATATTCATCTGGAAGTTCTTGAAGCAGATCAGTCTGAGGGGTAAGATCCCACATATTCTGCAGACAACAATTGTTTGAATAAGAACTCTATGCTACAGCTTGATCATTGGTACAATTCAACTGATTCCTGAATACTTCCCAATCCACAGCACAATGCAGAAACACAAGAATTTTGGGATCTCGACGAGATACATATGCAGAAATTCTATCTTAGCGAGATAGAATGTGTACAGTGCTCAGTGTTTTGTATGAAGAATACCCAAATAAAATTTAATAGTCATAACAGAGAATCTGAATAGCATTACATCGAAAACTCACCTCAAATGTACTGACCAATCCTTCTTTTCCATCCTAACAAAATAACAGACTGATATCAAACACACTATGCGATAGTATGCAGAGCCATCTCATGAATCAAAACGTAATCCATTGTTATTAACTTAAAAATGATTAGGGGCTCACGTGGAGTCTTAAGATGTTTATATTCATGGAGTCAAAGTTGCTCAGCTTGATTTTGTCCGTTATCTTTTTGTCAAGCAGATCCGTCAGGTAAACATTGCCACCCCAGTGTATCTCCCTCGTCCCTCCACCTCCCACAGGAGCATTGTTCAACTCCCTCTTGACACTAAGCAAGAGATCACAAACCAACATCTCTTCTCCAGGGTCATGCAATGTGATTCTGGTGCTCACGCCACTTGGCAACAAGACCTGAAACCGGTACACTCTTGAGGCATCTTCTGCCTCGATCCCCTCCGAATACTGTACTAAAGCCTTCCCCTTGTATCCTCTGCTTGCCTCTGCCATCCTAGAGCAAGACCTAGGCAGAACAAGTTGCAGGGACTAGTTTCAATAGTAGTATACACAATTCGATATGGAAGAAAGAACAATACAAAGGAAACGAATCAGGCAAAAGAAAATTGTTCAAATCCTACTGTGCAAACTTCATGCGTGCTAAAATACCTTAAGAAAGAAACATGCATGTTAACTATTTTCAATACATATGATCCCAACGATGAAACTTCCCCCATAGCGATAAAAGCAAATGTAAGCATCTGTGCACAAATTACAATCCGATCGTAGCATGCAGCGCATTGCAATGCCGACTCTTCTTCCAAGTGAGGCTTGCAAAATTCGGCATAAAAGAAACAATAACATTGCAAGTTTGCAACTTTTCCCCTGAAAAGAGCAGCAAGGGAATTTCAGCAACGGCGCACAAATCAAAACTCCTCCCAATAGACGAGGCGCAGGAGATCTAATACCAGAACCTGAAATGCAACGCCACGGCACCTTGCAGCAATCTAGCATACCAAAATTTTCTTCACCAAAAAAAGGACAAAAATCGTATGTTTTCCCCATGAAAGAAAAGAATAAGAACGGCGAAGTAGCATGCCAGCCAACACGAGAGGCATCCATTGTACAATGCGATCATGCGAGGGGAGAAAAAACCCCAAAACAGAGACAAGCACGTACAAGAATTCCACGCACCAGAAGCCCTTCGGCCGCTCCCAGGCCACGGAGACCTCCGCGCTCCGCTCAAAGGAGGAAGAGGAAAACGGAATACTTACGTGAGAGGAGGAAGAGAAGAGAAAACAGATAATGCAAGGGTGAGGGCAATGGTGAGGACTGGGGTTTTTATTTGAAGAAGAAGGGGAAAACGAGAAGACCAGGGGTCACGCATTGCGCCACCCGGCGAGGGCTTCTCCGCCAAGCTGCGGCCACAGCCCGCAGTATTAACTGATCCCCACATTTAAGGGTGACGGATGGTTTCAGCATTTTTAATGTGGTTTTTATTCCCATTCCCATTGAATAAAACGTCATCGGGATGCAGTACTCCCTCTGTGCAGCCGCACTAGACTACTACATGCACCAGATGTGTAAATGCACTGTGTATCTGCTATTCCAATTACCTTCCTATCTGTGAACAGTGTCGCTACAGTGTATAGACAATCTATGGTACCCGAAATTCAAAATTCCGATGAGTTTTACCCGATACCCAATATAAAAACAGATTTGTCTCTTGTCAGGGTGATTGATTTATTGGTTGTATATTAGTCACATTTTCTAAACCATATGATGCAGATCTAATGGAGTATCTTCAACCGTATATTTTTTGTTTTTTTAACTGATCCACCAATCACATTTTCTAGCCATTAGATGTAAATCGTGCAATTGAAAAATGTGACTGATGGAATGTTAAATTTCATATGTAAAGACACACCCATATAAAACCATATAAAAATGGATGTGCAAGTATTCTTTCACCCGCGGTACGTTACTAGAAAAAACTGTGGGATTGATGTTGCCTGGGCGGACGGCGCGGCGTCGGACACAGCGCTCACGTTCCGACCATTGGATTCAAAGCCTCAAAAACTCACCACTCATGTTACGTGTAACATCGAATAGATTCTAAAGAGAAAATAAATTCCACCAAATCATTTGATGTATAATCAGGTTAACATATATCAGAGAATTCCTTATTTGACACTGAGAATTTGGTTGTTTCCTTCTATGGACTTCAAAACTTAAATCTTCTCTATTTGACACTAAACTTATTTTGGTTCTTTACCTTGACATTCCGTCAACGTTTACCATCTAACACTGTTAAATAGTGTGTCAAAAGACAGTTGTACTCTTATTGAATTTAGTTGTCAAATTTAGATTTTTTGGATACAAAACCAAATGATCATAACGTTGGAAATGTTTGGTGGGACGTTTCTTCTGCATGGTTGTTTTATAAAACAATTCAGCATGAATTTTTAAAAAAATTCGGTATGATCCTTTTATTTTCATTATTAATTCTATAGTATACAAAACAAGAACAAGATCTTCACAAATACATGGCATGCATAATTAATCGCAAATACAATCGGTTCCTCGCCTGCCTGCCAGAAGCTCGCCACTGCTTCCTCGACTGGGGCATAGTTGTAGCTTGCGGAGAAGCCCAGCTTACGTCGGTGAAGCTAGGCGCTGGCGAAGGATGCCCCAGCAGGAGGGGAACGACAATCCGTATCGGTTGTCCGTCCGTGCACCACAGGAGCCGCAGCCATCGCCAGCCATCATCGCCCAAAGGGAGGCACCGCTTTGGCTGCTCGGCTTCGCGCGATGGGAGCCGCCGGCCCAGCCATCTGCGTGCGGGCGAGGGAAGACATCACCACCATGGCCATCTGCGCATGGGTGAGGGGAGCCACCGCCGCTCCGGCCATCTGCGCGTGCGTGAGGGGAACCTCCGCTGTCCTCACCGTCGCTGCTTGCAAGGGTGCTGCTGCAGCCGGCCAACCCTCACCGTCGCCTCTTCTGCCGGCCAGCCAGCAGCCCTCATGTTGTAAGGAAAATGGCTTCGTGTGCTATATTTCCATACTTATGTTTTGGTGATTGATTGATAACCAACACTTGGACTAGTGAACTTGTTTAGATGCACATTCTCAGGTATTTTAGGTCTAAGGGATGAAGGGAAGAAAAATAACAAAGACATGACCCAAGGGGTTGATCTAACAAGAGACCCCCCAGATTTGTATGGACCGCCCATGGACCATACCAATTAACCCACATGCATCAAACCTTCGGACATGATGGCAATATGGCACGGTTTGTGAAGACCGTGCTTGGACCGTACCAAATAACCCGTGTGTGCTAAACCTTCGGACTAAGAATAGTACACTTACAGACCGTCCTTGGACTGTCAACTCGAGGCTATGGACTTTGAAGGATTTTCAGTTAACAATGAACCATACTATACTCTCCTACAGATCGTACTTAGACCGTACCATCCTGTCTATGCATTTTCTTGCAGCCTTTTGGCCAACGGCTAGTTCGTGTTTAGGGACTATATAAGCCACCCCACTCGGCCATTTGAAGGTGGTTGGAGCAATTGAAGACCACAACAAGTGTAGAGGTATATTCCAATCATATCATCCGTTCC
Organism: Paspalum notatum; assembly: GCA_022530915.1. NCBI lineage: Eukaryota > Viridiplantae > Streptophyta > Magnoliopsida > Poales > Poaceae > Paspalum > Paspalum notatum. The sequence goes on along the minus strand of CM039687.1, from coordinate 35,280,021 downwards.
AACCATCAAAAGTGAGCTTAGTGCATGATGCAAGCTAGGTTAGAACTTAGAGAGAGTGAGTTTGTGAGCTCCTCTTGAGTGTAGCTCCTGCGTGAGCTATTGGAGAAGTTTTGGCTGCGGTCAAGCCACTTGTACTCGTTCCTAGACTCTCCTTCATTGGTGTGGAACGGTGGTGACAACTTGTGTGGGGACATGGAGACCCTTCAAACTCCGTAGTGAAGAATCCGGCGCCTTGTGACCAAGAGAGACAGTGGCGGTGGCTAAGCCTCGATGGTTTGGTGGCACTTAGCCTTTTCTTGCCATGAGACATTTGGTGGCGAGCGCAAGACGGTGATCGGAAGAGTCCTGGTGCTTAGCTCAGATATTGCCTTTGGTGGCAAGCTCGTGCACGTAGCCCTTTGTGGTGAACCACGTTAAATCTCTGCGTCTCCCTGGGAGTTTGCATCCCCTTGCCCTTACCTCTTTACTTACCATATTTACCTTTCCACACTTACTTGCTTGTGTGCCTTTAGCTTTTCAGTTAGTTTGATTAAGTTTGGCCCTAGGTTGCAAGTCTTTTGGATAAGTTAGAGAGCGCATAGATAAACTTTAGACTTAACTAGTATGAGTTGGACACGATAGGTTTATCTTTATGCACTAGAAAGCTCTAAGTTTTAGAAAAGCGATTAGCGTCCCAATTCATCCCCTCTTCCTCTTGGGTCGGATACCCCGGCACGTTTCTTACACACGCCTTTCCCGATCTAGGGTTGAATTGAGCGTGTGGATAGAGGCACTTAAGGGCATTTTAGTCTAATCACACAAAAGTTGACGGAATGGGGTTGAATTAATGGGTACAGGTTGACGGAATGCCAGATAAGGAATCGAAGATAAGTTCAGTGTCAAATAAGGAATATTTAAGTTTTGAGGGAAAAAAGAAGCAACCAAATTCTCAGTGTCAAATAAGGAATTTTCTCTCGTTAGATCCATAATCCCTGTCAGAAATAGTACACCTGTACGACGAAAATTTATCCCAAGTACAAATCCACAACATCTAGAGGTTGATCCAAAAGATTGTTGAATGATAGAGCAAGTAACCAACTTTGCAATATCAAAACATCAACTTTGCATCACTAAATTTTATCCGATGAAACATCTCATATCATCTCATGCAACATCTCCAAAATTTCCTCCTAAAACATTTGAAAATATTTTCTTGCAGCATCAGAAAATCAACTTTACGACACTAAAATGCATATGATGAAACATCTAGTATCATCTATTACAACATATCCATAAAAAAGTTCTAATAAAACATTCGAAAATATATTCTTCAACATCGGAAAATCAACCTTGCAACACTAAAATTCATCGAATGAAATCGCATAATCGCATGCAACATCTGAAAATCACAAACCACATCTCAACTCGCAAGTTGCAACATCAAATAAAACCCGTTCGATGTCGATCCTCGAGGACTCGTCTGCTTCCGCTAAAGGTCTAGCTCAGGATCTTCTCCCTCGTTCGAGTCCTTGTGCTTCAACTCATGCTCGATGGCATTGTCCACGGCGGAGGTGGCCGAGGAGACAGAGGAGGACATGGCAGGGCCGGATTCGGGCCCTCGCTGGAGTTGTCACCGCTCGTGTTTCATTTCACAGACGTCGGTATTGGACACGACGGAGGTGGCCGAGGAGCACGGAGGTGGTTAAGGAGAGTGGAGGAGGACATGCCAGGGCTGGATCTGAGCGCGGAGCCCTCGCCGGAGTCGTCGTCGTTGTTGCGTCAGCATTAAGGCGGCGTGTCTCCGCCCTTTGAGACACAAAATCAGTTAGTGCTTTCACCATTATGGAACTAGTTTAGTACCCTATAGTAAAGGGAACCAATATGATGGGGGTGCCCATAAGAATAAAATATTATTCCTTTTCATATTCTATCATCTCTTCTCAATATCTCTTTCTATTCGACGTAGAAGTATACATGGGTGTTATTATTGTGGTCTACTTAAGTTTTATACATTGCGGTCATTGCACTAACTAAAGACTACTTATAATATGATCTATCCATATGGACTGCTCGGTCTAAATACGTTGAAGATGCCCTTTATCTTCTGTTGTGCTCAATAACGTACTATGTTTATTTTTTACCAAACAAGCAAAAACATATAACCTTTTTCTCATACGATCATCTGATTTTTTTGTCAATATAATGCAGCATCCTGGAAAAATCCACATCACAGGACAGGATGGGGGTGGCACAAGGGGTGGACCCGGTCGGGCAGTCTCCAGTGACCCGAAAGGCATAGAATAAGCTGGTGGAAGCGGTGTAGGGCATCTTGGTAAGCAGGATTAGCTCAGCCGGGCTCGCTGGTGATTTGTGAATGATTGCTTGCCATGTGTGGGACAACCAGACGCCGCGCTGCCAAGCACAACAAATCCCCAATTCCATCCATCCTCCTCTCCTTCCTGTCTGTAGCATACCAGTACTTGTACTACTAGACCTCTTCTAGTCGCCCCTACCGCGTTGCATCTCCCCGTCGAGCACGCCGCCGCCCTGCGGCTTTCGTCCCCGTCGCGCCGCCCGGCTCCTCCAGAGCAAAGACTTTGCGCCGTCGCGCGTCTCCGTTGCCCCTGCCCGCCGCAGGCAGCCGTCCTAGTCCTTCCTGGTCGGTCCTCCCCTGCTGCCCTTCTGCGTTGGAGAAAGGAGCGGAGATCCAGCCGCTTCCCGGCTGCTTTCTTCTTCTAATTGGTAAGCCTGGGTTTGATTCAGCGGTGCCGTTGTATGTCTGGGCGCTTGCGAATCCAAATCTTTCTTCGCCACCGAATTCAAATTCAAATCTTTGCTCCGAGATTCCGCCCCGTTCGTCTCAAGTCTATACGCGTGTCTTGCTTGACTAAGTCTCTTTATTTTGAGTTAGTCATAGTTTCGGTATGGGATACTCAATCTGCCTCAAGTCGCAACAACAATAAAAACCACCCAAATGTTTGATTTCGCGCATCATATCATGCTTATAATTGTTTTGTTCGGGGAAATTACCTGATTTATTCTTTTTTTTTGGCTCAACAGCTGCAGCTGCCAAGTTCCCTCAGTACTGCTGTGCTATTCAGCCAATAATTTTACTGCTGCCGCCAGGAGAGCTTCGCAGCTCCTATGGCAAAGCCTCCGAATGGCATTGGCCGTAGGTATGTTCAGTACCACATCTACACATCCACATTTTAAGTAGTTCTTATTTAGCCTGTAGATTTTCACCGCTAGTGTGTCTAATGTCGATCTTAATTTTGCTGTCAATTTTTGTCATCAGCAGCATGCCAAGATCGAATGAGGGCATGAGGCTCATATTTTCAGCAGTTGTGGGTGTCATGCTGGGTTACTTATTTGGAATTTCCTTCCCTACAGTCAACATAACCAAGGTAAAGCGGCGCACTTGCCTCTCTTGCATACAGTCATGTCCTTTTTTTTTCAAACTAAAAAAGAAACAAATTCCTAATTTTCCGTGCTGTACAGCTTCACTTCCCTTCGAGTATTATCTCCTATATCGAAGATAGGAACTCTGGCATCACAACTCAGACATTGTTGAACCATGCATGGGCGTCTGCAAATAATCGTAAAAAGAACAGTTCTGATTCTAACTCTGATGAAATTCCCAAGGTAACACATTTGATATTACTACTACATGTTTTCTTGTGTTGCTATTTTAGCTGTATATTTTATTGACATGAGTTAGGTCTCTGGTCCATGCCTAATTATTCTTACATATACTTGTGTTACTGCTGTGTTTGGCATCATAATGTAAATGTAAAGATTGACGAGTAGGTCATATGTGTAACTCAGGTCTCTTGTCGATGTCTTAAGTTAGATCAGCTCTAACCTTCGAAGAAGTGTGATAGTTGGCCCTAAGTTTTGTACTGTAAACACCAGGAATCATAACCATCGTTTGTTGACCTTCATCCCTGTGTTTGACACATTTAGCTTAACAATAGATAGTTTCTGTCCTTTCCATTTTTTTCTTAAAACAATCGCACAATTCTACTTGCAGATTTATGTTCCTACAAACCCAAAAGGCGCTGAAAGACTCCCACCAGGCATTGTAGTGTCTGAAACAGATCTTTATCCCCGAAGACTCTGGGGTGATCCTAGTGAGGTTTGTGGTTGTTATTGTCGTTTCTCAATGTTGCCTTGGAGTTTTCTTTCATCTCTTTCATATGCGATCTACATTCTTAAACATATGCCATTTATCAGGACCTTACTACCAAGCCGAAGTATCTTGTTACTTTTACTGTTGGTATTGGACAAAAGGCAAATATTGATGCAGCAGTCAAAAAGGTAACTGACAGGCTGACACCCCACTTAATCTTGGTACACCTGACTTCTAAGCTCCGAAACTGATGTAAACTAGATCTGCTTCTGAGTAAACTTGTCACTTTGAAATGAGCATCTATCCCTTTTCCAAATTCATTTAAGTTTCTTGTACAGTTTTCAGACAAATTTACCATTATGCTGTTCCATTATGATGGTCGGACTACTGAATGGGATGAATTTGAGTGGTCTAAAAGAGCAATCCATGTGAGTGTCATGAAGCAGACTAAATGGTAGGTTATTGCTATTATTTTCCAATGTTTTTTCATTGCCAATTGATGGAATATTTTTCTGTAATTTAATGATGCACTTCTCTTGTTCATCAAAGGTGGTATGCAAAACGATTTTTGCATCCTGATGTTGTTGCCAGATATGATTACATTTTCATCTGGGACGAGGATCTAGGTGTCGAGCATTTCAATGCAGAAAAGTACTTGATACATATTTACATGCTTGTTTTCCTTCTGTTCATCTGGTGTTCATTTTGATCAAGATATCCATGCTACTTTTCCAGGTATATTGAGCTTGTTAGAAAGCATGGGTTGGAAATATCTCAGCCTGGTCTGCAACCTGATAGAGGACTAACATGGCAAATGACTAAACGACGTGGGGACCAAGAAGTTCACAAGTGAGCTGCGGAATTCATTTTTTTAATCCTTAATGATGACACTTTTCTTAGTTATATTTTTCCTTGCACAGAGTAACTGAGGAGAGACCAGGCTGGTGCACTGATCCACATCTGCCACCATGTGCAGCGTAGGGCCAAATGTTTGTTGTCTATTTTATTTTCATTGTCCAATTACCATCCTTCATAATCAATTGTTATGTGCAGATTTGTTGAAATTATGGCAACAGTGTTCTCTAGAAATGCATGGCGTTGTGTATGGCATATGATTCAGGTGAGGTGAAATTAAATTCTAAGACATTAGTTTGTCCAAAGTGGTGTGCTTACATGCTGTTTTATGCAGAATGACTTGGTCCATGGATGGGGTCTTGACTTTGCTCTTAGGAAATGTGTGGAGGTATCTTCTGCTGTTATCATATGCTTAACACTTCACCTCACCATTTTTTTTTTTTTTTTGACTTCTTCCATTCCAAGGATCAGCCACACATTTCATGCCCCTTCCTCTCAGGATATCAGCATCAATAATAACATAATTACCAACTCAAAAATACTGTACTTTCCACTTTACATGCTATGCATGTTTACCAAGCTGGAACTCGTTTAATTTATCTTTGATTATATAGCCGGCCCATGAGAAGATTGGAGTTGTTGATGCTCAATGGATTGTTCACCAAGCAGTTCCTTCACTTGGGAATCAGGGTCAGTCAGACAATGGAAGAGCACCATGGGAAGGGGTAAGGCAGTAGTTCCTGATCTTACGCTATCTGGAGCTTTTCACAGTATTTTCTTGAAAATTGAAATGCATGAATTTTGACTATTATATAATCCACTGTGTATCCATGTGGACTTTCACTAACCTTTTTAACTTGGATGTGCACCACAGGTAAGAGCACGTTGCAGAAAAGAATGGGGAATATTTCAGACAAGGTTGGCTGATGCGGAGAAGGCTTATTACTTGGAACGAGGCATCACACCACCAAATTCTACAGTAGTTTAGATGGCTACATGCCCGTCACATGCCGAGGCAAGGTTTCTGTTGCGGGAACCTAGTCCTTGCGTACTGGTGTATTCATTGAAGCAGCAGCAGCCCAGGGTCATCCATCTTTGTACATTAGAGTTCCCACGAATCACCATGATTAATCTTAGTGTCCTTCCACTTGGTTTTAATGTCAATTTTTTTGGTTAGGAGACTAGCTGCGATGTAAGTAGGAGATATAGCTGGGACGTTACCATACCCATTTGTGTATTGATAACCTGATGCAATATGGATGCTAACAATCCTTTTTGCTGTTTTGGTATGTACTTCGTTTTTGTAAGGGATTCTAGGCTTTCAATGGATTCATGCATATGTATGTGTTTTGTATATGAGTCCAGGTCTATCAACATCTATATTACATCTATATGAGTATAGATGTGAAATGAGAGCCAAAATCCCTTGTAATTTGGAATGGAGTGAATTGTTTGCTTTAGACCTGTTGTGCGCAACTGGTCAAGTACTGTGTGGAGCTAGTCCATTTCAGGAGTTTTCAAGATTTGGTGAAACTAGAAACGGAAGCAAAATTTCCAGGACAGGAAGCTACAAGTAGTGACTACCCTCGTAGGCATGAAACCGGATCGGATACGGACGGATATATGCAAATTCGAATACAGGTAATTATTTTTTTTCTCGGACCGGATTCGGCTACGGACAATGTTAAAATACTACGGATATTGATATACATCACATCGTCATACTAATAACCAAATTTGAATCTTTGGATACAGATCAGATATTAATTGTTCGTGCTCGGATATCTGGCATCCCAGTTGGCTTTTGAACCCTTCGGGACAGACGATATCTAAAAGCAGATTCATTGAAGATCCTTCTGGCAGGTTGCGGAGTACTAAAACCTTGTTATGGCCAAATTTGAATCTCCGGATACGGATCAGATATTAATTATTCGTGCTCGGATATCTGGCATCCCAGTTGGCTTTTGAACCCTTCGGGACAGACGATATCTAGAAGCAGATTCATTGAAGATCCTTCTGGCAGGTTGCGGAGTACTAAAACCTTGTTATGGCAGGTGCACAGATTACACAAATAAATGTATGTTGATATGTATCTTGAGAAGTATCCACTGTGAACATCAACCTTGTTGAGAGCCAAAGGACCGGCCTTATTGTTCTCTTGGTGTGATGAATGATTGTTTACAAGCTTAAACCCTCCGATGGACTGGAGGCTCTCCGATGGACTGGAGGTGGAGGATGATGAAGATTTTGATGGACTGAGGCAAAAACTCTCCAATGGACCAGAGGCAATGCCCGGCGTCGGTCGGCCATGAGAGCTCGGTACACGGAGGGGCGGTTCGACAACGGTGGTGTAAGTCCTCCGATGGACTGCGAAGCGACTCTGATGGACTGGAGAAACCGAATGCTACCGTGGTGCTCCAACCCGAGTGCATGGCGCAAAGATGTGTGAGGGAGGCTTTGGCGGCTTCGGCTCAAAACCGCCACCCCAAGCTATCCAAGCCTTGGTGAGTTGGGCCATGACTCGCCAAGATAGAAGAGATGGGCCAAATCCGGTCCAGACGGAGACTTCCTAAAGTTTCCCAGTTTCTGTCTTGAAAACCGGGGGTAAGCGGCGGATTGGACTACTGGCCACGTGGAGCACATCGGAAGATTGAGTGGAACTTACGAAGTCAAGACTTCATCATGGTCGTCCGTCCCCGATATTTTGGGTCTTGTTTTGTTTACGCCCCTCAGAGCGTTTTTATTATTAAGGGTTTATGTGTAAAATTGCCAAAACTGCATCTAGGTATAAATAGGTCAAGGGCTGGTCATTAGAACTTCTCTTGGCTGGTTAGGGTTTCCTTAGGAGAATGATTTTCGTCCCTAAGCTAAGAGCTTCAACAAAAGTGAGGTTAGAGTGAGATTTAGCCTCAAAATCAAGAGGATAGTAGGAGGAGGAAGCTTGGGATCGCAGTCCTTCATGTACCTGTGATCTTGAGACCCTTTGGGCCATCTAGTGAAGTGATTTTCGTCCATGCTTTGAGTGCTTGTGTGCAGAATTTCTTCTCCCCTCTCTTAGTTTGGTTTTTGGGTGATTTCTCAAAGTCTTTTGGTGCTTTGTGTTGCCTACGAAATTTTCCCCACTTCTTTCGGTGTTTTGGGCTTGCAAGGACATGTAGATTATGACCTAGATCATCTCAATCCTGCTGGATTGCCATGAGCAACCAGATCTTGAGTTTTCCCTTTTCTTGTCCAAAGCTCGCCTCTTCATGAGATCTGAAATTTCCACCATTTCCTTGATCTTTTTCCATGGATCTTTTGGGAATAGCTTTGGAATAGTGCTCAAATAGCCTGTGTCAATTTTTGTGAAGATTGGACAAGGTTTGATCAAGTTTTAGGTTTGTGAACTCAAGTTCCGAGATTCCACCGGACTATCCGGTGCAACCACCGAACTATCCCGTGATCTACCGGACTATCCGGCGGCGTGCACCGGACTATCCGGCGTAGGCCCTTGTCCCAGCCTTTACCGTACTATCCTATAGAGTCTACCGGATAGTCCTATGGCACCGTGTCTACCGAACATTGCTACCGGATTGTCCAATAGGCTCTACCAGATAGTCCTATAGGTCAGGGCAGCCTGCTCTTTTGTTGATGTTTTCTTGTTTCGGCTTTTGCTTCGTCCTCGTTTGAGTGTTTCTTACCTCTAGTAGACACAGTTCGCTCGCTATCCTCCAGTGAGACGCACTTAGGTGTGGAGTGGCACGTGGGATCCTTGATTGCGAGAGGCGTTGTTTTGCTTGACTTGCGATCTCGTGATCATTTAGTATTGTGCTTTCGCTCGCTTGGTGTGCTCCCTTTCAGTGGGCGACACCAAGTGCTTCCTAGACACGTTTCCTTTCAGTGGACGATGTCTAGCGGTTGTTGTGGGTAGTGTGTCAGTTTGCTCCGAGAGGTTTTGAGTTTGAGTTTTCAAGTGCTCCTATCCATGTCCCTCTAGTCACACGTCTCGGTCCTACACTTGTGTGGAATAGGTTGGTTGAATGAGAAGCTAAATACTTCTGCTGAATATTATTCACCACTTCGTGTGAGCAGTTGAGCACTGAAACATTCAAGGACCTGCATGATTTGTTGAGGAGGTGGTGATTACAACCATTCATATATATATATAGAGCACATATATCTTGCAATTTTCTTATTCATATGTGGTGGAAATGAGTTGAATATAAGGAGTCAAAACCGGTTTAAGTACTCAGTTCAAACTATTAGCAAGAAATTTGATGAGGTCCTCCATTCTTTGATGGGTATGGCAAAAGAGTTTATTACACAAAAACTGTTGTAACACCCTAATTTTTATTTTCAGAATTACAAAACAATTAAAATGTTTTTCATCAATTTATTAAGGATTTTCTTATTTAGAATGAGCAATTAAATGGTTTTATAAAATGAAGTTTATAGCAAATAAAATGAATTTAGGTCAAGTTGCTGTTGCATTCATGCCATTGCATGGGTTTTATGTTGAGTGGTTGCCTAAAGATTCGAATTCAAATTTTATTTGCTATTCATAGTGTGTTTAAACCTTCAATAAAAGAGTTTGCAAATGTTTCAAAAGAAAGGCCAAAATCTCACACTTTTCCTCGTCTTCCTCTTCCCTCACCCTTTCTTTTTGTTATGTGGTCCATCCCCGCTCTTTCTTTGTCATACAAGTTCCGCTTGTCATAGTTCTCATTTCCCTCACCGTCAATCCTATCGTCCATCTCATCCTACTGTGCCAAGTGGCATAGTGTTTTGAGTGTGAAGACCATTCTAAAAGTACTAGTCATCGTCAAAATGTTTCTGAAAATTTTTTGGATTTATCCGGAAGCTTTTCCTATTTATCTTGGAGTAAATTTTATTTATTAGAGGCTCTTCTAAATCTTTTCATGAGCTCTAAATATTTTATTTGAGTTCATTAGGTACCAAAACATTTCTAGGATTTTTTCTAGAAGTTTAGAGCTGTCAGAGTATTTTTCGGGACACGAATGGCAATTCTAGACTTTTTGAAACTATTTTAAAGCCCGAAATTAAATATTTTGAAAATTAGTCCAAATCCAACTCAGTCCAAACCCGTGCAAATATATATTCATTGGAATCCTCTTGTCGTCCTTGTTGGCGGCTCTTAGCGTACCGGATTTTACTCCACAAGCGCACGGAGTTCGCTGTAGCTTTTCACCCTGGAGTATTCCAAGGTATCGTATTTATTTTCACAAGCATTGAGATAGAGATATCAAACTATCATTCATCCAACTGTTATTACTCTTTCCCGTCAGTCGATAGCTACGAAAGATTAACACCAAACACCATGGGATGAAAGCCAAACACCGTCGGCTAGAAAAGGTAAAGATAGGAGGACAACGAGACAGGGACTGCGGTACGGTCTTCTATCTTTGCTAGCATACAAGAGCTAACCGTGCTAAGGGTCAAAAGGATCTCAATAGGGTTATAACTTGCGTCGAGCGAAATTCTGGAGTCTCGAGGGTACCAGGGGGTAGATAGTAGGTTCCGAAAGAGAGTCTGGCTAACACCTACGGATCTCCCGAACGACGGGCCTAGACTACACAGGTACACCACATGCTGTCACCAAATGGGGCTACCAAGCAAAGCTGCGTGGAGAGGATGGCACGCTACAAACGTGTTCAAGCGAAACTTGAACAACAATAGCTCGTCCTTTGCAAGAGGAGAGGAGCTAACCAGAGCCTAACATCTAAGTCTAGGGTTGAATTGCAGCACCGGCAAACATAACAACGATCAATCAAATCTAACTTAGCACAACTCAGACCTCAAACTTGGTATGCCCAAAAGGAAAAAAGGTGCTTAACAGCCGTATACATACCAAGCGAGTAACTAATTAGAGCAGAAAACAAGTGCATAAAGTAGGAAAGTAAAGTACTCGCACTTGTTAAAAGTCGGAAAGTAATGCTCAAGATAGCAAATAAAATATATTACCATATATTACCGAGTACTTCCGATCGACTCCGATACAGCAGATCCTTCTCTAACTCCTAACTAAACACTGCTTTCAGAATGGAAGCACCTCCCGTGGGGTGCTTCCTAGAGGGAGAAAGAGAGATTACATGACGAAAGGTACATTTTAGAAGTGAGGGGGTGCCATCTATTTATAGCTTGAGGTGAGGGAGGCTTTCTATGAATTTCCAAGGTGGGATTAACCCCCAAACCGCGCTTGGGCTGCTGCTGGGCGCCACATGGCAGTACGGACGAGGGTGGTGCTGACGTCAGCACTGCCCCTAATTTTATATTTTTAATATCTTTCTCATCCGAGTTCCAAACGATGCAAATAATTTGTCCGTAGGAATCGTCTCGACGAGCTCTATGCAATGGTGTAGTCCTTGAGGGCATTTGAGTTACTTTGTAGTGGTGGAATTTGCAGATCTTATCTCAAACCCTTTTGTGCGTGATTCCTCCCTTGCTCCAAATAATATTCTTTTGCATAGAATATGAGTATTCTCCCTGTGATACATTGAAAACCATCAGAACTCGTGGAATTTATTAGTGTTAGGTAAATAATGCACATAACTTTAGTTATACCCCATTTATTTACTGACAGTTGGTGGTCGAAACCTTGCAATAACGACCACCAACACACCCCCAAGCTTGAACTTTTGCTCGTCCTCGAGCAAAGCTAAGACTTAGGCTTGGCGGATCAGGAGTTGTGTTGATGTCAATGTCCTGCAAGTATTAAGTACAATCCAACACTCTACCTTTATGTTTGAACAAACTGGCATAAGTGTACCCCGACCTTTTTATCCATACATGTGGGGCTTCTGGCATTTCTTACCTTGTTTTTGGCGGTTGAGAGATGGAACAATCTCAGTAGAGTGTCACCGAACTCTATCTCTTTTCTAGTTTCATGCTCGGAGGGTTTTGAATATTTTGAAATGAAAGTGCTAAGTTCCTCAAATGGTACACTCAATCACTCAAGTGGTTCTGTATTTTCTCACCAGGCCATTGGTCAAACTTTTTCCTATCAACTAAAGGCTTATGTGGAGCTCAAGGTAGGGATAAAGTTAGCTTACTATGTCATGTATTTTGTTAAGTCAAAGATTGGTCCCAGTGAAGTATGTGATACCTCTCATCCCGATCAAAGAAAAAAATGGGTTTCTTTGTGGATGTATATGGTCTATGGATAAAAAAGATAAAAACTTCTTATTTGATGAATCCCCTTTGAAACTTTGAAGCTTGTGAGTACATGGAGCTATCTTCTGTCTCTTTTTTTTTGTCACTTTTTTCTCTCTTTTTTTTTATAGCTCCATGTCTTCTTGTATGAGAACTTTGGGGATATTTGCTGGAATATGACTGGAGTAGTTATTTGTAAGACCATGTTTGTGGATGATTAAGTGGATGATGGATATGATGGTGAAATATTTGGTGTAAGAGGATGCTTGAATCCAGTGTAGATTTAAGCATGACCAGATAAAAAAAGGCTAGCAAATGAAGGTGTATGTGAGGGATATTGATCGGGACTTGAAGTGCCACTACTGCATAAGAACTCAAAATTTGACAAAACTCAACATAATAAAAAGGTAGCATATGTATATGTTTCATCATGTAAGCATTTGGCTCTGGATAGATATTTCAAACCACCGAGGAATTCATTAGTGTTAGGTAAATAATGCACAGAACTTTAGTATTTCAAACCTCTGAGGAATTCCTCCTATGCTCCAAATAATATTCTTTTGCATAGAATATAAGCATTCTTCCTGTGATACATTGAAAACCACCAACGACCACCAACGGTCCTCTTTTAAGAACCAGTCTCCGTTTTTCAATCCCGAAACCCTAACTGCCTAGATCTGAAAGACAAGTATCGAGTTTGTTCCAACTCCGGTGAAGGTTCGGCGTGGGTTTTCTCCGCAACCAGTCAACTACGGTGAAATCCGAAGACATCACCGTGTTCCTCTTGTCGAACTTTTCATCTGGATGGTCTTCGTTTTACGATGGCATCTCCGGTTCTTCGTGGATCTAATTCTTCCTCAAACCAAGGTCACCAGAAGGGTGCATCCGTACTGTTTACAGTGCGCAATGATTGCTTTTCTACTCTGTGTACAGTGCGCAAACAGTATTTTTCACACCCTTTTCGACTCTCTGATGATCCTAGTCTCAGACTTCGGTAAAAACCACAACTCCGGTGAGCACCAGCTGCGGGCCCCGCTCCCGTACGGTCGCGCCTGCGAGAGAGAGCAGAGAGCGAGAGCCGCCCAACACCCAGCTGCCTCACGCCGCCACGTGTCGCCGCCCCAGTGGCGTTACCTCGCTGTCTCGCGTTCTAGCCCCAGTACAGGATCTATTGCCTGCCACACCTGATCCGCCCCGATCCTGTGCGGTAGCAACCCCGCATACCGTGCGTCACTAGATCCAACCGATCAGAAAGTGCCACATCACCGCTGCCGCCGTCTTTTTGCAAAAAAGCTCCTGTACTCTTCGGGATTTAACCCACAGTCCAACCTAAAGCCTCAGGCCCCCTGTTTAAACAGTTTAAACCCTGATTTTTAAAGTTGTTTACAGCCAAGCCCCTGCAACCTTCAAAACCTCATATCTTCCTCGTTTTAAACCTGTTTTCAACAATTTTCATGCCCACGAGTTCGTAGCGATGCGTAGAACAATTTTATAAACCTTTTATCTTCTGTTTTGATGATATGGTGTACTGTTTCTTATAGTTTGTACTTGTTTGCTTGCATGTGTGAATGTGTATGCATGTGTGGTGCTCCGATGAACGCGTAGAGGCTGATCTTCTTCATACTATCTCAAGTGCAACTCAAGATCAACATCCAGAAGACTCTAAGGAGTGATTTTTAAGGAAGGCAAGGATAATATAAACAACACCCAATAACCTTTTAATCATTGTATGTGGATTTAATTTTATGTACCTGTAAGGTTTTGCCTAACCACTTTATTCCTTATATATCTACCTTTTGAGATGCATATGGTTAAGTTGTGCTAAGTGTTGCGTGAACACATGTCCTTTTGTTAATTAATTTTGATTAGTGGTTCTATGCAATTAATTGTTGGGCTTGACCATTAAGCAGTTCAGGTTTGTGTTAAAAGTATGTTTTTAGCAACATAGTTTAGGGAGCTTGAGCAATGTGCTCGTGTGCTTTTGCGAGTTCTCTCCCTAAGGACCGGTTCACAAAGCAACCACCTAGGACAATAGTGATACCACAAGGCTGGAATGGGACGGACTTAGCGACTAATTAGGTTGTTTTGGTTTGGGAGTAACTTACCTGCGGAGCAAGAGGGGAGGTGAGCTTCTATGGCACTCACGCTGCTTGGGTTGAATGAGCTTTACATTATATGTATGTGCTTCTCCCGTTGAGGCTTGCCCTACCGTTGCGTAATCTGAATCCTTAGCGGTTACACCTTACTAACGCAATCTTTGTAAAGGCTTTGTAGTGTTCTCGCTAGTCATCTCATCTCCGGTAATGTGATGAACTCCTAGCGTAGCTCACGACTTGTGGATAAAGATGCGACACCTCTCGAGAGTGTAAAACTGACATGTCAGCCGTGCTTATGGTTATGAGCGACCCAAACCCTTCTCAGTGATTAGCAAGATCCTTGGCTGAGGTTCCTTGGTTTTGGCATGGTTATGGTTATGGCTATCTCTGTTAATAATGTTATTTAATTCTTATGCAATATCTTTTGTGCTAATGGCGTTGCTACTAATTTATATTATTTAGGCCATAATAAAATATGACCAACTAAAAGCTCATGCAGTAGCCAACCTTAGAGCCTCATGGTTTATGTTATATTTGTTGAGTGCGAGATGTACTCACGCTTGCTTTTTTATATTTATTCTTTGTTGGGGAGAATATTACAACCGCTGCTCAGAAATATGAAGGCCTGAAGGTATACAAATAAAGGTTCATAAGGTTCTAGGCGTGCGATCCCCTCGTGGATGGCTCGAGGATTTAGTTACGCTTCCGCTACTCTGTGTTAAAGACTTAATGTCTTATGTAAATGTTGTTTAAACGATATATAATAAAGCATGTTCTGTGATATCACTGTATATTGTCCCTATATGTGTGAGATTAGATCCTGTAACACATATAGTTTTGCTCTGGTTTGTCTTTTGAAAACCGGGGTGTGACAAAAGTCCAAACTTTCAGGATGTTCATAGGAGAATACTAGATGATAGAAGAGCTTACCCACACTTCACAGAATGTATCGGTGCACTTGATGGCGCACATATTCGTATATGTATTTCACATGAATAGCAAATAAGTTATATTGAAAAATCTTGTATACCTACTCAGAATATTTTAATTAGCAGTTTGTGACTTTGATATGCACTTCACTTATGTGTTTACGAGCCAACCTGGAGCTATGCACCACACAAGTGTGCTATATAGTGCAATAAAAGGTTGATAAAAAAAATCCTTTCCTCGCCCTCCCAGAGGTAATTAGTCTGTCAATACATTTATTTACTAATCTTGCAATTACATATACATGGCAATTTATTAAATCTTTAACTTTTTTAGGAAGTACTGCATGGTTGATGCGGGCTATCCAAAGCATCTTGTATATCTAGCTCCATGTTGCCACCTAATCCAAGCCAGTCTAGGATTGCCGTCAGATCGGCTGATGGACTTTATGACCGTCCGCTTAGTAGTAGTTTTTCGGTATCGTTTGGACCCATCGGGCCCATGTATCTTAAATTAGGAAGTAAATTTAGGGTTTGTTTAGTTAGATGGACTTGTCATCTAAGTCTCCAAACTATAAATATGAAACCTACTATTTCGTAATAAACTAACAACATCATACATTCCCTAGCAGTGCGTGTCTCGTTCACCTCAAACTCGGCGCATTGCCACCCCTAGCTCCTAGGGTTTTTCCAAGTAAGCGCCATGCGGCTTTGATCCTTCCATCTTTGTCGTTTAAGGGCATGTTAAGCGTTTGCTTACCAGATAGATTCCATACTGAAACGTTTTTATGGCGGAATCTGCTAGTTATCCCGATGAATCTCGCGTCAAGCTCTGCTTGGTGTGATATTCATCAGTTATCACACATGCTGCCGATCCATCTATCTACTCATGCTTCACGTAATAGATCGGCGCGGCGTGTGGCCAAGCATACATAGCTCGGTCGGTTGCTACATACCACAACATCTACTGCAACATGTGCATAGGGCAACTCGAGAGATCGATGTGCGCTCGGCACCCTGCTTTACATGTTTTAGATTGTATCTATGTTCGTGGGTGAACCCTCTTGGGGGTTACGATCTATGTCCATGCATGTGGTTAATGGCCGGTTAAGTCTTTCCTTAGCTAGACCTATCTGATCATGTGTGTAGCAAAATCAACCTAGGGACGTTGCATCGTCTAGATCATGCTTTAGGTAGGGTTTGCTTCGTTGTTATGCTTTATTGACGCACTAACCCTTCAAGATGCAAGAGGCGATCAACTCTTATGAGCCAATCTACGGAGATGCCTCAAGCCGATCCCAGCTATAGGGTGATTCTCCGACTCACGCGCACCACCACAAACCTCCCTAGCTAGTAGGTCAAGCCAAATGGCACGCCCAGTACCCCCTCTCACCGTTCCGTGACGCTCGGGGACGGTTGGAACCACTGCTAGGAGGGATCGACCGCAGCGACATTATTGTACCACCCGGTTCATTGTTGTGTGGCTTGTCTGAGTCCGGACCTGACCCATCAGCTTTTGGCGATGACGCTTCATACAAAAGCGAAAGGTATCACATACCTGAGTGCCACAGAGGTACCAAACCCAACACTCCTATGAAAAATGTTCAATCGGGTTCATTCGTTCATTACTCCATCCACAATGTTATTGAACGGTCATTTGGAGTATTAAAAATGAAGTGGCAAATCCTGTATAAAATGCCACCCTATGTGATGTTTAAGCAAAAAAAAAAAAAGATTGTTGTTGCTACTATGGTCCTCCACAACTTCATCTGTGAGCATAGGATTGAAGACTTGAATTTGTTGCAGGAGCTGATAGGTCCACTTCTGTGCCAAATGCGTTGACTGTGGATGAATTCCATGACTTTTTTTGATGAAACAGGAGGGATTTGTGCCCTACTTGTTATATATATAAATAAAATAAATACAAAAGATGTTATACAAGATTATCTAGCCATATTACAATATTGGGGAAATATCTAGCTTTTGCTCTGTGGATTACCAAGGCAAATCCCTGGTTAAGAAGTAGTAACATCATTCTAAAGATGGATCTATTCCTCTGAAAATCACCTCATTCCTTGACTCTCCTTATAGCCCAACATATATACCAGTATGATGATCTCCATGAGAATGGGAGCTTGAGATGGTTTCTGATTTTCTCCAGGGTCACTAAAGAATTGTTACCATCTTCAATGGGAATGCCCAAGTGGTTATAGACTGCTTTGGCAACATCACACCTGAGGAATAGATGGGTTACAGATTCATCACCAGTTTCATCACAGAGAACATATGAGTAAGATTCTAGATGAATTGGCAGGCACACTTTCTCTTTGAATTGGACTTGAAAACCTGTTGCAATATGTCTTTGAATTCGTATTTAATTGCTAGTGTATTACTACTTAATTTTCAGTTTGTACATATCACAACATGCATGATGGAATTAATACTCATATACCCCTTGCTTGGTGTAGGTTTGCGCCACCAGCATGCACTAACGCTGGCATGCAATGTCTGGGAAAAAAGCAACAGCACTGTAACAATCAAGGGAAGGTATAATGGATTGTCTATAGAAAAGATTTATTCTAGAAATTAAAGTTGCTTTGCAAGTTAAACACTCTTAAAACTAGAGCTAACCCAAAGATGAAGCTGCTCTATGACAGAGCTCGATGAGTGATAAGCTAAATTAGTAGGTAGGGTGGAGCCAGCCCAAACAGGGTTTAATTGCTTAAGGGCCTGTTTTGGTAGGGTGGTATGGGCGAACTTGCATGTGTTTGATTCCTTGGCTTGGGGTTTGAGCCTGGCCCAACTCGGGCAAAAGGAGGCTGCTAGCCTGGCCAAGGGGGAACGAGATTCCCCACCGTTGCCCCGCGGCCTGGCTACGCGCAGCAGGCGCTGGCTCCGCCCACCCCTCTCGCTTGCTCGTCCTCCTCCGTCCGCGGCCTGCTCACTGTCGTCTGCCCCACTCTCCTCCTCCAGCTGCCCCGCTCGCCGCGGTGGGCTCAGAGGTGGCTAGCAGGCGGCGGACCTCGAGGCCAGCAGACTGCTACAGGGCATCGGCGCGGCCAAATCCCCCATGGAGGTCCGCATGGACCGTAGCAGACGACTGTCATGGAGAGAAGTGACATCGCAGGCAGACCATCTTGAAATAGTAGCAGCAGGGACATGGGGGCTCGGTGGATCTGGGACGTGCCAATGTGGGGAAGATTGAACTGGGGGCATCGGCCTCTATTCCATGGCACACCTCCTTGGGCGCAAGCGGGAGGCTGGGACATGGGGCCTGGGCGGCGGAGCTAGTAGAGGAGGATGCAGTGCTATGTGGGTGGGGGAGGATTTTTTTTAATTTGGCCCTTTTTGCAAACTTTTTTGACAAATAGATCCCTAGAAAAACTTTGTCCAAAAATGGACCTAGAGGAAGGCGTTTAGGACGCCGCGCCGAGGTATCATGGGTCGGCGCTGCGGGCTGGCACGCCGAGGTTGGCCACGTGGATGGCGGTCAGCCACCTCGGCGCTAGGTCATACGGCGCTGAGCTGTTGTACCTCGGTGCTCACGCATCCAGCGCTGAGGTGGCAGCTAGGGTTTGGGTGCTGGGCTTGTCGGCCCTACCTCGGCGCGCCGTCCGTTAGCGCTGACCCTCTTGACCTCGTCGCTGGGCCGTGGCGCGCCGAGGTCCGGGGCACATAAGCCCGCGCGTCCCTTTCTTTCTTCCTTCTCCAGCCACTCTCTCCACCCACGCCTCCCTTTCTCTCTCCCTCCCGCGGTCGCCCTAACCCTAGGGCCCGATTCTGGCCAGGGTGACGCCGGATCGAGGGTGCCCTCCCTCCCCAAGGTAGCCCTCCCTCTCCTCTCCCTCCCTATCCGTGTATTTTCCGTTGCATTGCCTCCAATTTATCTAAACCTAGGTTTTTGGGGAAACCTATAATCCGAATTTTTTGGTTTGGATTGACGTTAGGTATTGAATCTGTGTTGTATTGTACACAGTTTAGCCAGTCAGATGGGCCGATTTGATGTCATTTTCATAAACATGAACTAATTTTTTAGAATTTTTCCTTTGTAGATAATGTGACCATATACACTTAATATTGTTTTTGGACTTAAATTTGGTATATTAGATTCATCTATGTAGCATTGTTTGTAGGATATAGGGCCTTTTATCATTGTTTATGGTTTGTTTGGCATTTTTGTGACACGGTTGATTGAAATTTTTTGGTAGATGGATAAGTTAGTCAGTCACGGTGATAATATGATAAAGACAGCGGGTGACAATGTGGAATTTGAACAAATGGCAGAGGATGTGTTTATGTTTGGTCAATCGCCTAGTTTTTCTGAATTGGTTGAGCAGGTAAAATTGAATCTAGGTTGTTTGGGGAAGGATCTGGTTTTCAAAGTAGATGGAGTTATCGTGTCGGTTCGTCTAATGGCCCCCGGGTGGAGAGGTTGGCTCCAATAAATAGTGAAAGTGATTGGGTTGCATATAAGGAAATTGTGATGTCATCTGAAAGTTCGGTCACCTAATGTGATTTTCAGTAGAGATTTTGCACACAGGGAGTTGCCTAGAATTGGTTCTGAGATAAGGAACAATCCCACTAGTGATTATGAAGTACCTCAACAAGAGGTAGATGTGTCTCAGCCAGACATTGTAGGCACACAAGACACAAACATTGGGGAATGTGGTGGATACGAGGACCGTGGTACACTACATGGCCATGTCAAGGCATGAGCGTTCAGCTTTCCCCGCGTTGGTGGTCGAGAGATCGGATGAGCAGCACATGCACCCAAAGCAGCATCTGGTCTACTTCATTAGCGAGGTCCTCAGCCCGTCCAAAATCAGGTATCCTCAAGTACAAAAACTGTTATATGCAATTCTCATTACTGCACGCAAGTTGCGTCATTATCATTACTTCGAGGAGCACAAAATCGTGGTGGTTACTGAGTTCCTGATCGGAGAGGTGCTGCGTAACCGCGAGGCTACAAGACGAATAGCCAAGTGGGTTTGTGAGCTGGGGGCTCATGACATCGAGTTCCGCCCTCGTACTGCCATCAAAACCCAGGCCCTGGTTGATTTCGTCGCACTGCCAAAGAAGCCAAAAGCCATGGAGGTTTGGAAGATGTACTTCGACGGATCATTGAAGTTGAAGGGAGCATGGGCTGGCGTCCTATTCACATCTCCAGCCAGGGAAAAGCTTTAAGTACGTGCTACAAATCCTTTTCCCCGTTCTAACAATGCAGCTGAGTATGAGGCTTTGTTGCACGGGCTCCGTATAGCGATTTCACTCAGAATCAAGCGCCTGATAGCTTATGGCGATTCATTTGTCGTAATCAACCAAGTCAACAAGGACTGATAGCTTATGGAGATTCATTTGTCGTAATCAACCAAGTCAACAAGGACTGGGATCATTCCTCGGATTCCATGGAAAAATATTGTGAAGCGGTTCAAAATTTGGAAGACAAGTTTCAGGGCATCGAATATCATCATGTATATCGCGATAACAACACAAATGTTGATATCTTGTCCAAACTCAGATCGTCTCGTGCTCAAGTGCCACCGGGCATCTTCGTCTAGGAACTTCTTCACCCATCTATTCAACTGGAAGAGTTGAACGTGCCTCCCGACCAACATATCTTAAGCTTAGAAGAACCTCCGACTGATAGAGAGCCCTGATCATCAAGTACATAGTAAAAAATGAAGAAACACCAGATAACAAAGCAGAGTCTGAGCGGCTCATTCGGCGAGCGGCCAGCTACAGGCTAATTGGTGATGAGTTATACAAGCGCAGTGCATCCGGGGTTCTTCTGAAATGCATCGATACTTCATCAGGACAAAGCTTGCTGAAGGAGATACACGCTGGAAGTACTGGGAATCATGCTGCCTCACGAACATTGGTCGGGAAGGCGCTCAGAGCTGGATTTTACTGGCCAACAGCAAAGAGAGATGTAGTCGACTTGGTACAACGTTGCGAAGCATGTCAATATCTTGCCAAGCAGCATCATCTGCTAGCGCAGCAGTTGTAGAATATTCTGGTGTCATGGCCCTTCGGATGCTGGGGCCTCGACATGATTGGACCATTCAAGAAAGCTCAGGGAGGATACACTCATGTCCTAGTGGCTATTGACAAATTCACCAAATGGATTGAGTTCAAGCCTATTGCCTAGTGGTTATAGAGGATTCTCTTTTTATTTTCAAGTACGCACATCATAGATAAATTTGGCAAACACAAAAGCAGGGCAGAAAAAGGCACTCAATGTTACGTTACTCTTACAACCAGATTGACATTACAAGAAGAGCTGGTTCAGGCAAGCATGACATTACAAGAAGAGCTTACCCGACTCAAGATACTTTCTACCGCCATCCTAGAGCAAGGCCGACAACAAAAGTTGTTGCAGACCGTAGCTTCAGTCGGACAGACGAAAGGATAACGCAAACTACCCCTGGTTTCTCAAAAGGTAGCATCTCGACACTCACGGTCCTAAACAACACCAACAGGAGCGGAGATGCGCCTCTACGCAATGGAGAGGTAGTCATACCATGCGAACATGGCACGACAAAGTTCGGAAAGGGAGCCTTACCTCCCTTAAGCACAGTATTGCTGCGCCGCATCCCTAGTAGCCTCAAGGAGCACTACTCACCAAGGTACCAACATGGGATCTCCCGTTCCTACCAAGAGCTTGTATACTCCTGAGTTTCAGGAACAATCTACCCTTCACATCAGTACCGGAGATGGAAGCACACTATTATCTAGAATAGGAAGATTTCCTTAGAGTTTTCTCCTATCCTAGAGACCTATGTGTGAGGTCTTTATACACAGGGTGATTAGAGAATTATCATATCCTAGGGCAAGAGAAAGAGTTGAATCAGAAGAGCCAGGCGTAGATCACACCTCTCCATCACTATGGTGTCTCGTAAGTAGATGAGTTTTTCGCTAGCTGAGGATGCATTCTCCAGTCCGTCCTTCTCGCTTTTTATAGGTAAGAAGGGTGGTTAAATGACGAGTAATAATGGGTTCGCGACAAGAGTCACGGAGGCACAGTAGTGCTGTATCATTGTTTTAAGTTGGCAGACGAGGACATAGTATGAGCGTGATAAAAGAGTATCGATACTGTGGTATGTTGGCAGTTGGATGCGCGTGCTTCATGAGTACATAGTTTCCATCACTTTATTCAGTGGTAGCCGATAGAGGGAGCATGGCGCCTCAATTATTGAGGAGGTGCATGATTTCATTATCTCAGTTAAGGTCAACATACAAATATTATATTCGCAAGGGCATAGTTACAGAATCCAGAAGAAGTTTCAGTTTCCATGATAAAGGTATTCGTTCAGTATGTGGTTTCAGTTACTTCAGTTAGTCAATACAGCAAGCCCTAATCAAGATAATCAACAAGGATTTCAGCTACATCCCGAGCTTCAGCACTGTGGTTAATTTTGACGGTGGTTGGTGAACTTGACACTCCCTTGGCTAAGTCAGTTAGCACCAGGTCAGGCTTTGTTGATTTCAAAACGTCCAGGGCACGTGCCAATATCAACTTTACTTGCTCACGAGCCCGTGCCTTGATGTCTTCAACCAGAGTGGCCATTCGATCACCCATTGATCGTGGGGCTTCTTTTTCTGGTGCACATATATCCAAGATTTTAGTAAGAGCTGAGGTTGTGGAGAATGCAGCCTCTTTAGCTTTTTCCAGAGTTTCTTTAAGCTAACTGCAATTATTCTTGCTGATATCATAGTTTGTCTTGAGGGTCTCAAGTTCTTTCGCTTGTTGAGCTGCCTCTGCTCGGGATTCTCGCAGAGCAGTCCTCGTTGAAATTTGAACCTTTTTGATATCAGACTAGGCATTGTGCAACACGGCTACCTCAACATCTCTTTCCTCAAGTGTTTTACGTGTCAATGAGTGACTCGTTTACAGAGTCTCTAGCGTCATGGCAGCCTCCCGGAATGATTTCTCAATACCGTCACAGGACTGTTGAAGATCTCTCCTCTCTGATTGTAGCTTTGCCATCTCCTCCTGAAGATTTATAAAGTTCATATGCTTCGGTAAGCAAGGAATATGCTGTTTGGGTCTCTTGGCGAGTTATCTCATGTTTTTTTTCTCGCTGTCAAGTTTTTTCTGCAGCGATGTAGCTACGTCTCGTGCTTGATCTCGATCGGCCACAACATTCCGATACTCTGACTTGTGGAAGGCCAGGGCTTGTTTCAATTGGGCAATCTCCATCGCGGCCATTGTCAGTCGCGGCCGCTATCCGATCTCTCGACCACCAACGCGGGGGAAGCTGAACTGCCAACGTACCACAGTATCGACAGCTTTTATCACGCTCATACTAACCACAACTTTTATCGGAGGCAGTGCTACCGGCAGTGCAACCAGCAAAACTAGAACCAATGGCTTAGCGTTTGGTTAGCAAAAATTATTCTAGAAACCGAACCCAAAAACTTCAGAGGGCGAAAACTCGATCTTCCAGGCGAATTTCGCAAAAATAGATTCACCGAACCCGGCAAAGCGAGGACAACGAGATGAGAAATTTTCTGCAGACTAGCAATTGGCCCGTGCGATGTTACAGGACACAAAATATTTTATTAAAATAACAATCTCGATGAAACATCGAATGCTTGGAGAAACAGTTGAGGATTTCGGTTAGGCAATGATTTTTGTTGAGCATCCTATACCTTGTTGTTCAGGCATCATAATAGAACCGAACAAGATAAATTTGAGGTATCCTAATTCAGAGCTGAGGGCGGCACATATCCTTTCCTATTCCAAGTAGATATCAAACATTCTAACAAGATAAATTTAAACCATCACACTTGAGTTGATCATCATTTAGAGATAACCATCCATGTTGGGGTTTTGGTGGCCCATGCATCTTAATTCAGTACTGCACGACATTTGATAACAAACTGGAAAAAAAGCCATTGTTACAAAATATTTCTTGTCATCATCTTGGTAAACTGGATGACTGCTTTCACATAACACCTTACAGTCCAAAAGGTTAGCCACTTTCTTGGTTGATTTAGCAAGTACACGACTAATTCACTAATGGCGCTTTGATTTATAAAGCACAGAAGCTCCATAAATCCTTATAGAACGGAAGACATAACATCGCTAGCTAAATGAGGTACAACCAGCAGTACCGAGACAATAGAATTGCTTTTGTAGTGTCAGCCAGAGGATCATTTACTCAATAAGCAATTGGGAATAATTTTTATGGCCACACTTCAGTACCACTCTGTGTTCTAGTGACATGGTGATTTTATCGAGCATATTGTTGATTTTATCGAGCATATTCTAGTGACAAAATAGATATATCGCAAAATTTCTTGTGAGATTAGTTGCACCTAAAACTACCAACCAAAGACCATGAACAAAACAATGAATTGTTGATCACATGATACACTAATTACTGGAGATACACTGAAACATAACCAATCGTTGATCAAATCATAGATGTTACAAAAAACACCAAATGGCCATGTTTGGAAATGCATTTGGAGCATACATACTTAAGATAGCATGGTTTCTTTTGTATTTGACATCCAAATGTAATGCAAGCAGAAATTCAATATTGTCTGTTACACTACAAAACACAGTCAAAGTCAATGGTAAGAATAACTTAGTAAGCTATGCCAACAAATTAAAGGCATATCTACGACCATCGTTGGGTCTCTACTACTTCTCACCTTCGCCTAAAGCCCTAAATGCCAAATAAACGTTGTCTGGTCTTACAACCTGTAATATCACCTGTAGAGAAGGGTGTGAGTAGTGGGAGACTGTAGATCAATGCACCTCCGGAAACTAACCAATGCGCACACACAAAAAAAAGGACAAATTCCTCCTTCACGATTTGTTTGGGCCCTACATCATCTTTAGGTGTGTTCATCTGAATTATCTGTTGACAATGTCTCTCAGTCTCTCACGTACTGACTACCAAGTCACAGGATTATCACTCTTTTTTCTCAATCTCTTTTCATATTCAATACAAATTCACCATCAGAGCGTATCAGTTTAATAAGAAAACAATGGACCATTGTTACTGATTGCTTATGGATACCACATTTTGGGCCAATTACATCCTATTAAGATGAACATCTTGTTGGCATTGAATTATCAAATTCATTAACGCAAAATTGAGAACGTTCTCTTTGCAAGCTACTAGTTCAGATCAAAGGAGATAGGACATCAGGTATTGTTCATTTATTACTCAAGTAAATCAATAAAGAGTATATGTAACCAGAAACAATCATCAGAAACTGATGGACTAAATAAAAATAATTATTTAGACTACGAATTAACTCTGCATTACATCAGATTTATTTTTTCTAACCACATATAATGCGATGTTCGTGCAAGAAATTTCATTGAATGCTAGCTTCAGAAAAATATAATACTCGTTGTAGTATATATGAAGAAGAAATACATACCTTAAAAAGTGGCCATCCATTAGGAGTGATTTTATTCGATTCCTTTTGAAAAAATTATTGTGCCTGTAAGACACCATGTGACACCGTTTGCTAAGTTTCACTGATTTAGATCTCAGATAAAGTAAGTTGCAATGGATCCAAGCTGGGGACATCATTCACAGCTCAGTAGACAACCTAAAGTATTGAAAAAGAAAAATATACATGCATCATTTAAGTAATGCACAAACCGGTTAACATAATGTGTAAATATACATGGAGGTTAGAGCATATATCTTGAAATTAACAGATTCTATAGCAGTAACCATAATTGAATAATTCACTAACAAGGAAAAAAAATCTAAACCACATATAGTCAGAAGTAAGTGATGAAGCAAGGTCTTGTGTGCCAATTAGAAGTCAGGTTCTGTATAGTAGTAATCTCACCTAAGCCATTTAACAAACAAGTTTTTAGCACATATGATTTATGTGGGCCCTGCCTAATGAACTAAGGCCCACCAAAGCTTACAGCACAAAATGCCGGAACTCAAGTTTTTGCCATACATTCCGATCTGGGCGGTAACGTTTAAGATGTTTTTTCTCACCAAAATTTGTCTTACCAACCTGTTTTTTTGCGAGAACTGGAGCCCTAACAACGAAGTTCAGTTTCCGATTTGGGCCCTAAGCCCCTAACATTTAAGATGTTTTTTTCTCACCAAAATTTGTCAGCAGATAGCAGATTCAAACGTTGGATGTGGAAGACCCAAGTACAAATATGTATATGACGAGCCCATCGTAAACGATGATAAACCCAACAATGAGAAATGTTTCAAAGGATATACCAAAAGCATGTGGCTGTTTGATGAAGAAATGAATCTCCAAGCATTGCTCCTGCCTACAGAAACATTGAAACAAACGTTGATGAAGAAATTGTAATGTACTATTGGCTAGCTCTGAGAGTTTGCAAGGGGTTAAAAGGAGTAAGGAAGCTGAGAAAATTATACAACGATATCTATTTGCTAGCCCGGTTTAGCAAAAATCCTCTAAGAGCTGCGAACTCCACTACTTACCCCCAAACACCGCAGCAGCCGAATCCACAACGGCCTTGGATGGTTTCCTCTGAATTCCAGAACGGGAACAGGGCAGGCAATCAGGACGTAGGTACGCAGAAGGGCAATGAAACTATCCTGAGATTGCAGTGGGCCAAGCGAAGGGGGTAACTCACAGAAGATGACCGGGAGCAGGACGAGACAGACAAGTGACGCCATGCTGACCATCAGCGAGCAACCCATCGCGCACAGCCACACACCTGCTCGATTGAATCGGATCGGATCCAATCGAATCCCCAAATCATTCAATCGCGCGGAGTAAATCACCCGCAGAAATTATGCCTCCAACGCTAATAAAAGCAAGAGGGTATGGGAAGAGGTGGCACATACCTAGGCCGTCGAGGAGGAGGAGGAGGCCGTGGAGGAGTGGCCACAGAGCAGCCGCGGCGGCCTCGCTGCCTGTCACACCTGGTTAACGAACAAAACCGTGCGACGCATATACGCTTCGGAAAACGTCTCGCATGTACAAACAAATTACAAAGTACCATAGCACGTACCAAAGATAAAAACGTGCGTAACATTAAATATATCATTATTACACTGTGACACAAGTGTTTAACTCAGAGTATAACGTAGCATAGCGGAAGCATAAAACATAAAGACAACGGGCGCCACAGGGACGTCAACTGGTGAACGAAACGCCTAGTACTCGTTGTAGTTTTGCACATAGTCTTCATTACCTCCATCATCTGAGTAGCGGTTGGATTCCCCCCTCAACAAAGAATAAATATAAAAAAAGAAACGTGAGTACAGAATACCCAACAAATATAACATAAACCATGATGCTCTATGGTTAGCTGACAATCTGCATTAGCTTTTAATTTAAAATTTTTATTAAGACCTAATTACTATGAATCGGTAACAAAACCATTAGCCCTAAAAGATATTGCATAAGAATTAAATAAGATTAAACTGATATAAGCATTATCATAACCATAACCAAAACCAAAGAATCTCAGCCAAGGGTACTTCTAATCACTGGGAAGGGTCTGGGCCGCTCATAACCGTGAGCACGGCTAATATGTTAATTTTACACTCTCGAGAGATTGTACATCTTTACCCACAAGTCATGAGTTACGCTAGAAGTTCATCACATTACCGGAGATGAGATGACTAGTAAGCGCACTACGAAGCCTTTACAAAGATCACGTTGGTAAGCTGTAACCGCTAAGGTTTCAGGTTCCGCCACCGTGGAGCAAATCTCAAAGGGAGAACACATACATATAACGTAAAGCACACTCAACCCAAAAGCGCGAGGGCCACAGAATCTCACCTCCCCTCTTGCCCCGCAGGTAGGTTACTCCCAAACCAAAACAACTTAATTAATTAGGTAAGTCCGTCCCATTCCAGCCTTGTGATAGCATTGTTGTCCCAGGTGGTCGCTTTGTGATTCAGTCCTTAGAGAGAGAGCTAGCAAAAGCACACGAGCACATTGCTCAACCTAAACCATGTTGCTAAAAGCCATATTAAAAGGGATATGAACCGATCAGGGTCAATCCCAATAATTAATTGTATAGGATTATTAACCAAAATTAAATTAACAAAAAAACATGAGTTTGCGCAGCACCGAGCACAACCTAACCATATGCATCCCAGAATGTAACTATATAAGGATAAAAGTAGCTAGATAAACCTTACAGGCATATAAATTAAAATGCGCATGCAGTAAATAAAAGGTTATTAGGTGTTGTTTATGTTATACTTGCCTTCCTCAAAATTTATTCCTTGCTGCTACTCAGAGGCTTCTGGAGGTTGCTCTTCGAACTCAATAGGCGGATCAACGTCTACGCATGATATGCCGCACCAAACAAACATCCACATGAACACACATGCACGCAAACAAATGCAAAAGGTAAGAAACAGTACATCATTACATAAAAACAGAAGGTAAAACATATATAAAACTATTCTACACATTTATACGATCGCGTGGACGCGAGAATCGCCGAAAACGGATTTAAAACGGTGAAGTTATGCCCAAAACAGGGTTCCAGGGGCACGACTGCAAAGAAAAACTGACAACAGGGGCTAAGTTTGGAAAACCGAGCGCCTAAGCACAATTAAACTAAGTCACCGAGGGTTAAAGAGCTAAAACAGAGAGGCTTGGACTGCGGGTTCCATTTTAGAAAAGACGAGGGGCTAAAACATTAAAAACA
Source organism: Paspalum notatum (assembly GCA_022530915.1). Lineage (NCBI taxonomy): Eukaryota > Viridiplantae > Streptophyta > Magnoliopsida > Poales > Poaceae > Paspalum > Paspalum notatum. Next base: position 35,251,242 of record CM039687.1, on the reverse strand, counting down.
GGGCTGTTTTGTAATTACTTTTGAACAAGGATGGACCGCGGGTTAATTTCCTCAAAGCTGGAGGGCTCTTTAGCAAAACTGCCACGGCTGACCGGAGTTGACCGGTATTGACCGGGTCACCGGCGTATTACAGCCATCAGATCGGGATCGGACGGCTCAGGGTAGATGGGGAAAGGGCTCACCGGCAGGGTCAACGGGGGCGGCGGAGGCCGGTCTGAGCGCGGCGGCGCGTCGCCGACGTGCGGCGTTCCGGGCTCTGGAAAGGGCTAGCGACGACTAGGTCTAGCCCAGAAGGAAGAGGGCGTGTGGCGAACCTTTCCAGGGGCTTGGAGGCGGCGGTGGTTCGACGGAGGGGCCGGACGGCGAGAAGAGGCGGACGGCGGCGTTGAACTTCTTGGGGTGGCAACGAAGAGCGGCTTCGACGCCCAAGAAACAGCGGAACGGGCTCAGGGCACTCCTGCGACGGTGATGCAAGGGTTAGTTTGGCCGGAGAAGGTCCACCGCGGCGGAATTGCGCGGCGGCGGTGGCTTACCACGGCGGCTCTGGCGGCGGCAATCGACGAAGGTGGCGGCCGCTAGGGCTTGGGCTAGGGCGCGAGAGCGAAAAAGAGGCGGTGGTGGGGCTAGCAAACCTATTTATAGGGCGACGATGGAGAATTTGGCTCGGATTCTTGGCGTGCGAGTTGGGGGTACGACTCGGACTTGAGCGCGCGCCACGGATGAACAGGGCGCTGGCAGGCGGCCGTGCGGGCGCGGGACGAGGGGCCACGGCTAGAGGCGGGGAGCGGCCAGGGCCATGGCGCAGAGAGGCAGCGCCGGCTCGGTCCACCAGCAGAGAGAGGGAGCAGGGCGTTCGAGCAGAGAAGGCGACGGCTTGGGGAGGAAGAAGGTCCTAACGAGAGGGCCCGCCTGTCGGCGACCTGGGGCACGGGGCCACGAGACAGAGAGAGAAGGGGAAAGGGTGCTGCTGGGCCGGTCTGGCCTGTTGGGCCCGGTGGGAGCGAGGGGGGAGAACTGGGGCGGGTGGGCCGGCCGGCCGGCTGGCCTGCTCGTCCCTGTTTCTTTTTTTTTCCCTATCTTTTTTCTCTTTTTAATGCCAAGGTCAAAATAAAACAAATTTTGGATTTAAATAAATTTGAATTTCAAACCTTAGCCCATACAAGAAATAAAACCATGCATCGGCATGAATGTACAACCGAAGTTGACCTATGATAAATTTTAATTATTGTAGATAAAATAAATCATTAAATGCATGGCTAAGCATATAAAATCCTAGAAAATTAAATAAACCATATTAAATTTATTGTAGAATACTGAAATTAAAATTAGGGTATTACACTGCCGGAGGAGGAGGACGTTGACAAGGTTGTATGGCCCAAGGCTCCTACTCCTCCACCGGCGAGGAGGGTGGCCAGGCGCAGAGGGGCGAAGCGGGCGGTCGCCAGGGTGGAGCCAAGTCGAGCGGAGGCGGCGCGGCCGGCCGGAAGGCGACGGGCGCATGGCGGCTTCTCCTCCACCGGCGAAGAGGGAGGCCAGCCACCGAGGGGTGCTGCCGGCAGATCCGCAGGGCAGAGGTGGTGGCGCAAGTGACACGGCGCAGAGGAGGCGGACGGCGGGCGACGTGGGGAGTCGCGGAGGTCGGGCGGGGCCCGCAACGGGCGGTGGGGAGAAGGCGGCGCAAGGGCTTGGGGCCGGGGAAGGCGGACTCAAATCGGACGGAGCCGCTCGGAGGCGCCTTCTCGAAGGCCGGCGGACTCCTTCCCCCGCCTCGACTCCGCCCTGTCGCGCCTCTCCCAGCACGCGGGTGGTTGGATCCTCCCCGCAGCAGCAGCCGGCCTGCCTCTCCGCCCTTGCCGCGCCTCCTCTCGTCTCGCGGCGGCCAGCCGCGCCTCTCCCACCTCAGCACCGGCCAGATCTGCGCCTCCCCCCGTCTCTCCTCCGCGGCAGGTCGCCACTCCATCCGCGCTGTCTCCACCGACTGCATCCCTCCCTCTCCTCCGCCTACTACCACCCTCAGTCCCCCTCTCCGTGTCGTCGTCCGGTGGCGCCCTCTTGGTGCGCGCAGGAGCACCGAGCGGAGGGGCGTGCGGAGGCGAGGGGCCCAGCGCCGGCGAGCTCGGCGCGGAGCGAGCGGTGGCAGGATGAGAGCGACGCGCGGAGGCGAGGGGTCCAGCACCGGCGAGGGGCGAGCGGCGGCGGGGTGAGGACGGTGCGCGGAGGAGAGTCAGCAAGCGCGAGCAAGGGGCGGGCTAGCCCACCTGTCGGCGCGCCGCGGATCGCAGGGGGCGGACCGTGGAAGCGGAGAGTGGGAAACACTACGAATTTTTAAGGGGTAGAGATTTCCAAAATGTACTTATTTGCCCTGTTTCGGGTCCGTATGAGAAAGTTATGGCCGTTTTACAGAAAGGTACTAAAAAGAGCTCATTAGAATGAACATGTCATGCAATGATGGGATGTTTCCTCTTCAAAACTTTCCGAGGTGCTTGGGGATACTTATCTGGGATGAAGATAGCGATCAACACAGAGCTGAAGTTATTAATTCCGAAGCTCATATGAAATCCGAAGTTGCTATGAGATCCGAAGGTGCAAATATGAAGCAATTAACTCCGAGGTTCACATACTTTCAAATGCTGAAGCTATGAAATCCGAAGTTGTTATGAAATCCAGTGTCTTGGCAATGAGATCCGAAGCCAAGGAATAAGATCCGAAGTTATAAAATTCGATGATGCAAAGTTGCACCAAACTCTCCAAATTCGAAGCCCCTAATTCCGAAGCTCATACACTAAAACGAAAGAGCGAAAAAGTCTCTATGAGAGTGTTAGTTTTGATGGACATGGTGATATGATAATGATCTAACTTTAGCATGCATAAGAAAATTACAACGATAAAGCTTTGGAATGAAACACCTAGGGCATGCTGTAAACATGCACATTACAAACATGCATGATATAGAATTCGAAGCTGATGCAAAAAGTAGGGTCCGAAGCTCATGTAAAAATGCATCTTTCATACTTTAACTTCGTAGCTATGGCTAAAAGTTTAGCTGCAAGAGAGACAAAAACTGGGAATAAGCTTTGTGTCATACCTGGAGCCCTTTTACTACTTCGAAGCTCAAGTTCTAAAGACACGCGTCACCTTCTTCGGACCAAAACATGGCCAATTTTACTACTTCGAAGTTCAAGTTCTATTGTTACTTCAAAGTTCTAGTTTTAGACCGAGAAAGAAAAACAGAACCTATCTCGCCATGCCCCCCTCAAAGCCGAAGCACGGTGGGCACCAAATGTTGGCATTTAGCTTCATACTCAAAGTAACTTCGAAGTTAAGGCTAGGGACAGCTTCGAACTTACCACAACAGTCAACTTCGAACTAGAGAGAGAAAATAACTTTGAAGTTAGAGAGAGCGCTTCGAATTTACCTAACATGTGTAGAAACATAGTTCGTGAGGGAGAGGGAATAACGTCCATCATTCATTCCACAAAAACTTCCCCTTCTCATTCTCATTCTCATTCTCCCCTTTTATATGTAGAAAAGGGAGGCCTTGCCATTTAGGTGGGACAAAACATGAGTTACAAGGGTTACATTGGCCTCTTGGGCCTTTTTCCCTAAGGGAGGAAAGGCACTCTTTGCCTTTCTCCCCAAAACATATTAATGTACAACCTAGAGGTGCACCCTGCAGTAATAGTTGTTTCAGGCATATGCTTGAATGCCAACGGCTAACATTTTACTGGAGTCCACGCACTCTAAATGCAAAATTACTTGCATGTTATGTTTTACTCTTCTGTTGCAAATGAGCTGTCATCTGCAATATCTATTTTATGCCCCCTTTAGAACGTAGGGAAATGTACAGAAATTTTATAGGAAATAATTCATTTTTACAGGAAAAACAGAAAACAGAGGGAAAAAATCTCACGTTGTAAAGGCACCTAGCATTTCTTTGAACGGTTTACAAGTGCGCACATATATAAATCACGAGAATATGGTTTTCTCATCAACTCTGCAAAGTGCATAGTTTATTATCTAACAATATTTTTTGGGGGTGAATTTGCTTGATTTTTGCTAGTGCACCGGATTTACTTAAAAAAAAAATAGTGTAGACGCATGTGCGGTACGCACACCATAAACCACATCTCAACCTGCATATTTGATGAGGAGACTACGCTATGTGGATCGTGCAAAGAGCAAAAGGTGCCCAATGATATTAAATTTTGGACAATCAAAGAAACAAGGAAACAGAGAATAAATTAATGGCTGCTTGATTGACGTTTTTTATTTTATTAATTTCAAGACAAGAACAGAGACCCCACGAATATTGGTACATAACGATGTAAGAAATAAAAGATTAACAGCTAAAAACGTTTTTCTTCTATCGTTTTTAGACCATTTCCATCTGCGGAGTGGGGCCAGTGAGAATATAGTACACAAGTTTTCGTTGCGTAAAAAACATTATTAAAAAATCCAACTTTCACTACAGAAAAGAGGCCTTCTAGATACGTTTTGATAGTAACGATGACTAAAGCGTCACTACACAAAAGGCGTAAACATGCTTTTTGACACATTTTCTAGAATGTCTCAAATTGACACGATGTTAGGCATGATTAGAATGTCGAAAGACATGCTTGTTGTCATGTTATTTAAATAATCTCAACATGACACGTAGTTAGCTACGCTATTAACCATCAGTAGCGTCTAGACATGACATCAAACGTGTCAAACAAACGTGTATATGCATGTAAATATGTTTTTTGATACAACTTAAAAGTATCTTAAAATAACACGAATTAAGACAAATTTTCAACCGTCAATAACATAGAGACACACAAAAAGTGTATCAGACAAGTGTGTCTATAGGCACATAAAGACGTTATTTGACACGGTATTGAGAAGTTGAAATTCGTTAATGGTAAATATAAAAACAATGCATTACTTAACTATTTACGTGCGATACAGTGGTCTAGTGGTGGAGAGGCATTACGTGAGGTATAAGGTCACGAGTTCAATTCTTAGCGATTGCATTGCACGAAAATCATATCATGTAGTATATACTTTTTACTATTTTTAAACACATAAACGTTTCTATGAAATGTCTCAACTATAGATACGCTATAGTAATCCGTCTCTACAATCTTTGTTACAGTGGTTGCGAAGACGCTCCTAGCACGCTTTAAGAAACATGTCAACATTGATGTAGATATGAAATAAAATGTATCTATTACATAATAAAACGTATCTACAAGATAGGTTTTCCTGTAGTGTTTTATTAAAAAAAATTGTATATTTATGTGCAAATCTTCGTAATGAAAACCCACTAAAAACACACTTATAAGTTTGCAAAAAAAGGATGTGTAAAAGTTGAAACGCAAAAATGCGAACTCGTTTTGTAAAAACAAAACATACAAAAATGACAAATTTGATGTTATCTAGCCATCCGTGGATGGAATATAAATGTGCACCGTTTTAATCCTTTTGCAACTTCTGATTATATTTTTAGGGTTTTTATTATTCGGAAAGGTGCCTTCCGATATGCCTATGTATACCTGTGTTTTAAACTTTTACCAGCAAAATGCCCGTGCGTTGCAACGGGAGAAAGAAACAACCTTTAAACAACATTAGATCAATAATATAAGAATATGCTTCATGAATAAATTCTATTTCTTATTGCTTCACGAATAAACACCATTAGAAATAAAGTTTTTTTTATTTCTAACATTATATAGAACATCGAATACGGAGTTTGTATGTGATCTAGGCATCCGTTTTCGCGTATGTTGCTCCTGCAGTCTGAATCAGGCTCGCAAATAAATTTCACGTCATATTGTTTCGACGATTTTGTTCACTGAGAGTGAATTTTAAATTGGTTTCAATTGGTTTGGAAATTTTATAATTTTAGTTTTTCATCGATACATAGAACGTTGAAAACGGAGTCCGTATGTGACCTAGGAGTCCGTTTTAGCGTGGACTCTATTTGTAGTCCAAATCTGATTCGTGAATAAATTCTACGTCACATTGTTTCGTCGATTTCCGTTGACTGAGAGCGAACTTTAATATGGTTTCAATTGGGTTGGAAAGGTTATGATTTTACCTTTCCATCGATATATAGAACGTTGGAAACGAAGTCCGTATATGATTTCACGTGGATTTTTTGTTCAGTCCGAATTTATTTCGTGAATGAATTTCACGTCAAATTGTTTCGACGATTTCTATTGACTGAGAGGGAATTTTAAAGTGCTTTCTATTGGGTAGAAAATATTATGATTTTAATTTTCCATCGATATAAAGAACGTTGAAAACGGAATTCATACATGATATGGACATCCGTTTTCGCGTAGACTCCTCTTGCAGTCCGAATCTAATTCACGAAAATGACGTAAAAAAACCTTCTTTCTTTATTATTGACAAGCGGATACCACATGTCATGACGGACCGAGAGACTGTGAAATTTTATTTGCTTTAATATTATGTATAGATACAGAGGTAGACGTAGAATAGACGAACGAACCATCCTCCATCCAGAGTGGCTGTCTTGCGTTCCCGGTGAATAGGGAAAATCTCTCTTTAATTTACTGTATGTACATAGGATGGCAAGATTAAGCCTCCATTTAACTGCAACACAGGCATAATTTTATTTAAACCTATCCGTACCACTTGCCTGCCGTGATTCGTGATGGATCCCAGCTACTAAGACATCTATCCTCTGTCTTAAGCTAAGTCTTGTCTGTAATTATATGTGTCTTTAGGCGTATAATTTTTGTGTAGACTCCAAGCCAAGTTATTAGGCAGAGTAGATGTGCGGCTCAAGATCGCCATGGCCATGCATGTGCCCATGCCCATGCGTGCCATCCTTCTCAGCGAGCCCAAGTAGTAGCTAGTGAGCGCAATTCACTCGGGCAGTCGAGGTCAGTCCAGTCCACCTGCATGTGCTTTTAGCCCGTACTGTACTGCACCTACCATTACCAAGAGAGCACAGAGCTTTGCGCAGGCCCCTCGCGACAAACTAAATGTCCCCCATAGATAGATTGATGCCAACGGATGGACGGACACCCGCGAATTCGACATCGTTTTCCATATATCTATATAGCTATAGAACAGAAGGAGAACTTCAATTCACGGGGCGTCAGTTTTTGTCGCAAACTCTAGAGATTTAACTTGTACTATGTGCCACGGTAACGAAAAAGGAATCTTGTTTAAAAATGTTTAAAAAAGAACAGCTAGACTGTTAGAGATGGCACGGTTCAAAGTTAAACACGAATCCCGGTCGGTGAAACTGTAGCAGCGACACGACGCTAACATATAGGAGAGCCCCAGTCTCCACCCGCCACCCCAGCAGTACTAACCTGCGGAGACTGGGGCCACAAGCAGAGCACGCGCGGCTGGGGTGGGTAGGGTCCACCCGTGAGCGACGTTAACTTGCCGCCATCGCGTCGCGTCGCGTCTACCACCATTACTGCCGCCTCCTTCCTCGCCGCTCCTAGCTGGATTGGGCAGATTTTACCAGCCGGCCGGTGATCGCGCGGCCGGCCGGGCAGCCATGGGAAAGAAGCACGCGGCATCAGGCGGTGGAGGAGGAGGAGGCTGGTTCGCCGCCGTCAGGAAGGTGTTCCGGCCGTCGTCCTCTGCCACTTCCTCCAAATTAGACAAGGACAAGGACGCCGCGCAACGCGGGAATAAACAGCCGGTAGGTGCCCCCGCACACCCGCCACTACTGCGATCTCCATATGCTGGCATCATCCCAGCAAGCAGTTCTTGGCATGCATGCATGCATCTCGGTCGGCAATGCCATGGTGCTGGTGTGATCGTTGCATTCATTCATCGCGAGTCACATCGTCTCACATGATGCGTGTCAGGACGGCGGTGCGGCCGGCGAGGAGGAGACCGCCGGCGGAGCCGAGGAGCCGGAGGTGCTGCTGCTGGAGCACTTCCCGGCGTCCGAGACGTCGGCGGAGGCGAGCAACGAGGGCGGCGACGCGGAGGTGGTGGCGTTGGCGCCGGTGACGGTGAGGAAAGATCGTCATCAGGAGGAGGACGAGGGGAAGGATCAGGAGGAGCTGGCGGACGATATGGAGCGCGCGAGGGCGCTGGCGGCCGCGGCCGAGGCCGCCGTGGCCGCGGCGGAGGCGGCCGCAAGGGTGGTGCGGCTGGCGGCGGTCCGGCGCTTGTCGCGGGAGGATCGCGCCGCCGTGCGCATCCAGGCCTACTACCGCGGGTACCTGGTACGTACAGTACTACCCAATTACCCAGCTATAGAGCCGTACGTCCGTCGTCTTTCCTGTCCAGCGTGTGACTGTGAGTGTGACGTATCAGTACATCAGAATTAAATTAACCTCGCAATGCAAGACTCTATTAGTAATAATACTACTACAGTACAGTGTTTGTTTGTCTGCTAGTACTACTATCTTCCCTGAACCTTAATTACCAATTGATGGCCGATCATCAACTGGGTTCTGAGATTTAACCTGATTATGCACTGTTATTAGCTGGAATGGAAAGATATCAATGGCGTGGTTTATTTGAAACTACCATCAGAGTTCGTCAAGAGAGAGAGAGAGAGAATAACCTGGGGTTTCCCATCCACAGTAGTACGTAGTGCTCAAATAAAATACATTGCATGTTTTTTTTTGAAACGAAAAATCCATTGCATGTTAGTTAGTATTGTAATTACTCTGCATCATTCCATTTGGATGTCAAAATACATTTGCATCGTAATTAAGCACTTGCAGTAATCGACCTCGCACTGATTGGTTCATCGGTTCTACCCTGAAATTTACGAACGCCTTGCACTGTAAAAGGTCAAAATCGACACCCCTAATATAAAAAAAAAAAATACTACTCTGCTGTAGTACAGTAGTAGTATAATAGAAAACCACAGAAAACATCCTGGAACAGGTAAAGAAAGGTATGGGAGAGAAAGGTGACTGGTCAGTGACAGTCGTGCCGCGCGGTAGGTGGGGAGCCCTTGTTCTTCTTGACACACACATTTGCAATATACACATTAGTGATGATGAGCAAGATCCGGCGTTAAAATCAGTGGGTGACTTTTAAAGGTGGCCGGTCTAGTAGGCGCGGTGTGTATGGAGGGGCAATGCAATGCAAGATCTATCTATGGCTTGCTTGCTTACACCACAAGTAGCTAGTGATGGAGATTTGGCCGAGAATGACACGGTGACTTGGTGTGGAATCATGCATCAATTCCATCTCACCGGCCTGTTGGGATCGATGATACGCCTACCTACCGGACCCGCCCTACCGATCTCAGTTAATTGCGCTTTGATGGGGCGCATGCACGGCCGGCCGGTTCTTCCTTCATCTTTGCCACTGCACTGGGTAGATGAGCTAGCGTTGCATTGCCCCGGCCGCCCGGTAACATATATGTACTCCTATATACGGTCAGCGCCCACCTCGACTTTGCTAGATAGGACCACTAATAAGGTCTCCGGTAACATGTGGGGCTATTCTGTCCGCCGTAGCGTAGCTAATAATTCTACGTACCCTGTCTACGATTTGTCCAAGTTGCCATATTGGAATTGGCTAACTATTTTCATCGAACAAGTACTGGTATTTAATAATAGTAGTAATAATTAATAAACCTAACTAGACAAGTTTCAACAAAACAGACGACGACGGTAGTATGGCAAAAAAAAAAAAAAACAAATTGAAGTTGTAAATAAACCAGCGGCTAGCCAAACGCTTTTTTATATCAATTGTACCGATAAGTTATTTCAGCTTATTAGACGTCAGCTTATTAGTTATTTCAGCTTATCAGTTTGGGTTGGTGCTGGCAGCCTTGGGACCATACGCATGCTTTTATTGTGTCCTAATAAGTCTCAGTCTCACTCAAATCCGAGGCATGGTGATACTATGTGTACATTTAGTCCTGAAATATAATTAAGATAGTCCAAATTTATCTTACGTGTCAAACTATCATAAATGCAACCAAATTTTAAAAAAAAGGTATTAACATCTGCCACATTATAGAAGCTAATTGTGAGAATAATTCATAATAGATCTCATTTATCATTGTAGTTAATATAGTTTTGATTAAATTCGGTTAACTTAAAATAGTTTGACTTAGAAAAAAATTAGAATCATTTCTATTGAAGCACATATATTGTCATATCCTGCTTATTTCACTCCTGTTTATATGAGCCAGCACCTATGCTCGTATAGGCTCGGTAAGAAAATAAATAACCCTTTCATAAAAAAAGAAAATAAATAACCCCTTGGTTAGAAATAAGTGACATTCTGGGTTGTGCAAAAATTTTGAACTTTTAATTGTTTTCATAATATTAGATTATATATCAAATCTGTTTTTATGAAACTATTTTACAATACAAAATCTACTCGATTTGCTTCAAATTATATATTAAATCGGGTAAAGACTAATTTACAATCAAAGTTTAAAATTGTTGACGTAACACAACTCCAATTCATTGCTTGTGTCACCGAAGGGAGCATATATATGCATGCTAGTTACGTCATTATGATATTTTCTCCGGCCTCTCTGATACCATTATGTTAGGGTATAATGAGTGGTTTAGTTGGTGCAATATATATTACTAAAATTGTTTGAGTTGAAAGTTTCGCTGAAATTTGTATGGACCACACATTTGTTTTGCCGATTTTTTTAATTTTTAAATAGTTTTTTATAAGCCTAGAATATTTTCTCCTTACACCAAACAATTTTTTCTATAGTGGAACTTTTGTAATACAGCTGATGGAATATTTTTTCTAGTGCAAAATGTTCTAAAAAAGTTCGCTAGTAGAACTCCCTTAAACAGAATGTTCACAAACTTGATCGATTGATATGCAAAATATTAATCGACTGAAGATGAATAAATCTGATGTAGTAATTTGTGGCAATAACTAACCTCATCGGTGGCCTTCGACTTAAATTAAAAAATCGGTAGTGTAGGACAATTGAATCTTGTTTGTATCAAGATTCAAGCAAGTATTGTAAGGGCATCTCCGATATGCATGTAAATTAGACCATAGGAGAGAAATGGTTGTATGGTTCGATTCAACATTAGAACAACCCAATCTAGAGAAAAGATTTCATGGTTTGCATCTTTAGCTTGGTGCAAACTCTGACCATGGAAAGAAAATAGAATATTCAACTAATTGCAAAAGTTAATTAGTAGATGGAAGTAAGAGAAGCTAGTCTCAAAAAAAAAACAACAATTCTAGTTTTGTTCTAAGTAAAACTTTTTTAAGTTTGACCAAATCTATAAAAAAATATCAAAACTCATGGCACCCAATAAGTTTATTATGAAAACATATGGCATGATGAACCTAAGATGTACTCGTTTGGTGTCTATCTTGATACTTTTTTATATATACTTGGTCAAACTTTAGAAAGTTTGACTTGAAACAAAACTATAATGGCTTGTTTTCTAGGATGGAGGGAGTAGAAATTTTTACTTGCACTAGCACCCACAGACAAAACTTCACACTATATGCATGCAAAATTGATTTTAGTTTCTCTTGTCCATGGGCCGCTAGTGTATGATGGTTTGCACTACCACTATATATGCTCTAAGGGAAAGCATGATAGAATGATAGAATCCATCCCCCATTTCAGATCCATCATAGATTTTAGAATCGGGATGGTTTCATCCCACTTTACCCCAGGCCCATTGCCATCTCCACAAACCAAGTGGAATGTGCGTGTTCCTCTTCTTTCCAAAATGAGTCTTTCTCGAGTCCTAGGGAATTTTTTTAGTAGAGAAATGGGTCAATCCTATTCGCCTGTCAACCAAATACTATCAAATTTGGGATGGATGGCTTCATACTAGCCCATCCTACCAACAAACACAGGGGAATTCGACAGCGTACGTGTTCTTTAATAGTGTTAATATACTATAAAATTGGGATGGAATGGCTTCATCCCAGCATATCCTACCAGTAAATGCACCTTGAATTCGGTATGGTTCCTTAATAATGTTAATGGTATTATGGGTAGGACAATTGGATCTGGTTTGTATCAAGCACACTCAAGATTTTACTTGACCAAAAAGTATAGATGAAATTACCTTTTATTTATTAGAAATGGCAATTAGTTTTATGTGATTATGTCTACTCTAATTGTCAGCAATTAGGTTGGAAAGTTTTAGTATTAAATCCGTTGATAGATTTCATGGTAGTAATAAATATAACCATGGCAATTAGTGCTAACACTCATGAAACTAAGTGTAATTTAGTGCTAAATCAATTAGCAGTAAATAAAACTCAAGAGCTAATATTCATAACATGTTGTGTTTATTTTAGCATCTTGCTTACATTCAGTGCAAGCTAATTATCTATTCAGTGGTGTGGTATGCGACGCCCCTCTTGACAAAGCGAGCTTGCTAATCTTTATTGGCGTTCATAAGAATGAGCATGCCTTCCGATACTTGAGAGCGTTTGGATTGGTTTCTTAGATATATTTAGAAGGATATCATTTCCTAAATCGTTGTTCGTTGGAAGTTGATTTTGTTAGTACCGATTTCATCCTGAAAGAAAGATACTGTATTCAGGTCTTAGTAAATAGTACTTGGGAACATGTTATTGTTACGTCGTCTCCATTTTGGTTTTGGTTGGTTTCAGGCCCGGAGAGCCCTGCGCGCGCTGCGCGGCCTGGTGCGCCTTCAGGCGCTGGTGCGCGGCCACCAGGTGCGGCGTCAGGTGCACCTCACCATGCGCTGCATGCAGGCTCTCGTCCGAGCCCAGGCCCGCGTCCGCGCGCGCCGCCTCAGCCAACTCCCCCTCCTCCTCCTCCCGCCGCCGACGCCGACACCTTCAGCAAGTCGCACCACCATACTAGGAGCGGAGCGTCCTCCGTGCCTCGAGCTGGCATTGCAGGGGGAGAACGACGTCAGTGACGACGGCGAGGTGGCAGACCTGCTGCAGCAGCAGCGGAGCAGAAGCAGAGGCAGGTTTGGTAGAGGCGAGGATAACGGCGGCGGGAGGAGCCCTTCCGGGGCCTGCTGGGACGGCAGCAGCCGCACCCTCGAGGACGCCAGGGCCGAGGGCGCGCGCCGGCACGACGCCGCCGCACGCCGGGAGCGCGCGCTCGCCTACGCCTACGCCTACCAGCAGGTCTGTCCGTGGTACCCGCCGGTGATTGAGCCCGCGTTTAATTCGTGCTTGGACCTGACAATGCAAATAAATGGTATGCGTTGCGTGCATGAGCAGCGGCAGTGGCAGCGGCAGGAGGACGAGAAGGCCGGCCTGGGCTTCCACTGGCTGGAGAGTTGGATGGCCGCGACGCAGGCGCAGCATCAGCACACGCCAGACCACGCCAAGATGTACCAGAGCGCCGCCGCCACCAGCACCAGGACGACGTCCTACGTGGCAGCGGCCGCTGCTTTCTCCGGCGGCGCCGTGCCCCTGGCCGAGAAGACGTTGGAGATGGACACGGCGCTCCAGAGCCCACTGAACCAGGCCGCCACGGCGGCGCACGGGCGGCCGCCGGCGATCCCAGGCTACATGGCCGCGACAAGGTCGGCGCGCGCCAAGGCGCGCCCCGCTCCGTCGCCGGCTACACCGACGCACGCCAGGAGCCGGTCCGGAGGCGGGGTCGCCGGGGACACGTCCAGCTCGGGGCAGAGCGTGGGCCAGAACGGCGGTGGACTCGCTGGGTACAGCCCGGACTCGAGCTGCACGGGAGACTGGACGCCACCGCGTCTCGGCGTCAGCACGCGCACCAGCAGGGTGGCCTATACTTGAGCTTGACTTGAGCACCGCATAGAGTTCAAGACAACGCCGCCCTTACATCGTCATGAGTGTGCTTGAGACTCATTTTTGAATGTTTCTGTTGTTCAGTGTACGTATGTACAGCTTGATGCTTTTGATGCCGATTCCTGATGCCTCTGTAAACGCTCTGAATACTCAAAATGATTGCGAATAAATACTCGAGAGTTCTAAACGTGTTGTTATGGCTCAACTGAGGAACAGCTACTCTATTTATACTTCATTTATATTGTACTGTAGAATGAATACACTAATCGATACTCACTACAATACAACACACATCCTCACTGGACTGCAGAAAATGACTTGCCTCGCTCACAAAACCAGGGGGGCAAGCTACAAAGCAATTCCTTAGGACCAGCTTGTAATGTCCAGCCTCTGCAGCAACATTTTTGCCGGAAGTACTATAGGAATGCACGGCATCTCTTTGAATTATTCACACTTTCCCGAAGGACGAAGAATTTGAACTGCAATAGTTCACCGGCTAATTACCCTGAAAGATAAATGTCTTGTCAATTCCGAGTCCACCAATACCAACTCTACGACTGAAAAAGGAATATTTAAAGCATTATTTACCTATAAGGTGGAAGCAGACACCCTGACAGGCTTCAAAACTCTTACAACTCTCCTTGCTTGTTCAAGAATAACATAGAACGCTCCAAAGAATAAGAGCAAAATAAGGTGGAGCTTCCCGAGTAGATTGTATGTAAGGATGAGGTAATTCACGCTGTCATTATCTCTTTTGCCAAGACAACCAGTTGATCCAGATAGAGTAAGACCATTGGACTTCTTTGGTAGGTTTGACCACTCCTCAAGATCTGCATTTGATTTTGATGCCTTTATCATCTCCATGAGAGATATATTAACCTGCAAAGGAACCTATCAGTTATGATACAGTAGCATCTTTGCTGATAAAAGGCATTTTCATGATGGTCTGAAGGAGTATCGTAGGAAAATCAAGAAACAGGAAGTGTTTTAAATGATGTGTTTACCTCAGCTGGTCTTTCATGGCTCACAAGGTGGCCGCCATGGAGCTCAACCAGCTTGGCGGCAGGCTGGAGCTTTTCTGCAAGCCTCTTTGCGTGATACAACTGAGCAACGACATCATCCCTGAGGAAGTACCACCATATTAGTGATCAGTATTGTGCCAATCAATGGACAACAAGGGATTACCTAAGTTTTTAGTTACCTGCCATGAATAATTAAAATAAGGAAACCTGCTAAGCGAATCCTGTCTAATTCTTTCAGAGAGAGCTTATGTGTCCAGCAAGCATTCATTTGACCCTCAAATCCATGTCTGGACTGCATGCCACCGGATGACAAACCTTTAACATAGTCCTGAAAAATAAATCATACATAATTAAATATTCAGATATCAGTGCATGACAAATGACATGTCTATGGGCTGTTTTGCGTCTTTACATTTTAGGCATTCCTGTTCAGTTTAGTAGTTCAGATATCAGAAATGTTGTACTATTTCTGATAACCAAATCTGGTATCATAGGACAGATCAATAATCCCATGTTCAAGCTTACTAGAGAAATTTATCATGTTAACAGATATATATGGGTTGTTAAGACTTTAGGGTTCACTTCCTTCACTGTCAACCACTATTATGAATGCTTAAGAACAAATAATGAGTCTAAGAACTTCCTCAATGTTTGTCTTATACCTGATAAAGCATTTGTCTTCTGGTACTTGTTCCAACAACTTCCTCAAGGTATTCCTGTGTATGCTTTATAGTCAGTTTTTGTTTTTGGATATAAGAATTTGACCAAAAGAAAAAAAAAACTAGAACTGATGACCAACCTTCGTATAGTGAACTTCAAGATCGAGAATGGCTCTTTGCTCTGGAGTTCTTGCTCTTAGAAAACGATATGCAAGAGATATCATGTGCCAATCAACCTGGAAAGGAAAACATCATATTAGGGCCAGCTTGCTTAATTTTTGTCCTATCTCCTTAAAAATTGGTCAGTGCAGGTGCAACGACAGCAGCAAAGAAAATAGTTGTTCACCAAACATTAACTTTGACCACGTCCTAAATAAAATGAAAATAGTGTGCCCGTGTAGGTAACCCATGCATTGAAGAGTTTGACGCCAACTTTGTTGTCGGTAGTATGAGCAGAATTTTCTGTTTTCTTTTTACAAAATACGAAATGTCAAACCTTTCTGTTTTCTTTTTACAAAAATGTAACTTGCGTAAATGCTGGAGGGGGCAAACTTCTGTTCAAGTATTCTGTGTTCGAAGTCTTAACCAGCAGAGAGAAGCCAATAAAATTGTTGAATGTGGTTATGTGTGTCCAAGGAGCATTATCCATTTGCCAGAAAATAGTCTATTCATGTTCGCGAAAAAATAGTCTATTATACTTGAAATTACCGTGGCATTCTAAAATTTAGCGGAGATAGGGAGGTCACGATCATGTCACAAAAAGATCCTATTCTTCCAACAAATATCAGTAGCTCGACTTCAAAAAGAGAGATGGATTTTTTCTATTTTCGAAAAAGAAGATATAGATCAATTTGGCTGTTTGTCCATCAGAGGTCCACAATGTACCACTGAATTTAAAGCTACCAACTAGAAGCTTCACCCATGTTTCCCTTCCACATGATGACATAACAAAGTCATCATCAATTGTTGATTGTAGCCAAATTTGACTCTTCCTCCCTGTCAATATCGGCTAGCAGATTTTGAGTTCACCTTTTAATCAATCATATTTCGGTCAATTTCTGCGACCCAATAAAGGGCCATCTGTAAGCCAGAGAATTAATTGCAGAAAAGAACGTTTGACCGACACAACAAAAAAACTGCAGAAAATCATCCACGTTATTTTGACTGAACTCGCAAACAGATGGCGCTTTTCTGAACCATTCAAGAGAAATGCTAAAAAGTGGCAAGTTCTGCACTATCTGAATTGCTGGGCGTCACACTTACCTTCGGGATGCACTGGTAGCCTCCTCCGGTGGTGTTGAGCAATGCAAGTGACGCGACCCGGTCCGGTGCCATTGCAGCCAATTTCGAAGCTACCATGGAACCTGTTTGAGATACAGTTTGTCAAGTTTATTCATGCGCTGATAAAGTCAGAGTCATCCGCAATAGTCAAGATTCAAGAACCATGACCACCGAGGAGAACTGTCTCACCCATGGAGTGGCCGAAGACATGCGCTTTTCGCCATCCCAGGTGGTCCATGAGCGCTAGTGCGTCCTTCGCCATGATCACGGTCCTGCAATGCGAAGAATTGAGCAACAAGAGCAGTGTCGTTAGAACCATGGTGAAGGTGGACGGAAACTGGTGGGGATGAGCGAAAGAGGAAAAACGCGTGATGCACGCACGTGTACTGCGACTTTTGTGCCGGTGCGGAGCTGCGGCCCATGCCGCGGTTGTCGAAGCAGCAGACCTCGACGCCCTCCACCGCGCCGGAGTCGTCGCCCGGAGCCTCCTCGTCGACGGGCTCCACGGCGCCCGTCAGGCCCTTCACCTGCGGGCCCCACGACTCGTACGTCCCCGCGAATCCTGCGTTCCGATTGGGAAATTCGTTGGTGTTAATGTTACAAGTTGTATGTCGAGAAACGAAACAAAAAAAAAAAAAGGAGGAAGAAAAATGTACCGATGATGAGGAGGACCTTGGTGCTGCCTTGTCCGTAGCGCTGGTAGAAGATCCGCAGTTCCTCCTGCTGCGTGTGGCCGCCGGCGACGGCCGCCGCGGTCACCACGCAGTACGGCATCCTCCTAGGCTCCGGCTCCCACCTCCTTGCTCCACACAAGGAAAAGATTCCTACAAGGACAGCTAAGCAAGCAGGGGCTCTCACTTCCTCGATCACTTCGCCGAGATCAGCATCAACCAAAACTCCAAGGCTTCGTTTGGAAGCTCAGAGCATTCCGGCGCTTTTCCTAGCAGGCCCCCCGAGCGGAAATTGGTCTCAAGTCAAGGCTACCTAGCTTTCACCGAGCAGGCCAACCCGAGCCCGACCCTTTTCCTCGGGTGGGGCTCCCCGGCGTCGAGGGTCCGGGCGAGGCTTCCCCGTACGCCCGCAAGCGAAACAACGAGATGAGGAGTGGCCGTAGCCGGCGGCAGCCCGTCGCAGTTCTAGCACTAGCACCACCGCGGCGATGGGAGGGAAAAAAAATAGAGTTGTCTCGGGTGTTCTCGTCCCTGGGTTTCACTGGCTTCCAAAGGGGCCCCAAATCTGGAGGGATAGAACTCAAGATTATTTGTAGCGTAGCGACGCCGCCCGCCCGCCTCTTATGGAAGGATTTCCGAGCGAGACCCGGGCAGAGGGCAGAGACATATTAGAAGATTGGCGGGAGCGAAGAACTGAGGCGGGAGAGGGAAGCATGACGACGACGGCCACGCGGCATTCGACTCCGAAATGAAAAAGAAAAGAAATAAAGCGATGCCTATGGTTTGACCGTGTATGGAGCCATAAAACATAAAAGTTATTTTGATACATACCATTACAATTATTGAATATTGGAGATCTACCACCGATATTCATCGTATAGGAACAAAACCATTACAATTTTTAATCCATTTATAAGATATGACATCATGTACTCATCGAATAGTATTGTGCCCACGTGCAAGACGTTGTATTTGTGTATAGCCTAAAATGCCCCTGCTACGTCTCTTCCTTTCCGGTATGACCAATGGGCCCATTTTGTCATCCCATTCCTCCCACTCTCTGCTCTAAGATGTCACCCTCCCTTCTTCCATGGTCGTAGGCTCTCTCCATTCTGGGCCTGTTTGGAACCAAAGTTTTCATATACTATGATTTTGAAGGTTTGCATTTATCCATGACACAAATACTGCAGTATTCTAATACTATAGTAAAATCAAAGTATTCTTCAAAACTTTGACGTGTTTGGTTCTATGGTATTGTCTCATCAAATACGTTCATCAGCCGCATCCCAGAGGCAATCACCATGATGGCGCCGCAGCCGCAGAGCACGCCCATGCCCGCGCCGCGACGTCTTCGGCTTGTTCTTGGACCCCCGATGGTCGCCCACGCGGCTTCCGCGCAGCCAAATCAACGGGGGCTCCGACTGCGACGGTGGTGCTGGTGCCCCGTCGGTGGGGATGGGGAGGAGACAGGCTGCCGGGGAGGAGGCAAGCCGCGTGAGGGGTTATGACCCACCGAGGAGAATAAGGCAGGCAGCGGGAAGGAGCCGGGCCACGTGGGCGGCGTCATGTCACCGGGGACGAGGCACGCAACGGGAAGGAGCCAGGGCGTGCGGGCGGCGGCACGTCGCCGACGACAAGGCGGGCGGCAGCGCGTCGCAGGGACGAGGCGGGCGGTGGGGAGGAGCCGGGCCTCGCCGACGGCGGTGCGTCGTCGGGGACGAGGCGGGCGGCGGAGAGGAGCTAAGGACGAGGCGGGCGGTGGGGAGGAGCCGGACGGTGTCGCATCGCCGGGGACGAGGCGGGTTGTGGGGAGGAGCCGGACGGACCGAGGAGGAGACGTACGGCGCGGGGAGGGAAAAAACGAGCGCTTGCCACGGAAAACTGAGGTCGTGGGTAGAGTTTCCAAAACCGTAAAAATACCACGGTATTGAACAAACCATGGTATTGGAAACAAAGTTTTACATGCAGGAACCAAACACCTCCTTGTTTTAAATACTATGGTATTGGTATTCCAACATACTATGGTATTGACTGAAAAGTCCAAAAATACTATGTTACCAAACAGGCGTTCTATTCTCTTTTTGCATGGGCAAAAACATGCTCTTCATCCCTCGTGCACCACTTCCTCCTCTCTAGTTACTCCAGTAAGTCTCCCCTATGAAACCTGGCATCACCGGCAGCAGATGCAGCGCCATTCGTCCATGGCAGTTAAATCCCTATCATAATGCCCTTAATCTATCCTGCAACCACTGGATTAGGAACACCCATAGTGAGAAGATCCGGCCAGAGTGCGAGAGGCGACGAGCGAGTTAGAGCACAACTACTAACTTCGAGAAGCAACGCGAAGATGAGGAATGAGGAGAGCGGGACAGACACCAGCAGTGGTGCCGCCCATCGCCGGTGGCCGTGGATGTATGCCGCCGCGCTAGAGCCTCTGCCATCCCACTGTGCTGCCCCTCTATTCCTCTTCCTCTTCCTCCTCCCCCCTCTTTTTGGCGGGGCAGCAGACCAGGCGGGAGCGCGTCGTGGCGGGTGGTCCCTCATCAGAACCCTCAATGCGGTGGCGCTCACCAAGAGAGGGTTCGCTCGTCACCTCTCCCACACTGGCCAGACCAGCACCTTAGAGGCTTAGAGTGGAGAGGGTCGGTGGCTATGGAAGAAGGGAGGGTGACACCTTGGAGCAAAGGGCGGAAGAAGGGAATGACAGAGGGGGCCCATGCGTCATAGATAGGAGAGAAAGAGATGTGGTAGTGGGATTTTAGGCTACACACAAATATAGTGTCCCGCTCGTGGGCCTAGTACACTCCGAAGGGAACGTAATGGCATATCTCAAATAAATTGAAAATTGTAATGGCTTTGTTCCTATATGATGAATACAATGGTAGATCTCCAATACTCAATAATTGTAATGGTATGTACCAAAATAACCCTAAAATCAGGGTTATAAATGGTAATGTCAGAATTTCAACCATTACTATTCATCAAATTGCAACGCGGCCATAAGGACATTCTTAGTCGCAAGTTTCACTCCGTGGTTTCCGAAGTACCATGTCATCTAATATAGTTTAGAAATGAAATAGGTCTCTTAATGAATAATGCAAATTTCAACTATTTCCTCAGCTGATGCATGTCCAATGTGAAGGAATAAGAGTTCAATACCATAGCACTCCATTCACCCCCAAACTTGGTGCAAGAGGCGCCTTTAGGGGATGTGCAGTAAGGGATCCCATGTCCCACTATGAGCGTTCTTTATTGCATATGCTATTGTAGTCCCCCACTATGGAGAACCTCAACCCAAGCAAGCTCCTTGTCCCCCTCGATGATGTCATACAATGTCTACACATCCAACTCGCCTACGTCATACAAGGTAATGTCAATTTAAGGATAGCAATGGAGCATTATGAGTCGGTGTGTGGTTTGACTAGCTGGAGGTCTGAGCGGAGGAAGTAAGGGGAAGGCTAACAAAGTAGGCCAAAGTTGGAATGGCTTGGGATAGTGGACAAGGTCACATCCCCACTTACCACGGCCTCAATCTCGTTGTGTCCTACCATCAACTATAAGCTCCACAAATAAGGACAATAGACGAAGAGAATGGTGTCAAGTCTCTAGTGTGACGGCTCCTCAAATGGAAGCTCATGCACCAGCACTCCTCGTGTTTTGACATAAGGTGCTACACTCCTTCCTCTATCGCAATGCTGCCAAGGTGAGGGCGAGTTTGTCATGATTCATGTCATGTGACTGTTGTCACCAGCCCAGAGGTATAGCACCTCTATTTTGGCATTCATGTGCCTGCTACCCACAAAATTATTTGCAATCACATGGTCAAGGTGTGGAAATGGTGGGGAAGAAGGTGCACACAGGTGTCGGCTGAGGTGCGTGCGAGAATCGAGAGGAAGAAGATGACCAGTGAGGCTCATGCATCAATAGAAGGAGGGATGGGCATTCCACAAGTGGGACCCAAGGCCTCAGTCCCTAGTTACATGTTCAACATCGTCTTCCAAAAGAGTTGCAATAAATTTGTAAAGGCTTGCTTACCATTTGATGAATGCAGTGGTGATTAGAAATTTTCTATTTATAATGACATATATCTAACTAACTCTAAAAATAATGTTGGAGGTGTGGTAGGTGCGGATCTAGATTCAAGCATCCACTTTGGTGTATGTATTGCAAAATGGGTTCGATTGTGAGTAAAATGGCTTGGATGAAGAGGTATCTTGGCCAATCTTGTGGTAGTGCTTAAAGGCGGTGATCTTGCCAAGAACCTTGGTGGGCGTCATTTTTCTTATGTCTTGATTGAGAACATAGGTGATGATGCTTGCATATTTGTCACTTGATAGCACATGGACGATCTTCCTTGAGATGTCAGCATTGCTCAACTTAGTTTTACCTATTGAATTAAACTCATTAAAAATAACATTTAAGGGTGAGTAGATGTCATTAGCCAATTCATTAGGAACCATATATAGTCGAACGATCATGACGATTGCTTCTAACCAGGCTAAGTTTTTGCTCCTTCACGTCACTTGTACCGTCACAGATGTCCTTATGAATTTGCCATATCTCATGAACGCTCAAGAGGCCATATACTCTATTGAAAACAACAATGCTCAAAGGCTCGAACAAAGCGCTACGAGCAATGTCATTGACTTGCAACTCTTTCTCATCAGCTTTAGTCGGGTTCGCTGGCCGAGAGAAGGATTTTGTTCCTTCCTTCCTTACTCTTCAAACATCCAACCCTATAGCCTCTAGATAACTAGCCATTCTAACTCGCCAATAGAGGTAGTTTGTGTCGTCAAAGGGGGGAGCCCTACATGTATCCATCCTCCTACTCTTAGACATCTAGGGTACTCAATCCGACGGTGAAGCCAAAAGTTCAAATATGAGTTGTGAGCTCTAATAACAATAAAATGGACTTGAATTGAGCGGCTCTGCTTTGATACCAATTGAAAGTCGCTAGAACCGTGAGCCGACATCCTAAGAGGGGGATGAATTAGGATTCTAAAAAATAAGACTCTCTAAAAACAACTTATCAAAACATATGCAAGATAAATAAGATATGTGCACTAAAAGTTTGCTAAAGTGTTGCTAACTCTGACATGGCCAAGTCTTGCAACTTAGTTCCACCTAGAAAACTAAATCAAACTAATCTAGGAATGTAAGCACACAATTGCAAGAATGTAAATGTAGAAGCTAAAGAGTTAAGTAGAGGTCTCAGGAAGGTGCGCAAGCCTCCCACTACTCCTCATTTGACGCCCCTGACAAGGCCTTGCCCTCGCGTAGTCCGTGCAAGGACTACAGTCTCTATCCGCTCAAGGATAGTGGTTGGCAAGGTGAACCGCGTAACGGTCAAGCAACCACGGTTAGATAACTCTGGATATCCTTGGTACACACCCATGCTGAGCTAGGGTCTTCCACAGACCTCTCACGGATGCTCACTATCGTCTCCTCTAGGTGAACTTCTTTTGGCCAAACCGCCGAGAGCCTCCCTCCCTCTCACAAGTAAGGTGGCGGTTACTCCACAACTTGGAGGGTCTCGCAAGACTTACAAGTTCCACTTAAAGTCTTCATGTGTGCAAGCACATATTACCAAGATTTTTGTAAAACTCACGATGACACGTGGTCGCAACCAAGAGCAGCAAGGCCTAAGAAACACGCTCGCAATCATTAGCTATGCTATAGTATGATCTATATGCTCACTTTGATGGATTGGGTTCTCAAATATGTGTTTCAACACTAGAATAAAGTCTGGAATCACCAACCATAGTATGGAGACCGGGCAAAGGGGTATAAATAGCCCAAACCTTAAAACTAGCCATTGGCAGAAAGCTATTCTACACAGTGTGCACCCACTGGACCCTCCGGTGTAGGTATGTACATCGTCGGACTATTCGGTGCATGTTAACGCCCGTGGTCTTATGTTGATGAAGCTCTTGAGCCAGAACGTCCAGTGTGAGACCGTATCATCTGATACTAAGGATCGGACCGTTCATTCCATTCAAAACAGGGATACGGTCGCTCCTCTTCTCCTCTACCTAGAACGTCCGGTGTAAAACCACCAGACCGTTTGGTGCGTGTAAATCACACTAGGTTTTGAGTCTTCAATTTGAGGCTCATTGTGCGCACAGGTGCATGCATTTCTTCCTGTCAACACAAGTTTCGGTTTGATTTGTATAGACTGTACCAAACATCAGACAACATGGTTTGTAGGATTGTACCGTCCAATCTGTGTAATCCGCGCAGACCATGTATCTTCAACTTGGCAGCTTCTTGATTGGTACGGTGCGTTGATTTGCATTGGATTTGGACTGTTCGATCCTTACATTTTCTTCTGACCTATGTCTTTTTTCCCGCTTTTTCTTCCTCCTTTGAGGTGCTTATTCCTCAAATCTTCTAATTGCACCATAGGATTTAAACAAAGACACTTGCGCACAAATTAGTCCCAATGGTGCATGTTGCCATTTCAACCATCAAAATCACGATTAGGGAACTAAGCACAAGGCTTAGATTCCATTTTCACGGGGATCCTTTAAAAAGGAGAGGGCCCCTCAAACTAGCCATTGAGAGCTCTCCGCACAATTTTATGTACACATTGGATAGTCAGGTGTGTACAAGAATTTGAATTCCCCCTTTGGCGTCAACTAGCTATTGAACTCAACGGACTGTTCAGTGTACACACCACACGATCCGGTACGTTTAAATGGCGAAGAACATAACCTAGGTGTACCCTCGAGCCAGATTGTCTGGTGGATCACTACCGGACTGTCTGGTGCGTATGAGATGCACAAAGACAGTCTGGCCACACCCTCGGCCCAAAATGTCTGGTGAACACATCAAACGACCCGATGGTAGCATACAAGAGGCAACAGAACATAGACGACTTGGGCGATAGCATGTTGAATGCACAGGGTGGTCTGGTGCGCCCACCAGACTGTCCGATGCGCACACCAGACTGTCCCGTGCGTACTAAGAATTAGGTTTTGCGTTGACTGAACTCAGATTAAAACCGTTTCTTTTCGATGGAGTATCTTTAGCTCATAAAAAAGTTTGTGAGTGTATTTTATCACTTTTTATGAGTATGAGCTTTAGGACCAGGATTTAAAGTTAAGTATAGCATTGAGCAAGGTCTCTCAAGCTACTCACCTCAAGCTCTTTGATAGTACGGCTGTCAAACAAACTGGCAATCCTTGATTTTCTTGCTAGATGAACCAATCCAAAGCCGTATAAGATGAAGTCGAAGTTAAGTGATCTTCTTTGGTCAACCAATAAACACGTTCATAATAGACGTATCATTCATGTCATGAACTCATTATTAACACAATTAAGTTGTAATTAATCATAGAAACCAATACATCTAAAAGTTATGTTTCTCACAAGTTTAATTCCCTTCAAATAATACTCCCTCCGTTCATAAATGTATGACTCGATTTACTTTTATTATAACATTTTCATTCGTCTTATTTAAAAAAAATTATTCAAACATGATAACATACAAGTCAACTATATCTTTAGTGATAAAAATATTTGATAATGTTACTCATTTTTTATCATTACATTTACATTATGAATACAGATCTAATCAATAAAAATATATTAACAAATATTTTTTATAATAAAATGAACGATTAAGTGTGTACGGAATCCAACTTAAGGCTAGTTTGGTAACCTCATTTTTTAAAAAAATTTAAAAAATTGAACGAAAAATAGTTCATTTTTTCTTAAAAAATAGGAACCTCTTGGAAAATGCGGTAGCCAAACAGAGGGAGCACCGGAGCAGCTCAGACGATGCGCCGCAGCCGTATCCTTGGAAGTAGAACCGACACCATAGCTACTCCAGCTACAGAGAAGCTTTATGCACAGCGGCTATATTTTCTCAAGTAGGAGTACCTCTCGCGGTGTGAGTGAAGGGATCTGCAATTCTGAATGATCGTGTGGGACGGAAGAAACGCATCCAAGGGAGAGATGTCTTCTCCAGAAGATGAGCTCGTCAAGGTCATCTTCTCCTGGTCCCTCCACGATGTCATGAACCACGACCTCTTTGCAGACAAGGTTCAGTTTCCAATCCCATCCTACGTGCGAGACCATCTGCTAGCGAGCTGTTCGTCATCGCTTTGATTTTTGCTTGTGGACTTCTGAACCACTGACTTCTCCAATCAATAATGCGTTCAGGTGAAGACGATCCCTGACAGGTTCTCCGGGCTGATGGGCGTTCAGGGTCCCGCTGCTGGAGATGAGCGCCAACTTGGTGGACGCGCTCTCCTCCGGTGCTCACTTCCCCATCGACGCTGTACGGACCTTTCCGGCCCGGAAAGACAAGTCCGGCGTACCTGCCTCCCCGTCGTCGAGGTACCGGTACCGCCTCACCGTCGCGCGCGGCCGACGACGTGGGTCGGCGCGTAACTTGCCGTGCACCGGCGACGTCGTCCTGCTCTCGGACGCGACGTCGCCGTGCCGGCAACCGTGCGACCTCGCGCGCAACGGCCACTCGTGCTGCCTCGCTCTGGTCAAGTACGTCAACGACAGTGCGCTGGCCATTGAGGTGGTAGCGTTAGCGTCCGAGAGACTAGACGAAAAAGACTCGAGGTTCGGTGTCAGCTTGATCCGCTTGGTACCCTACGCGCGCATCTGGCGGTGCCTCCACTACGCGGCCGCGGTGGAGAGGACTCCTCCACTTGTCAGGGTGCTCGCCGGCGTTGGCAGTGGCACGTCGTTGCTGGGGCAGGGCTCCCATCCGAGACGAGAGGCGCCGACGCGGCGGCGGTCAGGCTGTCCGCGTTCAGTCTCAATGCCTCGCAGGCCGACGCCGTACTGAGCTGCATCTCGGCGGCGGCGCAGCGCGACGGCGGGGAGAGCAATTTCAGCCTCATATGGGGCCCTCCCTGCACGGGCAAGACCAAGACCATCAGCGTGCTGCTACAGCTGATGAGGCACACCAGCAGAGACTGCCGCGTGCTGACATGCGCGCCGACAAACACCGCCATCTGCCAGGTCGCATCCCGCCTCCTGGAGCAGAGGAGGCAGCACCCCTCTGCCAGCACTGACGACGGAGGGTGCCACGCCGATCTGCTTCTCTTTGGCAACAGGCAGCGCATGTCCATTGGCACTGGGAGCGATCTGGACGACATCTTTCTGGACACCCGTGTCGACAGGCTCAAGAAGTGCTTCTCGCGGGCGACGGGCTGGCGGCACTGCCTTCGTTCAGTGGAGGCGTTTCTAGGTGGACCCAGATGGTGGCGCCGCGAAGACTGGATAAGATGCAGTGTCTTATTCTGGCAGGTTAAGTTTCCATCGGATCTTCCACGAGCTGAGCTTCTGCTTCAGAACGATCATGTGTCACCTACCCAGGACCATCATTCTGGAGAACTATAGCAACATTTCCACACTGATCGACATGCTCCAAGGCTTCAGCAGACTGCTCGATCGGATGATCGCAGGGCACGAGATTGGAGCAGGTGACCGAGATGTTGTTTGGCAATACAAGGTGGACATTCTATTCCTCACGAGAGCTCTTCACCGAGGGCTCAAGCTTCCACTGACAACAGGTTCTGAGGCGCAGATCAGGGAATTCTGCCTCGAAAGCGCCTCCCTGGTTTTCTGCACCGTGTCGGGATCAGCGAAGCTGCAAGGTCAGAGAATGGATTTGGTTCTCATCGACGAGGCGGCGCAGTTGAAGGAATGCGAATCCCTGATCCCGTTGCAGCTTCACGGACTGAAGCATGCTGTTCTAATTGGAGATGAGTGCCAACTGCCAGCAACTGTCAAAAGCAAGGTACTGCTCCTACATTCTTCTTCAGATTATTTCAGGGCTGCGGTGTCGACGACTTTATTATCATCAAGGACATAGCAATAATTAACGGTTGATGTTGAGCTATCATAATATGTGTTGCAGGTTGCAGCGAGTGCGTTGCTGGGCAGGAGCCTGTTTGAGAGGTTAAGTTTGCAGGGGCACAAGAAATACCTTCTGAATATCCAGTACAGGATGCATCCTTCCATAAGCATCTTCCCCAGCACAAGTTTCTACGGCAACAAAATACTGGATGGCCCCAATGTCACGCAGGGCGGCCATGAACGCAGCTACCTTGAGGGTGTAACGTTTGGACCGTACTCATTCATCAGCATCGACGGGAAGGAAGAGCCTGGCCGGAGCAAGCGAAACATGGCTCAGCTTCAAGTCATCATGGAAATACTGCATAAACTGAAACAAGGTTTTTTTTTCCCCTTCTCTTTTTTTTAAAAAAAATTGTTACTTTCTGAAAGTTTTTGCTATAATGTCATGAGTAGCTTATTACTGATTCTAAGATCACGGTGTTGACGTACGCCATTTTTTTTGCCACGTAAACTGTATACACACACAGCTTGTTCAGGAGGCACGAGGCAAGGGGTTTCTGTGGGCATCATATGCCCGTACGCCGCCCAGGCGGAGGCGATCCAGCGTGCGGTCGGGGACGTGAACGCGATGCGTCCGCTGGCTCTGCGCGTCAGCTCCGTCGACGGGTTCCAGGGCAGCGAGGAGGACATCATCATCCTTTCAACAGTTAGGTCCAACAGCAGAGCATCCATCGGCTTCCTCTCCGATCGCCGCAGCGCCAACGTCGCCCTCACAAGGGCAAGGTTCGTTCCTGCCGCCCCGATCTCCGGCCATGCTTGAACAGCTCGGTTTAAGCCGGCCATCGATTCCATTTCCTGCTGCATGCAGGCACTGCCTCTGGGTCCTGGGCAACGCGGCAACCTTGCGCGGCAGCGGCTCCGTCTGGGCGGAGCTGGTCCGGGACGCGGAGGACCGCGGGTGCTTCTTCAACTGGGACGACGACGGCACGGGCGGCGCCCCTTCCTCGGTCGCTGCTCCTCCACGCCGTGGACAAGAAGAAGCTGATGGTGCAGCAGATGTTGTTGGTTTTCGGGGGCGACTGCGGCTGAGCACACTGTGTGGAGGCTGCGGCTTCTCGGGAGGAGGTGGCTGCAGAGATAGTTAACATCATGTTCCGCCTTGCCAAACATTCGTTGGTTCCATTAACTACTTGCACCAAGCTAACGAGCTCATAATTTGGTGCGATCGCGTCTAGGCCCCTATCCCAAAATTAAGTCCACATTCGTTTTGGACCTGCTTGTGGCGATCAGGATCAGGAACTTTCTAAAATTCGGCTGGATCCAGGCATGTATCGGACTCCTTCAACAAAACTTTGGTGCAAACCAAAATTTCCATTACTTCAAAAATACTGTAGTATTGACAATACCATAATTTTGAATATAAAGGTTTGCTAAACACCTTTTTACTCCAATATCATGGTTTTCTTTAATAGCATAGTCTTTTTTACAATACTACAAAAATGTCTTTGTTCCCAAACATGTCCTAAATCCTTTTTTAGGCTAACTTCAAAACTTTCTTAAAGCATAACTGATTGATTCTGCGTGTAGTGAAAACATATGAATTAATCTACTTTTGGCACCTCAACTCTATCGGTCTAATTTGGACACTCACGATCAAAACAGTAATTACTACAAGATTTTTCGCTCCAGGTTGCATTTGTTGTCCCCCCTTCGAGAGTGGATGAATCATTGAGAAAATCATACTCGTTAACACGATCGCGGTTTGATAAGCAGGTTGATGATCCAATAGAACAACAGAACATGGAAATCCTCAAAGCATAAGATAGCAAATAATACACCAGTTACAAATTAAACAGCAAAATACACATGATTCTCTTCTGAAATGTAAAAAGAGCTAACACAAAGAGTTTGTTACATGCTTATAAAGGATAATCGAGAATATGGAAAATGGCAGCTAGGTTCCACCTATGTACAGAGTAACCGTCAGCAAAGAAGACCATAGACATCTTCTAATCTCACCAAAATAAAATTGATATGCCCATCACAGAGCATCCAATGGCTACCCAGGGACTAAGGCGTTCGCCTGAAAAACAAATGGCAAATTCATTGTTAGAAGAGCATATTGAATAATATGTAGGCAAGTACATCAAATGTATTCTTTAAACCTACATGTCAATTTCCGAAAAACATGCCCAGGAAAATGGCACCCCCCCCTCCCCAACAGAAAAAAAAATCCACACAATAAGACATGATTGTCTAAGCTGCTACCTCAGCTCAAGATTAAAGACAGAACTCACAACAAATTTCATACATAGAAACACACTTCGAAGTAAAACACTGCAAGAGTAACAAGTTTCACTTTGTAACAAACTCATAATAAATAACTCTCACAAGCAGGCCGACTTCAACTTGTGAACTCTGTCCTCACATCTTTACCTATGTTCTTTCTCTGCACATTCTTGAGACCTTCAACACTGGAGCAAATCGACAAACTTAGGAAACACTGCCTTTGGAGAGGAGTTGATATAAACGCTA
This sequence comes from Paspalum notatum, assembly GCA_022530915.1. Lineage (NCBI taxonomy): Eukaryota > Viridiplantae > Streptophyta > Magnoliopsida > Poales > Poaceae > Paspalum > Paspalum notatum. The sequence continues at coordinate 35,221,539 of CM039687.1, read as the reverse complement.
AGAGTAACCCAAAGGTCGCCTGGCCCATGATCTGTCTGCCTAAGAAAGAGGGTGGACTTGGTGTCTTGAATCTGTACTCACAAAATGAGGCTCTTCTTTTAAAGTACTTGAATACATTCTTCAACAAAATGGAGATCCCTTGGGTGCACTTAGTTTGGGAAAAACATTATAATCATGGTAAACTCCCTGGGCATGTCAAGAAAGGGTCCTTCTGGTGGAAAGATGTTTTAAAGCTCTTGTATAAGTTTAAAGGATTAGCTGCAGTAAACATCAACGGCGGTTCATCCTGTCTGCTCTGGGAGGATCTTTGGCTTGGGAAAGTTAGATTCCAAAGCTACCCGGAGCTGCTGTCCTTTGCCACAAATCTCAGTAGCTAAAAGTCTGGAAGTTCAACTTTGCATAACCTGTTTCACACTCCCTTGTCGACAGAAGCTTTTGCCCAACTTCAAGCCCTGGAAGATGACCTCCAACAGATTACTTTGGTGGATACTCCTGACTGTTGGTCTTTTATCTGGGGAAATGGAAAGTTTTCTTCTGCCACTGCCTATATGCACCTGTCCGGACATCGGCATGTTCATCCTGCGTTTAAATGGCTATGGAAGAGCTCGTCAGCCAAAGCACAAGGTCTATTTCTGGCTCCTTCTAAAAGATCGATTTAGTACCAGAGATCTGTTGCGAAGAAAGACCATGCAATTGCCGACTTATGAATGTGTTCTATGTTCTAACAGAGTTGATGAGTCTGTGCAACATCTATTCCTCTCTTGTTCCTTCTCTCAACTGGTGTGGCAGAGTAAGCATTCACTTCAATGGCCAAGGGGCCTCTAGCTGAACTGGTTTGACTCCCCGTGGGAGCGAATTTCAAGCTGTGGTTAAAAAATTCCCCTCGTCTGTCCCACGCCAAAGCATAGGCCTAAGGACCGGTCTAGGTCATTGGTCGTCTCACACGGGCTACGGTGCCGCTATGTAAGGGTGGGGCAGGGTGATAGGATTGCAGATCCTACCGGGGATGTTACGCAGGAAGTAGGGATGAGGCGCAGGTGGGCGACGGCTGAGTTCGGTCGAGAGAGAGAGAGAGCGCACGCTAGGGTTTCTCCCGGCTCCCTGAGGGAAGCTGGCAACAATAGGTTGCTTCTGCTTAATCCCAATAAAATTTGTTTACAGCATATATAATCTCCTCCTAATGGGCTTCTCTCTCTAAAGGCCCAACGGCGACTAATGAAACCAATTAAAATAACAATAGATAATCATGGGCCCTAGACCCTAAACTCCTGGGCGCCTTCTCTTTAGCCACTAACAGTCCGCTTCCTCCTCTGGTACGGAGACGCCGGTCATAACATCTCTCCCCGCCTGCGCAAACAACTCTTCCTCGAGCTGGAAGTCGGGGCAGAGGCGGCGGAAGTCGTCAAGCACCTCCCAGGTCGCCTCCTCTCGGGGAAGGCCTTACCACTGCACCAGGACATGCCACACACCCCGATGAAGCTGCGCCCTCAAGACCATGGCCGGTGCAGGCAGTAGACGTCCATCCTGCACTAGTGGCAGGGGCGCCGGCTCCGACGGATGGTCTCCCTTGTGGCGCTTCAACAGATTAAACACGTCGTGGAGGTGAGCGCCCGCCGGAAGCTGGAGCCGGTAGGCAACCTTCCCGATAAGCTCCAACACGGGGAACGGACCCGCGTAGCGCGGACCGAGCTTCCCCTTGGCCCGGGCATCCAAGGACTGGGTCGTCCGATGGAGCAGGCGCAGCCACACCCACTCGCCCTCCTGCAGCTCCAAATCGCGGTGGGAGGCGTTGTAGTACTTCTTGGAGAGCTGCTGGGCTTGGAGAAGGCGTTGGCGCGCCTCAGCCAACATATCGTCGCGGCTGCGAAGAAGGGCGACGGCCTCCTCCGTGCACGCGTCCCTGGCTAGTATGGCAGAATAGGCGGGGGCGGCCGCCCATAGACCACCTCGAAAGGCGTGGCGCGCAGAGCAGAGTGGTACGAGGTGTTGTAGCAGTACTCCGCCCAGGGCAGCCAGTCCTGTCACACAACGCAAATACATTGTGATCACCTTGTTAACCACCTCGGTTTGCCCGTCCGTCTGGGGTGAAACGCCGTGCTCATGCGCAGCGTGACACCGACCATATTGAAAAGGTCGCGCCACACATGGCCGGTGAACACAGGGTCCCTATCACTAACGATGGAGGAGGGGAACCCGTGTAGCCGCACAATACCCTCGAAGAAAGCGTGGGCCACCGACGCCGCTGTGTAGGGGCGGCCGAGCACGATGAAGTGGGCGTACTTGGAGAAGCGATCGACCACGGTGAGGATGACGGACTCCCCCCCCCCCCTCCCCCAACCTTCGGCAGCCTCTCGATGAAGTCGAGCGAGATGTCGACCTAGACCTAGGACGGCACCTCGAGGGGCTGCAGCAGTCCGGCCGGCCATAGCGTCTCCGTCTTGTTCCGCTCGCACGTAGCGCAGGACCGGACCCAATCCTGGACCAACGTGCGATCGTCCGGGATGTAGAAATCCGAGCGGAGGCGGTGGAGCGTCTTCTGGATGCCCTCGTGGCCCGCCGAGTGAACCAAGCGCAGCACTTGGTGGCGCAGGTCGCCGTGGTCTGGCCCAAAAATCCGGGCTGCGTGCAGCAGCAGCTCGTGCTCCAAGCGCCATACAAGCGGCGGGTGAGGAGCTAGGCATCTGGGGCCTCCCTAGTGGCGGTACGGATCTCGTCGATGAGGGCAAACGAGGGGCCGGAGAGAGCGCAGGCCGCCGCCTCGGCGCCTCCCTCTGGCAGGCCGCCGCCATCGGACAACGGAAGTAGCTCGGCGTCGCGGCGGGAGAGAGCATCGGCCATGGTATTTAGCCTGCCCGGCCGATACTCCACGGTGAAGTCGAACCCGAAGAGCTTGCTGATCCACTGGTGCTGTGGCACACTGCTTGCACCAGGCCGATCAACTCCCGCTCCTAAGCGGCGAGCAACGAACGGCCGGCTGAAGAAGGCGAGAGGCCCGGCGCCTTGATGAAGCACTGCGCCGAACCCCACGCCCGACGCATCGCAGTTGACCGTGAACGGCCTATCGAAGTCTGGCATCTGCAAGATGGGGCTGGTGGTCAGGGCGCCCTTCAGCGCTTGGAAGGCCGCCCTAGCCTCGTCGTCCCAGGAGAACGCGTCGCGTAGCAGGAGGCTTGTGAGGGGCGCCACGAACACGCCGAAGTCCCGGATGAATTTCTAATAGTAGCCCGCGAGGCCCAGGAAGCCGCGGAGGACGCGTGCCAAGCGCGGCGCCGGCCAGGAGGCGATCGCCGCGACCTTGTCAGCGTCCATGGCGACACCGTCCGCCGAGATCACATGCCCTAGGTATGTCACCGAGGTCGCCCCAAATGAGCATTTGGAGCGCTTGAGGTGGAGCCGATGTGACCAGAGAGCGTGGAGGACGATGCTGAGGTGCTGCAAGTGCTCGGCCCAGGAGGTGCTGTAGATGAGGATGTCATCAAAGAACACAAGCACAAACCTGTGAAGATAGGGCCACAGGACGTCGTTCATTAGGGCCTGGAAGGTCGCCGGTGCGTTGGCGAGGCCAAAACGCATCACCAAGAACTTGTAATGGCCGCGGTGGGTGTGGAACGCCGTTTTGGCGATGCCGTCGGGATGCATCCGCACTTGGTGGTAGCCAGAGCGCAGGTCGAGCTTGGTGAAGAAGCGGGCACCGTGGAGCTCGTCGAGGAGCTCGTCCACCACCGGTATAGGGAACTTGTCCTTGGAGGTCTTGGCGTTGAGGGCGCTATAGTCGATGCAAAACCACCAGGACTTGTCCGCTTTCCGCACCAACAGCAGCGGGGCCGAGAACGGCGAGGTGCTAGGGCGGATGATGCCCTGGGCGAGCATGTCCGCACACTGGCGCTCCAGCTCAGGTTGATAGGATTGCGGATCCTACCGGGGATGTTACGCAGGAAGTAGGGATGAGGCACAGGTGGGCGACGGCGGCCACGGCGCGCTGGGGCGCCGTGGCTGAGTTCGGTCGAGAGAGAGAGCGCGCGCTAGGGTTTCTCTCGGCTCCTTGAGGGAAGCCGGCAACAATAGGTTGCTTCTGCTTAATCCCAATAGAGTTTGTTTACAGCATATATAATCTCTTCCTAATGGGCTTCTCTCTCTAAAGGCCCAACTGCGACTAATGAAACCAATTAAAATAACAATAGATAATCATGGGCCCTAGACCCTAAACTCCTAGGCGGCGCCTCTTTAGCCACTAACAGTCCGCTTCCTCTGGTACGGAGACGCCGGTCATAACACAGGGGTTCGGGGCTTTTCTCGACCTGCGTGAGAATGTCTTCTTAACGAAATACTTGGGGGTTGTCTTACCCCCCGCAGATCGAATTTTTTTTAAGCATTCACTTCAATGTCACTGATGAGCCTTTCTTAATCATGGAGCATATGAAAAACCAGCTGGGTCTCCCTTTCTTCATGGAGGTTATTATTCTAGTATGTTGGTCTATTTGGGGATGTCGAAATGATAAAATCTTTAGAAATTTGGAACCAGGTCCAACTGCCTGCTTCAACTCTTTCAAGCATTTCTTGTTTTTCTTATTTTTCTTTGTTTCTTTTTTTTTCTTGAAATCCTCTGAGAGCCCTGTACTTGTACATCCTTTCTGAATTTATATATAACCAGTAGCGGGTAACCCCTCCTGTTTCCTCAGAAAAAAAAAGCCAGACTTCTCCCTATGACTTACTACAAATTATTCTGTGCATCTAGTGGCTATTCTAATTCTTATTTGAGTGTCATCAAGTTGTTAAGCATTACTAGAATCTGCCGTTAAATGTGTGGGATATGTCAGGGAGAATAGAAATGCTAACCTGATATTATTAAGTTTTTAATGACAGATTTGTCAAAACATGGATTAATCAAGACTGGAGGTAACAGCAGACCTATGTGGGCACGAAACAGTCCATACCATCAATGATAAATTTATTTCCACGCTAGGAAGTTCTATGAGTCACCAGATAAGTAGATCTGGTAATCCTATTTAAATCATATCCAAGAATCAACAAAGTCCATGTCACTTTTTTTACAAATCTTTAGTCTTCGTTTTCAGCTACTTGAGAATTTCCACAGGCACAAATTCTGTTTTTAAGGGTTCAAGTATTCTTTCACAAAACAATTAGTGTCATATGAGAATTCAAATATTCCTTTTTTTAATCGTAAAGTCTTGCAGATTATTGCGCATTCTACAAACATCTTGAAACATATTTCACATTGATACCAAAGATATGCTAAAGAAGATAATAATTGCTACTAGCATTCTCTGTTCTTTTCATCTACCTTTTCTCTAAAAAGAATGCAGATCTGTACATGCTATGTTGGGTAAATTAATATATATTTTTTCATCCTCACATTTATCTCCTGTGGCAGTAAGTGAATAACCACAAAACTCATCTTCATTCTAGCTTTAGGCATATAGGACAGGGAGGAAATAATTCAGTCTTTTTATCTAAAAAAAATTTGCCCCTACAACTGAGCATCAACGCCATCTGTTCACCACTAGGAATGGGCAGTATGCCTGGCTCCAGCTCCCTCGGCCACTTCACTGTCATGTACAGTTTAAGCACTTTTCATTTGAGCTCATTTTCTCTCTCTGGGTGGAAACAACAGGGAGCCGATGAAGCTAATCTGAGCACTCTCCCATGGCCTTCTTGGGGCTCTTCAAGCCAGTGCTACAGTGATGAAAGTACAATGCTGCAGAGGGAGCTGGAGCTGCTTAGGAATGTTTGGCTGAAAATATTATCACTGAGATGCAAACTGACACATGTTTGCAGACCAGCTTCTACCATCTAGTTTGGAGCTGGATGTAGCATCTAAACAGCACAATCCTTTTAAAAAACATACTGTGGGGCACGTAAAGGGGCTAATGCAACAATTGCAAAATGTATGTGCTAATGAAACACTGCTACAATTGTATGCAAGTACAAGAATAAGATATTGAACAGAAAGGTAGAGGTTACCTATCCTAGCAGCTTTCCAAAAGAAACCACGGAACCTGCAAACAAGTGCAGATAGATGATTAGCAAAATGTATGTCTTCTGGAATAGAAAGCATAAGTTAGCACAAACCAATAAATAAAAAAATAGCAAGTGAATATTTGGTTGGAATGTGGGAAATGGAAGTTATGTTTCGTAAACAGGAAAAAGTCTACATCACCCCTGACCTATTATGGTTAGTCTACTTAACCCGATCACCTATAAAACTAGATATTCTAATTCCTAAACTATCTAAAACCGTCTAAATAGCCCCTTAGGGTGGTTTTATAGGCTGTTTTGCCTACGTGGCACTACACGAGGACTGTGGCATGGCAAAGTCATGTTACAAAGTCTATTTCACCCCCTAAACTATTGATGCTCGGCTATCAGGACTATTTGATGCCATCGTGGAGTATAATAAGAATTCAAAATGGAAACAACGTGATAATAAGTTGTCAAAACCACCCTAGACTAGTGTGGAGATGACTAGGGGACACGTGGTAGAGTTTCCATCTCAAGCACCATACCATACTAAATAGCAAGTGGGTTAGGCTGAATATTTATCTGAAAGCATAGTGAAAAGATTAACTTCTTAGCTTTGTGCAAAGATATAAACAAAAATTAGGGTACAAGCTCCATATCTATAAAAACATCGTAAGCCTGTGATGATTTAGTTAGCATTGAATACTTGAAGGAGCTAAATATCTATTTATATAATGAGGGGGCTATGCAAACGACTATCAACAGTTTAGAGGGTGAAATGGAAAACATATCTTTGCCATGTCATTGTCCATGTGTAATGCCACGTAGGCAAAACCAACTATAAAACCACCCTAGGGGGGTTATTTACACGGTTTTAGATAGTTTAGGTGGTGAATATCTGGTTTCATAGCTGAGGGGGTCTAGTAGACTAACTATAATTAGTCAGGAGTGATGTAGACATTGTAAACAAGAGACAAAACAACTGAATTTTGATATTTAATATAAAGTTATAAGGTTGGTGATGAGCTCCACACGTGAATATGTGAAACAATTAGCATATCTGCCAGTGCAATTGCCTTTATTTTCAACTTGTTTATTATTCCTGGCCACAATATGGCTGTCCTTTATAGTTAACCATGAAATGGGAGCAACTGAGCACTAAGAAGAGTTGATTCACAAACTCAGTAACAATAAATTATGAACCCATGAATGGGGTCCATTTACCCCAATGCAAACTGTGCAATATCGATGCAACTAGGCATTGCTATAAGAATTGCTAAAATATATTGCTCTGTTTGGATACAGATATTCTTGTGATGGAATTGAATTGGGTAGGAATACCAAAACAGAGAGGGAATGGAAATGGTCTCCAATGCCAATGCTGCTGTTTGGATGTGTAGGTAATGGTAGTTGCAATTAAATGGTAGCAGCCAATTCCAATTCACATTTGGATATACAAAGCGAGGTGGCTTTCTCTTCTGAGAGACCAAGGTCTAGGAAAAGGAAGATTCGATTCCAGCTGAATACAGAGCTGGATGGCTTGGAATTGTGGACAACTTGTGCAATCATGCTGGAATTCCCATGGAATTGGACCTTCCATAGGGCAATGCAAAGCACATCCAAACATAGAAATTGGGGATACTCATACCAATTCCAGATTCTAGGGCTGAATTCAATTCCCACATCCAAACGGGGTGTACATAAAGTTCAACAGAATGTCATATGCATCTTCCCTTATTTAGAACAGCTTGGAGACTGTATTTCCACTGATGTATTTGCAACTACATTTGAAAGGCCCTGTCTAGATGTAGTTTTGGGAAGCCGTGGTCTTAGAAAACTGTAGTTTAGATCCAAGAAATGCACAAAACCATGGTTTATAAAAAAGAGGTCTAGAATGGAGTTTCTAAAACTCCAAAAAGGCTTTAGTTTTGGCAAATACCATGGTTTTCACTTTCCAAAACTACTACAATTTTTGTTCTATCCAAATACCTCATGACTCTCTAAAACCGAAGTAGTTTGCAAAACCATGATGTTTTTCTAAAACTTCAAAAATACTGGACACAAACCGCGCAGCACAAATGCTGCATATTATTCCTATATCCCGAAATCGAACCATAACTTTAGACAGTACACTGGAACAATGTTCCTTGAGATTAATTTTTTTTAAAAAAAGACGAGTACGAAGGGAAGGGTTATGAAGGCGCACCCTGTCCGGCGGATGAGGAGGGAAGGGAAATGCATCTTGAGGTAGGTGCACGTGCAGATCAGAAGCAGCACCACAGTCACGAACGAGTGGAAGTTGAACAGTGCAGACTGCATCCACCGAGAACGCCGCCGCCGCCGCCATCAGGCAAGGAAAAAGAAAGTAAGAGCAACAAAGAGATCCAAGCACGAGTAGGGCTCAGACCAAGTCGTGTGTTTTACCATAGTGGCCGAGAAGGAGGAGGACGCGGACGCGGACGCTGACGCGGAGAAGGAAGGTGGGGGAAGAGGCGGCGGCCGGAGGGGGCGGACGACGAAGTTGGGGCGGGATCGGCGGAGGGACGGGAGGGGAGCGCCGTTTAGATCGGGCGTTCGGAACTCGGAACTCTGCGTTTGGTACCCTGCTCTCCCTTGCCTATCCTAGCCTAGCAAGGATACACAAAAATATGCTCATTTTTTTTTTTGACACTCAAAAAATATGCTCATTTGGTTGCTAGGCAAGTTTGGGACGATCATAAGGCGCGGCCCGTCGCACAATCAGTGAGCGTGCGACCCCTTCTTCCCGCTCGCGCTGTGCTGTCAGTGCTTCTCTCCTCCTCCGGTCGCCTCTTCCCCCTCCGCCGACTGCCTTCTCCGGCCGCAACGCCTCCCTCCTCAGGCCGCGGCGCCCCCCATCCTAGCCACGGGATCTGCGTCTCCATCCCTGGTCCGCCGCCTCGGCCACCTCCCGTTTGCCACCGACGCGATGCCTCCCTCCCCCAGCCCGTGCAACCCCGTGCCTCTTTTCCCTGGCCATCCGCCTCCCAGCCTGTTCCCCACAGTGCCAACGTCTCCCGACGTGTAGCAAGTTATGTAAAAAATATGCACTGAGTTATGTATGAAAGATAAAGCAAGTTATGTTGATGTCTAACAAGTTCATATGAATACGTAGCAAGTTCATCAGATCTTGCAGCAAAGTTCTTGTTTGTGGCAAGTTTATCTGATTACGCAGCAAATTTATGTAATTTCTAGCAAGTCCATATAATTATGTAGCGAGTTATGTTGATGTCTAACAAGTTTATGCGAATATGTGGCAAGTTTGTGGAATCTTATATCAAAGTTTCTGTTTATGGCTTTATGTGATTACATAGCGAATTTATGTAATTTTTAGCAAGTCTATATGACTATGTAGTAAGTCATGAAAATTGCAATATTTTAAAAAAACAACGGCAAATTGCGCATGTAGTATCACTGTATCAGCAAAAGTGTGTATATAACATGATCTAAAAAATCAGCAAGTTATTGCATAACCAGGTGCAAATTGTGAACGTGGATGATTAAAAAACTAGCAAGTTATTGCAAAACGATGTGCAAATTGGAAGAGCAGTTGAAGCCCACGAAGGCCCAACTCCCAACTTAAGTGCCTGCGCGGCTGAAAGGCGCGGGGCGCGCGGGCCAAGCAGGCCGCGAGGGCGCATGCCAAAGGCGTGGGCACGCACGCGGACCAGAATGCACGGGAGCAGACCGTGAGGCGCATGGGCCGGCGTGCGCGGAGCAGGCCGCGGGGGTCGCGCGGTTAGCGTCGAGTGCGACCATACGCGCGATAGAGTTTGTGCAAGTTTGTGTCGTGCCCCAACAATGCCGTAGACTTGGGCCCATCAAACGTCAACTCGCCCATCAAACGTCAACTCCATCGGCTCAAAAGATATAATTAGACTATATTTAATATTTCTAATTGGCCCCAAAACATCTGATGTGACGTGAGCTAAAATTTAGCCCCTGGATCCAAACAGCCCCTAAAGAGTAATATGTTCTATATTAGAGAAGAGGAGCAACAGAAGAGAAAGGATCGAAGAGAAATAGAAGACACGACGGAGGGGAATGGAAGGGTTCTTCCTCCTCCGTATCGAGATCGATTTCACTTAGATTATTCCTGTGATTACCCACGTTGTCGACTTCTCACATTGTCGGCTTCCATCTCACCGGCGGCAACGGGTGTGACAGTGATATCAGAGACAGTACTTGGCGCAGGGGATCGGCTTCAGGCGTCGAATCGGAGCAGGAGGCGCTGGTGGTATGCCTGGGCAGAAAAAACATAAACCAAACCGAAAGAACCGAAACCAAAATAATCATTCTTCAGTTCGGTTCCAACTCTCAGATAACCGAAAGAACTGAGGGATTTTCGGTTCTGAACTCCAAAGAACCGAAAAAACCAATAGAACCGATGTTTCAGAAGGCCCAACAAATGAATTTGGCTTGGCCCAATATGTACACAAACCCTAAGTATATAATACGCGCCTCACTCCCTCTTACATCCCCCACTCCCTAGCCGGCACACGCCACGCCCCCCCGCCTCCCTCTCTCTTCTCGGACGCAACTCCCAGGCCCCCCCTCCCCCGCGCCGGCGCCCTCCCTCTCCCGCATGATGATAGTGCGCCCACCCTCTTCCTCACGTGCGGCGGCGGTGATGCTCGCCCCTTTCGGCCCTCCCTCTCCCACGCGCGTGGCGGCGGTGCCCTCTCCCTCCCCCACGCGCGCGACGGAGGTACCCTCTCCCTCCACCCACACACGGCGGTGGTGGCCCCTCCCTCTCCCGCGCCCAGCGGTGATGCTTGGCCCCACGGTGTCCCTCTCCCTCAAGGGCAGCTAGCGTCCTCGGTCTACGGCTACCTTTGGTTCGATTAAAACCAGAACTAAACCTAAGGAACCGAGAAATCGTTTCAGAACACCAAGTTCGGTTCCTATTTTTAGATAACCGAAATCTGAGAAGAACCAAGGAATCGGACTGAACCGATCCAAAGAATCAAATGCCCACCCCCTAGCTGGTGGTGGGGATTAGTCGTCCAGAGCTTTGACGGGTGGGGATTAGTCACACTCGTTGCCGCGGTGAGATTGAAGCCGACGGCGTGAGTAATCACAAGGATAATCTGAGTGAAATCGATCTCGATACGGAGGAGAAAGAACCCTTCCGTTCCCCTCTATTGTGTCTTCTATTTCTCTTTGATCCTTTCTCTTCCGTTGCTCCTCTCTAATATAGAACAATCACTGTTTACATGGGCTTGCTCTTGTGCTGATGGAGTTGATGTTTGATGGGCCCAAGTAATATAGTCCATGGCACTCTAGGGGCATGACAGTTTGCATTGGGGCTTGTGGTGGCAAGGACGTTTGTATTTTTTTGCTGCTTTGCTCGCCTTGTAGACACACTCTAATGTAGGTTAGGCTTGATCTTCCGTGAGGTACGTCGATTCAGGAGTGGAGAACTCGACATTGCTCAAAAAGGCTCCGAGCTAGGAGGTTAAAATCCTTGTAATCACTACACCACTGCTCCAATAATTGTCGACTGCGTGACACGCACAATCAACCTCCCCGAGAAGGCTATCATTCCTGCAATGCAACCGAGAGAATACCAGCAAGAATGAGGAAAAACGGAATCAAGAATTAATTTATGCTCAAAAAGTTCGGGTTTCACAAACCGATACACGGCGAACTATTCTCGACAAAATACTCTTAAGCAAAACCCTGACCCTAACTTGTGCAGCGGCTACTATTTATATAGAGTTTATGGCTACCAACAAGGCCTAGACGCGTCTACGATGGACTCCAAGATGATACATGGGCCAAGAGCCCAAAAAGGGGGAAACAACCCCTAGATAGATTCTGTCTTCTGACTTGCAACGTGAATTCTCGATGATACAAATCCCAAATGACCTCAAACTGGTGGCATTGTAAAGTTTATCTTCTTAACTTTCTAGGCATATGTTGATCATCGAAATCGGAGTCCATTTATGGCCTGGATGACGATTTTACTAATGACTGGTCTTGGAGACTGAGGAAGTTGACTCCGAGTAGAATTGGGCTTCCATCTTTACTTGGACGCCCTTCTTGCCCTCCTCCTGGTCCGATATGATCTCCAAGGCCTTCATGGTTCTCTCCTAAGTTCCTAAGTACAACATAATCGACAATAACATTAGGTAGCATACCATCCTCACAAGTATATGTACGACACTTAGGAACAAGCTCACATGTTGGTTCAATTGTCTTGCACGTGTTCTTTTAATAGGTCCTTGCATAATCATAGGAGTGATGTCCTTATCACGCTCCCCGAGAAGCTTGCCGAGCCAAGCGAGCTGGATCAGCTCTCCTACAGGAGCAAGGAAATTCTTGCCAACGTGAACTCTAAGGCAAGCTCTCTTTCCTTCCAAACAAAGCAATATCTAAATTCTCCTTGCTAAACTAGGCTATATAGGAGATTTCAAGGGATCCAAACGTCCCCTGAATCCGGTTTGCCAAGGTGGGCAATGCAAGGCTAGCTTTAGCTAACAAGGCAAGGCAGAGCTTGCCTGACAAATGAATAGGACTAAGTTTATTTCTCATCTCAGCAAGCCACCCCCTCCGGAGAGATTTCAATATTTGACACTTTGGGCCTTATCGAATTTGGTATCGAATTCATATGTCTTTCGATATTTGACACAGTGCACGTAACTTTTTCGTTACAAGGGACTCTTCTGCATTTCTCCAATTTCATTTTCCCCTATTTTGTCCCGGTTCCTTCCCGAGCCACCTCCTACGAGGACCACATCTAGCCCTGTTCATGGCCTAGGTACAATCGGCTCACACCTAAACCCAGATGAAACCATCAAAAGCTGTGATATTCATTGGGTTGTTTTCTAGGTCCAACCCGATAAAAGGAAGCACTCAAAGCCTGTCTTCGGGCTGGTTACGATACAAAACTATGGTACCTAGACACCTGATCAAGAGGAAAGAAAAAAAGAATGCGAGGCTGGTCACCGTGCTCCAGTTGCTGTGACTCACGGTCGTGGCCTTGCGTGGTACCTTGTGCGGTGGTGGAGGCGGCGATGTCACGTGAGCGTTGTGGCTTCAATAAGGACCTCGAGCCAAACGTGACACCGGCTACCGAGGAGGAAGTGGCACTTGCAACAGAGGTGTGTGCCAATGTGACCAAGGTAGCTCAGGATCTATGGGAGATTCTTGCCTATCTTCCTAGGCGTGAGAACTCACTGTGGTGCATCGTGGTGGAGGTACATGGCAGCAAGATCTTCAATCCATTCCTTCCTCTTTCCCTAGTGTTGATTGCCCATGTTCTTGAACCCTAGATCAGATTGGGAAGCAAAAATCCATGGAGTTAATTTTGATGTGCGATTAGAAAATATATATGTTCTTGGTAATTAATCCGATTGTTTCTAGCGTAGACCAGATCCTGTCCTATGTTGTTCATGTCCAACATATCTTTATTAGTGGAATAATATATTCTATGCTTCTATTGCCCAGTTTAGCTTTGTCTTGGAACTAATTTAGCTGTGTGGTAGTGGTAGAAAGGAGGGAATAAAAATACACCAAATTTGGTAGTTGAAAATTTTCTCTGTGCGATTCTCCAATCATCCAAGATCCTCAACAGTTTTATTTAGTCCATTCAATGTCTCTATTATTAGTCAGTCATGTCCACTTTAGTCTACTCTATCTGCAATAAGATGCAACCCAATGATTTTTTTGAAAAAAATTAGACTTCTATGAGGTTTACTGTCTAGGTACTGGTTACAGTCAATGCACTGGCTGCAATATAATTCCTCATACACTAACTTGTATTTTTCTCCGTGGTAGTTAATTTTCTCCCAAATATCTACTATTGTACAATAGATGAAATGACAATTGTTTTTTCAAAACAATGCGGTGCTATTGATATTGCCAATGTGGCCTTATTTTTGTTAGTTTTGAATTTTAACACTTCCTTCAAGAAATTTTTTTATCTAATTGTGTTTTTCTAAATTAGTTCTCTTGCTGATACATCTTCAAATAATTCTCTATCAGGATGTACTACATGGTAACATGGAAGATGAAGGACAATCTAACAATTTGAAGAGGCTGATTGCTTCCATTTCTAGTACAAAAAGAAAGAGATCAAATACATGACATTTGGATGTTCAATCAGCTAGCTCTCCCACTCCTGTCTCTCCAACCATGAAGAGAAACAAAAGGTCCAGTTTGAAAAGATCACATGTCTGGAAGCACTTCAATACAGGACTAAATGGTAAGGATCATATTGCAACATGCAATCACTGTGGTCATGCTTGCGACCGATCAAGTCATGGCACAAGCTTCCTATGGTACCATCTAAGGTTCTTATGCCATACGGAGCCAATCAAGGACTGGGATTTTCAAAAGAAGAAACAAGGGACAGCGAAGCAAACATTCAACCTCAAAGATTGCCGCCAATCACTAGCTGATATGTCATAATTGATGAGATGCCTTTCAGATCTATTGAAGGTGAGGGTTTTCGAAGATATTCCAAAGTGTTTGTGATGCCTTAGGCATCTCAAGTGCATAATTATTTATCCTACATGAGCATTCATCCTTAGGCATCATGGCATAGCATGTGTGTGTGCATTTGGAAACAAAGTTGGTTTAAACTACAAGTCAAAACCTTGTTTATTTCATGTGTAATGCTATGTTTTTAGTTATAACTTTGATTCTGTTGAGATTTGGGTGAAGCTCATATTTACAAAATTTTATATCTACTTAAGGTGAACAACTTTGATAATTGGGGCCTAGTCATACAATGAAGGTTACAGGGTGATTAGGGTCATTTTCTACCAACACAGAAAACCAGTTCAAAACTGATCTGTTTGGAAATCTCAAATTTTCCGTAACCTCCAGTCATTTTCGTGCAATTCTCAAATTGAAAGAGTTGTAGGTCTCCAAATTCTAAACAACATTGTAAAGAGGCACTTTGGGTGAAAAGGCCTGCAAATAGGACTTTTGAATTTCCTAAGCATTAAAGGTTCCCTGTCCAAACTTAGGACTGCTATATAAATTCTAATTTAAATCATATTTTCCCATAGATTTTAATAGTGAGCCTTTTGACAAAGTTGTAGAGAATGAGGAGTAGAACATTTCATCCAATTGGGGTATTTTCAAACTCAGCCATTAAACACTTCAAAAACACAATATTCAGATGAGGGTCCTGGAAATCAAACACCACTTTTCTATTTTTGGATTTTTCTTTTCCATTGTCTCAATGGCAAGTAGGCCCCACTGGTCAGGCGCCTCGGATCCCATCCCACGGACGACCGGTGTTGTGGGCCCCACTCGGTCCACGCGCCCTTCAGATTTTACACCCGGCCCATGGACTCCCTCTCTCCAATCCTCCACCTGGCCCCACCTGTCATGGACCACCGGTCCAAAAACCCAGTTCACCCATCCCCCGTCACCTCCTCTCCCCGCTTTAGCGCGCCCACGCGGCGTACGATGCCTGCCCGCACCGTGCGTGGCCGGCCAAGGCCGACGCCGAGGCCCTCCTCCCACTGCCCCTGAACCTGGACGCAATCCCGGACCTTACCGCTCTCGCCTCGCTCCCTTTCTGCCCCCTCCACAAGCACAGAGCGCCGCTTCCATACTCGCCATTGGAGCCGCGGCGAGCTCACGCCGCCGCCGCCCTAGGCTACCTCCTCCTCGTCCACAACGCACCCCAGCTTCGCCTCGCCTCCCTCCACCATCCGAGGTAGATCTCGCCCACCGCCGGTACCCCTATCACCCTCCCCTGCGAGCCGTCGCCATTGCTCAAGGTCCGAGTTCGGCCTCACCGTCGACAACCCTCCTCCGGCCATTCCCTCGCCTCTATTTCACCACCGACGCGTTCCCCACTCCCTCGCGCAGCCGACGCGCCCTACCGGAGCCCCTACCGTCGCCGGAGTCGACGGATTGACCTCACCCCGTCCCGCGCCGTGCACCCGAGCCGCCGACGGTTCGTGAACTTCTCCACGCGTTCCCCCACGCCCTCCTCAACTCCGGGCGACGAGATCTAGCCCACGGTGTCCGCCGTAGCGCCGGCCACCTCCTCGGCTCAACTCGGCTTCAAGTCTCCCCCTCCACGCTCCGGCGCGGGTACGAGAACACCGGCCGCCGCGCGCGCCCTCTCCTCTGTCGAGAGGTAGAAGAAGAAGAAGGGAGTTTTGCAGAAAACCCCCTGACCTTCCTCCCTTTTCGTTTCTCTGTTATGTACTATGCACTGAGTCTATGCAATCTTCCTTGCAGGCCCCTGGAGCCTACCGTTAATTAGGCATAGGTCCTTGGTCAGGGATAATTGTGATTTAAAAGCATTTTTCTTGATTTTAAACTTTGAAAAATCATATAAAATCATAGAAAAATCTAAAATGGACAAACTCAGTGGCTATGGATTCTTTGAGAGTAGATCTACATAAGTATGATGTGGAAGTGTAAATGGTCTATTTTGCCCTTGTCTAAATTGCATGCATATGAGGGGTAATAAATGGTAAAAGTAGACCAAATGAACTCCAAAATTTATGAAACTTGGTCGGTAGCTTCCTTATGGCATTATGGCACTAGGTGATTTTTGGTAGTCCTATCATTGGCTGTTTAATTACTGTTTTGCCCTTATGCATGTGTTTTGTGTATTTAATTAACTTAGGAAATGAAGGCTACATAAAATATGCTCAAATATGACCTCTGGTATTTTTTCTGTACTCTATATAGTATGAGTAGCTCGCTGGTGAAGTAGAAAGTTGTGCATGTATGTTTAAGCTACTGTTTTGAAATTGACAAAATGATACTTGCTAGAATTGATAATTGGAAAAAGTGACTTTAGGATGCAAAGACGATTTTATGAAGAATTTGAGAAGCTACAGGGACTGTGTACATATATAGAACAATAATTTCTAATAACTTCAAAGATAAAATGTGGTGATGGTTTGTACGATTTCTTAGTGATGGGTTGTATGATTTCGTAGTAAAGTTGTTAAGTTTCCCAGTATGGGGTGTAATTAGCATCTAACTACATTTTATCACAAGGCATCTCATCACTAACTACTTGACATGCCTTGTGTTTCATTTGCACCGCATACATACATTTGCATTCGTTGCACTCATGGTCGCACCATGTCATACATATAACTTGTACCATATGCATGTATTTGCATTCTCTTGCACTCACTTGCATATTATACCATGCATATAGATTCCGCGAAAGAAGGATCAACGCAATAGCCACTATTGATCGAGAAGCCGTACAACGGATTGCACCAGGAGTTGGTTCTTCCCCAACCTGAAGACGAAGGGTCGCTGATTACATCCGTACCTGTTTCAAGGGGTTGCTTGGGGCAAATCCTCACAACCCGGCAAACTAACTTAGATTAGTTTGTTGGTTTTCATAAGAATACTCAAAGGTAGGCAGGACCATGCTTTACCCAGTAAATATATTTGATGAATGCTTACGCATCTGCATTAGGAGTTGTTTGGAACCAATTCCATTAGACTCCTTGACCGCCCTGGCCCTAGCACCTATATATTAGAGTTCGTAGGACGAGTTGTCTAGAATTGCTAGGTACGAGTAGACACGAGTGAATGGAGTCACTCGTCGCGTAGGTGTTTTCAAAACAAAAATCTTATGGAAGATTATTACATGCTATGTTTGAAATAGAGACCGGACGGAGTTATGGGAATATTGTGAAAAATGATGT
This sequence comes from Paspalum notatum, assembly GCA_022530915.1. NCBI lineage: Eukaryota > Viridiplantae > Streptophyta > Magnoliopsida > Poales > Poaceae > Paspalum > Paspalum notatum. The sequence continues at coordinate 35,203,888 of CM039687.1, read as the reverse complement.
GGCAAGGTATGGTGGACTCCGCCCGAGTCGTTTAAGGCCCGTCCGTTGTTCGCCTATTGGTCGGCATAACATTGCTAAGGTGCTTATCCGGGATAATGGACCGGTGAAAGTCTTACTTGTGCCATCAAAAGAACAGAGACTTGTTCCTACCATGGAACTGGGGGCGCTTATCTCATGGGAGGACTGGACCCGTCGTACCGTGGTAACGCTCCATGGGGGCTAAACCCGAGGAAGTGGCGGGTTGGAATCGAACTTGGGATGGGATAAGTGGAGATGGGGGCTATATGTGGGAACACGATGGCTAGTAAGCATATACCCCTGGCATTTTTAGTTATTCCCAGGAATTAACAAATCGATTCGAATCGCTGATGCTCACCAGGTGTGAGAATGCCAATGCCTTTGACGTCCAAACGTAGTAATAACTTAAATACTTTATGCTTATATTCATGTTTTTCAATACAACATGCTTGGATGTGTATGATTTGTCCCACTATTCATGGTGCTGCCCATCCACTGATAGGGGGCAGATGGACTTGGGAGGTGCTTTGAGGTCGAGGAAGGGCTGACCCGATGTACCGTGGTATCGCTCCTGAGACGGCTACTCCCAGGGGTGAGATGGGGGCGCTATGAATCTTGGGACGGGACATGTGTAGATGAGGGGTATATCTTGGATGTGTAGGATATACTATTATGCAAGTTACTGATGGGTTCTCATGTTTTACTTTCATGCAAGTATTTACTTTATGGTATAAACAATCTTCATGGTTAATGGATAGCAGCCGTCAAATCCTGCTATCTTATGTTAGCATGACCAGCTAAGGATCCACATGATTAGTAAGCATGCTTTGCGTCAGCCGTAAGCCCTGTCCACTAAGTCCTACTGAGTAATTAGTACTCAGGGTTTGCCCCCCACTTTTGGCTTACAGGTACTGAAGATTTTTGGACAAATCGCTTCAAGGAGGGTAGAACCGGTGGCCTGGGTGCTACTCACCTTGTTTATCTCTACATGAAGACTTTTGAGTTGTTTCCGCTGCGAGATGGTTTGAAAATGCTTTCGCTATATATGTATATGTTGAAATCGCTTCCGCTATATATACTCTGAAACCGTTTCCGCTATGTAATGAAATGTATTCGATTACATATATTTGGTCTGTAAATTAAAGTCTATTATTCGCTGTTTCAACTGCCTGTGATGATTGTAACTATTGTGGCTCCTTCGAGAGTCGGATGTGTTTGATGTCGGTTCCTCTGGGAATGATGTTATCGAGAGCCAAAGTACTCTCGACGGACTACCGGGTTTAGTTTGGCCTAAGTGCACTGCGAGCCAGAGGTGGCAGGTGTGCTTAGTCTGGATTAAGCAGGGCGGTTCCGCCACAGTGTTGCAACCAAAGTTTGAACCCCCTTCTAGAGTGACAGTAGCAAGGGATTGCATGGAGCAATATTTTTAAGAAAAGCCAAAGTTGAAGAAGAATTTGAAGAATCAGAGAATTTATCTAACGATTGATACTTGGACTTAGAAACAAAATCTATGTTATATGACCCTAACTGCCCACTTGATTGATGTTGAATGGAATCTGTACAAAAGAATTCTTAGTTTTTGCTTAGTTTGTGGTCACAAGGAGGGAAACTCTGGAAAAAGAGTTGAGAATGCCTATTGGAGTGGGGTATTGATTGTATATTCAAAATCACGGTCAACAATGCAAGCTCTAATGAAAAGTTGATTGATTACTTCAAGGGAGTAAGCAAAGGTTGGAAGGGAGTTGTGTTACATAACAAATTCCTTCATGTAAGTTGCTGCGCCCGCATAGTCAACCTAGTTGTGAAGGCTTGACTAGAAGAATATAGTGAGCTTATTGATAAAATCAGGATATCTGTTAAATTTGTGAGGTCTTCACCACCAAGATTGACCGTATTCGAGAAATGTGCAAAATCGGAGAAAATATCTAGCAAAAGCCTTCTAATCTTAGATCTGGATACGAGATTGTTCTACCTATCTTATTATAGAGAGTGCAAAAAAGTTTGAGAAGGTTTTTGCTAGATTGGAGAAGGAGTACAAGCCATTCAAAGATCACTTTGGCAAGAAAAGCCCTCCTAATGCATCTGATACGGAAGCTTCAAGGCACATGTTGTGTTTCTTGAAGGCTTTTGAGAAGGTGACAACTTGTCTATCAGCCTCTTGCATGTGACACCAAGCACTGCCTTTCATGACATAATGTTGATGCGTGCACAGCTAGCAGAGATTGCTATGGGAGAAGATCCTCCATTAGCTTCATTGGCATATCGCATGAAACAAACATTTCAAAAGTATTGGGAAGAAGAAGGGAATCTAAACTACTTATTGTTCATTGTTGTCATTCCAGACCCAAGATACAAGCTCCAATACTTGACATATTGCTTATCAGTTTTGTATGGGCCTACAAGGGCAATGAAATAGTTGAGAAAGTTGAATCGGCTCTTGTTGAGTTATTTGGTTCCTATGTTCAAAGGGCCAGCACATCTTCTTCTACCAGTAGAGATTTGAATCCACAGCTAGTTCACTTCAATGTAGATGAAGAGAATGAAGAGAATCCTTGGGATATGTTAGCATCTCATTTTGAACAACATATGTAGAAGTTTGAGACTGATTCAAATATTTCTGAATTGTCCATGTATCTGTCTGAAAAGTGTTAGATGAGAACTAAAGAGTTTGATGTATTAAATTCTTGGAAAGTGAACTCAACCAACTACCCTATATTATCTCTTTTGGTAAAAGATATTCTAGATGTATTAGCTTCAACAGTTCCTTCAAAGTCCGCTTTCAACATTGGTGGGTGAGTTATTAACTCGTTTCGATGCAACCTATCGACAAATGCAGTTGAAGCCTTAATTTGTGCACAGAGCTAGCTTCATACATCTCACACCAAAGTAACTACAACAGATGCTGCTTAAGAGGTCCAAGAATATGGGGAAATCATAGATCTATTTTTAGTAGCGATTGTGTAGCAATTCCGCCTTGTATGTGTTGAAATTATTACTGGCATTCCAATTTTATTTTTGCGGAGCTACTTTCAAAGGACTTCATAGAGAACCAAGATCATATTGATATGTCCCTTCATTAGATCTCTGAAATCGATGCGTACATATAGCAGGCTGTGATGCCCCGGGGATCTCAAAAACCCTAACACATAGTTAGATGGATGCTCATAATGAATTAGAACTTAAATCATGCTTAGAGCGGAAGACTTAGGTGAAAAAATCTCTAAGTCAAAATCTTCTATTCAAAATACAAAACAATGTGTTGTTTATTTTCCTATATCAACACCCACAAACTTTTGTGCAAAATACCAAATTTAGACCCTAATGAAACTTTCAAAATCATTAAGAACCTTTGCTCAAACTTTATACCAACCATGTAGTACAGATCATGTACTACACTTTTGTTACACTAAACACGATTCAAAACTGTTGATTACCTACTTTAAATTGCACCAAATATCTTTTGAAATCAACCCAAGTCGGTGAACACTCAGAATAATTACCAAGTCTGGATTTTTAGCTCTTTCCCAAACTTCAGTCTGAAACTACTTTTGATTTCACTATACAACTTAAAAATACTTCTTTCTATAAAATGGAACTAAACTTATCACATTTCAAATGCATCTGATATCAAAGTGATTGGACCCCATTTGGTACTCCAAAAGTGGAATACAAGAAAGGCTTTACATAAAGTAAACCTGCTGTTTTACCAAACCTTTGAACATGGTTATGGTCATAACTTTAATTCTGTTGTGAATTATATGAAGCCTTTTATACCAAACCTTAGACAATTTAATGCTTGACAAAATTGGTAATTGGAGTGTTGACATACACAATGATTTGGATGGTGTTTTGGGTCTTTTTTTTGTAAACCTATGAATTCTATCCAAACCTGACATGTTTATAATTTTTTTGAACTATAGCCATAACGTTGCATCATATAAGAAAGTTGTAGCTCATAAAGTTCTAAACAACATTGGTATAAAACTCTTTGTGTGAAAGTGGTCATAAAATGGACTTCTAGAATTTCTAAACTAAAGGTTCTGTTGGTCAAACTTGGGTCGGTGGGTTAAATTCAAATTTAAACCATATTTCTACACATGAACGTGATCACAAAGAGTATAACAATTCTTTTAGTTAGAGTTTTTTTAAATTCGGCCTCTAAATAGGTCAAATAGGCGATTTTCAGAAGGGTGGAAAACCAATCAAAGTGTGTTTCTTCATTTTTCCTTTTCCCCTCTTCCCCTCTCACCAATAGGTGGGGTCAGCATACGGGCAGCGTCCTGCCTGCGGATCAGCCTCCCTAAGCGTGTCTTTAAGGGGAGAGTCCCTCCCTCTGCCGAACCTCTTCCTCCCCGAATAGGAGATTATGAACTATGCCTTCATCCTTTCTGGAGGCTCGAATTGAATTGGCTTCAAACTACTACAAAACATAGCTATTGTAACGCGGTCTTGTTTGTAACACATATATCAATGTGTCACAAAAAACATTTATAGTAACACAAACTATGTGTTACAGTGGAAGCCAGTAACACATAGCGATTATTCTATACAAATATATTACAAATAATGATTATAGTAACACAAAAGTTATGTTACTCCAAAAGTGTTACAAAGATTGTAGATATTATAACATATAAGTGGAACATGTAGAATATGATGCAAAAACATACAATACTGTAACACAAAGTAACTTTACCTATAAAGTGTTATAAAGAAACATATATGATACCATTCTACTATAAAATTGGTTTTTACATGCACCTTCTCGTTTTATTTATTTATGGAGACTACTAAAATACTGCACCCAGATTAGGTTTTAGAGGTCGTCCGTACTATAGGCTACTCGTAGAAATAGCCTTTGTTTATAAAATGCTCTCGAGTCGATCCACAGCATTGACCTCTTATGAAAATGATTCTATAGAAATAGATTTCTAAGTAAAAAATCATAACTGTTTAATGTCCAATTACATGAAGGTAAAATACCAAAATTACAATACTAAAAAAGATCCATAGCTTTATAATTGATACATTTTACTAAAACCTTGTTGTGCAGTAGTGCAATGGCCGATTGTACATCTCCTTTTCCTTGAAAGACACGACAGTAGGTCCATGAACTTGATATATAATTGCCAGCTAGAATATCTCTGGCAACTTTTGCGATGATTTCTTCCAATGAATTGATGAGGACTGTCGCCTAGCGTGCCAGAGCGTGACAAACCATGTAGTTGAGCTCTTGTCGTGATATATCAATGGTAACAAGCAAACCATCTGGGAGCCCGACGGTCTTGATTCCTCGGCTTCGTGTCCTGGTTAAGTGATCGAGAAGCTCCTTAGCCAACTTGGCGAGGATGCGACCGTACCCCCCCCCCTATGCTCATGTGGAAGCTCACTGAGCGTGGGAGGTGCATCCTTCTCTTTCCGCCATTGGCTGGGATCATGACAGACCAAAAGAACCATGGTGTCCTTGCGTTTGGACGTGACATGGGCCATTGTTTGGTGCAGAAGTTCGAAGTTGTCCCTCTGGGTGTGTCAAAGATGTGTTGCCGCCGAAAACTGACAGGCCAAGCCCAGCTCATGCGAGGGACACAATAGGGAATCAGGAGGTACGTTGCCGCTGTAGCCCAGTTCCGTGAAGATGGGAGGGTCTTGGGCATGCCACCTGCTAGCCATAGAGGTTAGTGATGCGTGCATGTGGTCAGAGAATCACCTTGCAGATACATGAACAATAGATCGGCATTAAATTCCAACTGGATCACTGGGATCGGCTTTAGGAATCTCTGTGGATCGGCTCCTAAGAGCCGATTGCCTCCTTGAGTCTTGATGGGTTAGTGCATCGACAACGTATAATCAAGGAGAAAGAAACCCTGTCTAAAGAATGATATAGACGATGCAACCTTTCTAGGTTGACTTCCGCTATGCATACAACTAGATAGATCGGAACCCAAAAGGGTTCACCCAAGAAAGCAGATACAATCTACAAACATGTAAACAGGGGCCAAGCGTGTATCGATCTCTCAAATTGCCGTATGCACATATTGTGGTGCATATCGTGGTATGTAGCAACCGGGCGAGCTATACACGCTTGGCCGCACACTACCGATCTCTTATGTGAAGTGTTAGTCTAAATGCTAAACGGTAAACAGTCAGTCACCTACTGTTTAGCCATTATTTGGTGCTAAACGACAATTTAAACGGATTTAAACGGTGCAAATGGTCAATCAAACGGAAATGGTGAGCCACTATTTACCGTTTAAATGGTGTTTAAATGGGCTAAATGATCGTTTATACGAACAATGCTTACGTGAAGCATAAACAGACATGTCGGTCGGTAGCGTACGTGATAACTAATGGATCTCATGCCAATCATGGCTTAACGAGATATTCATTGAAATAACTAGCAAATGCCGCCATAAAAAATGCTTCAGTACGAAGTTTATCAGGTAAGCAAACACCAAATAGCCCTAACACGATGCGCTAGGGGTGGCGATGCGCCGAGATTGAGTTGACGAGACATGTGCTGCTTGGGAACATACGCCATCGTGTTTATTCATAAGTAACAGATACACATTTATTGCCCAAAGGTTGGATGGTACGTCCATCCTAAACGAATTAAACCCTAGATTACTTTCTATCATAAGATACAGGACTGTTGGGCTGTAAAGATGATACAAAACACCTCTGCTCGGGCAGCCCATTAAACATAGTCAGCCGATCCGACGATCTTAGATCGGCTAGGATTTGGCGGCAACACAAGGCCACATCGGAGTTGTCGATTGCGACCAGCTCGTTGGTCTTGCCGGAGTCGCCGATGAGGAAGCCACCGGTTAAGAGGCGCCCTATCTCTGTTGAATTGGTGCTAGCACGATAAAATTCTAACCACACCATCGAGGCCTCCTATGGCATCTCCTCCGTGCGGCGTTCGCCGCCCGGCGACGAAGCAACCGTCATCGGAGCACTGTCGTGCCCCCCCCCCTTAGCGGAAGTGGACTATCTTAGTGAGGCCCTTCGGAGGCCGTGTCTCACCTTGGCTGACGCAAGAGGCAATTCTCATCCCACCGCGGCAAGCCAAAGAAAGAGAAGAGATGATATGAGATGGATGGCCAGTCAATGCCATTGTGGCTGGTCAACTCTAACATGGACGGTCAAAACCACTACCACGTCATCACAATACCACTCAAAATGAATCTGGGTGCTAATTTTGACCGATATTGTAAGTTTAGGGGTCTGGTTTAGCTGAAAAAAAATAGTTGGAAGACAAGGTTGAATATACGAAATAGTTCGGGGGCTAAAAACGGACTCCTTTGTGGCATTGCTTTTGCACAAGGTAGCCGGCTACAGCTGACTTGTGACGCGGCCGCCGCCGCGTATCCGGTTCTCCAAGCAACTGGTCATCAGTTCTGCGGGGTGGGCCCGCCAGACCCACCAAGAGCCGTTCTCCCGTCCATTGGGCCACGCGTTAGATCGAACAGCTCTGATCCCCTGCCGTGCTCGGCAAACAAATAAAAAACCAGGCTTCCGTTCAGTCACGGCGGGCGTCACCACCCAAACCCAAGTCGGCAGCGCACAAAAAACTTTCCGCCCCCAGCGGCCCAGCAAGGCTGCCAAATTCCCCACCCATCCTCCCTCCCTCCCTCCGATCAACTCACTCAAGCCGCCCGCGCTAGAGTTTCCTGCGCTCTCTCCCCCGCGAGGCCGAGGCGATGCCGAAGAACAAGGGGAAAGGAGGCAAGAACCGGAAGCGTGGAAAGAACGAGGCGGACGACGAGAAGCGGGAGCTGGTGTTCAAGGAGGACGGGCAGGAGTACGCGCAGGTGACGCGGATGCTGGGCAACGGCCGCTGCGAGGCGCTCTGCATCGACGGCACCAAGCGCCTCTGCCACATCCGGGGCAAGATGCACAAGAAGGTGTGGATCGCCGCGGGGGACATCGTCCTCGTCGGCCTCCGCGACTACCAGGACGACAAGGCCGACGTCATCCTCAAGTACATGAACGACGAGGCCCGCCTGCTCAAGGCCTACGGCGAGATCCCCGACAACGTCAGGCTCAACGAGGGCGTCGTTGACGAGGAGGACGCCGGTGCGCACGACGACTACATACAGTTCGAGGACGAGGACATCGACAAGATTTAATTAGTCGCCCATACATCGATCGCCTCTTGCTTGCCATGGTATGTAATCGATCGGTACGTACACGACGACGATTCTGTTGCCGGTGTGGTGGTGGCTGCGATTATCTTTTGGTGACTGAAGAATATATACTCCTATGAGTTTGCGACGACGATACTCGTTCCTGATGAATTATATGTTTTGTGATGATACGGATACGGGCCGGTGAGTCCAATGTACAACGATTTGGGGCTCTTCCCTCTACCCAATAATCGGGGGAGTCCATATGGTGATGTATATAACAAGTATGGCATCGAACCAATGCAATTCCTCTCTTTGTGTAACATATATGCAATATGGTAGTGGTTGGGAGTCATCTAATTTTTCGTTCTATTGCCTCCTGTGTTCAGTTGATCCATGGTGTTCTCTGTACTGGGGTTGCTCAAATTTGGGGATACACAAGCGGTCCTTGAGTAGGTAGTAACGGCATTAGAGGGGTGTGACTTTTGGTTTGGATTAGGGTAGGATCGATAGTCTCTTACCAGTTTGCACAATAACAATAACTCAAAAGCAATTCGATATCTACTGAATATTACCCATCTCTGCTTTCTAATGATTGCAATCTGATCGTGCTGTTTAGCCACCTGCCAGCACCATTCTGTCATTAACTGATTATTTGGTATCACCAGGCTTGTACTGTTTGTGACCATGTTTTTGTGTGTTCTTTTGTATTAAATATCACTCATTTTGTTTTCCATCTGGTGGATTATTGTGATCCTTCAAGGTCCCTATTGTGTCCATGTATGTGTGTGTGGGTGGGGGGGGGGGGGGGGGGGGGGTGAAGTGTATTATCCTTTTAGGATCTGTAGTAGTGTTAAATGTTACAGCTTGGGAGATTGTGACCATGTTTGTCAACCTGTAAAGTGTTAAATGTACTGTTTGGGATATTGTTTGTGAAGCAATATTACTTCTTCCTTGATACAATGATACGGAGCTCTATTATGTATTCAAGAAAAACAAGACCCCTCTGTACTTTGTCATTTATGCTGATGATTTTAGTTCAGTGACAGGATGTTACCTTATATTCCTCCATACTGTGATGCAGAAAAATCAATAAATCTGCATCATAGGGTCATATGTATCTAGAATTATACCATAGTTCATCGGGTGGGATTGCAACTGGATTGATGTTTGAAAGAATAATTGGAAAATGGAAATGCTACTGTTATACTTGCAATACGGAGGCATATATTTATTTGTTTGGTTCTGATTAATAAGAATGGTGTACGGTCGCGCATTATTGACCAATGGTAGTTAGCATACTTCGGTCATTATGCATATTTTGTCAGGATTCAGAGTCTTAGTGATGACTGCCTTTCTCTTCGGTCAATATGTCATCTTATTCTGGAATAAACTTTTATCCTTGTAAACATGGCTCACATCATACTCTCTCCCTCTCTGCTTTTGAACTTGAATGGGAATTTAGAAATCTGAATATTATATTGTGAGATTCACTTATTTGATCTCATCACCATTTTTTATGTAGGATATTATCACCATTATTTACTGTTTGAGTGGGTGAGCGGGATACACACGTATAAACGTTCTGATGACTACTTATAGTTTATAGTATGGTTTAATTTATTTGAAGAATATTAGCACTACACGTATCTTGTTGTATCCGTCCTTATTATAGCTTTGAAACGATCCTTTTTGCCATATATTCGGGAACTATCTTTCTGTACGTCATGCATTTTGTACCTTTATTAATTTTTTATTAGGCTAGATGAAATTTTATTGTTTTGTCGTGCTGATTCCAGAAGCACCTACTATCCTCTCATAAGTCATAACACAAGCCTTATATATTTTTCTGGTAACAGTTTTCTAGGACGATTCTTTGTGCAATTTGAAAAAAATGCCGGTCGCACAAGGATCCTTTCGGCGTTGCTCTGCCTTTATATATTCTCACGTCTCTGGCAATAATTCAAGCATATATTGCTGCTGACCTGTGGATGCGTCCTGTCCGGTGAGTTGCGCCCAACCTAGCCAGTGTAGCTGATGTGGCATCTGGGCATCTGGCTGAGAATTCACGCCGATCCACAGACCACAGATTCAAGTTATTCGATCAAAATAAGTGAACGAAGCACCACATCTGTTTTCATGTCTTGTATTGTTTGAAGATGAGCCACGAATTTCAAAGAGCAAGAGCTACATATTGTCCTTTGTTCCTGTAAATTTGAAGTTCTAAAATGTTAAATTATTTTTGACAAAAAAACTACTAATGAGCAGAGTAGTACCCCTGTAACAACAATCGCTGCTGAGTTATCACTCCCGGTTCACATAACTGGCAGAGATATTATAATATCGGTGCTTATTCAAAAAAAAAAAAACAAACATCAGTAGCATATCACTGTTTGTTCTAGTAGCACTGTCGGTTTGTATTTTTAACCAATAGTGGTATATGGTAAGAACCTGCAAATTGTATGCAATTCAGCTTTAGATCATTTCGGAATCTGCGCATACTCTTGTTGCGCAACGTTTTTCTTTTTGAAGAAGATAGCGTTATATTAGAACTAGGTGTATGCCCGTGCGTTGCTACGGGGCCACTTATTGTGTTGAGTCACATTGAGATACACAAGTGTTGTGTGTTAACACATCGAGGTTTAGATTATGGAGCAATGAATTTCCTCAAAAATGATCTCCTTGGCTTTGGTAACATCCTCCGGTGGAAATTCCAAGCCTAGAAAGAAACTTAGCTAATGTACAAAACAAATGCAAGTGTACACAAATAACAGTTTACGTGTTATGATCTTCACTATGAATGCTCAATTTGCCATAGCATGATAATACACTGCCTAAACATACCCCATACATAGATGCAGGAACCCCCAAGAGAGGAATCTGTCTGCATGCTAGGTATAACATAAGACTCAAAAAATTATGAGAATCTTTCCATGCTAGGAAAGCAAAATATTGTTGCAAAACACAGGTAGAGCAGATTGACAGTCATCCTAATTCGTAACATCATCCTACCTGGTACTGCTAAAATAAGCAGGGAGTTGGATGTGTCACACTGTCACTCCTCCAAAATATTAGACTGAGAGTACCAATGCCAACGCCACCAATTTCTAGCCATTGTTACATGTCAATGACACCACTAAAAAGGTCAGAAAGCAATTTAAATCAATGTTAAAAGAAAACGATGAAACGACTCTAGTCCTCATGGATTAAGGTGAGGATGCATTAATGCATAACACAGTTAAATTTGTGCATCCTTCATTCCTTGCCAGTTGCAATGTGGGATAATGACAATAGTCAGTTCAAAATTTTGTATTGGCCAAAAAAAATATTTTTTTGGTTTAATCCTGCTACCTCACCAAAGGCCACTAAGATGGTGTTGAAAAATGATGGCAAAAGAAAAGAGATAATGTTTCCACTTACCTCAGATATATCATCAATTGCAGGCTACTAGTTTTTCTTCATTTCCTGTAATATTTCAGCACAATTATTAGACATCGCCAAGACAATAGTCAGTTCAAAATTTTGTATTGGCCAAAAAAATTATTTTTTTGGTTTAATCCTGCTACCTCATCAAAGGCCACTAAGATGGTGTTGAAAAATGATGGCAAAAGAAAAGAGATAATGTTTCCACTTACCTCAGATATATCATCAATTGCAGGCTGCTAGTTTTTCTTCATTTCCTGTAATATTTCAGCACAATTATTAGACATCGCCAAGAAAAGTCGACTACATCTTATTTATCATAATGAACAAATCTGCTGTAATAAAAACCTTAATTCCGAGGTATTTCGCGATCTGTATTGCGGACGTACCGATTCCACTTGATCCTCCATGGATCTGCAAAATTGAAGATACATGGTCATCTGGAACACACAATGGAGTGATTCACTGTTAATTCCATGCTAAAGATATTAATAGCGCTCACCTTTTCCTGGCACTTAAGTGATGGAGGTTAAATAGGTGCCAGGGAAGAATTGGGTACCTCTTTTCAGTACCTTTTTTTTTTCCTTTTTTTAGGTGTGTTTCATTTTACTATTTTAAGTCTCAGCTAGTGATGGCATGTAGATTTTTTGTGGCAGCAGAAATTTACAAGCAGATAATCTGAAGGAAGAAATATTTTGTGATGCTTATCAATTTGCATATACTGAATTAGGACCAATAAACCTCGATGCCATACCATTCTCTAGAGGACGGACCTAATTGACTACTGAGTTCTCTGCATTTCTTGGACGCAGCTAAATAGTTGCTAGGGACGAAGTTGTAATCCTACCTCTTTCAGTAACTTTATTTAGGAGTGTTTTATTTTACTATTCTCGGTCTCAGCTAGTGATAGCATGCTGATTTATAGTGGCAAAAGAAATCCACAAACCTATAATCAGCAGATAGAAATCATTTGTGATGATATTGATTTACGTTTAAAAAATTAGGATCAAGAAATCGTGAATTCGTACTCATACCAATCCCTAGAGGATGAACCTATTTGGCTACTGAATTATCTACTCTTGGACGCAGGCACGCAGTTACAGAGAAGGTAATTGAGAAGTGTTCTTACAATGAAAGATACAAACGATTCAGCAGGGGAGAGGTGGCTGGTCATGAACACGGTAGACCAAATGGTGCAGGCCACCGGGTATGGCGGTTGCGTCCGTAAGGGGCACACCATCTGGCACTGGCAGAAGCTGGCCCGTCGGTACCACCACCTTCTCAGTGTACCTGCGGAGATACAGCACGGTCCACAAAACTAATCACAGCTTCAGTAGAAGCAAAATCTCAATTGGCAACAGTCGCAGGCAGGCAGGGAAGCTAGTTGACTTTCACCTTGTTGCCGATGGCCCATTGCGAAGGGACGCCCGGACCGAGCGTGAGGATGAATTGCCGATGGCCCATTTCGAATTGCCGGCGGGGCATGAATAGCTGAGCGCGGGGCCAACCCAGAGCGGTGCGGTCGGCACGCGGCTACGCGATGAGGCAGGCGCAGACGCCCCCTGTCGGCGCGACGCAGCGGCCGCGGGCGAGGGCGCCTCCCGGCGGTGGGCGCGGCTGGATCGCGGCCGGCGAGCGGCGGCGGCACACTATAAGAAAACCTCCGATCTATGACAAATGACAATTGAATTTTTTGTCATTAGATAGGTTTGATTTATGACGTTTGAAAGATGCAAAATGATTCACTGACAAAATTTAGTGTTTGTCACTAAGTTTGCATAGAAATCGTCATAAATAGTACTGCGGCTATATTACGATGAATGGATGTCGTGTCACAAAAGGCTACTAGACACCGTCATAAATTTATGACAATTATGTTGTGTCATAAAATTTTCTTTCTTCTTTTAAAAATGTGTTATATATTAGGAACGGCCGGCCCAGTACCATTATTAGCCCATACAAAATACTGGGCTAGCCTATGTATTTGCATCCTCTCCTCTCCCCGGTTCCTTTCAATTCAGCATGCCTTCTCTCCTCTATAGCAGGGCTGCCCCGGCTCCTTCTCCCAGCTCGAGCAACCGCCGCCACGGGGCCGCCCCAGCGCCTCTTCACCGGCTCGGCTACCGCCGCCGCGGGGCCGCCCCGGCTCCTCCTCGCCGGCTCGGGCGACCGCTGCGGCGGGCCGCCCCGGCGCCTCCTCCCCGGCTCGGGTGACCGCTACCACAGGTCCGCCCCGGCGCCTCCTCCCCGGCTCAGCGCTGCGCCCTGCTGCGGCCGCACCCACCGTAGGTCATAGCTAGGCCCTCCCGCCCGTTGCTATCGCCAGGTAGCTCCCCGTTCTTGGAAGCAAAGGCAGGAAGGAGTGGCTATAGTAACTTATGTCATCTAATGCGCTCGAAGTCTTCTCTCATTATTTATTTGTCACTTGTTCACTATCTAGGACTCATTGGAATTTCTGTATTAGTGAAATTATGATTTGCTTTGTTATTGATATGCTTCCCTGTATGTCCATGAACAGAAATAAAAAATGACATGATAACGGTGAAAAATTATGACAAAGTTATGCCTTATGTGCATTGGTGATTGTGTTTACTTGGTTCAGTCTATATCATGATTATGCCTTAGTGTGTAATTTAAGCAATATAAAGCTACTGCATTTTGCGCAAGAAACACATAGTTCATATATTATGAAGCTTGATGGTTATTTTGTGCAAGAAATTAACTCGATAGTTATTTTGCTTTTTGCAGTATTCTATAGATGGACAGGTCCTGGATAAATAGTAGGATATTTAGCAAGCCACATCTTGATGGAGTCAACGAGTTCATGACCTTTGTTTCGAAGAGATTTGATGAGGATGCAGAGATACTCTGTCCATGTCGAAAGTGTTTGAATCGGATTTCAAGACATAAAGGACAAGTGGAGGATCACTTATATATTTATGGAATGGCAAGCACATACATATACCAGATGGATACATCACGAAGAACCATTTGAGACCGAAGTTAATGAAAATGTAGTCCATTTGAATGAACAAATTGGATTGAATGAGGATGTTGGTATGAATGAGCAAGAAGAAGATGACCATGATGATAGGCTTCCAGATATGGTGAAAGAGTTGTTCAATACTGAAGATGAAGGTAAAAAGAAAAAAAATCTATGTTTGCAACTATATTAGAAGAGATGAAGAAAGATCTATATCCTAGTGCGGCTTATACAAGATTTTCGTTTGTGGTGAAGTTCCTTCATATCAAATCATTTTATCGAATCAGCAATGTTGCATTTGATGCAATACTCACATTGTTATCATCAGCATTCCTAGACTGCTCTATTCCTGCATCTTACTAGGAAGCAAAGAAACTTATTCGTGCACTAGGGCTTGGATATGAATCAATCCATGTGTGCCCGAATAATTGTGTTTTGTTTCGGAAGGCTTATGAAAAAAACAATGAATGTCCAATTTGTGGTGCATCAAGATGGAAAGATGCAAATGGATGCAAGCGGGTTCCTCAAAAGGTATTGTGGCATTTTCCAATAATTCCAAGGCTGAGGAGAATCTTTTGTTCAAGGAAATTATTAGCAAAAGCACAATGGCATAAATTGAAGAGGAAACCAGTGGAGAATGAGCTTAGCCATGCAACTGATGGTGAGGCATGGAAGGACTTTGATAAGAAATATGAGTGGTTTGCAGAAGATGCAAGAAACATCAGGCTTGGCCTTGCTACATATGGTTTTAATCCATTTGGCAAGATGAGTGCCTCATACAGCATGTGGCCTGTATTCCTTATCCCTTACAACTTTCCTCTATGGGAGTGTATGGAGCAATCTAACTTCATGATGTGTTTGCTCATCCCTGGTAAAGAGAGTCTTGGAAAGGATATTGATTTATTCTTGGAGCCACTCATTGAAGAGTTGCTCGAGCTCTGGAGAGGTGTATCTATTCTTGATGCTTTGACTGGGAAATCATTTGATCTACATGTTGCAGTGATATGGTGCATTCATGACTATATAGCTTTGAACACATTGTCTAGTAGAGTCACCAGAGGCTATTATGCATGTGTGCATTGAGACAAAAATCCTTGCTCAAGAAAAATAAGGAATAAGATTTGTTATATTTGCCATCGTCGATGGCTTAGAATGGACCATCCATGGAGGTTAAAAAAGGATTTCGATGGCCAAATTGAAAAACGTGATAAGCCATAGGAATTTAGTATGGAGGAGTTGATGCAGAGGGTCAAAGATATAAGGCCTGGGAAGCACCCTAAAAGCAAAAAGAGGAAGCGGGCAGACAATGATGGTCAATGTTGGAAGCGAAGGTCATGCTTGTGGGATTTGCCATATTGGGGAACATTGAAGTTGCGTCATAATCTTGATGTAATGCACATCGAGAAAAATATGTGACTCCATTCTTGGTACAATTCTTGGTCTTGTTGGAAAGTCAAAGGACACTATTAATGCTAGGCTAGACTTTGAGGACATGGGCATAAGGAAAAATTTGCAAGCGATGGAGACTCATATAGCATTCCAGAGACCCCTTATGTAATGAATAAGAACCAAAAGCTTGCATTACGTGGTTTCTTAAGAAGTGTGAAATTTTCAGATGGATATGCTTCCAACTTAGCAACATGTATTTCTACGGATGGATGCAACCTTCAAGGTCTAAAAACTCATGATTGTCATATCCTACTCCAAAGGTTTTTACCTGCTGCTATAAGAGGGTTAATGCATAAGGACATATATGAAGCAATTGCTGAATTAGGTATGTTCTTTCAACAATTGTGTGCAAAAACACTGAAGTTGGATGTTTTGCAAAGAATGAAAGAAGAAATACCTATCATTTTGTGCAAGCTTGAAAAGATATTTCCTCCCTCTTTCTTTGATGTCATGGTGCATTTGACGGTGCATTTACCTGATAAGGCGATACTTAGAGGCCCTGTACAATATGGATGGATGTACCCAGTTGAGAGAAGGTTGTTAACCTTGAAACGTTTTGTGAGGAACATGGCACGACCTGAAGGTTCAATTGCAAAAGCATATGTTGCCAGTGAATGCTTAAATGCTTGCTCCAGATATTTTGATGATCTTGATACAAGACACAACCGGGAGGGTAGGAATAGAGAGCGTGTTGATTTGTAAGAAGGTGTTGGTGATCTGTCTGTTTTCCAGCATGGAGTTGAATTACTTGGAGCCTATAGGATTACATATCTCGAAAATGACTATGAAAAAATGGTTTGGTATGTGCTAAATAATACTCCGAAAGTTGAGCCATATATGGAGTATGTCATCCCTTCTATATTATTTTCTGTTTTCTTGTAAAATCTGTTAATTATTGCATCTGATCTTTGAATTTCCTGTGTCACAGTACGTACAGAAAAGAGCTAGAGGCTAAAGGAATTGTTGACGTTGAAAAAACCCTTGAGAAGCAGTTTCCTTCTTGGTTTAAGAAGAATGTGAGTTTTTTTCTCCATACTTTGCTAAGCACTTAGTGGTTCGTATGTTTTTTAAATGATGTTGCATATTTACTTGTATAGGTTGCAAAAAACTGTTTTGTGGAGGGAGAAGAAGTAAGTGATGACCTATATTCTTTGGTTTGTCAACCGGATTTGCGAGTTAAAGTATTTTCAGCATGTCTTGTTGGTGGTGTCCGATTCCATACGGTCAACCGCGAGAAAAATAGAAGAACACAAAATAGTGGGGTCATGACTGAAGGCACACATAATGATGAATATATTGATTTTTATGGTTGCCTGCAAGACATAATTCAGTTGCAATACAACTCATATTCTAAGGGTCCTCGTATAGTTATTCTATTTCGGTGGGATTGGTTTGACACCGATAGCAAGAAGGCAAGAATGAAAAATGATGGATACATGACAAGCATAAATCAAGGAAGTTACTGGTTCAAGAATGATCCATTTATTCTAGCCACACAAGCAACAAAGGTATTTTACTTGGATGACACAAGGCATGGGGAGAGATGGAGGATTGTTCAAAAGTTTACACATAGGCATGTATGGAGTGTGGGGGAAAAAGAGAGTGAAGAAGGACCCAACGTTGTGGAACTATCATACCAAGATGATGAGTGTGTTAGTTTTCAAGTTCAACTTAACGAAGAAAGCTTGGATAATGAACATGGTAGTGGTGAAAATCCTTTAAGTATTGATGCAAACGTAGTTGATGAGCTCTGTATGGAAATAGGAGAGGAAATGTATGGAGATAAGACAAGTGAGGATGAAGATAAAACCATACAGCAATATGATAGTGATTGTGGCAAAGGCCCAACAATCCCTCATGATGATTTTGAGGATGACAATGATGGCGATTAACAATCCCTCTGCTTAATATGAGCTGCATATGATAGTATTTGTTTAAGACTGAATATATTCTTGGTCGGCTTATGGTTTCAATGTCACTATCTGAATATAAGCTGCAAGTTCAGTTACTATCTCTAGACTATCTCTATCTGAACTCTGAAGTATGTTTTTCAGGTCAGCTACTACTTGTGAAGAGGAAGGTGGAGACCGCAGAAGATGGCCAGATACTTGTATTGAAGCTTGCAGAGAAACTGCCCTTTCTCAGATCTCTTTGCTTCTTATGTGATATATGCTCTCGTTGGTCTTAGCCAAGGGAGGGTTCATCAGTTAACTGCTTTGTAACACATCACAAGTGCTATTAGGAGTCTGTCACACCAATTTGTTTTAACATTTATGTAAGCCTGATGCACTTTTAGCTTTTACATGGCTGTTCTGAAATATTGGTCTCATGTTCTGAAATGGTGTCCAGTTTATTTCCTGTTCTGAGATGTATATGCAGTTTCCTATTCTCAGTATATTCAGTTACCTGTTGACTGTTCTGAAATTTATCAGACTCTTTTTATGCTCGGACTGGTTAAAGTATTTTTATATCTAATTCTGTAGGTAAATTGAACATAGTCATCTGGCCTGGTGGTTCTTTGCGTTACATTTGTTATGCTTGGTCCTTGGTTCAATCCTTGGCGGCCACATTTTTTCCATCCTTTTTTTTCATTTTTTCACCATCTATTTTTTAACTATCTATAATAATTTACCTAGACCAATAAACATGCAATACAAAGGTAACCGCAAACCCCCACATGAAAATAATAAATTAAACTATAGGTTATGTTGAAACTTGAATGTCTAGGGTGACTTTTACGTGTAACCTGAACTACGATGGAAGCCATATGAAAGAAATACCGATACCTTTTGGATTTTCTTGTCCAAACTTTTTTGAGGATGCTATGTGAACATAATTTGCTCTTCTGCCAAATATCATGAATTTCTGTGTCTATTTGTGTATTATTAATTTCTTTCCGCAGTAAATAATGAAAATTCAATTATATTCATAAAATATTACAGTGTTGTTTGAAAATTGCAAATAATTTACATAGACCAATAAATGTGCAATACAAAGGCAATCGCAAACCCCCACATGAAAATAATAAATTGAACTATGGGTTATGTTGAAACTTAAATATCTAGGGTGACTTCACGTGTAACCTGAACTACGAGTGGAAGCCATATGAAAGAAACTGCTCTATACTTTTATTCATGGAACCATTTGAAGTATTACTAATGAAAGTTTAGAGCTATACACTCCTAAAGTTAGCATGCTGTTTTCAAGACATGAATTCAGCATATGAAACTTCTATGAACAAGTGATGCCATGCAATCTTTATGTTTTTTGCATTTAATTTCAGAAGCAAAAGAAATACAAAGATGTGCCACCCACTTAATTGTGTTCATGGGCCAGTTCTTAATTAGATGCCATAGTTTTGAATGATATGTGCAAGAATTCTATATGGTGCCTATATCTGAATTTTGTCTTACTCGTTTAACCATTGAACTGTAATTAGAGTTACAAGAAATGCTTGTAATTTAAGTTACAAGAAATGCTTGTTTAAATTTTCTACAACATCATCTGCCTACTATGATGTATGATTAGTAAAACTGCTCCATGCTTTTATTCATGGAACCATTTAGAGCATTGCTAATGAAAGTTTAAAGCTATACACTCCCAATGTTAGCATGCTGTTTTCAAGACATGAATTCTGCATATGAAACTTCTATGTGAACAAGTGATGTCATGCAAAGTTTATGTTTGTTTGAATTAAATTTCAGAAGCAAAAGAAATATAAAGATGTGCCACCCACTGCGATTGATCTTTTTAAAGAGTACCATTGCAGCAGCAAGACTGGTTTTCCTGAGACTGTGAAGGATGTTATTGTGAGTTATTATATATTCATACATTTTTTTAATATCTGCTTATTAACACCAATGGAAAAGTGACCTTAAAATGCTTGTCTTCAAATTGCTAGGCCAATATGAAATCCATCGTTGCTGATCCTGTACAAGAAGGGCAATCATCAAAAACTCCAATTGAAGTCATATCTCAAGTTATGCCAAGATCTAAGTTTCTTCAGAACATTGGTCTTGAGTCATCAGCCCCAAAGAGGAGTGACAAAACTGTTGTTTCTGCGTGTGTAGAAGAGCTTGAAGCTCAACTTGAGGCGGAGAAGCAATGCTCATTGAATCTTAAAGGTACACTTGATTCCTTAATGCAGAAGGTGGATGAATCTGAAGTAGCAAGGGTGAGGCAGCCAGAGGAGATCGAAAATTTGAAGAACTCACGTAATGAGATCACTGCCTTTCTTCGTCGCTTGATTGGTTTCAACACCCCCTCTTCTAGCCAGCCTTAGTAAGATTTAAGTTTGTGGTTGATTTGAGATGCCTGTGATCTTTTGGTCGATGGGTTTGGAAATATGGTTTCATTTTGCTCATTTCCCGTTATTTGGTACCTAGACTTGTGGACTCTCTAGCTAGATATGTGACATTGTTTGTCACTGGCTGTTGTTGAATTTGGTCTATTATGTGATATTTATGCATGCAAACCTATTCATTTTGCTACCAGATTGGTTGCATGACATTTATTTAACCTTAGAAACATCTCATTTGTGAAGTTGGGCCATCGGCAGAATCTTGTATGATGTTTATTATGCTTCAAATGAGCTGTTTGGCATGTGTAATTTCGAATTGGGCTATTTAGCATGTGTAATTTTGAATTGGGCCTCAAATTGGGCCGTTTGGTACGTGTAATTTCGAATTGGATCCGACTGTAGCCAATTTATGATGAATTAACAAGCCCATGAATAAGACATGGTCTGCCAGCCCACAAACGTGCTGCTGGGTCTGTTGGCCTTTCATAGGGTAAAAGTATTTTTATGACGAATCAAATTGTCTTAGTTAATTTGCCATGTCAGCTCCACGTCACCCTTTATAATTTTTTATGACGTTTTCTATCTTACGTGGCAATTGCCTAGTCAGCCATGCCCATTTTTTTTGTGACGTTTTTTTATTTGGTTATGACGAAAATGATCGTCATAAAATTAGTGACGAATCAACAATTGTCATAAAGTTTAGTGACGAAACAATTTATTTTCGTCCTAGTGTAAAATGAAGACACATGATCAATGACGAATGGTTTTTTGTCACGTGAATGTCATAAAACATGAATTATGACGTATTTTTTTTAATGTTTGGGACGTAAAAAGATTGTCATTGTATAGCGAATCTCTTGTAGTGGCATGCGACGTCCGGCGGCGCGCTAGATTCGGCAGCTGGTGGGGTGCCGCCGCAGCGGAGCAAGAACCGGCGTCTGGGGCGAGGGCCGAGGGCGCATCGCGTGGAGACGGGAACGGCGGAGAGTGGTGGCAGGGCCCGACGACGGGCGAGGGTACAGGTACGGGGGCTCGGGGCATGAATGGCGCGCGTTTCGTCCGCAAGGGCGGTGTTACGCCCGATTTCAACGAACAAAACCGTGCAACATATATATGCGCCAGGAAACGTCTCGCATATACATGACCAATTACAAAGTACCACAGACACATGCCAAAGATATAAACGTACATATCATTAAATATATCATTATTACACTGTGACACAAATGTTTAACTCAAAGTATAACGTAGCAATGCGGAAGCATAAAACATAAAGATAACAATGGCGCCACAGGGACATCGACTGGTGAACGAAGCGCCTAAAACTCATTGTCGTAGTCTTGCACGTAGTCTTCATTACCTCCATCAACTGAGCAGCGGTTGGATTTTTCCCCAACAAGAAATAAATACAAAGTAGCAAGTGTGAGTACAGAATACCCAAGAAATATAACATAAACCATGAGGCTCTAGGGTTAGCTGACAGACTACAGTAGCTTTTAACTGGTTACTTTTG
Organism: Paspalum notatum; assembly: GCA_022530915.1. NCBI lineage: Eukaryota > Viridiplantae > Streptophyta > Magnoliopsida > Poales > Poaceae > Paspalum > Paspalum notatum. The sequence continues at coordinate 35,182,076 of CM039687.1, read as the reverse complement.
TTAAGACCTGCTTACTATAAATTAGTAGCAACTCTGTTATCCCAAAAGATATTACATAAGAATTAAATAAAATTAAATAGATATAACCATTATCATAACCATAACAAAAAAAAGCAAGGAACCTCAGCCAAGTTTCCTTCTAATCACTAGGAAGGGTCTGAGCCGCTCATAACCGTGAGCACGGCTGATATATCAGTTTTACACTCTCAAGAGATGGCACATCTTTACCCACAAGTCGTGAGCTACGCTAGGAGTTCATCACATTACCGAAGATGAGATGACTAGCAAGCGCACTACGAAGCCTTTACAAAAGTCACGTTGGTAAGGTGTAACCGCTAAGGTTTCAGGGTCGCAACGGTGGGGCAAGCCTCAAGGGGAGAAGTACATACATATAACGTAAAGCACACTCAACCCAAGTAGCGCGAGTGCCACAAGGGCTCACCTCCCCTCTTGCCCCGCAGGTAAGTTACTTCCAAACCAAAATAACCTAATTAATCAGTTAAGATCGTCTCATTCCAATCTTGTGGTAGCACTGTTATCCCAGGTGGTCGCTTTGTGATTCGATCCTTACGGAGAGAACTAGAAAAATCACACGAGCACATTGCTCAAACTCCCTAAACCATGTTGCTAAAAAGCCAGTTTTACAAGAGACATGAACCACTCAAGCACACAGCACAGAGGGTCAAGCTCACATTAATTTCATAGAATCATTAGTCAACATTAATTAACATAAAGATATGTGTTCACATAGCAGTTAGCACAACTTAACCATATGCATCCCAAAAGGTAGGTATATAAGGATAAAAGTAGTTAGGTAAAATCTTACAGGCATAAAAATTTAAATGCACATGCAATAAGTAAAAGGTTATTAGGTATTGTTTATGTTATACTTGTTTCTTCAAATATTTCTTGCTGCTGCTCAGAGGCTTCTGGAAACTGCTCTTCAAATTCAACGGATTGCTCAACGCCTACGTACGGTACACGACACCAAACAAGCATCCAAATAATCGCACATGCAAACAAACAAAGGCAAAAGATAAGAAACAGTATATTATTACATAAAAATAGAAGGTAAAATATATTTAAAATTATTCTACATGTCGCCACGATCACGTGAGCGCAAGAATTACCAAAAACAGATTTAAAACAATGAAATTATAAGCTTTTGAAGGTGATAGGGGCTAACTGCAAATACATTTCGAAAACCAGGGGTAACAAAAATAGGGCCTGCTCATCTATGGCTTGGACTGCGGGTTAAATACCAGAAATCTTAAGGACTCTTTAGCAAAAAGGCTCAGGCTGACAGGCGGATGACCGGTATTGACCGGGTCTCCGGTGCAATTGGGCCATCGGATCTGGATCCTACGGACAGGGCTTGAAGAGGGGAAAAAGTATAGATAACCCCCCAAACTATACGGTGGTGGATACTTCACCCCCCAAACAAAAAAAAGGTATGAAATACACCCTAAACTATTCTAAACCGGATATATCACACCTCAGGGTGGTTTTGCGGGCGATCAGCTGACGTGGACACCGGTTTGGTCGTCCACCGTGGCCTCTGCCGACGCTCCTGCACGCGCCCTCCTTCCTGCTGCCGCTCCACGCCCGCGCCAACCCCGCCTGCCCGCCCCACCCCCGCCAGCCGCAGCTCCGCTTCCGTGCTCCCCACCCGCCGCAGCCTCCACTCCTGTGCTCCCACCACCAAGCTCCACCGCGACCGAGTCGCACCAACGCAGCGCGTTCGCGCCCTTCCGCCTCGCGCCACCACCGCGGCCGCGCGGGAGGGCACGCCGGCAGCGGCGGCTCGAAGCGGCCATGCAGGAGGGCGCTCTGGCAGCGGCGGTCGGAGCGGCTGCACGGGAGGGTACGCCAGCAGTGGCGGCTCGGAGCAGCCACGCGGGCAGCGGCAGTGGCGGCGTCCACGCGGGAGGGCGCGTCGCCGTCAGCGGAGGAGGCTGCGGTAGCGACGGAGTCCCCGCGTTCCTCAACGCCATGGCCGAGGTGGTCTGCGCCGAGGCTCCCCGCGTACCCTCAACGTCATCGCCTCCCGCTCTCTCCATCGCTGGATCCACGAGCACTGCCACTGTCGCGTCACCGTGCCCATGCGCCCCACCCCGCTTGCGATCCTCGCCTCTGTGCCACCTGCCCTGGTCCGCCGCCATCCTGCGGTGCGGGAGTGGAGCAGCGGCGGGCGGGGGCGACGCGGGCGTGGAGCGGCGGAGGGGAGAAGGACGCGGCCCAGGAGCGTCGGCGGAGGCTACGGTGGACGACCAAAACAGCCTGCCCTCCGCAAACCGGTGTCCATGTCAGCTGATCGCCCCCAAAACCACCTCTAGGGGGTGATATATCCGGTTTAGGGTAGTTTAGGGTGTATTTCATACCTTTTTTTTTGTTTGGGGGGTGAACTATCCTTCACCATATAGTTTGGGGGGTTATCTATACTTTTTCCCTTAAGAGGGGAAGATGGCCAGCGATGACCATCGACCGCGGCGGCGGTCACCCTCCGCGCGATGGAGCCTCGCTGGAAGGAGGCGTTCCGGCCTCAGGAAGGAGATAGGAACCACTAGAGCTAGCCGAAGAGAGAGAAAGGTGTGGCGAACTCCGAGGGGCTTGGTGGCGGCGGTGGTTCAACGGAGGGGGCTGGCGGCGAGGCGAGGCGAGGCGGACGGCGGCGGTAGGTGCACGCGGACGGCGTCGAGGAGCGGGTCTGGGGCTTCAAGAACCGGTGAGGAGGCTCCAATTAAGTACCGCGAAGCCGACGGAAAGGTCAATTTGACCGGAGAGCCACTAGGGTGGCCAAATTCGGGCGGTCCGTCTCACCTTGGTGAGGTCTGGCGGCGGAAAATTGGAGACGAGTGCTGCGCTAGGGTTCGGGGCAACAGCATGAATGCGAAAAGAACGCGGCGGCGGGGGCGGAGATCCCTTTTATAGGGCGATGCAGCGGCCGGGGAGGTGACTCGGGATCGAGTCCGATTCGAGCGTGGAAAGGGGGCGGCGCGAGGTCATCCGAACATGGAGTCCGTGGAGACCTGGACTCGGGTCCACGCCGTGTCCGCGACGCGGACGCATCGAGCGGGGAGAAGCCACTGGCGAGCGGGCCTGTCGAGGCGCAGGCGGGGCCACGGTCAGAGAGGGAGGAGCTCGTGCGGGAAAGGCAGATGGAGGTGAGGGAAGGAGCTAACAAGGCGGGCCTGGCTTGCCAGAGACTCAGGGTAAGGGGGTCCAACTGCCAGAGAGGGAGAGCGGGAGTGGCTCGCTCGGTTTGGCCTGTTGGGCCACGGGCCGGCCCAAGTGGGCGCGCGCTACCAGGCCAGGACAAAGGGGAAGCTGGGCCAGCCGGTTGGGCTGGCTTTCCTCTCCTTTTCCTTTTCCCCTTTGTTTTTCCTTCTTTTTTCTTTTTCTTTTAAAACCAAAATCAAACCTATAAATTCAAATCAGTCCTTAGTTCACACAAGCAATAAAATAATGCTCTAGCATGAATGCACAACAATATTGACCTATAATAAATTTAAATTATTTGTTTAATAAAATAAATCATGAAAATATAAGGCTATGCATAGAAAACCTTAGAAAATTAAATAAACCATATTAAATTTATTATAAAATACTGAAAATAAAATTAGGGTGTTACAGGCGGAGCCACGAGGTGGCGGGGGCACACATGGGGTGGGTGCCTCGGCAGAACGCGTCAAGGATGCATTAGGTTCTTATAAGTAGTATATTAGAATTAACTTGACCAGCCATTACAAAGTACGGTTTAAATGAGTTCCGGAGCCTCATCAAACCAAATACGACCATTGCATCGGCCAACAAATCAAGCAATAAATGAGATACCTCATTGCACCCTCTAGGAACATGGAGAAAACAGATAAGGATATCAGATACAATGTTTTTCATATCATGAATAATGACTCCAACTTGAGATCTATCATTCTCTGAAGATTGTAGAGTCTATTTCCTATGAGCAATTGAAAAAGTTCTCAATTCTATATCTGCCACCGAAAATTTTATTTCGCCTTTAACTGTCGCCCATTGATTTTTGTCTACCCTTATGCGCCATTGCCATCCTGTTTTCAGCAGTCAACATTTAAGTTGACCATATCAAATTTCGCATTCTTTTTGAAATGGCAGTTTTGCCTCTCTGATTTGCTTCTTCTCTACGCGCCTGCCTCTGCTCCCCTCCCCCCACCGGCTTGGCCCGTCGTGACTGCGCCCGCCTCTTCCCTGCGCGGCCGTCAGCGTGGCGCCTCCCCTCCTCGCCCGCGCGAGCATGGCCGCCGCTGGTACGGCCCTTCCTCCTCCACCACCGTTGGCCACGCGCGACGGCGCCCCCTCCCGCGTTGTTGCGGCCAGCCCGAGGCAGGGCTTGCGTGGCGGAGGCCAGTGGGAGTCCGAGTCCCCATCGCGTCGTTGCCGCAGGTGGCCGGGCTACGCCCAGGTGACGACGATGAAGGATCGATAGTGCTTCTTTCTTTGCCACTGGCGCTGCCTCTTTGGAATTGCAGAAGCCACAACCGCTTCGCACGAGCGTGAATCCGGCGTGGCCGTGCCGCCGTGCGAGTGCGACATCCATGAGCGAAGCTAGCAATCGGCCGCACTCAGCTATGGATTATCGTCCATTTACTAGTGATCAAGCAATAAAGCTCTTACGGACTAATTGTCGGTGGGATCGATTTGGCTGGCCACAGTTCTTGTGTAGAAGAAAAAGCCAATAACATACGGTGCAAGAGTAAAGCACGCGTGTACCCACTTCGGCGAGGAGTCAGCCTGCCACCGCAGCAGGAGCAGGACGGCGGTGGGGATCGGTTCATGGACGATAGTGGCACAAAGGGAATGAAATTTTCCAAAGAGAGGGCAATAGCGTTTTTTCATCGCTCTGTTAGCTGCTGTTAGTCTAAAAATAGACGGCAGTGGTTCATATGTCCAAGTAAAAATCAATCGGTGGCAATGAAGACGAAATGAAAATTTCAATATAAGATATGGAATTGAGAATTTTTTCAATGGCACACAAGAAGTAGTCTCTTGTAACTTTGTAACCAGGTTTAAGCAATTTAAGGCCACCCGCGCTCGATAAAAATTATTCTCCTTTGCAAAAAGGATAGCATTATGAACCGTGGTATAATAGTAGGTGTAGTGGACCATTGGGTCATGTAAGGAGTCGTCCTGTGAGCCCAGTTAGGCTTCGTTTGGCGTCCTGTGTATTTCGTCTCCACATGGACTTTGATCCACACTGCACGTGCTGTCCCAGGCCCCCGTCACGCACTCCCGCTTCCGCCCGTGGAAAACAATCCACAAACCACATGGAGTAGGCTTAATCCACATCAATACACGTCGATCCAAACGAGGCCTTAGCTGTGCGACTTAAGGCAACAGCTTGTATCGTCTGAACTATCGAACATAATACAACTCTGAACACATATGGAATACTACCTCGTCATCCCATGGAGTCCAGCCGTGTCACACATCTTCTAGCCTAAGTTCTTGCTACTCTACCCCAAATTCTCATGATGTACCTCTGAAATTCTGGTTGTTCAATCTGAGTGGAAACATCTGGGAGTAGAAGAACGTAACACTGGGCTCTCCCCTGGTCTTGTGAATCTCTCGTATCAATTCCAACACCTGGTTTTCCAGCATTATGGCATTCCGTTCCAGTTTTCTCGTTATGTTCTTGCAGTGTTCTCTATTATGTGCACCACAGAGGACGCCCGTCGACACAATAGCAGGGACGTAAGCAACTCTAGATTATTTTCTTTGAGAGTCAAGTAGTTTATTTGATGCTGATGCTGTGAGTTAAAATTAGAATTTACATTTGAACAAAAAAAAACAGAATTTACTTGCATACTTGTAGAATCCTTTATATGTTCTAATCGATCTTTGAAATTGATGCTTCATATTCCCATTGAAATCAGATTTGCTTTGTTTCTAAAAACATGATGAATCAGTGGATGTCTCCATGCTTAGCCCATTCTAGTTTGGGTAAGAACCCCTTTTTTTGTGGCCCAAAAACCATTTCGGAGATCCATTTCAGTTTTGGGCTTAAGCTTCAATCCAGTTTTGGGCCAAAAATCTATTTCGAGCTATTTTGTGACATATTTTTGTTGAGGCCCATCTAAACGCTATTCATTTAAGCAACCACAATCCATTATTTCCAGCCATTATTTGTATACATTATTTGTAGTTGGCATGTATATAGCTTACACTGTATACATTATTTGTCGCTCTGAGGAACAAAATTTTTGACAAAAAACTTTGTTATATAAAATATGATATTTCACATTACACTGTATTGCACTTTACAATCGTGCAGTCATATATCCCACTGTATTGCCACATATATTCGGGACCAATGAATCAATAGTGTCCTATCAGCATTTAAACAGAGTAGATTTATTGCATAGGGAGCCATTTAAGATAGATATAACTGTATGAGCTACATGGACGTATGTTAACCTGACACAGCTTTCAACAGAAAATGGTAATGGTACCACTCAACCTTAATTCCACATGCTAATCGAACACTGAAGTGGACAGCCAATATTATATCAGCGTCGTCAATCACACTACAAGTCTGTTATCCCCAACGACTGCAGCTGACAACCAAATCCATCAAGGGAACAAAAATTGCTGCAGTGTTGGACTGGGTCTCGCTGCTCAAATTTAGCAAGACAATTACTTGTGTGTGTTTTACACCCTCTCCAGTCTCTCTGTACGCTACCATGTCCAAAATATCCCAAGGACAGACAACAGAGAAAGGAAAAGCGGCCGGCTCTGGGCCTCCCACCAGATCCGTCCGTCCTCGGGTTCAGATTGATTGCTCTATCTGAAAATGAACGAACTCGAATTACTCCATTTCGAAAACCAAAGCCATCAAGATTTGCCAATCAGATAGTAGAAGAGAATGCCAATTCGTCTTTGCCTCGTGCATGAATGTAATGGAGTCCTGTTATCTTTTTGCCTGGACGGTTGAGGCGTTGCCAAATTGGTAAAGCCAGTCTTTATTTTTCACCACTCGGCTAGCTGTTCCATTCCATCGGTTTGTTGATGTGGGCAGGAGCTGAAGCATGCACCATGTTAGTCAGCGCCCGGCCGACCCACTGATCCCATTTTGTTGTACAGACAGTGACTGGACTGGAACGTGGCCTAGGGTTTGTGATCGGTTAATATATGTAAGCTCGTGCCCCTCGAGGTCATATCCTGATCAGAATAGTTCCACGGTTGAAATGGACTGACTGACTGACGGATTGATTCACCTCATGTTGCTGTCAAGTACGTATTCAGAGTTTCAGATGACCAGTTTCCTTGCAATTTTGACCTCTTGGTTGGCGGTTGCAACTCTCACCCTTTTTGACCTGGTGATGGTCACAGGTCTGGAATTTTGCAGTTCATAGCTGGTGATAGTGATTGCTGCTGCTGCTGATGACTCATCACGAGGCGGCAATTTTTGGATACATTTTCAGCGATATTAGCTTTCGGCTACCTTCGTCTCTTATGTTTAATTACACAACAAAATTTTGGCTTCTTCTCTTCTTTTCTTTTAGGTGTAAGTACTTCATTTTCTTTGCCTTGAAGAGTGGAAACTTGTTCACATATAGATTGCCATGTCTACTTTGTACGATGACTTGAGGATATGGGCGGCAACCATTTTCTCTTGATCGGCAGAGTTGTGTGTAACTTATGGCTGAATCAAGCAGTAGCAGTCCGATCCATCCATTGGTTGCTCTCATCATTAGTGGTCATGTGGCCACATACAGCACGAATGATGTCACTGTGTCGTGCGGCCACAGATCAGGTCACTGACGTCTTGACGATACCCGCATGCAAGTCCGCTTGACCACAGTGCTGTTCAGTAGGTTTCAGCAAAACACAGTGTTGGTTGTACAATGCGGTTGCTCAACAGCTAATCTGCTAGACTGCTACCCCATTCATGCTCATCAAGATCACTCATTGTAATGGCCAAGCATGTGCATTATTACATCCATCATATGCATTTTGTGTGAATATATCTTGGTTTGAACGTGGAGAATGAAATTAGAATGGAAAATGTTGAGTAAGGACAGTTAACTCGTTTTCTGGGATTTCTAACTGGGGACTGTCCGCCGCCTAACTGCGGACTGTCCGAGAACCAACCCAGGGAGGTCTGTAGGCTCTGGGTATTTTTGCTGTCTAACGGCGGACTGTCCGACTTGGAAGGGCGGACTGTCTGACTTGGAGGAGCGGACTGTCCGCAGTACTAACTGGAAAAAGCCCCAGAACCGGCTGGGCACTGCATGTTTTGACTAGCCTAACTGCGGATTGTCCGCGACCTGGGAGCCGACTGTCTGGGAACGTACTCAGAAAGGTCTGTAGTCTCTGGTGAGATTTATTGCACAACGGCGGATTGTCCGGGTTGGGGAAGCGGACTGTCCGCAGGTGTCGTTGAATTGGCACTTAGAAACTGGGCCGACTCTGAATAAAATGGAGGCTTAATGGCGGACTATCCGCGGGGTTGGCCCCGGATTGTCCGCAGCTCATCCCCTTCTGGCCCCTTAAAATTTGACTAAGTCTCTGTAGGATCCAAACCCTTTACGGCGGACTGTTCGGGACTTAAGTCCGGACTGTCCGCAGTACTTATATAACTAAGCCCCAGAACCTAGACTCTCCCTGACCCCGACTTACCTCCTAACAGCGGACTATCCGCCAACCTAGTGCAGACTGTCCGCGAACCGCGCGCTGGCACTTTTGTATCGCGCTGTCGCGCGTACAGGCGGGTGGGGGGGTGCATGTCATCCCTCCGCCCCAATAACTCGAGGGAGAGGGTTTTCAGCCCCTCCTCTCCCTCATTCATCCCCTCCTCCCTCTATCTCAAGCTCAAGAAAGAAGAGAGCTCTCCTCTCAAGCTTATCCCTCAAGATCCACCATTGGAGGCCATTGAATACCTTGGGAGCTCCTCTCTTCCTCCTCCAAGGTGATTCTCCCCCAAATCCCCTTCGTTTTCCCCAAGTTTCCATGGTAGAAAACCCTAATCCCCTCTCTCCTAGGATTTTCTCTCTCTAGGTCAAGAAGAGCTCGTGACCCAATCTCTCTCCCCTTCGATTTCCATCACTTGAGGGTTGATCTAATCACTTCCTTCACCCTAGGTAAGCATGATTTCGTGGGTGTGATGACCTACATTGGTGTGTTCATGATGTTCATGGTGACCATAGAGCTCTCATGCTCACAGTGAATTGAGGATTTCTAACCCTAGCATGGTGATGTGGATAGGATTTTAGTATGATGCTAGCTTATGGATTGATGTAACCTAGTTAGTTTCACCATTTGGATTAAGTGTGAAATCTTTCTTGCATAGAGAATTAGCAATGCATTTGTCTCATGTGAATATGATGCTTTGTAACTATTTAAGTTTTTATCTTCATTAAAATGCATTACTCATACTCCTTGCATAACACATTATTCACGTATCATGAGCATGGCATTGTTCTTATATTTTGCATCATATGCACTCGTGTAGAGACCGCACCGGTGATTCAAGGGGAGCTTAAAACCACGCCGGAGCCCGTGATCGACGTTTCTTCTTTTGAGTATCAAGGCAGGCACCCTTTTCTCACTCTATTTTGGATCAGCTTGAAATATATACATATTATATAGTTTGTGCATGGGATTTGCTCTAAAAGTTCATATGTAATGTGTAGCACCTAATTGACATTTTCCCTAGCTTTAGCCCAATTACTAGGATGAGTATGTTTAATAGGTGTCTCGATTAATACTTAGCCATGCTTAGTACCGTTAGAAGACGAGAGGTGGCAAGGTCACCACCACTCGCGAGATTTAGGAGTTGTTCTTATTTCAACTTCGTATCGGAATGATGAAATTTGGAGCTCAACAATGTTAATGTGATTCGGGCTTGGAGTAAGGCGATGCTTACGCAAGTCACATAAGGTTGCTAGTTGTCGCATTCGGTTTTAAGCACCATTCCGTACTCACCACATACTAAATATAATGGTACGGGAAGCCAAGTAGCATAAGTCGCCCGGTTCACCCGATGGATTCGGATGAGATAGTTGAGATGTAGCTGGAGTTGACCTAACGTGCTTGGGGCTCAGTGCATCTAGCCATTCCCATCCGTTCAGAGGGCGTGTGGGGCGGGTATGTGAAAAGTCGAGGGCATGAATCAACCTTTATCCTAGGCCAAAGATATGGAGGTTCGGTCTTGTGCCTCGTGTGGGAAAAGGAGTACACCCCGGCCGGGTAACAATCTATTCGAATACCCGCGCTCTTGGTCATTGAGCACGCTCATTTCAGTTGACTTCAACATAGAGTTTCGTATGTGAGATATGGAAGATTGGCTCTTGATCATGTTATTATTCTTACACAATTGTTTTGATGTCTGTGTAGAGAAAGAAAGGAAGCTTTGTATTTTGCTTATCATAACTTAATCAAATGCTATTGCTTTCACAATGTACAATTTAAATTGGTAGAGCCTACTTGCATCCACCATATTTATTTTTGGGATAAGCCCTGCTAGTACGCAATGTACTAACGGTGATGCCGTTAAGTTGATTTCAGGTGAGCCGAAAACCGTTTATAGCTACTTCTACCTTGCCGAGGGCGGTGATGGGCAGGGGTGACTCGTTTGATATGGTCGATGGATGTGTGTGGCATGAAACACTTTCATATTTTGTGAACCTTCGTATGTGAGAGCGATGATGAAAACTATTCCGCTGCAAAACTCTGAAACTTTTATGTAATTGAACCTTGGTTTGTAAAACTTAATGCCTCATTGTGGTGATGTATGCAATGCAACGTGGTTATGGAAGATCCCTGTGTTAGGAATTGTGGAATACCGGGGTTGCCCGGGTTAAGCTGGGGTTCAATGGATGAAACCCGGTTTAGTTTGGGTGGCTTGGGCGGTCCCTCACACTCATGCATTTGCCAAATTAAGCCAGTTTGTATACCCGGCGATTTAAAATATAAGTTGCTTAAATCCTTTTTAAAACAAGCATGTCATGTGATCATAATGTCACATAAGGTGCCGCCCGGCCCTGATGCTGGTGCGCTGACATGACTCATCAAAGTTACTTATAGACATTAAAAAAAAAATCTCCCAGGTCATATGAGAGAGGAGAGAATGTGATGCTATTGCCATATCCAAACAAAAACTCGATTGCTTTCTTTCCTTACCAATACAGCGAGGCACTAAAATCATTCTCTACAAAAAATTTATGATTTCCCCAGACCAGCCGTCCAACCCAAACAATTATCCTGAAATAATGCGGATCCAGTACCCTCTTGCACATTGCTTTTCATGAAAGAGAAACGGGGAAAATTCAGTGGACACCCGTGGAAAACGCCTCTACATACTCTGTCACTGAAGTGAAGATATAATAGACAATCTAATCATATCGGTTGGAATTTCAGGGAAAACAAGACAGCACCCATCCATGCATCATTCACACGGGGGTTCTACCTTTTAGCTCCCTCAAACACCTTGATCCAATGCGAAATCATGGATGTTTGGAATCTTCACTATCGATCGATCCTATTCCTATCTGCTCGTGCGTGTGCGGTTACCACCTCACATGTCCACATAAATCGCAGAACAAATTCATTCTCTGCAGCGCGCAGTGCGTCGTAGGTGGTGTTCTTGTCCATGGCTCCATGCGTGGTCCATCTCAATGTTTGCAGTGTTGCCAAATCCATAAAGGTGAGCTTGATACAGCCGCCACAGATCACGTCCACTCTCTCTCGCTCTCGATCATCTCGTGCTTTACCGCCCAAAGGAGGTGGGTGCATGGTCTCCATCAAACAGAGAATAAATTCTGATCCCCGCATTTAGCCACCTAGCTAATAGCCGCAGGTTCATCAGCTAGCGTACGTTGTCGACGTGTCGCCCTCTCCGTCTAGCTCTTGAGACGATAGAGTTCAAGCGTGATCCATGCGGGAGCGGGAGACGGGAGTAGTGGTAGGCAGTACTGCAGTAGGCTTGATTAATCATCAGCTGGTTGATGTATCGCGAGCCTCTCCAAGTGGTTGATGTATCGCCTTTCAACGTGATATATATTGCGGGTGCAGATTCCCATCTTTATTTCAGAATACCAAC